>JANUYF010000002.1:49835197-51239572 GCA_026167975.1 Phrynosoma blainvillii | reverse complement strand
ATCAATATAATTTGTAGAAGAGTTATTTGTCACTCTCCTATCAACATAAATGTAGTGCCCAATAAATTCCAGTATTTTTGCAGACAACACTGAAACCTTGTAAGCTATAAAAATTAAGTAATTCATCTCCTCCCCTCCCCACTTTATAGATATATATTAGGCCACAAAACAAAATAGAGTCCTTCTTGACATATTTTATCCTAGGTAAAAATTAAATAACATGATTGCATTGTTCATGGATATTCTTCTCTTAGCAGACAGAAGATTTGTAAGAACAGACTTGTTTCTTTAAACAGTTTTGCAAGTCTAGAACTGCAGAGTTTAGAGAATGAAAATGTATAATTTTAATTTTAATCTTGAATGTTGTTTGTGATCTCTTATGCTCTGGAAAAGTCTTTGAGATCCTCCCAACTCAACCTGAAATTGCCAGTGGTTACAAATATTGAGTGGAAGGACTTTCCTTGTTAGAGAAGCTAGAATATCTTCTTCTGAAGATGCTTGATGTCTAAGTGAATCTGAGGACTTCAGTGTGAAAATTAGAGCCATATTTAGGATCATGAAGGAACACTTCATGGAACAGTTTGCCTGGATATTCTCAAAGGAATGGCCATAGCTCAGCTGTGAAGTACATGCATTGTAAATATACATATGTTTTATCTTCTTAGCATCCCAGGTTCAGTAACTAACATTAGTGTTTAAAGACTCTCGTCTTTGAGATGATGTGGGAGGATTCAGCGTAAGGCCAGCTTCATAGGTTTCAGTTTTGTGGGATGGCTGTCTTCCTCTTTAGTGTTTGGCTCAGGTCTCTTCTGCAAGGCATCTGAGCAAATTTTTTAAAAAGTATTTTTTGCCCGGGATCATACCTAAGGTTCCAAAATGTAGCATGATACAAAGTTATATGATACATGGCACATTGTATCAGAAGGATACAGCCTTAGGACAGGCGCTTTGGCTCAGCATTACTTCTTAACCCCTTCCAACTTTGTAGTTCTGAAATGAATCAGAGAGAGAACTATACATGGACAGAACATTATAAATTTGCAAAATTATAAAAACCTAAACATTTCCAGGGAAACAGTCAGGTTCATCTATTGCAGCAAACACAGCAAAGAGTTTTTTTGTCATCCCTAAAAGAATAAGAAAATATACTTGGCACAAGCTTTCATGTTCTGCACTCCACCATCAGATGCATCTGAGGAAGCAAATGTAGTCCTTGAAAGTGTACACTAAATAAAATATGTCAGCCTTTAAGGAACTGCAAGATACTTTGCTACCAAAAAAGAAGCAATAAATAAAAAATAGGAATATGGGCAAAAATAAGACCATTCATTCAGCACTTGATGAGTAAAGAATGGCAGTTCTAGTTCAAAACTTTGCATAAATAGTTGGACCCAGTTTTGAGAGTCATTTTTTTACTTTCCTCTTTCTCAGAAGTAACTAACATGTTTACATTACTTAACTATATTAGTTAGGTATGTAGACATGTTAGTTACTTCTGAGAAAGAGGAAAGTAAAAAATGACTTTCATTTTTCAAGAAAACCTAGATTGTTATTTTAGAGGCTTAGCATACCAGGCTCGTCTTCTGCTAAAATAACATTGTTTTATAAAACGCTATGCCAGCAGGATTGCTCTTTCTTATTGCACATTTGGATTCCCCCCCCAACTTTGCAACCTTTGTTTGTGCTACAAGTTTATCATACCCAGCATTTGGAACTGCTCACCTACTACCTCCTCCAAGACATTATCCTTACCTCTTTCCTAGTTTGACACACAGGCACACACAGTCCACCAGAAATAGAAAATGAAATAAAAACAGTCTTACACTTAAAAAGGTCTTTTCCCATTGTCTCTCTGTGTGGGAAACTTCCTGATTCAGGATAGACTTGATTTATCACTGGCAGATGAAAGCCAGAAGCTAAAGTAGCAACTAATCTGCCAGTGATTAACAGGGTTAATGAAATAAATGCTTTTTTAAAACTGTAAGACTCTATTCTTCTTATATTTCCAGGCATGTGTGTGTGCACATTAATGAATGAGAATCTGGAATGAGACTACTCAGCTGGACAAGGAGGCAGAGCGTGGAGCAGTGAACAAAGTTTTCCCATCTCAGTTTCTCTGTCAAGCCAATGATAATTTGCCAATGGATTTTTTTTCCTATAGAAAAAAAAAGTTTACAATTTTCTCAGCATGCCAATTGACTACCTCCCATCCACCCAAAATTTTCTCAGCATGCCAATTTTCTCAGCATGCCAATTGACTACCTCCCATCCACCCAAAATAAGCATTAAAGCAGAAATGAACTATCATACTGGAAATTCTAGCAGAACAGTAGCAGGAAAGGAAGTCATTACAGATTTTTTTGTGTTAATGAAAAGAAACACTTTCCAAACAATCTCCCTTGGGGGGAAACAACAGAAGATGAGTGACGTAATGTGATAGGCCCCAGCTGAAGGTGCTGTTATCCTGCTTTAGTTGCAATTTATCTGTCTGATGTGATAAGGCTCTTAGTCAGCAGTATGAGACACAGCATGGGCCAGCACTTGAATCACATGATATTTTCCTGCCATTGTAAGGAGCATCTCCAGACATAATGCTCCTTACACCACAATGGCTGGATGGCCGTCTGTTGGGGGTAATTTGATTGTGAGTTCCTGCATGGCAGGGGGTTGGAATGGATGGCCTTTGTGATCTTTTTCAATTCTATGATTATATTAATCTAGGAATTGGTAGGCCCTAGGAAGCCATTCCACCTTGTTTTCCATAATAGATTTTCTGAGAAACCCAAAGGAAAAAAAATTGAGAAAAACAAAGACAAATCATTAGCAGAGGATAATGATGACGATGCCTCAAATTCCATAAAGCTGGATGAAAAAGCAAGGTAATGGCATACAGTGGCATCCCCCACCTGGTGTCACCTGGTGTGGGGACAGACGTTTTGGGGATGGGGCTTCTGGGGGCAGGGCTTCCATGGGAAGCATGTGCTCTCTCTCTCCCCCCATGCTGCCCCATCCTTTTTGCTGGGGAGCTCTAAAGTGTTGTTGAGAACTGTCTTTTTTTAATATGGTGGCTCAGTTTTGGATGCCACTTTTCTCACGTGGGTTTGTAAAACTTCTCCATGGGGGGGGGGGGAGAGGAGAGGAGGCAAAACCCTCAGCTTTTTCTGCCTCAATGTACAAATGGCCCTTTAAATGTGCCTCTGTAGAGGGAGAGGAAATGGGGGCTCCTGAGGGGGCTGCCTCTAGATACACCTCCCACCACACAAACAAACACACCCCTTCGTATTGGCAATATTGGTCAGCCCCTTCATGAATCACACCACACTCCTGTACAAGGACATAGTGAAGAGGAGGACAGAGGCAGAACCACTTGGGTGTATGGGGGAGGATGTCAGCAGGAATCCCAATTCCAGCTGAGCTTTTCCTCATGGACTGCCTTAGTATAACAGGTGGGGTTGAGTGACGGTCCCTTGGTCCAATCATGCCCTGGCCAGGCTCTGTCTTTTCTCTGCCTCCTGTTCTCCATGTAAAATAGGGGACAGCACAGGGATGGGGAGCAGCACTCTAGAAACAGGGGATGAGGAGCATGCATAGGGACAGTCACACATGGGGACGGTGTGGGGACAGGGGGCATGTGTGGGGATGATGAGGGGGGTAAGGACCTGACCAGGTGTCACCCCACTGCTGGAGTGTCACCCAGTGTGGTCCACACCTCTGCACACCCCTAGTGATGCCACTGATGGCATGATTAATAGAATCCCATAAGAAACTGGTTTTGCTGTTGCAGCACCCCATAATTAAATATTTAACTGAAATATTTACATTTACCGCATAGAAAGAGTAATGTTCTCTTTCGTAGAATAGAATCAGAGATTTGGAAGAGACCATGAGGGCCATCTAGTCCAACCCCCTGCCATGCAGGAATACAGAATCAAAGCACTCCTGACAGATGGCAGTCCAGCATCTGTTTAAAACCCTCCAGAGAAAGAGACGTCAAAGAAAGAGACTACACCACTCTATGAGGCAGCATGTCCCACTATTGAACACCTCTTACAGTCAAGAAGTTTTTCCTAATGTTTAGGTAGAATCTCTTTTCCTATAGTTTGAATCCATTGAATCCATTGCTTTTTGTCCTGGTCTCTGCAGACTTACAAAGACTTAGAATACCAATACTTTCCAAAGGCTTACAATACCAATAAATGAAGGCTTGGAATAGAGTGTACTGTCATACCTGTCCAGGATCACAAACTAATTTGATGTTTTCTGTATACAAGGCAGCAAAGACTCTTAATGTAGGGTTTTTAAAAATTGATTTCAGTAGGACTAAACCAATGGAATTCCAAGTATTCCTGCTTGGTGGTCTTATGATGGAGGAGTTATCTATTTGCAGCATCCACAGTACAAATTTTGGATGTCTAACATGCAAGTGTGTCACTCATGTCACTCTCTCAGCCATGCCATCCAATACAGAGAAAATTGGCATGGTAAAACTTTTCTATTGGAAGCTACCCATCTCTATCAATGCTATGGGCTCCGGAACAAAAACAAGATGGAAGGAAGGAAAAGTTGGAAAGCCAAAGAGAGAGAGAGAAAGAGAGAAGAAGAAGAAGAAGAAGAAGAAGAAGAAGAAGAAGAAGAAGAAGAAGAAGAAGAAGAAGTGGCAGAGCACTCTGGCTTTTTGAAAGAAAATATAAGCAGTGCATTGATTTTGTCTCCCCTCTTCCCCCTTTTCTAAGAGTGCTTTGGAGATGATTCCTCTGCTCTGCATTAAAAGATGTTATCAGTCCAAAAGAGCAAGTATGGTCTTACACTAACTAATATCTGCTCAAACGTACCTGACTGCATTGGAAATGTTGCAGCAGATTGGTATAGCAGAGAATAATGAACCGCTGCACCCCATTGAAATGTAATTACACAGCACTCTTGTTCTTAAACCTATAAGGTGAAAGAAAGATGAATAGTGAAAGTAAAAACCGCTGACCCTTCAAAGTTTAATTTACGTTATGCATTCCCTCGCCCTTCTGATAGGTTTTAGAAAGGTCATAATTTAGGGTATTTTGCAGTTGATAAACGATCTGTGTGTTTGTGTTCACATGCACCAATTGATTTGTTATAGCCAAAATATTGTTTCTATAACAACCTGCAGGTCTTTTAAGTAGGCAAACAGCAGACAAATGGATGAATCCAAGTGGGAGGTGAAGCAGAATCTGATTCTTCTTGGGGTGGGGTGGGGGAAGTAAGAAGCCCCAGAGCCTGGTGGAAGAGGAAGGAATGGTTTGGGTGAAGCCAACTAATTTCCTCAGGATGTCTCCTTTGCCCCCAGATGAGGATCTAAGCCCTTGCTGTCTTTCCACTACATTGTCCAGTGCTACATTGTCCAGTGCCAAAAAGTCTTTGCAACTTGGAGAACTCCCTTGATGGCAAAAGGGTTGTTGGGGCAATTTTCCCGCCTTTCCAAGCCTTGGATGAGGCTCCTTGTTTCCGGGCCCAGTTGATGCATTATGCATCAGGGCTGCCTGCAACTGACAGCCCCTCAGCCAGCATCTACTTGAAAAGCAATGGTGCTAATCAAAGTCGACACATTTGAATGTCCAGACACACACACAGAGAAATTTACTAATCAAAAAGTGTATTTCCTAGGGCTGTCTCCAGAGAAATCCGCAGGAAGAAATTGGAATAATTTATTAGCTTACAAGTTTTCGTTGACAGTTAGCCCAAGGCTATTTATCTCTGTAATAGAGAACGTCTCCAATGTGGCAAAATTGACCAAATCAAACAGCTTTGATCAGAAAATGAATCTGGCAAGGCTGTCTGTCTGCTGGTCCCTGGGGAATGGCGGGAAACAAACAAAAAGATTTAACAAGTGGTCAATAGGAAAAAGAGAGGGAGAGAGAGAGAACATTTGTAGGCTGCAAACTCAAGGAGCTTGCAATAGTGCCTCCCCTTCTCTTTCTTTCTTTCTCTCTCTCACATATACACACACACACATAGAGAGAAATAAATTACTGAAGAAATAAATTATGTCTCTCATCATAATGTTTAACTCTGTGGTTATGCATAATCGCAGTCATGCAGTCCAAACTGAAAGCGATTCTTGCCTAAAGGGCAAGAAGATAAATAGCTCTAGCAAGAAGGAGGAAATGCCCTAATTTCTCCTTTAAAGGAAAAGAAAAATAGATTGCTCACCTCAGCACAACGTATCAAGCCAGCACAAAATTATCTTTAAAAATGAATATTTTAAAATTATTTTTAATACTGTTTTCCTACCACCACCACCACCAAAAATTGGATTAGGCAGTGGTGGCAACTAAGATATTTTGAATTGTCAGTTTAGATTTTGAGGCATGAGAGAAAATATTCATTTTTGTTAATTCACTCAGTGGCCAGAGGTGTTGCCATTGCCTTCTAGTATCCTTTCAGATCAAACATGTCAATTATTTAGCTGCAAATTCATTAGGAAGGAATTAATGCTTTGGGTAAGCACATTATAAAAATCAACAGTGAAGACTTACAATTTCATGAGCAGCCTATCGGGGGGCGGGGGGGAACTCCTGCATAATGCAGCTTTCCTGTATTGTTCCTCATTGTAGGGCAGTGCACAAAGCTCATGAGAGGAAGAGTCACAGACTTTGATACAAAATATTCTTAAAGAACTTTTCACATTGGCGACATTGGTTATGCCCTAAGTCAGTGGTTCTTAAACTTTTTACCCTTGTGATCCCCTTTACATCTACATCCAGACATTGCATCCTCTGCCCCTGGCTTGATGTAGTATATGCATAAAAATATTGTACAGTCAGTCCTCCATATTTGTTGGGGTTAGGGTGAAAGGACCCCATAACAGTGGAAAAACCATGAATAACTCTAGGGCCCACCAAACCATAGTTAACATGCACAAAATGTGTGCTCTACAGCTTCAACCAAGCATGGATGCCTTTGAGACAGCAGAGCTCCTTCACAAGGAAGAAATGAGAGGCTGGCCACCATCTCTTCTGCTGCCCTACGCCATTTTTAATAGGGACTTACAAGCATCAGTTGCAATCTCTCAGTCTTGCAGAGCTTTCATTCCCTATTAAAAATGGCACACAGGAGCACCAGAGGTGGCAGCAAATAATCTGTGAATAATCAAATCTGCAAATGTCAAACCTGCAAATGTGGAGGGCCAAGTGTATTTGTTTAGTGTGTATATTTTTGTTTACACAGTCCTGTATATTCATATCTTAATATAAGGAAATAGCTCTCCTTCTCCTCCTCCCTCGGCAGAGGCTCCAATCATCCTTCTTGCCCTTCTCTTTCCTTCTAGGACAGAAAGGTTTTGGGAAGTGGAGGAGAAGGAAGGATCAGGCCTCCAAGTCTCATGCTCCCCTTGCACAACTTTTGTGCACCCTGGGGGTCCCATCCCATAGTTTGAGAACCACTGCCTTTGGTCCCTATACACTTCAGTCAATCTCTCAATAATTGTAATAGGTTGTTTTGTGACATCACACGGGTTCAGTAAATGGAGCATCCTATCCTGAGGCCTGAGGCATAAAGTAGAAGGTGCCAGTTTTATACAAGCAAACTACTCTGTAATATATTTCTGATTGGAAAGAACCACCTGGTAACACTCTCCTCTAAATTTAATTGCTAGTCCCAACTAAAGTAGATCAATTGAATCAATTGAACCTATAGGTCAGTTGTGACTAACCTAGTTCCTATTGGGTCTACTCTAGCTGGGATTAGCAATTGAATTTGAGCCTCTGTTTTCACATTCACGATGCAACTCTGCCTAGCCGTGTATTTGTTCCATTGCTTATTGCTGAGATTCTTCACGATCTTCTTGTATGGGTCAGGGCAACCACCCCAGGTGAAAGATATGGGAGTGAGGATACTGTACTTCTTATGCAGTCTCAGCAGCTCAAACTCTACTGTAAAGCCTCATTTACTATCTGGATAGGAAATTGTGGGGAAATGGGAGGGCATTTGTTGCATCGAATGTATGTGTCTGTACATTAAAAAAAACACACCAAAACCTCTTTCTGAATTGCTTCAAAAAGCCAAATGAGAAGCTTATGAGGTATGGGTACCAGGCAAAAGCAGCTGTTGCTCACTTGAGGAACATAATATAGGAGTCTAAGCTCATGGAACTTAGCCTTGGTAGTCACCTTTGAATTCATTGTATTTTCAAGGTCACACATTGCTTTAGGTTTATGAGCTCTTCACATAAGTGATGGCCTCAGATATCAGGTATCATCTATGAATTCCCAAGGATGATATCATTTACAGCAACATGGCTTAGTCTAGAGTGAATAGTTGAAGAGTGCGGCCTTTTAGTATGATCTTAGGCATGTTTACTTAGCAGGGCATTCTACTGAGTTCAGTAGAAATTCCTCCCCAGTATGTTTGAAAAGGATAGCAATCTTAATTTCATATTGTATTTTCACATATATTCAAGGTATTTTCTTTGAGAAGTAATACTTAGAGTACATCTACACTGTAGAAATAATGCACTTTTTGTCACCACTGTAAACACTATAGTTCCATCCTATGGATTCTTTGGTTTTGTAATTTTACAAGGTCTTTAGCCTTCTCTGTAAAAGAGTGCTGGAGCCTAACAAAATGACAAATCCCAGGATTCTGTAGGATGGAGCCATGGTAGTTAAAGTAGAGTAAAATTGCATTATTTCTACAGTGTAGATGTACCCTAATTTTGCCAGATTTAATACACAGAGCCATGGGGCATTTTCAACCTACACAATTATAGCGTTATGATTCCACATCAGCTGTCATTAACAACATCATAGAGAGAACTGGGGTTCATAGTCCAGTAAGACACTAGAGCTCTCTGAGACAGAATTCTGAATGCCCCTGTCCAAACTGGAAATCCCAGGATTCCACAGGATGTTTCCATGGCGATTAGTGGAATCATAGCACTATGATTGTGTAGTGGTAAAGTTCCCCATAATAAGGGTGCTTCTGCAAATCAATCCCATTTTGGAAGAAAAACAGAATATAAATCCAATAAATAAATAAAATAGAACATAAATATTCTCCGTCCTTCCCAAGATAATCCTTTAATTCTCAACTTTTAAAATAATTATTATCAAGGAATAATTATCTTGCTCTTTTACTTCTGATATATAAGGAGAAATATCTATATAGTATTTCAGCTAGTGGCTCAGAAAGATTTATAATGGCCCCAGACTAGGGAGAGATCTCAGGGTTTGGTATTTCACATTTTTTGACCATTATCACCAAGAACCCCATTCTTATCAGCAAGACTCCCACTAATATAATGTTCTGGTTATAGAGCTGCAAATAGATTGTAGGTTTTCTGCTCGAAGTTACTCTGCAAGAAACCCCATGCTAAAAATAGACTTCTTTGTGTTTTCCTGAATTCTAGAAGAGCTTGGAAAAGTGATTTTTGGATTACAACTCCCAGAATCCTTAGCTGACATTGGCCATCCTGTGCAGAGCATGGGCAGTTCAGTCCAGAGATATTTTTTTTACTTGAAATGGAGCCTTTTTTGCTGAAATATTACATTTATCTTAATACTCAAATAGCAATACAGTCATCCCTCCCCATTGCAGACTTCGAGTGTGCAGTCACAATTTTTGCGGACCAGCAAGTGGGGAGGGATAAAATGGTGTGTGCATCTGCAGTGTGCAAACAGGGCTGCACAGCTATTCAAGCCAATGGGGCTTGAATATTTGTGGTTTTTTGCTTTTGCGGGAGCGTCCGCATGAAAACATGGATCCCCCATGAAAATGGAGGGGTGACTGTATTTTGTTGCAGGGAGAAGTATTCTCCCTCTTCCCAGATAATATTCCCATTGTTGTGAGGTCTCTATAGTTCAGTGTTTTGAATACCCTTCCATCTGTTCGTGAACTTTGAACTTTACAATATCCTTGCTGGGCAGTATGATCTAGTACCGGTATACTTTTACTAAGGACTTTACCACACGCGGGTCTTAAACTGCAATTGTAGCAAAACAATAGTGCCTTTGGCAATACCTATCACACAACATTGCCCCCAAACTGTTGCTGATGTCTGTCCCTCTGAAGTGTTGTTAGAAGCATTCTTTTCATTTATGGGGAAATCCATCAATTGTACTGCCACCCCATTACTCCACAGGTGTGATAAGTGACAGTCCATGGCAGTCCCAATATTGAGTTGTCACGTAGTGTCAGTCTCCTCCTCTCCTCTCTCCATCACCCTACTCTTCACAAACAGCCTGCTTTCTTTCTCCCCCCACTTTCCTCCCTTTTTCTTTCTTTCTTCTTTTTAAAACTAAACTGCATTCCCAAACTGCCAAATTTCATTACTACTACTACTACTACTACTAATAATAATAATAGGCATGCTGGGTAGGACATAGGGCAGGAAGGCAGGGTTAGTGGGGAATGTGCAAGAGAGACTGTTGATGGCCCCCATTGCACTGTTGAAGAGAGGTGGTCATAATAAAAGTTCTAGACCTGGTATGTTTCTTCTCTTTTTAAATAACATGATTGCAGCAAGACCAAGGCAAGGTTGAGGCTCATGCGATAAAGCCTTCAAAGAAGCAGTGCTGCATCCTTTCACTTCAGTAACCTCAATTTGATTTTTTTCTACAAGGCTATCACCAGCAATATGAGTACCCTCCACCAGTTTGCTGAACTACAACTCTCATCATTCCCATCCCATTATGGTTAGAGGTGATGGGAGTTGGGAATCCAGCAACATCTGGAAGGCCACTAATTGCCAGCTCCTGTCTTGTCCTGTCAAGTCTGAATACTATATTGCACCAGATTTGAAACTATATCAGCAACACAATACTGAAGTCTGATTTACAGAGAGGAGAAAACAAACAAAGGAGATTTCCAAATTGTCTGGATATGCATTTCAATATCTTTAAAAAGTTACATAATAGTATTTTGCAATCTCACCTTTTGATCAATATATGGGTTAGAGTATAATTTCACCTTTACTTCCCATATCCCAATAATGACAAATAGCACATTCCAGAAGATGAAAAAAGTACTACAGCACATTATTAAATAACAGGAGAAAAGCAGAAATCCCTATGTTGTTTCTCTAAGTGATGAAATGGAAGTTCTGCCCATTGACAAGAAATGATCCTACTGTACTGCAGTAGATCTATGAAGTTAGTGCCAATTACTTCTCCAATCTACTATTGCTTTCCTTTGCCATTTCCTTTGAAATTGTACCAAGCACTGACTTTTCTTTACATGCAAGTTCAACTTACACCAAGCCGGTGTACATTTTATCAGCCATTAAATTAGGCATAGCCGTCTTGATGTTGATACCTTGGATTACATCCAATTAAGTCAAATTTATCCAAATTTAAACTAGTTTGATTGATTTCAGTGGGTGACATCATCGTCAGAGTGAATGTCCTTCTCCCAATGCAGATGCTTCCTGGTACAGTAGGTTGGAGGGCAAGTTATGATCAATAGTGTCAAAATCATGAATAAGTAGCAAGCATATCCATGTTGTCCATGATGTGTTGTCTATACAGCAAAGTACAATAACATTCAAAATCCACAGAACAGTGATGACTTTACTGGATCAACCAAAATGCACAAAATGCAAGCCTTTGAAGCTCCACTGGCACCTTCATTATGTAATAATGTTGAAAATCATACAGAGAAAGATTTTTAAAATGCCAGTGTTGGGGTCACAGGCTTACTTTTTGTCAAAATGTTGTTATTGTTCTGTTAAGCTGGGATCTACAAGCTTGGATGGATATCCAAGTTGGAAGAGGGCACTTCTGCTTTTTTGGTCATGTGTCTCTGGGAGACAAGTCATGAAATCCAGGAAATAAAATTTAAACTCCATTTGCAACACAAAAAGCCAGAAACACTGAATTTCTCAAGAAGTCTTTATGTTGTGGTTTTTTCGGGTTGTGTGGCCATGTTCCAGAAGAGTTTCTTTCTGACGTTTCACCAGCATCTGTGGCTGGCATCTTCTAAAGATGCTAGCCACAGATGTTGGCAAAATGTCAGAAAGAAACTCTTCTAGAACATGGCCACACAGCCCGAAAAAAACACAAAAAATATGGATGCTAGCCTCAAAAGCCTTCAACTTCACAACCTTATGTTGTTGCATTTGGGAAAAAATTAGATGCTATTTAGGTAAAAGACACCAAACGCAGTCCCATTTTATATTTTTATTTTTACCTTTACTGGAGGTAAAAAGCTTAAAGAGTTAAATCCCAGTCCCTTGGTTCCCTCTTTCGGATACCTCCAACAAAGGTAAAGCTTTTTTAAAAATGGGACTGCATTGGGACTGGCCCGATCTCAAAGGAGGTTTCAGTGGAAAGAGCTGTGGAATATGGAACCACTCAGAGGAAGGAGTTTAGTATAGTTAAAGGAAACAGACTATGTCTCATGACACAGACATCTTGTGTTAAATGCTAAATGCTCTTCCTAAATAAATGGTGAAGAAGGTAATTAGTCCAGTCATTATTGCAGCTTCTCATAGTGTCCACAGCTTCCTTTGCCCTTCTTCGCTATCTATGAATCATAAGAATTATGTATGAATCTAGACAGATGGTGTCCTCTAGTGCTGGTCAAAGGTAAACTGCCTTTGTCAGTAAGTTATAATTGATAATGAAGTGCAGGGCCGTCCCCACCATTAGGCAAGAAGAGACAGTCATCTCAGGTGGCTGATGGTAGGAGGAAGTAGCAAGATGCTGGAGGAGAATGTTATGTTCTAAGCTAGTCTTCTGTCTTCAAGTGTGGTGAAGGATACTGTCCCATCATCAACCATGACAAAGAAAGATTCGGAATCCTTTCACACCACACAGTTATAACACTAAGGTTCCTCTTTAAATGCTATGGCAACATACTATGGAATATTGGTGTTTGTAGTTTGGTTTAGTTTGGTCCCTCTCTAAACTGAAAATCCCCAAATTCTGTTAGATAGCCATGGCAGAATCATAACACTGTAATCAAGTAGTGTGCAAATGCCTTCAGTTTCCAGCCCTGTTGGCTTTTGCACAAGGAGCTGGATGGAGAAGCAATCCTCTTTGTTACCTCAGGCAGCAAAATAATGGCTGGCATTCTGCAGAAAAATTACAAATGTTTACGATATTCATGTTTATGATTGTGGCACTATTGCCACAATTGCAAATGCCTCCCAAATCTATTTTAACACTTGGCAGCCACACCATGTGAAGGAGGTCTGTTCTGCTGGCAATCAGGGTGCAACAGGACAACATTTTCCCTCGCACCAGTGAGCAAGGGTGCAAGGAGCAGAAGCTGTGCCCCTGTCACAACTCTTTGTTACACTGCAAATCACATTATGCTGCAGCACTCTGATTTCCAACAGAACAGACCTCTTTCACTTGATGCAACTGCTTTCTGTTAAGGTGAGTGTGGGAGTCAGTCCAGGAGAATATATGTAGTTGCACATTCATTAATTACATTGGCAAGGTAGGATCTTGAATCCTCCTCCTCTTCTTCTCTTCTTCTTCTTCCTCCTCTTCCTCTTCTTTATTTATATCCCTCTTTTGCCCTAGACCAGGGGTAGGCAACCTTTCCCCTTTAAGGGCCGAAGGACTTCAGCTCCCAGAATCCCAGGAGCTATTGGCCAACATGGGACTATTGGCCAACATGGCTGAGGCTTTTGGGAGCTGAAGTCCCTCGGCCCTTAAAGGGGAAAGGTTGCCTACTCCTGCCCTAGACTGAGACTCAAGGCAGCTTACAAATTAAAATCATTACAATACAGTATAATTAAAAACATAACAAAAAGTCAGGAGAAAAGCAGACTTACACTACTAACCATATTAAAACAATTTCAAATGTACACTTTAAAAATATTTTAAAGAGTTAAAACACTACAATTTAAAACAATACAACCATTTTCTGAAAAGCTGTCAGTTCCAAAAGCCTGTATGAATAAAAAGTCCTCACCTGCCAACAGAAGAACAGCAAGGAGGGGCCATTCTAGCCTCTCTTGAGGCAGCGCTCCAAATTCTAACCACAGCCACTTAGAAGTCCCAAAATGTCTTGGGATGGCCCTGATGAGGCAGTTGAATATCTTGTTGTCATTTGAAAGACCTTTGCATGCAACTCAGGCACCCAGAGATGGCTCCTCAAAAGTTCCATTAAAACATCCTGTTTAGCAGCATCATTGGAACACTGATAATATTCAGTATCTGATCTTCTTTCCCATAAAACCAGGCCCTGCAGTATTATCACTTATTCAGCATCTGACTAATGAGTTGGATGAGAACAAATTGACTGTAGCTCAAATCAAACATGAGGGAATAGCTGCTAAGTGGAAATGAGAAGTATTTTGGAGAGAGGTAAAATCACTGTTTCAGAATCATCGAGGCTGTAGATTTTTCTGCTGCTAAAATGATGGACACAGTCAAGGGCTTATGCTAACCCAATGAGGTTCACAGGTAGACACCCACAACCTAAAGAAAGAAATAGCACCCTAATACGTGAACATCCTATTCAACTCAAGAATCTAGGTCTTGAAAATATGTTTGTGAGGGCTTCTGATAAATGAATGTTGTCACAATTCTGAATTTGGGAGGAGGCAACTTAAAACAGAAAGTAACTGTTTTTAAAAGAAGGTTTTATTCTGCAAAGGTGCTCCCAGGCAAAGCAACAACAAATGGTACTCCCAATGCACAGACCATAGTTTCTAAAGCCACCCTAGTTATTTTGGCATGTCAGATAGGTAATCCCACAAGGACATCTCTCTTTTCCTGACAATAAAAACACAAAGATAGCAAATTAAAAGACTTTTTGTTTCTCTTTCATGACAAATCTGCTGCCTGAGGCAACTGCTTCACTCTTCTTAATGGCAGAGCCAATCCTGCATTTAGGACTAATTTCTGTCTTCATCAGATGGCACTAATTTATGCATATTCATTTTATCTGCCACATGATTAAAGAAATTTTAATCAATTGTATGAGGATTAATCAATCAGTTAATCAAATCTACATACAGTTGCATATGAATAAAAATAATAAAAGTACTCTCTTTGTTTCAGATGATGTGACATATGTTACAGCAAAGACAACCTCAGGTTACTACAGACAAGGCATGTTCTATGTCTTGAGACCACTGGAGAAGCATTTTTCATGTACAGCATGTCTGCACCATACATGGGTTCACCATACACGGACTCAAGGTCACATGGATGGTGGGTCCTGGTAAAATGAATGGGGTGCTCACCACACTACACTCAGGAGTGCGTGTCCATTCAAACAAACAGGATTTGAGGTCCTGCATTTTTTGTTTTACGCGGGGAGTGATGGTCTGGAATGGATCCCCTGAATATGGGAAGGGTGGACTGCATTTCCATCCAGACATGCGATCTTCAGATTCAAACAGATTAGCTAATGCTTGTGACATCATGAGACTACCTCCTTCTTTTTCTTGTCAAAGTTTTCCAAATTTTAAAAATACACTTTAAGCAGTTTACAAAATAAAATAAAATAAAATAAGGAAGAAAATGAATGTTCACTAGAATGAATACCTACACTGCATTATTTTGGTAGGCAGACAGTACATTAGAAGCATGATTTAAGAACATGAATCGCTGATTGTCTCAGAAAATTGTGGACTCTCTTTTGCTGGAGTCCTTTAAGCAGAATGTCTCATGCTACACCTGAGTTGGGAACGCTGGCCCTTCAGATATTTTTTGAACTGTAGCTTCCATACTCCCTTACCATTAGCCACATTGGCTAGCACTGTTGGAAAGTGTTGGCTACCAAATCCTGTATAACTGACCTCAAAATTTGGAAGCAACACATTAATTTTTTATTGGTTGCATATTTAAAATGTAAAGGTCCAGGGCTCGCCTTTCCCTCAAAATAAGGAAAGTATTAATGAGACTTAATTTTATTTTTATTTTGGCATGCCTTGAAGATTTACTGTTTAAGGTGACTGGGCATTCTAGAATCGTGCTGTAATGTCTATTTCTTTTGTTTATTTGTTGTTTTTAAACTTAATTTTAATTTTATAGATAGTTTAATGATATTTTTAATTTTTGTATGAGGTACATTTTTAAAGCAATGTATCTTTTACCTGTTGGCTTGAGTTCAAAACCAGGTTAAAAAGAAAGATATAACAACAACAAATTTTAGGCTGCATACAAAACTATGGGCCTTTGCAGACTGCTAGAAATAGTGCAAATTGAGTCCCCTTTAAGGGTTAGGGTTAGGGAATCATGGGAACTGTATTTTATTGTGGCACCAGAGCTCTCTGACAGAGAAGGCTCAATGTCTCAGAAAACAAACAAACAAACACAATTCTCATGATTCCCTAGCACTAACCCTAACCCTTAAAGTGGACTCAATTTGCACTATTTCTGGCAGTCTGCAGGCCCTATAGTTTCTAAGACAGGGGAAGTAACAGTTCCACAACTTTCTGCAATAGTCAGGCCTCACCTGCAGTACTGCATCCAGTTCTGGATGCTTTATTTTAAGGAGGATATAAAGAAGTTGGAGCAGGTTCAGAGAAGGGCAAGAAGGATGATAAAAAGTATGGAGTCTGAAATAGATGAGGAAAGGTTGAGGGAGCTGGGCATGATCAGCCTGGTGAAGAGAAGACTGAGAGGTGACATGAGTGCATTCTTTAAATAACTAAAGGGCTGTCAGAGAGAGGAGGATGCAGGTTAGTTCTCTGATGCCCCAGAAGGTAGGATCAAATCTAATGGGTTTAAATTATAGGAGAGTAGATTTTGATTGGACATTAGAAGGAATGTCTTGACTATCAGAGCAGATTGACATGGAATCAATTTCCTAGAGAGGTGATGGGACCTCTTTTTCTGGATATCTTCAAAAAGAGGCTAGATAGCTACCTGATAGGGATGCTCTGCCTGGAGTTCTTGCATTGACCCTAGGGTCTATGGGGTCCCTTCAAACTCTATGATTCTGTGATTTCCCATGCTACTTGTTTCAGGCCTTCCCCCAAACATTAACTGTTTCTGTCCTCTTTCCTACTGCTTAAGCCAAAATTTCGTCTTCCTTTTTTGTAATTCAAGCCACATGAGACATGCAACTGGACAAGAAAAAACAACTAGTACAATCCTATGCATGTCTTCCTATAAGGAAAATCCCATTAAGTTCCTGGTACTTAGATACAAAATCCCATCGAGTGCATGGGACTTACTCCCAGGTAACTTGGGTTGCAGCCTAACTGACTAAACATTGCAGCACAAATGTTAATTAAGGCAGGTTAAACAAAAATCTAACATTATAAAGACAGTAATTCTTACAAAAAGTATTTTAAAATCATGTATGTATAGTACTATTTGAATGAAAAATATCCCATCTATGTTAAGGAACCTACAATTTTGTGCTCTTTCATAGGACAGAAATACCTTGTTGAGTCCCACTGCTCTTAAACATACATAGAATAATCTCAGCCCACTTTGAGTACTAGAGCAAAGTAATGCTGCTGTCTCTTTAAGACCTTTGATCATTAGCCTTGCAATGACACCTAACTAACTAGAATCACTGTCTGAAAATTCACTCATGAATCATGACTTCAGCTAGACTCCAAGACCTCAGGTCTCCTTTGACCTTAAACACTTTCCTCAATGCCATTAAATAAATTAAATGTTTAAATTACTTATATTAGCTTTAATTATATAATTATAGAGTCAATGAGAAATAAATCTAGAAAGGGGAGACTTTAATTTAAAGAACTAGCTTTAACTTTGAAGTGGATGAATGCTCTAGTAAAAACAGTTGAAACAGCAGCTTTCTGATTTTAAAAAGGAGCAGGCAAAGCTTACTTGAACAGCCTAACCATGATGACCATATACATTGGATTCCTGTCCAGTTTGATTTATGGTAAACACATTATTTTTAGGGAAGAGCCCAGGATAGCCTTGCTGCTTTCTACTTAACTGCAACATGGTAAGTTACAGAACTTGGGGGGGGGGACTTTTGGGGACCATGCTTGCTGAAGCCATGCTGGCTAGGGGGTTCTGCAAGCTGTAGTCCAAAAAAGCAAGTCTGGAGTAGTTGTGATAAGGAGATCAAGATTTCAGTAGCAAGGTGCCTTATCTAAGCTGCCTTGAAGATCTCTGGATGGGTCAAAACATATCATATAGACATTAAAAAATGATTCAAAAATGAATCAAAACTCTGCTCTTCTTCTTCTTCTTCTTCTTCTTCTATCTTTCCCATATCTGTCTTTCAGTTAGTCTCAAAGGAGCTGCATGATCCCTTTGCATATTGTTATTATTGTTGTTATTATTGAACATATAACTCAAGATGGACAAAATGCCCACAGGAGAAGTTGACAACATATTGCTATTCCTATTTCCTTCTCAGGATAAGCCTAATCACATCATTCCCTATATAACACCCAATACTCAATGAGAAATGGAAGTGACCCAGTATTAAACCCAATTTTACTTCCAACTAGAATACATGCATTGAATCAATGGAACTTACCTAAGGGCTGACCTATCTATTATTTATTTTATTGGGGGTATTATTACCCTACCCTGCAGAGCTGCTTACAAATCATTAATTTAATAGCTCCGTGCCCTCAGGCTCACATTCTGAATAAGATAAATATACAAGGGGAAAAAGGATGTTAGTGAGGGATGGATTGTGGAGATAGGGGTTCCTATCAGCTACTGGGGTCAAGGCACAATGGAGCTGTGGCTGGCTGCTCCTCACTCCTTCAGATGCCAGAGGAATGCCAACTAGAATTTGAAGGGAAGGCCATTCATTCACCAGCTGCTAGAGCCAAGGCACAATGGAGCTGTGCATGGTTGCTCTTTTGTCCCGCAGAGGCCAGAGCAATGAAAGTTGGAATATGGAGGGAGAAGTTCTCACCAGTCAGTGGATCCAAGGCATGATGGAGTTGTGCCTGGCTGACCTATTGTGTTTCCATTGATTCAGTAAGTCTATTACAGGGGTAGGCAACCTAAGGCCTGGGGGCCGGATGCGGCCCCCTGAGGCCTTTGGACCAGCCCCAGGCCGGTCCTGCTCCCACCGCCCCCACCCCCCGCCCCCCGCCATGATGATATTGATTATTGTTGTTATTACTTGTTCTTGGGGTTTTCTTGGCAAAATCTCCACAGGGGTTTTGCTATGGCTTTTCTGGGCCTGAGAGAGTGCGCATGCATATTTTTTTATTTTTTATTTTAAATTTATTTATTTATTTATTTATCTATCTGTCTATTTATTTTTGGTGCTTCTGCCTCCCAATTGTCTGAGGGGAAAAAAACAGTTCCCATGATTCCCTAGCACTAACCCTAACCCTTAAAGTGGACTCAGTTTGCACTATTTCTGGCACTCTGCAACCCCCCTTAGTGTAATTTATTCAAAGGCACTTGCACGTGTTTATGTACTTTCATGATGTCTATCAACTTATCCAAACTCCATGAATTTCATAGGGTTTTCTTAAGCAAGGAATACTTGGCGGTGGTTTTCTCAGTTCCTTCCACAGCATCTGGTATTCATTGGCAGCCTCCCATCCAAATACTAACCAGGGCTGACCCTGCTTAACTTCTACAAAGTGAAATCAGGACCAGGCCATCTTATCCTAGTAAAGGCTTAAAATCAGTTTTGCTTGGAGTATATTCCCCCCCCCCCCTGTTTATTTCTGGCAATTGCATGGGGCATGTGTGGAAAAGTTTTGTTCAGACCACCACTCCAGATCAACTCAACAATTTTTTTTAAAGTATTAATTGAGACAGCATCTTCTATCAGTCTCAGTAAGGATTCTCTGAATGCATGCTCTCTATGGAGGTGCCAACAAAACACATCAATAATATAAGGAAGGTATTGGCTCCCAGATTATCTCCATTAGTTTAAGAGTCATTCTACTTCTACACACTCCAATGGCAGTAGAATGGAGATTCTCCATGTGAGTGTGGCTATCCATGCAATAAGATCTTCAGAATGTTACAGCTGGAGAACTCTCCATAGACGATACTGTTTTTAACAATGTGCCTGTGACTAAATCATTTAGAGTAAAGTGCCTACTAAAATTACTCTTCCATATAAAATCCAGTAACATTTTGTTTTGTTAGAATATGAAAGAGGTCACATTGACATTTCAGATGTCCTTGTATTTACTCACTTGTTCTGTTTGAAAGGATTACGGAAATAAATATCCAGGGGTCTTATTCTGAAAATACAGCATGCATCTTTGGGGCAGAAAAGCACACACTGAACACAAAATTAAGTGGATCAGATCAGTGGAAAAAGACAAAATAGCAGAGAAGTTGAGAAATTAGACCAAACAAGGATATTTAATGTACCATACTCCCTCCAGGATAGCCTGAAATGCTGGAGAGGTTCATTGTGTGAGTTAAAGTCACTCTAGGGCAGTTCTAACTTGCATGACTAATATTTACTTAGCTGATCACCAAAGGTCTCACTGATCTTGGCAGCATTACAAGACTTGTATTTTCCACACAGACGAACTGTTCTTGAACAATTTCTCCAATGAATTAGGCACAAATTTGCTTTACTTCACTCGCAGGCATGCATGGCCATTCATTCTACAAACTATAGGCCTAAGCAGACTGCCAGAAATAGTGCACATTAAATTGAGGCACTGCCCTGGCTCAGTGCTAGGGAATCATGGGAACTGTATTTTTTTCTGGGACATTGAGCCTTCTCTGTCAGAGAGCTCTGGTGCCACAATAAATTACAGTTCCCATGATTCCCTAGCACTGAGCCAGGACAGTGCCTCAATTTAATGTGCACTATTTCTGGCAGTCTGCTTAGGCCCTATGTTTCTTAAACAAATACATTTGTCATGACAAGGACCAGAAGAGTATGCTTTAATATTTTAGCAGATGGTAATTTCTTTAGGCAATAATCAAGAACAATTTCAAAACACATATTCTGATGCTTTCAGAACTTAATGTAAATAAACAGTAGTTTTTCTCAAAGTGTGCTTTTCTGTAGCAAGGAACTGAAATGTAAATTTTATACATTTGTATAACATATAAATATGTCAAATAAACATAGAAAAAAACATAACCATGGAACAGTAAGTGGACGTGTCTCTATTCAAGTTATGGGAACTCTCATCCCCCCCTCTCATTCTCAGCTTCACTCAATGACAAAGTAGCTATTTCAGCTAGCACAGTACTGGGCCACAAAATCTGTCTTCATCATTACGACATAGTGTTTTTTCCCTGTCATTTTATGGGAGAGATTAAAACATATCACATTATGATTAGTAGATGTAAATAAATAAGCATGGTTGAGCATGGTTTTGTGCTAGAAGTAAAATACCATAAAAATAGAATTTCAGAAACAGTGAATGCAGGATATTTTGATGAAGAGGCACGAAACAGTCAGTAGCTTATTCATTCTAAAAAGAGGACCAAAAAAGAGGTGGGGGGAATTTCACAAAATTTGGATGTGCAGATTTATATGGATAAATGCAAGTTTGGAAATGCCATATTTTGAACAGAAATGCAATACCTCTCATCATAGTGGGGCAGCCCTTCAAAAAGAGAGGGCTGTCATCTCTAAGGTAGGGCACATTGTCAAACTGCCTAAGGACCTTATCCCACGCTGCTCTCAAAAGTGGCAAGAAAGCGATATGAGCATCATTGCAGTACTATAGCGCTAGTATAAATATGGCGCTAGCGCTATAATAGCGCTATGGATAAGCTCGCGCTATTGCAATGCCCGCTGAAACCGACATTCAAAAGAATGCGAATGATGTTGCATTCTGAGCGGTTTCTTGATGGATTCTGAGCGACGTCATGTAATCACACGGAAAACTATAGCGCTATAGCGCCTGATTCTTAGCGGATTCTGAGCGACGTCGTGTAATCACTCGGGAAGATATAGCGCTATAGTGCCTGATTCTTAGTGGATTCTTGCTGCTTTTGGCCCCGTGGGATAAGGTCCTAGCCTAAGGTAGGTCACATTCTTCAGCATTGCAATCTGGTTTACATAACAGACAGGAGTATGCCCTGTGAGATTCTCTAAAATGAAACCCTTACACAGGAGCTTATCGCTCAGGCAGAGGCGTCTTACTTCTTCTAGGTTCAGTTCTTGATTAGGGATATACCTGGATGTTATCACATATAATTCGCTGCTGATTCTGTCACGATGCTGCCAGCCGAATCCAGCCCAGGTCCAAGAATTGCTTAGCCGCCCAATTTTTAAAGTAGGAAAATTTCCTTTTTCAAAAAAGTGCCAGCTGAGTGCAGCTTTGATCTGGGCTCCATTTAGCCAGTGGCATCATGGCAGAATCGGTGGCGAAATATTCTGATAACATCCAGGTGTATCTCCAATTGAGGATTGAACCCTGAAGATGCCTCTTTTGCCTGAGCGATAAACAGTCTCATTGTTAAAATCATCTCCTTGTCTTGTTGTTGTTGTTGTTGTTGCTGTTGTTAAATGCTGTCAAGTTGACTTCTATTTATGGTGACCCTGTGAATGAGACACCTGCAAGTCACCCTGTCATCAGCAGCCCCACTCAGGTTTTGCACATTCAGGGCTGTGTCTTCCTTGGCTGAGTCTATCCACATGGAATGCAATCCTCTTTTTCTATGCCTTCCACCTTTTCAGGTATTATTGTCTTTTCTGGTGAATCATGCCTTTTCATATGTCCAAAATATGACTAGTCATCTTGGTTTCCAGGGAAAGCTCATGCTTGATTTGGGAGTTTATCACACCACTAAAATAAACCTTCTTACCTCTCCCAACTTCAATCTTAATTCGGTTGGTATCCGGATACTATCACAGGGATTTTGCCACTGAATCCGCCTCCTGCATCCAGCCCGGGTCAAACCTGGGTCCCAGGAGCACTCGGTGCACCTTTTTTCAAAACTGAGAGTTGTCTGACTTAAGGAAATGGCCGCTGGAGCAACCTTGGGACCTGGGCTGGATGCAGGTGGTGGATTTCGCAGCAAAATCCCTGTGATAGTATCCAGATGCCACCCGAATTAAGATTGCATTTGGGAGAGGTAAAAAGGTTTATTTAGCGGTTCAATAAGCTCCTTGCTCTAGGATCCATTTATTTGTCCTTTTGGCAGTTTACATATTTGCAGAACTCTTCTCCAGCACCACATCTCAAATGAGTTGATTCTTTCACTGTCTAGCTTTCACAAGCATACATAGAAATACAATGGCATGGGCAATCCTGACTTTGCTATTGAATGGTACATCTTTACGCTTCATGATCTTGTCTAGTTTCTTCATTAGCTGCCCTTACAAGCTTCTCCATCTTTTGCTTTTGATTGTGTACGTGATTTCTATTTTGGCCATCAGGTGATGTCCATGTATACAGTTGCCTCTTGGGTTGCTTGAAGAATGTGTTTGCAATAAGCAAACTGCTGCCCTTGCAAAATTCTATCAGTCGCTCTCCTGCTTCATTTCTTGATCCTGGGCCTAATTCTCCTACAATATTTGGTTCTACTCTGTTTCCTACTGTTGCTTTCCCATTGCCTATGATTACCCCCTGCACAATCTATAGTAATATGTTTCAAATGACTAACACAAATACTTTTAGTAGCCTTAGCAAATAGGGTTGTTTTATATGTGATGTAAGGATCATAGTCTGACAGTAGCCAGCATAACTTCATGTAAAAGTTCTCACCCTATAAAGAAGCCAAAATCTGTCCCAAGAATCTCTTCCTTGGGTTTTGATTAAGCTGGCAATAGAATAAATAATGTGAAATTGTTAGGATATGAATGGGATATATAGTCAAAGGTGAAATGTAGAGATGTGTGTGTGTCTGTAATTTTCCACTTGAGAACAGTTTCTGGACAAGGCACAAACAATATTTAGAGAAACAGGGTGAATCAACGCCAGGTGGTAATAGAGACATCAACAATGTACTTTCCCAGAGGTAAAACTAATGGAACCAGACTTTGTTAAGGATAACAAAGAGATATCAAATACGTAAACATCGTTAGGCTTGGGAAAGTTACTCACGTGGTGGATGATGGACAACAAGAGGCTGGGTTAACATACATCATACTGTCATTATCCAATTAACATAAAGTTAACACCCAAAAGGTGGATTATGGGATGGGCCTAGAAAGTCCTTTGTCTAGAATTGTTTATTGTTCAAGATGTGAGCGTGTGTGGATGCAGTGGTTTTAACTGCAACAAGTTGGATCCTAATGCTTTTTGGATTGTTAAAGATGTAATCTTACATGGCTGAACTGGACAAGTTCATCACAATGGATTTTACTTAGTTATCTTATTTTTACTTTTTATATGCATTAATAAAGCTATGCTTTTGGACTTTACAATGTGTCTTCTTGACTGAGGAAGACAGGATGCTGGAGAAGGGAAGCTGAGCCAGTTGATGGCAAATCTACACAGTGGCTGTGGATCACAGCAGCCAGCTTGTCCTGTAGACTCTGCTGGGTGCCAAAGGGCATCACTACAACACTCATCATCCACACACCAACAGAAATATCCTCTTCCTCTCCCACACCACAAATGCCAGAGCCTTCATTTTCTCAGAAAGTTTCTATATCTGCCATCCAAAACATAGATTCATAGAAACATAGAGTTGGAAGAGACGTTGCCATAGTAGTCTGGAAATGTAGTTCTATAAATACAATTCTCAGAGGGGCAAGGTACCGAGTTCCTATGTAATTACCAGTCTTTTTACAAGTCTAAATTTTTTGATTTTATTGTTTTTTGTAATGTATTGTTTGTTTGGTTTTAGACTGTATTTTGTTTTAATCTCTTAAAGTTTAATTTTGTTTTAGGGGGTGGGAGGGAGGTTATGGGGATAAGGCTTGTTTTAACCTTGTATGTTTTAAAATGTTGTAACCCGCCCCGATTGCAGAGCAGAGGGGCGGGCTAGAAATAAATTATTATTATTATTATTATTATTATTAATTTCCCCCTTCAAATTTCCCCTCTTTCTATAAATGATTGGGAAAGCTGGACAATTAAGAAAGCTGACAGGAAGAGAAATTCATCTGAAATGTGCTGGAGAAGAATTCTATGGATACCATGGAGTGGAATCCAAAATACAAAGTGAGCAGTCACAAAAAAGTCTCCTGGAGCATGAGACAACAGCTTGGGGTTTGTTTGCTTTTACTTTTCTGGACTACAACTCCCAGACTCCCCAAGTGGCCATGCAGCCTGATATTTTACAGGGGTTGCAGTCTTTAAAAAGTAACATCTGCCCGAGACTTTCTCTGACTTTCTCAGTATTTGCACTCACAGGAAATGGTGTAGTGTGGCATATGGAACATTGGATATGACTTTGTGAGATCTTGGATTGAATTCCAGGGTAGCAATGATTGCAATAAGCATTTTCTGCTTCAGCTTTAGGGCCTATCTGTAAAAAAACAAACAGTGACATGCTTCAGAAATTTATACGAGGTGAACAAAACAAGAGATAATGAAGCATTTTGTTTATAGAAAAGTGTTGTATCATTGATAAAAGAATTACACCAGACTCCTAAAGTGCCACCTAGTGTCACTGCCAAGCTGATGAACTGAATGTCTAAGGCCAGAAATAGGCTTTGTAAAATAGGCTTTGTCAAAATACAAGCAGAAAATGAAGACTATTCAAGAAAACTTGTTATGGTATGACAGGTAACACACTTTTTTTCTTTTTACAGATATTAGCCTGAATCAGTTAAACTTCCTTTCTTACAGTTTCCCTGGTTCCTTTCATAGAAAAGGACGTTCTGTAGAGACAGGGAGGAGTTTTATAAACTACAAAATGGTTGGTTGCTCACCAGATTACTTTTTTCTTCCCTCATCTCCTCTGTTTGCCTTTGAAATGTACAATAAAGTGTTTGATTTATAGAACATCCACAAGAGAATGGGACAGTTAATCTAAGTGGTCAGCAAAGACAGAGCAGGAATAAAGATGTTAAGCTCAAGGAAAGAACATGGAGATTTCCTTATCAAAGACAAACCTTAATGGATAAAAAATATAGAGAGTGAAGAAATAACCACTTGCAAAAGGCCCATTGTGGAAATGGTTATGCTTAGGGCCCAAAGAGAGCATTTTTGTCCTTAATTGATGTCAACACATATTCATGTTTTCAGTAGATTTACATGTCAGAATCAGAATTTGGAAAAAGTCCTGTACGATCATTACATCCTATGTACATGTTTAACTATAGTGCTACGTAGTGCATTTCATCCAGAGCCCCCTTCCAAACCCAATTTACCAGTAAATAGCCATTGGGATTGACAAGTCTCTTCCCCGTAAATCAAGAAGCAGCTACCTGACATCCCCACCTCCTCCCATGAATAATCTCTGGTGCAACCAGCATAAAAAGGACCCCTAGAATCATAGAATCATAGAGTTGGAAGAGACCACAAGGGCCATCCAGTCCAACCTCCTGCCATGCAGGAACTCCCAATCAAAGCATCCCCGACAGATGGCCATCCAGCCTCTGCTTAAAGACCTCCAAGGAAGGAGACTCCACCACTCTCCGAGGGAGTGTGTTCCACTGTCGAACTGCCCTTGCTGCCCTGTTACAAGTCCCACTCCTGCTGAAGATCACTCCATGTAGAGGAGTGGGAGAGAACATCAGGCAGTTCCTTCTCAAATGACAGAGAAATGGCCTCCCATCAATCCTAATGGTGAGTGGGGTTTGGGGCATTTTCATGGTCCCCATGTAGCTCCTAAACTGGGAACTACATAGGGATCACAATACATAGGGGTCCTAATTGCATAACTGTAGGTCAGGGGTAGGCAACCTAAGGCCCCCGCCACCCCCCGCCATGATGATATTGATTATTGTTGTTATTACTTGTTCTTGGGGGTTTCTTGGCAAAATCTCCACAGGGGTTTTGCCATGGCTTTTCTGGGGCTGAGAGAGTGTGCATGCATATTTTTTAATTGTTTTAATTTTTTAAAAAAAATATTTTTATTTATTTATTTATTTATTTATTTATTTATTTTTGGTGCTTAGCCCCCCCAGTTGTCTGAGGGACAGCAACCCGGCCCCCGGCTCAAAAAAGTTGCCTACCCCTGCTGTAGGTTATGTGTTTGTAACTGGCCAGCAGGATTCCACATGATGTTTATTTGCTGTGTCTTCCAGAATCCCCAGACTGACTGACCATGTTGGCTGGGAGATTCTGGGAGATGTATGCAAAAAAGGAAACTTATCATAAATGCTTCATCACCTTCCAGAAAACTTTATTGCAGCCCTGCTGTTATTCAGCACTATAGTTTTCATGAGAGAACAGATATGAGTTTGGGGCACTGAAACTATTATTTCAGTAGGAAAACAAACTAGAAAATGCCAAGCCATTTAATATTAAACCTGTAGGGAAAAATCCCTGATTCTTATCACTCAGGCCTTGACTTGATGATCTAGATAATGCTGAGGGAATTCACTTTTCCACAAAACATAATTCATGAAGACCTTCCCCATAATTGATATTTACAAGTCTACAGAAGGGGAATGATCTGCCAATGCAAGGCCAATATAGTAAGAAGCACTGCAAACCTGAATACACTCATTTGGGTGCCTTTGGCAAAGAGCTTGTTCATTACTGTCACTAATGCACGTTGGAAGACATCTGATAGGAAATTCATAATTGAAACATTATGAATACTTCAACATATGGATCCTTCACATCCACTTAATTGCCAGTTTAGTAATAATTTTATGTAATGAGGAATTATTAATAATACGTGAAACACTAAATTGACGTAATCACCAAAAAACCATAATATGACACTTTGCAGTATAAAGGATGTAATCATTTCAGGTGTTTTCTGTTGTCCCCCCACCATAAATATGCATGACTCTGTAAAGCTTGCGTTCTTATATAAAAATAGTAAGTGCAGTATTTTCTGGCGTATAAGACTACTTTTTAACCTAGGAAAATCTTCTCCAAAGTCGGAGTTCGTCTTATATGCCAGGTGGCAGAGGAGGAGGAAGAAGGTGTGGCGCGGCCGGAGGTGGGAGGAGGAGGAAGATAGGAAGTCCAGGGCAGAGGAGGAGGAGGAGGAGGGGGGAGGAAGGGGTGGCATAGTGTGGCGTGAGGCAGGAGGAGGAAGCAGCAGCGGATAAGAGGTGAACCCCTATCCTGGGGTTTTCTTGGCAAGACTGGTACAGTGGAGGTTTGCCATTGCCTTCCCCTGAGGCTGAGAGTGTGTGACTTGTCCAAGTTCATCCAGTGGGTTTCATGGCAGAGTGAGGAATCAAACCCAGGTCTCCAGAGTGGTAGTCCAACACTCAAACCACTACACCATGCTGGCTCCTATTCCCATGTACTACCTATGAAAGAATGGCAGACTTTTTTGTTGTTCTTGTGTGTCTTCAAGTCCATTCCGACTTATGGCAACCCTAAGGCAATCTTATCATGGGATTTTCTTGGCATGTTTCTTCAAATGGGGGTTGCCATTACCATCCTCTGAGGCTGAGAGTGTGTGACATGCCCAGGGTCACTTACTTGGCCACAAATTGTACATACCCTAGAATGCATCACCTAGTATACTGGCAGTCCTTACCCCCCAATACTTTCTCATTTTCTCCCATTGGAAGAGGGGTCGTCTTATACGGCGAGTATATCTCAAGCTCTATATTTTAACTGGAAAAATTGGGGTCGTCTTATATGCCAAAAAATACGGGTAATTGTTTTACTCTATTAAAAAGAGAAAGAAAGAGATTAGTTCAATGTCAGTATTTTCTTTGTATTTTGTGATGTCTCAGGAGGTGAAACACGTTATCAGATGGGGCTGAGGTGAGTGAGTAAATGAAAAGCAAGTAGGATATGAAATCAGGAGATATGAGGAAGCAGGGAAAGTCTACTACGGGGAACAAAAATGATAGAAAGTACATGCATGCAGTGGCTAGTTACTATGTTTAAGGAACACTGACGCCAATGGCTGTAGGAAATAAAATAAACTTTTGCTATAGGAACATAATTACAGACAGGAACTCTTTCTGGGATGCTAGGTCAAGCTAAGCTAGAAGAGAACTGAAATTAGCTTTACTTTTGGAGCAGTGATAGAACAAAAAAGAGGTGGAGACAAGAGGTAAAATGATCCCTAGGAATATCAGTCTAAGAAAGGTTAGGATAGATAATTAAGATGTGAGGAGATTTTAGGTCACTGAAACACTCATTAACCTTATTAGCACTGCTCTCTCTAAGACACATTTAACTCTTTAGACACAGAGTGTTGCTGTATTTCCATCAAAGGCTGCACCACTAACTAGAGACAACAATAAAATTAAATTATTAATCTGTTTGTTGATTCATTTAATTTATTTCCAGCTTTTCTCCTTACAGTCAGTGTAGTGGTCTGAGTGTTGGGCTAGGACTCTGAGAAACCAGGGCTTGAATCCCCACTTGACAATGGAAACCCATTGGGTGATCTTAGGCAAGTGATAGTCTCAGCCTCAGTGGAAGGTAACGGCAAAGCCTCCTCTGAACAAATCTTGGCAAGAAAACCCCATGATAGATTCGCCTTAGTGTTACCATAAGTTGGAGATGACTTGTAGGCACATAACAACATTTCTCCATGCACAGAATTCAAGGCAGCTTACAACCATTTATAAGAGAGTACAACTTAACTTTACTATTTTCTTGTTAACATTTTGCTTTATATGTTATAGATAGAGCCAACTGTGACTGTAAAAGTTTTAAAAGGTTTTACTCAATTTTATAATTTGATAGCTATAACCTGTATATGGTTGTCATGAATAAACTGTACTAAATAAACATTATTAATACAAGAGGTAAAAGACAACTAGACCACAATTCCACTAAAAACACATGTTAAAAACAGTTTTAAAAACACATTTAAAATATAACAAAACAGAGACATAGCATTCTCCACTAAAAGCTCCATCAGATGCAACAAGTTAAAAACCAAAGTCCAGCTAAATAAAAGCATCTTTGCCTGTGGAAGTGAGTTGTACAACCGGGAGTACTGGATTGAGGCCGCAGCAACCACACGCCGTGGCCCTGATCCTCCTGTTTGCCGCTCCTTTACAATAAACAAAAAGCCGCCCTTAGAGCTGTGGCTATGGATCTTTTGTGCCCCTTTGGCACAGTGTGTGTGCATGCTGCGCCAACAGGGTGCCCTGACACTGCGCACCATGCATTCAGGCACGTGGCATGATGGCAGTGTTGGGGAGGAGTCAGGGCGGCCGGCATGTGGCCACCCCACCCCAACTCCAACCCCAGGCTGGCCCTTTATCGGCCCTTGGTGGCAACCCCCAAGAAAGTTCTCTCTCATATCCTCATAAATGTACCTGTGATCTGAGAGACCAAGAGAAAGCTTCTCCACCATCCAAAGATCTTATAAGTCAGGCAAGCTCATAAAAGAGGATGCGATCTTTCCAATAGTCTGAATCCAAGCTGTATAGGACTTTAAGGTCATGAAAAGCACTTCGAATTCTGCCTGGAAATGGGCTGAAAACAAGCTATTTCAACAAAGGGGTTATAAATTCCCTATAAACAGCCTGGCTGTAGCATTTGGAACCCAGTGAAGTTTCCAAACAGTTTCCAAAGGCAGCCCTATGCAGAGTATGAAGCGTATTGCATTCATTTTAAAATCGGCTTACCTGATCCAGATCAAATTTTAAATTGGCCAGCATCCTGATATTATCAGAAGGATTTAGCCTCTGAAATCGCTGCCCAGGTCCATTCCTGCTCCCAGGGCTGCTCAGCGCACCTCTTTATGAAGCTGGGAGTTTTTCCGCTTAAGAAAATGGCCACCAGAGTAGCCCTGGGAGCGGGGATGGACAAGGATGGAGCTGGGTGGTGGATTTGGTGGCTCAGTCCTTCTGATAATATCAGGATGCCACCCAATTTAAAATTTAATCTGGACCAGGTAAATTGGCTTTAAAATGAATGTGATAAGCTCCTATGTTACAATAAACAAAACCGGCACGTGACACTATAACCAGATCTGATGTCTCAAGGAATGAGTGCAGCTGGAACACTAGTTTTAAATGTGCAAACACACTGCTGACAACTTGCATCCAGGTTCAGATCTAAGCCCAGAACCTGAGATTTCAGAGGGACTGTAACACCATCCAGCATAGGCCAAATCCCTGTTCCCTGATCTGCCTTTCAACTGACCAGGAACACCTTTGCCTTTTCTGGATTAAGCTTCAGTTTGCTTGTCTTCAAACAATCTATTACCAACAGGAGACATTGGTTTAACACAAAAGCACTTTTCTTGGAATTGGAAGAAAGATAGAGTTGGGTGTCATCAGCGATACCAAACCTCAAAACTCCAGATAACTTCTTCCAGTGGTTTCATGGGTCTGTTAAATAGCATAGGGGAATAAAATGGAACCTCAAAGCTAATGGCCCTGGGATCAAACAGGAATCCTCCATTACCACCACCTCTGTTCACCACTTCCAAAGAATTTGGATTTGGATAAAGACCCCACTGTGAAATATAACATTTATTGGCTTTTTTAGGAATCTTTATTTTAATTAATTAATCTTAAATTTTAAAGAAAAAAATAATTTTATCTACAAACAGAAAATACAAACATAAACTTTCAACCATTGCATCAACATTGTTGAAGAAAGCAGCTAGAGGCTTAAACTGAACATCACACTTTCCAAATTCAAAGGATTTCTGCTGTCCAAACATGTTTTTCAGACAGAACAAGTCTGCATACAGTATGCCATTCCACAGGTTTCCATGGTGCTTGCTTTCATTCTTCAGCTTCTCTCTTCATAAAGTCAAAAAAGGAATGGCAAACTGCTTCAAATGTACTGTATTATCATTTTTTCTTATAACAAGTCTGGATTCCTCACTTTATGATATGGTCTCTCATTTAGTAATTAATAACTTAATCTTGAATCAGTCAGCTCTGCAATTCCAAGTCCAGTGGCAGCTGATGGTTCCCAATGAATGTACTCCAGATTTTAGTCTAGCCTTTAAAGAGGTTATCCATGGTGCTGAAATCTATCCCCAAAGTAGGCAGAGCACCATGGATAGGTCCCTTGCACTGCTCCTATACTTTGAATGGAATCACCTTCCCAGTGAAATAGGAGCTACCAGCTATTACAGCTTAAGTCAATAATTTCAGTCACCCCTTTTATTTGAAAAATGTCCAGCAACTGACAACATGATTGATTTAACTAGATAGTTCCTACCTCTGGTAGTATCTATCCTTCGGACTCCAACCACAGATGCCAAACTGCTACCATCACAGGGCATACTAGCATGGAGCACCCTACAGGGATATACAAGGGTCAAACATGATGCAAAGTAAAACTTCATCATGCTTTACTATGACGAAGAAGGCAGCATGCTTTGGAAGTTAGCATAGTGTATTTTTCTTCTTTATTGTTGGTCGAATAAAAGTGTCACTGTAATGTGTATTTTGGATTTTATTTCTCTTTAATCTTCAAAATCATGGATTAGGTGTTGGGGATCACTATAGTGAGCAAGGAACACAATGCTGAGTAGCTTTACTAACCATAGCACAAAGATGAGATCTTGTGTGCTTCTTCTCTTCTTCAAAACCCCAACTTGTTGTGTGCCTTCAATTTGTTTCTGACTTATGGTGACCCAAAGGCAAACCTATCATGCAGTTTTCTTGGCAAGATTTGTTCAGAGGGAATTTGTCTTTGCCTTCCTCTGTGGCTGAGACAGGGTAACTTGCCCAAGGTCACCCAGTGGGTTTCCATGGCTGAGCAGGGATTTGAACCCTGGTCTCCAGAGTCCTAGCCACTGCACCATGTTGGCTCAGTCCTCAAAGCCAAATTAAGTTCCAGAAAGAGAGCCCCCATTTTATTCATGTGTGAGCCAGGAATGTTGACACAGAAATTAAATCTATCAATAATAAAGTACAAAATAAAACAGGAAGCAGCACAAAAATTTTCATGTGTGAACAAAACATGTAAAATATACAGGGCATATTCTCAGCCCTGTAACATCAGTGAGACTAATAACCTGATCTCATGCACTTTTACTCACTTATTCAAGTAAGATATAAAATGTTGATGTGAGAACAGAAATATTGGGAAATTTAGGAAACAACCAGGGAGGAAAAGGAAGCAAACTACTCCCCACCGCCTTTTAGCACTGGGACTATTGCCTAGAAAAGTCTGGAGCAATTGCACCAATCAAACCATTGATAATCTGCCTCTGTCAGCACCCAATCTAATGAACCCTTTTTCCAGTCCAGCCATTCTTTTTTTAAATAAATCTGTAGGTCCAGGGATTGGCAAACAATGGCACATAGGTTGCACTCCAAAGTAGGAATCTTTATTTGTTGTTGTTGTGTTAACTGCCTCCAACTCAACCTTGACTCATGGAGATCCTATGAATGAGACCCCTTATTCTCTACTGCTGGGTTCAGGTCTTTCAGGCTTGTGACCTTCCTGATTGAGTCTCACCATCTGACATGCAGTCTTCCTCTCTTTCTACTACCTTCTATCTTTCTACTTCCTTCTACCGTTCCTATATTTTTGTCTTTTCTAATGAATCATACCTTTTCATGATGAGGCCAAAGTATGTCAGCCTCAATGTGAAGTCAAAGCCTTTCACAGCCAGCATCCATAGGTTTTTGTGGGATTTTTTAGGCTGTGAGGCCATGTTATAGAAGAATGTATTCCTAACGTTTCGCCTGCATCTGTGGCTGGTATCTTCTTTGAAGATGTCAGCCACAGATGCAGGCAAAACGTCAGGAATACATTCTTCTATAACATGGCCTCACAGCCTAAAAAATCCCACAAAAACCTATGTCAGCCTCAGTTTGTTCATCTTGGTTTCTAGGGAGAGTTCAGGCCTAATATGTTCTAAGACCCATTTGTTTGTCTTTTTAGCCATCCATGGCATCCTCAGCACTCTTCTCCAGCACCACATCTCAAACAAGTTGATCTTCTTTCTGTTTACTTTCTTCACTGTCCAGCTCTCACATCTATAAAAAGTGATGGAGAATGCTTGGACAATTTATATCTTGTATGTATTTATTTATTATCTTGTCTTCTCCCATCATGGGATTAATACTTGTTTTATCTTCTGCAGTAACTTTACTAAATGTCTTTGGTTTAAACAGACATATATATCTGATCTCTGATTTAGCCAGTTTACAAGTTTGAAAAGCATTTGGTAACAAAAGAAAGTGGGAATTAATGAGGATAAAATATTCGATGTCAGCTTATTGTGATCTAGAATAAAACTATAATAAAATAAAATAAAAACAAACCATAGAAATGCAGTCTTTGAGAAGAACTTTAGCACCATAACTTATTTTTGCGTGGAATGTAGTAAACAGAATGAATAATTTTGGGCAAAATGTTTATTTTATATGTGATGGCTAGCCAAGAGAGAGATTCATTTATCTTCATTTTTGTATTTTAAAATCCACATAATTTAGTTCACACTGGAGCAGTAAGCTGAATCTTAATCATTTTCCTTTGTGTAATGCATTAAATTATAGATGAAATGCCCCTGAGCCATTATTCTCTTGTTTTTAATTCTAAGTCAAACTGCAGCAATGCAGTTTTACAGATCCTTTTCCATATGGGAGTAATATAGTCTATAAGAAAATCCCTTGCTTTGTAGATAGGGGATTTTATCCATATCTTAGAGGTGAGATCTTCCCTGAAGCTGAGGCTAAGGCTGTTATTGTGTGCCTTCAAGTAGCTTCTGGCTTCTGGTGGCTGGAAGGCAAACTTATCATGGGGTTTTCTGGAGCTGAGAGTGTGTAACTCACCTAAAGTCACTCAGTAGCTTTCCAGGGAATTGAACCCTGATCTCCAGTTGTAGTCCAATGCTCAAACCACAATACCACACTGGCTCTCAAGGTTAAGGTGCTGAATGAGAATTCCAGCTTTTGAGATAAGGATGGAGCAGTGACTAAAGTACTGGATCAGACTACGGGGAATCCATGTTCATACTCCTGCTTGGAGTATGACTAGCAAACCAGTCCCTGAGTAAGTAATTCATTTTAAGTTAGTCTGCTGCACATAGCTGTTGGGATTCTAGAATATTGCTATTATACCAACATCATACACACTCACGCATGCCATAAATATTTAGTATGTAATACCAGCCTTTTTGTGTACTTCCCAATAGTTTCTGACTTACAGCAACTCTAAGGCAAACCAATCATGTGGTTTTCTTGGCAAGATTTGTTCAGAGGAGCTTTGCCATTGCTTTCTTCTGAGGCTGGGAGGCTGTAACTTGTCCAAAGTCACCCAGTGGCCAAGCAGGAATTCAAAACCATCTATCTCAGAGTCCTAATCCAACACTCAAACCACTCACACCAGTAGTTTCCCAAACTTTGGTCCACCATGTATTTGGGACTTCAGCTCCCAGAAGCCCCAGCCAGCTTAGCCAATTGTCAGGCATTCTGGGAGCTGACATCCATAACATCTGGAGGATTGAGCTGTGTGGATCATTGTCTTACACCATGGTGGCTTTCACACATGATCAGCTACTGTGGACTAAATTCCAGAGGAAGGCAATGACAGACAACTTCTAAGCATTTCTTGCCTAAGGAAACCCAATAAAATTCATGGGGTTGCTGTAAGCTGAGAGGTAACTCAGTGGAACACACATACAACTGCTGTGAAATAATCAAAAGAAAAAAAGAAAAGAAAAGTCAGCAACAACAAACAAGCCCCTCTGGGCAAAACTATACACAAGTGTGTGTGAAGATTGTGATATGGACCATAAACTGCTAATATCAAAAATTAGAGTAAAGCTAAAGAAGAACATGAAACCAACCAATGTGACAAAATACAATCTGAAGAGCATCCCTGTAGAATGTAAAGGTAATGTAAAAAATAGATTTCCACTGTTAAGCCTAATTGACTGGGAGCAGGCAAAACTCTGGACTAAAGACAGAGACATTGTCAGGGAGGAATGCAAAAAAGCAATTTTCTTTAGCTGAAAAGAATGGATGACAGATAAAACTCTTCAAGCTATTGAGAACAGACAAGAAGCAAAAGTAAAGGGGGACAGAAACAGCGTCAAAACCTTAAATGCAACTGTTCAGTGACTTGTGCGCAGGGACTAACAGAACTATTATAATCAATGCAGAGAAATATAAGATGACAATAAAAAAGGTATAACAAGAGACCTCTTCCACAAGTTCTGAGAAATCAAAGGAAAATTTTAATCAAGAGTGGGCATACCCTATGGTCATCAGGGGAACACATTAAATGACCAAGTATGAATTTAAAAGTGATGAGAACAATACACTGAAGAACTATATAAAAGAGATGAAAGGATAAGAGATTCATTCAAGGAAGACATATTTGAAGACGAACCTACAATTTTAGAAAGTAAAATAGGAGCTGTACTCAGGGTACTAGGGAGAAATAAATCACCAGGAACAGATGGCATATTGACAGAGCTACTTCAAGCCACAGAGACAGAATCTAATCTAATTCTAATTAAAATCTCTCAACAAATATGGAAAACAAACCAATGGTCCACAAATTGGAAATGCTCAACATGCATCCCATTACCCAAGAAAGGGGGCACCAGGGATTGCAATAACCACAGGTCCATTGCATTAATCTACCATATAAGACTTTTTCCATATACCAAGCGAGACACACTGGGTGTCCAAACTGGGTTCAAGAAAAGAAGGGGCACTACAGATCCTATTGCAAACATATATTGGATAATGAACCACACCAAAGAATTTCAGAATGAACTCAGCCTGTGCTTTATAGATTATAGCAAAGCCTTTAAATGTGTAGATTATGAAAAAATTTGGATTGCGCTTTAAGAAATGGGTGTGGCACAACATTTGATTAGCCTGATGCATAACCTGTACTCAGGACAAGAGGCTACCATCAGGATAGAATATGGAGAAATAGAATGGTGTCCATTTGGCAAGGGAGTTAGGCAAGGCTACTTTTTATCACTCCATCCATTTAATTTGTGCATTAAACATATTACAGTTGGCCCTTTGTATCTGTGGGTTTACCATCCGTGGATGGCCCTGCCCCATTCTCTCCAATGGTGGTGTGTGCACATACCTGTGCCAATGCAGCCATGCTTGCTGCTTAAAGGTCCCAAAGACTTTAATAGAAAGTCATGTCTTGGCCTGGCACTGAAAAGAAATTGATGTTGGTGCCAGTTGGGCCTCCAAGTTGAAGGCATTCCACAAGTGATGTGCCCAGAGCTGAGAAGGCCCTCTCCCAGAACCTCCCCCATCATATTGTTGCACTGTAGGATACAGAATAAGGCCAAGTATATGCCAAGTTGCACTGGTAGGATACAGAGTAAGGCCAAGTTTTTGTGTGTGTATCTTCAAGTCATTTCTGACTTTGGGCAACCCTAAGGTGAACCTATCATGGGGTATTCTTGGCAAGATTTGTTCAGAGGGTTTTTTTCATTGCTTCCTTCTGAGGCTGAGAGAGTATGACTTGTCCAGATCAGACGAGCCAAAACCAAGCAGAGATTCAAACCCTGGACCCCCAGGGTATGAGTCCAACACTAAATGTGCGACACCATGTTGGCTCTCATACTGCCAGGTATGCAATAATCAAAAGAAAAATGAAAAAGCAGTCCCAGCAAACAAACAAAATATAAAGCACAGGGAAAAGTACAGAAAAAAGAGCATAGGAGAGATACAGAGGAGGACTCTACTCAAGAGCTTCATTACTCTTCTTCTGGAACATCCAGTTTTAGCCATTAGAGTCCTTACATCTGTCACAGAGAAAACGCATAATACAACATTTTCCAAGGCTTCCCTTCCTTCCTCTCTGGAGCAGTAACAGTCAGTGCCCTAAGTTCTATTACTGGGGAAAAGGTGGGATATAAATGAATGAATTAATTAAATAAATAAAACAGCAATAGCACTTACGTTTCTATACTGCTTTATAGTGCTAAGCATTCTCTATGTAGTTTACAGTGTGTTAGCCAATTGCCCCCCAACAAGCTGAGTATTCATTTTACTGACAGGAAGGAGAGAGTGAACAGAGGAAGAGGAAAATATTTTTGTTCTATTGTTGGAAGATTTAAAATTTCTTCTTTTACTGGCTGTAGCTGAGATAGGAATGTCTAGTTCCACATGGTTCCTGAGGCTGGCAGAAACATATGTGAGAGCTATATCAGTACTGAGATTCCTTCCGTGCAATCTCTTCCTTAGGAGATACACACATTCTCTAGTGAAGGTGTATCAAAACTTGTTGGTGTTTTTATTTAGACAGAGTTAGGAAGGGGGACCCTGGAATATGATATATAGTAATATGTAAACAATTTTAACTACAAACAAATTCTGAAAAACAAGAATTCTCTCCAGCTCAAGTGTGCATTTGGGACTTGACCCCAAAATAAGCTAAAGGGGTGAAAATTGTGCCATGAATCTTTAAATCCTTTAAAGAGGTGCAAAACTGGTTTGATTCTGTACCTTTCAATCTGCTATGGATCTGTCCAGGGTTAGAGTGGGGAACTAAAAGAAGAGGAAAAGAAAAATTAAAATTCAGTGAAGAATCTATTCTACATTCAGTGGTACTGCTGCCTACTAAATTCACTAAGAAAAATTAGATCCCAGATGGTAGAATGAAGATCCTCTTTTCCATTTTCACCTGATGACCTAACCGTGGAAGGAACCGAAACAGCTATAATGACAGAACCCATACTTTGCAATGGAGTTGTTATTCCTTTTCCACTCATGGGTGTCTGCGTTTAATGGAGCCAACAATCATGACAAAATTGACAAATGAGTGTTGTGGACAGGGCAGGGGGGGAGTCAGGTGGCAGAGGAGGTGTAGGTAAGATGAGGCTTGGATGACTGGAGAACGGCCTTGCTGAAAGGAGGACCGAAAGAAGGATTTAATGGAGGAGACAGAAGTTGCAGGGTAGCTAGGTGTGGAATTAGGCACATGGAACCAGGAAAAACAGTACTGCTGCTAACCCCTAGTCATGGATGAAGACATCTAAATTGCTATTAATGCCTAGGCAGTATTCTGGGCCTTGACATTAGGCAGTATCCTGGGCATTTCCTAATCTGTCAACATACCTCATATTGTGGTCTGCAAAGCACACTGACTGGAGTCTCTAAGAAGCTTATTTTTGTTCTTGAAAAATTTAACCACTTTTGAATATGATTTCTTCTCTTAAATATTTTTCATACATTTTAGCAACACATGTGAGAGAATGAGAATTGGTCCCACTGTTAGACACTGTTTTACTTGGGTGTGAGGATAACGTACACTGTTAGTCAGTCCTTCTGAGAGCTTGGAAACATTACTTTTGAGGGACTACAGCTTCCAGTTTGCTGTTGGAGCAGGACTCTGGGAGACAAGGGTTCAAATTTCCATTCAGCCATGGAAACCCACTGAGTGACCTTGGGCATGTCATAGGACATTATCACATTCCATTTAAAGCACCTTATCCTCGATGGGATAGAGGTACACTTAATTTTAAAAATGAGTCTTATTGTATCCTCCTGTGACTGGGTGAATGCAGCCCATATACAACTTGGATGCCAGCCAGGCTTATTCTGCAGCTTTTCAAGGACTGCATTTGCCCAGCCATGGGTGAATGTGATAAGACCCGTTTTTAAAATTAAATGTGCCCCTATCCCATTGGGAATAAGGTGCTTTAAATGAAATACAATAATCTCCATACTCTCTCAGTCTCAGAGGAAGATGATGGCAAACCTCTGAATAAATTTTGCCAAGAAAACCCTATCAGAGGGTCATCAACATGAAGACACATAACTACAAAAGCTGCCAAAACCTTCTAGTCAGCAATTGTAGTCCAAGTAAATAATTTGCCAAACTCTCGTCCTTTTCAAATATTTCAGAGTTTAACCGATTTGTAATCTCACTCCACATTCCAGCAATTCTCTCTCCACTTAAAATCTAATCCCAACTTTCCACCTCTAAAGGATTGATGCCAGGTGTCACAGTTTACAGGTTCCATGTTACTGGGAGGTAAATCCATTCTGGGTTTTAACCTGAACATTGAAGGAAGTATCCAGGGAGCTGAACCTTTTTGAAGGGTAGGATTCAGTACCCCACATAGCTTCTTCAAAGTTTGGACTAAAGTCTGGAGCAGACACACCACCCCACAGTCATGGAAGCCATCAGCTGGCATGGATTCCCTTTCCCAGTGACATGCTAAACCAGGGGTAGGCAACCTAAGGCCCGGGGGCCGGATGCGGCCCCCTGAGGCCTTTGGGCCGGCCCCAGGCCGGTCCTGCTGCTGCCACCGCCCCCCACCATGATGATATTGATTATTGTTGCTATTACTTGTTCTTGGGGTTTTCTTGGCAAAATCTCCACAGGGGTTTTGCCATGGCTTTTCTGGGGCTGAGAGAATGTGCATGCGTATTTTTTTAAATTTTTTAATTTTTAAAATTATTTATATTTATATTTATATTTATTTGTTTATTTATTTTTGGTGCTTCGGCCCCCCCCAATTGTCTGAGGCACAGCAACCCAGCCCCCAGCTCAAAAAGGTTGCCTACCCCTGTGCTAAACCAATTAGGTGGTGGATGGAGATGGGCATAGTGCTGAAACCAACCCAGTTCCAGCCATCCAGGATCCCATCAGCCCAGTGCTATAAATGACAGGAATCATCTACAGACACTGCAGCCAGTGATGTAGAGTCGAGTCAATTGACTTGGATTCAAGTCAGACTCAAGTCACTTCAGTGACACAACTTGTACTTGACTCAGAAATGAATGATGCACTAACTCTACTTGACTCACAACTTGTATATTTTTAGCAACCACCTTAATGGCAACATTCACTCCAAGCAGCAGACAAGACCCATCTCCAGAGCATGGGGTGTGTTTCTTGGAAGGGAACAGCAAATGTGTTAGTTAGGCAATAAGCTTCAGGTGGAAGGATCCTTCTTAAGCCTTTGAAAAGCTTTAGGAAGTTCTTCTTATGTGCAGTGGAGATATCTCAAGCCCATTGCTTAATATGTTTGCTGATCCTCTCTGAGAAACATGCCCCCTTTTTTCTATTAAAAGTTGGCTCCCAGATTTGAGACTTGACTTGAGCCTTGAGCCTAGAGCTTGGAGTAAAAGACTTGAATACATCACTGACTGCAGCCATTATGTTCTTTATGACCAATGTTTCCAGAAGTTTCTACCAACAAATACACTTCTCTGTACAGTAAATATGAAGTTAAACATCAAAATGGATGGGGCGACAGACACAGTGCCTCTGGCATCTATTCCATACTCACTTTAGGCCTGTTGCTCTCTAACCAAAAATTTAAGAATATTATCATATCAGTAATTTACAAAGTTTATACCTTATTTTTCATTTTCCCATATGTGTATATAGGCTAGGTTTACTGAATACATTTCAAATAGGATGGGAGGAGTTGGCAGGAGCAATCTTAACTCTTAAAGGGTCCACACCCATCACCTCTGCTATGCTTCCAATGAAAGAAGACTTGTCCTTATTTAGTAACAATTTCAGAAACATCTCAGGGCCTACTTATGAGTCCTCCTGAACCTCAGGTTGAAAAAATGGTAATTGTTGTTAATTCAAGGCAGGTTTTGATTAGAAGTGGGCAACTGATACAGAGCAAGGAGCCACTTTTCAGGTTGGCCAAGTCCCTGAGGGCCAAACTTTTTGTTTTTGGAGAGATTCAGTTTAAGTAAAATAGATTAAAATTATCTGAAATTAAAACAATTATTTATTAAAACTTAAAGATTATCAGATTCATTGCAATGACTCATTATTAACAAATACAATGTCCCCATTCATATTTCATTAATTATATTTAAGTTTATGTATAAATGAACCTTCTGTATGCTTAAGTTAACCTCAATTAATAGGATATTGACCATGGTATTGACTAGTGAGATTGAAATAAATAGAACCAAATTTACTGGAGCAGCATCTGCATTGCAGAAATAATCCAGTTTGACACTAGTTTAACTGTCATGAATTCTTAATGCTATGGAATTGGATTTGTAGTTTTATGAGACATTTAGCCTTCTCTGTAAAAAAGTTCTAGTGCGACAACAAACTACAATTAATAGGTTATTTCAGTGGGGGTGGGGATTGATTCCCAAATGACTCGACAGCAGTACAGCACAGCACTTAGGGCCTCGGCAGACGACTAATAGAGTCGTCTTCCGGGCAGGGAAGAGGAGGGGCAGCCGCACGAGCGGCGCCCCTTCCTCTTCCTGAGGTCGCCCTCGGAGTCGCCGGCCCTCCGCACGGCCGGCGCTCCAAGGATGACCTCACGCCACGGCGACCGCACGCACCGCGGCGTTTGAGTCAGGGAAAGTGCGCCCGCCGCTTTTAGGGCGCCCTTTCCCTGAAATCTAAAAGGAGCGCCAATCTAAATCTAAAAGGAGCGCTCTGTCCCGCGGCGCACGGGAAGCTCCCGTCTGCTTCCCCCCTTAGAGAGCCACAGCATCATGCAATAACCGCCAGACAAAGACAATGCAATTGCAGAATAATGGTGTCATATGATAAGCTCTGCATTCTATTGTAAGATGTATACTTTTAGCTGTATCTGTTTTAATTTGTAAGCTACCTTGAGTTTCAGAGCCAGGAAAAAGTATAAATAAATAGAGTATAAATAAATAAATAAATAAATAAAATAATGGTGGTGGTGGTGGTGGTGATACTGACAGTGATAGTAATAATGCTAATAATGTTTTTGTGATGCTTGAAGCATGTCTTTAAAAGAATTTTCAGATAAATTTTATTTGGAATGGCTGTAGGTATTAAGGGCCTCCTGGAGAGTAGTGGGGGATGGAAAATAGACCCCTGTGCCTCCCACAGGCTACAGTTTCCCTCACCCCAATGATGACAATGATGATGATCCCACATTGACTATAGCACATTTCATTCCTTTTCCCACTGACTATAGTCTTGAGTGATTTGCTCTCAAATTTGGGTCACAAACCACAATGTTAGTTTTGTTTACCATAAAATTTTATGAAAGCGCTAGAGAGCACTGGGGATTTCAGGAAAGGGATTGGGGGCACACAGAGCCTCTGCCCCACACTATGTCCACATTTAGTTTAGATTGTGGGTGCAGACACTTTGGCTTTCCAGACATTGGCTTCCATAGGGCCAAAGCTTTCTCACCCCATTTTATATGTTCATTCCATGCACTGACTTTAAACAAAACATAGATGGAAAATAGCTTAAAAACACTCACTGCTATTTCACTTTTATAATTTTAAAACAAATTAGTGTCCCATAAATCACTTTCTCATTAAACTGAACATTCAGGCTGATTTGGTCCATGCTCACACTTGAGTAAGACCAATTAAATCCAATGGGACTTACTCTCTATTAAGTGTTCACAAGATTGCAATTTTTAAGCCCCGTGTGAAAACGTCCTATATCAGGAATGACAATACTTTACTAGGCAGTTTTTCCACTGACACATTGTTAAATTACAGTGGCATACTTCCACAAACGCTCTCTGCCACAGCTTGCCAAAACACAGCAGTACAAGGGCTGTTGGTATTCTTCAACATACAATCTTATGGCTGTTGACTCAGAAGTACGAACCCCTCATTTCACTGGGACTTGCTTCTTACCTGCTAGTAAGAGTGCTTTAGAAACAGTCTCAGCAGGCAACCTTTACTCATTCTCACCTTCCATTCTCTGTCAAATTAGGAATTCATACAAGGGAAAGAAGCAAGAAAGCTAGTCCATCCCAAGATGCACATTTGGATCTATCTGATGCTCCATGACCATTACAGATTGAGTAGAGGAGATCATGGGCTGTGAAGAATGTGTGCAGAGATAAACCTAACTGGAATGAAAGCTAATGAGGAGATAACAGATGGGTGAGTGCCAAGAGCCCCAGCATGGAATTGAGCTCTAAAAAACACTTTAAAACTGCATAGAGTGTCAACTGTCTATAGCAGGGGTTGGCAACGTTAATGTACCTGGGGCCGGTCGCTGGTCCTCAGGTCTTCCGCAGGGCTGGGGGGGGAAATGGCGACGCGCATGCGCAACCGAGTCGCGGCCGCCATTTTAGCAAAGAAAATGGCAGCCACGACGCATGCGGTGGCGTGGCAGCAGGGGCCGATGGCGGCGGGGGGTGGGGGCAGTCAGTGGGGGTACGCAGGCCAGGTGCAGCCCGCGGGCCGTAGGGTGCCGACTCCTGGTCTATAGTATCTGAACATGGGGTGAGTTTCGCCATGCTTCATGCAGCAACACTGTGTTTTGGATTGATTGGAGAGCTGTGGTAAAATTTGCCCTACTGTGTAGTTCAATACAACTTGGGTAACAGACTCTGGGGTATTTCCTGTACAATCAGTCTCTGCAGTATCTACAGCTTGAAAATATTACCAATCCAGAGTCTTCAAAAAGTCACTTTTCTGAACTGTAACAACATCATCATTAATGAGTAACCTAATTCTGCTATATCACATTCATGCCATTTTGTGTTGATAGTCCTACCCCGCACATACAAAGCTTCTGGAGGCTGAATGCTTCTCCGTAATTTCTGGATTTAGGAGTGTGTTAATAGAGACCTAAAAACATGTCTAGGAGGGTGAACGCACTCCAGGTTTTCAGCCACTGCAGTCGCTATACAAGGTGTTGAGCATTCCCCCAAACCAAATCCTTTAAAATTTAGACAAAAGCACAGAGCAGGCCCACTGACATAGAAGGCACTGGTTACAGAATTTTCTTGCCATTTGTTTTCCTCCATTTTGTTTCAATGGGAGCATGTATTTGAATGGAATCTCTGTTTTCTCCCAGTGTTGGAACCAATATATGTTTTAATTTTTTTAAAGAGGCAAATAATATTACTAAAATCCCCACCTTCTATAGGGCTTTTTACCATCCATTACATGCAGACTGGATATCATCATAGACTAGGAGTTTATTACACTCACTTTTGTTGATAATCCAGGCACTGCCTGGGGACACACGTCAATGAGAGAAAATGGATTTTATCACACTCGAAACAGTCGGCAAGCCGTCCCCATGCCATTGCTTGACCACAACCCATTCCCGAGCAGTGTTGAGCCGGCCAGTTTTGCAAGGATGTAAGCTTTCCGGCTGAGCAAAATCGGCTGGCTCAGCACAACTTGGGGATAGGTTGTTGTCAAGCGACAATATGGGGACAGTTTGCCAACTGTTTTGAGTGCAATAAAATCCATTTTCCTTTGGTCACTAGCATTCACAAGCATCCCCAGCCAGTGCCCAGATCATTAAGAAAAGTGAGTTTGATAAACTCCTGGGAGTAGCAGAGACCACCCTACATGGTCTGAAATCTGTTGGGATGTGTTGTGTCTGGATAATCAGTTACTGCTGCCATTATGATGCAGAGGCTTATGATCCTTACAAAATAATTGGTGTGACTGCCACACCCTAAGGCAGGGGTAGGCAACCTAAGGCCCGGGGGCCAGATGCGGCCCCCCGAGGCCTTTGGACCGGCCCCAGGCCAGTCCTGCCACCACCCTCCACCTCCGCCACCGCCCGCCATGATAATATTGATTATTGTTGTTATTACTTGTTCTTGGGGTTTTCTTGGCAATCTCTCCACAGGGGTTTTGCCATGGCTTTTCTGGGGCTGAGAGAGTGTGCATGCATATTTTTTAATGTTTTTTAAAATATTTATTTATTTATTTATTTATTTTTGGTGCTTCGGTCCCCCAATTGTCTGAGGGACAGCTGCCAGGCCCCTGGCTCAAAAAGGTTGCCTACCCCTGCCCTAAGGAGTTAAAACAGACAGAGGGGAACAGCAGAGAAAGGAGAACATGGAGGCAAAGGAATGCAGAAGAATTAATGATGATTTCAATTAAATATATTTTGACTTAGGCCACAATAAAATGTCAGGACTGGGGCATGATTCCAAGGCTTCCTGTAAAATATGAATTTTGTAGAAAGAATTGCAGGAAATAAGGGAAGTGGTTTCACTGTGGTGTTGTGGAAGGCAATAGAAGACATAGGGGCAATCAGGGCAAATGGGTTGAGTCATTTCTTGTAGCAGTAGACCTTTGGATGTCTGTGGGTGTGCAGCAGGATGAACAGGAAGGCAAGTGTCATGATATAAATCCAGACAGTAAAAGAGGGGCAAGGCCATAGAGTGCTTGGAAGGGAAACTGGCTGCTACTTTATAAACCCTCATCTTAGTATTTGTCTCTTTAGCTTGCCAGAACAATCCTAAGGTCTTGCAAAGCACTCCACTTTAGTCTAGAAGTTCGCAAAGCTTAGGACGTTTTCACACACAAACGTCCCATCCTCCTGGAGCCATTCCGGAACGGAGCCTTCCGCTCACTCCGGAATGGCTCCGGCGGCAGCGACCTAATTCCTTTTAAAAAAAGGAATTACAACTCCGGGGCTTATGCCGGTGGACGTCCGGAGTTAGAGCTAAAGGGGGCAGGGCTTGCTGCGACGTCATGTGAACAAGCGCAGCAAGCCCCGGACTGACGCCGGCTAGCGCCGGGGATGGCACCGGAAGGGGTGGGGCTTGCTGCGACGTCGTGTGAAAAATTTGACATTTTGCCAGAATGGGGCCGGACGGAGGCTGGCTAGCGTTCTTCAAAAGCCCCGTGTGAAAACGTCCTTATTTTGATTGGCTTGCAGAGGGAATTTTAAAATTATATTTGATTATTTATGTCTTTTATCAGGCATACACAAAACTATATATGTGTGTGTGTTGCAGTAAATAAAATGTAGGCTACAAAACCATCATATATCTAGAGGTTGAATTAAAAGTGAAGCACCCAGCTTGGCTTGATTTCTTTAATTCAGGAAGGTCAGCTCTCACAGAACCTGCTTTAATTGCCATTAGTCTCATTCAACAAAGATAAACAGAACAGAGCAAAGGTGAAATCCAAGAGCTCAGATTTTAGGGAGAGGAGATCAGTCTTTAAAATCAGGTGCCTCCCACTTAAAGTACAAGAGTTGGAAGCTGCAATTATGCAAAAACAAACTACTTGAATCTGAGTGTATTGGTTTATATAGTTCCTGTAGTTTACAGCCTCTGATTTATTGCTCCATTGAATGAGGGCAGAAAAGTCTGGCAGTTTTATGTGTCTTCTTGTTTAAGTATTCATAAAACAAAAGTAGCTTGCTCTATCCAGAGGGTCTGTTTCTACCCTGCATCACAGACAGAACAAGATACTCCCCTCCCATACATGTGAAAATCAATGCTTTGCATTAAACTGCCAACTGCATTCTTCAAATCTCATCTACATATGCTTTTACTTACATGATTTAGTTCCAGCTTGTAGTGGATGTCCTAAAATGTAATTGTTTGGTTGACATGGGGTATGTAACAATAGATAGCTGTGAAATACATTAAATGCTTAGGAGTATGTTGTGCCTTCTGTTATAATATAAAATCCATCTATTCTGGTTGATGGGTTTTAACCTCACACAGAATACTTTAAACTCCATTTGGACTTGTGCCTACAATCACCTTAGCAAAGTCTCTTAAGTAACTGCGCACAGCCTAATTAGTATGCATTATCAATTAACAAACTTAATAGCCGGCAGATTGATTAGATCCTCTGTTGCAGGGGCAGAGCTGAAGCGAAACAGAATGAAAAATCATTGCACGCATTCACTGCTGCTTTGTTATTTTCTCAGGTCTCCTTCTCCTCCTCTACATTCCTTTAATTAATGCATACATATGGTTCTGAATATATTGTAAACCAGAGCTTGCTCCAACTCTTAATAAAACTCCCTTGCAGAAAGTAAGAGAGAGAAAAATGCACAGGATGATTTCACCCATATTTTCCATTTAAAAGTGAGCACTAACCCACACCAACATCCACTTGGCCTACATGACTCCTTATATGTTTATTATAAATATGTGGCCAAGTGCAAACTTTTGTACATTATTTTAGAATTGAAATTTCTGTCTTAAAACTGTGGGGACTGATCAGTTGCCACAGTGACAGCAATTTGATACCATTTGGTGTTTTTTGCATTTTCAAACAGCACAAAATATGTTACATCTATTAAACCTTCTTTTATTTTTGATGAGCTAGAAAAGTATGACTGAACGAAGGGGAGCAGAGAGCAAGAAAACATCTCATTTTCTAAAAGCAAAGATTATTTTAAAATATTGTTGCCAACTAAGCTGGTCATAAAAAGGTTGTCATTATGGGAAATTTACACTTCAGTCACAATTCCACACATAAAGCTTGAAAAGACTTCAGAAAGCTATATTCAAGTGTATAAGTTGCCACTGTATTGTGGAAAGGCTATTGGGTAAGCAAAAATGAACAACCGTATGTACAGTTGACCCTCCGTATCCAGAGATTCTTTATCCATGGATTCAAGCATCCATGGCCTGAAAGCATTCCCCAAAAATATAAATTCCAAAAAGCAAACCTTGATCTTGCCATTTTATATAAGGGAAACTATTTTACTATGCCTTTGTATTTAATGGGACTTGAGCATTCACAGATTTTGGTATCCATGGGGGATCCTGGAACCAAACCGCAGTGAACACCAAAGGCCCACTGTACCATAAGTTTTGCTTTTTTGTATTTTCTTTGTTTGCAGATAATAATAATTGCCTCAACTATTTGTAGTACTAAAAACATATATTATCATTTGTATGTTATTTTATGGCTCACTCATGATTCTTTACCAATAATGTAATACCAATAGAAAAGACTAATTCTGTCCTAAACATTGGAATTAGCACTTGTGCATTCCTAAAGATTTTTCTACCACTGAATGCCTTAACTGTTTTATTCACAACTAAGTGTAAGAAGGGCTAGTCCACACATTAATTTATTTTCTGCATGGAAAACCACACATTTATAATAATGAACAACTTTTTGCCACAGGCATGCATTTACTTTGTCACACTTAGATTCGGATCTCTCGGTAAGTATAAAGTTATCTCACTTGTATCCTCCCAAGTCCCACCAACTCTGCAGTGTAGGTCAGGCTGAATGATGTGGTGACTTCTCCAAGGCCACTCAGTGACATAATGACTGAGTAGGGATTAAAACCTAGGATTTTTGTATCCAAAATCTGTTTACATGCTGTCATAGCTCAGGAGCTCTCAGATCAAGGACTTTGCACATTGTTTTAGCATTTCCTGTCCCTACAGTTTAAACTTTCATGCACATGTAATCTATGGTGCTCTACATATGTGCATCCCTCTAGATCAGGGGTCCCCAAACTATGGCCCGCCGGCCGAACCCGTCCCATCAAGGCCTTGGAACCGGCCCATGGCCAGTCCTGCTGCCGCCGCGCTGCCACCACTGCCGCGCAGGCACGGTGCCACTTTGTATTCCAAAATGGCGCACGACTCGGGGTGCCATTTTGGAACACAAAACGGCGCCGTAGTATTGCGCATGCGCGCGCAACGCTGGGTGCTATTTTGGAACACAAAATGGCACCGGAGTAGTGCACATGCGCTCGTGACACCGGGTGCCATTTTGTGTTCCAAAATAGTGCCCGGAATCGTGTGCATGCGCCTGCCGTCATGCACGCATGCGCACAACTCCGGGCACTATTTTAGAACACAAAATGGCACTTGGCATCGCGCGTGCATGCGCACTACTCGGGTGCCATTTTGTGTTCCAAAATGGCACCCGAGTAGTGCGCATGCGCGCGCAGTACCAGGTGCATGCGCACAATGCCGGGTGCCATTTTGGAACACAAAATGGCGCCTGAGTAGTGCGCATGCGCGCGCGCACATGCACGCCTCCAGCCCCCCGAAGATCTGGGGGCCAGCAAACTGGACCCCAGATCAGAAAGTGTGGGGACCCCTGCTCTAGATACTGTTGAACTACAACTCCCAGTATTCTTTACCCTTGGCTATGCTGGCTAGGACTTCTGGGAGGTGCAACAAAATCTGGAGGGCAACACAGTCCCCATCCCTTCTGTATACTGTGACCAAAGGACAGTCTGGGAGAAATATCACCTGAGCTGCCTGCAAGACTGGTGTTGCATAGTCATGGACTGGGGGCTACTGCAACAGGGTTTGGGGTTTTTTTGTTTTTAAATTAAGGCACAATAATAAAATTAATAATATCTAGACATAAACAGATAAAGAAAAAAAAGAAGGAAGGAAGGAAGGAAGGAAGGAAGGAAGGGCTCCAACCTCCTAGACGAAATTGAATAGAAATTTATTTTCCTGTTGGTGGGAAAACAAGAGGAAGGGGGAAAAATAGATCTTTGGTAGGGACTTCCAAAGCCTAGGAGTGATCACCAAGATTATACTCCCACCAGACATGCTTCTAAGGGTGATAGGACTGAAAGAATGACCTCCTCCAAAAATATCAAAGCCCAGGCAGGCTAATATGGGAGCATACCACCTTTCTCCCACAGTGGGATTCAAGATGGTTTACAATATATTAAAAAGGACAAAGCTAAAACACTGATTACAAAAGTGAAAAAATGAATTAAATACTACTAACATTAAAATACAAATAAAACAGCATTGTTTAAAATAGTAAAAATCATTAAACATTAAAATAGCACACCACATTACTCAAATAAAATCTACCCTACCCATCAAACACCTGCCTAAATAGTCTTCAGCTGCTGGCAGAAAGAGAGCAGGGAGAGGGCCAACCTGATCTCCTGTGGCAGGGAGTTCCAGAGTCTGGGAGCAGCCATGGAAAAGTCTCTCTTCTGAGTCCTTACCAACCACACCTGGAAAGACGGTGGGACTGAGAGAAAGCCCTCTCCTGCTGATCTTAGCGCTTGGTCTGGCTTGTATAGGGAGATATGGTTCTTCAGACAGTCTGGACCCAAGTCTGATAGTCTGGACCCAAGCTGTTTAGGGCTTTAAAGGTCATTACCAGCATCTTGAATTCTGCCTGGAAATGGATCGATAGCCAGTGTAGCTGTTTTAGCAAGGGAGTGACATGATCCCTATAGCCAGCCCCAGTCAACAGCCTGGCCCCAGCATTTTGCACCAGCTGCAGTTTCGGAACAGTTTCCAAGGACAGCCCCACATAGAGTGTGTTACAACAGTCCAAACGGGATGTAACCAAGGCATGTGTCACTGTAGCCAGATCTGGCATCTCAAGGAATGGGTGCGACTGGCACATAAGTTTTAGCTGTGCAAATGAACTCCTGGCCACTGCTGAAACCTGGGCATCCAGGCTCAGAGTGGAGTCCAGGAGCACACCCAAGCTGTGAGACTGAGATTCCAGGGGGAGCGTAACCTCATCTAGTACAGTGTGAATCCCTATTCCCCGATCTGCCTTACGATTGACCAGGAGCACCTCTGTCTTGTCTGGACTAAGCTGCAATTTGTTTGCCCTCATCCAGTCCTTTATTGACAGCAGACAGTGGTTCAGTACAGACTGGTTCAGTACAGAGACAGCTTCCTTGGAGTCGGAGGGAAAAATGTTTAAAAAGAGGAAAGACGTGTGCTTCTCATACCTCACTGATAGGTCATGATGGGAATGGAGGGGCATTCCCAAAATGTTGTGGTAATTTACCCCCTTTACATGGTCTCCGTGGTCTCATCTGAAAAGACTCCATCCAATCTCCTCTCTTCCCATCTGAAGCTGCAAGGATGAGGTGGGGAAAAGTCCTAGAACAGATCAAGTCAGAGATATCCCTAGAAGCCAAGATGAGAAGACTTAGACTGTCATACTTTGGACACATCATGAGAAGGCATGAATCATTGGAAAAGACAATAATGTTAGGAAAGGTGGAGGGAAGTAGAAAGAGAGGAAGGCCACATGCTAGATGGATGGACTTTATTAAAGAGACCACAAATATGAGTTTGCAGGAGCTGGGCAGAGGACAGGGGTGCCTGTAGATGTCTCATCTATAGGGTCACCATGGGTTGAGACTGATGTGAAGGCAGTTAACAACAACAACAAACATGGTCTACAAGCAGCCCCTAGCCTTGCATGCATCTCATCTGCAGAAGCCAACAAGTCCTTGTCAGTGTCATATACTTCACCCTTGAAACACTCAAACACTACACCTTAGGATGTAGTAGTTAGTTATTGTCAAAATCAAAAAGTCTAATGGCTACAGTCTTTCCTTATAAGGAAGTTATGTGTACCAATATCTTGACCATGATGGGTGACCTCTTTTCTACTTTCCCATCACACTGATATCCTTTATGAGATAGGTATACAGACACACACACACAAACAAACTAATGGGTTCTAGAACAGTTCAAGCCTGAATACTCTGGAAGCCAAAACTGAGGCTGTTGTACTTCGCCCACATCATGAGAAAAATGAATCATTAGAATAGACAATGACACTAGGAAAGGTGGAAGGCAGTAGAAGCCAGTAGAAAGAGAGGAAGACCACATGGCAGATGGTTAGACTCAATCAGAAAGGACCTGAGCTGCCTGCAGGACCTGAGCTGAGAGGTTTTGAATAGGGGGCCTTAGAGATGTCTCATCCATGGAGTCACCACTAAGTGGACTCTAGGGCAGTTAACAACAACAACAAAAATATGCAAGTGGGTAGCAAGGTAATTTAGAAAAAAATTAACACGCATGTAAGAAATATTTAGAGTAAGATCCTGTGTAAAGCCAGTGGAGTGCAAACCTCTGCCAGTGTACTCATTGAAGATTATGAGCTGTTGGAACAGGAGGATAAAGGTGACTAGACAGGTGGTATCATGAACAGTCCCAGCATTTGGCTGGGAGCCTTCCAGTGCTCCCCATGAGGCCAACAGTAGCCAACCTGGTTTTGGAGAGGTCCTGCAGTGCATGTAGGTTGGCCCTACAAACCATTGCACAGCTAGAGGAATAGAGGTGAATGCTGTAAGAAAGTATTGGAAACTTTCTTACATATGCTTGGGAAAAGTGCAGAACCCCTCATTGCACTTCCATAGGCCTCCGTAGGCCACTGTTCAAGGATTCTTAAAACCTGAAGCAAACACTTTGAAACAGAAGTCACTGTGGCTGATTTTGAAAGATCTCTAGTGTTGTTTTTTTGAGGTAGAAGCTTTTGATCATTTATTTGTTGCAGTACATAATTTACTCTCTATGTAAAAACTGTCTACTTGAAGTTCTTTCTTTATCAAAAGTTGGTGCCCCCTTGTTCTTGTATTTGACACTATCTCAAATTGCCTTGAAACAATTATCCTCACTATTCCCTTTGGAATTTTCTATACTTTAATGAGGTTCCCTCTTAATCTCTCGTTTGCAGAAGGATACCTTGCTGAATAACTAAGAGCCTTCCGTCTTTCTATGCATCTTGTTACTGGAGATTGCGCGTACTGCATTCCTGGAACATCCTTTAGCAACAAGGTGACTGAAACTGTGCACTGTTCCAAATGTTGCCATGTGGGCACCTTTAACAATAGCAGTATCATTTCCCCAGGTTCACATGCTGTCTCTCTTGATATGCATGGATTCTTTATTTAAGTCTTTCCAACAAGCTCAGCACTGAGAATTTAGCAGGCATCTTTCCTGAACCTTTACTGAGAGGTAGTGTGTTACTGTAGTGAGAAATGGTTTGGGAGAAAGGAAAGGTGGGGGATCAACTTAATTCATCCTAAGGCAGGTCTAAACCGGTCAGAATACTCCAGGTTGCTCCCAGAGTTATCTGACTCTGGAGTTGCCTCAAATTCCTCATTACCACCATATACTGGAATGACACCAGGTGGCTGTCTACACATACATCCTGCTGTGCCACCTGGCACCACCACTTCTGTCATGAGTCACTCCAAGATAGAAACTGAGGTGTCCACCATTGATCACATGGATGGTCTCATTCTGACCTCAGAGGGAGCAACTTGTACCAGGTAGCACAATGTTATGCATGTGTAAACAGCCATCCAGCATCACTTTGGATTGCTGTGGAGCTTCCTGGAAAATCTGGAGTTTAAAGTTTAAAAGTTGACTTTTAAGTCTTTGTAATACAATTTAAGGGATGAATGGGCCGGATTCAGTGCGGAACTGTCCTCATGTCATGAGGACAGTCCACACTCAAATCAGAGCTTTGTCCCTGTGTCATGAAGACAGGTCACAGTAAGGACAAGGGGAAACTGGATCATTTGGCCCCTGTAGACATGCCCCTAGACAAATGGCTATGTTAAAATGACAGATCATAGAGGAATTTCTGTGAATGATTTTGCCCACTGTTGGCATCTGGGCAAAAAAGGCACCCTTGTTTCTCTTCAAATGATGCTGCCATTTCATCACAGGCACCTGGTAAGTTCTGTGTGGCCAGAACTTGGGCAATGTCAGCTTGCACAGATCATCATAGACCAGTCTTTCTCAGCTTTCCAAATGCATTTTACTGCAACTCAAAGAGCAATCTAGAAGTTTGGGGGGATTCTGAGTATTGTATTCCGGCACACACAGAAGGCACTGATTTTGGGAAGGCTGCCTTACATTACTGAATGAAGCTTTGCACGAATGCTCTCATACCCTCCAATATTTCACAGATGAAAACTGGAATACATGTGACCAAGCAACATCAGGGTGAGGTTAAGAAGGCAAAAGTTATAAATGAGGAACAATAGACAACCTACAAGAGGCTGCAGCACTTTGCGTTTGCCTGAGCTTACTGGGAAGAACAAGATTCTACCCCCCTCATGTTCTCTCCCCCTCCCTGTATTCATTGAGCACAAATTCTTTTTTGACTTTGAAAAAAGTTTCAAGTAATTGAAGTAAACCAAGGACAAACAGAGAAAGTGGGAGGAGGGGAGAAAAACTGGGACGTTTTAAAAGTAGTTGAAAAAGTGGGACAATAGAGGATTAATTGGAACAGTCCCTGCCAAGTTGGAACAGTTGGAAGGTATGGCTTCTCCACATTTATGTATTTCCTTAGATTGTTGTGATCCAGTGGCTGCTACATACATGAGCACTTCAACAACATAATACCTTTTGAACCCACCCCCACAAACCTGGAAAGTTGTTAGGCCACCTTATTACAAGGGTGATGAACACCATACCCTCAATTTTTTTTACTGTCCTGATTGCAGAAGAGTTCTGGAGAAGAGTTCTGCCATGCCTGTTATATTTAAGGCTCATGACAGGCTCTATCACCAGAGGAAAATTTGTCAGCACCCAAGAAGGTATGCACTACAGCGAGGTCTCCATTTCTCTATATGTAGTACTCACAACTTGGCTTCAGCTGACCTTTTGAAAATTTTAACCTACTGCACCACTTAAATTTAATGTCCATTTAATTTAATATCCATTTTGCTGATGGGAGAATCATGTTTGCTGGTGCTTCTGCTCCAAGCTAACACAGGAACCAATGGGCTTCACCCAGCCATGTAGATATTGGGGGGAGGGCATTCCCCCCTAAGAGTTCTGCACCTCAAATTAAATTTTCCTTCAGTCCCAAAATTTATAGCTTTCAATAAATTAAAACTTGAGTTGAGCATTTAGAAATAGAATTCTGGCATCCAAAGAAAAGGATAGTCAATGTTTCCAAGGGAGTGCAAACACTGCAAATAGAAGAGTTCTGTGTGGATAAATTTCTATGTGTCTCACTTTCTGCATTACTAGCTATTTGAGGGCTGATGGAAAATTTCATTTGGGGAAACAGAATTCCTATTTAGGGCATAAAACCCTCCTTCCTCTGCCCCATAGCTATGCCCTTGGCTTCACCTGAGGCATTGAACAGGATAGTGGGGGACCTGCCAGCCTTTTGCTTACAGGCAGGGAAAGCCCATAAACAACACTAGGTCCAAAACGGATACCTTTACATCTCTCTTCTTCACTGAATCTGTAATCTGAGATCAGTCTGTCTACAGACACAACAGTGTTTATGCACAGCCAAATAGTTGAATTTGTTTGTTTGTTTGTTTGTTTCTCTGTGCTCTAATTTTGTACCATCCAGCCTGATGAAAGCTCATGCTATGTTTGTACCATTTTAGTGGTCCTAATAAAGATATTACACAGTTATGATTTTAGCAATACTCATGGATCGGACAGCTTCTTTTCTTTTAAACAAGCTTTGAACTATGCTTTCTGATTTCATTTAACCTGCTATAGTTTTCCTCACTGGAATTGTTGGTCCTCTGGTGAGCATTTGTGGAATCCTGTAGTCAACACCTTTAGAATTCCCACATCTCCACTTCATGACCTTGCACTTCTGTGCTCAGTTGTTGATTTCTCCATTCTTGCCATTGCTTTGAATGGCAAAACTTTTGTCTGGCTAGGTAAAAGCCTTGTAAACTTGATGTTGATCACCTCTAGCTAAAAGCATAGGATTTAGTGCCCAGGGCTTTATTCTTGGAAATAGACTCAAACAGCTGCAGGTAACCTCACAGTGTCCTCTGCTGGAAAGCACTTTACTTTTCAGCAGTCTACGCTCTGCAGTGCCGTTCAGAAATACACTGTTCCTTCTTCTTTAATGGATAACTGTGCCTTCCAGATGTTTTAGACTGCAGCTTCTATCATCTTTCACCAATTATGCCATCCTTGCAACAATTATGCCACTTACATAAAAATGGCAAGTCTAACAGATGAGGAATACACACATAAACATACTCTTATGCTTTGTAAGACAGTGCTCCCACTCAGCGAATCCTCCTGTTCTCCCTGAAGATATTACACAGTTATGATTTTAGCAATACTCATGGATTGGACAACTTCTTTTATTTTAAAGAACCATGAAGAAAAAGTGCAGGCGCTGAAATATGGGAACTATACCATACTCACTGCCAAATGGTATAATTAATAATTACAGCTTTGTGTTTCACCAAACCATGGTGTTTAAAGGAATTCTAGATACCAGTTTTGCACAAAGCTGGGGAAATAGTTTAAATTTTTCTTCACAAGTCCCAGTACCTGGGATTTATTTATTTATTTGTTTGTTTGTTTGTTTTGTGTGCAACCTATAGTTATTATTCTAAATGTCAGGTAATAGCATTTTAAAAAGAGGCTGAATAGCACAAACTGGAATATAGTGTGTGGCCTGAATCCAATGGTTAATACCAACTGTAGTACACTCATGAAATGAATGGAATTTATGTGTCAAATTACCATGTTCTCAATGATTCAGTGGGCCTACTCTAGTTGGGGCCAAACTGGATTTAGCCCTATGTTTGTGAGAGAGCAAGACTAGTGATTTCATATATGCAATATATTAGATGTTTTTTTCTAACAGGAAGCTTATTGAGACCGCAAAATAGCATAGCAATGACTAGCAACAACCTGCTGTTTCATTATTGATGCTGAAACATAGCACAACATGACAGACCTTCCTGAAGTCTCTTCTGCAAGATGTCAGAGCACAGAAATATGTGCGTGCATCTCAGTTTCTCTTTTGCCTGTGTTTTAAATAGCATTTATATACCACTCTTCTACTCATCACAAACTTCACGGTGATATACAGTAAAACCAATAACACTGCAAGTACATTAAAAGCCAAACATCCTGGCTGCTACACGTGGCACCACCTGTAGTTTCCAAACACCTGTCAAGGTAGTTAACCTCATGCAGAGCACATTACTTTAGTCTAATCAACAGGGAATTAAGGCATAGATCACTGTGCTCTGATCTGCCTTGCCCAACAAATGATGTGGCTGTGAAGCTAGTCAAAGTTGGACAATGGCATTCTCAGCGACAGCAACCACCTGGCCCTACCATGGCAATGCTGGGTCTGACGGCATCCCCAAGCTGCAAACCTGTTCCTTCTACAACCCCACAATAGTCTGCAACTCCAAATCCCAAGTTGGCCCGTCTCTGACAAAGAGAACCTCAGTCTTGTCTGGATCTGTCACTCACATCTAATCCTTCAATTTCAGCTCAGAACATCTGTAGCTACCTTAGCACTTGTCAGGTTCTACCCACTCCCTTTGTTTCAATAAACTAGTCTTCTGTATGATAAGAGCTTAACTTTTGTTCAGAAATCAAAACAAAAGTAACAGCTTGAGTTCTGCAGAAAGAACTACCATACCATCCTCCCCAATTACAAGCATATAGAAAGCAATACAACCTCTCAGGATTTTGTGGGCATTCTTCCCATTTGCTCATTCCTCAAAACATTCACACATCTGCTCCTGCCCACTCACACCCCTCTTTTCTGAAACCCCTATCATTCTTTCCCATGAGACTGGCCTTAGCAATTGCTAGTACTAGTATTACTCCACTATACATCTGCTCATTATCCAACCAGGCATTCATTTCTTTCTCCACTGTTAAGGAAAACATGTCCCATCATACACTTAAAGTAGGGGTAGGCAACCTTTTTAAGCTGGGGGCCGGGTTGCTGTCCCTCAGACAATTGGGGGGCCAAAGCACCAAAAATAAATAAATAAATAAAAATTAAAAAATTTAAAAAATTTAAAAAATTAAAAATATATATGCATGCACACACTCTCAGCCCCAGAAAAGCCATGGCAAAACCCCTGTGGAGATTTTGCCAAGAAAACCCCAGGAACAAGTAATAACAACAATAATCAATATCATCATGGCAGGCGGCGGCGGCGGGGGGACTGGCCTGGGGCCAGTCCAAAGGCCTCGGGGGGCTGCATCCGGCCCCCAGGCCTTAGGTTGCCTACCCCTGCACTAAAGCATGTATGGTGTAGTGGTTTGAGTATTGGACTATGACTCTAGAGACCACTGTGTCCAGACTCTGTGACTCTGTGGTCTCTTCCATTCTATCATTCTATGATTCATCTCCTGGCTCAGCCATGTAAACCCACTGGGTGACATTGGGCAAGTCACACTCTCTCAGCCTCAGAGCATGGCAATGGCAAACCTCCTCTGAAGAAACTTGCCAAGAAAACCCCATGATAGAGTTGTCATAAATTGGAAATGACTTGAAGGTACACAACAACAACAACAGCAACAACAACATGATGCTTCTTGAACATAACCATAATAAAAAACAATAAAAACCACCAAACCAATATTACCATCATATCCAATAATAATGACATAGCATAACAGAAAAAAGGGAAGTCAGCAATAACATTTTATGGCAGGATCTGACATTTTATATAGCAGGATTTGTTGAAAAACAGAAACAGAGCTCCATATTAGCAGCATGGTGTTAAGATGTAACCCCCAAACTCTGGATGGGCTTTTCCTATGACCTCATAGAAATGTTAAAAAGCATAATGATCAATATTGAGCCCAAAGGAACTCTATTAGGGAGCCTTGGTGGCACAGTGATTAAATGCTGGTACTGCAGCCATTCACAGCCACAATGTTGTGAGTTCGATCCCAGGCAGGGCTCTAGGGTCCAGTCAGTCTTGCATCTTTCTGTAGGTTGCTAAAATGAGTACCCAACTTGTTGGGGGCAATTAGTTTCCACACTGTAAACAGAGAGTGCTTAAGTGCAGTGATAAGTGGTATAGAAATGTACTTGCTATTGCTATTGCTATTAATTCAGAACCACAACTACCTCAGGGACACAAATACCTCAAAACATTGTCCTTGAGCCCCATATCATCCAAATGGGCCAGAAGGATACCAATATCTAATATTGTTGAGACATTGAAAAGAAGAAACAGGGACGCACTCTTCACTTCACCATTCCAGTCATTCACCAAAGCAACCAAAGCTGTTTCTGTCCCAAACCAAGTCTGAAACAAGGGCTAGGTACACTTTTAAAATATTCATCTAATAGAATAATGAAACATGTGATCTAGCCACATGTGATTCACACGAGTTTGGGATTTTTGCTTTCTTTAAACTCTGTGGCAAAAGGTTTCATGGTTTTTACCATGGCATCCACTGAAATTCACAGAAATGTGCAATATCACACATGTGGCCATTTGTTCACTTAGCATGCATTTGGATGGCTGCACATTTTTTGGTGGAGAGAGGGTGAATAGATGTGAATAGATGCAAATTTCCACAGAAAAGTGAATCCAGTTAACCATCAATGTGAATGTCTGAAAATACATGCCAATTTACATAGTAGACTTACATGTAGACTAGCCCCAAGACTATAATGGACCTAAATAATCAGCTTCATTTAAGAAAAATGGGAGTTCTAGCCCAATAGGTAGTAGTTATCTAAGATATTTAGAGAAATGGGGTACCAGTGTCCCTAAACCACAACATTTTAAGTACATCAAGCATATTAACAAGAACAGGGCTGCAGACCTCAAAAAAGATACAATAGAAGGCAATGCCATTCTAATGCTGTTTATTATGCAAAGTATCCATTCAGATGCTTACACAAAAATCTGCTAACAGTATTGTTTTTCCTTTACTGTGGGAGACCTTTTTTCTTTTTTTTCTTTTTTTCATGATTTAAAAATGCAGCTAAGTAATGGGAGGGCTGATGTTTTATTTTAATTGGCAAATCCTTTTTATTCATTGAATACCTTGGACCCCACAAATGTCAAGTCATTTATCCAGCTGTTAACGTGACTGCTCATTTTCCATATTTCCGATGGACTTATTTCCAGTTCAGTGCTAAGACAGGCCAAGCTTGAAGTAAATCAATTCTCCCTTTGTGCTAAAAATTAGCATAGCACAAACTAATCAATGCTCTGAAATACTCCTGCAAACGCTGCGACATTGAACACAATGGAAAAGCGGTTAAATTGCTTATTCGGCAAAACTGAAAGCAAAGTAGATATTTAAAACACTGCCTGGCAGATCTGTGGATAATATTAATAGATAAACTGAGTGCAATTAAATGCCAGTGACAACCACTTTTTGCTGACTAAAATGAAGTTGGTAGCTCTCAGAAGTTAGGTCCTCAATCCCATATTATGATTTGATCACTGAAAACTGCACTTTACTGTCTCTGATTACTGATCTATCTGGCACAGTGCGCTTTGCTCTCTTGCTTTCAGCTTGTGGCATTTTATAGACTGGTTGACACAGACTAATATATTAGAGGGACTGACTAGGTATCTGCCTCAGTTTACTCATAGCCCTGCAGTATCACATATTTTCACGAACCTCCATTAAACTTTTCTTCCCTTTCAGTCTGCCATATCTTGAGCAGCACTGGACAACTTTGTGAGTCCAGGGGCTGATCGTCTTTCGCCAACAACCTCCAGAGGCTGCATGGATTGTCAAAAAGGCAAACACAGAGGGCCTTTGCAGACTGCCAGAAATAGTGCACATTAAATTGAGGCACTGCCCTGGCTCAGTGCTAGGGAATCACGGGAACTGTAATTTATTGTGGCACCAGAGCTCTCTGACAGAGAAGGCTCAATGTCCCAGAAAAAAATACAATTCCCATGACTCCCTAGCACTGAGCCAGATTCAAAATTCAAACAAAAATCCATTAGTGATACCCTTATTGACCAACCAAAATGCACAATATACCGTACTTCTTGCAAGCTTTCGAAGCTCCATGGGCTTCTTCATCAGGCAAGATGTTACAAACCAAACAGGAGAAAAACAATTGGAGATGTTAGTCAGATGCCTGCATGTTGTTTCAGTCTTTAGTTAAGATGGTATCTGGTGGGGAGGATATCTTTTGTAGGCAGGCTCCTCCTCCTTCTGGCCCTGTGGCTATAGGGAGATTTGCAAAGTGCAGGAAATTTAAAATCCATTTGCATCTCAACAGGTACTCCTCTTTTGTAATAAAATATGATCTACTGCTGTGCATTAGCACTCCCCAGTTGGTGTCCTAATATGCTTTGGAGATGCCTGATGCACAATGGTGTCAAAGCGCAATGGTCACTTCCCCTATGTAGATCTATCATGGCAGCCCCTTGCTGAATAGGGACATTGTAAAATTGTTCAGTTCTATTTCTCACAGATGTAAGTCCACTTATGTAGATGTAAGCCTCATATTGAATTCTAACCTTCTTTACTGTAAGAGCTGTTTGACATTGGAATAGACTAGTTCATTGTGTGGTAGACTCTCCATCTTAACAGAAGCTGGACAGGTATCTTTCATTGCTTTCATTGTATATTTTTGCATGCCAGAGAGTTGGGCTAAATGGCACTTGTGGTCCCTTCCAATTATAAGATGCTATTATTCTAAAAGCAATTAATATTAACAATTATGTTCTGAATTAATTTTGATGAATCACCTATAACACTAACATTTCCAAACTCTGTGGAGAAATGATGGACTATAATTTGTTGGTCCACACTCTTGAACATGGGTGGAATTGAGGCTGGTGGGAGTTGATTTAACAATATCCGAAAAGCAATTAGTTCCCCACTGAAGTCCTAGGCCCATCATTTTTCCAGGGCCCATGATTGCACCGAACACTGTTACCTTCCCACCAAAGTGGTACCTACTTGCATTTGCATGTTTTTGAACTGTTAGGTAGGCAGAAGCTGGGACAGGAGCTCACCCCATTCTGCAGCACTTGGGTCCTGAACTGCCAGCCTTCTGACTTTCCGATCATCAGAATTGGTGTCTTAACCACTAAGCCACCACATCCCGCATGTACTAGACAAGATTGTAAAGTGCAAAGATATATAAAGGAAAACTAAAATTAAGATTGTCCAAGCCATAGTGTTTCCCATCATCATGGACAGAAGTAAGAGCAGGACAGTGGAGAAAGCTGATAGAATGAAAATCAACTCATTTGAGATGTGATGCTGGAGAAGAGTGTTAAGGATACCTTGGATAGCCAAAAAGACAAACAAATGGGTCCTGGAACAGATCAGACCAGAAGTCTCCCTGAAATCCAAGATGACTAAATTGAGACTGTCATACTTTAGCCACATCATGCAAAGGCACGGCTCCCTAGAAAATAATGCTAGGAAAAGGTGGAATGTAGTAGAAGGAGAAAAAGAGCACATTCCAGAGACCACAGCCCTGAGCATACAGAAGCTGAGCAGAGCAGTTGAGGACAAGGATTCTTGAAGGTCACCATGAATTGAAGGGCATTTACGGGGTCACCATGAATTGGACTCGACTTGAGGGCAGTTATAACAACAACTTTATGTGAGGCTACCTTTAAAGATGATGCAAGTGATAAAGGCCACTCTGACTGCTGAGCTATCTAGAAATTGTGGGTCTTGATTTGTGGATGCTGGGATTCTTCCCTTGACCCAGCTCACAGTGTCTTGTCTCTGGGCTCATCCCCAGTGAACTGTTCCACTTTCAGTCTTCCTTTATTTTGGATGGTTAGGCTATTTGTTTTAATGGTAGGAGCCATTAAGAAATGTATGTTTTATTTTCAGCTAATAAGGGGACATCATTGCCATGTCGGTTGTACACATCCTATAATAACAGAATTACAAAATGTGAATCACTCAAGGTGAGAAATCTGTACAATTTAAATACAGCTTTCTTCTTCTTCTTACTTGAAAATAAAACTAAATTAAACAGATTACTTTTACTGTAGGCCAAGTAACTCAGGAAGCATGATCACAGGTGGAAAGGAGAGGAATAGGTCCCTCAGGCTCTCTTTTCAAAGACAACGACAACAATTTAGGCATTGTCAATGTGGTGTGACTGTTCAACATTCAGGCCATGCACCAACTGATGAAAAGGTAGAGAGCACAGCAGGGCCTTAGCTTATTGTGATTTCACAGCTGTAACCAACACCATGGAATTCAGGGCTGTCTGCAGGAATTAGTTAAAAACTGACAGCAATGCTGATCTCCTTTTCCCACCCCCAACCTCCTTCTCTCCTTCTTTCTTCTGGAGGTGTTCATTAATGCTCATGACACATATTAATGTGCACTAAGAAGGGCCTTCTCCAAAGGGAGAAGAAGGGGACAGAAGAAACTGGAAGACTGAACTAAGGGAGAAGGGCAGAGAAAGACAGACTACCCATTGGGGTAACATGACACGGGTATAGATGTTAAGAGGAAGACAAAGGATTCCATTAAAAAATAGAACCACCACTCCTGTATAATGTGGGTTACATCCTGAATGTGGATGATAGGATTTCCTGTCACAGCAAAGTTGTCCATTTATTTGTTTAAAGTATTCCTATGGCACCTTTCATTTGTTCAAACCCGTTTTGAATCCTGCTAATTGATTAGCAGTTGATGATCTTTTTATTTGCAATTTCACATTCATTTTGTGGGTAAACAATGCTTTATCTCAGTCATCCTCTTCCCACTCTCACCCTGATACCTAATATTCTCAACTGTTAATGAACTATGGGTGTTTGAGAACAATTTATGGAGGATCATGCAAGGATTTTATAGATAAAATCAGGTCTTCCAGGTCAAGTACACTACACTAGCCATTAAAACACATTTGCTCCTACTTTTATGAAATCTATCTCAGGTTATTTCTGCACATTTCTCTTTTGATTGTGATTGCTTACTATTCAACAAAGAAAAATGTGGTACACAGAAGGGCAACTCTTTTTCTTACTCTTATGGCCAGTCACAGGATTAATTAAAGGTGTTTCTTCATCTGAAGAGGATGAATTCTGATTTATTAGTATGAAATCTGCTTGAGTTTTCCATTCCTTTGCATATTATTTATTTATTTCTATCAGTTGTTTATACAATTTTTCATTTTTAATGGCAAATTAATCTACAAGTACAATAAAGCCAACAGGTAAAATAATGAAACAAATACAATCCGTTAAAATAATTCATTAAAAATGCAGGGATGACTGAGGTCTAAATAATGAAGCCATCAATTTCCATCTAATCCCATTTTTTCAGGTGCTGAAGGCTATAATTCAATGGAAACCAATGACAAACCACCCCTGAATATTCCCTGCCTAAGAAAACCCTATGGAACCCATGGGGAGATCATAAGTGAACAAGCAGCTTGAAGTGTGCAAACACACACACACAGAGTAACATTAACAATTTAAAATAATAAAATATTATTCAGCATATCCAGTCTTGTCTATGGATGAGATCCAGAAACAATGATGGTGAGGTAAACTTTTCCATTGTATGCTATAAGAAGAGAAGATAAAGTATGGGTGATACCTGTTTTCTAAAATATGTACTTCCAACTAGAAATTTGCCTCCATATTCTCACTAACAAATATGCCTTTTCTAAGACTCCCTTGTTTTTGAACCTTGTTTTCATTTATTCTGGACACAAGGAATTACTTGTTAATCATTTTATATGAGGATCATAAAGAACGGCAAATCTGAGCTGCCTTTGTTTTTGACACTTGGCCTTCGGCAGACCAAACAAGTGAAAACTGAGCCTAAACATGAGCCATGTTGTGTACACTTTTATCATTGCAATCCTAATCATGTTACTTGAAAGTAGTAGGTTTTAAGCAATGTTTTTTTAATTGAAAGTTTCTATGGATGTCCAACTCATCTGCTTAAAAGTCTACTCCAACACAGAATAGCACTGAAGAATCTTAGCCCTTCAGCTGTTTTAGACTACAGCTCCCATAATCCTTACCGCTAGCTGGGGTTTCTGGGAGCTGAAATCCAAAACATTTTGAGGGCTGAATATTACCTACCCCTTCTATAAATTATTCATCTGGCACAAAAGTAAGGCTAACAACATTTTTTCTGCCATTCCCGTTAAAAAAACACAACCTTTTGTTCTTCCAAGTTAGTTTTGAGTGGGCTCAGGAGATTTAATCAGTGTGCTGTAGTACTTGTTCCTTGCCTATTATTGTCTGTTACTGATTTATTGCAAATATATTTGTTGTGTGCCCCTTATTCATTAAAAAATGCTTATGATTATGAGGAAGCTTAAATTGTGCTCTTTGAAACAGCAATTGTGGGCTTAGTTTCTCTAATGTGAGTTTCCATGAGAGGAGATTATAGGCCTAAGCAGACTGCCAGAAATAGTGCACATTAAATTGAGGCACTGCCCTGGCTCAGTGCAAGGGAATCATGGGAACTGTATTTTTTTCTGGGACATTGAGCCTTCTCTGTCAGAGAGCTCTGGTGCCACAATAAATTACAGTTCCCATGATTCCCTAGCACTGAGCCAGGGCAGTGCCTCAATTTAATGTGCACTATATCTGGCAGTCTGCATAGGCCCATATATATTTCCCTGTACTTTTCTGGCTAAGTATGTGTCTTTCTCATTATTCATGCAAAATTAATTCAGACTGTATTATTTCGGTTTATGGAAATTATCACACATCGTAAAAATGTGATTTAACTCTCACTAATTGAAGTCTAATTCAGGCTGCATCCAAGTCCTATTGCATGGCTTTTGTTGCCAAATTCACCATCCAAGTACAGCCAGGGTGCAGCCTGGGTTCCCTAGTGCGCTTCAATGGCCATTTTCCAAAGCCGGAAAGTTCCCGACTTTGAAAAATGGCCGCTGAAACGTCTTAAGGGACACAGGCTGCAGCCAGGCTGTACTCGGATGGTGGATTTGCTGACAAAAGCTGTGCGATAGGACCTGGATGCAGCCCAAAACAGACTTCAATTTGGTAGAGGTAAGTTGCGTTTTTATGATGTGCAATAATCTCCTATGTCTTATTTATTGCAATGCTAAAGATCAACACATATAAAAGAAAATAAATAAATAAATGGCTGAATGCAAAATAAGTTTTGTTATTGTTGCTGCTGTGTGCCTTCAAGCCTTTTCCAACTCATGGCAAACCTATCACAGGGCTCTCTTGGCAAGGTTGATTCAGGAGGGATTTGTCATTGCCTTCCTCTGAAGCTGAGAAAGTGTGGTTTGCCCAAGGCAAGGTTTCCCTGGCCAAGCAGGGATTCAAAACCTGGCCTTCCAGAGTCCTAGTCCCAGACTTGAGCCACTACACCACACTGTCTAGAAAACAAAAATATGCAGCTGAAAAATCTGATATTAAATACAACCACATAGTGGTTCTTATACTTAGGTTTCATTAAGTACATGTTTCCTGCAAGGTGTATAATGCATTAAGAACACCTGGGCTGAAAACAGTGTAAGTTACTTTTCCATAAGGGATCTATGATCTGCAATGGTGAGTATATTAGGTAGTTAGGGTGCAGAAATGGGCCAGATTGGCAGTAAACAATGTATTGATCCAAGGTCTGATCCAAAAGAGGATGCATCTAAAAGCTTTGTTAAAAATCTTGCTGATCAGCCCATAAGCAGAGAAAGAACTGAAGCTAGTGAATCTAACCAGTACCAGCCCTACCAATGGGCAATGGGAGGCAACTCTCTCAGGTATCACAGGACGAGAGGAATTAATGACAGCCTCCTGGTCATTCCCTTTCTTGGAAGAGGGAGCAATGTGTGTGACATACATCTTTTCCTGTAGCTGCTAACCTATGCTGATCCTCATGGTGCAATGTAGGACCCTGTCCCATTGCCAGTGTTGAAGGAAGATTAAACTGTCAGTTCTGTCAACCCTCTGGACATGTGAACATCCTATTGCTTTTTGCCTCAGGTAGAAAAATCTCTTGGGAGAGGTCTGAATCCAACCTTCTTCTCTGTATCACTGAGAAGGGCAGCTCATGGATTGAGAAGGTCTTATCTCCACTACCATTTCAGGGTGAAGCGATTCCTGTTCAGTCCATGAGCTGCCACTGACCATTGATCTATAGGATATTCCATGGTTTGGCTTTTTAAAAGAGGGTTTTTAACATTTGTGTACTGCCCTGGTTTTTGAATGGCAGAAGAGAATCATACACGATGATTTGACAATTCATGCCTGCAATTCCCTACCTATTTAGGAAGATGTTCCTATTTAGAAATATTTACTTTTAAAGGATTATTTGTTTACAGTTACACTTCCACTGCGTTAAAAATAGTTTGTCACTAATATATAATTAATAATAAAGTATTCTCTGAAGATGCCAGCCACAGATGCAGGTGAAACATCAGGAATGCACTCTTCTAGAACACGGCCTCACAGCCCAAAAAACCCACAAAAACCTAACATAGTGACAGTTTGTAAAAGTATTATTCATTATTAAGTTTATACCTTACCTTTCCTCCAAAACTGGGATTCAGTGCAGCTTACAAATCAAAATGATTACAATATAGTTAAAAAGACACAAAAGATCAATGTTAAAATACAATTAAACTATTAACAACATTTAAACAATTTAAAGCATACACTTAAAAAGGATACACTGCAATTTAAAACAATATAATTTAAAACATTCCAGCACCCTCTTAAAAGCCCTCCTTCCTTTCTTGTCCATTTCTTAAAAGTAACCAAGATAGATCTCCATAAAAGCTATTTTCCCCCTAAAGGACCAGGTGCATAACTTGGGAGTACTCTTAGATCCATCCCTGCCATGGGAGGCTCAAATGGACTCTGTGGCTTGCAGTGCTTGGCACCACCTTTGACTGGTGTACCAGCTATGGCCTTGCCTATGACATAACTGTGGCATAAATGCTAGCTTTCTAAAAAGTAATGTTCAGATTTTACAAAATTCTACTGAAGGCTTTACAGCCAAGCCCCCAGAATAGCTCAGGTAAAGAAAAAGTAACCAATCTGGCCCAAAGTGAGTTGAATATAAATCTGGGGACATATAACGCTCATCATATTTGATACTGACTATTCTTGAAAGCAAAGGTTTCATGTTCACAGTCACAGGGAAAGCTTTTGAATGAACAATGTCAACACTAAATGCTTGGTTCTACCCTTGATGGTAGGCCAAGTAGCAAGGTGGTCATTTGTCGCTGTGCCCATTTGTGGCTTTGGCCTCTTTGCTGAAATGCCATAAAGGATGCCAATTTCTGCTGTTACCTTGTCTGATAGGGACTAAACTGAAATTGCCAACTCATTGCACACAGGTCCCCGAACAGCTGTCAGCTAGTTGCAACTTTCAGCCATTACCAGCCTAGTCCAGATTTATACTGCTGGCCATAAATTGGACAACTGAGTCAGTTACAAAACAATAAATATGGGCAATGTAAATGTATAACATTGTAGAAAATTAGCTTAATTCTGTTCCCATTTATTTTCCCACAGGTTTAGATTGGGAGAATCTCTACTGGAAAAACACACACACACACACACACACACACAAAAAACAACTGGAAGTGAAACAAAGCTCATGCAATATGGAGAATTCATGCTGTACAACAAATTCATCCAAGAGAATGATATGGTCCTTTAGAATGATGTGCACGCATTTCCTAAACACTTTTGCTCATTTGGCTGATGACAGACAGATTGCTACTCATCTACATGATCTCACAGTGATTTTTTAAAACAACAACAACAACAGAGGCTGGATGGCCATCTGTTGGGGATGCTTTGATTTTGAGTTCCTGCATGGCAGGGGGTTGGACTGGATGGCCCTTGTGGTCTCTTCCAACTCTATGATTCTATGATTCTATAAACAACAATTCTATAGAGAGGTATGAAGACTTAGGGTGGAGCATGTACAGAACACTGAAAACATTTTTATTACAAAATACTTTGTTTTAGAATAATGAATAAAATGTTTAAGACAATGTGTTCATATATCGCTTCCTGGTATATGATTCATTAAATGATTTCTAAGCCCACAAAAGTTGATGCTGAAAAGGAACTTGCAAATGTTGCTCCAGTTTTTTGGTCCAGGCATAAAGTCAAGGATTCTGCCTGCTGAAACATGCTGAAACGTGAAGGCTTTTGAACAACACAGACTCTGTCCGGCTCCTCTTCTGTGTGCTTCATCTAGTTCAACATCCTGCCATGAAAGAATATGCAACTGAAGCACACCTGGCAAATAGTGACACCAAAGCCAGGGCTGTAGCTATGGGGAGGAAGGTCTAAAATGAGGGCATTGCTCCCGAATAAGAATTCTGCCTCCCCAATAAATTTTCCTTCAGTCCCCAAATTTTTATGTGTATATGGACTTCATGTTGTCTGTTGACTTATGGCAAACCCATGAATTTCATAGGGTCTTCTTAGGCAAAGAATATTCAGAGGTGGTTTTCCCTCTGCATTTCCTTCCTCTGGAATATAGCCCACCACACCTGGTATTTGTTGGCAGGGTCTCCCATCCAAGTACTATCCATGTCTGGCCCTGCTTAGCTTTCAAGATCAGACAGGATCTAGTACCTTTAGAGTATTTAGGCCCCCAAATTTCTAGCACTGTGATAAATTAAAACCTCAGTCAAATATCCAGAAATAGAATTTAGGAATCCAAAGAAAAAGGCCTGCATGGTGTAGTGGTCTGTGTGTTGAACTATGAGCATTGAACTATGGAGAGCAGGGTTTGAATCCCCACTCGACCATGAAAATCCACAGGGTGACCTTGGGTAAGTTGCACTCTCTCAGCCTCAAAGGATAGCAATGGCAACCCCCTCTGAAGAAACCTGCCAAGAAAACCCTGTGATAGGTTTATCTTAGGATCACCAAATGTTGGAAACAATATGAAGGCAAAGCAACACACATCATACAGTTACCAAAACAGTGTGGTGTAGTGGCTTGAGTGTTGAACTATGGCTCTGGAAACCATGGTTCGAATCCTCACTCAGCCATGAAAATTCACTGGGTGACCTTGTGGATTTCTCTCAGAGGGAGGCACAGGCAAATCTTGCCAAGAAAACCCTGTGATAGGGTTGCCTTAGGGTCACCATAATGACTAGGATTGTGGCTTTTGTTCTTTTAAAATATCACTGCGAAATCATACAGCAACCATAGACAACAAACAGTTGCCAAGGGAATGTGAACACAGCAAAGAGAATGTGTGAGCAATTTTCAACGTCTCACTTTTTGCAATGCCAGCAATTTGGGGACTGAATTTATTTATTTATTTATTTAGGATGGGATTATTACATCTACACCCGCCTCCATCTACACCCTGATCAAAAAAAATGAAAATTGACATGAAAAGGAGTAGAAGTTTGAACAAATCTTCAGGGTTGTTTTTTTAAAAAATATCCATACTGGTGTTTTTTAATGGAAAGATGAGAAGAAGCAGAACCTTCTAATTAGAAATAGCTCAGAAATGAGTCTGATGAGACAAACTTTAATGGAATAAAATTAGTATTCAGTTAACCTTGGATTCCCCACTCCCCTTTCCATCACTCAGCTCTTTTTCTCAACATTAGTATTCTCTGTGTCTACTTGATACTGTGGAGGAGACTAACCAAAACTTACTAACGTTATGAACAAGCCAGGTTATGCATGATAATCTTTTTTGTTCCTAAAGTAACAAATTGACTATGAATCTGTTGAAGACACTTCAAAAAAATGTGCACGTTTATCAATGTTTCCCCAAAATGCTGTATTATTTTTTTTAAAGCAGGCCCATAAAAATATGTCCCTCACTCCATGGCCTGAAACACTTTAGAAATTCTACATCTTTAATCTTTGTTGATTTAAAAACTCTCCTCATATTTCCATTAATATTGAAGATGACAGCACAAATCTATATTGTTCAAACTTATGTCCCTCTGAGATCAATAGGACTTACTCCCTAGTAAATGGACACAGAATCATAGCCTAAGGGTGCCTTGGCAAACTGCCATGACTGCATCCTACAAAATCCTGCAATTTGTAGTTTGGTGAAACATAAGCGCTCTTTGGCAGAGAAGGCTAAAGGCCTTATAAAACTACAAATCTCAGGATTCCATAGGATGGGGCTACTGCACTTAAAGTGGTGTCAAACTGCATTATTTCTACAGTGTAGATTGTGCCCTAAGTTGACATTCAGACCAGGAAAATACAACAACAATAATAGAACAGAATTATTAAACATATATGAAATAATAGGGATAATTTAAACCAACTACATTAAAATTTGCTGAAATAAGTGGGATTCTTCCAATCATTGTGGTATCTGCTGCCCCATAGTACCCTTGGTGTCAAATCAGAGAAAAGTATTGAGTTACAAGTGACATAACTGCCCCTGTCATGTAACTCTTCGTTGTAATGAAGTTGCATTTCAAAAGTAATGTGTCATGTCACCTGAGAACAATGTTATTCTCCTTTGTATGTGTCCAATAAGTAACATTTTCTAATTAGTTTTTCAAATTGTTTTTAAGCAGTCATTTCACTGGATTTATGCCATTAAAACTCTCCACTTGAACACGTAGTAATGTAAAGTAACCAACAATGTAACAAGTAAAATAAGGAGTTACTTTTAAAACATTGACATAAGTAATAGTGAGAAATTAATTTTAAACTCTATTGTAAGTACATTTTAAAAGTAATTTTTGGGCAATCATCCAGTTGTTTTCAGCTCTAAGGATGACTGTTAACTGCTCTATCCTTTTTCTACCCAATAGTATAGCACATAAGAGTTTTGTAATGAAATCCATTTGGTGATGCAATATTAGTGACTCAACACATCCTGGTTTAATGGTTTAACCTTAAACCATCGTAACTTTGCACCAACAGAGAGGCGAGGCTGTATATGACCCTCATATCTATTTTTCATCACAGTAGTTCAAAGGATGGGCTGTAAGTCATACAAGATAAGTGAAAAGAACATAATAGGCAGAATGCATTTAATTCCCTCTGCTTCTCTCAGCAGGATGATTCCCTGGAGCAGAACAGGGAGGTATGCATGGGAGGATTATGGGGAAAGAGGGGATCACTGAAAATCATATCTCTCCCTATTCCACTGATGGAAGCCTTCTGTCAGCTAAGAGAATTAATTGGCTTCCACCCAATAAGAAATAAAATGAGTGCAGATTAATCATACTATAGCATGTCTGAGTGACCAGATTCTTCTACTGCACTTAAACCATGTAGCTAAAAAATTGAGGAGACATGTATGCTTTCCTTAGCCTACAATCCTGAACATATTATACTTACCCTACTGAAATGCATGAGACTCACTTCCAGGTAAATAGGCCTTAACTCAGGGTATTGGGTTGAAGTATCCCTCTGGTGGTCAGTCACATACTTCAGTTTTTCTCACTGAAGTTGATGGATTTGATCCTGAAGAAAATTGTATAGTATTGCAATACAGTTTAAAATGAAAAGCCATATGAAGATGAACCCCAAATTCTAAAAAGTGAGGTGGAATCTGCAATAAGAGAAATAGCGAAAAACAAATCACCAAGAACAGATGATATTCCAATTGAACTGCTGCAATCCCCATTGACAGAGTCAACTCTAGTGCTAACCAACATATGTCAACAGATTGGAAAACAAAACAATGGTCAACAGATTGGAAGTGATCAATATACATCCCCATTTACAAAAAAAAAGAGACACAAGAGACTGCAGCAACTATGGGATCATAGCACTGAACTCGCATGCAAGCAAAAACATGCTTAAAATTTTGCAACATAGACTCCAACCATACATGGAAAGAGAGATCCCAGATGTCCAAGTAGGGTTCAGGAAAGGAAGAGGCACCAGGGACCACATTGCCAATCTACGATGGCTAACGGAGTGCACCAGGGAATTTCAAAAGAAAATCAGCATGTGCTTTATAGAATATAGCAAAGCCTTTGACTACATAGACCATGAAAGGCCATGGAATGCCCTTAAAGACATGGGAGTGCCAACACATCTGATAGTCCTGATGAGGAATCTATACTCAGGACAAGAGGCTACTGTCAGAACAGAACATGGAGAAACAGAATAGTTCCCAATTGGCAAGGGAGTCAGACAAGGCTGCATCCTTTTACCCTATCTGTTCAACTTGTATGCAGAACATATTATAAGAAAAGCCGGCTTGGACACAGAAGAAAGAGGAGTGAAAATAGGAGGAGGGAGTATCAACATAATACTAGAAGAAAACCTTACAGACCTGGAACACCTATTAAGGAAGATCAAAGAAGAAAGTGTGTTCAGTTTCTTAATGTTGAACATAAAGAAAACAAAAATAATGACCACCGAGGACCTTTACAAGTTCAACCTAGACAATGAAGAAATAGAAATAGTAAAAGAATTCCCACACCTGGGATCAAACATTGATAGAAATGGGGACTGCAGTCAGGAAATCAGAAAAAGACTAAGAATGGGGAGGGTGGCTATGAAAGAACTAGAAAAGATTCTAAAATGCAAAGAATATACAATTCAGAACAAAAGTTAGAATCATACAAGCCATTGTTTTCCCTATTACCATGTATGGATGTGAGAGCTGGACAGTTAAAAAAGATGATAGGAAGAAAATCAGTTCATTTGAGATGTGGTGCTGGAAAGGAGTGCTGAGGATCCCATGTACAACCAAGAGGACAAACAAATGGGTCCTAGAGCAGATCAAAGCAGAAACCTCCCTGAGAGCCAAGATGACCAAACTGGGACTGTTGTACTTCGGACACATCATGAGAAGAGAGGACTCTTTGGAAAAAACAATGCTGGGGAAGGTGGAGAGAAGTAGGAAGAGATGAAGGCCACATGCCAGATGGATGGACTCTATTGAGGAGGTCACAGGTATTAAAGGGCTACTGGAATTAAGCAGAGCAGTGGAGGACAGAGGGGCTTGGAGATGCCTCATCCATAAGGTCGCCGTGAGTCGAGATCGACTCAAGGGCAATTAACAAAAAATTGCAATGCAAAAGCAAGATGGAAAAAAAACAAGGCCCATGAGATGCCATGCCCCTAAAAACTGGATAATGAGACAATTTAGACAATAAAGGAATGCATAATCATTTTAAAAGAGTGGCTATTAATTTTTTTTCTTATTAAGACAACTATATGATACAATAAGTTTCTTCTGTCTACATTTGGAGTCTTTATCAGTAACTGTGAACTTTAAAAAGAAAAGCCAGGTATATACTATCACCTGCTATACTCTTTGATCTATTTCCAAATATTTCTTTATGTTTTTGTCTAAACTGAAATCTTGGTTCACTTTCATTGTCCTATTATTGTACACAATAAAATGGCCGACCCTGTCCTAGTGTGCTCACTCTTTGCTATAGCTCATGTTCACACACAATGTCTAAATTTCAGCAACAAAGAAGATTGTAATTTCCCTAGTGAATACCATCATATTTTTTCTCTATCTATCTGCCAGGAAATACAGACATTAAAGGAGGAGTGAAATTTTCAAGATTCTAGAAGCAGGTGATATGTCCTTCAATCAGTTGTCATTGTTCCTGCGCTCTGAGATATTGTTGTCATCATCACCCTGGGTGTAACTCATTTTGACAGTAGTTACATCTCTATATGTTGGACTTCATGTCTTTGGTTTGAGATCTGTACATTGAGACACTGGTGACTACTATTATGTACTAATATGACAGAGACATAAACTCGAATAAGCTTCTTGTATGTAACAGGTAAATTTCACCACTGCAAGCTAATGAAAAAGCCAGGTAACAGAAATAATATCTAGTTCTTGCCCTGGTCTCATTATAGGAATTGAGATTTACCCAAAGAAGCTAGTAGCTAGTGTTTTTAAATATATTTAAACTGAGACTGAATACTAAAGGCTTCATATACTTATGAACTGAAGCAGATTGATTTTTGTAACAGTGCAAACCTTCTTTTAGGTTGGTCCATCAGTCCTCTTTGTTTGTCCATTGATACTCTGGACTTATTGACATTGATCCATTCCTTTTTCTTGTTGTATTGTGAGTCTTTGAATTGTAGGTCTGCCCATAGTACAGCTTGTATATAGTACTGCATGTGATATATATATATATATATATATATATATATTTAAAAAAAAAGGTGAGGAACTTCATCTGCCTTAATCACCCTAAAATAGATTCACAGCCACCAGTTACTTTTTGGCAAACTGAGGAAGATAGAATGGTTTAAACCATATTGTTAAAAAGTAGAAGGACTTTGCTTATGATTAGCCAACAAAAGTATCCAGCTTCATTTGGGTTGAAGTCTTTTGCTTCAATTGCCAAAAGCCTTTGGCTTTCTGATATGAGGAAATCTATAAGCCAGCAGTTCTCAAATAGTGGGGCGGGGCCCCCAGGGGGTGGCGCAAGGCTCCATAAAGGGGGGGCCGTTACGGCTGGAGAGAGGGAGATTGTCCCAGCACAGCCCCAGTAGCTCTATCCTGATTGGCCAAACCCGCCCATGTGATCGCGCGGGGGGCGCAAAATGTTTTCTTCTTTCCTAGGGGGGGCGTGACAGAAAATAATGGAGAAACACTGCTATAAGCAAAGTTATGTAGTTGTCAGTGTTGGATACAAAGTTGTATTCCATGGCTTCAGATTGTATTGGTTAAAAAACTATGTATGAGTTAGAGAAGTCAAACACCTTGGGACTAAAGATGCTACTGCTGGTCTCAAAGCGCAAGCACATTTAATTAAAATAAATGAATAAATTTTAAAATCTAAATAATACCCAAGGTGCACAACCCTAGAATCCTGTTAGTATATATCCAAGTGCCAGGTCTTTATGTGTCATGGTCCTAAAATGATGGTTCTGACCAGCAGGTAGACGGACAGATACAACTTCTCTTTTATTTTATACATGGAAAAATCCCTAGTTATAGATCCTTTTTCCTTTCACAAGAGCAAACATTTCTGATGCAAAACTCTCCTCACCAAAAAAAGCAGCAGAAGGCCCTTCATAGTAAAAATCTAGTGCATGTGAATTGTTCCGTATGTGAAGACCTTGCCAAGAAAACTTGCCCTGAACTAAAGGTGCATCACACAAGACTGGTCCTGCAAAAAAAAAAAAAAAAAAAAGTCTAGAATATACTGCTGCTCCCATAATGGTTTTATGGCAACAAAGGAAACCACACTTATTGAATCTCTATAGGAATACAGCCATCCCTTGTTTTTTGTGGACTTCAAGTCCACGGTCTCCCTCTTTGTGGGAAGGACAAGTGGGGAGAGACAAAATGGCAGTGCCTGCCTGTGCGCAGCCCTGCATGTACACCATAGGTGCATGCACCATTATGTTCAATTGGACCCAAATATTTGCGAGTCACTATTTCACAGGGAGGTCTGGAATGGATCCCCTATGAATTGGAAGGGGCTACTGTGTATGGAACACTAGAAGATAAGATGTTGATAGTCATCTTACTAAAAATGAACAAAGAAGGTTCCATTAGCCATTGGCCTTCAACTTTAGAGTGCAAATGCTAGAAAGAGGGTTCTTGTTTTCCCTCTGCTGGATAATGCAGGCTACCACATTCCCTTACAGGCTTACTCTGTTCATTTCCATCTAATAATGCTGTTGAAATATGCTCCTTCTCAACTGCTATTCTCAGCACCTAGCTTCAGCTTCTTTGCTTTTGGATGCAGGAAACCACAGACTCAGCAATAAGGATGTCATCAGCATCCTTGAGATTACATCTCCTTCTGCCAATGCTAATACCACTATGGAAACCATCAACAGCAATACACATGATTATTTCTGTATAAATATTGAGCAGATGTGACAGCCTTGTCAAACTCCTTTTCTGGTGTCCAACCACTCTGTTATACCTTGTACTGGCTTGACTACTCTGCTCCGCTCTGGTCAGGAGAGGGAGCAAGGAAGCAAACAGAATAGAACCAGGGAAACACTTTTGTGCATCATTGGTCCATCCTGATCTCTAAAGGCTTAATAGGAATATTTTTCATTCTGGTTTTGTTTATGCTGTAGTCTTTCTAGATGAGAAATCAATTGGTTTGGTTTTGCACAGTGGTTAACTACATAGGATTTATGTCAATACTGAGGTATTCTTTTGTCTATCTGGTAACTTTTGTCCTCTGTACCAGCTCCTCCCACCACTTTATCCTGAACTGATCAGCTTTGCTGTATAATAAATCTAATAGAGGAATAAGATTTTATGCCTCTGTCATTGTCACCCAAATGTCATTCATAAAAATGGCTACACTATAAACAAGGGATGGGCATGTGCCATGGGCTACTTTTCAAGAGGGAGCTATGTGATTATAATTTTGTTTAAAGACATTTAAAATAGCTGCATGCATGTAAAATAGATTAAAGTTAGTAGAAAGCTAAGCAGGGTCAATCCTGGTTAGTACTTGGATTGGAGACAGGCAACAATTACTGGGTGCTGTAGGCTATATTTCAGATGAAGGAACTGACAAGTTACCTCTTTCCTTCACTTAAAAATACTTCATTGGCACATATATTGAAACAGGCAACTTGAGGGTGTGCATGTGCGCATGCACACACACACACATTATGAGGGGATTAGGACAATGCATTTGTTTATTTATATAATACATTTGTACTCCATATTGTTTTAGATGTTCTGCTTGAATTAATATTGTAAGCCACTTTGAGTTCCATTCAGAAGAAAAAGTAGGATAGAAATCAAATGAAATCAATCAATCAATATTTTTCTTTAGTTAGATGGGCTGTGCCAGGAACTAGCAGGGACCTCTGGGGATACCTGGGATGTCCTTACTGATGTCCTTACAAAGCATCAAACAGAAAGAAAGAAAGAAAGAAAGAAAGAAAGAAAGAAAGAAAGAAAGAAAGAAAGAAAGAAAGGTAGCTTCATCCCTGCTAATCCCCTTGTTCTGACAACCTGGAAATGTTTTCTTTTGGGGGTGGGATAGTAACTGCTCAGCATACAAAGTTGGCCAAGGCTTTTGGTCATTGCATGGTCAAAGCAGAATTCCAATCTAGCAATTACCAAAAAAAGTGAGTTCTGATGACATGTGGCAGACTTAAAGGTAAAGGTATTCCCTGTTGATGAGATTGTCAAGTCGTGTCCAGCTGTAGGGGGCAATGCTCATCTCTATTACTAAGCCAAAGAGCCAGCGTTGTCAGAGACTACTCTGTGATCATCTGGCCAGCATGATTGCTACAGAACGCTGTTTACCTTCCCACCAAAGTGGTACCTATGCATTTGCATGCTTTTGAACTGATAGGTTGGCAAAAGCTGGGACTAATGACAGGAGCTCACCCCATCATGCAGCACCCAGGCCTTGAATTGCCAGCCTGCTGATCTTGCAGTCAACAGAGTCAGCGTCTTAACCACTTGAGCCACCGCATCCATGTCAGACTTACAATATCCTAATTTACTAACAGGATGCCAGCCAAAAATAACTCTGGGTTATTCCAGTGTAAACCACCAATACAATTCTTGTCATTGAGGACATGCTGCAAAGCAATAATATTTTTTAAAAAGGAGATGAGGCCCTAAACTCCACAAGGGTTGATTTGGAATGTAGTCTATGTGCAATGGAATTAGATGTCACAATGTTTATTAAAAATATATATATGTGCCCCTTCCAGGACCTAAGGATAGGCAATATAGTTCAGTAGTTTTCCCAACCTAATTTTATCATCACAGTAAAGTAGTATAGGCTGAAAGACAATTATTTTGGAATTGTTATTCAGTATTATTTATGCAACTTTGAGCCTCTAAAAGCTTTGGGGACATTCCACATTACATTGCCAAGTAGTCTGAATCTGAGAATATGACTTTTGTGGTGAATACTTTATCTGGATTACTTACCAACTGAGGATGATATCATCATCCATACAAGTCATTTCTGAGATGCACAGACTTCTGTTTTAGGGATTTTCATCTTAAGAATTCAGATTACTTTCCTTTTTAGTCTACTTTTTTAATGTATGCTTTTGCTGGTTATAATATGTGTATGCAAGTTAAGGTGCTGAGAACAATAATACATAATAAGTACACATAGGACGTTTTCACACACAAATGTCCCATCCGCCTGGAGCCATTCCGGAACGGAGCCTTCCGCTCACTCCGGAATGGCTCCGGCGGCAGCGACCTAATTCCTTTTAAAAAAAGGAATTACAACTCCGGCGCTGATGCCGGAGTTAGAGCTAAAGGGGGCGGGGCTTGCTGCAACGTCATGTGAACAAGCGCAGCAAGCCCCGGACTGACGCCGGCTAGCGCCGGGGATGGCACCGGAAGGGGCGGGGCTTGCTGCGACATCGTGTGAAAAATTTGACATTTTGCCGGAATGGGGCCGGACGGAGGCCGGCTAGCGTCCTCCAAAAGCCCCGTGTGAAAACGTCCATAGTCAAAGCTCTTGACTTGAAGAAATAGCTGGCAAATAAAGTCTAATGAGAACAATAATACATAATAGGTACACAAATTGTTCTCAAGTAACTCTTTATTGTGTCAAATAATATTGGTTCATCAGACATAGCTATATCAGATACTTAGTAGTTCCTTAGCACATGTGGTATTGTCATTGTCCAAATGTGATTAGACAGACATATTGGTCCCTCAGAATATTATTCAAATAATTAAGCAGAATTTGTCCTCGTGGATTGCTGAGATTTATCTTGTTTGGAATAGGTGTGCATAAATTATGTATTGGGGCAAGGTTAATATACTTAAGATTAACCCTTTACCCTGGACATTATATGTTCTTTAGGGTATGCCATTATGTATCCCTCACATTTATTTTCAAAAATTGAATACTGTATTTAGGAAATTTACTTGGGGACTTCCTCCTCCACACACATTTCATGCTGAAGGATACAACTGTCATTTTCTGAAGACAGACTTAGCATTAGTCAACATTTCATGCTGAAGGATACAACTGTCATTTTCTGAAGACAGACTTAGCATTAGTCAATGCTCTTGACTTGAAGAAATAACTGGCAAATAAAGTCTAATGCAGATGAGGAAGTAGACTGAAGCCTAGGAACGCTCATGCTACCAATTTCTTTCTTTCAGTGAGTCTTAAATGTGCTACAAGATCTCTCTATGTACTGATTCTACAGACTAATACGGCTATATCTTTGAATTCTAATTCAAATGGTCCTCCATGAATGATCTTGGAATCAGTTTACTTGGCACCTCTTTTAGGCCCAATTGAATTAGGCTGTATTCACTTGAGAAAGAAAGGGATGGTATCTGCTACAGTTTCTGCTGCCAAAGTAGCCTAGCATATATTCTATTGTCAATTACAATTTGATATATATGGCCATGTTAAATTTAATCTATGGGATAATCCTAATTTAGGCAGCTGAGTATGTTTATCATGGCAAAGAAAAGACTAAGAAGTGATTAAACAGCAAAATTTAAATACCTTAGGGAATGTCATGTAGAAGATGGAGTGAGCTTGTTTTCTGCTGCTCCAGAGACTAGAACATGAAGCAATGTATTCAAATTACAAGAAAAGGGGATCCACCTAAACATTAAGAATAATGTTTTGATTATAAGAGCTGGTCAGCAGAAGAACAGACAGGGTGTAGTAGACTGAAATAGTGCTTCTTTTTGGTGTCTATGGAGTATTAGGTCTGAGTGCTTCAGCCATTTTGGCTGTATTGGAAACATTTAGCAGAGAGATTGAAACCAATTGGTGTAATTTATAAATACATGTTGGAAAGTACAACATTTGTTGTTAATAAAGTTAGAATTCACTGGAATAAAGAGTTAGATTTTCTTGTTCAGATCAATCAACAGGAAAAGTGCCTTAGTTTCAATATGTAAAATTCCTTTATATTTAAATCAATGTTTAGGTCAACAAAAACAGATGTTTAGGGTATATTAAACACAAATATGTGTTTATAGAAAGAAATTGCCTAGTTAATTAAATGGTGGTGGTGTAATTGAAATAATACTTTTTGTGGCATGTGATGTATGTAGGCATGTTCAGTGTCAGTGATTGAGCCCTTTTTGTTGAATGTATTACAAAGCATTGATTTTCTGAGAAAATTTAAATATTAATTTAACAGTTCTTTCAAATTATATTCCTGACACATCAAATTTAATCCATGATAAACACGGTTGGATCTGGAATATTTTTAATGTTGCTCAAATTCTTCAGGATTGAGAACATAAACATTCACCACTCATCACTCAATGGTCCAACTGCTTCATCATGATGTGCCCATGAAGCACATAAATGTATTTTAAAGACTTCATCCCCAAGAAATGTAGTTTTGGACATAGGGTTATTTATATTTATATTTATTTATATCCTGCTTTCCCCCCAAACTGAGACTCAAAGTAGCTTACAATGTAAAAGAATACAATTAAAAACATACAAAAGTTAACATTAAACTAGAGTTAAACTGTTACAGTATTAAAACACATCACTCATTAAAAGAATAAGATGCAGTTTAAAAAGACATAAATGCTTAAAAACAGTACAATTGAAACCCTGCAACATCCCCAGTCCATTCTTTAAGGACTTTCTGTTTTAAAAGTCTGTCTGAATAAAAATGACTTATCCTGTTGATGGAAGGACAACAAGAAGGGGGCCATTCTGGCTTCTCTAGGAAGGGAGTTCCAGAGTTTAGGGGCAGCTACCAAGAAGGGCCTTTCTCATGTCCCCACCAACTGTGCTTGCAATGGTGGTGGGACTGAAAGAAGGGCTTCTCCTGATGATTTTGGAGTCTGGGCCGGCTCATGCAGGGAGACCGTCTGCCAAATAACCTGAACCTGAGCCATATAGGGCTTTATTGGTCATCACTAGCACTTTGGATGGTGACCAAAAATAAGCTGGCAGCCAGTGGAATTGTTTAAACAGGGGCATTGTGTGGTCTCTGTAACCTATCCCAGTTAACAGTCTGGATGCAGACTATTAGTTAATGTATATGCTTCATCCGGGTTAATATTCCAGATAATTCCTCTTTCTCCTTTCTTCTTCTTACTTTCTGCCATCCTTCTTTCTTTCCTTGTATTTATATTAAATATATATAGGCTGTAATCCTATAGGATATATATGAATGTGTGTGTGTGTGTGTATGGGATACAGTGGCTCAAGTGGTTAAGATGCTGACTCTGTTGACTGCAAAATCGGCAGGTTGGCAGTTTGAGGCCCAGGTGCTGCATGATGGGATGAGCTCCCATCACTAGTCCCAGCTTCTGCCAACCTAGCAGTTCGAAAGCATGCAAATGAAAGTAGATAAATAGGTACCACTTCGGTGGGAAGGTAACAGTGTTTGGTGCAGTCATGCTGGCCACATGACCACCGGAGTCATCTTTGGACAATGCTGGCTCTTTGGCTTAGTAACGGAGATGAGTACCACTTTCTACAGTTGGTTACAACTATATATTCATGTCAAGGGACTACCTTTACCTTTACTTTTTAATCCTATGGTACATGGGAGGGTATCTCATGGGCATTAGGATATTAGGAATTTCTCTATCTAAAAGCTTTTGGTGCTCCAACAGTAGTAGTGGAAAAAATTAGACATTTGGGGATGGGTAAAAGGAGCCCTCGGATCCTCAGGTTCTTCCAAAGCTATTACATTCCCCATACACATGCATACAAAGGCAAAAAAGCAAAGCAGGGAAAGGTCAGTATGACTGCTTATAAGTTTACATTAAACCATTCAAGAAAAGTTAATTTTTGCAGTGTCAAACAGTTTAAATTTTTTTACGAGATTAATTCGTTGATCAACTAATCAACCTGTTATATTTTCAAATGCAAATTAATAATTTAAAATTACTACCAATGGTCAGTAGTGAATTGAAGTGACAAGAACGACTCATCACGTTTCAAAAATAAGTTCACTTAAGGTTGACAGTTACAAACATGGATCTCAAAATTGTTGTTGAAAAATTTAACAAGTTAGAGAGATAAGATTACTCTGTGTGTGTGTGTGTGTGTGTGTGTGAGAGAGAGAGAGAGAGAGAGAGAGAGAGAGAGGATGTGTGTGTTTTCGCAAGTGGAAAGACAGAATCTTTTTAAGAAAACACATTCTCCATGATCTGAATGGGTGAGTGGGGATCTGAATATGTTGTACAGATGTGTTGGTTGCTTAATAATCGGTCCAGCTACTGCTGGTAGCTTCCATGTCATGTCCATGTTATGTCATGTGACAGTGAATCCACTTTGGGTTGTAGCATTAACTTTGAAGCAACTATCCAAAGTGCTGAACTTATCCCACAAATATATTCAGCACCCTGAATAACCCCCATAAAGTTCAGGTTAAAACCCAGAGCAGATTAATTGTTCTTCTGACTTGGGAGCCAAATCTGGTCATTATGCTGTATTATCAGATTTCTGGTAAGGAATTTTTCTTCCTTTGCCTCAAAATTCTTTTTCTTTTCTTCAAAACTGTTACTATGGAAGAAAAATACAACCCTTGTCTTCCCTCCTTCCCAAGCTCTTCTTCTTTCTCTCAAACCACAATATGTGTATCTCTGTTGCTTCTAAATATTCTAAATATTTGCAGAGTTTTAAATGGCTTGCAGGGGAGTTTTTCCATCTTACTTCTGTTCTTTCCATCTACCTTTTAATCCCAAATGTCCAATCTTTTCTCCTCTGCAATGTCTGAGGAAAGAAGCAGCATGCAAACTAAGAATGAAAAAAGGAAAGGAAAGGAAATTTTATAAGGGAGAACCATGGAGAAGGGAGAGAGGAATGTTTGACCAGAATTTTTTATTGTAGATTGAGGCACCTGGCTTGTAAAAAAAAAAGAAAAAAAAAAGGCACAAACAGCTACCCCCCCCCCCACATCCCCATAGCCTCCTATTTTAGAAATTTTATATTGCCCAAGTTGGTGCTGTAGCTGTATACAAGTGTGGAATGATGACTGCAAAATGGACTCTGTGTGTAAATTCTTATCATCAATAACCCACTGAAATGTCAGAAGTGGCCAAGATAGTAGAGGGAAAAGTTTTCCCCCTCCTGTTTTAGACTTTTGCTTTGCAGGAAATTTAGGGGGCAAGATTGGAACAATTTTTTAAAAAATTAGGCTATTGTAATTGATTCAACCAAGGAAGCCATGGCTCTGACTTTATAAGACCTGAGTAGGGCTGTTGAAGACTGAGGCGTTTGGGGTTGTGATAAATTGAAACCAACTTTACAACAAATAAAACGACAACAGCCGAAAATGATGTTAACTGTAATGTGTTATTTCCAAACTGTGTACTCCACTACTCTCTATGGATAGTATTGCACATTTTAAGATCCTGGCTTACCTCCCCCGAATTCAAGTCTAATTCGGACTGGAGCCTGGTCCTATTGCACAGCTTTTCCCAAAAGGCCTAGGAAATAAAGTTCTGTTCAAAAATGAACAACAGAGCAAACAAATTGACTTCAGAAGGACACAAGCAAGGAGACACAAACCTTTGGTGCTGAAAATATTCAGATCTTAGCCCCCCCCCCATTGTACATTCAAAACAATTAAACAATATACTAGAATATATAGATATATATTATCATTAAGATGTTATAAAATAGCTAAAAACAAACATGTGGATTTAAAATAATGCCCTAATTGCCATGCAGTCAGCGGAAGTCAATAATTCCAAAAGTAGTGCTTGACTTGGGGGGGGGGCGGGAATGTAATGGCTCATGCAGTCAGATAATGGATTTGTTAATTGTGTGCAGTTGTGTGGGATGCTATAGTCAAAGGAATGAATTTTTAAACAGCATTTTAAAGCAAGGAATGTTTTTAAAGTCAGATTGTAAAGTAAATATTTTATATAACAAATGAACCACTAAATTAAAGCAAAACTAATTACAAGTAAGTTGCTTCTTGGCATACCAGCTAATATCAGCAAGTGGGTGTGAAAGTAGGGAGAAGACATTTTACATATTTTGAAATTAGCAAAGAGTTTTTAAATAGCTGATTTCCTGTTCCTGTCATTCTGAGCCTGGGCCTGGCTTTTGCCCAAATCCGGCTTCCCTAGCATATCTCCCAATCTGGCCTGTTCTGTTTATTTTTCTGTTTGAAAAATAAAACCATGGCCAGAATCCTGTTGTGGTCTTATATCTGCAAGATTTAGAACTGCATAGTTACATAACATCCATATCCAGTAGAGGATTGTTATTACTTTACTGGTTAGCCGAACTGGCAAAGTGACCATTGCACAACAGGACTGATGTATAATGGAGCCGATGTGCATCAGGAATCAATGCGTGTTAGGCACTCTTGGTGGTATCCCATTAACACATCTTCACAATTCAGTAAATGGGTTCCTTAGTTCCTCTACTACATTGCTAAGTATATGTAAAGTTACACAATGTAACAGGTCATATATGATTCTGGCACATTTCCATTGAGGGTCAGATTGGTAGCTTCTAAGACAATGTTTTCTGGTATTTTATTTTATTTTTGCCAGTTGACATCTTTTCAAAGTTTCATTCCTACTTATCCTTTGTAGAGTCTAAAATTCCATTTTAGACTACAATTCCCAGGAAATCTCCCCCCCTCTCCCCAGTGGCATGCTGGTTGGTGGAGTATGGGAATTATAAAGGTGGAATTATCCAAAAGGTGGAAGAGGCTACAAGGGGAACAGCTATTTTAGATCTGATCCTAATCAATAGGGATGACCTGGTCAATGGGGTGTAAGTGGTGGGATCCTTAGGTGGGAGTGATCATGTTCTCTTGGAGTTTCTTATACAGTGGAAAGGAGAAGCTAGGCATAGTCAAACACTCATTCTAGACTTTAGGAGAGCTGATTTCAATAAACTTAGGGAAACACTGGCAGTGATCCCATGGTTAGGAATACTAAAGGAGAAGGGAGTTCAGGATGGATGGGAGCTTCTCAAAAGGGAGATACTGAAGGCACAATCTCAAACTGTTCCAATGAGAATGAAAAATGGGAGGTGTCTCAAGAAACTGGGTTGGATGACAAAAGAACTTTCAACCAAACTAAGTTTTAAATGGGAGATGTATAAGAAATGGAAAAGGGACAAAATCACTAAAGAGGAATTCAAACAAATAGCACATGTAGGGATAAAGTCAGGAAAGCTAAAGCGTAGAATGAGCTCAGGCTTTCTAGAGTGGTTAAGAACAATAAAAAGGGCTTTTGGGGGTATGTCCATAGCAAAAGAAAGAAGAAGGAAATGGTAGGGTCCCTGCACAGAGAAGATGGAGACATTCTAACAGGGGACAGAGAAAAGGCAGAACTACTCAACACTTTCTTTGCCTCAGTCTTCTCACAAAAGGAAAAGGGTGTTCAACCTGAGGAAAATGGAGCAGAGGACACAATAGGGGAAATGCAGCACAGAATAAGTAAAGAGGAAGTACAGGAATACCTGGTTAACCTAAATGAATTTAAGTCTCCAGGACCAGATGAACTACATCCAAGGATATTAAAAGAACTGGCAAATGTAATCTCAGTGCTACTGGCAATAATCTTTGAAAACTCTTGGGGAACAGGAGAAGTCCCAGCAGACTGGAGGAGAGCAAACATTGTCCCCATCTTCAAAAAGGGGAAAAAAGAGGATCCCAACAACTATCGCCCAGTTAGTCTGACATCAATACCGGGAAAGATTCTAGAACAGATCATTAAACAGAGAGTCTGTGAACATTTAGAAGGGAATGCCATAATCACTAAAAGTCAACATGGGTTTCTCAAAAACAAGTAATGCCAGACTAATCTGATCTCTTTTTTAAATAAAATTACCAGCTTGCTAGATGAAGGGAATGCAGTAGACATAACATATCTTGATTTCAGTAAGGCTTTTGACAAGGTCCCCCATGTTATTCTTGCAAACAAGATAGTAAAATGTGGGCTAGACAATACAACAGTTAAGTGGATTAGTAACTGGTTGACTGACCGAACCCAAAGGGTGATCAGCAATGGCTCCTCTTCATCCTGGAGAGAAGTGACCAGTGGGGTGCCACAGGGTTCTGTCCTGGGCCCAGTGCTATTCAATATCTTTATCAATGACTTGGATGAAAGAATAGGGGGCATGCTTCTCAAATTTGCAGATGACACCAAATTAGGAGAAATAGCTAATACCCCAGAAGACAGGATGAAAATTCAAAATGACCTTAATAGATTAGAAAGCTGGGCCAAAGCTAACAAAATGAATTTCAACACAGAAAAATGTAAGGTACTGCACTCAGGGCAAAAAAAGGAAATGCAAAGATATAAGATGGGGGACACCTGGCTTAACGAGACTATGTGTGAAAGTCTTAGTAGACCACAAGTTGAACATGAGTCAACAGTGTAATGCAGCAGCTGAAAAGGCCAATGCGATTTTAGGCTACATTAATAGAAGTATAGTATCTAGATTGAGGGAAGTAATAGTTCCACTCTATTCTGCTTTGGTCAGGCCCCACCTGGAATACTGTGTCCAGTTCTGGGCACCACAATTCAAAAAGGATGTTGAAAAACTGGAGCGTGTCCAGAGGAGGGTGACTAAAATGGTGAAGAGTCTGGAAACCATGCCCTATGATGAATGACTTAGGGAACTGGGTATGTTTAGCTTGGAGAAGAGATGGTTAAGAGGGGATATGATAGCCCTGTTTAAATATTTGAAGGGATGTCATATTGAGGAGGGTGCTAGCTTGTTTTCTGCTGTTCCAGTGAATAAGACTCGGAACAACGGATGCAAGAGATTCTACATCAATATTAGGAGGAACTTCCTGACAGTGAGAGTTGTTCGACAGTGAAACACACTCCCTCAGAGATTTGTGGACTCTCCTTCTTTGGAGGTCTTTAAACAGAGGCTGGTTGGCCATCTGTCAGGGATGGTTTGATTTTGAGTTCCTCCATGGCAGGGGGTTGGACTGGATGGCCCTTGTGGTCTCTTCCAACTCTATGATTCTATGATTCTATTCTATGATTTTATAAGCCAAAACATATTTTTTTTCAAGTGTTGGCGTTTTGCTATCCCAATACCGTGCTGCTCATGCTGCTTTTTTGTATAAACTCCTAAATTAAAGACAAAATCTGAAGTTGCCCAAATATATCTTAGCTCACCTAATGGGAATTTCTCCCCAACAGCACCTCTCTTCTGGAACCTTGTCCAGAGGATCTCCCATCACTCTGAATCAGGTACATGGGAGGGGAGCTGCTAAAGGAGGAGGAATTGCTGCCTCCCTGTCTTGCTGGCATGAGACATTCCATCTATGGCAGGGGTAGGCAACCTTTCCCCTTTAAGGGCTGAGGGACTTCAGCTCCCAGCCAACATGGGACTGTTGGCCAACATGGCTGAGGCTACTGGGAGCTGAAGTCCCTCGGCCCTTAAAGGGGAAAGGTTGCCTACCCCTGATCTATGGGAAGGGCTACAGACTTACATCTGATAATGTCCACATGTTCATCCCAGTCCTTTTGGACTATCTGGACATATATTTTGATGCAGATGGGAGGAAACATCTCCCTCAGGGTTATACTGCATGACTACAACTAGACTGGGGGTATAGAGTATTTCACTGTGTTCCCTAAATGAAGGTTCAGTTGAATATTCTATATTGACATATCTTAATGGGCTTGAAATAAGGTAAAGCAAATTTGCCTGTTACTTGGCTCAAATATGCATTCAATGGTGATAAAAGGGTAACAGGGATACATTTTGGCAGAAATAGTGGGTTGCCCAGAAGAATAGGATTTTTTTAGGGGGAGGGAGTTGTTTGTTTTTTGCCTTTTTATTTTCACTACATAAGATGCTGGGAATTTCCTTCATTTTCACTTCAGTGTTTGCAGCTCAGGATTCCATTAATACCTCCCTTTTCCCCCCTCTGCTATTCCGTGCCCTAGTTTGCAGTCAGTTCATACTGCACTGATGTATATTTCATTGCCCAAGGCTTAATTTTGATTTATTGTCCATCCATAAATTAGAAAAATATGCTCTGGAATTCCATCCCGCTGAAAAGCTGTGCCTGATGTCAGGGGACTGGGTGATATTTAAGATGTCAGAAATACATATTGGATTAGCGTGCTTTGTTTCCCCACAACAGCAGGTGTTTAATCATAGCTGATGGCTGAAGTTAAATGCATTAGGACAGCATCAGCCAAGAAGATGGAGTTTTTCTAAACCATACAAACTCCAGATAAATAACTCAAAACTAATTGTGTGGCCACGTCTTAGATACATTTTTTATTTACTTAATACATTAAACCATGAAAATAGCCTCTGGCACTTAACGTCCCATTTTACGATCCTGCGCAAATGCCTTACGTTAGTAAGTGGATGCTTGTTCAAACAGCATTGCATCACCCTTTCTTGCTTAGCCAATAGATTTAGATATTTCATAGAAGCATTTAAAAAGAAGGAAATAGGGATTCATTATATCTACAAAGATGGAAGTTGGGTATTTTTTTTTTTAAGCATTTGCATTTGTTCCTCTAGGAATGGATCTCAACATTTAGATAGAAATATCAAGTTTACTGATTTTAATAGTAGATCAAATGGTGTACATGCCATGCATCCCCAACCAGGGGCATTAAAAAAAAAGTTGAATATTTCTTTGTTACTGTTGGGGTAGCTATTTTGCTTATGTTAATCAGCATTCTCTGTGTATAGAAAAATGATCAGTCCAGGTCTTGAGCAATTTAGCTGGAGGCCAGAGAGAAGACGCTTAGGAGAGCAAACATTTTCAAGGTCAACCGGTGAACTGTAACAAGCCAGTGAGATTCATGGCGAGAATTGTATATTTTGACACAACAGCCATTTGATTAAAAGAAAAAGTAATGGGTTTAAACAGTCGCTATGAGGATGTAGCCAGACTTTGTTAGCTTTTCGCAAATTACTTAACAAGCCAGTGATGAAACTGGAAATAGGACTATTTTATATCAGTGGAAGGCAAGAGAGTTAGTTTTGGACCCCTGCTAATAAGGATGTTAGTTCTAGGCTTCTCTGGGATGCATCCTACAGCATCCTCTCTCTGTATATAATAACATTACAGATGCAGCCCTAAAGCACATCTACTTAAGGAGTCCATTATATTCAATAGCACCAGTATTTCTGAAGTGTGTGAGGTCCCACCCCCATCCCCACCTCATATATAGTTTCATTGCAATATGTTTTCCCTTCAGCAGGTCCAGTCATTTTAATAGGACTACTTCTTACTGCAGAGGTGGGAAAACTTGATCCCTGGAACTGAATTTAGACCTAGAGGTCTCATTCTGACTCCCTGGTATTTTGCCTTTCTCATGGCACCAATGCTTGATAGTTTCCTGGCTTTTATACAAGTTTTTCACCCATGACAAAATTGTGCAATGCTAAAGCTAGCTCTTGTGGATTCCTGAAGTCCATTTAATTTTGGAGATGTGGGAAGGTAGGTAGGAAAAAATATTCTTGTATGCTGATGCACATCATAATTGTATACCTGGGAACACATCAAAATGTAAAGAGATACACTTCTCCACCAAGTTCCTTTTGCCTCATGTGGTTCCTGGTCCATGTTTGTAAGGTAAACACAGTTCTGAGATGCTTGTAGTTAAAAGGAGCTAGGGAAAATGATTTCAAGGGAATATCTTCTGGGGATGGATGGATTTACATTCCCATCCATCCCCATGTGTCCTTCCTCCAGTTCAATACTTCCACAAGAGAGCACTTTGTTGTGGAGAAAGGGGCATCAGGACTTTCTTACAGGCAGCTGAAGTTGAACAAGTCATTTGACTATGAAGGAAATTAGCCCTTGGACTTGTGACTTCTACATTTAGGAAATGGTGCTCTGATTGATGCGTCCTGTTTTACCCTTCTGTATCTGACAAACTTTTATTTTCTTACCATCATAGAAATAGTCATTGCCCTTTATTGTCCCACCCACAAGAAAAATAAAAAAGGAACCAAAATTTTCAATAATTTTTTTTTTCATTACAAGGAACTTGCAAGAGACAATAATCTGGGATGGCAATGCAAGATATTCATAAGGTCACCTGCACTTGACCCAAACACAACAGCTGTGATCTTAACAATTCTAGCAAAACAAGGTATTATATGGAACAGAAAATTAGGGTTGCCAGATTGAAAATTTGAGAGGGCTCCCATACTGTGTTTATATAGAAGAAGGAATTTTAGTGTATATGTGCATGTTCTTTGTGTGTGGTTGCATAACAAGAAACACCTTCTGAAAGTCTGTCTTCTTCACAACCATTAAAGGTACAGGAGCTGTCTCCAATTTTTCTCTCAGGCAACCCTAAAGAGCATCCATTTGCCACATATTTGCTCAAGCACCTCCAAATAAAGTGGCATCATTTCAAAGCAATACAAGAAGTTCTGCATAGGTCTTTCCCACACACATAGGCTGCAATCTTTAGCACTACACAACCCCCATACATGTCAGTGACTTGCTGTCATTGTGCAATGCACAATACATGATGCACAACTTCAAAGGAAAGTGTAGGGTGCACAATGCACAGCCACTATACAAAGTATAGGATGTACAAACACAAAACACAATGCCCAATATGCAACCACAACATGAAGTAAAGGATGCACAACCACAATACAACATATACGATGTAATGCAGAATGAGCACCTTGCAAAAGACAAGGCACAGATTAACATGCTGTATGCACAACATTGTCAGCAGGATACATATCTGTTGTGCAATGGTGACTTTTTGGCCCTGCATGCATACCAAGACGTATGCATGCATATGTCTCTAACAGAATTACAGTGATAGTGTCTTGAGTACTGCTTATTATTATTTATTTTTTGCCAAACATGGCTTTTTGTTCTATTTTTGTTCTATTATATTTCAATTATCAGTTGTGTTGGTGGTGCAGTGGTTAAATGCCTGTACTGCAGCCACTCGCTCATAGACCACAAGGTTGCGAGTTCAATACTAGCCAGGGCTCAGGATAGACTCAGGCCTGCATCCTTCCGAGGTCGCTAAAATGAGTACCCAACTTTTGGGGGCAATGAGCTTACAGTTGTAAACTGCTTAGACATCCCATAGCGCAATATGAAGCGGTATATAAATGAAGCTGCTTTGGTTATGTACCAAGAAAGCTCAATAGGGAAAAAAAACATGCTATTTGTTAAAGTAGATATGTCGTAGATTGACCCTTGCCAACACAAGTTTCTAATAAGAAGGAAACCTCTTACCTGCAGAGTTAATACATGGGACTTTGTTTCCCATTATCTACCATAGGCTTTTTTTCCTGCAGCAATAAACCTGAAAATCTAAAATCAAATGGAAATTTTAACATCAAATGTGATGCTGTTCAATGGTATGTTTTTCTGCAGCCAAGAAGTATCACTTTGAAGGAGTGTGTCAGATGTTGCGTTTGGCATTATGATTTCCAGTAACCCAGCAGGAATTAGCTATTCCAGCCTACTCTGGGTGGGCAATGACATAATGGCATGGCAGCATGGCAGCTTTCGGTGTTAAATCACACGATTCACAATTCGCTGTATCTGCAAACCCCATAATCACAGACATAACACCTTTCAAGGAGAGGATGTAAGGGAAATCCACAGAAGAAATGTTTGGCTTTTTTTTTTCTGAGCAAAATTAACCAGTGGTAATACTGTACCCAGGAAATCATCAGATGCTAAAATGGGGCTATTAGGATGTGATGGAAGTACACCATAGTGGTATGACTGTCCCCAAAATATTAAAGTTAAATGCAGTACCTCATTGTAATGGTTGGATAGTGCCCCACAAAGAATTTTGGTTGGATGATCAGGGAAGCTCTGGATCCACACTGTGTCAATCTAGTCAAGTAGTAAAAGCAAGGGTGATTGTGGCAATGGTGCTTTCTAATCATGAATCTTGTTCATGCTTATGTCCATGTTTCCTCCCTCCCCCACTGCCATATCTGTTAATTTCTCCATTCTTATTTCACCTTCATCTCTCCATAAACAGGAGTGGGAGCAGGGAGTGGGTAGAGGGGCATCCTGTGTTGAGTAAGGGGTTGGCAACCAGGACAGAGAGGAAGCAAGGTATATTTATGGGATGGGGAAACTTCAGGTAACACCACAACAAAGCCCTAAGAACAGAAAGGGAGCTTTTTAAATTTCAATTTCATTCTGCAGACTGTCATTTTTTCCTGTGCTGCGAGCTGCAAAATTGGATTGAGCTACATCACATTTCCACTGCTAGGAGACTGCCAGTCCTCCAACCAGCCCCAGCCCCTTACCACCCATTGTACACACCACCCATACACAGATTGAGGGTCTGGCCAAGAAATCAAAGGATAGTTCCAGATGAGGCCTTCCCCCCCACCCACTTGAGAGGGGTCCAAATATCATTGTCTCCCACTTGTAAGCTTGCTGTGTTCTTTTATTGGCTTCATCTGTCTTTTTTCTTTCAGCAACAAAGGAGGCAAAGCAGAAGAATTGCACAATGTCTTTTGACTGGTAGCACTCAGAACAGTCCATCTGGAAGCATACTACCTATATCAGAAACTAGTAATTTAGAATAAGGCATACCTTCTTGATCTTTCACTCTGGCTAATAGGGTGTTACTTTTGGGGAAAAAACATTAATGCAAATTTATTACTAGTACAGTTGTACTACAATTCCTAAATTTTTAATTTTGTACATAAACATAAATGATACCATTGTATCATCATTTCCACTTCTGATCATATGTAATAACATCTCCAATGCCTTTCTCTGGGGTGGATTTCCCTACTTTTGCCTTATAGAAAGTTGCAGATACACTTTATTTATTTGCTTAAAATATCATTATATTGACTTTCACTTCAAAATTCCTAAGGTGATTCCCAGGGCCATAAAGCACAATGAAATATCAATATGACTAAGATCTAATGGCACTGGATCAATCCAATGCCAGCACAGCCAGGACTTTCTTGCTCACACATCCCCATTTCTCAGCTATCTAAAGGAGATAAAAGAGAAGATAAAAGATGGTGGAATGTATTTCTGAAAGGAGGCCATCCCTACAGGCTCTTTTACCAGAAAACCTGAGCTGACTTGAGATTTGGGTTATATGCTTTGTTGTTTCTGTATAAGGACCCCAACTCATAATTTTACAGGAGCTTTTTTCCTAGCACTCAGATGAATCCCTTTCTGGTGTTTTTCATTACCTTCAGGAACAATTCTTCTGCCAAGTGAATGGATCTGGATTTCAGATTCAAGAATGAGCCACTCAAAATATTAAGTATTATGAAAGAAATAGCTGACAGCAATACATTTTTGCTGGAAAAATCAATTTCTTCCACATGGAACACAACTATTATAAATATTCCAGTTATTCAGAGTAAACATGGAAGTCAGAGAGAAGTGGCAAAACACATGCAAGTACCTTATTTTCCTGCGTATAAGACTACTTTTTTACCTGCAAAATCTGCGGCTAAAGTGGGGGGGGGGGGGTCATCTTATACGCCGGATATAAGGATAATGAGGATAGAGGTGCTAAAACTCTATATTTTGACTGGAAAAATGGGGGGTCGTCTTATACGCGGGTCGTCTTATACGCCGGTATATATCAGTTGCTTGTAGATGTGTTCCTGGGCATTACTTCTTTGGAGGGTTTTAGACAGAGGCTGGGTGACCATCTGTCAGGGGTGCTTTGATGCTGTGCTCCTGCATGGCAGGGGGTTGGATTGGATGGCCCTTGTGTTCTCTTCTAACTCTATGATTCTATGATTCTGTAACAGAAAATTTGGTCGCAGAGGCAGAATTAACAGAAAAAATAGGGAAAGGCTCACACACCATAAAAAGAGAAGAGCACTTCAATGTGTTTCAGCAAACACTTCATCCAAAAACAACTATATGCACATGTGAAATGAAGCAACCACATCACACAAGTCTTGTATAATTAAGCAAACACATTTTGAGCCTTGTAGAGACCAGCTAGAATCATAGAATAGGATAACAGAATCGTAGAGTTGAAAGTGACCACAAGGGCCATCTAGTTCAAGCCACTGCATTGCAGCAATACACAGTCAAAACACTCCTGACAGATGGACATCCAGCTTCTGTGTAAAGATCGCCAAAGATGGAGAGTCCACCACCCTCTGAAGAAATCTATTCCATAGTTTAATAGTTCTTACAGTAAAACAGGTTCTTCCTAAAGTTTAGATGGAATATCTTTCTTGTAATTTGAATCCACTGGCAACACATCTCAAAAGAATTGCTTTTCTTCTTATCTGCTTTCTTCACTATCCAGCTTTCACATCCATACATAGTAATAGGGAATACAATGGCTTGTATGATTCTAAGTTTCATGTTCAGTTGTACTTTTCAGGATCTTTTCAAGTTCTTTCATAGCTGCCCTTCCCATTCCTAGTCTTCTGATTTCTGCAGTCCCCATTCTGATCAATGTATGAGAACCCTTTTACTATTTTGATTTCCTCATTGTCTAGGTTGAATTTGTATACATCCTCCACAGACATTATTTTTCTTTCTTTATGTTCAACAGTAAGCCTGCCTTTGCACTTTCTTCTTTGATCTTCCTTAATAGCTGTTCTGAATCTGTGACATTTTCTGTTAGTAGTATGGTGTCTGTCATCTGCATATCTTAGATTTTGTTATAATATCCATTTAGTGGCCAGACTTACATATCTGTGCTTTTTAACACACTGGGTAAGGCAGGCTTTCCTCTTTTATCTCTGTTTTGCTGTTGACGCATGCACAGTAAAAGAGTTTGGGAAGCAGTTGTTTACCTTGTCTTTTTGTAAGCAGACACACACAGCTAGTTTAGAAATACAATGCCATTTCCCCCCAGCTCAAAGGTTATTGCATTGTGTATTGTGGACATCCTGCTGCAACCTGACAGTGAAAGTCTATGCTTCTCCAGCCCTTCTTCACCATATTTCCAAGGTCTGTGCAGTTTAAAAGAATCTGCCAGCCAGCAGTAAGATAAAGAGTTAAAGCTGGAGTCTGGGTAGACATTAAGACTTTGCAAAAAGGAGCTTCTTTGTCAGAGAATTTTGGGGGATGGCCATGGGCCACCCTGGGAAGCAGAGGACTGGAGCCGAGGCTGCCCCACGCCTCGGCTCCAATCCACCCTTTTGGCACCTGGGAAAGGAGCAGCAAAATAGCGCTCCTTTTTCAAGCCACAGAAAGGGCACCGGAAGAGCCGACACACGTCTCTTCCGTGTCTCTTCTGACGCAGCGCATGAAGACGCTGCACTGGGAGGAAGTATTCAGGGTGTGTGCCGTGCGTAACAGTCTGCACCCTGATGACGTCCTTTGGGGGGAGGTTGAAGTGGCTGGCATGTGGCTGCCCCTCCCCTTCCCTGCCTCCAAGAGGGTGCTTTGCACCGTCTGCAGAAGCCCTTTGTTAACTGAAGTAAGCCTATATTGATTCCTGCTAACCAAAACTCTCACTGCACTAAGCTCTAGGTTCATCACATAACTATCCTTTATCACCCCCAGATCTCAGGCCATGAGCCTCTTCTCCAGTCTTCAGAGTGCAGAAGAGGAATGTCAGGGTAAAAGCACTGCTGTGAAAAGAGTATGCCTATATATTTTCCTCATTTGTTGTTTTTATTTAAATGTTATGCCCATGCAACCATAGATGATGCTTAAGGTTTCATGTTTAATGACATCACCAGGGTCCACCGTCTGTGGCATCACAAGGCATTGTTCCTAAGGCTGCATCGACACTGCAGAATTAACACAATTTGACACTGCTTTAACTACCATCGCTCAATGCTATGGAATTCTGGAAGTTGTAATTTGTGTGATATTTAGCCTTCTGCTATGGAGGTCTGGTGCCACAACAAACTACAAATCCCAGGATTCTGTAGGATGGCGCCATGACAGTTAAATGGTGTCAAACTACATTAATTCTGCAGCATGGCAGCAGCCTTGGTCTCATCCTTGGGCCCTGAAATGTCAAGGCTTATGATTATCCTGACCTGGCAACCCTACTACTATTGTCTCACTAAAGACTAAATTACACACTGCACTAAATATGTAGGGTGCAGCCACATCTCCCTTTCAGTTCTCTTTACAAGTAAATACGTGGAGCCCAGACCTAGATCAAGGCTACTACAGGCCACTTAAAGGCGGTTTAATTTGTCATCCGCAGTCATTTCAGCCCTACCCATATCCATGTTTGGAGAGAGAGAGAGAGAGAATGCTAAAAAGAAAAGAAAACTCCATGAGGCAGGAGCTGTGTTGGGGTAATTTTAAACATCCTCATCTGTGTGCAATGGTCTCAGCATACTTATTTTTAAGTGAAATAAAAAGGAAAACTCAGCTCATGCACGCATGTAGCTTATCACTAACCAATATGTGCAAAGGTCCTGCAAAGGGGCCTCATAAGCACTATGCTCTAATTAGATTCATATAGTTTGTTGTTGTTGTTGTGACTTATGGTGACCCTAAGGCTAATCTATCACAGGGTTTTCTTCACCAGTTTCTTCAGAAGGGGTTTGCCATTGCCATCCTCTGAGGCTGAGAGAGTATGACTTGCCCAAGGTCACCCAGTGGGTTGATGCGAAGTCGACGCTAGCAGAACTGGCATTTACTTTGTTAATATTTTAACATAATATTGGAAAGCTACACATAATTTTCTCACTATATGTATTGAATGGCTATTCTGCAATGATTTCCACACCATTGTAGGCCTCCTCACTCAAACATTCTGGCTATATAAATCCTCCCACCACCATAACTTAACCTATTTGAGCAACTCCTGTAAAAATAAAATTAAAAAAAAAAGTTGTGAGAGATAAGGAATGTGGCACCATCCCAAAAAATGGGGCCGAGGGAGTTATGATTTGTAGATAAATTCCTTTCTTCCGAAACAGACCCTAATATGGACTTTTTAAAAATCCACACATATCACATTATGTTCTCCCATAAGTACCAAAGTTAGAGGGGGGGGGGAAGGCCTCTGATTTGAGGGAAGGCGAATGCCCACAGCGGCTCCTTGCTCTGGCTTTTCTTCCTTATTTATGCTTTTTATCATTACTCAGCGCAGCCACACAAGGCAAATTGTATTTAATAAATTAGCCTAATGGATTCCGCAAGTGGTTTGTGAGCGCTGTGCTTCCTCTGGTTAAGGAAAACATTTATATTCCTGCTCCCTGGCTTTTCTTGGTGAGGAGGGTAACTGGAGGGCAGGGCAGGGACAGAAAATGGGATGGAGGGAAGGGAGGTAGGGAGCCATCTTGCCAGAGGCAGAGGAGGAAAAACTTCTCCGACCCCCAGGGGAGGTTTGTGGTGTTGAGAGAGACACGGGAGGCTGTGTTGTTTCCCTTTGTTTCCCTGTGTGAGCCTTCAAAGTACCTACCACCGCTTGTTCCCCTTGCTGAGCAAGTGCGGCAGCCCTCCATCTACCCACCCCCTTCCTACCGCTAGGCATTAAACTCTACTGAAGGGGCCTCTTTAACAGCTCCCCATGAAATAATAATTCATTATGCTGCTAGGAGGGAAGAAAGGGAGTGTAAGTGTCTTGATGGGATTAGAGAAAACCCCTGCTGAGATGATTTAGTAGCCGTGATAATTCACTTAATAGGAGCCTGGGGTAAATTGCCAGACACTGAAATGTAACTGAGCTGGGCCTCAAAAGGACGCACTACAGGGCTGTGTAGGATAACTGGCTTCATTAGCAATATTTAAGAGATTTCATATAAGAATGAGTAATAAAAGGCAGCACTATTTAATCCACCCCTGCTTGGTGGCCTTTAGCTTTATCTGTCTGAATATCAAATTAGGAAATGGCATGACAGCAACACATTTTGGAAACTGTTCTTTTGGCTGTTATTTGTATGGTTGGTTTAGTTTCTCATTTGTTAACCTTTCAAGAGGAATCTCTTGGTGTGTGTGTGGGTGTGTGTGGTATTTTTTCCAAAATGCATAACTGCACAATCAGAACTCGAAAAAGAATGTAACTGTTTAGACCGCAGAACAGGAGGCTGGTTCACACCATTACATTTGGCCATTTGGAAGCAATGTAAACTTGTGAGGCAGGACTGTGTGAATCTTGTTTAGATGCAGCCGTTGTCATGATTTTTGAGTTTCTGGAATGTTGTGGATCTCCTGTCAATTAAAGTAACAAAATATAACCATCAAGATTCACGTTCCATTGCTTGCAAGTCATTGCTCACTTTTGTGAGTGAAGGAACTGTGCAACTGTGGAAAAACATCTCTTTATGTAGGAGTTAGGAACCCTTAGTCGTTCAGCTGTTTTGGACTTCAGTTTTCATAATCCTTTATAGTGGGGTGGGCAAAGTATGGCTCTGAGGCCCCATGGGCACCCAAGACTGTTTTTGTGACCCTTGAATTCTCCAGATTCCCTGGAACACACTTTTTCTGGTGCACATAAGCAGAATGGGAGTGTATGTGAATTGCTTTACCTGGGGTCATGTCACACTACACAGTTATAGTACTTTGATTCCACTTTAACTGTCTTGGTTGCATCATTTGAAATCCTAGGATTTGTACTTTGGGATGCACTGAATCCCTATTGATTATAATGGCTGCACGTGTGCCTGGGCATGCACACCATTTTATCCCTCCTGGCTTGCCATCCATGAAGGATCAAAACTGCAGACGGCAAGTCCGCCAATGGGGAGGGGCAAGTGTATTCTGAACTATAACTTATTAGTTACCTATTATATACACTAACAATAAAGGCAGTTCTCTGTGAACTGGTCCTTCTGTAGCTAAAATAACATCATCCGTACACAGAGAGAAGGATGAGGAGACATGGGGAAACTCAATGTCTTGCGGAAGTGTTATATAGGATTTTAAAACTCCAAGGTGTGGAGACTTCCAAAACAGTCCAAGGAAAATGGAGCATGCTCCATGGGCATAGATTTCTGGTTGCCTATTAGGAGGGATAAGAATGGAAAATCAAAGAAGAAGAGGGGGGCAGGATGAAGTATCTAGAAGCTGGAGAAAAGGCAATTTGTTTATTGTTGCTTTCTGTCTTCAAGTAATTTCCAACTTATGGTGATTCTAGGGTGAAACCTATCATGTGGTTTTCTTGATACGATTTGTTCAGATGGCTTTGCCATTCATTGCCTTCCTCTGAAGCTGAGAGAGTGTGACTTGCCCAAGATCACCCAATGGGTTCAATCAATATTGAAACAGTTTTGTTGCAGTTCCCTCCTGTGTTTGTTATCATATTAACATTCAAAAGGCTTTTGAATGAGAGACATTGTATCTTAAATCCAGATTATTGCTATCTTTCTACTATTGTTTCCCACTTCAGCACCTAAAACATTAAAAGGAGATACAGTATAGCATCTAGAAACATTGGTGATCTACCTCCTTTCACAGTCCACAGTCTTTGGTTTGATGCACTCTTAATGTGATAGGTATATTTTTCTGCTTTTGGTTAGAGCTTGGAAACAGTAGTGGCCGTGGAAGCTGTAGATCAAAATAATCACTTATCCATGTTCTATCTATAATACATGAAAAATATGAGAAACAGCAAGAGAGATGCATCTCTAAATATATAATGCCCATTGTCCTAGGCACATCTAGTTTTGGCTATTCACAATTATTTTGGTCATGTAAACATTTCCACTACCATATCTAAACTCTTTTATGCATCTGATAACAAAATCAGTTGTGGGATAAAGAACCTGACCATATTCAGAAAAGATCAATAAAGTTTAGTGCCTTTGTTCTTGATCTGGAGCTAACATGAAGCTTTTTTTCTGTTTACCCCACACCAGCCAACTATGTACAAGTAGGGAAAGGGGATATCTGGATTTAAGAATACAAAAGCCTTCTCTGTGGTGCAAATATTTTTAGTTAAGGAGGAAAGAAAGGAAAATAAACATATCCACCTTACGACCCAACCACCAGCACAGTCCAAAGGGAATTACTCACCCTATTTATTTCTAATATCATTTAATTTATAATGATAATGGTGTGATTATTTATAAATGGGGTAATTAATTGAAGAAAAAATCAATTACAGATGCACCTTCATTTTTTACGCACACAAACACTTTTATCTTTTACCAAAGATAAAAGGTGCATCTGTAATTGAAATTTTTCTTCAATTAGCCATCTGGTTTTGTTCTGGTGTTGTTGTTTTTAACAAAAAAAATGTTATAGTAGTTTGTATCCATGTTTGCTGGATGATCTTTGGGGAGAATGTCATTGAGAATATCTATGCATGCCTGGTTAGTACTTGGATGGGGGACCAACAAGGAATACCAGGTGCTGTAGGCTAAATTTCAGAGGAAGGCAATAGAAATCCACTTCTAAGTATTCTTTGCCTAGGAAAACTGTATGAAATGTGCACAGACACCGTCAATAGGCAACTTAAAGGTGCATACATGAAGAGAAAGCTAATAATCCCGAGAGAGAGAGAGAAAGAGATGGTTACGAGACTTAGCTAGCAATAGAATAAGTGAACTGAGAGTTGAAGAAAAATTGGTTTGGGTAATGACTTTGCAGGAGGAACTGGTTTTGAAGTGGTCTTCATGTTAATTTGGTCAAAAATAATTAAATGTTTTAGAAATATATTTAGAGGTGATTTATTTAAAGGTGCCTGGAAAAATAATTGGCTTACCTGCTATAAAAGGAGTATTCCATTTGTGGAAGAAAACTATGGGAATGAAGTAGTTGTGTGCTTTGGACGCCACCTTTGCATTGTATGCAGCTCCTTTGGCAAGCTTTCCCTTCTTTGAAATGGCTGGGTGGGGGGTGCTGCAGAAAACAGAGTGTGTGCTAAGAACGGCTGGCAGATCATCAGTCAATCCTATCTTCCATCCCTGTTACAAGTTGCCACTCTTCCCTGAGTCCTTATTACCTTGGGCATCACTTGAGGTTACGTCTCCTTTTTCTTTTCAATTGCTACTTTTAGGCTGAAGACGTCTTCTTAGTGACTTACACTGCTGCGATCAGAAGGGTGGCCTTTGGCCGCATGATTCTCTAATAGTTTTTCTAGGAATATGGTCATTTTCTTCTAACTAGACATATAAAGGATTGCACGGCTAACCTTCAGCTAGTCTAACCATAAGACATAGTATGAATTTTCATACATTCACATTGATGATTAAATGTATTCATTGTCCTGTGCAAATTCACTTCTATTCTCATCTATTTACCCTCCCTCTGCCAAAAATGTGCAGCCGTCCAAATTGATGTGAAGCAGAGGGAAAGCCACACATGCAATAATGCGCATCCCTGTGAATTTCAGCAGAGACTGGTAAAACCCACAAAGCCTTTTCTCACAGAGTTTGAGGATTTTTTGGGGGGGGGGGGAGTGCAAAAAACTCAAATCTCTGCAAATTGTATGTGGCTGGATCACATTCTATTCAATTGGAATGTGGAGTATTTTAAACATACAGACTAGCCTCTAGTCTTGTGAAACCTAGTACCATCTAGCCATGGAAAATGAAGCCTGAGCCCAGTTCTCTGAGCTACTACATAATGTCCCAATGAGAAATCCATAGATACTTTCCCAAAGCTTTAGTAGCAAAACCAGAGTTTGGTTTTTATCTCACTGAAGCCCTGGAACCCTAAACCTGGATAAACTGTTTCTTGTCCATTTGCCAAATACCCTCCTTGAAGACTCCACTATTACATTCCACAGAGTTTTCAACAATGTTTCCAAACAGGTGTGCATACAAAATTATATAATGTTGGTGCACACACAGATGCAAACTTAAATTAACAGATTTTTTTGAAAGGAAGAAGAAACAAACACATACACACATTGTATTTTAATGATTAAAAACAGCAAATGTTTTCATCAACTTGGTGTAGTAGTATGACCATTGGAACCCCAACTCTGGAAGAACAGGGTTTGAATCCCTGCTTGGCCATGGAAACCTACTGGGTGACCTTGGGCAAGTCACCCTCTCTCAGCCTCAGAGGAAGGCAAAGGCAATCCCCCTCTGAACAAATCTTGCCAACAAAAGCAAGTGATAGGGTTGCCATATATCAGAAACAACTTTAAGGCACACAATAACAACAAAACTTAGGACAGCTTCAACATAAAACATTAACTGATGAAATTTACATGGCGTATAGAAATGTGTGTGTGCATGTGCATATAGAATGCTCAGCCAAATCTACTGCTACTAAATTATCACAAACTATATGTAGACATGCAGTTTAGCATAAGCTACAAATGCTGAAACAACTCACTTTCTCTCATATGGTCCTGTATAGATGGGAATGGGGTCAGTCTGGGGTAAATGGTTTGGGAAATGTGGCTTTATTAAATGTTACACATGCATTATACAAACAGGTTTATATTGGGCATTGCTCTTTTTATTTCCATTGTGCCACAGTGGAGATGTTGCATTTTATATAACGCAGTAAACCAATTTGAAATATAGCAAGGAGACTCTTCTTCAAATAAAACTAACGATATTAATAACCACAACCGTCAATTCGGAACAAGACAAGTGTTTTAATAAATCTTCACTAATACCCCATACAAATAAGAAAGAATGACTAGCTTTCCCTAGGCCCATTCCCCAGTGACCACCGCCTGTTATGACTTTGAATAATTCCCTTTGGTGGAAGGCAGCCAACACGGTCCATTATTCCAGATGGCCAATTCGAAGTTCTGCAAATGGTTCTCAGCATTCAGCAAGGCTTCTTCATTTTTATTTCATTCTCTGTGTGAGAGAGAATGAGATAGAGATAGAGAGATAGATCAACTATCAAATAAGATTTGGAATAGTCCTTTACTGAATTGTACATTTTCTCAGCTGTTTATTATTTAAAAATATAAATGCAAGATTACCTTCCCCCACATATTTAAAGAAAGAGAAATCATTGTATTACAAGCCGTATACACTTGGGGCCAAGGCATTAATCGATACCTTCTTAATAACTGAAAATAAGTAAGAAAAATTCTAGTAGCAACCCATGTCTTCTCAGATTCTCAGTTATGCCCACATCTAACCTTCAGTAAGTTGTGTTACCAAAAAATATTTGACGTTCAGTTTTATACATGCAAATATGTGCATGAACACTTCCATAGGACGATCTGTGTGTACAGACTGGTACATGATTTTCCATTGTAAAAATCCACATTCACTGTGGAGCCAGTCAATCAGATTATTGATGATAATGCTGATGTTTGAGAGGAGAATGACTGAATCCAAGAGACTGATGCTAGTGTTTGTTTTGACCCAGAACAGTGCAGGAAAAGTTAGACATATTTATGGAAAAATAAACATTTACCATGGATAAAGGATGGTTGAGGAATATGGGAAAATCAAGTTCTAGAGTCCGAGCTACTAAGGACTTTTTGAGACCACTTAACATGCCTTGCTTGAAACTTAACAATACACTATAGCTAACTTGATTCTGTTTTCATATACATGTAGATTCACTCACCCCTAAATAGAGACAAATAATATCTCTTTGGAAATACTTCCAGGCAGTCAGATGATATGGCCTCATTCTGATTTAATGCCATCACCACAAGCACTTAGCAGTCCACATAGGTGAGCAATAATTAGGAAGAGGAAGAAGGAACATAAATTGTGGGCCCTATCATATTAAAGAGTTATAGCATGGTGATTCCTCTTTTACTGCCGTGCCAATGTTCTATGAAATCCTGGGATCTGCAGTTTAGGAAGGAGTAGTTAGACTCTTCAGTTAGAGAGCTTTAATACTTCATCAAACTACAGACTTCAGGCTCCCATAGGATACAGCCAATGGAACCATTGTGCTATAACTGGATGGAGTGAGAGGGCCTGCAAAAAATTGGCCTGGATCCTGGATTGTGCCCACAGTATGGTATTTTTACATTAGTGTACTTGCATTGGGCTTCTGCTGTCACTGAGGTCCAGGAGGGATCAGGTGGTGCCCAGTATCCTCCTACCTCCACTGGTCACTGATGGGTCATGGAGTTGTGCCCCAGCACCTTTGAACTCGTATTGCATGGAGGAGGTGTCATTATGAGAGGAGGTACTGGATACGTCCTTCTACAATTATTCTATAAGGACATATACTGGTGTAATAGGGTTTATGCAGCAACAGGATTCCAGTAATTGTTTCTTCAGCAAATGTACATTGCATGAAAGGACATACAGGATTCCGGCCCATATGATTAGTTCTGCCTTTGTCAATACCAGAGTTCAGTACAAATGCCTGAAGACATCAAAACTAAAATTGCAGCTTTGCTTGGGATAAGAATTAGATTATTTCAAAGACAAATTTGCCTTCAAAGCAGCTTTAGGTTTGACTTCTTGACTTTTTTTTAACAAAAAAGAGAAATTGGGTCAAGTGGCTGTCCCTGTAGCACTATCAGTAAGTTCAATAAAATCAAATCTAACTTGTGTTTGAAACATACATTATAAATAGATGTATAGATGGAGTAGATATTGAGAAAAGGGATGTTAAAGATTATGAATATTAAGATTTATATTAATCTATAAGCCTATTAAAGTACAGTAAAACCTGTCCTTCAGACCACCTTTTTAAAGATATCACTTCCCTGATGGGACCACTAAATTTCGGGCCAAATTATTTTCCCATAAAGAACAATGAAAAGAAAATGATTATATTAAGTCTACTTCTACTATGGTTTCTTTTCATTGTTCTGCCAAAAATGATTCCAAATAGTAAGATAACATTGATTTTGACCTTGTTAATGAACCTGAAGAACTTCAAGGAATATCTGACCACACGTTTCCCTTTAAATGAGGGTCAGGGTGGGTGGGCGGCAGCAGAAAGACATCTCCATCCATCTTGCAACAGTGTTAGCAGAAGCCTCATCATTTCACTAGCATTCTGAAAAGACAGCATATCTTCATATTGTTAATGCTTTATGTCAGATTATAGTGTGCGTGTGTGTGTGTGGGGGGGGAATCTTTGCACCAAAAATCTAAAACAATTGAGTAGTTTGTATAAATTAATAAGTCAAAAAATCTCTTACTCCAGAGTAATCAGAGAAGGATTAGACAAAATTATGGAAGATAATGCTATTAATGAGTATTAATTAGTTTGGGGACAGCAAGTGTGGTGTAGTGGTTTGAGCATTTGACTATGACTCTGGATACCAGGGTATGAATCCCCACTAAGTCATGGAAACCTGTGGAGTGACCTTGGGCAGGTCACCCTCTCTCAGCCTCAGAAGAAGGTGAAGGCAAACCTTATCTGGATAAATCTTGTTAAGAAAATCTCATGATAGGTTTGCTTAGGACCACCAGAAGTCAGAAATGACTTGAAGGCACACAACAACAGTTATTTCAGGAGGAGCTGAATGCATCACCATTCAGTGCCCAACTCTCCAGCACCTTTAAAATCCCTTTGGCTGATGTGGTTGCCTAGCATCTAAGGTGAGTTTTGTGGGACATTCATGGTTGTTGCAATGGTGTTATGACCCATAAATGTGAATTGCAATACAGTCAGCCCTGTGTATCCATCCATAGATCCTAGCATTCACAGCTTGAAAATATTCCTCCCACGGACACACCCCAAAAAATCCAAAAGCAAACCTTGATTTTGTCATTATATATAAAGGACACCATTTTACTACACCATTGTATATAATGGGACTTGAGCATCCATGGATTTTAGTATGCATGAACAAACCCCATTGGATACCAAGGACCCACTGTCATATATCTAGCTTATGACATCATAAGTATTGAATAGGATGCCAGCCTTTATCTTTAAATTGAAAGTGGACAAGTCCTTCAAATAATAGAGGACTAGGAGGCATGGTCACCCTAGACATGACAGAAATCAAGCTGCATGGCTTAGGGAGCTGGGTATGTTAGTCTGGAGAATGAGAAACCAATGGATTCATATTACAAGAAAAGAGATCCCACCAAAACATTAAGAAGAATGTTTTGAATGTCAAAGCTGCCTGACAGAGGAATAGACTAAGGGGGGAAGCAGACGGAGGCGCCGGAGACGCCACCGGACGGAGTGCCGCGGGACCGCAGCCTCCGCACCCTGGCGCTCCTGCGGCGTCCCTGGAAGGAGCGCAAAAATAGTGCTCCTTCCACAAGACAGGGAAAGTGCACCCTAAAAGTGTAGGGCGCACTTTCCCTGCCTTTTCCACCGCAGCGCGTGCGGTCGCTGTGGTGGGAGGTTGCCCCGGAAGCATCGGCCTTGCGGAGGGCCAGCAGCTCCCAGGGCGACCTCAGGAAGAGGAAGGAGCGCCGCGTGTGCGGTTGCTCCTCCTCTTCCAGGCCTCCAAGATGGCTCAATAAGCCGTCTGCCGAGGCCCTACCTCAGATGGTGGTGGACTCTCTGCCTTTGGAGGCCTTTAAACAGAAGTAGGATGGGGATCTTTCAGGAGTGTTTTAGTTGTGTATTCCTGCATGGCAGGGGTTAGATCAGATCAGGGGTAGGCAACCTTTCCCCTTTAAGGGCAGAGGGACTTCAGTTCCCAGAAGCCTCAGCCATATTGGCCAATAGTCCCATGTTGGCCAATAGCTCCTGGGATTCTGGGACCTGCAGTCCCTCGGCCCTTAAAGGGGAAAGGTTGCCTACCCCTGGATCAGATGGTCATTGAAGTCCCTTCTAGCTCTGTGATGCTATAAGAGAGATGTAAAACAGAATGTATAAGACACTTGACCTTCATCTTTACCCTGTATTCCCTCCAATTCTCTTTATCTATCCAAAGTTGAAAGAAAACAGAAACCAAGAACTAGAAATGGTAGTGGCAATATTCTAATATTTCTGTTAGGGAATGTGTTTGAACACCATAATGCAGGGGTAGGCAACCTTTCCCCTTTAAGGGCCGAGGGACTTCAGCTCCCAGAAGCCTCAGCCATGTTGGCCAATAGTCCCATGTTGGCCAATAGCTCCTGGGATTCTGGGAGCTGAAGTCCCCTGCCATAATGTGTTGGAACATTTTTTTTAAACTTCCAATTTACTGACATAGATATCCTCATCATGCTGAAAATTATGTCTGTTCTAAATCAAAGAAAATAGCAGTAAGGATGGCATAGCCCTGTCTAGCCATCTACTGGATACAGAATAAATGATAAAGAAAAGAAAGTGAGATGCTTTAAATAGACCCCACAATACAACACATTATTATTATTTATATATTACCAACAATATACATGAAATATTATAAAACCAGCAAAAATCAATAAATGAAAAGCCTGATTCATTACTGTGATCAGAGTCTGAAAATGTTACCTCTTTGATCTGGAAATGGTAACCAAACATGTAACTTTTCCAAGACTTGGTCCTGGCTGAATAAAAATTTCAAAAGCCATGAAACATCTGACTCCTCTGTCTAGAGACTACACTTTTTATAAAATATTGGCTGTGTAAGAGGACTTCATTTGTTGATATATTTAAGAACATGGTCATTTTAATGTACATCTGTGGTAATACATTACCAAATTATAAAGCTTTGTTTTTAGATCACAAAAATGTAGAGAAACATTTAGCAGTTGGTCACCTACCGGGAGTTGCACTAATTATGATTTGTGAATTACTTTCTCCATGAAATCACAATTTTTACAATAACTATATATAGATTATGAATTTTGCAGAAGGCTTATTGCCTGGGGTGAGACTTTGGTTGTTTAAGTACTGTCATCCTGGCAGAATATTCATTTAGATTTTCATGCTCTAGTCAGCACCTTGGCTGTCCTTAGAGTTTTACACTTGGATTAAAAATACATTGGATTCATCAAGCACATTGTTAGCAAAATGAACCTGGGACTTCCCGATTGCATACCACGTTCTCTGATTTTCCAGCAGCAAATGAGTTAGAGACCAAGCAGATGTGTTTGAAACTTTAGGAGCCACCTTTGCTTTGAGTAAAAAATTGACCCATAATCACTCATATAATCAACTATTGGGTTGCTATTTATGAAAGCCACAGTCCAGTCTCCTGGATGTAAATTCTCCATTTCTTACAGGTATGCATTAATAATATTGTGCTGAGATTCAAATTCCCTACCTCTCAAAGAAAAGAAGTTGGATGGATTGCATATGAATGTGAAGAATTTCAAAGCCTTGATAAAAAGCTTCATGAAAGACTACATGCTATTTTCTTATGTGGGCTCTAGATTCCCCTAGTTTCCATTGTACACTCTGAAATATAAATCAGCCTTTAGATAGTAAGAATTTAGGAGTATCCCAAATTCTCTCCCAACCTCATAAGAACGAATTCCTGCGTAAGACTCATCCAGACTTCCAGATGTATCCTGTTCATAGTTTTTTATTTCTCTACACAGGTTTGAAAAACACAATATAAAATATACCACACATGGTTCTGTCACAAATTCAATATTTTTATCCACTCAGTTGTTACTCAGCTTTGACTAAGTGCAGACACTGATGTTCCAGTGTGATTTCCTCTTAATATTTTTGAATGAACTTTTGTGTTTTGAATTAAAGTGTTTTGAAAGTCTATTTATTGAAAGTCTAATTCAAAACAAACATTTCAAAATTAAAGTGTTTTGAAAAACCTTTCTTACTCTTTGTAGGATAATTCTTTGCAGGATCATTTTATTCAGTCACATATTAAAACATAGAAATGTCAAAGCAAGTTGTGAAGAAAATGTACATGATGGAGCAAATCTGAGGTAAGTTTTGGATTTAGAATGCCAAATTCCTATAAAACTGGCATACATTTTTTAAAAAGTTTTTTATGTCCCTCAGTTTTATGTTGTTGTTTGTCTTCAAGTTGTTTCCAACTTATGGCAACCCTAAGGTTTTTCTTGGCAAGATTTTTGTTCAGAGGACAAATCCTCTGAGGTTGAGAGTAAGTAACTTGCCTGTTTTATTTTGTTTCCAAGAGCAAGAGGCTGCAGTGATAATTCCAGAAACATTTAGGTTTTTCCTTATCCTTTCCTTATCTTTTTTATTCCTTCTAGTACCGTGGGTAATTTTTAATGGATATTTTCCAAGGAAGTTGTGAATAGGTATGTGGGTGGGTGGTATGTTGTGAGATTTAATATGAGTGTGTCTAATCCCTGTTTACCAGTTATTCTTTGATCTTCTGTTTCTGCTCAACAAATGACTTTTTTTCATTTTTTTAAGAAATCTCTCTACAGTGTAGCTGGATAAGTCTGAATGTGTGAATATTGACCATACTGGTTAGGGGATTCTGTAGTCCAAAAGCAGTATTTGCAAGGTCTGAGTCATGTTGGGATAAAAAGGCATATATTTCTGTCCACATTTATCATCAGCAAGAGAATAACAAACATCTGTTGAATAATACAAAAGTGTGAGTCATCATATAAAGCCATTTTGGCTCAGAGATTTCTGGAGAGTTGGTGTCCAAAAGGTAACTTTTTCGAACTCTGAGAGAGAAGGAGGCAACAGCTCAGCCATTAATCCAAAGAGTGAGTGTTGATGTTTCTTCTCTGCAGTGACCAAAGGGATAAAACGACATATCTCTCTGCCCACATCTATTATCAGCAAGAGAATAACAAACATCTGCTGAATCATACAAATCTATGAGTCATCATATTAAGTACTAAAATGGAAACTGACAAATGACATTTGTGTACTTCTGGAGCCAAATGTGGGTTTTAAAAGTATTGCCTTACCCAATTGTGGCTATTGGGAGGTGGAGAGGCAGAGAGAGACAAATTGAAGGAGGATCCAGAGTCCAGATCATGAAACCAGATGCAGAATATAGATACGGTTTCATGGGGTAGAAGTGGGGAGTAGGAATGGAAAGCCTGGCAAATTCTAAAAGGCCATGAATGGATCACAATGGGGCCCAAGCACAGAGGATGGGGGCACTGTATATGTCCCTGGAGGTCGATGAGTCAACCCATTACAATGTGTGTGGTGGAGGGAGGTAAGGCTAAAATGTAGACAATGCTTGAGGATGGGAATGCAAATTTATTTCCTTGGGCTGTCAGTATCATGTAGGATAGGAGATCATCGTACAAGGTTCGAAAAGTGGAATAAAAACATGATAGTAGCATCTATAGTGGAACCTTATTAGATGACGTCGGTCACCACCACCACCACCACCCCGGATATGCTCCAGCTTGTCAACATTCAAAAAGTATGTTGAGAAACTGCAGTGTGTCCAGAGGATGGCCACCAAAATGATGAAACTAAAATGATGAAACCATAGGTTAGGATAGGTTTTTGAGTCCAACTGGAATAAAAGAGTTAGGGCCTCCAATCTCCAGAGTGTATAGACGGTGGATCTCAGGTCCTGTCTGCACTGGCTAGGATACTCTGGGGGCAGCTTGGAGTATCCTGGTCCCAGAGCTGCCCCAACCTCCCCCTTTTACCTTGGCCCTCTGTTCTAACACCAGGAGGCTGTTCACACAAGCATCCCACTGTGCCACTCAGTGCATCTGGTGCCGTAGTGTATCACTTTGCTCTGAGGTCAGAATGAGGTGCTCAACAAAGATCACATAACTGGGCATCTCATTCTGACTTCCGAGTGAGTGATGTGCAGCATCGGCAGCAAGAATGGGCAGCACAGTGGGACACCTTTTAAACAACCACCCCACCTCAGAACAGAGGGCAGATCCAGAACAACATACCCAGGTTCTGGTGCTGAAGAGGCTGGATGTTGTCTGGTCTGTTCACACCAGAACTGGGGGTTGGGCTGTGCTGTGTGTCATTTGGTCTCCCTGCTGAGAGGACAGGGGAAAGCCATTTTATTTGACCTGTGCAGATAGGACCTTGGAGAAAGATCAGACAGTCTCAAGAGCATTTATCTACAATACGTATATGACATAACTGACCTGTCTTGTTACAAATACCTGTTGGACAATCTTAAATATAAGGGCCTTAAGTAAAAAAAGAGATAACTAAAAGAAGCTAGAGAGCATCTATCAATCCTCTATTTATTTTTTTCAGATCAATCAAGACTTTTCATATATGTTCTAAACTGAGGAAGGAAGCTATGCATAGGGTCTGTAACTCAAAGCCTACACATGTTCAGTAGGTTCAGTGGTGAAACAACATCACCACTACCAACAATAATGGTGCATGAGCTGTTGAGTTTAATATACTTCTTAACTAACAAGTTGGGTTACTAGCCAGAAGATACACTTCCTTTTGGAACCTATCTGAGCAGGTATAAGACAATTTATTATGTTCCAACTCAAGTTCTTTGGCCTCCTGCATATCTTTCCTGAGTCCCACGTCTGAAGAATTTTTTCTTTGGAAGATGCCTCAACACTAGATGTTTGTAATGGTTTAAAGTCTTATTTCTCTTGATTAGCCTAGATCTTTGGCCCTGCAACTTGACAGCTAGGTGCTGACATTATACAAAATTTAGTTAATTATGTATCTTGTTGCTAAAAATTCACATTTTCTTACTCTGCCCACATGCAGCAAGTACAGAAATGGGCCAGTCCATAGTATGATGAAGCCATCAAATCTCTTTCCTCTACACATCCCCAGTTGCTTATGATATCAGGATAGAGTGCATATCAATACAAATAGAATGATCCATCTCTCAGAACTTTCCTCTGCTTTTTGAAATGCAAGAATTGGCTGCAGTCCTGCATGGCTCAGTGTAGCATAGAAGTTCTTTGTGCAGAACTATGCTACACTGAGCCATTTACAACACCCTAGACCTTCAGCAGAGACATTGAAGTGCCCCAATCACAGCCATTTGTGCCTTGAAGAGTGGAAGAGGGGACTGCAGATGTCTCTGGCTATGTCCTGTAGCCAGACATGAAGTGAGTTCATCAATCACTGAAATCCACCAGGGTGCTCTGGAGGTTACAGTCAGTGAAGTAATCACTTTGCATTTGTGTGGACATAGCCAGATGCTTCTGCAATATCAGCCTCCTCAGCTGCCAAAAATAGACATAGGTGGTGTACTGCTCTGTGCATAAAATACCATCATGTCTCACAAAATGTAAGCCACAAGGAGGGAATGTTCTCACTCCTTCAAAATCCAAATGGTATGGTAATACATGAACTAAGCCCCATCAGTGTAACCCTGAATAAGGTCCCACATATTTTGGATAGCTTAGATGTTTTCACATGAGATGTGCCCAAGTATGCTGCTTTTCCAGGTTGGACAACTCTGAAAAAAGAAGGCTAAGTATTATTATTTTTAATTGTCATGTTAGAACACTAGCAACCACAAAATTCATAGAACTTTTTCAAAGAAAAGATCCAAGAATGACTGTGAAAAAAAGAATCTGTACCAAGGTGCCTTATATTGCAGCAGGACAGAAATCATATGTGTATAAAAAGCCATAAGCCTGAAGCTTTGGAGAGAGTTGTACAATTGACAATCAAATGGAGCTTAAAGGGAATTATGAGGTTTTCAGCTAAGAGGCCTGAAATAAAGAAAAGTAATATTTTACTGCAAAAAATTTCAAATGTCAAGAGTAAATCATAAGACTTTGCACCATTGAGCTACAAGCCTGCTCTGTAGCTTCCTGAGTACTTACCACAGGGAAAGACCAACTTTCATGCTCAATAAAACTTAAGAACTTTAGAAATACATTTAGAGATGTAAATCATATATTTGTGACTTTTTCTCCCTAAATGGCTAATTATAAAAGACAAATGATAGAATGTGTCTGCTCCTTGCCTTGGTAACCTATTCCTTCATTTGTTTTAGAACATGTTATTATCATTCTGTTTGTTCCGTGAAATGCACATAAGTTTCTCCTACTTAAGAGACAATAAAGGTTGGAAAGAATAAGATTTCTTCTCTTCTCCTTTATTTGGAAGCTTTTGTGAGGAATGCTAAGGAGTGTCTTGAAGCACAGTAACAACAAACCAGTATCTAAAATGGAAAAGGCCCCAAGTCAACTGCCCAAATAGCTTGTTGTGGTCCAAAACTAGACAGGTGGTGCCACAGATTGAATCTGTTGTTGTTGGAATGATTTGAGTCACAAACAGGGTGATAAAATTTTATGGCAAGGAGCAAGGGGAAGTTGCAAGATCCTAGAGTAAAAGGTATTTTCCCTTGCATAAATCTATCTTAATAGCTCTGAATTGTGGAGCGTAAAGCAGAAAAATAAATTGAATGATATCCTAAATATATGTTTACATACACATTACTATACATATACTAGGAGTAATAGACATTCATTCATGTTGTGCATTTGCAGACAGTTAAAGGTTCTTATTTGCATAAGACTGTAGATCTGTATGCCCAGATATATATATTGATATTGCATAGTATGACATTACTTTGAAACTCATTTACATGAGCATCTATATTATGTGTACGAATGGGTCGAATCCACTGATCTATATTAAGATTATATTTCTTTATACTTCCTTGAATCTGCCTTTTTATGTTCAGGATCTTCATTTTAAGCTGGTGTATACAAAAGGCAATCTTTTGAAATACTGCAATAGATTCTTGCTCACTGGCCTCCTGCAAGGTCACAGAAGATGGTGGGGCATAGCTCTCAAATGGAGGTGACTTTTAAAATTATTGTCACTTCAAGCAGCAGTTCAGATAATTTGTGCACTTAGGCCAGTTCTGGGCTATAGTTGCATTGCTTTCTCTTTTTCAAAAACTACAACTCCCAGAATTCCTTAGTCAGCACAGCCATGGGGTCTGGCTGATAATGGTGTTCTGAATGGCCTCATCACTAAGAGTTCATCCAGCAGGAGAATATGGGTCTCACTATGTGTGCATGCACATATGTGTGTGTGTGTGTGTAAGATTTCTCAAATGAGACATATTTATGTGTGGTTTAGTCAAGAAAATAACAGACTAATGCCAATACTAGATTATCTTGAGAGGCTAATTATTTTGTTAAAATTAAGCAATTACAAACAACTTTAATAAACACACATACCACAGGTCTTTAGGCAGTTTACAGTCCTAAGAGGCCACACACCGGTCTCTCTAGATTCACTAAGTGCCTGCAGTATGCAAATGCTTGGGATGCACATACTGGTGCTATATTTCCAGCTCAGCTGATGCATTGATCTCAGTGGATTTTGAGATATAAACTTCAATTTGGCCCCTAGTCATTTAGTGGACAGTGCCACCAACAGCTCTGACACCAGGTTATTTGTTGTGCCTGTTTTGCTGTCCCTGTTTGCACATTAATCCAGTGACAATTAGATGTCAGCAAGCGTTGATTCTGCTCACTGATAGCCTTGGGCTGTGCACTTGAAGCCCTAATCAGGAGTGTAAACTCTGCTATATTTCAATTTGGAGAAGCGCTCTTCCGCTAAGAGGCCCCTGGCACTGCGATAAATAAAACGCCTATTTACTCTATTGCCACACTTAGACATCTAATGCACTTACTACCAGCCCCCTAATCATAGCCTCCAGTTAAATCCGCCTATAAATCACTCCATTCTCATCCTGCAGATTAGTGAAGCCATTTTCCCCAAACCCCACAATGAACACTGTTTCCTTTTCTTGTTAGTCAAAAGCTAGATGATTTTTATTAGGTTAAAGACGAGCTCACAGATGGTAAATCGCGTGGAGAGAAATGAGCTGGAGAGTTACACAGTGGAGTGCAGGCCATACCCGGGGCGGGGGTGACGGGTGGCGGCCAACCAGCCTCCGGCAGAACCAGAATCAAGGGAGAAACAGCCCCCTCCCTTTCCCTTTCCATGCTCATCTAATCTTTCCCACCTTCCAGTTCTTCTTCACTCGCCAGTTCTTCTCCACTGACACTGGCATTTGTTTGGCACAGTGGGGCTGTGGGATGAATGATGGATTCCAGGATTTAGATGCTTCCCTGAGAGAAGCAAGAGGAGAAGGAGGAGGAGGAGGGAGAAGGTTTTTCTGCATTATGAGATGGCTCCAGATGAGTTCTGAGTGGAGGGAATCCATGTAGACATCACCTGGCACTGCAGTCACACTGCTCAAGTTGCACTGCTCCGAAGAAGGGCAGATATTCCCAATAAAACGTTGAAAGTTGCCAAAATGACTAGGGATTGAGTTAGCACCTTATATGAGTTAACTTCATCTTTCCCAACCGTTGGCTTCCTATTGATGCTTCAGTCCGTGCTGTTTTTGAACAACAAGGATATCTGTACCAGAAATCCCCACACCACTATGTACTGAAAGTTTAAAAAATAATTGCTTCTCATTGTCTTTTTCTTGTTGTGTGCCTTCAAGTCATTTCTGACTTATGGTGATCCTAAGGTGAACCTATCATGGGGTTTTCTTGGCAAGATTTGTTCAGAGGAGGTTTGCCATTCCCTTCCCCTGAGAGAGTGGGGCTTGTCAAAGGTCACCCAGTGTGTTTCATGGCCAAGCTAGAACTCATACTACTATGCTACGTTGGCTCCATTCTCATTGTCTTAGAATTCCTATTTTTTTTTTCAAAGATTAAGCAAAATTACAGATCCTCATTTTCAGTTTCTTATTCCTTTCTCATATACTTTATGTATAAATGCCCAGCTACACAACTTTTTGTTCATGCATACCTCTTATAATACAATTCAAAGACAAAATTGTGTATCAGACATTAGCAGTATGAAATAGTAACAGATCTTAGACTAAAATTCACACTAGATTATAAGGGAATGCATCCTTCCTCATACAGTGAGCCTTCCTCAGAGTTGCATGCTATAGTAAGAAGACTTGTAGATTGAACATGTGTTTACTTTTCAATGACCGACCACAAAACCAATCTTCTTTGCAAGATACAGGAAACATATGTGCTAGGACAAAGAGGTTGTTCGCCACTTAAACAGAAATCTTTTAGCATATGCCCTTTTAACAAATGCAGGCTAAGCATAGACCTTGAATGTATGTGTCCTGACATTGGGCTATACTATACTAAAAGTGCAAAAGCAAAACATGTAAATTCATTGTGTTTCTTGGTTCCCTGATTGTCAGAACCCACAGTTATAGGGGTTAATGGGGAAGTGGATGCTTGAGAACTGGATCTGTGGGATACTAATTGTTATTGCTTTGTATCTATGACACATGTAGTCTTGTTATTGAATATCTGTATTGGCTGTGTTTCAAACTGAAGTTAGTTGTGACTAAATCCAACTGAAATCCATGAGACTTGAGTTAGCCAGAATTAACTCATTCCATTACTTTCAGTGGGAATTTATGTTGCAGTCCTTGGAATAATCTCTGATGAACACAGTAGGAATACTTCTGAATCTGACTAAATATGTACACGATTACATTGTTAGCCACAACTAACCTCAGCTGTGCTAAAGCTATAAATTTAACCCACCCTATCATATGCATAGTGGTTTGAGTACTAGACTATGACTCTGGGGACTAGGGTTCAATTCCCAGCTTGGCCATAAAACTCACTAGGTGACCCTGGGTAAGCCAAATCCTCTCAATTTCAGGGAAAGGCAAAGGCAACACATCTTGCCAAGAACATCCCATGATAGATTCCTTAGGGTAATCATAAGTCAAAAACGACTTGAAGGCACATAACAACAACATACATAGAGGAACAGAGAATGAAATAACTTCTAAACACTTACCGGGAGATACTTGCTGAGCAATTCTAGTTTTACAAGATCTATTTTCTTTTTGGAAAACAAGGTCCATAGACTTATAGTATCTTGCTAATGTAGGTGACATTTCCAGACATAAACTCCCATTTCAGTTGCGTATGTGGTTTACAGGTTGGTGTGCAAAGAGGTATTCACTATCTCCTTGTGCAATTACTCCTCCCCCTATGTAACTGATATGTTGATGCTATGTGACCCATTGAATAGCAGGGGGGTGCATCCAGACAGCATCTAGCTGTGTTTCTGCAGCCAGATGCACAAGATGACCTCATCCTTCTGGATCTCCTTGAGACCCCATTCTCTGTCCTCCCCAGCCACTAAGTGGCCATGGGGCATCCACCAAAATCAACACATGGGGGAGGGGGGCAAAGGGCCACTTGGTATAAGGTTAGACTCCATTATGCTCATATAGGGTTGTAACTAGTATGTGCATTTCAAATGTTAATGAGGTATTAAGTGCATGCAAAAAAAAAAAAAAATCAAGCACACAGTCTATATGAGATGCACAGCAAATTAAATTAAGCTTCCCAAAATCTTAAATTAGCTGCTGAGTCAAATCCATTTTCCTATTTCTTCTTCTCCTTCTTCTTAGCTATCTTGGCACACACTCTACTAGGTGAAGCAGAAACAGAAATGACTTGAAACTTGAAGTTTCATCCACTCCTTGGGAGATGAATGTGTGATTCATTATGGAGTGCCCATTATATCCTATCATTAACTAGGGTCCCCCAAGCCTAGGGAGAGAACCACATTTTCATTTTCCATGGCACAAAGCATCACTGTGAACCATATATTTATGTTCCTTTAAGAACCACATATCTTGGGCTGCACAAAAATTACTCCAATATTAAAGCCATCCCTCCCACACATAAGAAAAGAGGTACAACTCATAGAGGGGCAGTGATAACAGACATTTCTAAATCTGGAGAACAGCCATGATAGACATCTCTCTACATGGCATCATCCAAGAGGCTGACTTCCACTTACCAAGTTATTTCTGGTGAAACATAGGAAATGAGTCAGTCTCTAAAATGTAGGGCTTGTGCCACATAGGGCTTGGGGGATAGGGTCATAACTCAGTGGTGGAGTGCATCCCTTGCATGCACAGATTTCAGGTTAAATCCCAGGTATCTCCAGGTGGGTAACAAATTCTTATCTGCTTCCCAGATGCTGCTAGATAAACTAGTGGCTAGACTTGGTATATATTTGTAAAGTTAAGGCTATCCATTTGATTTGTGCACCAAGGAGCCTCTACAAATGGTGGATGTTTGGCACATGCCCATGAAGATTCTCCCATTACACGCACATGATCAGGATCCAGCATCATTGGATAAGGATCAATGTTAATATAATACCCAGCGCGCACTTTTCAAAACAGTAATGGTTCGATTAATGTTGGGGTTTCAAAGCTGCTGATTTAGAGATGCCTCTATAACTCTTGAATATTGTTGCTGCTTTGTAAAAAAAAATATGGGTGTTTATATGAGAGGCAAGAGTGAAAGGGAAGCAGCAGCTGTGGTCCCATTGGCCTAAGGTCTTTGGGTCTTTGGGGGCCCATCCCTTCACTCTCTTGTTGCTATTGAGCCCTCCAATTCCCCAGTGACCCACATTCTCCTATCTCAGTCCCTTGCCTGCCCCTTCTTTGCCTTTGCTAAAAGGGTGGATTGCTATGAAGTGTTTCCCCCCTCTAATCTCTGTTTAACTATTTCCATATGATAACTGCTTTGAAGCCCTGCAGCCCAATGAAAAGGCCAGAAGCCACGGCTCTGTTGTGGGGGGTCCCCCAGGGAAAAAAATGTGTAAACAAAGGCCAGCTCAGCAGCCTTTCCACCTCGCTTTTCCTCCTCTTTTCTTGCCTGGATCTCAGGTGGAATTAAAGGGATTAAAACTGAGAGTAAATGAGGCGAGTGTGCAAAATGACTCCTTTCTGAACCAAGCGTCATGTTCCGTGCTGGGGAAATGAGATACACATTTAAATCTCATCCATCCACCGCCTGTGGCCACCATCGTGTACCTGCCTACTTAGCCCAAGGGTTAATTAATTGAGGCTTCAATGCACTATTGCAAGAGCATTATTGCATTTGATACTCTACATCTGTGATTTAAAACTCTTTCAGTCCCTTGTCAGCAAGGGAGGGCTTTAACTAGGAAATTAGCATTCAGATAAGGGTACGCTCTATTTGCTTCTGAAAGGAAGGAAATATTAAGGATGCTAGTGCACAAACCATGCTATAATATTCTGTCCCATCATGGCCAGGGCTCCTGAGCCCAGCTTCCCAAGGGTCGGAGCATGTAACGGGATCAAGGAACATCTTAAAATGACTGTGTAACCTGTAGACAAAACCATGACATGGAAGGAAGGAAGCTACCAAATACATTTAAACCAAGTATGGTGGTGCTGGTTTAGCATGTTAAAAATACTCTGACCCTGTCTTTGCTTTTAAATGCACAATTATTCAAATGCAACATTTTGGCATTATGTTGATGGCTTCATATGCAAGGCAGTTATTAGCAGGATGAGGATACTGAAAATCCCGCACTTACTTTATTGGCTCTTGGCAAGTGTTCTTTGTATGCTGCTTCCATTTTTGGCCTGTATGCTAAGACAAGCATGCAAAATCCTCAGCCACTTAAACAAACCATCCCTTTTCCCAATAGTATTTATATGTGTATGTGCTTTCAAGTCGCTGGTTGACTTATGGTGATCCCATAAATTTCATGGGTGTTTCCATGGCAAGGAATACTCAGAGGTGGTTTTGCCAGTTCCTTCCTCTGAAATACAAGTCACCTGGTCTTTGTTGCAGTCTCCTATTCAAGTACTTACCAGAACTGATGTTACTTAACTTCCAATATTAGATGGAATCTGGTGCCTTTAGGATACTTAAGCCACTTTCCCCCCAATAGTACTGCAAATTAGTTAAGGAATCTGGAATCCTCAGGGAAAATTAAGGGATATAAATGTGTACCATAATGCATGAAAATGTGTCATGTGTACATTTGGAACCAAATAAACCTCAAACACATTTTAATGGGCAGTCAACCATTTGGCTGGTCTGTATGCACCTAATAAGAGTGCAGATTTTTATTTATTTATTTATTTATTTATTTTTTTGGTGAAAAAGATCTCCATGACTCCCCCAGCTTGTTTAAGCCATCACATCTCCATTTCACCTGAACCAAGCCATAGTCTATATGGGAGTAACTATGACATCCAGAAATCAACAGTTATTTGAAAATAACAATTTGAAGGTCTCGGAGAGTATTAACAAAGATTTGAATAGATGACAGGGTTTGAATTTATCTATGTTAGGGAAAATAGCTGTGATGAAAAAGAACTTCTTGATAGTAAGAGTGGTTCAGCAATGGAATTAATTGCCTAGGTCTTCAAAAAGAGGCTGAGCAGCTATGTAGTGATGTTTAGCTGAAAATCCTGCACTGAGCAGAGAGAGGATTGGATTAGATGGTCCATGAGGCCCCTTCCAACTCTATGATTCTATAATTCTATGACTTTATGATACTTGCAAGGTGATGGCGGTGGTGATTTAGTTCCTTCCGAAGTTTGGAAAGTTACTGCAAAAATAATTAATTGCAGTCCCAGATCTATGGTGTGCCAGTAGATAGTTATCATTACAGTTATATGTATAGTTCATTTTAAAATGTGTTATTTTCCTGTTATTCAAACTAAACTATGGAGCTACTTTAAGTTACCTTTAAAAAACAGAATTCTACAAGCCCTGGAATGTAGTTAAAAACACACTCCCTTCCCCTCTCTTTTGCTGGCACCCATGCCCACAAAAGAACATAAGGGTGAGAGGCACAGCATGAACGAGCACTTGAATGGTGAATTATACCTCCACTATCATTTTGTTTGACTATACCACCCACAACTTTAAAAGTTATTAAAAAGTTACATTTACACCACAAAAAAAGTGAAGTTCACACTTGTTAAAGTATAGCCATAATGGAACTGACTTATTCCTCCATTACTGAAAACAGGAATAAATTTCAAGCAACTAGTTATCTGTAATTTTTTACTTTCAAACTCTGCCTCTACTGCTTATACGGACCTTGTCTTGTGGAATTTTGATTTGTGAACTGGAGAAACTGAACCAGTGGTTCAGCTATTAGAAAGCACTAAGACAGGTGAGAAACCTCTGGTCATCAGATGCTGTTGAACCCCAATTCCTCCCATCCTTGACCACTGGTCATTCTTCTGGCTAGAGTTTATGAAAGCTGCTTCAAGAAGATTTGGAGGGCTGCCATTTCCCCACCCTTGCAATTAGCATATATGTAGTTATTACATCTCCTCTTAACTACATTACAGAGATGGTGGTAGAATACCATCTTGTGTCCTCAGTTTTACCAAGACTTCTGTCCTGATAACACTTAACATGTAACTTAACGTGGGAGAAAATGCACAGAAGCAATATATATATATATATATATATATATATATATATATATATATAGTGACTGAATCCTACTAGTACCTCCATCTCGAGTAAACCCATTGAATCTATATGTTGACTCACCATTCATTGGTTGAGTCAGTAGATCTATTCCAATGGGGACTGAAAGCATTCATGCTATTGCATCATGTCAATCTCTTTCTTTCAAAGTGTTCAAATGTAACTTGTCACTACTGCTGGATCCACCCTCAGGAAAAGCTCTACCAGCATTTCCTAAACTCTTGTTTGTCACTAAACAGGAAACACAGAAAGACATTTTCAGAATATTAGGTATAAAATAGTGCTGGTATTACTATTTTACTAGGGACTAGTCTACACATTAGTGTATTATGAGAACTGGTGTGCATTTTTGCACATTTGCATTGATAAATAATTGTGTTCACTTTCCTGCACAAAGGGCCTTTACAGACTGCCAAAAATAATGCAACTTGAGCCCACTTTAACTGTCCTGGCTCAGTGGTAAGAAATCATGGGAACTGTAGTTTATTGTGACACCAGAGCAATCTGACAGAGAAGGCTCAATGTCCCAGAAAAAAAAATACAATTCTCATGATTCCTTAGCACTGAGCCAAGACAGTTAAAGTGGCCTCAAGTTGCATTATTTCTAGCAGTCTGTAAAGGCCCAAAATCACTTCTATTCACATCTATTCATCTTCCCTCTGCTGAAAATGCACAGCAATCTGAATGCATGTGAAGCAGGCAGACAACCACATGTTTAACCCCCTCCCCAAAAGCCCCAATTCCTGCAAACCACAATTGGCTGGATTATATTCTATTTAACTAGTATGAGGAATATTTTAAATATGTAGACTAGCCCTAAGATGGTTGCATTATTCAACCATAACAAATAGACTTCATCACCTTTCTAAACATGAAAGGTGGAAAGAAGTCCATGTGGACTTCTGGGTAACAGGCCACATACTCAGTGTTATCCTCGCCAAAGCATTTTATGAATATGATTAAACTTGACTTTAGGTGATCTGATGAAGAGGCTTCTGTTGTGGTTTAACAAGCACAGAGGACTGTCATGAGGAGCTAATGCTCTGGAGAAGTGATGATTTCATAAGAACCACACCCCCAAAGTTGCCTATTTAGCAAATGTAATAAGACTTTTTTCAGTTTCATAAAGTAGCTTGATAACTGGAAAGTGCCAGTTAATGGCAGAATGTTCCAACTATGAATTTCACAGAGATTAATCTACCCCTTTAGAATCCTAAGAAGCCAATCAAGTGGCCGCCCCAGTCTTAGATGTTTTACAGTCTCTGTGGGCACAAAGCTCAAACTGAAACTACCATTCAACAGTCTAAACTGTCATCTTCATCTTCTTCTGGCATAAAAATACAAATTTTTCACCATATAAAGATTTTTTATAATAGCAATAAAGTAACTCTAGAGAACATGGTTGTCTTGAGATAGTTTAACTGTGCCTGGCACCTCATAACACCCGAGGGATATGTCCGCTTCATAATAATCACTTTCTTTAGCATGCCTTGCTCAATTAAGGAATGAAGCTAAAAGGTCAGTGCAGGATAAAAATGTAAATCTCAAAAGTTTTCATCTTGACCCTAACTCCGTGTCATAAAACCTAAATAATCTCTATTGCAATAATACTGTTCTAAACTCCTCAACCTGCTATGGCGAGCAGACAGAAATCAGCATGTTTTTCAGACTAGTGTAGTATCTTGATACTGTTAATGCAGAATATTTTATGTCATTATTTATTTCCTTGAATGAAAAGAGGGCCATACACGTTCACTTTCTATCCCAACAAAGAAATATTTATCTCTCCTTGAAGCTTCTTTTAGCAGAAGCAGGTTTTTATTATTAACCTTTAGTTTAATACCTCCCTTCTTTTGCTGTCTCCTCATATCCGACACTAAGTGTACCTCATGCTAGAAAAGCCAACTTTCTGTATCGAGGTAACCTAACACACAAAAAACAGATTGAAGTATACCACTTCAAAAGACTGCAGGTGAGAAACCAATTTTTTCTCAGCGTTCACCTCTGTGTTCCTTGTTCAATCTTAAATATTGATTTCAGGCTCCACAGATGTTGATCACATAACTAGTTTATTGATCAAGGTTATGTACAGCTCTCTGGCAGGGCTCTATACATAGGCTTGCAGCAGGGGTTCACTTAACCCAAGGGAAGAAAGGGAGGAGAAAGTCTGGCATCTGGGCTGTTCTTTGTTGTGCTCTGTTCCTTTAATTCACTCTGCCAAAATACAGTAGGCCCTGTGTAAAAGGGAAAAAAACACAACCGCTCCTATCAATAGTAAAATAGGAAAGCAGGGTTTGTTTGAGTCCCCCCCCCCCCATTTCAAAATATCTTCTAGCTGCAATTTGAAGTGGTGCAGTCCATTTTACCACCTTGTTTTTGATGCAGATGTAAGCCAAGTCTTTACATTATCTGCACTGACATGCTGAATACTGCACCCTGAACACATGGAGTTAAATAAACTCAAAAGTGATGACTTGGCTTCAATGGCCTAGCCAGAGCTAGGCAACATGTGGCCTTCCAGATATTGTTCAGTCTTCCAGATGTTGGTTGTCCATGCTAAGGATGAAGGGAGTTGCCTTGGGAGCAAGCCTGGAATATCATTTTGGGATACTGCCCATGAGATCTTTGAATGAGTGAGAAAGACACACATATACCACAGTTGAAAGTCTTTTTCGTTTGCTTCAGCGTACACTGTGTGCATTTAAATGAAAAAGAAATATTACATGAGATTGTTGTAAGGAATACAAGGTAATGAACATAATGTAGAGAGCCCTGGTGGTGCAGTGGTTAAATGCCAGTACTGCAGCCACAACGTTGTGAGTTCAATCTCAGAGGACTCCAGAGTCCACTCAGCCCTCCATCCTTTTGTAGGTCAGTAAAATGAGTACCCAGCTTGTTGAGGAAAATTGGCTTACAGATTGTCTTAGTTCACTATGAAGCGGTATAGAAATGTAAATGCTATTGCTAAATACTAAAATGCTTTAAATGCCCCAAGTGCTAAATTTATTATTACTAGCATTCCCTATTTGTTGTTAATGACAACAGCCCATATTCTACATCACCTACTTAATTATATATGCATAACTAAGTTGCATCTCCTGGTCTGATCTTCCTCAATCTACTTCACCAGACAGTAACGAAACCGAGAGATGGTGGTTTGTTCAGCTGGCAATCGGTGCAGGAGAAGGATGTTTCCATCCCCCTCCTGCCAGCAAGCAAGAGTGCAACAAGGAATTGAATACTGGCCCTGCTTCTGATTGTTGCAGCCTTACTCACTCATGGAAGGGGCTTGTCCCAGTCATAAACTGAACAGTTTACTGCTATCCTTCTGTACCCGCTCCTAAGATGAACAGATCTCCATCTCTCAGTGTGGCTATTGCCTGGTAAATTAAGTTTGGAAGGGCATTTACAACTGTGGCAACAGTGCTATGATTGTGCCGACGTAGTGTTAGTTAATACCGAGCAGTTACAAATTCATAATTTGAGATTATATATGCCTAATTGCAATGCAAAAGAAAATCCAGAGACATAGTCATGTTAGTCTGGAATGTCAGTATGCAAAGGGATTTTTTAATGAAATTTGAGACTAAGGGCCGATGCAGACAGATGTTTGGGGCGGCTCTTGGCCGCCCCTGGGAGCAGTGGATTGGGGCTGCGGCAACCACATGTCGTGGCCCCGATCCTACTTTTTGCCATCTCTAAAAGAGCAGCAAAATGCCACTCCTTTTGGGAGCAGCAAAAGGCCGCCTTTAGAACCACCGTGGTGGCTCTTTTGGCTCTGTGTGCACATGCTGCGCCAAGAGGGCATCCTGATGCCACATCCACACACAGCATCAGGGTGGCATTGGGGTGGAGTCAGGGCAGCCGGTGTGCAGTTGCCCCACCTCAACTCCACCCCCAGGCCGGCCTATAGTGCTGGTCTGCATTGGCACACTAAGTGAGCAAAAGACCCATCACATTCCCAAACTCCCTCCATCATTCCTAGGATCATCCACCCATCCTGGCCTTAGGCAACGTCTTTCTTCTTTCCTTTGTCTCTCAACCACTATTGTAAAATTGATCTTGACACCTCATCACCACACCCACAAGTTTGGCATTTCTATGGCTATGCATATGCTTTGATTATAAATGTGTCTCAGTGTGCCCAGCAAATGTGCCCAGAGATATTTTTGTGGGCTTTCTTAGAGCTTGAAAGAGTCCCCCCCCTTTTTGGCTATAACTCCAACAATCCTCCAGACAGCTTGGCCACTGGCCTGGGTGCTGTAGGAGACACTATGAGTTTTAATCCAGAACAGTAACTTTTCCAAACTCTGTTCATAAGAGGCCCCACTGCTACGCCATTCAATAGTAGAAAAATTCATGAAGCCTGCTATGAACAGACATCCTATTCCTAGGACAAACACCCAGAGTGTGGATCAAGCTCCCATGAGCTTTCCAACCAGTACAATGCTCATCTTCATTATTAGTGTGCCACCAGGTACCATTAACACTCACTAGATGATTTATTTTAAGGCAGATGTACACCCCCATGCAGAAGACCAATAGTTAGAGCTGGAGCATCACCAATACTCTCTCTCCTCCCCCTGCCATTACAGTAATGCTTCTTCATCTTGCAACCATTTTAAAAAAATATCCTCAATAGATAGCCCCATTTAAAAATATATGATGGTGTTTTGGTCTTGCTTAATTATGCAGCCAACAGCCTGAGGAACAAAGCAGAAAACACAGTTGTGACATCTTCACTTGCTGATCTCAAGCAATCCTCAACTTTCTACCTGTAAAATGGGAGTAATACTTTCCCCTTAATTTACCAATATGTTGCAACAATTGCTAAGATAATATATGGAAAACACTTTGAACACTCAGATATGCTGTATAACTGCTACATTTATTATTGCTGTTGGTGTAATAAGAGTGGCCCTCATAATCATTCCGAGAGGTGACATCACTCTAAGAAAATGTGGTACTTTATCAAAGATGGTGTTAAATACAGCACTAAGAATAAAATCCAGGTTATTTACAATCATCTGGTAAGGTGCTATATTTATCTTGTACAGAAATAAACTGGATTATTGCCTACACATTTGGTATTCCTGTTCTAGAACATGAAATAAATACTATTTTTCTTCTTGTGACTCCTTCTTATGACAATATCATAGTGGTAACCTGATTTTAGCAGCTGTTAATCTTAGCACTCCCTGAAGTAATTGGAAATGTAGCCTTTTACAGTGTATGATGATGTTGAAAATATGCCTGTATTCAAAATATGCCCATTCTAGCAGAAGAGATAGAGATTTAAACATAGGTTTCTGCTCTGGAGCTGTTTTGTGGCATAAATGATGGATGCAGAAAAATAATACATATTTTCATTGCTTTCAAGTAATAGAATCTTCATTGCATTCATGGCCCTGGAAAAGAGGTTTAAAAGCATGATTCTTGTCATGAAAATAGGCATATGTATGTCTCCTCTCTCTAGAGAAGGGGGGAAAACAGGAAAGGAAGATGGTGTTAATGAAAATGATCTGTCAGATCTCAGTTTGAGTGATATGGACTCAGAACTACAATAGTCTGTTTTGTCTGCCTCCCACCTATAATGAAGATACAAAATGGAATGCAACTACCTCTGAGCAACCAGGGGCCCATTCATACTACACAATTATAGCACCATGATTCCACTTTAATTGCTATGGTTCTGTCCTATGAAATCCTGGGACTGTCAATTTAGGAAGGCATTTAGAATTTCAGCCAGAGCTCTCCAGTACTTCACCAACTACAAAACCCAGGATTCCATAGGATAGAACCATGGCAGTTAAAGTGGAATCATAGTGCTATAATAGTGTGAGTGGGTCCCTGAGAGGAAGAGTTAACTCCTGTTTCTTATCCATTCCCATACTATGTATCACACCACCTTTGAAATTCAAGAGGCTCTCAAATGTACTTTCTGATGTTTTCTGATGTTGAAATACAGTCAGATGTCCCACTCAGGGGGGAGATAGTTGTAATGTTCATTTAGTTCCCCATTTAGATGGGGAACGTGGGCCTCCTAGATGTGGTAAGTGCAGCTTCCATCAGTTATAACCAACTTGGCCAATAGTGAGGGACGACAGCATTTGCAATCCTGCAACATCTGTCTGGTCAAAAGCTGCTTACCTCTGTTTATTCAAACTGATTCATCTTGTTAATTTTAGGGAAGGGCAGGAAGGAGTCATTAAGGCAAATAATTTCTATCAGTTCTACAACCAACTGACTGATGATAGGAAGTAATGGTTGAGTAGCGACATTGCTGAAAATATCAATATTATGAAACAAGGGAATTCGAATGCATATATTGCTGAGATTTATTGCTTTTTATTGTGCCATTTTTTGCGTATGTGTAATATATTATTATTGTAATGAGAAATTAATTACTAAGAATATTGAGTAAAGAAAACAACACATATTTCTTTAAAAGATATAAACGCTTCAACAAATTTGCATAAAATTAGCAAGTCACCAAGTGTATCTTTGTGTATCTCATAAACAATGCACACACATACACCACTCAGTATGTCATGCCCTATGAGCTACTCTGAACAAAAACATATTGTAGTTTTACTATGGAAATGGGATTCACACAAGCAGTACCTAGCTAAATGTTACATTATGTCCCACTTTTCTCCATGTACAGGATCCAATCACATTGTTGAATTTAAAACAAATTAAACACTATGTGTGTGTGTGGGGGGGGGGGAATGTCCTGAAAAGAAATGCAGTATGTGACAAAGAGTGTTCCAAGCCTTCCCTTCCCTGGTATAGGAAGAACAAGCCTTGATAAAGATAAATTAGCTTGGCTTCCCCAAAGGGAAGTCCTCTCTCACTGTCTCTTTGAGAGTTTTTACCAATATATGATTGGATGATTCAGATGTCACTGCCCAAGATCATGTTAACTTGTGTATCCAGGCTGGTGTAGGCATTAGGCATAGTGGCAATCATCAGGTGGGAGCAGCAGTGGTAGATGGGGAAGACATCATCTCGAGGGGAATCCCATCCCAAGGGGAAGATACCACCATTGTGCCTATCAGGATCTGAATCCCCCAAACTTCCTGCCATGCTTGTTAGTAATTTAGGCTTGCCTGATTTGTTTCATGTTACTGGATGATGGGATATGTCATACTGATGATGCCAGGTGGAAGGGAATGTTTGCTATCCTAGGGATGGCTAACCACCAGATGTGAAGGGGAACCAATTGGTACTGAAAACAGCCAAGGTCAGCTTCATGGGAATACCTGGCACAAGAGAAAACAAGGTGGTATGAGAAAGGAAATGTTTTGCTTTTATGATTAATGAGGTTTGAGCACACAAAAAAGGTTTGAATTGCTTTGCGTTTTTATTATACTGTGTAACTAAATTGTCTCAATCCTGACAACATCACCATACCGTGAACTGCTTTGGCTTCTGAATAAAGCTTGCTATTTTACACTGAAGCTTGGGTTCCTGAGTCAAAGACTGCCACTACATTATAGTGCCTGGCTTCAGGATGAGGATGAGTCCTGGAAGCTCTGGGAATCCTGCTTCAGAAAACTGCCTGTCCCACAAAGGGGATTTTCCAAGACAGCCTTCCAAATTAAGCATCATTCAAGAAACTATCTTATATGTATAAAAATGTAAATTCTGAATGTTGGAAATGCAGAAAGGAGACCGGATCTTATTTCTACATGTGGTGGACATGTAAAATGGCCAGACAATATTGGGTCAACATATATAAGTGTTTAAGAATAGACCTAGAAATCGATATTTCCTTTGCACCAGAAGTGTTCTTGCTGGGCATGGTGGACAATGACTTGACTAAATCAAACGGGAAGTTCATATTTTATGCATTAACCTGCGCAAGAATAACATACGCAAAGTTTTGGAAGAACCCAAAAACTCCATCACTGGAGCAATGGCTTATCAAACTTTATGAAACGGCCGAGATGGACAAAATGACGGCATGGATGAAAGACAAAACAGATGAAGAAGCCCTGCTATGCTGGAAAAACTTTTATAATTTTTTGAGATCTAGATGGAAATGCATCTTATGAAAAAACATATATTGTTAATGTAGATAAACATATTTGTTTTGCGTGTATATTTATATGTAAATAATGCTTCGTACGTTAAGTAAAAAGCAGGTATAGAGCAGACCTAGATAACAATGAGCAATACTAGGATCATATAAAAGGATTACTCGAATCAGGAAAATAGAAATAGGCTGTGATGTGTTAATTCGGGTTTAGGAATTATTAGTAATAATGAGGAAAATTTATAGATATATACGTCAACAATGGAAGTTATGGACAGATATCTAGATAAACCAGAAAAGGTGAAGGAACCAGTAGAATATTGATTTATGTTATTTTAAGATTAACAAGGGAAAATGTCAATAATTAAGTAAGTTTCGAGAGGAAGGAAGTTAAATTTTTTATATTTAGGTAAAACGGAAATGTTTGGAATATGTATATATGGATAAAAGATGTCACACTCTTAAAATATAAAATTAAAAAAAACAAAAACAAATTATCTTTAACTTCAAGGACATACTTGGAAGCTGACCATGCAGCAATAGGCTGGTCAGGAGCTCACAGTTTCTTTTCTGGATGTTGGAGATTACCTTCTTTGCCTTCCTCCTGCTGCCACTGTGCAATCCTGAAAGAAAAACAATGCATCATACCAACAAAAAGGACTGTTATGATGGCAAAGGACTCTAGCCCCTGTGTACTTACTTTTTGACTTAGAATCATAGAATTATAGAAGTGGATGAGACCACTGGGGCCATCTAGTTCAAGCCCATGCGATGCAGAAATACACAATTAAAGAGATCCTGAAATATGGCCATCCAACTTCTATTTAAAGACCTCCAAAGAAGGAGAGACCACCATCCTCTGAGATGGTCTATTCCACTCCTGAATAGTCTTTACCATCAAGAAGTTCTTCCTAATATTTAAGTGGAATCTTTTTTCTTATAATTTGAATCTATTTATTCAAGGCTTGGTCTTTGGAGCACCAAAAAACAAGTTTGCTTCATTTTCTGCATGGCATCCCTTTAAAATTTTTAAACACAGCTATCATATCACCTCTCAATCTTCTCCAAGCTAAAGATATCAAGCAATCTAAGCCATTCCTCATAGGGCCTGGCTGCCAGAACTTTTACTATGTTGGTCACCTTCATCTGGACACATTCTAGCTTGCCAATATCCTCCTTGAACTGTGGTGGCCACAACCAGACATAGCATTTTCCTCAGCCACCACCAGACTGTGGAATGACCTGCCAGCAGAGATACAACACCTGGATATGCTGTCCAAATTTAAAACATCACTAATGACCAGTCTCTTTTGATTTTGAATGCCATAGGATGAAGAAATAAGCAGAGTACCATTTCCTACTGTGGATTGAGACTGCCAGTTCCAGAATCTCTGTAGCGACAATGGCCTTGAGTTGACTGGGAGAAGGACCTGAGTCTAATCCAGCAGCAGTCTTGGCGTGTTCTTTAGTTCAGTGACTCTTAAACTATCAGATGTGGGGCCTGGCAACTATTTTTATTTCAGTCTGCCAGGAACAAGACAGTATTTGCACTCATTGGTTACGGTTAGTTTTTTTCTTACTAGAAACTCTCCAGGAAATGGAAGCAGATGGCTCCAGAATGGCACCAGACCATAGACCAACACTTTGAGTAGCACTGCTTTAGTCTAGCACGTAATCTCAAGTAGATTTCAGAGGAAACACAGTGAACCCATTTGACTGCAATGTTTTAAAACTGAAACTGAGAAAGAATTTTGAGGACAATGGAAATAGTGGGCAAGATCCAACACTAGCCTTCTCCAGGTGAAAGAAGAGGATCCAGGGAAAATACAGGGGGGCAATCTCCCTTTCTCACTGTTGTCCCCTATCCCCTCTTGTACACAGACACCTAGAGGACTAAGAAACCCTGCAGGGTGAGGGGAAGAAAAGTAAGTTCCATTGTTCTTGTGGTTTCCAAGAGTTGTGAATCTGTTCAGGGTTGTGATCCAGACTTTAAATGAACTGTCCAAGGTGCTGAATCTCATCCTTCAAACAGGTTCTGGACCTTAGATAGTTCCATCAGACTGAAACCAAAGAGGACTCACTACCCTGCAGACAAGAGATGCACTCAAGAATTACTGGCCGGCATTGCAGAAATAGCATCATTCTTGTGTAATGAAGGTGAAGGGACAGGAGAAAAAGAAATACTGAGAGACGATTACACTTAAATATAGTCTGGCAAGGGACCATAACATGGAGGTGTGATGGGGAACCCTTCCTTAACCAGTTATTTTGTCTTCATGTTATTACCCCAAAACATCAGAGGACATTTGACATATTCTGAGTGGATTATCTGTTGTCAGATCTGAACTTTCAGGTTACATATAAAGTGGCAAAAGTTTGTGCATCTGCTATTCCTTATAGCAAAGTGCTTATGAATAGTAAATAGTTGGAATAATACTATATCAATCATTTTCTTTACTATACTATATTTATGTTGTTTTAGATTGTATTTATCTTGCTTTTATCTAGAATTATCTTTTTCTTTTTTTTTTTGGCATATCATTGTATACAGTTCTGTTGTCTGCAAAACTGTGTTTGCTTTTGGCTGCAATAAACCTTCACATTGGACTATGAACATGGGAGTGAGATGGACCCTTCCCTAACCAGCTTATTTCATGTAGATCTCAGAGCTTGGCTGGGGAAAAAGGGGTTTCCAGCTGTCAGGAGGCAATTGCTTTGTAAAATGCAGGTCTTGCCTTTATGTTCTTTGGGGTCTTTCATGCAGGAGGGGAGGTGAATTGCTGCAGTTTACTAACATTACCTGCACTTAGTGAGATGGAGGTGCTTCAAACACAAAACGCTGAATGTAAATGAAATGCCACATTAAAAGCTGTTTGGTTTTGTTGGTCTTGTCCCCCCCCCCTTCCTTCAGATAAAAAAGACCTGCTTTTGGAAAGAAGGGGGCATAATATGAAGTGTGGGGCCTCATTAGAACAGCCATTCCTGGAAACCCAAGCAAAACACTTTACACAATTCAGCCAGTTTTGTTTCTGCAACTAATTATTATTATTATTTCCCCATAATGTCCAGGGCCTTCTGAAGAGCTGATTTGTCCTCTTTCCATTTAGTGCAGGCCACAAACACTCAGCATCGAGAGGAGTGCCTTTTCCTGCTCTTTGGCTCCAGCTAATTTTACATTATAAACAGAATCAATTAGACTGGTGTTTGCCCTGACTGTTTCTCTGCCTCTTTCCCTTTCTGGTTGTTCAACCTGAATACCTTCTCTAAAGTACTTCTCCCCATCCTTCCCCAACACCCCCCTTCTCCCCATCCTTCCCCAACACCCCCCTCCTGCACATGGTTTATTCAGAATATTTTGCCTAACATTCATAATAAATTCATTCTAGGAGCTCTAAACAGAATAGGAGAGAGAGAGTGGCCATCCAGGCAACTTGAAAATAGACCCAGGGCATGAAGAGTCACTTCAGGCTTCTGCTCCCCTGCACCCAATGAGACATTCCCTATTTATTAAATATAAATTAATGCACTGCTTCTTTTGGCCATTTTTTTTTCTGGCTATATTGGTTTTCACCATTAATTAATTGCAGAATGAAAGATTGTGCAGAGCAAACCTTAAACAATGTGAATGAATGGGAAGGCTGAATGAATAGACCAGTTCCTAAAAGTACCATATAAGGCTGTAAAGCCTCCTGTATGAAGGGGGACCACAGTTCTGCTTCTCTCTCCCCAGTCTCTCTCTGTGCTTTTACTTTTTATTGTCTTTGATACCGTGTCCTGGCTGCACTGAGAAAACAAGAATGATAGCTCAGGAGTGACTGATGAAATCTGAAACCGCTTAAGAAAAGCTGTAGACCTTGCAAAGAAGTTCTCACTGCACAGAGTGATGGGTTTTACTGTTCTAAAGCAAGTCTGCTCAGGATGTGTCAGGTGAATAGCATGTGCAGTTGGTTAGAGTCATGCAAAAAAATTTCATCTCCTCCTCAAAGGATGTAGAGTGCCTGCAGGGTGCCTATTATGCTCAGCTTCAACATAGAAACTATGGATGAGATACCTCCAAGACTCCCTGTTGTCCACTGCTTTGCCCAGGCCCTGCAAATTCATACCCATGACCTCCTTAATAGAGACCATCCAGCTAGCATGAGGTCTTCCTCTCTTTCTACTACTGGTACCTTCTACCTTTCCAAGCATCATTGTCTTTTGTCATTATTCATTTTTTTTTCTCATGATGTGGCCAAAGTACGACAGTGTAAATTTAGTCATCTTGGCTTCCAGGGAGATTTCTGGTTTGATCTGTTCTAGGATCCATTTGTTTGTCTTTTTTGCTGTCCACGGTATCCCCAGCACTCTTCTCTACATTTCTCTTTTTTAACCTAACCCTCTCTTTTCCCTTCTGCTGCAACAGACTAGCAGGGCTATTTCTTTGAGGACCAAATGCTTTCATTTTCCAAAGGAAGCAGCATCTATCATCACCCCACTCCTCCTTCCTTTTCTGCCTCACTCAGGGAAATTAAAAGAGGAAGGAGTTCATGGAGGGGAGGAGAATGGCTTGCCTTCAGGCAGGTAGTGAGTTCTCCTGCTCAGCTCACATTCCTCGCAGACCCCTTCATCCTTTGTTTTGGGTCTCTGTGAGGGAGGTAGAACAGTCATTGCATCCCCTTATTTTTCTGCATCCCCCCATCCCTCATTAGGATAGGTAAGGTAAAGATATTCCCCGTTAACAAGGTTGCCAAGTCATGTCCGACTGTAGGGGGTGCTCATCTCTGTAACTAAGCCAAAGAGACAGCATTGTCAGAGACTACTTTGTCATCATGGGACCAGCATGATTGCACAGAGTGCTGTTTACCTTCCCACTGAGAAGTGGTACCTATTTATCTACTTGCATTTGCATGCTTTCGAACTGCTAGGTTGGTAGAAGCTGGGACTAGTGACAGGAGCTCACCCCATCATGCAGCACCCAGGCCTCGAACTGTCAACCTACCAATCTTGAAATCAAGAGAGTCAGTGTCTTAACCACTTGAGCCACTCATCCCCATTAGGATACCACTGCTGAAATGTATTGCACTGATCTTCTATTTTGTGGTGTAGGAACTTATCCCTATTCTTTCCATGTCATTTCTGTCTCTGGTACTAATATTTCTGTTTTAAAAGTCATGCCTAGGAACACTACTTCATTAGCTGAGATATACCAGTATACAACTTTTCATCTAATTTCTGTGTCCCTAAATGCAGTTGGATGTGAGAGCTGGACAGTCAAGAAAGAAGATAGGAGGAAAATCAACTCATGTGAGATGTGGTGCTCAAGAAGAGTGCTGAGGAACCCATGGACAGCCAAAAGGAGAAACAAATGGGTCCTAGAGCAGATCAAGCCAGAGATATCCCTAGAAGCCAAGATGACAAGACTTAGACTGTTGTACTTTGAGAAAAATCATGAAAAAGTATGAATCTTTGGAAAAGACAATAATTTTAGGAAATGTGGAAGCAGAAAGAGAGGAAGGCCACATGCCAGATGGATGGATTTCATTAAAGAGACCACAAACATGAGTTTGCAGGAGCTGGGCAGAGCAGTAGAGGACAGGAGGGCCTGGAGATGTCTCATCCATAGGGTCACATGGGTCAAGATCAATGTGAAGGCAGTTAACAACAACAAAGTGCAGTTGCTCAAACTTGAATAGGGTTTCCAGTAAATAACAACAACAACAACATTTATTTATAACACCCTTTTCACCCAATATAATTTGGTGAATATAATTAGTGGGTTTTTTTTTTAATTATACCTCTCCTGTCTCTTCCCCAAAACACAGCTTTTCAGGTGCCTAATTATGATAGTATAGGTTGAGACTCCCTTATCTGGGATTTTGAAATCTGAAATATTTCCAAATAATCCAGATGGGTGGCTGAGACAGTGGCAACATTATGTATATGTTTCAATATACATAAACTTTATTTCATGCACAAAATTATTAAAATTATTGAGGATAAAATTACCTTCAGGCAATTTGTATAAGGTATACACAAAACATAAATGAATTTCATGTTTTGATTTGGGCCCCATCTCCAAGTTGTCTCATGTATATTCAAATATTCCAAAATGCAAAAAACTTCAAAAAACACCTCCGGTCCCAAGCATTTCAGCTAAGGGAGACTCATTCTGTAAAATGACTAACAGAAAAAAATATAAACAGCACCATAGTGTGCATTCTGAGTTTCAGGAAAGGGCTGAATCCTAATTCATTGGTATAATAATAATAATAATAATAATAATAATAATAATTTTATACCCTGCCCCTGCCCCTCTGTCAACAATCGGGGCGGCTAACAACAGTTAAAATTCCATACAGTATATATAAAACACAACCCGAATCCCACCCACCCCTTAAAAAGTAATTAAACTGAAGTATATGAAAACATCATAAGTAAAACATTATAAATAAATTAAGATTCTAACTTAACAAAACTAAAAGACAAGTACAAATAACACAAGCAGAGAAGCGGCTAATGAAAGTAATAATGTTTAAACCATTGTCCTTTTATGCTTTCCTAAAAGTCACTCTACATCTTAACCATGATAAGGCCCTTCAGACATTTTGTACTACAACTCCCATAATCCAGTACTGCTTTAGTGATAGCATTTATAGTCTAGTGCACCAGACTATGGAAAGCTAGCCTAGGGCATGTGTCTCACCTTATTTATAACACACCCATAGCTTCAAATATCTGAAATTATATGTTTAGCCAAATAAATACATATATTTCCAGCCAAATCAATGCTGTTTCTTCAGGGACAATATCACAAGCAGAGCCACAGCTGCATTTTCTCTGAGCAGCTCCTTGTCATGGTCAGAGCTTGGAAATGTTATTTTTTGGACTACAATACTGTGAATCCCTCAGCTGGCATGGTTACTTGTCATGATGGTTGGAGAATCCTTGGAATTCCTAAATTGTGGTCATGGGAGCATCTCCGATGAAACACTTACATACAATCCAACCAGCCAAATATAGTATGCATCCACATTTTAAGATTCATCCTTCTTCCTAGGCTGAATAGCATCACCTCACGACCTCTGAAGATGCTATCAAGGGCTATCTCACATAATCACTGGAAATCTACTGGGGGGGGGATGCTAAAAATAAACATTATTAATCTCTTCACATGTCCCTGAATAGTATGGGATAGCACTCACAAGAAATCCACAAATGCATTTTCTGTCATGCACATAGCAGATGACAACTGTGAATATATGAAAATTCATCTGAACTGTGCATGTCCTCATCTTCTCCACCAGGATCTGCATTTGTGCAGTTAGTTCTGATAGAGCTCTGTGGTGTTTTGTCATGATCTTACAGAAATTTTCCCCAACCCATTCCCCACCCTACTGTGTACTCAACGATGACTCCCATTATCTTGTGTCAGCATGGCAATGGGCATGGGGGGGGATGGTATCTGTAGTGCGCTACATCAGAAGGGGTCAGGTTGGAAAAAGCCATCCTAGAGCTCCATGCAGTGTCTCCCCATGTGGTGTCTCTATGCAGTCCCTGAAATTGCATGTTGACATTGAAAACCACAGATTAAATAACTGAGATGCAAGTACAAAAACTGCTCCTGTGCTTTTGAAGCTGCTTCATCATGAGTGGCACACTTTTTTTTTTTTTTTGCACACTGGGACATAACTTGAAAAACATAGATGAAGCTGAAAGAGCAAAAAACAGTTGTAATGAAAACAGAGAGAGATACCGAATATTCAGTTATTCTGAATGTTTTCAAAAGTGAAACTTTATGATTTCCAAATTGTAAGAGGGCTTTGTTGATGCTGGAGCAAATTTTTCCCCACCCAGTTGAAGATACAAATGCTTTTAGACAGAATGAAACAAGCAGTTCCTAGTTTAGTGGATGGTTAGCCAAAGATATATTCACAACAATATTGGTAGAGAAGGAAAGCCAACAGCAGGATACAACAACAACAACAACAACAACAGAGCTGCAAAGTCTGGAGACATTTGCAGAATATGAGGGGTTCTGGAAGTTGAAGTCTGGGGAAAAAATAACTTTTCTGAGCTCTGCATAAGCTCTTGTAGAGGAGGCGCTGGGGTAAGGAAAAGTAGTGGCAAAGGGGGAGCCTGAATTTCCTCTTGGCTTGATGCTGGGGGGGGGGGGGTGGCGGCGGCAAGAACATGGTGACTCAACCCCCTCCATGAAGGAACAGCCCAGTGCAAAATTGGAAAATGTGATGCAATTAAGCTTGTGGTTCACAGGGCAAGTTTAAACAATGGGAATTTCATTGCTTGCACGCACCAAGTATTCTCTAATTAAAGAAGAATAATTCACAACAGTGGAGGAGAGAGTGAGAGAGCTTTGCCCCCACTTTATTCCTAGCTATAGAGAGCATGGTCTGGTGTGGGGGTGGGCGGGTGGGTGAGGGAGGAGGGGTGCCTGAGAATTTTGCACACAAGGGATAAATTTGGTTTTTTTAAAAAAGTCTCATGGAGTCACAGAAGGAAATCTGCAGCCCCTGCATCCCAGCCAGGCAAGATGAATGGCAGAGAGAATAGAGGCTATTTGAATACTGATGTGGCCCTCACTTTCTTCCATTTCCATTAATGACATGCTCATCAAGGGCAAACAATGGGACCGGCTGCCGGCGCCTGTCACACTGTGTGGGTGCCGGGAAAGCCAGGCTGTCATCCCAGGGCTGCATTTAGAGACCTGCACACTAATAAGAAGTGCTCTGTGCCATCAAGGCAGACAGGTGCTTCCGAGGCTGGGACATGCTCCATTCCCTTCTCCCCTAAGTCTCCTCTTCTGCCACCAACCCTACCCCCCCCCCACACACTGACAGTCACCATGAAATGCACAAATTAACAGCCCCATCATGTTGGGTGGCTGCTGTTAACGGTGAAAGCAGAAAATCAAGTTGTCACCCAGGGTGCAGCTAAAAAGCCACAGCCTCATTTCTCTCTGGGTGCCCTATAATAGCAAACGCCAGACAGCTGGATGGATGGGAGGCTTTAGATTAAGGCCCTGATGCATCCTGGCCAGAGAATTAGCAGTGGTTCTTTTCACTTAGGTTGTTTGTGAAGAAAGCAAAGATATGGAGAAAGCCAAGATAGTCCACCTCCCTCCCTCCCATGTCATAAATCCACACACACCCTTCTTTCTCCTTTACTCATTACTGGTAAAGCTAGATTTGTCTCTGACTGAATCTGGGAAGGATTTGTTTCAATTTGACAGATTCTGCCAGAGTACAAATGAAGGAAGTGAGGTAGTTTTGATCTCAGTTCCAAACCCAATAGTTTCAACTGTCAGTACAAACTATCAGTGCTCATTTCTGACTCTCTCCTAAAAGATCAGAGAGGATCTCTGGCTGATGTTAATTGTTGATTTATGTTAACATTAATCTGCATTTAGCCTTTGAAAACTCCTTTTGGAGTCCAGGGCTCAGCTGTGATGCCCATGAAGCTATAACAAAGTTGTCCATCACTTTCAGCATGAACAAAATTGCCCTTTCAACACTTGACTTATTTAGTGACTGTGGCAAACTCCAGCTCAATGCTAGTGGCAGCTGGTAGCAGGGCAGTAAATCTGCTCTGGGTTTTAGTATGAACTTGAAAGGGCCTATCCATCATGCTGACCTCAGCCCCAAATTCAGAACCTTGGAATGGTCCTTTCAAGTTCAGTCGAAAACCTAGGGCTGATTCACTGTCCCATTGACATGGGACTAACCTATTGCTGCAGGATGAGGATTTGGGGACACATAAATGCTAATAAATTCCATGATAGAATGAAATCAATATTTCAGGAATGTTACTAAAATATAACTATGAGCAGTAGAGGATAGGAGGGCCTGGAGATGTCTCATTCATAGGGTCTCCATGGGTTGAGACCAACGAAAAGGCAGTTAACAAGCTAATAAATTACATGGTAGAATGAAAGCCGTATTTCTGAAATGTTACTAAAATATAAACCACCAGAACCATATATACTCATACAGTGATGGGTTTACACCAGCTATCCCTTAAATGTCAACATTAGCTGTGCTTGTTTGGAATCACATATGGCCTTCAGTTTGTGGGAAAGTTGCTTTATACTGACTCCAGCAGATACAATAATGTTTGTCCAGGACCAAGCTCTTGCAATGGCTACAGATGCGTGAATATTTCTCCTGAATGGTTCTCACAAGCAGCTTGTTCAGATGGTATTCCATAAATCAAGATTAAATTTGTAAAAGGCTGTGCTTCACAGAGTTATCTCTGACAGACTGAGGTGTACAACCTATTCAGATGTATTCTTTTCACTAGTAGGCATCCATATATCACTAATTCAGCCATGTCCAGGCAACTAGAATGTGGTGGGAATAATCTCTGCAGTGGTCTACTCCAGAAGCATTGGTTGCTTTCAATTACATTAGTCTTCATTGTTGGTGGGGACAGACATATTTCTGGGGTTGGCTCCCAAATGAAAATGTACCATTAGAAATTGTCAAAAGATACTATGGTCTGACTATCAAAAGAATACTGAAGATTATGAAATATGTTTTAATTATACATACACGCCTTCCCAGAGCTATACTTTTAGAGATGTTGGTTACCAATCACACCATTCTACTGGGTTCTGTTTTAAAAAATTGTTCCTTGATGTCTTAATTCTGTACATCACTTAGGAATGTTATGCAGTGAAGTAGTTTATAAATATGTATTCATATGCTTCAATCTACCCACGTCAGGTTTGGTAAAATTGGCAGACTATAGAGTTTGGCCACCCTTTATTTTTGTGGGATTTTAACTCATGGGAGATGGCAACCAATCTTATGTTTTCTCCAATGGGGCTTTGGCTAATTTGAAAGGGCCATCATTAGTTACAGGGCAAAATAAAAGACATCTGCTCATACTATAGACGATATTTATCCACAAAACAGCGAAAGACTTATTCATAAATGATGTTGACAACTGGGGATAGTAGAAGTGTAAACATTTGCCCCCACACTGCCCCATGCCAGCGATAAGTAATGGAGAGGCCTGGGCCCTTCAGACTCCAAAGGCTTTAATGACATAATGGGCAAAGAACTTCCACATAAAACAGCAAGAGCAACTAAAGAAACTTACAACATAAAACCCCCCTCCTGTCATTTTTATAGTAATAGTAAAACACTTTATTGAATTTATGAGCTACATAATGACTATGAAGAATGTAACTTGAATTAGAACCAACTTAGAAGTATAATATCATCTATAAACCTTTTTCTATCACCCTGTTCCTTTATTTTCTTCCCATGGTGTGTTTTTCTTTAAACAAAAGGGACATTTGCTTGCTTCAAGATTCACCCTCTTTAGAAACTCTTTAGAACTAAATGCAGGGAAATTTGAATAATTTCAAATGATGTCAGTGTATCACTGAATATATAACACCCTTTAAACAAAGGAAATACACACCAGAATGCTCTTTTTATTATGTATATGACAAGATCAGGTGGAACTCACAACATAATTTCAGGTATTTAAAGATACCTTTATATTATAAATACCATCATTTTCCCCCAAAAAATGTGTCAGTAAGTAAATATTAAAGCAAAACAAGCTGAATAGAAATCTCATACAGGTTCCCTTGTTCCCTTTTTGGCCTTCCATTTAGAAAGGTGTGATCTAAAACTCAGGTTGCTAAAAGCTCAGGAGCTATTTTATACCCAAGGCCATTATTTTTGTGGCCAGGTTAGAAAATGAGCAATTGCAAGGGTGAGAAATGTACATAACGCAGTGAGAGCAAGATGTTTTACTGTGTTTTCCAATTCTGTTTTACTCCTTTAGTCTCTTGCATCCCCAAGGAATTTTCTGAAGGGGCAATAAAATAAAATGGGTGAAACAAAGCCATAAGCCGGTTAAGTCTGAAAGACATGTCATCTCATCTAAAAAAGAAGAAACGGACCATTTCCACACGTAGAGCTGACAGCAACGCCTGAGCTGGCAATAGTGCTATTCCATTTGATTTATAGAATAATGGGGTGACAAATGATGACAAAAATAAACTTTTACTGCACTGAACTGCTCCTTTATTTATGAAATTTGGCCAAGTAGTGAAATCTTTTATCTGCAAGTTGTAACATGGAGTGGAAACGAGCGATTATGGGGTGGTAATAGTAATCCAGTGATGGAGGCCGAGTCAGTTGGAAATGGATTGAAGTAAAATAACTACCGCACCATGATAAATGTGAACAGCGCTTTGCTGACAGATGATCTAACAGGTGTTCATAACAACTATATAAGAGGATTTATTTATGACCAGCCACAGCCGCAGCACTGTAAATCAGCTCCAGCAGCTGCACACCACTGAAACCAAGTCCCTGATGGAAAAGCGGTGCAAGAACCCAAAGAACACAATTCACTCCAGAATCATAATCACCAAATAACATTTTTTAAGCAATTACAACATACTGCAGAAATCAGAATGACTTTCAATTACTCCAAGTGAAGCTGCCAACTAACTTTTCTTTAAAAATAAGACAAAAAGCAACTACAACAGCAGAAACAAAAACAAAGTAAACACAGAACAGAGAGGCTTGCAGCATAAAAAGGTAAATAAAGTCAGAGCTGTTTTTAAGCTCTACAGGAAATGAGAACTTGATGGGATTTATTTCATAGTAATTTGTTCTGTTTTAAGGAAAAGACAAAAGCCACAAAACATGTCTCTATTTTTTTGCTGATATAACCACTTTGAACACAAAGGACTAGTGAATTATCTAGTTTACTTTTCAAAGACTCAGGACCAAAGCTAAACTCTAACTTGATACCTGGACATTTTAAATTTGTTAGATCATTACATTCTTCTACACTGTTTATCTGACCTTCCTCCATAAAAAGGTTATGATGTGACATAGTAAGCTTCATAAGGTGCATCTCTGGTAAGGTTGCCACTGTAAGGTAGGTCAGCAACCACAAAGTAAAAGGACAGGTTGCTTACTTGCCACTGTAGTTTTTAAGGTGGTCATCTGTGGACTCGCACAGAAATAGTTTTGCTTGGACAGTGCATATTTTGGACATTCTAAACTAGAGCATTTTGCATTTTGGTGGTAGCTAGGTAGCTAGGAGCAAGGTTGCATGAGTTCACAGATGACCACTCAAAAAACTAGTTACAGGTGAGCAAACTATCCTTCTTCTTCATGGTTTTTGTGACTGACATAAATGAGAGACTGGCAATCTACTAACCATGGGATGTAGGAGTGTCATACAATACAGGAAAACAACACAACTCTCCCGAAAGCAGCATCAGCCCTGGATCTTGCATCTATTCTATACTGGGAGATGAAGGTCAAATGATGTGTCCATGTAGCTGGTCTGCACATATCCATCCAAAGCAGATGATGTAGCCATAGATCTTGTAGAATAGACCTTGACAGCCTGGAAACCTTTTGTCACTGCTAACATCTCAAGAACGGCTCTCTTCAGGAGTCTAGTGGCTTCTGACAGTGAATCCTTCCAGCTGAGCTCCCCATCCTTCCATGGAGGTATCTGTGGTGATTACTGCCATAGGTGTAGAGTAAAGAAAGACATACTGGCCTGCACATTTCTTTCATCAACCCACCACTCTAAGGACCAATGGACACTCCTTGGGATAATAAGACACATTCAAGGAGAGTCTACAAGGGTATCAAAACAGGACAGGAATCAAGTCTGCAACAGCCTCATTCTCAGTCTTGTGAATGGTGTCACTGATGTTGTAGTAGCCATGTATCTCAGGAGAACTTGGACATCTCACATGGAAACTCTGCAATTATGTCTGCATTTCAATGTGGCCTGCAGGAGTGATTGGCATCTGTCATCAGGCAGGAATGCCGTGGAGACACAATAGCACAGAAATGCTCCTATCAACCTCACCTCCTGAGATGGTTCCAGGTGAGACTTTTCCAGATTGACAGTGAGGCCCAACAAATCCAGAAGACAAAGTGTGAGATGGCTATTGTCCAGTAGACAGAAGTGTGTATAAGCAACAAGGAGCCAGTCATCAAGGTATGGAGAGACAATGAAACTTTGTTGCCTTAGATATGCAGCTGCCATCACCATGCACTTCATGAAGACCTGAGATGCAGAGCTAAGTCTGAATGGAAGGATGCAGAACTGATGGGCCTTTATCCCCACACCAAAGGAAACACCTGTGTGACAGTGAGATCATGATGTAGAAGCATGCATCCTTAAAATCCAATGTCACAAATAAATTTCCTACCTGCAACAGAGGCAGAATGGAACCAAGAGTGATTATCCTAAAATGTCTGGCTCTGTGTAGAACTTAATATGCCAAAGGTCCAAGATGAGGTAAAGATCTCCATCTTTCTTGGTCACAATGAAGTAATGCAGGGGTAGGCAACCTTTCCCCTTTAAGGGCCGAGGGACTTCAGCTCCCAGAATCCCAGGAGCTATTGGCCAACATGGGACTATTGGCCAACATGGCTGAGGCTTCTGGGAGCTGAAGTCCCTCGGCCCTTAAAAGGGAAAGGTTGCCTACCCCTGAAGTAATGGGAGAAAACCCCCACAATGGATCAAAACAGGTTTGATGGCCCTCCTGGGGAGAAAAGTGTTAACTTCCTCTTTTGAGGGCATTGGAAGGGGGTGTAATGCAGATTATCCCTGATGATGGGTAATCCAAAAACTCTATTCCACACCCCTCAATACAATGTCTAGAAGCCAAGTGTCTTTGATTGTAGAAGCCCAGGCATGGTAGTAACTCTGCAGTCTCTTGTGGAATGGGTGTGACAAGGCAGCTAACCGGAGGGTCAAAGGTGCTGCTTTCCTTGATCCTGAGACCATTTTCTGTAAGACTTGCCTCTGGTATTTGGCAGAATTTTTTTGTGGTTTTTTTGTTTGTTTCTTTGTTTGTTTGTTTGGTATTTGGCAGAGTTGAAAGCCATGTGCAATGAAGAGGAACACTGAGGAGCCCCTCTAGATGGTCTGGAAGGCAATGGGCTGAAGGATCTCTTAAATCCCAATGATTGTCTTTGCCAGGTGTAACAAGAACAGGACGACAGCCGAACATGTGGCAGAAAGTCAAATCTGTGGGCTGTTGTATGCATTGCATGTATATGCTCAAGCTTGTCATTTGTCTTCGCATTAAAAAGCTGTTTTCATCATAAGAGAGGTCCTCAATTGTGGACCTGGCTTGGTGGAACAGACCAGAGAAGAGAAGCCTAGCATGTCTCTTTGGGGCAATGGCTCCGGCTCCAGTTTTCCCACCATAGTCCACTGTGTGTCTGGTGAGGAGGGGAATGCTCAGAGTCACCCATGACCAGTACTGAGGTCTCCACTTCCTGAACAGTTTCAATCAAGAGGGGCTGCTGAGAGAGATCTGGACTTCAATACATCAAGGCCTGACCCTTGGATTGAGATTCTCCATCGTCTTAGCCCTATTTTTCTTTTAATGCCTCCTCTTCTCTTGCTTGGAAACCAACATGAACTCTTTGACATTGATAAATTTACCCAGTGTCAAAGGCACTCAAGGACAGTCTTCAGAGTCCGGTGTGGGATGTTCAATGGCTTCACCAGATAGCTCAAATTCAGCTGCTAGGTCCCCAAGCAACCTTTTCATTGACGCCTGGGAGGACAAACAGGGGGTGGTTGGGACCAAAGAAGCCCAAGGCAGTGAGGACATGGAAGAATGGCTTGAAGTACTCGCAACTGAGGCTGTGTGGAGTAATTTGTTTTCCATCTTGCTTCAGGGGTGAAAGCTCTGTTTGCAGTAGAGAGCAGACTGTACTTGTGGTTTTGGCCATGCTGGTCAGATTTACTTCTTCAACATGTTACTCTGCAAGGAGGACTCTTGGCTGCTTGAAATGGTTCTTTTAGTGGTTCTTGCAAACTCAGGGTTCAGTCAGTGCCACTTAAAAAGAGTTAAGCCTGAAAAATGGATAATGTCCATATTAGATCATTCCTGATTGAGATACACTTGGCCAGAGAACATAACCTATTACTGGCTAATTAACATATTTAATAAATGTTATTATTACTCAACTGGTAACAAGGTTCTTCACTAACAGGGAAGTTAATTACATATAGAAACCTTGTTAACAAACTAATGGGCTCAAGTAGAGTTCATAACAATTTATAGGATAATCTCTTTCCTTGCCAGTGCATACATCCAAAGAGGATTGTTGGCAAGGTTTCAGAGAATTTCTGGATAAATGAATTTCGGAGTTCATCTGGTCACCTCTGGTATTTTGGGGTCTTCAGTGCAAGCTGTGCTTGTTCATCTTGTGTGAGAGAGTTTAATTGTTGAGAATATGAGCCAGTTCTTTCTTCAAATGGAGCAAAGGTCCTAAATTCTTCTGAATCCAGAAGTGCAGCTGTATTCAGCGCTGAAGAATCCTTTACATTCGGCTCCATGCACAAGTATGCTGGGTACTTGATGTCATTATTCTATACACTTACACTGAGCATTTTCTCATAGAATGAAGTATTTCTGCCATTGCCTCTATTCTTTAGAACTTTCTAGGCATTGTCTACAAACGTTGTCTTATGAGCTACAAATTTGCTTGAAAAAATAATGCTGAAGTTGTCACAGATGAATTCAATGAATCTCTAATTCAGAATTCCCTCCCAACAAACAGCTTTAGTTCATTCATCCTTGAGACCCTGCCACTGCCTTCATAGGGAGTAGGTCATTGTATGCCTCTGTCTTCATAATATACATATGCTGCATAATCAAGAATTCCACTTCACAAATGTTTAATGTTCCCATTTATTTGTAAAAGTAAAGGGTAAAGGTTTCCCCTTCAACATGATTGTTGTGTCCAACTGTAGGGGACAGTTTATCTGTATACAGCTCAAATGCTGTATACAACTTAAGCCTGTGGAATCAGTGCAAATTCAGGCTTTGTAAAACCCTTACCGGCTAATACAGCAAAACAGGGACCTCGAGCTATTTCCCAGGATTGGCTTGACCAACTCCTTTCCTGACTGGAATGCAGTCTTTACATGTATGGCAGACAAGCAGTCCTCCAGTACATAGAGGAGTCTGCCCAGGCTCTTTAGAAGTGTTTTGGGGGATGAAGGGGCTAGGCAAACTGAGCCTTGCCAAGCTAGAAGCCAAACCCTGGAGGAGTGCCTGTTTGAAGACCTCTTCCTTGACCTCTTCTCTCTGCTCCTTCCTAGGAAAGCCTTTACCTCCAGGCTGAGTTTCTTCCTTATACCTCTGCAATGTTTCAAGGCTGGGTCAAATCCAACACCCTCTTCGTGCTCTAACTGCTTCCTATATTTCCTTGGCTACAACCTCAGCTTTTATAGTTGTGTTTTCCTATCAAGGTTGGAAGATCCTCATTGGACCACAGTGGATTTGCGGAAGTGACTGGTTTACCAGTCTTCCCACCCTGTTTTGGAAAGAGGAAAGCACAAGAAGACATGCTGTAGGGGTATTCCCGTGAACCATTCTTTGTTGCTGTTGTTTTATCCTGTTTTAACCTTTTAATGCTAGTGTTCAAAATCTTACACAAAACAGCCCAATGCTGGTGAAGCAGGATATTGTTATTGTGCCTGAAATAGAGATGGAAAGAATATTTGTAATTATTTGTTCCCAGGCTGACAGATGGGTTTCTTGACAGTTGGAAAACCCCACTGAGGGGGAAAAAATAGATCAGCAAGAATTTTGCCCAAGTTTCTCTGGTATTTGACATCCTGAAATGTTGCACTGGAATTACTCAGTGGAGAAAAATATGTAGGGGGGGGGGCATGTGTATGGGGTTACAAACAAAAAATCTTTTCTACATAGCACAGGTTTCCTACCTAGAAAATACTGTTTCCAACACATAAAACTGGGGGGGGGGGGGGGGGGGTTTGCACAAGAAGCCATGTATTTTTCTTTGCAGAATAATGCCTCCACAAGACTTTGGAATGTTCAAATACAGGGAGATTGCTGTGGAAGAATATTTAATCCTACAGCTGTAAAAAAACCCTACCAAAATTATTCATCCTTGTATTCAAGGACAAAATAGTATGGACAAAATAGTATCTGAGAACAAAGGAGACAGTCCAGAAGAGAGGTCCATGCATCTGTGACAGAATGACCTGAACGCACACAACAACATTTTTACCAATCTCTATCACAGATGGCCTTCAATTCAAGGGTGCTCAATCCACAACCCAAAAAATGCCAGCAAAAGGAAAGAAGAGGATAGAAGGATAAAGAGGCACCTCACGGAAACATAGCAGGGAAATGGATACAAATGCTGTGAGAATCTCCTTCCTTCATTGAAAGTTTTTTCAATGTGTGTTTTGCCCTTTGACTGGCAATTTGAAGGCCAGGTTGTATTCCCTAAGGATAAAGATAGGGTTTATGGGCAGCCATGCCTTTTTTTCTGTTGGTTAGAGCTATGCATTACTAGCAGTGCCAAGATGTCTACATAACCTCAAACCATATACTCCTTATATCCTGGCACAATGTGTATTTTATTCTTTTTGTCCATGTTGTCTCCCATTGTTGGTTGGTTTATACACTTTCAACTAAAAGAACAATTTTAAAAAGATATAAAAGCTCCGGGTATAAAATTTAAAAAAACGGAATTAGAAGAAATATTTGCTTCAGAAAATGGAGTTACAATATCGAAAATATATAAATATTTGTTAAACGTATTTATGGAAGACGAGATCGTAAAAGAAAACATGGTGATTTGGGCACAAAATATAGGGAAACCATTGGAGTTGGAACAAACCATATACTCCTATGTGACCATGTTCTTAGGTAAGTACTCACAATGGGCTGGATCCAGCTTAATCAAATTTAACCCCCATTGAAATCAATTTTTTAAAAGTCATGACTAACGTTAAGTCCTACTGATTACAATGGGAACTAATGGGAATTCAATGAGTTAGTCTGGCTCCAATTTAGACAATTTAAGCTAGGTTTAGAACATCCTTGAGGAAAGAGCTTGCCGTTCTTCCTCTTCTGTCTTCAATCATCCACTTTACTGAAGGAAGTGACTACTGTTATTCCTTGTGATCTAATTTATAACTCATCAACAGTAACACCATGTTCTAAGATCTGCCATACATGGTTTTCCTAACTCATCTCTCCAACTGTAGTATCAGATTGTCCTGGCTGGCATCTAATGAGCTTCTCAGTCTTAAGGACGTATTGACATTTTCTGAAATCCTGGATTTCCCTCTTTCTATGAGTAAGAACTACTCTCATTTTGAAAATGCAAGTTGTTCCATGAATCTCGAAATAGTAGTATTTGTGTAATATGCAGTTTATCAAACTAAATGCCAATGACAGTAGGTGAGAATGTTCAAAATAACGGAGATTTTAATGCTTCCGTATTGAAAGCTAGAAATATTATCCCTCATATTAAGATGTTACCATACTACTACTACTACTACTACTATGAGCATTAATCGAACAGGCAGTGGTCTTTGTCAGTGTCTCTCTTGCCCCTGATGGCTCCAGTGCCAGTGGGCTGTGGAATCTGCTCCAGATTTTAAAGGAGCCATCTACAGTACTGAAACTATTTTGGAGGTTGGGTTCAGCATTGTGAAGAGCTCCTTAGAGTTCACATTAAACCCAAAACAGGTTCAATGTTGCACTGACATCATAGTGATGTGTCTCCACTTCCTCTCCTTTTATTTCCCTCTGCCCTCACTTGAGGGCTGAAGGACCTCCATTACAGGGGAAAAGGTGGTAGGGACACTGCAGTAAAAGTAAACCAATGAATATCACAGAGGTAGTGCTTCTAGGAGGCTTACTGCAATGTTATTGTTCTTTGGATGAAGCTTGGATTTTGAAAATCCATAGTATTCATAAAGAAGTAGAAATAAACATTAATACATTTTGACATATAATGCAGCAAATTACTTTTGCAAACTGAAGTAATGCCCCCTGCATTCCCAAATAAAAAATAAATAAAAACAAAAGTAACATTACAAACTCTGGCTGTAAATGATTGTTTCTTGTCCTTTATTACAATGAACATATTTTTGCTATTGAGGCAGAGAATTTGTGGATACAACGATTGCATTTAGCAGAACAGCTTTCCAGCTTTCCAGTCTGTGCCACAGTACAAAGGTGGCATGAAAGTGGACCCCCGTCTCTAGCCACACCTGATGTACTGGTATTTTTCAGGGTGGAATATTCAAGACAGAGTTGGACTTTGTATCATGAGTCATGGCTCACTTAAGAGATAGCATTTCTAAAAACAACAACCAACAAACCAACATCTGGAAACAGTGATATCCTTGGGCCAAAAAATTTGGAAAAACACTAGCATGCTGCTAACGTATTTACATACACTTGGAACAATGAATTCCCTACAGCCTTCTTTTATGTTTGAGATATGCTAATAACATCAACTATTTCCACCGATGGTAAGGAATCCCTATGGAAACAGTACAGAACTTTGATTATGTGGACACCATAGTACAACAGATGGTTGCATAAAGTGTTTTGATTGGAAATCACTAAACACTTTTGCTTACCTCCCTTTCTTCAATTCTACACAAGCTCATCTGCCTGCTCCTCAGAACCCCTCAAAAGTTATAGTGTATTTCTTTTGTCTATACAAACCAAATGTTATAATCTCAAATTAAGCCAGATATGGAGCTGAAATAGCAATTTGCTAATGGATCACCCAACAGAAATATACAAGGTCCTAGAACAGTACCTGATGTGTTCTGGCAAGTCTATTACTTATACTAATAATATGAGTCATAATATTAACAATTTATTTGCATTCATGTCCATGATTGTGACATATGCCTTCATTTGCCAAGACTAATTTGAACCTCTTATGTCGGTCAAACAGACCAGTAACAGCATAGTAAAAGAAATTGTGAAATATTGCATTTTATCTAATTTGTGTCACTCCACTTCGACATACTACAGTCAATGGAAGGAGGGATGATTTTCACTGATGCCCTCCCAGCCTAAATCTATGGCAGAGGGTTGGAGGATCCCCTAAAATAGACAGATGGCACAGGGGGCTGTGTCCTTCTGATAGATCCATCTAATGTTTTGAAAATGGCCACATACACAAATCAGTTAATGTCACACAAGCTCAAGTGAACAGCTGCAAAATTACTGGAGTAGATTTCAGAACTGGAATTTGACAACAAATGTAATTGTATGCATAAGGAATGTTTGCAATTCTCCGTCAACAGAAGTTGCATGGTCTCCCATTTGACTATGGGTGGTACACATTCTTTAGTGTTCTAGTGATCAAAGTGAGCTCAGTTACTTATTGTAATACTATAAATTTTCTTCTTAAACAGTATTTAAACTTGTGAGCATACAAACCTCCTCATCTACATTGCTTCTCTAGTACAGATATTGGATAAAACTGCCCATTGACTATAAAATACGATTACAACCAATCATTAAGAATATCCAACAAACTACTATCATTACTGGAGAAGCTTCTATCAGTATTAGGAAGATTCCACAAGGTCCCAAGATTCTCCAGCAAATTTCTTAGGGGCTGGGGGACAAGAGGAGAGGGAGAAGTTCCATTGCTTAAGTGGTAGTGCTGGATTTTACTCTTCGCCTCTAAGCTATCAGTGCACCAGATATCTTCTCCTGTAAAGATGAAGTCTTTAAACAGATGATATCTAGCTGGGTAATCAATGAAGAACTGTACTAGGTAGAACTGAGATGTTTGTGCATGTCAAGTGCCTTCAAGTCATTTTTGATTTATGGAGACCCTAAAGCAGTGGTTCTTAACCTTGTTGGAGGTACTGACCCCCACCAGTTTCATATGCGCATTCACCGAACCCTTCTTACGATTCTTACGCATTCACTGAACCCTTCTACCGCCAATACAGACGGACCGTCAGCGCCATCCGGTGAGGGGAGTGGGCCGCTGCGCTGTCAATCATGCCACACGGCCAATCAGAGGGCCACTTCTGTCGGTGGAGGCGGGGCAAGCTGGTTTGGTTGGATGGGGCATATAAATATAAAACGCATACAGGTTGTCACCTGAAGCCAATGATGGACGAGTGGGGTGTGTCATCACGAATCATATGAATCGGATGTGTGTCTTGACTTCCGCCGAACCCACGAGACTGACTCACCGAACCCCTGGTGTTTGATCGAACCCAGGTTAAGAACCACTGCCCTAAAGTGAATCTCTCATGGGATTTTCTTGGCAAGATTTGTTCAGAAGAGGTTTGTCATTGCCTTTGCCTGAGGCTGAGAGCATGTGACTCGCCTGAGGTCACCCAAAGGGTTTCATGGCTGATCTGGAAATTGAACCCTGTTCTCCACAGCCGCAGTCCAACACTCAAATCATAATGCCATGCTTGCTCCAGAACTGAGAAATATCCCACTTTAAAACCCACAATACTATCAAGATAGAACACTTGGGGATTTATGCCTGTAGAAACAAATTTAAGTAGCGAGAGTTTCCTCCAATACTGCCAGATCAAAAATTAAGAAGTAAAAAACTAACTAGTGAAAATCATGGCAACAACTTGAGATTCTTTGAAAAAAATGAATTTCAACCATAACTGAAGAACTAGCTATATAGTTAAGAAATAATTACCGTATTTTTCGCCCTATAGGGCGCACTTTTTCTTCCCCTAAATATGCGTGGGGAAGTGAGTGCGCCCTATAGGGCGAAGGGGCCGAGGCCGTGGGGAGAAGGAGCCCTCCTTCCCCCCGCGACCTCAGTCTTTGAATGGACTGGTGCTGGGATCGAAGCGATCCCGGCACCAGCCCATTGAAAGACTGAGGCCACGGGGAGAAGGAAGGCTCCTTCTCCCCGCGGCCTCAGTCTTGGAATCGGCTGGTGCCGGGATCGAAGCGATCCCGGCCCCAGCCGATTGAAGACCGAGGCCGGCGGGGGAAGGAGCCTTCCTTCCCCCTCCGGCCTCGGTCTTGGAATGGGCTGCTGCCGGGATCGTTTCGATCCCGGCACAAGCCCATTCCAAGACCGAGGCCGGGGGGAGAAGGAGGGCTCCTTCTCCCCCCGGCCTCAGTCTTTCTATGGGCTTGTGCCGGGATTGAAACGATCCCGGCACCAGCCCATTCCAAGACTGAGGCCGGGGGGAGAAGGAGGGCTCCTTCTCCCCCCGGCCTCAGTCTTTCTATGGGCTTGTGCCGGGATCGCTTCGATCCCGGCACAAGCCCATAGAAAGACTGAGGCCAGGGGGGGGAGAAGGAGCCCTCCTTCCCCCCCCAGCCTGAGTCTTTCTATGGGCTTGTGCCGGGATCGCTTCGATCCCGGCACAAGCCCATAGAAAGACTGAGGCCGGGGGGGGAGAAGGAGCCCTCCTTCCCCCCCCAGCCTGAGTCTTGGAATGGGCTTGTGCCGGGATCGCTTCGATCCCGGCACAAGCCCATAGAAAGACTGAGGCCGGGGGGGGAGAAGGAGCCCTCCTTCCCCCCCCAGCCTGAGTCTTTCTATGGGCTTGTGCCGGGATCGCTTCGATCCCGGCACAAGCCCATAGAAAGACTGAGGCCGGGGGGGAGAAGGAGCCCTCCTTCCCCCCCCAGCCTGAGTCTTGGAATGGGCTTGTGCCGGGATCGCTTCGATCCCGGCACAAGCCCATAGAAAGACTGAGGCCGGGGGGGGAGAAGGAGCCCTCCTTCCCCCCCCAGCCTGAGTCTTGGAATGGGCTTGTGCCGGGATCGCTTCGATCCCGGCACAAGCCCATAGAAAGACTGAGGCCGGGGGGGAGAAGGAGCCCTCCTTCCCCCCCCAGCCTGAGTCTTGGAATGGGCTTGTGCCGGGATCGCTTCGATCCCGGCACAAGCCCATAGAAAGACTGAGGCCGGGGGGGAGAAGGAGCCCTCCTTCCCCCCCCAGCCTGAGTCTTGGAATGGGCTTGTGCCGGGATCGCTTCGATCCCGGCACAAGCCCATAGAAAGACTGAGGCCGGGGGGGAGAAGGAGCCCTCCTTCCCCCCCCAGCCTGAGTCTTGGAATGGGCTTGTGCCGGGATCGCTTCGATCCCGGCACAAGCCCATAGAAAGACTGAGGCCGGGGGGGAGAAGGAGCCCTCCTTCCCCCCCCAGCCTGAGTCTTGGAATGGGCTTGTGCCGGGATCGCTTCGATCCCGGCACAAGCCCATAGAAAGACTGAGGCCGGGGGGGAGAAGGAGCCCTCCTTCCCCCCCCAGCCTGAGTCTTGGAATGGGCTTGTGCCGGGATCGCTTCGATCCCGGCACAAGCCCATAGAAAGACTGAGGCCGGGGGGGGGGAGAAGGAGCCCTCCTTCCCCCCCCAGCCTGAGTCTTTCTATGGGCTTGTGCCGGGATCGCTTCGATCCCGGCACAAGCCCATAGAAAGACTGAGGCCGGGGGGGGGGAGAAGGAGCCCTCCTTCCCCCCCCAGCCTGAGTCTTGGAATGGGCTTGTGCCGGGATCGCTTCGATCCCGGCACAAGCCCATAGAAAGACTGAGGCCGGGGGGGAGAGAAGGAGCCCTCCTTCCCCCCCCAGCCTGAGTCTTGGAATGGGCTTGTGCCGGGATCGCTTCGATCCCGGCACAAGCCCATAGAAAGACTGAGGCCGGGGGGGAGAAGGAGCCCTCCTTCCCCCCCCCAGCCTGAGTCTTGGAATGGGCTTGTGCCGGGATCGCTTCGATCCCGGCACAAGCCCATAGAAAGACTGAGGCCGGGGGGGGAGAAGGAGCCCTCCTTCCCCCCCCAGCCTGAGTCTTTCTATGGGCTTGTGCCGGGATCGCTTCGATCCCGGCACAAGCCCATAGAAAGACTGAGGCCGGGGGGGAGAAGGAGCCCTCCTTCCCCCCCCAGCCTGAGTCTTGGAATGGGCTTGTGCCGGGATCGCTTCGATCCCGGCACAAGCCCATAGAAAGACTGAGGCCGGGGGGGGAGAAGGAGCCCTCCTTCCCCCCCCAGCCTGAGTCTTGGAATGGGCTTGTGCCGGGATCGCTTCGATCCCGGCACAAGCCCATAGAAAGACTGAGGCCGGGGGGGAGAAGGAGCCCTCCTTCCCCCCCCAGCCTGAGTCTTGGAATGGGCTTGTGCCGGGATCGCTTCGATCCCGGCACAAGCCCATAGAAAGACTGAGGCCGGGGGGGAGAAGGAGCCCTCCTTCCCCCCCCAGCCTGAGTCTTGGAATGGGCTTGTGCCGGGATCGCTTCGATCCCGGCACAAGCCCATAGAAAGACTGAGGCCGGGGGGGGGGAGAAGGAGCCCTCCTTCCCCCCCCAGCCTGAGTCTTTCTATGGGCTTGTGCCGGGATCGCTTCGATCCCGGCACAAGCCCATAGAAAGACTGAGGCGGGGGGGGGGGGGGGGGAGAAGGAGCCCTCCTTCCCCCCCCAGCCTGAGTCTTGGAATGGGCTTGTGCCGGGATCGCTTCGATCCCGGCACAAGCCCATAGAAAGACTGAGGCCGGGGGGGGGGGGAGAAGGAGCCCTCCTTCCCCCCCCAGCCTGAGTCTTGGAATGGGCTTGTGCCGGGATCGCTTAGATCCCGGCACCAGCCCATTCAAAGACTGAGGTCGCGGGGGGGGGGAAGAAGCCCTCCTTCCCCCGCGACCTCAGTTCAATGGGCTGGTGCTGGGATCGGTCTCCAATCCCAGCACCAGCCCATTGAACAACCGGCCTCCGGCTAAAGGGAGGAATCCTTTTTTCTTGGATTTTCCCCCTTAAAAATTGGGTGCGCCCAATATGCCGGAGCGCCCTATAGGGCGAAAAATACGGTACATTTTAGGAGACACAGAGAGAAGATTTGAAAACCAGTGTTACAAATTAGGATTGGCAATTTTCCCCTCCCACAAAATAGATCACATTGTAACCATATAAAAGACTCAGATTTTCAAGTACAGTAGGTCCTTATTATCTGCTGGGGTTTGGTTCCAGGACCCCGTGGATACCAAAATCTGTGGATGCTCAAGTCTCATTAAATACAATGGCATAGTAAAATGGCACCCTTTATATAAAATGGCAAATCAAGGTTTGCTTTTTGGAATTTATATATCTTTAAAATATTTTCAAGTCTTGGATGCTTGAATCTGTAGATTTAAAAATCCATGCATATAGAGCACTAAGTATAATATCAACTTTGAATATTTATTTTATTTTTAAAAAGCTTTGTCCAATAAAACAGAAATAAACTAATTTATCATAAACATGACTTTTATTAAAATCTTATTTTTTAGGAAATAGAGATTATGGCAGCTGTGGTAAACAGTTGGATACAAATATAAGCTCAAGAACAGAAGGATACAGTAGCTGGTCAATAAACACTGCAAAATTTTATTTCTCTCAACCTGTTTCCCCATACATATGTAAATTGAATCCAATGGTCATGCATGATGTAGCATTTGATGTTGATTTCTGCAGATTTTATTTTACTGTTCTGATTAGGCTGATTTTTAGCACCTTACCCTTCAGTCTTTTCTTGTTTTCATGAAAGGCTAGGGCATGGAAAGGAATATGATGAAAACAGAATAGAGTAACAAGCTAAGTCTCCCTCCTGCCCTTACAAATAACATTTAAGAATTTAGCTGACAGTAAAATACATGTTTCTTTGGTTGCAAAGCAGGGGGGAAAGATGCAAAGCACTTGCTTGTGTGATAAATGCACACTATAGCATTCTAAAACAGGAGACAAGAATGTCAAGAGTGTATTCTTCCCCCAATGCCAGATGGAAAGGCTATTATTATAAATGAAAGGCAGCAGTAGTGGATGCCAGGCACTTTTGTTGTGTGCCAGATTCTGAAGTCCAGATGTAAGCAGGTTACCCCTGGGACAGGACAGGCTTCAGCTCCCGCAGTAGTATAGAGCCAATCACCGTTTTCTCAGTGTTTATGATGAGCTTCGCTGTAGACCCTTCCTCCAGCTCCACAGTGACTAGCATCAGTGACCCACTATGCACAGTTTTAGCTGCAAACCTAGGGGATGAAAACAAAATCTGTTAACACCTTTATACAAAATAAAAAACAAGAGCCATATTTTGTCAAAAGTTTAATGACTATAAGTATCATCCCCATAACAGAAAAGGTTCTTGAAACACACCACCACATTAACACATTAATACTATATAAAGACAATCTGCAATCTAAATATAATTTAGAAAGAAACAGTTAAACCATGCTAAAAATGGAAGCCAATTACACCCATGGATCTCTAGATTTAGCAACAAACAAAACAAAACAAACAGACCTTTATCTGAAAACAGAGCTCCTAAGAGAATACATATTATTTTGGGTTACTTCAAATGATAACAAGGTAATCCTACAACCCGCACCAAAAAATTAAAGTGCTAACATTTTGTGGACATACAGATTTCCAAATATGCAGCTTCAAGGGAATGGTCAGTCTAGCTCACACAAGTACTCTAAATTTAAAAAAAAATTAAAAAAATCTTAATATTAAATATTCTTTATACTATGAAACACACAACAACAAGATTATATAGTTAAAGGCAACTTGAGATCTAATCCCCCATTACTAAATTCCAAGACATGAAAAACTGACTCATTACATGGAATTAAAAGCAAAACTAGTCTTTTAAGCACTTCAATTGACTGAAAAGCCATTTTAGGGACAATGAACTTCTGTCAATCTGCTTAATTCATTCTGCATGCACAGCCAGGCCCCAGAGACAGGAAGGAAAGGGATGACAACAGCCTATCCTTCCATGTTCCACAAAACACACCAACCCCCAATTTTATATTTAAAAAAAAAAAGAAAAAGAAAAGAAAAAGAACCCAGAGCACAACAAAGTTGCTGCACATGGGCTTTGAAAACACTAACAAGTGTAGAGCAGGTCTGTGACCCTCCCTGACCCCACTTTGCAGGGCCAATTCCCTCTCTCCTTTCTGAGTGACACGTGTCTGAATCAGAGCCATCTGCCTCAATTTGCGCAACATCTTCAGCCACAATAGGACCCAGTTAGCCCTGACAAGGCTCACAATACATAAAAATAAAACTGCTGTGCTGACAGCACACCATCAGCTATTCAAGAGCAAACCAACTGGTCAGTGTCTCATGTCTGACAATTAGCAAGGGCCTTGCAGAGCGCCTCCTGGACTCCTTAGGGATCTGTTTAATTACCATCAACATAAAAGAGGGAGTTTATCAGCAGATACTCAAAAAGCTTCACTCTAGACTTAATTAAAATATTAGCCTCTTCAGCAGGAAACAGATTCCCTATAAATGAAAACTAATTTCTTTTCTTTTTTCTTTTTCTTTTTTAAACAAGCATATCAACTTTAAAATCTTGTAACACATTACCCTAATTTAGGAAAGAATAGTAATTCTTAAATATCACTCTTCATGGGTCAATATATTTCTTTTCTTTAAACAAGATATACAGTTCTTGGCATCTCCCTTCCGACACACAAATGCTGGTCATTTGCTTCAAGGATCCTATTTTTATCAAAATGTTAAAATCCATAGTTTTTGTCCATCAATTCGGAAAGGCTGCTAATATGTAAACAGTAGCCTTATTAGTCTCTTTATTTGTTTAACACTCATCATGGGACTACAGAAGCAAGATATGCCTAATTCACACAATAAAAGCTCTGGAGTAGGAGCTTCCATGGTTTTGCATAGCCCCAAGGCTCATTTTACTCCTTTTCAGGGCTAAACTGCAAGTGATATAAAGTCAATGTTATTATAAAAACAAACACACCCCAAAGGCATGATGGGGGGGGGGGTAAATTCTGGCTGGGTGCCTCTGTAGGTCACTTAAGCAATTAGGTAAGGAAAAGTTGTTTAAAATGAATACTTAGGAAGTCCTTTTTTTTTGAAAAAGAGGATTAAACTGTCAGGTAACAAGAAGTCAGTAAAGTCTGTCTTATACAAGCTGCTATCTTCTCTCATAGCAGGAATTAATGTTGCTTTTATTTCTAAGGGGACCAAATGTTGGAACCACTTACTGATATCAGATGACCAGTTGAATCTCATATGGTACTACACTGTTACAGAAAAACGTAAGCAACTATTTAAAATAGAAAGCAAGAGGTGGTCACAAGTGATTATGGGCTGTGGGAAGTAAATACCTCTTTCCTAACATCTGAAACACTAGCAATAGTAGATATTCCAGTCTCACTAATCTAGAATATGCTATTCCAAGACACATAGATATCAGAAAGCAGAGATCATTAATTGCACGGCAGTTATGAAACCATAAGGGATATGATATGTATTGATGTGACAAGTCTGAATGTGAATAATCATGATATGGGGAAAGGGGAAGCCTGACAGTAGTAAAAGAGGATATGTCATTTCCCGGATGAGAGAGATGGACAGTGAAGAAAACTGACAGAAAGAAAATAAACTCATTTGAGATGTGGTGCTGGAAAAGAGTGAAGATACTATAGATGTTCAAAAAGACAAACAAATAGGTTCTTCCTGGAAGCCAAGATGACAAAACTAAATCCTTCCTGGAAGCCATGATGACAAAACTGAGACTGTCGTACTTCACCCACATCATGAGAAGCCATGATTCACAAGAAAAGACAATAATGCTAGGAAAGGTAGAAGGCAGTAGAAAGAGAAGAAGATTATACACCAGATGGATAGATTCAAATCAGGGAGGCCACAAGCCTGAATCTACAGGACCTAAGCAGAGCAATGGAGCATAGGTGGTCTTGGAGATGTCTCATTGGCAGGGTTGCCATGAGCTGGGCTGACTCGAGGGCAGCTAACACCAAATTGTGTGGGGAAAGGAGGGTGATTTCCTTCCCTTCTTTTATAATACTACAAACCAGAGTCTTCCACTGAGAAAAAATGATGGGAGGTTCAGGACTGATATGAAATACCATTTCATGCAGTGTATAGTTAAATTTTGGGATTTACTATTGCAAGAGGTAATTATGGTCACCAACATGGACAATTTTAAAGAGGATAAGGCTATCAAGAGTCATTAGTCACGATAGCTATGTATTGCTTCCAATATCAGATGTGGTATACTTGTGGACACTAGTTAGTTGGGAACATGAGAATGAGGAACCACTGTGGAAACAGAAGGTTGTACAAGATGGGTCTTTGGTCTGGTTTAGCCTGGCTGTTTTTCTGGATGTCTCTAATTAAGATGCTGAATTTGCATATTATAAATTAATACAGTGAACCAACCAAATCATTTTTATCTAATAGTTATTTGATTTTTTTTTATAAGTATGCCTATGACTGGCAATAAAGCCATGTTCTCTTGTTTAAAGAAGATAACCAACAAAAATAATTGCTTTCCCCTCTAAATCAAACTACCAAAAGCTAATAGTCATGGTACCTACATACTACTTGCGGTATCAGAGGTAGTGTGCTGCCCAACAGAGATTGCTGGGTAACAAAGGGGAGGGGCGCTAATTGTGCTTATGTGCTTGCAGGTTTTCCATAACCATCTGGCTGGTGACTGTGAGAAGATAATACTGACTAGACTGGCCTTCAGTCTGACGCAGCAAAGGTTTTCTCCAGTTCTCACCTTCTCAAGATCATAAAAATACTAACAACCACAGCAACATGTATTGCTACCTAATCAGCCCAGTAGTCTAAAGAAAGCACAGTACTGATCACAAACTTTTCCTAAACATATTCCTTGCTCTTGCAATGTAGATTGAGAGATTTACAAGGTGGTGTAGAACTCTGATTTTTTGCAATTAAAAATTAATGAAAGAATTTAACCTTTGACAAATTATTAATACATAGATTTACAACCAAATTCTCGTAACACTTATTTCAATTAGTATTACAACATGTTTTCTCTTTTTAGTAGTCTTGTTTCTACTTTTTCCCTGTCCTAAGTTCAATTTTCTCCTCTTTTCAGATTTGGTAGTCAGCAGAACCTGTTATAATGGTTCATTCATGCTAAAACCTTTCCCCCCTACCCTGTACGTGCAACCTTCAATTGCTGCCTGATGAAGCAGACAGAATCCTATTAGTAAGAAAGACGATCACAAGATGCAATGCCCAGCCCAAGCTATACAAAAATAATTAGCCCAAAGTTGACAAATGTGCAATGAAGTCACACAATTAATGCATTAGAAAATGTGCTGTGAATTAGTCTTCTAATCCCAAATACTAGAGTGAAAGGCAAAAATTATAAAATTTTGTATGATATTAGGGCAAAAAACATTTAAAAATCAATTAATGTCAATGTTCTATAATGGCTACAAACCTATGAACAAAGCACAACTCAATCCAGTGATCCCATAAGATTTTCAATACAATCACATTAGCTATCACCTGTAACATAATACATGAAACATAAAAAAAAAAAGTTGATATATGTTAAAAATTACATGGTTCCCTTGTAATGCTAATGTTCAGAGATGAGACATTTCTTTTTTCTTTGGTGGAGTCTCTCCTTCAAATCTCTGTCCTGGCCAGTTTTCATCTGTTTTAAATCTAAAAGCTGTAGTTATACCTCTAGACACAGTGCTTCATACTTGTCTTGAGCAGATTAAATTCAGATTTGATAACATACATCTGCAAAAATATCAATGCAGTTTTCTTTTAGCCTGAAAATTGCACTCCGGGTGTGCTGACCCCTGCGATTCAAACTTCCTCATCAACTGAACCTAAAAAAAATTAATTCAAATCTCAATAAGTATGGCTTGGCTCTCTCCACTGATATGTACCACAGCAAAGGCAAGACAGCCACATCCAGAATCTAAGCATCTAAGAATCCCTGTCTTAAATGTCCATTCATTTTAACAGTACAAAACCCAATTTGGCTTATATCAAAAAATTACAGTCATTTTGCATTTTAGTACCACATGTCATTTCCATTACTGTGACATTTTCCCCATTAAAAAGGCTTGGAATCTCTGATTTTTAGTACATTCCTGTTAAAAAGACAACTTAAGAAGTTAGTGGAATTGTTTCCTTTCTAGTAAAAGCAGGTAGACATTTCAATTATAAAACTGAGCATCTATGTAATAGCATCATTTTGCAAAACAAAGTGGTTTAAAGTATATAAAACTGGTTTACAAACATGAAATAAATGTTTCTAAATGTCCTGCTAAAAGACTGAGGCATATAAGCCTTTTGATTTTTACTACAAAGAAGTGATCAACTTATTTTGCTTTATAATTTCAGATACAGAAGCAGTGCTGTCCTCTAGTGGACAAGAAACAGGATGGTAGTAAAATCACTTTAATTCACTTAAATATGCAACACCATGTATGTGCACATATACACACAGAAGCAATGTTGCACTGTTTCTATATAAAAGAAATCTGGATTTCAGAGACCCATAAGTAGTAAAGTTCTGCAAATATTATCATCTGGTATTTAGCACACATGGTTTTAAAACAGATATATTGAAGAAACAAAATTAAAATACTTATGGACACACAGGCCTTCACATTTTCCTCACCTCACATTAAAATATATGGGCAAAATTATTTAATCATGCCAACAACCATGATCACAACTTTCACCAATGAAAAGTATTAATGTTCTATTTTCATTGCTCCAATTTTGCTATACTTAGGGGAAGATGTACAGAGCATTTCCATAAGAAGTAATGACAAAAATGTCCTGGTGCTTTATTAATTACAGGAGTGGAAGGCCACAGGTTTAAAACTGGATGGTCATTAACTATCTCTGAAAAATGTTTGAAGGTCATTATTGACTTTAGAAGTCAAGTATAAGGAAGGTAAGAATAATTAATACCACATTTAGGTAATTTTAAAGCTGAGTAGCACAATATTAAAGGTCTAATTTTTTTCATGAATATATTTTGGATTGACCCACTTAACAAACAATTCAGAAATTATGAGGGAAAATTGTTAAATGTTTCAAACAAATAAACCACTAACACATTCTAGATTGAAAAACTAGTGTGTCTCTCTAATTAGGAATATTAAAATTTTGGATTTCCAATGAACAGCTGTAAGAACAAAGACCCTCACAAGATTACAAAATAACACAGGATGCACTTGACTCCAAACTTACATCACTACGTTCTTTAGTGGTATGATAGGAAGGCAGAAGAACAGGTTCGTACCTGTAACTGTAGTTCTTTGAGTTGTCATCTGTGAATTTACACAATTGGGTTTTCCTATGCCTGTGCCTGTGCAATTGTGTGATTCCCAGACACCATGAAGGAGGAGGACAGGTTGCTTATCTGTGACTGTAGTTCTACGAGTGGTCATCTGTGAATTCACACAACTGCGCAGGTGCAGGAAAACCCAATTGTGTGATTCACAGAAATACTGTTTTCTGATTTAGAACAGATGTTGGACTTTGGTAAGTCACATGGGTTGCAGACAGCAGCAGAATTTCACTGCTCGTCCTATGTAGCCTCTGATAAAATGTGCCCCCTCTTCCTACATAGCCATTCTTGACTGGCATTGCTGAGCTTAAAAAGCCTCAGTTGGTGCTTTCCTTCATCAATTTAGGAATCCTTTACAAGTTCAAGAAATGGCATGGGAGCTATTTTTCCATGAGTCTATACCATATTACTGTCTTTTGTTGTTGTTGTGTGCCTTCAAGTCACTTCTGACTTATGGCAACCCAAAGGTGAGCCTATAATGGGATTTTCTTGGCAAGGTTTGTTCAGAGAAGTTTTGCCATTGTCTTCTCCTGAGGCCAAGAGACTGCGACTTGCCCACGGTCACCCAGTGGGTTTCCATTGCTGAGCTGGAAATCAAATGCTGGTCTCCAGAGTCATAGTCCAGCACTCAAAATACTACACCTAATTACCTAAATGTGACATTAATTATTCTTACTTTCCTTATACTTGACTTCTAAAGTCAATACTGACCTTCAACAGTAAGTACTGTCTTACTGTGTATAAAAATATAACCATGCTTATGGTAGTAATCACCCAGGTCTTTACCATGGATTCACCAGAAGCAATAATCAGGATCTTCAGGACCCAAAGTGGTACTTTAGACATAGTAGTGCTGATGGAATGTTTTGCTGATGTATAGTAGTGCTGATGCAATGTTTTGTTTTGTTTTTAAATTATAAAGGACACCTTTAATTTAATTTTTGAGAGGAGCAGAAAAAAATGTATTTTATTACTACATTATTATTATTATTATTATTATTACTATTATTAACATTTATTTATAGAGCACTGTAAAAGTTGCACAGTGCTTTACAAAGTAGAGCTCAAATAAAATAAGAATAAAGCCTGCCAAGCAGTGCACAATCTAAAACAACAACATTACAAGATAAAATAATCTCTTAAAATAATACTAACTAGTGTATAAAAGGAAGCCAAAGAAACAAGAGATTAACAACTATTACTTCCTTGGCTAATTTCAAGGTCCAATTGAAGACACTCCTGGAACAAAAGTGTCTTCAATTGGACCTTGAAATTAGCCAAGGAAGTAATAGTTCTTAGTTGTATGGGGAGGAGATTCCAGGCATGGGGAGAAGCACAGGAGAATATATTCCTTCTAAACAAATATTTCAAGAAAACCCCATGATAGGTTTGCCTTAGGGTTGCTCTAAGTTAGGAACAATTTGAGGGCACACAACATCAGCTTATTGGAATACTAAAATATTATATTCATAACATGCAGCAGTCTCTAAAAATGATATAGGAAGCTACAGTAAATAAGCTGCAACTTATCCACAGAGGCAACTGGCACAATTTCCCATCCTGCATCTAACACTACTTAATGCAAAGAATAAAAACACTGTTGCCTGGTGAAGAGCAGGATTTTAAGTGAGCATCCAAACCTTTGGGAGCAACAGTGATTCAAAACAGCAGATCATTCTATCCCAAGGGGGAGGGGGAGAGAATATTTATGTTTGTTCATTGATAGTTAAGGCACATAAGGATAAATCCCATATTGTTGGGCAGAATATAAGTGGGGAACTGAATTTATTGCGCATAAAATAATGCCTCCAAAGACAAAAACATTGATGATGGGCAGAACAAATCTTTTTCTAAAAGTGATGGAACTGCACAACAAGATATCCTCTAAATACAGAGAAAAAGTGTATAGGATGCAATGCATTTGTAATGTTTCCTTATTCCCATTACATTTGCCTTGCATCACCTTTGATTTGTGCCTCCTTTATCTACTCTTCCTCAACTGGGAACATGCAACTTCTTCCATAACAAAGGGGTAATAAAGACACCCAAAAGGGTCGCTATGAACTGGGGGAATGAATGGTTAATGTCATACTATGTAAAGGAATGAAAGTTACTATTGTTTTAAATATAATTTCAACTTCTTAAAATGATAGATAAAAATCTGTTTGTGGATATATAAAATAGATCTATCTGCAGTGGGCATGTAACACCAAAAAATCTAAGGAGACTTTCAACACAATTAGGAACATGACTCATCAAAAGATATTCAAGGTATTAAAAGCTGATACTGCTCAGTTGTTGTTGTGTGCCTTCAAGTCATTTCTGACATGGTGACCCTAAGGCAACCCTTTCACAGGTTTTCTTGGCAAGTTTCTTCAGAGGGGGTTTGCCACTGCTGTCCTCTGAAGCTGAGAGACTTCCCAAGATCACCCAGTGGATTTACATGGCAGAGCTGGAATTTGAACCCTGGTCTCCAGACTCATAGTCCAATACTCAAATCACTACACCATGCTGGCTCTTAGGGCAAACTAAATACCTATATATATTTAAAAAGAAGTACAAGACGCAAACACTGCATATTACAAAATATAAAATAAACAAAGAGTACATATGGTATTAACCAAAAATGTACAGTTCCAACATTCTTTGTTTAATACAAAATATAATTAAGGGAGTTATGCCCCATAACTATTACTGCTGCAGGCCTTTCAGTGACTAACAGGCCTTGTTTGACAGTGGAATACTCTGCCTCGGAGTGTGGTGAAGTATCCTTCTTTGGAGGTTTTTAAACAGAGGCTGGATGGCCATCTGTCGTGGGTGCTTTGATTCTGTGTTCCTGCATGGCAGAGGGTTGGACTGGATGGCCCTTGAGGCCTCTCCCAACTCTATGGTTCTATGATTCTAAAATGGCCACATTGCATGAAATCTTTCAAAATATATATTGCTTTATCAGCTTGCTCTTGTACAGCAGTGGCGGGCAACTTGTGGCTCACTAGACACAGGTGGACTAAGACTTCCTTCATTCTTCATAACTAACTGTATTAGCTAGGGCTGAAAGGAACTGCAGACTATTATCACTTTGAGGGCCAGACTCATTGCAGATCAGGAACAACAATCCCCAATATAATTTCACAATGTACAATAAGTAGTTGTACAAAAATATCCATGAAAAAGTTCATTAATTTGGACACAAAGTTAAATGAGGATATCTATGATTACAATCTAATTGGCTTCCAGGTTACATTTCAATGTGAAACAGAATAAATGGGAAAAACTAATGTAGTTTTCTCCTATTATTTTTAAATCACTTCTTTCTTTTAATACATTTAATCGAGAAGACTATTTAGTTGCAGCCATGCCCAGTAAATGAGGCAAATATAAACAATTCAAGAACTGATTCCAAGTGCAGAACTGACTACAAGATGAGAAAGGAGTACAAACATAACTATGGTCTCTTGTGCTCATTAGCTTTTCTCAATAGAAAAACCATTATTTTCCCTTTTTAAATATAATTTGCATAGCTTGTCTTGCTTCAGTTATACCTGTCCTGAGTAAACCACCAGAGCCTGTATACATGACAAAATAGAGAACTAATCTCTTCTGCTCATATAAAGAACATTCTTCCAAATCAAGTAATACAATATCTACGTGAACACAGATGGTCAGAAGGCTTAATCCAAACCTACTGTCTAATCCCAAATTATACTATTAACCATGAAGGCAAGGGATTTAAAAAGGCAAAGGAGTATCTTCCCTCCCAACCATGACACATCCATTGTTGTTGCCCATGTGGTATGTGATGCAACAATCACAATTTTGAATCCCTAAAGACCAGTGGCATTCCTGCACTGGGTGACACCTGGTGCCGGGGGGGGGGGAGGGGGTTTCCAGGGGGGTGGGATTTCTGGTCTTGGACTTCTGGTGGGGTTTCGGGGGAGCACTGAAAAAGCCCTGGGCGGCCTCGAAAAGGCCCTGGGCAGCCCGGAAAAGGTCCTGTGCGGGCTTTGAAGGCCCTAGGCGGCCCCAAAAAGGCCCTAGGTGGCCTGGAAAAGGCCCTGGGCGGCCAAAAAAGCGTGCTTGGGGTGCAGGGAGACGACCTGATGTCACCACCCTTCTGGGATGTCATCCAGTGCGGCCTACTCCCCCCCCCCCAGTGATGCTATTGCTAAAGACTATGCCAGTAACCAGGGGTATCACTAGGTGGTGCGGGGATGTGGGTCATGAAATAGTGTATGTCACTTTAAAGATCCTTGGCTTTCAATGTGCTGCTGGTGTGGATAATCTGAAATCTAGTAACATTTTTAAAAATTCAAATGTTTTCTACATATTGCTTCTACCCTTCTATATTCCCTGCCAAACCTAATATAAAATGGAAAATATATCTACCACTATAATACATAAACTAAAGGGATCTTGTAGCACTTTTGGGGACTAACTGTGCAAAAGAAGTCGTAGCATAAGCTTTCATAGAATTGGTTTAATTGCATCTGAGGAAGTAGACCAAATCTACAAAAGCTTATGCTGCAACGTCTTTTGCAGTTAGTTTCAAAAGTGCTAAAAGATCCATTTACATACTAATTAAAGGCATGGTTACGTCAGAAAAATAAGGGCGGAGAGTTTAGATATCTAGTGAACAAGTAATCCACTTACAAAAAATAACTGAATCTCCTCTACATTACTGACCACAATTACAGAAAGTAAAAACACAGCCCATTCATTTTTGCTTAGCTGCTTCATTCAGTGAAATTTTTCATACATTTATGACTGTAGCACCTATTATGAGATCTGAAAAATGATTATGGTTATTTGAGCACAGTCCAATCTTAGACAATACTGTAACAGGTATGAAGCAAGGGATCTGGCATTTTAAACTAAAAATCAAATTGCACTTAATATATATATCTGAAATTGTAAATTATTATGCAGGCACTCACACATCATTATAGACACAGTAAACCTTTAATAAACGTACAACCAGTGTTGTGCTCTTTTGTTAACAAGGATGCATCTGAGAAGAGAGAAGCAGACATTCAAGGAAAAAGGCACTGAAGTAAAAATGGGAGAAAAGGTTATGCTAGTTAAGTTGTTACAACCTGGCTCCAAGAAAACCATATATCCTTAATCTGTCTTTCTTTCTTTCTTTCTTTCTTTCTTTCTTTCTTTCTTTCTTTCTTTCTTTTTTCTTTCTTTCTTTTTTTTTTTAAAAAGGTCTATGTGGTTCCAATTTTTTAATAATGAACATGCAGAATAGATATTGACATTTTAAAACTTAACAAAGAGTATTGTGGCACTTTGAAGACTTTTCTTTTTGTTTTGTTTCTTTTGTTTTGTTTCTTTTTGTTTAGAAGAATCAGCAAGAAGTTGCAGTTTGAATGTTTGGACTAGAACTCTGGGAGACCAACATTTGAATTCCAGCTCAGCCACAGAAACCCACTGGGTGACCTAGCACAAGTCACACATTCTCAGCCTTAGAAGAAGGCAATGACAAGTTTCCTCTGAGTAAAATCTTGCCAAGAACACCCTATATGATAGGGTCACCCTAAATTGGAGTCAACTTGAAATTACATAATAATAATAATAATATTTGTTTGGCATAAGCTTTTCTGCACTGGAGCCCTGATAAAATGTAATGCAGCCCACAAAAGCTTAGGCCTACTAAAGCTTATTAAGTTATTGAAGCTTATTAAGGTGCTACAATACAGTTCTTTATTTTATCATATTTTTGATGGCAACAGACTGATACAATATCCACTTGAGAATGTTGACCTTTTCAAGATTCTGAAAAGTTTGATCCTATTTTAGAAGTTGCTTTCTGTATTCTGCTACTTAATCATAGAATCATAGAACTGGAAGAGATCACAAGGGAAATCTAGTCCAACCTCTTGCCATGCAGGAATATACAAGCAAAGCACTCCTGATGGATGGCCATTCAGCTTCTCTTCTTGTAGTTTGAATCTACTGCTTTATGTTCTATTTTCTGGAGCAGCAGAAAACAAGCTTGCTACATCTTCAGTAGGACACCCTTTCAAATACTTAAAGATGGCTATTATGTCACTTCTTAATCTTCTCTTCTCCAAACTAAACATACCCAGCTCCCTAAATTGCTCCTCATAGAGCCTTTTACCATTTTGGTCCTTTTCCTCTGGACATGTTGCACATTGTCAACATCTTTTTTGAAATGTGGTGCCCAGAACTGGACACAGTAATCCAAGTGAGTTCTGGCCAAATCAAAATACTATTACTTCTCTTGATCTAACAGTATAAGCCTACTGATGCACCCTAAAATCGCATTGGCTTTTTAAACTGCCACACACATCACACTGTTGTTCAGCTTGTAGTCTACTAAGGCTTCTAGACTCCTGTTCACATGTACTGTTGTCAAATCAAGTGTCACCTATCCTATATCTGTGCATTTAATTTCTTTTCTGCCCGGGTGTAGTATCCTACACCTCTCCCTGTTGAAATTCATTTTGTTAGTTTTGGCCCAGCTCTCTCATATGTTATGGTCATTTTGAATTCTGATCCTGTCCTCTGGGATATTAGCCACTCCTCCTGATTTGTTGTCATCAGTAAATTAGATAAGCATGTCCTTTATTCTATCATCCAAGTCATTGATAAATGTGTTGAATATCACTGGGCCCAGGACAGAACCTGTGGCACCCCATTAGTTACTTCTATCCAGGATGAAGAGGGGCCATTGGGGAGCACCCTTGGGTTCAATTAGTCAACTAATTACAGTTGGCCCTGTCTATCTGCAGGCTTGCCATCCTCAAGTGTCCCTGCCCAGTTCTCCCTAATGGCAGCACATGCATGCAGCTGCTTTAACACTGCTGTGCATGTGGCGCACCACCATTAACAAAAATGGGATTTGAGATCCTGTGGTTTTTGGCATCAGCAGGGGGTGGGTGGGACCAGAATGGAACCCCTGCAATATGAAGTGTTGACTGTACAAAGCCACCTAACAGTACCAATTTCTAGTTCACATTTTACTAGCTTGTTTGCAAGAATATTTAGGGGGACCTTGTCAAAGGCCTTAATAGAATCAAGACAGCATGCTTGTAACATAATGAGCAAACTCTCTCAAAAGAAACCTGACAAAACTATCCTGGAAGTAGGTCTGAAAAGCACGTTATTGGGTTATGCAATGACACCTAAACGTATTTCCTACAGATCTTCTATAAACCAATATATATAATAAATATGTATAAATATGTATGTCTCTTGCTTGTTCATGAGAAAAAATATAAACACAATTCATATATAAGACATAACGTAATCCATATACAAATAGCAAAGATGTAATGATCAACAGTTTACAGCAGGGGTAAGCAACCTTTCCCCTTTAAGGGCCGAGGGACTTCAGCTCCCAGAAGCCTCAGCCATGTTGGCCAATAGCCCCTGGGAGTCTGGGAGCTGAAGTCCCTCGGCCCTTAAAGGGGAAAGGTTGCCTACCCCTGGTTTACAGTAACCATATACAACATTACTTCAATTGTGTGCTTTTAAGACCTAGATAGTCAAAAGACCAAGATAGTATTATCAGCTTGTTTGTTTTTGGGAAACCCATGTTAACTTTTAAGATCAAGGCATTCCTTTCCAAATGTTTACATATGTTATTCATTATTGAGTAAAATCTACTTAAAATTTTGAGTTGACCTTGATAAACTAGAAAAGTGAACTGAGGCTGACAGAATGCAATGCAACAGAGACAAATGCAAAATTCCACATTTTATGCCACAAAAACAGAGAGACAGGTATAGGACAGGGGATACTTGGCTTAGCAGCAGATATCCACTGAGGTTTGGTTCCAGGGCACAACCCCAATAACAATATCCGTGGATGCTTAAGTTCCATTGAATACAGTATCATAGTAAAATTGTATCCCTTATATAAAATGGAAAATGAATGTTTGCTTTTTGGAATTTACAATTTGTAAAATATTTTTAAACCTTGAATGCTTGAATCCGTGGATAAAAAAATCTGTGGATACAGAGGGCTGACTGTACACAGAAAAGGACCTAGGGATTATTGTTGATCCTAAGTTGAATATGACTCAGCAACGTGCTTCAGCAGTAAAGGAGGCAAATATTTTAGCCTTAACAGGCTACACAAAATCTTTAACAAAGATTTAACAATAACTGTAACAAAAACTTTTAACAGTTCCATTAAGTTCTGCACTAGTCAGGCCTCGTCTGGAATACTGCATTCAGTTTTGGGCACCTACCGTATTTTTCGGCATATAAGACGCACTTTTTCTTCCCCAAAACGAGGGTGGGGAAGTTGCTGCGCCTAATGAAGCAAATATAAAAGCTGAGGGCAAACTGCCGAGGCCTAGGCTAAAAGTAGGCCTCATTTCAACCTCAGCCTTGGTGCTGCAGTGGGCTCCTCCCATCCCAGGAAGAGCCCATTGGAGCAGCCAGGACGGGGGTGGAAAGAGTCCTCTTTTCCTGGCTAGTTGAATGTGCTCCTCCTCTTTCCACCCCCATCCTGGGTGCTTCAATGGACTCTTCCTGGGGTCAGAGGACATCCTCCCATCCCAGGAAGAGTCCATTGGAGCACCCAGGACGGGGGTGGAAAGAGTCCCCCCCTTGAAGAAATCAGCCAAGAAAACCCTCATGGTAGGATCCAAATGATCCAGAAATTACTCCAAGGCACTGGATTAGTACCCTGGCCAAGTTACACTGTCTCAGCCTCAGAGGGTGGAAATGGCAAACTCCCTCCTCTGAAGAAATCTGCCAGGAAAACCTCATGGTAGGATCCAAATGATCCAGAAATTACTCCAAGGCACTGGATTAGTACCCCGGCCAAGTTACACTGTCTCAGCCTCAGAGGGTGGAAATGGCAAACTCCCTCCTCTGAAGAAATCTGCCAGGAAAACCCTCATGGTAGGATCCAAATGATCCAGAAATTACTCCAAGGCACTGGATTAGTACCCTGGCCAAGTTACACTGTCTCAGCCTCAGAGGGTGGAAATGGCAAACTCCCTCCTCTGAAGAAATCTGCCAGGAAAACCTCATGGTAGGATCAAAATGATCCAGAAATTACTCCAAGGCACTGGATTAGTACCCTGGCCAAGTTACACTGTCTCAGCCTCAGAGGGTGGAAATGGCAAACTCCCTCCTCTGAAGAAATCTGCCAGGAAAACCCTCATGGTAGGATCAAAATGAGCCAGAAATTACTCCAAGGCACTGGATTAGTACCCTGGCCAAGTTACACTGTCTCAGCCTCAGAGGGTGGAAATTGCAAACTCCCTCCTCTGAAGAAATCTGCCAAGAAAACCCTCGTGGTAGGATCCAAATGATCCAGAAATTACTCCAAGGCACTGGATTAGTACCCTGGCCAAGTTACACTGTCTCAGCCTCAGAGGGTGGAAATGGCAAACTCCCTCCTCTGAAGAAATCTGCCAGGAAAACGCTCATGGTAGGATCCAAATGAGCCAGAAATTACTCCAAGGCACTGGATTAGTACCCTGGCCAAGTTACACTGTCTCAGCCTCAGAGGGTGGAAATGGCAAACTCCCTCCTCTGAAGAAATCTGCCAGGAAAACCCTCATGGTAGGATCCAAATGATCCAGAAATTACTCCAAGGCACTAGATTAGTACCCTGGCCAAGTTACACTGTCTCAGCCTCAGAGGGTGGAAATGGCAAACTCACTCCTCTGAAGAAATCTGCCAGGAAAACCCTCATGGTAGGATCCAAATGATCCAGAAATTACTCCAAGGCACTGGATTAGTACCCTGGCCAAGTTACACTGTCTCAGCCTCAGAGGGTGGAAATGGCAAACTCCCTCCTCTGAAGAAATCTGCCAGGAAAACCCTCATGGTAGGATCCAAATGATCCAGAAATTACTCCAAGGCACTGGATTAGTACCCTGGCCAAGTTACACTGTCTCAGCCTCAGAGGGTGGAAATGGCAAACTCCCTCCTCTGAAGAAATCTGCCAGGAAAACCCTCATGGTAGTGTCAAAATGAGCCAGAAATTACTCCAAGGCACTGGATTACTCTGGCCAAATCACACTCTCTCAGCCTCAGAGGATGGAAATGGCAAAAAAAAACCCCTTGAAGAAATCTGCCAAGAAAACCCTCATGGTAGGGTCAAAATAAGCCATAAATTACTCCATAAGACAATGGCCTAAAAACTCCAAAGGTACCAGTCCACCAGATCTTGGAAGCTAAGCAGGGTCAGCCCTGGATAGTCCTTGGATGAGAGACTGCCAAAGAATCCCAGGTGCTGCAGGCTGTATTTCAGAGGAAGGAACTGGCAAAACCACTTCTCGAGTCTTCCTTGCCTAAGAAATCCCTAAGAAATTCATGGAGTCACCATAAGGCGACAGGAGACTTGCAAGAAAGTTGGGCAGGGAATTTGTGCAATACCTGGCCCTGCTGCTGGCTTAAACTTACATTTACAACTTAAAATTGTTCTTAAACTGCTGTTAACTTTATACAGTTGATATAAAATATTTTACTACAGTATTTGGTTAAGAATCTTTTTTTTCTAGATTTTCCTCCTTTAAAATTGGGTGCGTCTTATATGCCGGAGCGTCTTATATGCCGAAAAATACGGTAATTTTAAGAAGGATAAAGATAAGTTGGAGCAGGTCCAGAGAAAGGCAACAAAGATGATAAGTAGCATGGAGAACAAAACATATGAGGAAAGGTTGAAGGAGCTGGGCTTGTTCAGCTTGCTGAAGAGAAGAGGGGGTGACATGACTATACACTTTTAAAACCTCAAGGGCTGTCACAAAGAGGACGAAGCAAGTTTGTTCCCTCATAGGGTAGGACCAGGTTTATGTTACAGAAGGGTAGATTTTCAATGAACATTAGAAGGAACTTCTTGATGGTAAGAGCAGTTCAGCAATCCAACTACAGTTGGCATTTTTGCGGGGGGTTCCATTCTGGACCCCCTGCGAAAATGGAGATTCACAAATATTCAAGCCCCATAGGCTTGAATGGGGCACGCCCCATTGATTTTAATGGAGGTCACTCTTCCATAAATATGCAAAACTGTGGAATTCAAGTCTGCAAAAATGGAGGGGTGACTGTAATTGCTTGGAGAGGTGGTGGGGTCTTTTTCCCAGGACATCTTCAAAAAGAAGCTGAACAGCTACCTGCTAGAGTTGCTCCAGCAAGAATTCTAGAACTGAGCAAAGCGTTCGACTCAATGGTCTATGCCCCCCCTTCAAACTATCATTCAATAAGAAGGCATCTAATATGTGTAGTATTAAACTCCCTGCCCAATTCTGATAGGAATGTAGAACTATGGTTAAAATATACAGTCCTAATGCTGGAATGGATTTAGCTCTCATATGTTAATAGGCCCAAACATACTTAATGAATTCTATGATGCCTTGAGTGAAATTAGATGAGATGTAAATCTTACTCTGAGGTTTGCCTGTGATGATGAACATACAAAATATAGCAATATGGCTATTCTTTATTGCACTGATGAAGAAACTATCTAACTTATGCTTACAAATGATCATTATAATTTCTTATAATGTATATAGGTCATCTATTTACCTATATCTTTACATAGGTTTCTGTTTCTCCATAATGGTTGGTATGTGTGCTGATCACAGTTAAACTAGGGCAGGTGGGCAAAGTTTGCCCCTGAAGGCTGCCTTTGTGGCCTTTAACCCCTCCATACTTCTGGGACTAACTTTTTAATGGCCAAAAATATAAAGAGGTGTGTATCCATGCATGCCTCTTATAGATGCCCCCAGGAGTGAAAATTCATCCATTAAATAAATTCCTCCAACACCCCTGCACTTTTTAAGATTAAAAAGTATGTTTTCCTAAACCAGAAGTGGACTTCTGTCTCCTTTTTTGTGTGTGTGACATTTTTGGCAGTCTCTGTGGCCTCCAGAGGCAGAAAACTGCCCCCCCCCTCCCGATCTGCTGTAGTTGCCTATCCCTGGTTCAAATATCATGGGGAATAGCACCTAATTATTTAAGATGACACACTCATTCTCAAAGAAGAAAAATTATGAAGAAAATGCCTGTTTATTGAAGTGGGCAAGTACTTATCAATCTTCATTATATCATATTTCTAAGCTGACTTTCCACAACTTCCTTTCACTTTGTCTTCTTTCTCAGAATTGTATGTCTCCTCTTTCCTTGCTGCTGCTTCTTTCCCCCAGCCACTGTGTTGTGGCCTCTTGATCCTCCACATATTTCCCCCTATGTTATTTAACATCTATATGAAGCCGCTGGGTGAGATCATACGGAGTTATGGTGCTGGGTGTTATCAGTACGCTGATGACACCCAAATCTATTTTTCCGTGTCTCGTTCGTCGGCCTCAAATTCCAATGGCATCTCCTCTCTCAATGAATGTCTTCGGGCGGTAATGGGCTGGATGAGGAAAAACAGATTGAAACTGAATCCAGACAAGATGGAGGTGCTCACGGTAGCGGCCCCGAAACCAAGAATTGGGTTGCAACCTCCAGTCCTGGATGGGGTCGCACTCTCCTCCAGTGACTGTGTTCGCAGTCTGGGGGTGCTTCTTGACTCGTCGCTCCTGATGACAAATCAGGTTAATGCGACGGTCAGGAGTGCCTGTTATCAGCTTCGGCTGATACGCCAGCTACGCCCTTTTCTGGAAGTAAGGGATCTCGAGACCATTGTGCATGCACTGGTAACCTCACGCCTCGACTTCTGTAATGCGCTCTACATAGGGCTACCCATGTGCTTGGTTCGGAAGCTTCAGTTGGTTCAAAACATGGCAGCCAGGCTTATTTCTGGAACATCTAGGAGGGACCACATCACTCCGGTTTTGAGGTCCCTCCACTGGTTGCCTATTAGCTTCCGGGCCCAGTACCAGGTGTTGGTTATTACCTTTAAAGCCCTAGATGGCTTGGGTCCAAGCTATCTCAGGGATCGCCTCCTTCCATACAATCCTCCCTGCACTCTCCGGTCCTCTGGGAGGAATTTGCTGCAGCCTCAAAAATCAAGGCTTGCGGTGACCTCCCAGAGGGCTTTTTCTGTTGTCGCCCCCAAACTCTGGAACGGCCTGCTGGACGAGATCCATCAGTTGACATCACTGGACAGCTTTAAAAAAGCTGTCAAGACGGATCTCTTTCGGCAGGCCTTCCCAGACTAATCACCCCGGCCTTGGGTTCCTTGACTCCTGCATTCCTCTCGTGGCCCCATCAGTTGTTGATGGATGAGGAACGCAGTAGAGGTTGATTAGGGGGTGGGTTGGTTTTTCTTTTTGGAGATATGTTATACGGGTTGTATTGTAAGCCGCTTGGATTGTCTGGCAATAAGCGGGATACAAATAAACTTTATTATTATTATTATTATTATTATTATTATTATGTTTCCCTTGTTTTCTTTCTTGCAGTTGTCCATAGCTTTGTTTGTCTTCAAATCCCTATTTCTTTCCTTGTCATCTCACAGCATTACAAGTTGGTTTCCATAAATAGTTCCACTGGAATTTAACAGGTGAGTCATTGCAAATGGGCCCACCTTGGAGTTTGTCTACTTCCACCTCAGTACTTTAGTAAAACTGGTAGAAACTAGTGTTCTTCCTTTTTCTGTCACTCAGGTTTTGTTCTTCTCTGTATACTTTACATTCCTGATTTTTAGTTCCATGTCTGATATGTATGGTAATCATTCCCTTCAGTCTGGACTCATCTTTCAAAGTGGTTGTTCATTGTTTTATTCTCTTTCAGCTCTCTTACATTGATTAATATATATATTTTTTTTTACTGAGCACCAGTCATATAATTCTGTGAGCAAGCAGAAAAGTCCCAAAGCCAGGCACATTGGTAACATTCTACTACAAAGCTCAAGTATGTTGAGTTAGTGTGGGGTAATTTAAGTTTCCTAAGGCTTCAGTCTTTTTAAGGAAACAAAAGTATTTAAATATCAAAATATGAAAGCCAAGCCTATTAGAGTCTGGCTTTAAAACAGCAGAGTAGCAGAAGTGTGACTTTATCTAACTATGCTTCCCTAAGAGATGATACTCATGCAAAAAACAACAAACACATAGCTTGTAGTTCAAAACAATGGCTTTCATCTATATTTACATAAAAAGGCTAAATCCTACTCTAACTAGTAAATAGTTCAGGTAGAGAGAAATAATTGTCTCACCATCTTTCAAACAAAGTTGAGAGAGCAGGAAGATGGAAAAGCTCAGTTGAGAATCTTGAGAGAAAGACTGTTATTCCCAAAGAGGGAGTGACCTAAGTCACATGGTTAGTTTGAATGTGAGAGAGAGGGAGAGGGAGGGAGGAGTTCACAAGCAGGAATCCCTATCTATCTAAGGGAGGGGGGGGAGAATGCAAAGATCTTCCAACAGTTAGGTATAGAAATGTAAAAAAATTGGAAATTTTGAAGTTGTGGAGAAAAAACAGGCCTTTTCTATCCCCCCCCCCCCCCCCCCCGAATCTTCAGAAAAATGAAAACAATCTGATAATAGATTGAAAGTCAATTTAGGAACATACAATGAATTAATAATTTTGCTGGGCAGAAAATAATCTTGTTTAATATAGTAAAATTATCATTTATTCAGACAACAATTCTAAATGGAATTTACTTTTTAACATTTTAATCCCCCCCCCCCCCCTTACAAATGGAGCTACAAGGTCCTAAACTGTATGGAACACCTGAACAGTAAAGAATGCTTTTGGTTTTACACTAGAAAGAAAATAAAACATTATCATTAGTAAAATAAAGGAAATTGTTTTGTCTCTTCTATTTTTCTACATTGTCAAACAGGCATAAAGTATTATTCCTATAAAAAGGAGAAAAGGAAACCAGGAACAGCAATTATATACTATACAAAGTCTTACATTAAAATTATTTTTTAGAAATAATTTTGCGAAATTCCCAACTGACACAGACATCTAGGATACCAAATACTACCTACTATTTTCCATTCTTTCAGAAACATATATCCAGTTTGAAGCAGCAAGGTGATTTAAAAGGTGGTAGAAAAACTACAGATACAGTTATACAGAGAATATAAATTACCAAGTGATTGTTAGAATTAAATAGATGTAGTTCTTATGATTAAGAAATGAAAATATACAATACATCTATATAATATACAATATACATCAACCACTCATGTGCATTATAGACCATACTCTGAACCCTGACTTAATATCCAAGTGAAACATGATTTTCCTAACTATTCTCAAGTGAGACTCCTGGTATCCACCCATTCTACACACAATTACAGAATTATGTTGCTGAAGTGTTATGAGAAACTCTTCTATTACCTGTGAATATTATCTTCACCAGAAGGAACCACACCAAGGTTTGCTATGCTCACCACCTTCTGCGATATCACTGGGTGAGTGGAATTTGGTGGTGCAACAACGATGGTAGTAGATGTTTCATTCATACCTGTCAACCTTCCTGAAATGGTAAAACAAAACTTTTATATACATGAAGTAACATTTGAAAAGATTTTGTAAAGCTATAATTCATATGGCTTTTGCCAAAAGATTAAAATTTAAAGTTTGTTCTTAAATATGCTTTCCAAAAGCACCAAATTACAAAGTGAATCTATTTTCAGGCATTTTTCTAGAATTCCACAGTTGTTCATGACAACACCTCCTCCTCCCTTCCAAAACATGACCTGTCTAGATCGTACATGCAGATCGTACACATACTTAGCTGCCCTAGAATCTTATAAGGAAGGGGTGGAGTACTGATAAAACAACTGTAATCATAAACATAATATAGTCGTATGTTCATAAACAGTATCTAGTTACAGTTTTTACAAAACACACATTAATAGAACAATCGTATAAAATAAAGTACAGTGTCACTGTACCAAATATATAGCTTTCCCATTTACCCTTTGAGCTGTGTTCTAAAAATCAAGTCATATATTTTTAAAAACATTAAATGGTGGGCTAATACCAGTGTTTCAGAAATCACTGACTAAGTTTCTTTGCTGAACACTAGCTACTGAGAATTGTCTAATAGGACGGTCTCTGGCTCAAAACCTGATCCAAAAGAATTCTGCAAATAAATGTTAAAGACAAAGCAAGGAGGTGTTACACAGGATCAACACTTATATCTAAATATCCATGTGACAAAGTAGGTCTGTTGCCTTCTGAAAGCTCTTGCCATAATAAGTTAATGTGCCACAGGACTTTACTGTGCAGACAGCCAAGGAATTGAGACACATATGCCCTTCGCCTATTGGGATCACATGTACTGAAAAAGCAAATCCAATTCCCACCTCAGGGCTATTCTGATGTGCCCTAAGCAGACGAGTAATAAACAGTAATATCTAGCACTAGAAGCAGAACATAGATCTTTGTAAGATTATTATGGTGTTTAACTTGTTTTAGTATAATTCTAAAAAAAAAACACGTTTGCAGCAAAAATGTGAAAGAAAACAGACTTTTTTTCCTTAAGAGAGAACCTGATTTACTTTAAAAACAACAATACTCAACAGCCCATGCTTATCATCTGTCTTTAAATAAAACACCAACTTTAGCAGGGAACAGTACATTCTGTTGCAGATGGCTTAAATTTTACATTAGGAAATTGCTTTGAAAAAAGTACACAAGCAGTCTAAGCCTGCTTTTAAGCAAAGCATAGGACTGACATAACACTGCTGAGAGATGTGTGTACTCATTAAGGATTTAAACCTTCTCCATTAAGCTCTATTGAAGAGCAAATGCTGAATAAATGAATGCAACTATGTTTATGTTAAAAGCCTGTTTCCCCGCAGCATGTAATTAAAGGAAATGTTGTACAAAGCCAGTACTTTTGTCAAGCTCCTGTAAATGGAAAGATGGATAGCACTCAAAGAAGTGAATGCATTGCTTCATATTTAACCTTAACACTCTTGTCATTAATGGTTTGTCTAACTTGTTCTATAAAGACAAGGTACTGCTCCATTGAAGTAAAATTTAAAAAATCAACTAAACCATGCTTTTCAGAACAGAAGATTCATTATCGTTGACTAATGTATTGGCATAAAGCAAAGTAACATCCTATCAAGTACGGCACACATTCAATCTGCCTTACCACCCCCCTTTTATTTTTAACTCATGCTGTTTTATTGTTATAGGCAATTTGTACCACTCAGCATGACAGTGTAAACTGAATCAAGATTAATTTACATGCAAAAGAACACTTAGCATAGTAAGCAAATGTATTGTCTCGATTGCTGAGGTGGAAAAGAACCTGAAAAGGAAAAAAAAAAAGTACTCTAATTAAGGGGCATCAAATATGATTGCTTGTGGTAGTTAAGGGCCAGAAAATAGTGAATGTCTGACCATTTAAAGAATTAGCACCTTGCTTGTTAGGAAGACAAAAATGTTGTAAGCATAAATCTTGATAAAATCAAGCAAACATTTTGCTGGTTGTTTTCTTTTTAAAAGACGTGGCTTTTCCCAGTTGAAGTCTAGTGGTTATACGTAAACTTGCCAAGTTAAATTATGAAAATGTAGTCTTTGGAAAAATGTATAACAGGGAATTACTACAGGGAAGAATTAGATTTCCAAACTAAATTATTAATATATTACCATAAAAGTGTGTGTAGCCTTTAATCTAGCCCTATATATGTACTAAAGGAAAATGATCAGAAGCCCAAAGGTATAGCACACAAATATTTTTCTACTTTTGGAATTTTAAAAAATATACAATGTACAAACAAATATTACTGACATTAATGTGAGATTTATATCAAAAATATCGTTCAATGTTTAAAGACTGGACACAAAAATAATGATGGTGAGAACTATGGCTTAGCATGTCGATCCCATACAGGTAAAATCAGATAACCACAGCTGATGTTCTTAGTTAGGTTAGGAAGTTGGAAATGAATTACACTGGAATTCTTCAGTTAAGAACGGAGAAACTGGTGAAAGAGCATGGTAGAGCTTAGCATATCATGTAAACATGGACATAAATGCAGCTTTCCATCTTCCAGTGCTGCTTAAAAAACTTTAACAGCCATGAATATTTAGCACTGCTCCCCTGCTGCTTTTGCCTAAGTACATCAGAGAAAAGCATCCAACATATGATGATATAAAGACCTATATGTGTGTATAGGTGAAATCTATATCTCAAAACATTTTAATGTTCTGTATAACTAAGAGGTTCTTAAATTTTCTGTGTTCAGAAAGTTACATCTCCTTACCAAATTTTACAAATCAAAATGTAAATGAAGAATTTCTAGAAATGTAATTCTAAGGCATTTAATAAATGAAAGAACAGTTTAACAACACTTAAAACACAGGGAGCTGAATAATTCAGAGCCATTTCTAATTAGAGTAAGGGCCTTTGCAGACTGCCAGAAATAGTGCAAATTGAGTCCACTTTAAGGGTTAGGGTTAGTGCTAGGAATCATGGGAATTGTTGTTGTTTTTTTCTGAGACACTGAGCCTTCTCTGTCAGAGAGCTCTGGTGCCACAATAAAATTCAGTTCCCATGATTCCCTAACCCTAACCCTTAAAGTGGACTCAATTTGCACTATTTCTAGCAGTCTGCAAAGGCCCTTAGTCACATAAGATTACTAAGCATGCTAACCATTCTTAACTAACCTATGTTTTAAAGGTTTTACTGGTGAAAATGAAAAGAAATCCATTTGTTGTGATATTCTAGTGTGATTCTATACATGGTTATGTAGCAGTAAGTCATATTGAAAGTGAGGCTTATTGAGCAGGCATGTACAGGATTTCACTGCAAATCAGGTGTTTAGTAATTCTGTTTAAGAATTCTCTCAAAATACACTGTAATCTGTTTCATAATCTTGTTTAGCTGAGATAAGAATTGAGACTTAGGAACTCTCTAAAACAGCTGAAACATTTAACTAAGAAGATACTAAAGAAAAAAGGCTTTTAAATCCGTGGTAAATTTGCTAGCATCAGTCCTGTATCAAAGAATGAATTCAGGAAGACAGAAAGAGCAATACTGAAATGCCAAGAGACCTTTATGGATTTACAAATACTTCATATAAACAAATTTTCAAATAGCTTTATTCAGAGTAGCCTTTCTGCTCTATTAAACATAGCAAACAGCTGCCAGATTTATTCAGACAAATAATCAACAACCACAGAAGTAAAATGGCAGAAGAAAAAGGAATTTTGGCAACAACTCCACAGAGGACCACAGCTATTCTCAAAGTGCACTTCTATGCTCTCATGGTTCTGAATGACCAGTCAGGAGGAAAAAAAGCTCTCAGTCACAGCTAAGCATACAAAACTCAATCAAAATACCAAGCGAGCAAGCATACAACAAAAATGGGAGCAGGAGAGACAGAGCACAATATCCAGTTTTACTTAAAATTGCACTGTTAGATGTCAGTTTAAGGGAAGATGGGGGGAAACAGATCACAAAATATGACAAAGCCTCAGTCACACACTCACCTTGGTTTGCTGAGTGCGTGTAAAGCGGCCTTCAGCCAGCAAAGAGTAAGAATAGCAAATAGTTATCAATTGTTGAAGAAAATCATGGTGCTTACTCTTTAATTATAAGTCATCAACTACCATAAAATATTAAAAATGAAATTATCTGATCTCTACTTATTTCATAGCAGAAAACTGGCAAGTAGAAAAGGCAGACACAAATTTTTTATTAAATGCATACAGCACTACACCTGAGCTATGATGCTTTAATAATACACAAGGTTTTTTAAAGCTTTCATGAACAGTTTGATATATTTATTGAGGGAAATAGTGAATGTAAAGCCTATTTTTCCCCATACAGAAAGTGGTTTTTAAAAAGAAACCTGAACACATGGCTGTTTAGCTTCTTTAAACGCAGCATCAGATAAAGCTACTCACAAATGTATTTGTATTCAGAAGGGCCCTTCACATATATTTAATGCTAGATAGGCCACACAAAGTCTAAAGCAAGAGACTTTAGTAATTTTTAAAAGCATGACATTCAAATAAGTGTATCAACAAAACGGCTATACAATACCAACCTTTCGAAACAGGAAACTGAAGAGTTAAATGATAAATGGTAATTCCAGACAAAGGTAACACTAATTAATTTTAATGCAGTTGGGACAAAGTACACTAGCTATATACAAACAAAAGCATTAAAATGAAGACTAGATATATAAAGCAAAGTATGAATATGGTTGAATTATTTCTTAGAGTGGGTTCATCCAATATTCCAGCCATTAGTACTAATATGAAATGCATTAGTGCATCACTGCAAGAAGCCATAACTCCAAGACCCAAGCACTGGTTATGGCCTAATTACTATTCCCCCTCCTGTCCCACCAAAATGTATTATTAATTAGTTGTCAAGTATCAGTAGAATGTACACTCAAGCCCAGTTTGAACAATTGTTCAGGGCTTCATAAACTATACTTTACTACTCCTGCCCTTGTCCTCCTTCTCTCACCTCTTCTAAAATGATATGTGAAAATCCTCACTTTGTTAAGCCAGAGTTCACTGCTATGTCTGAACTGAAAAACTCTGCATGGATAATTGGTTTTCCAGGTTAACATTTTTGGCCAGGGTTTCCTTGTCAAGATGCAACAGGGAATCTTTACTTAGTACAAGGCAGTGTGTTTGAGCTGAAGATAGCAGATGGAAGAGGAAGCGAGAGTTGAGGATGAATGCTCATTGTTACTGTTCAATCACAGCTTTGAGTGATAATCTGAACAGGGCCTGCATGTTACTTTTGGGAGTATTCTGGAATATTAGAGCAAAAAAGAAAAGAAAAAAAGAGACCATACAGTATTTGGCAGTAAAATGATATTTACAGCATTTGCGAAAAAGTAAGAATAATGAAGCCTGTTTTTATATATTTCTCACCTTGTTCCTTCTTGAAGTCCTTTTCTGACATAGTTACTGGTAAAAGTAACTCTCCAACAGGAGGCTGAATATTAACACTGAACTGATCTCCTTTTGTACTGCCAAAGAAACATAATCAGAAAGGTGAGTAAATGGTTTACTATGACTTTCTTTGTTTTATCAATAAAGAAACCTGAAATAATGTATCCATTGATCATCAGTGATAATCATTTTAAAATGAAACTGTCTACATTATAAAATGGGGGAGACCACTGTACAATAGATGAGCAATAAGACTACTTAAATAAGCCATTTCTTTACTGTTTGTTATCAAGTGTGATTGCTAAGTAGGGATTTAGAAAATTGTTCAAAAACTCAGAATGGCACAGTCTGCACTTTCTCAAGCAGCCCATCTGTTACTACTGGTCCTGCCCCTTTTAAAAACCTAAAATTGTTAAAATTGGGGAAGCAGTTGATTACCTGTTCTTGGTGGCATGGGCTAAGTAGAGCAACAACTTAAGGAAACAGTTTTATCTGGACAGGAATTGGGAAAGCCATTAACAATTTTGGTATACAGAGGATGGAAAGATGCACAAATTACTTACGGTAAATAGTGAGCTATAAACAGGATTTATGGCTGGCTAACTATGCTAACTTTAAGCTATTCACAATGGAAGAGGAGCACTGTAGAGTAGTGACACTTGTCAAAAAGGTCAGGAAGATTTTGCTGTTGTTGTTAATTGCCCTCGAGTTGTTCTCGACTCGTGGCATCCCTATGGATGAGACATCTCCAAGACCCTCTGTCCTCCACTGCTCTGCTTAAATCCTGCAACCCCTTAATGCCCATGACCTCCTTAATAGAGTCCATTCATCTGGCATGTGGCCTTCCTCATTTCCTACCTCTCACCACCTTCCCCAGCATTATTGTCTTTTCCAAAGAGTCCTCTGTTCTCATGATATGTCCAAAGTACTACAGCCTCAGTTTGATCATCTTGACCAGGGGTAGGCAACTTTTCCCCTTTAAGGGCCGAGGAACTTCAGCTCCCAGAATCCCAGGAGCTATTGGCCAACATGGGACTATTGGCCAACATGGCTAAGGCTTCTGGGAGCTGAAGTCCCTTGGCCCTTAAAGGGGAAAGGTTGCCTATCCCTGATCTTGACTTCCAAGGAGGTTTCCAGTTTGATCTGCTTTAGGACCCATTTGTTTGTCCTTTTGGCTGGCCATGGGATCCTCAATACTCTTGTCCAGCACCACATCTCAAATGAATTGATTTTCTTCCTATCCTCTTTCTTAACTGTTCAGCTCACATATCCATACATGGTAATAGGGAATACATATTATGTGTAATCAGGAAGATTACACATGCGTTTGAATGTCAAACATTCACATTTTAAAGGAGTAGAAGAGTCTTCTTATAACTTGCATTACCAATAACAAAAACAAAACCAGATTAGAAGGGAGCCTTAGGGTGTAGGTGGGTAGGTGCATGCTTTCAAGTTGCCTGTCAATTTATGAATTTCATAGGGTTTTCTTAGTTATCCTACTTAAATTTATTGGTCCAACACTGTAGTTTCCAACAGAAAAATCAACTGATTAATACCCAGAGTATTTAAATTAATTTCACACATTTATTATTAGTTTCAATAGCTTTTTAGCCCTAGAACTCAAGAAATTAGATTGGTGGATAGATAAGCAACATGTAAAGATAAATACAGAAAGTCTGCTGGTTTTATTAAGAATAATTACTTGACCAATTATCAGAAATCTCAGAATCAGAAAACAAAACAAAGCACCACAAACACAAAGTTCTAAAGTACTTAAACTTCGGCTATTAGTTTATGTAGTAAATCAAACATTTTAAACTGGGGCTACATTCACATGGCAGACATAATCCAGTGTGACTCTCTTTTAAGTGCCATGGCTCAATGCTATGGAATTCTGGGAACTGTAGTTTGTTGAGGCTCTGGTGCCTCAACAAACTACAGTTTCCAGAATTCCATACCATTGACCCCTGGCAGTTCAAGTGGGTCAAACCAGATTATTTCTGCAGTGTGGATGCAGCAAAGTCTATGATGAACAGTTTTAGCCTTTTGGTTTTAAGATTTAAATATATTAACAATAAGCTAATTCCAAACTCCTATGGCACTAACCTACCGTAAAAAGCTCTCAAACTGTCATATTGGATTCATGTACAGAGATCTACAATGTTAATTGCTTTTTTCTATGTATCTTAAAATGATCAGGATTAGGAAAGGCTGTACAATGATGCTGAAGAAGCCCATTTAATATAGAAAGCACAGATAGGTAAGAATCCTATTTTTGCTTTAAATAGTATTACTTTCTCAAGCTGCAGGGAGTAAAGCTGGAAGTAAATAAGTTGGGAGTAAAGCTTTCAACTTTATGAAGTTCATCAGAAAGTAAAAATGAAATTGTGCACAGCTGGGTTGACTGTCTGGACCTAGAAGTATTATCAATAACTGGCATAGATATAGCAGTTACTTAAAGAAATAACTACTACATCTCCTTGAGTCCTTTGAGAAAAAATGCAGCATAAAGTGATTGATTCAGAACCTCTCCAATTAAGCAATCACTTCTTACATCTTCATGAGAATAGCAGCAACAAGGGATACAGCATGTCAAGGAAAGAATAAAAGTAACTACCAAACGCAACAAGAAGAAATGTGATGGTGGTTGTGGATTCATGGCTCAGGAGTATAGAGGCATCTGTGTGCCAGCCTGACAAGGTGAATAGGGAAGTGTGCTGTTTTCCTGGCCCAAGTATCCAGTATGTCACTGTCAACTTGCCAAAACTCATCAAGAATGCAGACCAGTGCCCCTTCTCCTTATTCATGTAGGTACTAATGACACTGCCAAGAACACTTTTGAGCAGATCACCTCAGACTATGAAGCTTTGGGCAGGAAGGTGAAAGGGTTTGAGGCACTTCTGCCAGTGAAGGACAGGGGGCTACACAGGGAAAAGAAGATACTAGAAGTGAATGACTGGCTATGTAGATGATGTACAGGGAAGAGATTTGGCCTCTGGGACCACATTCTTCATTTCTTTGATAGAGGATTACTGGCTACATATGGGATGCACCTCACAAGATTGGGAAGAATATCTTTGTACTAGCATGGTAAGTTTGATCAAGAGGACTTTAAATTGTGGGAGATTGGAGCCAATAGCTCAAACATCAGTCCAAAGGCAAGCTCTAAACCAGGGGTAGGCAACCTTTCCCCTTTAAGGGCTGAGGGACTTCAGCTCCCAGAAGCCTCAGCGATGTTGGCCAATAGTCCCATGTTGGCCAATAGCTCCTGGGATTCTGGGAGCTGAAGTCCCTCGGCCCTTAAAGGGGAAAGGTTGCCTACCCCTGCTCTAAACACAACAATGTGAATTCTAGAGAAGAAGCAGAGAAAAACTGACATTAGTAAATTAATAGGTGAGAACAGACAAAGCTTCAAATGCCTATACACCTATGCACAGAATTTTGGAAACAAACAACATGACCTTGAAATCCTAGTGCAGGAGGGAGAATATGACTTTACAGACATAACAGAGACCTAGTGGGATGACTCCCACAGCTGGAATATTACTACTGAAAGGTATAACTTATTAAAAACAAAAAGACATGGCAGAAGAGGTAGAGTAGCATTATATGTCAAAGACAAAGTCAGTTCTACAGAAATCCATGAGAGTAATCAGAGTGGACATGTTGAAAGTATCGGGGTAAAAATAAACAGAGAAATAAACAAATGCAATATTGTGATAGAAGTTTACTATGGGTCACCAAACCAAGAAGAGGTGGTGGGTGATGCTTTTCAGAAACCATTTTCAAAGATGTAAGAATTAGTAGTTATGGGGGACTTCAATTACAGATAATTGCAGATAATTTCATATTTCAAAAGGCAGAAGAAGGAACAATGGGATCAGTAATCCTGGAGTTTATCCTAATCAATAGGGAGGAGTTGATCATTGGAATCAAAGTAGTTGGTACTTTAGGGGAAAGTGATCATGTAATGCTATAATTCACAATTGTGGGACAGGCCAAAAATATCCTCAAAATGGACCTTGGATTTCAGGAAAGCTGATTTTAACAAGTTCAGGGAAAAATATGTGGAATCCCTCAGCTAGAGATGCTAAAGGAAAAAGACACCCAAGCGAGAGTGGGAGTTCTTGAAGGAGTTGCAAAAAGCACAATTAGAAATAATCCAATGAAGAAAAACTGAAAACATGTGAAAAAGCCAATGTAGCTGCACAGCAATCCCAAGGAAGAAAAGAAAAATAGGTACAGTATGTATAAAGAATGGAAGAAAGGATGAATCACCAAAGAAGCGTACAGATGCGTAGCCCAATCTTGCAGGAACAGTCAAGCAAAAGCTCAGATTAGCTGAGTCTGGCTAGGCAAGCAATGAACAACAAAAAGTACATTTTCAGATAGATGTGAAGCAAGAGAATGACCAAAGAGATAGTGGAGACACTGTTCAGTTAGGATGGTAAAATACCAAGAGATCACAATAAAAAAGCAGAACTACTCAATGCCTATTTTGCTTCCATTTTCTCCCCCAAAGAGAACTGTGCACTTCCATGCAGCTGAGGAGACCTTGGTAAAAGATCTGGATTGCAAATCAGGATTGACTAGTAGTTAACCAAGGATCAACTTGCTAACCTAAATGAGTTCAAATTTCAGGACCAGATGAATTGCTTCCCAGAGTACTGAGGGAACTTGTTGATGTACTCTCTAAATCATCTCTCTAAATCCTGAAGAACAGGTGAGGTACAGAGAACTGGAGAAAGGCAAACATTGTCCCTTGCTTCCAAAATAGCAAAAAAGAAGATCCAGGAAACTACAGACTAGTCAGCCTGACCTCAATACCAGGAAAAATATGAAGGGGTGCTGAAAAGTTCTGTTTGACCCATTTCCCAAAATCTGTGTAATTTTGTCACTGTAGTTTGAAAGAGTGTTCTTTTGTATTGTATTGCCAATTTGGAAGATTGTAGTACTAATTTCTAAATATTTTCAGATCATTGATAGAACCATGTCAATGAAAAGGAATTTTCAAGTGCTAAGCTCTAAGCCATCATGACATTTCTGTTGCTGCAGAAGAAAACTCCAAAGGAAATCCATTGTTAGAATTATGGTTTGGTTATCTGTGGTTAAACCAGTTTAGCAGCAGCAATAACAACAGGTATTTGGGTAAAAGCAACTAGATCTGAGCTTCTGGTAAATAAACAGGATACATCAGTAGGTAAAAAGAAACTTAACTTTATTGTTACATCTAGGTTCTACAAAAATATCAGTAGAGAAAACTATACTTTGGTACAGATGTCCCTGGATAGCTTACCTCCATGTGTCCAAGAAAGAAGAAAAATATCTTTAGGAGCACAGCATGGTTTCTGCACCCATGCTTGCAAGAAGGCAGGCAGAGCTCACTCTCAAGAGAACAAAGAATCACAAAACTTTATTACCCCCAGGAAGAATCTCCCAGGAAAAGGAGGGGTATGGGAAGTCACCTCTTCACAGACACACTGACCAAATGACCATAGAGATTAATCAGTGTTTCTGTGTAGAAGACACTGCCTCTTCTCAAAAGAAAACATAGAGCTACACACAAGCACTGATGCTAATATTCCAGAATCCATGAGTGTATGATGCAAACATTGAGTGACAAATGCTTATGATATTCAACTGTGAAGAAGTGGTGTGTCAACTTTCAGCAGGGAGATTTTGATAATGAAGATGCAGCAAGGTCTGGGAGGCTTTCAACGGTGTCAACTCCTGAAATTTTGAGCATGTTCATGACTTGATTTTGGCAGATCGGCAGATCTCAGCTAAAACAACTGCTGAAACACTGGAGATGTCCCAGGAACACACTGGGTTGAGTAGTTGGCTATGCAGAAGTTGTCAGCCAAGTGGGTGTCAATGTTTGTATGCTGACCATAAATGAAATTGAGTGGATACCTCCAAGTTCATTTTGTAGCATCTAAAGCAATTTAGTGACAATTTTTTGGAATGATTCATCACTGCTGGTTATATCCCTATGATCCAGAGAACAAACAACAATCCTTGGAATGGCAGAACCCAGGTTCTCCACAGCCAAAGAAATTCAAGACTCAAAGGTCAGCAGGAAAGGTTATGGCCACAATTTTTTGGGATAAGAAAGGTATTTTGATGACTGATTATCTTCAGAAAGGCCAAAGAGTTAATGTAGAATATTACTCTAACTTGCTGTGCTAATTAAAAGAGACATTGAAGGAAAAAAACAGTGAGGGAAGCTGTGGAAAGGTGTTCTTTTTGCTGGACAATACACCTGTTCACAGGGCTGGTATGACTATGGATGTTTTGAAGAATATGGGATCTTTGTTCTTTCCTGCCAAAAGAAATTAATTTTGAGATTGAAAAAAGGAAACAATTACATTACTAAGGATAAAGAAATTTAAAAACTTTCTCAATTTCCCCCTCCAATCTATAAAAAGGTCAATCAGTTCAAGTAAATAAAATAGAAGAAGGTTTGAAGAAACCAAACATACTGAAGATTTCAGAAAAGTAGAGGAAGAAATTGAATAAAAAGATCTCAACAAAGGAAATAATAGAAGCTATAGCTCATTTACATAGTGGGGAAACTCGGGGGCTAGATGGGTTAATTACAAGGTATTATAAATGCTTCTAGGAGGTGTTGATTTCATCTCTCCAAAGGATAATGAATTCAATACTAACTTGTGGGCACACTGCAAACAGCTGGAAGAAAGCTAATATTGTTTTGACTCCCAAGGAGGACCAGGATCCAACTTTAGTTAAAAATTATAGACCAATATCTGCAGTGAATGAATGTGGCTAACGATATTAGCCACAAGTTTGAAATTAATTTTGCCAGAGCATATTCACAAGGATCAAAGTGGGTTTTTGCTGGGTAGGCATTTGGGGTGAAAATGGTTATTAGTGTAATTTAATATTTTGAGTATCATAATAAAAAATAGTGTATTAATATTTATTGACGTAGAGAAGGCATTTGACAACTTCTACTGGAATTTTCTATTTAATGTGATACAATTGACGAATTTTAGTACAAATGTTTTTAGATGGATAAAAGCTATTTATTCAGAGCAAAAGGCTAAATTAATAATAAATGGAGACATGACAGACTACTTGAAAACCGAGAAGGGAACAAGGCAATGTTGCTCACTCTCCACACTACTGTTTATACTGTCATTGGAAGTCCTACTGAGAGTACTAAGGAAGGAAAATATTTGAAAGGGGTAAAAACTGGGAAAGAAGAATATAAAGTCAGAGCCTTTGTCTGGTTGTAACTGTAGAAGACCCCTTCGAAATGATCATGAACTGAATGGAAGAATTAAATTAAAACAGAGACGTGGCAGGACTCAGAATTAATAAGTTAAAGACAAAAATGTTAACTAAGAATTTGAATTTAAGAATTATTAAGAACAGACTCAGGCTTCCAAACTGTGATTAGAGATAAATATTTAGGTACGGAGATGTCCCCAAATAACAAGATTTAGCTAACTGGGGTAATCTGAACTTACTGTTATTGGGAAGAGTGTTTGCAATTAAAATGAATTTTTTCCCAAGATAGTATTTTTATTCCAGACAATTCCAATTACAGTTGGTCCTTGTTATCTGCTGGGGTTTGGTTCTAGGACCCCTTGTTGATAACAAAATCCGTGGATGCTCAAGTCCCGTTAAATACAATGGCATAGTAAAATGGTGTCCCTAATATGAAATGGAAAATCAAGGTTTGCTATTTGGAATTTATAATTTTTTTAATATTTTCAATCCATTGATGCTTGAATCCATAGATTAAAAAAAAATTGTGGATAAGGAGGGCCGACTGTATAACACTGCCTCCCACTTTATAAAATGGCAAAGTAATGTATCAACGTTTATGTGGAATGGGAAGAAGCTGTGCATTAAGTATAAACTATTGACAGGTCAAGAGAGAAGAGGTCTTGGGGTCCCATATTTGAAGTTATATTTTGAAGTAACATATTTAGCTTGGTTAAAAGAATAGATTATGTTGGAATACTTGAGTACATCAATGCTTGTAGCTACAGAGTTGGGACAAAGGATGGGTCGACTTAATTATTATCACATTGGGCCAACGCAGACCAGCCAAAAGGGTTGGCCGCATACCGGCTGCCCCGACTCCGCCGTGATGCTGCGTGCCTGTCCACATGGTGCATGGTCTCAGAGCACCCTCTTGGCACAGCATGCATACATGCTGCACCAAAAGGGTGCAAAAAAGCCACGGCAGCAGCTCAAAGAGCGGCCTTTTGCCACCCCAAAAAGGAGCGGCATTTTGCCGCTCTTTTTGGGGTGGCAAAAAGGAGGATTGGGGCCACAGTATGTGGTTGCCACGGCCCAATCTGCAGGACCCAGGGGCAGCCCAGAGCCGCCCCAAATGGGCCATCTGCATTGGCCCATTGATTATCTTTCTGGTCATCTAGTCAGTGTGACTATGTTAAGAGGTCACTTCCTATCCCTCTCTCATTCTACCAGAAGTTAAGAGATTCACAACCCTTTGTTCAGCGTTCTTTCTCTCCTTCTTCACCTTCAACCAGCATGGCTGTCTCCCTAGGATGTTTTTCTTCTTGCCTGCACACATGTGGGTCAGCTTTAGGGAACCTTGTACAAAGTATAGTTTTCTCTACTGATTAGTTATTTTTCTAGAACCTAGATGCTTACTTTGTAACAAAAAGTAAGTCTTATTTTATCTTATTTATGTATCCTATTTATTTACCAGAAGCTGAGATCTAAGTCCTGTAATAAATACTTGTGGAGTTCATGCTGTTGCTGCTATGATTAACATATTAATACCAAACCTACCAATTTTAACCATTTCCTTACAGATTACACTTGAAAATCCAAACTTATTGAGTATAGGGGGACGCAACTTAAGATTCAGTTGGATTTCAAAAGGAGGAATTCAATAGGAGGTAGATAAACTAGAAAACTGGGCAGGTATTAATACAGTTGGCCCTCCATATCCATAGATTTTTTACCCATGGATTCAACCATCCATGGCTTGAAAACATTACAAAAATTATAAATTCCAAGAAGCAAATCTTGATTTTGCTATTTTATATATGGGGCACCATTGTACTATGCCATTGTATTTAATGGGACTCGAGCAGTCACAGATTTTTATCTGCAGGGTGTCCTGGAACCAAACCACAGCAGATACTAAGGGCCACTATTAAATGAAATTCAATAGAGACAAATGGAAAATTCTACACTGGGCCACAAAAATTAAAATTAAAATTAAAAAAATGCACAGGTATAGAATGGAGGATATTTGGCTCAGCGGTACTACATGCAAAAAGAATCTTGAGATTATTGTTGATCTTAAGCTGAACATGTTGCAGCAAAGAAAGTGAATGTTATTTAATATGCATTAATAGACGCATAGTTTTCAAGTCAAGGGAAGTAATAGTACTAGTATATTCTGCACTGGTCAGGCCTCATCTGGAGTACTGTGATCAGTTCTGGATGCCTCATTTTAAGAACGATATAGACAAGTTGGAGCAGGTTTAGAGAAAGGCAATGGTTATTATTATTATTATTATTATTATTATTATTATTATTATTATTATTATCCTGCCCTTTAGAAAACCAATCAGGGCGGCTCACAACCATAAAATCTTACATAATATCCCAAAGCCAACAATCCCTCCCCCCCTTAAAACAGTATTATAATAAGAGCTATGGACAACAAAACATATGAAGAGTTGTTGAAGGAGTTGGGCATATCCGGCTTGGTGAAAAAAAGATTGAGGGTAATATAATTACATTCTTTACATACCTCAAGAGCTTTCAAGGAAAGGAGGGGGCAAGCCTGTCCCCTCATGCTCCAGAAGACAGGCTGAAGTTTAATGGTTTTTAGTTATGGGAGAGTAGATTTCAACTGAACATTAGAAGGAACTTCTTGATAACAAGAGAAGTTCAGCAATGGAATCAATTGCCTAGAGAAGCGGTGGGGTTTCCATCTCTAGATGTCTTCAAAAAGAGATTGAACAGCTACATGATGGAGATTCTTTAGTTGAAGATCCTCCACCAAGCAGGGGTTGGACTAGGTGGCCCATGAGGCCTCTTTTAACTCAATGCTTCTATGACTCTGTGTATGGTATTTACAAGGTAATGGTGGTGGTTTAGTTCCTTCCAGAGATTGGAAAGTTAATGTAAAAAATAATTAGTTATGGCCCCACATCTATGGTGTGCCACTTTATGATTGCTTAAATTTAGATAGTGGATAAATTTATTTTCAGCAAATGAAAATCTTATGGCTCAGCCACAAGGACATCTAATGTTCAATATTAAAGTCTGAATGCAGTTAATACAGACATTTAGAACCTTGCCAGTTCCACTGAAAATGGACAGAAGAATGGCAGCTAGTCAGATATATTATGTGGAACCATCATTTAAATTCTTTTATCTTAATCCTAGTGGAAGACTGTGAATCCTAAATCACAGAATCATAGAATCATAGAGTTGGAAGAGACCACAAGGGCCATCCAGTCCAACCCCCTGCCATGCAGGAACTCCCAATCAAAGCATCCCTGACAGATGGCCATCCAGCCTCTGCTTAAAGACCTCCAAGGAAGGAGACTCTACTACTCTCCGAGGGAGTGTGTTCCACTGTCGAACCGCCCTTACTGTCAGGAAGTTCCTCCTAATGTTGAGGTGGAATCTCTTTTCTTGCAGCTTGCATCCATTGTTTCGGGTCCTAGTCTCTGGAGCAGCAGAAAACAAGCTTGTTCCCTCCTCGATATGACATCCCTTCAAATATTTAAACACGGCTATCGTATCACCTCTCAGCCTTCTCTTCTCCAGGCTAAACATACCCAGCTCCCTAAGTCGTTCCTCATAGGGCTTGGTTTCCAGACCCTTCACCATTTTAGTTGCCCTCCTTTGGACACGCTCCAGTTTCTCCACATCCTTTTTGAATTGTGGTGCCCAGAACTGGACACAATATTCCAGGTGAGGCCTGACCAAAGCAGAATAGAGTGGCACTATTACTTCTCTTGATCTAGACACTATGCATCTACTGATGCAGCCTAACATTTCATTGGATTATGAACAGCTCCCAGATAGAGAAAGCTTGCCCACAATTTTGTGCATTTTTAATGGTCCTAAAAAAAGATATCAAACTAGCTATTGGATTGTTCTACTGCACCAGCATGTCTTCCTTTGTTTTATACCTTTCTGTGCACTAGTGATATAGTAGTAACTTGCATGCCAAAAGATTAATGAATTAACCTACTGAGTGCTGTACTTAGCACACAAATGTTTGGGAGTGTATTAAAACCATTTAATGATGCACACTATACTAAATTAATACAACTTAACAAATAATGAATAAAGACTGTATTTTATTTGAAAAAAATTATCTACACAACTGTTTGTCCTTGTATGCATTTGACCAAATCTCAGATAGGTGAAAATCATATTGTTTATATAGAGGTTTATAAGCATTTAAAGCTCTCAGACAGGTTTCACTTCCAGGTCTGCTTTTGAGACTGGGCATATAACAACAACAACAACAACAACAACATTTTATTTGTAACCCGCCCCTCTGCTCAGCAATGGGGGCGGCGTACAGCAGTTAAAAAGACAACAATTAAAACATTCCTTCATCCCACATCCCAACCCTCTCACCCCTTAAAACTGAATTAAACTTCAATAAAATTAAAAACAGAATAGAACGGTTAAAATATAGCAGCATGCAGTGGCGGCAAAAGTGGTAGTAGGAGATCACCTCCAGTTTGCCGGGCAGTTATTCCGGGAAGGCCTGCTGGAAGAGATCCGTCTTTACTGCCTTTTTAAAGGCAGCAAGAGTGGTAATAAGATGGATCTCGTCTGGCAAGCCATTCCACAGTCTGGGTGCAGTCACAGAGAAGGCCCTCTGGGAGGTCTGCGAAAGCCTGGTCTTCATAGGCTGCAGCAGATTCCTCCCAGAGGACCGGAGTGCGTGTGGGGGGGTCATATGGGGAGAGGCGGTCTCTGAAATAAGATGGCCTCAAGCCATGTAGGGCTTTAAAGGTTAAAACCAACACCTTGTACTGTGCCCGGAAACTAATCGGCAGCCAGTGGAGGGATTTGAGCACAGGTGTTAAATGCTCCCTCCTAGATGTTCCAGTAATTAACCTGGCTGCCATATTTTGTACCAATTGAAGTTTCCAGGGTAGGCACAAGGGTAGCCCCATGTAGAGTGCATTGCAGTAATCCAGACATGAGGTTACCAGAGCATGTACCACAGTTTCCAGATCCCTCATGTCCAGATAAGGGCGCAGTTGGCGTATCAGCCGAAGCTGTTAACAGGCACTCCTGACCGCCGCATTCACCTGACTAGTCATGTGAAGCGACAAATCTAGGAGCACCCCAAACTGTTAACACAGTCCTTAGAGGAGAGTGTGACTCCATCCAGGACTGGAAACTGTATTCCCAAATCTGGTTTCGGGCCCGTGACTGTCAGTACCTCCATCTTGCCTGGATTTAGTTTCAATCTTTTTTTCCTCATCCAATCCATTACTGCTCTGAGACAGTCATTAAGAGGAGAGACACCACCTGAAGTCTGAGCCGATGATCTGGTCATGGAGAAGTATATCTGGGTGTCATCAGCATACTGAAGACACCGTGCTCCATGCCTCCAAATGATCTCACCCAGCGGCTTCATATAGATGTTAAATAGCATCGGGGACAGGATGGTGCCCTGAGGGACGCCACAATTAAGCTCAATTTTGGAGGAGCAACTGTCCCCGAGCCTCACCCTCTGGGATCTGCCGGAGAGGAAAGAACGGAACCACTGCAAAGCAGTGCCTCCGATTCCTAACTCTCTCAGGCAATCCAAGAGGATGGAATGATCTATTGTGTCAAAAGCCGCTGAGAGATCCAAGAGCACCAGCAGGGTCACACTACCCCTGTCGATGCCCAAGCGGAGGTCATCGGTCAGAGCAACCATGGCAGTCTCCACTCCATATCCTGTCCTGAAGCCTGAATATACATGAGTAGGCATCCTGTTGGTGGCATACACTGGTGTAACTCTTGGTTACCCTGGTGTATGCAGCATTTTGTATAATGTAGAAGGATGCATCCTATACCTTCATCTGCAATGTCCCCTCCCTGGATACACAACAGCATTTCCCTAGCCAACCATCTTTAGCACCCGGGGATGAAGGGGTAGTGGAGGAATATGTTCTGGTGTACATTTGCCCCCTATTGGTGGCCTGGAAGAAACAGCTACAACTACAAGACATCCCTGGTTCTTGTTGCACATGCAGGGTAAGCAGTGGAAGAAAGGAAGCAGCTTCTGTTCCTTCCACTTAAACTGTTAAGTGTGCTGCCAGAGATTTACACCCTGCCAGCGCATTATAGGATCTTACCCATAAGTGGCCATAACAATGCCACTTGATTGTGGCATTTCAGTATTGCTAATAACACTTTCAGCATCCCAAAAAACTAAGTGTTAATAAGTTTTTAAAATGCAGAATCACATTTTAAAGACAAAGGATTATACAGTCAACCCTCCATTTTTGTGGACTTGAAGTCTGCGTCCCTCACCTGTTCGCGCACGGCAGATGGAGGGGGACAAAATAGGGTGCATGACCATGCATGGGTGCACGCACCATTATGTTCAATGGGGCTCGAATATTTGAAAGCTGTCATTTTCGTGGGTGTGTGTGTGTTCCAGAACAGATCTCCTGAGAACTGGGAGGGGCTACTGTAATTTCTTTATCCTTTTGTCACATTGACAGAGATCAATTCAATTGTTTTATATAAATGAAATATATATTAAAAAGTTAAGGTATATATGGAAAAGTTAATAGCAGGCATATGTTGTGTCATGTACCTTAAAGTCATCTTCGATTTATGGTGACCCTAAGGCGAATTTATCACAGGATTTTCTTGGCAAGATTTGTTCACAGGGGGTTTGCCTTTGCCTTCCTTAGAGGCAGAGATAGTGATTTGTCCAAGGTCACCCAGTATCATTCTTGCTGAGCTGCCGTGAGTAGGAAAACTTGCTTCTAGGTGGGCTAAGCAAGTACTGGATCCAGTCTTCAAGTTCAGAGTTTTCTCTTTACTTTTTAAAATTAGATTCATTCCTAAAAAGCTTAACTTATTAAGAAAATACTACCCATCAAAGAGTTCATTTAACTGCCTCTGTTAGATTTTCCTTTGAATTTCATTATTTATCTAAAGAATAACGTAAGTTTTATTACAAATATCTGCCTTTTCTTTATATTATTTGCTTTTATTGAACTACTACCTCCATTGCATTGGTTACCTCACAACAATAGTTGATTTTGCTATGCAAAACACACAGCCAATGACTGGCACCTAAACCAATTGATCTACCCATTACCACTATCTCCCTTCCCACACAACCTTACTACAAAGCTATTGATTAAAACACTGCCGATCGGTTTCCATTTTCTGATTTTGGGCAGGCTAATTAAGAAAGTGAGTAATTGTGATTACACTGCTTCAGGATCAATTACATTTGATGTAAGACAAAGTACTCCTTTCAGAACAACGTAAGAGGAATAATTATAATCAGAAATTGTTTATGGGTGAGCCTTCCCCACACTAGAAAACCGGTATCACACATAATTTCAGTTGTACCAATATTCCAAAGAAATCATCATAGCTAAATGATGTGAGCAGACATGCATTTCAGCTTAGTTAAGTGACAAATATGCCCTATTTAGAATGTATTTAGGGGAAAAGTCTATACATTTGCAATATCCCATGTGCACATGATTAGGGTTTCTATCCAAAGTAAATACCTTCCACATTTTCAAAACAAAACAAACAAGCCAAAGAAAACACCAGAGCAAGGGACCTTAGCAACATAATCTTTGGCAGCAGAGAGCAGCACAAGATACAGCCTGCCACTAGACTCAAACTTTGACTAACTAAAGGAAAACAGGCAGCCAAATGTTTCCTTCCCTTCAGCCTTGAAAACACTGCTTTCATGGCATTTGTCTGAATAGGAATGAACTCTACTCTCCTATGTTTTGGCCTCCAAAATCATGATGGCTAGAAGGATTTCACAGGAAATGAAAGCAGTTCACTCTAGTTCTCTCAAGCCGCTGCAAGAAACAGCTGAGCAAAATGGACCTGGTGCCATATTCTTGGAAGTCCTGGAATGCAATTACCATTGCACAAGAGTTGCCACGCTTAGCTGAGATCAATGGTCCTATGAGGTGAAGGCACTCTGAGAAGGTTTCGTGCTGTATTCTGGAGATTTGGGGGAAATGATGTCAGCTATGCTAGACTTCCCTTGCATACTAAGGAGTGTATATCATTGTCTTCCTCTCAATGATTACCGTTCCCCATCTTCTTTGCCAAGTTCCTTGTGCTATTTAAGAAACACCAGAGAAAAATGCGCCCTCTTCAATACTCTTTAAAATATTCTTCCAGCTGAAAGTTTAAGATCCTACTTCTTTTATTAATATATACATTTTTAAATAAATGAATAGTTTATTTCAATTACAACACAAAATATATTTGTAATTCCTACAACAGTGGTTGCAAGTTTGTTTGCTTTAAAACAACAACAACAATAATGGGCTATAGAGACACAACTATTTTCTTTTTTTAATTTCAGCTCTAAACTCAGTGTTTAGCATGAGCTGTGTCATTGGGTTCACATTGTCCAAATCATTAAAATGAATACACCACTGGTGTCTCAGGCAAATCTATTTACAGTGACGTTACTCATAGACTGTTGTTGAAGAATATTGATCTTTCTTGTTTGTCTAATAGGAAAATAATAAACAATTACTAGCCAATGTTGGAGAAAGTAATCAGTTTTTATATATCACTAATACAGCAGACCTCCCAAAACATAAAGGTGATGATCTGCATAAAATCAATGTGTTATGCTGCATTGCTTATATTCATCATTGCAAAGAATCTCAGGTCTTTGGTGGCTTAAATCTAAAACTGAACTATTGGTATGCTGAGAAAAGTGTACTTAAGAGTATACATGCTCTGTAAAAATAAACATTTAAAAACATTTTTGGCAATAATCAACATACCATACAGCAACGGTATGTTACCCTTTATGAGTGCTCAAAAATAGATCTTTCCTGAATACTGGGCCTACATATCATAGAAGAAACTGCTAAGATAACATTTTATTGCCCTACTATAACCTGCTAAAGCATGATAAAGCAACTATTAATTAAAATATATATATCCCACCTTACATCAAAGTTTAAAATAGGTATATAATAAAATCATTTTAAACAATATAAGACAATTTAAATAACTACTGCTTATTTTAAAAGACTAATCAAGTAATAAAAATGCCCAAAAAAGAAAATAGAAAATCCAAAGTCAGTTTTAACTGTGGAACAAAGCAAAGAGGATTACAATGTAAAATATTATAATATACAGTAGTTTTAGTATGTTTACAGCCCACATTAGTAGGCATTCTTTTCCACTAACAGGATTATTAGGCCTGTTTGCTGAAGGACCAGTAAATAAAAAAATATCTAGTTTTGGTGAAATCACAGCACCCATGTGTTAATCATCTTATGGAAGATTAAGCAGATAACCACTCCAGTGAAGAAATAACACACTGAACATTTATCAAACACGGATGGCTCTCTTGACCCAGCAAACTGAGAGAGTTCTTGATAACTACTTTGACTTTCTAGTGCAAAAGCTAGTATATCTGACAACATTCAAAGCAAGGATTACTTATCTTTAAATATAAAATTGAAAGAAGAAAAGGGCTAAACATTGGAACATTTTAGTTAATAGAGAACAGCTGAAATATGTAGAAGGATGCCACAGCCCTAATAGCTAAATGCATGTTTGGACTGCACCACTTCAGAGTGCTATGTAGGAGGCTGATGAATGTTGCTTCATACAACAAAAGAAGACCAACAATATCATCTTTTCCTGAGAGCGTACTTTACTTTAAACTAATTTGGCCTCACACAATGGCTTTGTATGATCATTTGCTCTCCCAGTATTTGAAGCAACACAGCTGAGGGATATAGTCTACCTCTAGGTAAACAAAGGGTTAACAATGTGTTAGATTAAGGGCCTCTGCAGACTGCCAGAAATAGTGCACATTAAATTGAGGCACTGCCCTGGCTCAGTGCTAGGGAATCATGGGAACTGTATTTTTTTCTGGGACATTGAGCCTTCTCTGTCAGAGAGCTCTGGTGCCACAATAAATTACAGTTCCCATGATTCCCTAGCACTGAGCCAGGGCAGTGCCTCAATTTAATGTGCACTATTTCTGGCAGTCTGCAAAGGCCCTAAATTACATTTATTTAGGTCAGTGAAGGAGTCACAGAGCTCCCAAGAGACAATTACCCAATGAGAATGGCCAGTTGGACAGACACCTGAAGCTTCAGATCTTCCCAGTAGGAGGTTATACAATCCTCAGGATGCCACAAGGCACAGGGAGAGATAAAGAGAGACTTTGGGGTTGAAGTACCTGCCTCACCTAGGGGAAGTTCTGGTCATAAGTTAGATCACATGGATTTTACTCCCAGTCTTCAACATGGATGTCCAGTACTCAGTATTGTAAGCAGAATAAGAAATGTCCAGATAGTAACTCCAGGAAAAATAATGCTTCTTTTTATCCTTGCCTGAGTATGATCTAGGCTGTTCGTATCTTTTAGCTAACTGTCTGAAGGAAAATGCCTTCACGTATGAAATATCCTTTTGCTACATAAATTGCTTGCTTAAAATAAAGTTTCCTTAAGAGCTCTTCCTACATTTTCCCCCCCACAGGCATTCTCAGTGTGTTTGCACATTTACATAGGATTATCATCTCCTGGAGGAGGTAAAATCTCTGCAGTCAAAGGTGAGAAAAGTACAAGTTAAGTAATTTTTCAATCTCAAGGCATCCTGTCTTCCACACGGGATCAGAAGGGTATAACCCTTTACACCTTGTTTGGCTAATTGCTCTAAAGTGTGGGTGTTGTGTACCTTCAAGTCATTTCCAACTTGTGGCAACACTATCATGGGGTTTTCTTGATAGGATTTGTTCAGAGGAGGTTTGTTATTGCCTTTCCTGAGGCTGAGAGTACGTTGCTTGACCAAGGTTACCCAGTGAGTTTCATAGCCAAGCTGGGAATTGAGCCCTGGTCTCCAAAGTCATAGTCCAACACTCAAACCACTATGCCACACTATAAACCTTCAAAATCCCCACCCCCACTCCACTCCAGCACAAAGATCCAAGCTTTTCTTAAGACAGAATACCCAATATGGCTGAATCAGGAAACTGGTTTAATGCTGGTTAACATTTCATGACAATAAACCCAAAGTGATATTCATTTTGCCAAAGTTAGATTACTGTAATGTGAAAGGCTGCCCGTGCAGATATTTGGGAAACTGCATTTCATGCAAAATATAGAACTTGTGGGAGTTTAGTATGTAGTGAGATCTTGTAGCACATTTGAGACTAACTGAAAGAAAGAAGTTGGCAGCATGAGCTTTCATAGACTACAGTTTACTTTTAATTATGCATCTGAGGAAGTAAACTGTAGTCTACAAAAGCTCATGCTGTCAACTTCTTTCTTTCAGTTAGTCTCAAAGGTGTTACAAGATCTCTCTACATACTGATTCTACAGACTAACATGACTATTTCTTTGAATTCTACCATTGTGGGAATTTAGTACTTAAATCTCATTACAGGTTCAACATAACTACTTATATTGGTTGGTTGTTTCTGAGACCAATCCAAGGTGCCTTTGGGGTTTTTGTATTCAAAGTCTGAAACAATTTAGTACTCATTTTTTCTGAAGGACTGCCTGCACATCTGTGAACTTGCCCAAGTGTTAAGATCTGTGTCTGAGGACTGGTTCTATGGCCCAGTGGTTGGAGCTGTTGGTTATGAGTCCATCACCTTGTTGATTTTGCCTAGCAATATGGGATTTTGCTCAAAAGTTTCAAAAAAGCTTTCTGCTTGGAAAAGCCTCTTTCAAGGATCTCTTTCCACCACAGCTTGAAAATTTCCTTAACTTGGTTGGGAGTGGAGCTAGCAGCTGCTAGCATTATATAGCTGCTGCTTCAGTCTCCAGAGCTTGGCAAACAGGAAGAGGAAAAACAGGCATATTTTGTTGGCTTTTTGCAGGGGATTTTGAGGATAAGATCAGGAGAGCTGTGTGGCTGCATCTATAGGATGATGAACATGGATGGTAACAGTTACTGAAGTAACTGCAACATCTGTGTCACATCTGTGGGGCTGTACATGCAACAAGTGCAAGTCCTGTTGGAAGAAAGGTGTAACAGCTACACTTCAACTTGTTAAGGGAAAATGAAGCCTTTTTGGAAAGAGTGGAGCAGACTCTCCTGAAAGGGCAAAACATGGAAGATGTTTCTAGAGAGGGGAACTATTCCCAAACACTTGGAAGAATTTGACAGACAGGAGCAGAACTATCAAGAATCATGCTTCAAGTAAGAAGCTAAACAATCAATTCCAAGTTCTCCCCAAATCAGAATTTATGAGGCACAAGACAGGGACAACAGCCTTACAGCTCAGAAGGCACAGAAGCAGTTATTCCTTGTTGAGTGGTGCAAGGCATGTGAGGGCCTGATATCGTTTCTTGAGAAGTGTGCTGTTTCCCAGAGGTGATGACCATGATATAATAGTGAGGCTGATTAGACTCATCAAGCCCACTGAGCATTCCCCCCTTACTTCTAATCCATATTGGAACAAATGATACCACAATATATTGTAAGTGACTATGAGGCTCTGAGTATGAAGCAAAAGGATCTTGAGGTACAGGTTATTTCATCTTTCCTTCCTACTGACAGACATGACTCAGGAAAAGTGAGCAATTAGCTCTTCAAATGGTGATGTCAAGAAAGATTTGGTTTCTTGGAACACAATCTGCACTTTCATGTAAATGGACTTAGAAAAATTTTCTAAGGCCCACACAAGGATGAATTATGTCCAAAAAGTCCAGTATATACCAGTGGCGTCCTTAATTGGGTGTCATCTGGGAGGGGGGGTGTTGGGTGAACTGCCTTGCTGTCCCCCCCTCGCCTGGCCAAACTGCTGCAGCCCCCCCCAAGCTTTAAGAGCCCCACATGGCTGTTACTGTGCTGTGGCCTCCAGAAGGCCCATTTAAGGTCCAGTACAGCTGCTGGGAAAGCAGGAATGCCCTTGCTTGCTTGCCTATTAGACAGGCCAGTCCCTTTGGGTGTACCATACCAGGTAACACCCCAGACAGGGGGTGTCCATACTCCCCACACTCTTATAGTGACACCACTGCTATACACCTTTGTTTCCTGACACCCTGAAAAAAAGAGTTGGCAAGGTATAACATATCTCCACAGATGGCAGGCTGAGGACATACATCCAACTGTTAGTCCTAACTAGAGAATAGTCACTGAATCACTGAAACTAAATAAGTGCTGGTTGGAATTAACAACTGGATTTAGGCCTATACATTTAGCAATTCAGGTCTCAACAGAAGTCACATAAAAACTGCCAACTTGCCACATCTGTAAGAATGCTCTTTTTGTTTTGAAGTATTTTCCTTGATGTGTCAATTTTGAGAACTTTCACATAGGGAAGATTTGAGATAAACTGCTCAAAACTAGCTCCCTATTTAGGACTAAGGTAGTAAGAATGGGGAAAGGGAACACTTTTCTACCTCAAAATTGAGTATACTGACTAGTCTTAAGAGGCTCTTATAATATATAATATAACATAACAGCATAAGACATTGGATAGAACATAACAATAAATGTATTACTCTCAATTTGTTTCTACTGCACATAAATCGTTCACTTTGAAAAGCCACTACAACATAACTTACCACAACAGGAAACTGGCAGTCTGAGTAGAATCACAGAAATCAATTCCCATTGTGACTGTAATAGATTTCCCAGGTTCAAGGGATTCTAGTAAAGAAAATATTTTGAACATGAATATAAACACTGATAAGGGTGCAGACAAAACAAACTATTCAGATACTAAGCAAGTATTTTAAAAACTGTGTTAGGTCTGGCTCTGCATAGTTTTTGAACAAATACTGGTCAGTTTATTGAAAAAGTATTTGTTATTGGAATTATACAGAAAATTATTAAGATTACAGTGATGGTTAACTGACCTTTTGGATTCTCTTTAGTGAGATGCATGTAGATATGCATTTATCAGTGTCAGAAATGACACTGAAGATATTGGGATGACCTTGGTAAACTGTCGTTGAAAAATTATTTGCTATAAGTCCTAAACAAGCTATGGTGTCTTATCTACAATTATGCCAACTGAAAATTGATGCATAACAAATAATGTATTGCAAAGGAATCCATGCATTTGAGGAAGCAGACTCAAGTCTACAAACGTTCATGCTACCAACTTCTCTCTTTCAGTTAATCTCAAAGGTGCTAAAAAATCCCTTTGCATACTGACTTTCCAGACTAACACAGTTATGTCTTTAATATAATGTACCATATTATGACTTACTTCACATTTTAAATATTTTTAAAAGAAGCAGTTATATTTTATCAGAGGCTATTAAAGGCTCAGCAGACAGAAGTCCTTGCTTGATCAATTCCCTCAACAACTAAAGCAAATTGTATTTACAATTTTAGAAGACAATATCTGTATTCTATAACACATTTATTGATGGCTAAAATAGTTAAAATACCTCAGTTTTATGGTGAAATAAATACGATTAACTAGTTTTACACAACAAATTACATGGTATGATTTCTAAAATGATATCTTCAAAAAAACTGGTCAAAATTCAGTTCTGTATTATTCTTGGGAAAACTCATTGATTACTTTCATTATAAAAACAAAACCAGTTACCTTCCTTTACACAGTGCAATCCTGGTCATGCCTAGCAAGAAGTATGGCCCATTAAGTTTAGGGCACACATAATATGATTGCAGTCCAAGCCTGATTGATCGCACAGAAGCTTATATACTCCATCGTTGCTTGCTTCTTATGTCAATGCACATACTAATTACAAAAAGAATCCTCATGTTATGTTTTACTAAAGGATTCTTATATGACCTTTGATTACTAGTCAGTTTAGTTTATCATGTTCTTTTCCCAGTGTTCTAGGAAAATTATGGTTAACATGATTTTCAATATATTTATTTATTTTATTTTATATGCTGCATCCTTCCCAACAAGAGACACAAAGAAGCTTATTTCTTAAATTAAAATAAAGTATAGCTAAAACACAATAGTGTTAATAAGAACATTTAAGAAAAAATTAAATAAACTATCATATTACAGCACTAATTCTAAATTATTTTAAAGCATTTAAAACGTAACTATGAGAGTAAAAGCACAGAATAGTTAAATGATTCAGTTAAATCAAATTAGCCTTGTTAAATGCACCTGATTCATTCATTTATAGATAAATCATATATACATCAAATTGAGAATAAGTTTGAAGTGGAACATGTGGACTCCAGAACAGGGTAGGGAGGGAGGTTCAAGCCCCCACTGAAGGCCACTATGAAGAGCTAAGCCCCTGTGAAATGATTTGGCAAAACTGGATCACCAAGATTTGAGCAAGGAAAATTTGATCAAGAAATATTAAGGTAGCAGCTGTCACTGTGCCTGCAACCTATCCTTGCAACACCTTCCTGGAAGTAAGCTACACTAAATACACGGAGAACACATAAGAATTGTCATATTTAAGGATGTTTCAATGATAATGGATTAGAAAAATAATTCAATCTCTACCTGCAAGTAGGCACAATGAATAACGACGTACTTGGCAATATTAAGCTCCCTCACTTTAAAAATAGTTCTGAGGCCCCTACTAGTATCATGTTTTATGACTGCCACCTCTGACAAGCTACCATTACCATAGAATGCAGATTATCTGTCTTTTCTTTTCCCATCTTTTGGAACAGGAAAGCATTTTGTGAAGAGTTGTGGACATATGCCCACATGACAGTACTCTATGTGATTCAGCAAACTAAGGGGGGTTGCAGACTGCCAGAAACAGTGCAAATTGAGTCCACTTTAAGGGTTAGGGAATCATGGGGACTGTATTTTATTGTGGCACCAGAGCTCTCTGACAGAGAAGGCTCAATGTCTCAGAAGGAAAAAAAAAAAAACACAATTCCCATGATTCCCCAGCACTAACCCTAACCCTTAAAGTGGACTCAATTTGCACTATTTCTGGCAATCTGCAATCCCCCATAGCCTCAGTGCAAACTTCCAGAAGGTCCTCTGAAATTCTCTGACAATATTTAAAAGAATGTAAAGGTAACAATGATGTAAATATAACTATTTGTTTGTTTGCAGATCTTTAAAATCTTAGAAGCCCCACAATGGGAAAGAGTGTTGCCCTCCTTTCTGACTGATTGGTTGTTTAGAACTTGTGGTGTAGCTGTTATAATTAAACTTCCTTATAATATGCATGTTAAAGATAACCCAAAATTGATGACAATATTAATAATTTTGGAATGAATAAATTTCATGAAAATATATGAACCTATTCATTGTTTACTTTAACTTGAAAACTATCAAGACAACCCCCCCTTATATCCGACTACAAGTATACCTCAGTAAACAAGGTAGAGGTGTTCCTAGGTATTACTATTTTAACAGAAAATGTGGTACCTCAGACAAAAATAACGACGAAAAAATAGGGTTAGGATCCTGCGCCACAAAAATTTAGAGGAGTTCAACATGTTTCAGAAAATGTTTTAACCGAAACTATTAATATACACACATAAAATGAAACAACCAGGTCATGTAAGCCTTACATAAGTATACAGTCTTCTAGAAACCATCTGAAAGCTTCTTCCAAAATGCAGCCAGGGTTTTTTCTTTTTTCAGTTTTCTTTTTTTACGGCAACACTTATATATTTAAGAAAAGGTGCAAGTATGGGGGAGAAGCCAGGGAATACTATTCTGGAGAGTGCTGTTCATCTATCTAAATCTAACCCATAAAATTTTATGACTGATGATCATTGTAATCTAGTTTATTTGTTCAAAATGTTCAATGTTCACCTGTTTGGCAATCTGAAATTTAAAAACAACAACACATTTTCCCTGCCACTCCTCTATTTTGGCTAACGTACAAACCAAGCTGTGCCATAAATTTCAATGGGACTATGAACATAACCATGCATTGGATTGTATTCATTTAATACATAGGAACCTTTATCTAATTGAACTACATAAAATAACAGTCAAAAGATCTACCAACTTCCAGAATTAAAGGTGTGTTGTTGTTGTTTTTAAAAAAGAGTATCTAATCACTAAACAGAATAAATAAATACACAGTTCTAAAATAACAGTTTAATTACCTATTGAGTTAAACATGTGCACTCTCATGCCAGCGGGCAGCTTTCTTTCATCTAAGTGGATATTCTCTATCTTCTGGTCACTGGTGTTAGTTAATGTCACTTGGACAGAAACCATTTGGTCATTATAAATGCATGGTTGTCTTGAGAAGTGATAATGAGCTGCTAATCCTTTCCCACTCATTCGGTGAAGGAGTTCATGAGTCTTCATTGGCACAAAGACTGGAGCACTGACCTGTTACATGTGTAATAAGAAATGTTATTGAAAACATACTATGAAGTTCTTAAGGTGGGTCAAAAAAGAGAGTATGATCCAAGAAACCAACATTATATTCCATGCACAGCCAGAACATTAGGAGATTTTTGGAGTACTGAGCAACCACCCTTGGAAGAAAAAAATATCACAGTTATATGAAATTATTAAAGCACAGAAAGAAAGAAAAAGTAAATATTCAGGACTGGATACATCTCACTAATATGCTCTACATGTGTACGGCACTGTTTGATATCTCCCAGTTAAAAAGGATCTCATATTGTATGATCAGAATGAACTGTTTAAGAAACTGAAAAGCCATTGCCAGCCAAGGTAGACAACATTAGGGTAGATGGACTAATGTTCTGCTAGTGTAAGATAGTTCCAAGACCCTCCATAAAATCCATGGATGCTCAAGTCCATTATATACAGTGGCGTAATAAAATGGTGCCTTGTGCATAAAATAGCAAACAGATTTGCTTTCTGGAATTATTTTTGGGGTTTTTAAATAATATTTTCAAGTTGTGGTTGATTGAATCCATGGATAAAGAAACCATGGATATGGAGGGGTGACTGTATAGATTTAAAAGACATTAGCTCAAAAACCTAATACTATTACCTCTCATTAAACAAAGTATTTTAAGTGTAACTTTACAACTTTAACAGTATGGCAAACTGAAAACAGAATAGACAGTATTAAGAAATCACAATGTTGTTGAAGTTTCTTTTATCTATCATAAACACTGATAATATTGTGTGTCTTCAAGACCTTTCCATCTTATGGGAACACTAATATGGGGTTTTCTTGGCAACTCTTATTTAGAGTGATTTTGCCTCTGAGGCTGAGAGAATGTGACTTGCCCAAGGTCATTCAGTGGCTTTCCATGGCTGACTGGGGATTTGAACCTTGGTCTCCCAGAGTCCTAATCCAACACTCAAAAACTCATGAATTATTGACGTTTAACTGAGGTGTAATGCTTTGAGTGGACCCTGGGAAACAAGTGTTCAAATCTCTACCCAGTTAGAGCAACCCCATGGATGACCATGGACAAGTCACATTTTGCAGCCTCAGAGGAATGCAATGATTCAGAAAATCTGTGATCATTTAAAGTGCCTCTTGGATGAACTGCTGTCAACTATTTCAGATGTTTCTCACACCATTCTAATATTCTGTTTCATTCTTCTATCAAACCCAGCAAAAGGGAGCCACTTTGGTTGCATAAATATACTTTTCTTGACATGTTGTTCATGCATACGTGTATATTCTGATTTCAAATCCTCAAAGCAAAATGCATCCACGCTAACCTGACAGCCTTCATCTCCAACAGATTGATATTTAAGGTTTTCTCCATTAATGACCATTGCTCCTGAGCAGACTAGACATTGCAATGGGACACTCAAACATAAAGGCTTGCATTTATGGTTAATAATATTTTCTCCTGAGAAATGAAGAAAATACTATTGCTCATTGACTTGCCCCTGATCCACCACTTTAGATCCATCAGAACCTGCCCTGATAAAGGCAAGGTGTAAAGTTTCTCTCTCATTATTGTTAGTTAATATGGTCTGAGGAACAGTTGAAGAAGCGTTGCACTAAACCTTGCCCAAGAAATCAATTGAATTGTTGATATCAACATTCCTAACACTCTTGCTAATTGCATCACTGCTTTTTACTTTCAAATCAATTATGAAACCATTTGCCTTATTTTTTGACTCCCTTTCCTCCAAAACAAAAACACAACCTTTTCCTATATCTATCTGTGCACTGAAATGAGTCAGATACTTGTCATCTTTAGATTATTATTCTTGTAGTTCACTATGAATCAGAGACATTCTAAACACTCTAGTCTTCCTTCCTGAGATCTAATTTTGCCTTCACCAGGCTCCCAGCTTTCACCAAAATGTCATCTAGATAAGGGTGTAAGAAAAATACTTGCTGCTTCAAATATGCTATTATTGGAACTAGCCAATAATTGGGGAGTCTAACCGCATACAGCAGGGGTAGGCAACCTTTTTAAGGTCTGGGCCGGTCCCCCGAAGTCCTCCTTTCCACTGGGCCGGGGGGGGGGAATGGCGCCGTGCGCGTGCACGCACCCCCCACGCACACAGCAGCCGCCGCTCATGTCGCGACCGCCATTTTGATTTTCAAAATGACGCCCGCGACACGTTTGTGCATGCACAGGAGTACTGTGTATGCGCAAACAAGTCATGGCCGTCATTTTGGAGAACAAAATGGCGGCCGCCACTTGAAAATCAAAATGGTGGCCACAGCGCGCGCAGCTGGACGGAGGTGAAAATGCGCGGCGGCGGCAAGGGTCTGCCTGGGCCGGTAAGTCTGGCGACCTGGGCTGGAACCGGCCTGGGGGCCGTAGGTTGCCGACCCCTGGCATACAGCATAGGCTAAATCCCTATTTCTTAATTTGTCTTTCAGTTAGAACAATGTAGAACAGCATTTTCCTTATATATATATGCAAGAGAATCCTTGGGATGCAACAACCACAGATATGCACAGGCGAATCAATGCATTCAGACAATTCTTTTCGCCAAAAAATAAATAAATAACAATAGTTTTGTTTTGGTTTTTGTTTTCCCACTTAAACACACTCCTTGTGTAAGGGCTTGAACATCCCACATATGCCATTTCAAAAGTGGAATTTCAGTTGCTGAAAATTCCATAATTTTAGTAAAGCCCCCTCTATTTATATATTGCATGTTAGCATCTAGTTCAAGTACTATTTCTAACCAGTCAGTTGCATGAAATAAAAAGTCATTATAGGAGCATGTCCCATACACCTGATAGAACTCAAAACAAAATCCAGCTGAGAGTGGATGAAATTGTTTCATATATAACTGATTCAATGCAAATGTAACTACACTGAAATAAATTCCTTCCCTAAAGCATGCATTTAACAACTGTGAGATAACCCACTACAAATCCCATTGGCATATGTTTAAGAAAGTCATCTATGTAGTTCTAGATGTTTTAAGAAAATAACCAATCAATTCTGCAGACACAACATTATTTCTAAAGGAAATCTGTGTGTCTGTAGCTACAAAGAGACAAACCACACATATTTTATCAGTTTATTACAGTAAGCAAATAAGCGTGGAATGAGAGTGCACATAACTGTCTACTTAGTGCTTACTGAAACATTTATAAGAGCTGTTATATCCCTAATAACAGACAGACAGCGTGCAATTTTAGAAAGGAGAAAAGCTTCACATTTTCAACACTTCACTAAAAAGTAACTGAAGAGTGTAAAATGAAAAATACTCTGTGCAGTTAGCTGGTAATGGACCATATTATCAACTCAAGTTAGATTTGTATGATACAAACTAATCACTAATAGTTATTTTATGACATGGCATGTCAGCTTCTTTTGGGGGGGGGGGTAGATTTAAAATGAAAATTGTAAAACTTTTAATTCTACTGCTTTAAGTAGCTGCAATACAGCTTTTTTTAAAAAAAATGAGGATATGTAAAATTTCAAGCTGTTGTTCTCAGAAATGCTCAACTGTGCAAATATGTAGTTGAACAAGGGCCGTTTGTGTTGCAACCAAGGCCAATTTATGTGGCAAAATAGTTCCAAAGGATATGAACTACTTTTTGTGCTTTCTTACAAAACTGTTCTTAAATTAAAAAATAATAGTTATTAACTCCAAAAATAACTGAGTTAGAATAAAATATCCTGCAGATTGCCACTGGCTGCAGGGTCTCCAAAAAGACAATGCTGACATTCCCTACTATGTTGGTCTGATAGAGAAACAATCTTTTCACACTTGTCACCTATGAATACCTGCAGTATTTCAAATGAAATTTAAAACTGTTTGGTTTTCCCCCTAACTGTTGGTTCTTTATAATGTTAGTTCTCCATAATAATTTCTGTTGTCAAACTAGTTCAATATGCCAATATTGAAACAATTCTTCCCACTGCTTTAAAAGAATGAACCTTTTCATAAATGTTTCTTTTAAACAAGGAATCAATTTAAATATGATGAAGTAGCCTGAGCCTATGAAGCTTGTACTACAAACATCTTTCTCTCATTCTCATGGATGCTACAGGATTCCTTTGTATCTCTTACAGAGTACAAGTCATAGAATCATAGAATGATATGAAGAGACCAAAGGTCCATACAGTCAACCCCTGACAGATGGAGTGTGTTCCACTGTTGAACAGCTTTTGCTGTCAGAATGTTCTTCCTAATGTTGAGGTGGAATCTCTTTTTCTGTAGTTTGCATCCATCGTTCCATGTCCTAGTCTCTGGAGCAGCAGAAAACAAGCTTATACCATCCTCAATTCAACATCCCTTCAAATATTTGAATAGAGTTATCATATCACCTAACCTTCTTTTCTCCAAGCTAAAAATACCCAGCTCCCTAAATCATATCAGAAGAACTCACAATTCTAGATTAATAAATCTGGGATTAACATAGTTTGCCTAATCTTGCTATTTATAATATAGTCTACCTACAGTGTAGTAATTTCCTTCTCTTAATTGTTTGGATGAAAACTTCCCTTTGCATAAGCAGAATATTCTATGTATAGGAAAGAAGGAATTTGTTAATTTGATCCTATCTAATATATCAGTGATTGTGCATTATTCTCTGAGTCTGCATCAATTAAGTTTTAAAACCTTTGGGAGACGTGCGAGCCAAGGCTAAATAGACAAAGATAATAACTGACTCAGAATTTAACAGATTAAAAAAAAAAAAGACTTTAAAAAAAGTTATAAAATTTCACTATTACCTGACTGGTGAGAGACCTATATCTTGCAAGGTATTATTGTAAGATTATATCAACAGTTATGCAGACAGATGGCACAAGATACCTGAAATTTGAAATTAACTTGAGAACACATGATAGCATGCTGGCAGGCATGGCAAATATATATATATATATACACACACACACCTAAGTGGACCTCTAGCATTGCTGACTTAATGGTATACCAAATGTAACTTTTCATATAGTTAGAGGAACTAGTAATGCTCTAGTTCAGTTTTTTATATTAAAGTACTATGGAGGAAAGAATCAAGTGGAAATTCACTTTTGAAGCACAAATAAAGAGGAATGATAGAAATACATAAATGGTGAGAGGTTTTTTTTCCCCCTTTGAGGAGACCTCAGACAGTTTCCTTCACCCAAAAATACCAATTCCACATTGGCAGATTAAATTAGGCAAGAAGGCAGGGAATAATTATGCAAGTAGCAGGCTCCATCTCACTAAGGATCTTTTTAATAGTTTTGTGGGGTTTTCGGGCTGTGTGGCCATGTTCTAGAAGAGTTTCTTTCTGACGTTTCGCCAGCATCTGTGGCTGGCATCTTCAGAGAAAAAAAAATAGCAGGCTCCATTTCACTAAGGATCTTTTTAATGTTTCCAAGTTGCATAAAATATCCCAGGGTAATATCATTGGCTGTAATGAAAGATGGGAAAGTAGGGGTGGAGTTTTTTATTTCACCCATACAAGTCCTCTCATCCATCACTGAGGCTACTTCAATAAGAACAATAAGGTCATAAGCAAGTATGCTTTGCCAAATCTGGCCCTACCTCCAACTTCAGCAAATGAATCATTACTTCCCAGGCCTCAAGAAACAGGTTTGGAAGACATTTACTCTACTAAGTAAAAAGCTTTATTTCAAGCTCCTATGAAGCATCAGAAATATATTTTCTATGTCCTGCAGCATCATGAGTTACATTTAGGAGAGATTGCTGTTACAATCTTTTAAACCAACCCTTGTTCTTTGGTCTTTTCACTATGTGAGATGGGCTTTAAAAACATCCTAAGACAGAACTGCACAATAAATCTGAAAATACATTTTTCTTCTCAGAAGTTTTGTTTCTCCATCATTATAACCAATTTGTTTTTATATATGTTCATGTTTGAGATGTCAATTTCCCTCTTTTAGATTTATCCTTAATGTAAAGGGGGGGGGAGGAGGCAGGTAAAAACTGTCAAACAATGCACTACATGTATTCGGGTAAATAAGACTCAACTGAAACCAAAAGGACAGAATCCAGTCATTTACTGGAGTCATTCCATATGCTACAGAATTCCTGTAATTTATTTTATACTGAAGTAATTACACTATGTTTGTTAAAATAGTACATGTACTTATTAAAAAACCACCTTTCAAGTAAAAGAGTGATATATGAGTCACCACATTTCTTTGAAACATTGTGACTAGTTTTTACAAGATGAAGCTGAAAGCCTTGTATTGACATATTTCATAAAGCCAAATCCTCCAAGTGCCCTGAAAATGTAAGGCGCAGTAATGCAAATTTGGCTTGTGCCAGTAGAATGCTTTGAAATACGAGTACTCTTCATGAATATTAAGTTCTGTCATATGCCATAGATTTCTTTTGAAACAGTTGACTTCACTGAGACTAGCTATATGCTTTGGTTTTATAAAAATACTTAAACACTTCGCTGCACCAGTCATTAACTTGCAAAATTGTCCACTACCAAAAGTGCAATTTTAAAAAAAGAGCAAAAAGTCTGATCTTGTAGAAAGCAGAAACTGTAAATAATGTTGAACTCTTTCAACGATACTTGAAGATTATCATTGTACATACTATTTAAAATATTTTAATTTCATCTTTCAGTCACTGTCTCCAAAGCAACATATAAAATATTAAAAATAATTTATTAAGAAAAATACAATTATTATTCACCCAGATATTACCATATGCTGAAAAACTGGGAATATCACATAAAAGTCTGAGGGAGCAGTTCCAAAGTTAAAGCACAACTATGAAGGAGGTCCTATCCCAGTGATGGAGAACCTTTTAGAGACCGAGTGCCCAAATTGCAACCCAAAACCCACTTATTTATCGCTAAGTGCTGAGTCCTCTGGCTTTCTAGTACAAACTCTGGCAAACTCTGTGCTGGGGAGATAGCGCGAATGACAACAGAGAGGGCTCTGAGTGCCCTATCTGGCACGCATGCCATAGGTTCGCCACCAGGGGTAGGCAACCTTTCCCCTTTAAGGGCCGAGGGACTTCAGCTCCCAGAAGCCTCAGCCATGTTGGCCAATAATCCCATGTTGGTCAATAGCTCCTGGGATTCTGGGAGCTGAAGTCCCTCGGCCCTTAAAGGGGAAAGGTTGCCTACCCCTCATAGTTTACCTTTTCACCTTCACAGTTGGAATAACTAGAAGTCACAGACTTTGTAGCCCTTATTAAACAAGTTTGTATGTGAAGCATGTCAAAAGAGTGCTTCTGAACCTCTGACTATTATTCAAAGGAAGAGATACAAAGGCTGTTCATTTCTGTAGAACAGTCTCTTGGACTCAAATTACATGTACCTCATTGCTCAAGAGGTTGTAATACATTGGAAAAAGAGAAAACCTTTAGAGTCTATACCAGAGGAGCTCCTCCCAGCTGAAAAGAAAAGAAACTGGGAGGGAAAAAAGTATATCAGTTGTTTAACTGATCTGGCTTCAGACTTGGCCATACTTATTGCAGATCAATTGAAATCAATGTGAATTAATTCTACTGCTTTCATAATCTATTGCAAGCATGACTAAGTCCCAATCCAATCCCAAATTTACTAATTTAATAAAAATAACAGAGTAAAATGTTTGGTAACCCTGTTACAGCACACTTTGTAAGAAATTTTGGCAACAATGAGAAACACCCAATGGTTGCAATTCTGTTGGTGGAATGGTGGGATCTAGCAGAACCAGCAGGCACAGGGGCAATTCTCCTCCTCAATGTAATCCTTCTGTGAAACCTCCAAAACTATCTTTGGAAGGCTGTCAAACCTTCCAAATTTGGTTTTCAGGTAGCACAAAGTGTTGAAGAGGGAGGGAAGGGCAAGAAAGGTCTGCTGCAACAGCCAACAGAATGTTAGATTTATCCAAAAAGTGTGAGCTGTGTCTTTATACATTTTAGGTAATAGAAATTGAACATATTTTGGGCAGTCTGTTTCCACAGCAGCTTACACGTTATACTATTTGTGTGTACTCAGTTTAGCATGATTTGAAGTGAGGTCTTTTTTTCTGTTTTCTTTTCCCCCTGTTTTTTTTTTTATGTTTCCTTTTCTTAACATCTAAACTGAGCATGAGTGGGCAAGTTCCTGTTGCTGAGTGGTCATACTAGTTCTTCTGAAATCCAATGGAAGGTACAGTGTCCTGCTGCTGCAATCCTACTTCTTCCTATCAGTGCAAAACCCTAGCAATTCAACCAGGGCGCTTCTCATTTGACATGTTTTCCAGAAGAAATGCTTGCATTTTGTGGCACAGCAGAAACTCTGGAGTGGCAGGGACCCAAAGGAGGTATGCCCAATAGGTTCTTTATGGGAGCGCATGCAGCTATAACCCATATGCCACCAACCACAAGTCTAAAAGGAGGTTTCTCAGATTGTAGCTAATTTGCTTTGGTCAAAGAGGTTTGCTAGGGTTGAAATGCTTTCAGATTAAATAGCAGTTAACAGACTACATGCCATTTTGTATATGAAATTATGAAGAGTAGATTAGGAAAGCATCCAGTTTTCTAGAAAATCCAAGACCGAAATATAAACACAAACTTTCTTTAATTACTTAACAAAGTTGACCTTTAATTGTGTCCTTGGTAAATACAGTGTATATTTATTAACACATTTTCTATAATGTGCTTTGACTTCATCACTGAACAATATCTTAATTCCAAACTCTTCTTTGAATACACTGCTTTAACTAGAACCATCAGTGGTCAAGGTCTGTACAAAGCAAGCTTCAAACTGCATATTATCACCTATTGACAAACACAACATTTTATGGAGAGCCTCTGTTCACACTGACATCTACCTACCTTGTGTAAATAAGAAACAATTCATTTTGTAACCTTGACTTTAAAGCCCAGCCTTTCTACCTTTTTTCCCTTTCTTCCTAAACAAGTGACAAAGAACAAGGAAGCTGATTGAAGGGGTCCATTATGTATCAACTTAAAGAAAGGCAAAGTGATTGATGAAACTAGCAGTCACCTTCACTGCCAGCTACTGCACCTGTATCCTTTTTGTCAAACGACCTGAAAATCCTGCTGACAGTTTCACATTCACTACAAGGATACACTGTAGTTTTGAATACTTTTATTTGCCATGGAGTCTTTAGGGGCACATTTTTGAAACCAAAATTACATTTTTAGCCTTTTTGATCTTCTCAAATCAGTCTCTCATTCAGCTACTGAACAAACTCATCTTGGAAAAACTGATAGCAGTAGGTAAACTATGACTCAACAAAAATATCTTGTAAGATCGAATAATGCAAAACCTGATTATCAGTGCTGCAAAATTACTAAACTGTATAAAATATATATCTTAATTTCAGAAAAGACAGGATCTTTTCCATTTATTTCTATAGTGGACAGATTAAATTCCTGAAAGCATCAGACAACTAATTATTAATTTATAAATTGTGCAATACTAATTCTAATTAATTAACCTTTTTGCATGTGGTCATCTGTTTTACAAATTACATTTATGTTCATTTGCATCATAAACTTCAATAGAAGATACCAAAGATTAGAGAGTCTTCTCTTCATCAAATTCCAAATTATTTATTTTCTTCAAGGCCCTCTGATAAAAACTCAACATATAGCAGTTCCAAATAAAAGTGCAAAATAATTTGCTAAGTCTGGATACAAAACCTGAAGCAAAAGTGAGTGTCTTACTCAAATAATTGGCTCTAGGGGAGGGAGCAAGTACGTCTATATGACTTGCACAGTGATATACCTTCAAACTTGGGGCTACAAATTCAATTGGAAGGCAACTTTTAATTTAGGATTAAAACTGTAGTTGATTATCTGCTGATTAACTTAAAATTTGTAGCTCCATTATAACAAGTATATTCTTTATCAGAATTTTTTTTCCAGCTGTAACTGAAATGCTTCTCCCCAATAAAGCTATTTCTGCACAGCACTGAGCTTGGCAACAAGCACAGTATGTTCTTTCTGAAATTGAAGAAAACCCTACTAGGTATTAGGACACTTGAGAGGCAGCAAAATCTCCAAAGGAACTGCTGTGCTCTGTGTGGGACACAGCACCATTTCCTCTGGGCATTTATTACCTGTTAAAAACCAATCTTTTGGTGAGTGGCAGTTCAGGGTTTTTGAGAGCAAGCTGCAATATTTCTTCGGGTCTGCAGAGTCATAATTAAAGCTGAACTGAGTGGAATTGGAGAGGGAAGGTCAGCGAGGTGCCGTATGAGAGATGAGGCTGGGCTGATGGGCACCAAATGAACAAATTATGATGGGCCCCACTCAATGTGATGAGGTCAAATGCTTGTTTCTACCCACTGACAGTTCAATTTCCCTGCAATGTCTCTCGGTTCTGTATGAGCTAATTATGAATGAAAAGTTATCAACTCCCCATACCAAAAGCAGCTTAAATACCATTTCTTGGTGCTCTTAATGTCAAAATATTGCAAGAAACAGCATGTTGGCCCAGTTTTTGAGCCAAACAATACTTGGCTTGATCTAAATATCAATGATAACCCATATATTTTTGTGACTTATAGTATACAGGAGACAGATTTGCCAGCTGTCATCTGCTTAGCAAAAATAATAATTTTATCAAGCAAATCTATATTATGCTTACAATCCATTTCCACAGAAATAGCAGCACTGAGCTCATGGCATTCCATATCACGGGCTACATAATCTTCACACAGCACTATATATTTTTCCTGGGACGATGCAACTGGATTATTAGGTTTTTAAGCATCAATACTTCTATGTATCCCAGCACAGAGATTTATTATCTTAAAGCACTTCAAAAACGATCGACATAATGCAAATTCTTTCCACAGAAACAGGGTTTAAGGGGTAATTTTCCACATCTTCTATTTATGATGTACAATTATTTTCTTTGCATCTATAAGCACAACTGCTTTCAACTTTTCTGAATCCTATGATACCTGACAAAATACAAAATGTAACATATGTCACCAGTTTTAAGGTGTCAGTGGCAAATGGCCCATTTAAAAAAATTGCACTTTCTAAAATACCTTAAATATTTCAGTTTACTTCAAAATCCTCATAGTTTAAAGAATATCTGATATATATTCCTTTTAACATGACACCCCTCTATTCATCAACTAATCTTTATTATGCTAACATCCATTTGTACCCCAGGTAAGATTTTTAAAAACCTGACCCAGTCTGTTTCCTAAAACACACCCACACTCACACGCACTCCTGTTTCCTAACAGTTTCACAAAAACCATTTCGTTTATTATGTTCATTTACTAAAAACTGTTGCTATTATGAACAGAAGCACAAAGCTCAAGTAGAAAAATGTTCCAGTCATTATAAATATTTCTGCTAATATTTCCATGTAGTCTTACAAGCACATCAAGGATGTTGTAGAAGGCAGTTCACTAATAACAAAGATTTAATGAATGAAATGAATGTTCTGTCTGTGTATAGTAGTTTAAAAAACCCACAGTGGCAATCATTGCTCTTTTTAACCATCACCAGTGATCACAGTATTTTCACAATGTATCAATTGTGATTGTGTATTTAGAGTATTATCTTGTTAGACATTGCTATCAAGAGATATTACAATAAAATGATTGCTGTACCATCTTCTCTGTTTAAGTAGCACAATTAGCAGCAGAGAAATGCAGTTCATTCATTACAGAACCTTTCAGGAAGTTGATTTTTTCTAATTCTTACTGTAATTGCATTGTTCTAATCTTGTATTATAAAGGCAGCTGCTTGCCTATCATTTGTACTTTCCTCGTTAATCCTGACTCAGTGAATTAACCTTTAATTATGGCCGTTAAAATTGAAATGAGTCTCTTGTCTGGCTGGGGCTGCCCCCTTTCAGCGCATGATTCTGATGAAAATTTTTAGGGTCAATGAATATGTCCCATGTCATGTCCGATAGCTGCTAGAGATGTGAGGAGGTAAATGTTACCTTAGAAAGATGTGATTGAATTTCTAAAGAGACTGATTTTATTGACAAAATTTTAGATTTGTAATTTCCTAACAAAAACCATCCCAGCCAGCATCACACATCAACTAATGTTAAGTGGATTTTACACTTTATACCTGAAAGTCTCAATAGTAGTTATGCATTTAAATATTCAAGTTATATGCACATGCAAATGTGACAGTGGAAAGAAGGGCAACAATTCAGTATTACTATCTTGATTTCTTCCTGGCTGCTTCTTGATGTAAGCAAGTAAGTTGAGTGTGTGTGCTATGTGTGTGTGCATGCATGTATGTGCCTTCAAATTGTCTGTTGCCTTATGGCGATCCCATAAATTTCATAGGGTTTTCTTAGGCAAGGAAGATTCAGAGGTGGTTTTACCAGTTCCTTCCCATCCCATCCAAGGCTGACCCTCCTTAGCTTCCAAAATCATATGGGTCAGCTTAAAAAAATGTTTTTCTATCTACAGAATATTTCAAGTATTGTATACAGATGTAATATACATACGTATGTCACATGTACATATATATACACGCACACACACACGTAATATACATATATATGTAGGGTGTTTGTGTGTGTGTGTTAGAGAGTTGATGTGCCATAAAGAGGTATTATTTTAGGAAAAACCAAACTAGTGGGGAGCGAATTGTTTTAAAACATTTTAATGTTTAAAACATTTAAAACATTTTAATGTTTTAACTTTAGGAAAGACAAGATAAGCTTTAAGCAATTATATGTAGTTCAAAAGCAAAGGAGGATGAACAAACGGATTCTGATCACTGGAGTTTCTAAAAAGTTATCTTGAAAGTTTTTATTTTCTCTTTTTTGTGTGTGTGCTTTCATTTATCCAGATATGTAGGAGGTGCTGTGCTAGATAAGCACTAATTAGATGGTGTAGTGCAGAAAAATACACCATGATTCAGCTTAAGAGAGTTCCTGCTACCAGGCAAAGTGTTTACATATATTTAATCAGCTGGGTAATCCCCCGTTACAAATGTCTGGCAATCTCAGATGCACTATTTTCAGATGCAAATGGTGCCATTCAGCAACTGATATCTGCAGAAGCAGCACATTTCTATTTCAGTATCCCCTGTAATAAAAGAAGGTTGGAAGTCTTCACTCTTAAGTTTCAAATACGTTCATAAAACCTTTTATTTCACTGTGTTTTCACCACATTTTGTATTTGTTTTACTACTGAATTGTTACTTCATATTCTTAGCTTTAATGTACAAAACTGATTTTAGTAATTTAAACATTTTAATGGTGTTTTATACATTGTGTTTTTGGTGACCTGCTTTGAATATAATAATAATAATAATAATAATAATAATAATAATAATAATAATTTACCCCGCTCCTCTGTTGAGCAATTGGGGCGGCTTACAAGAATTAAAATCCATACAAATCTAAAAATAAACATCCCCCACCCCTCCCCCCATTAAAACAGTATTAAACTACAGATCCAATTAAAACCTTAACATATCAAAAATACAGTAACACAACAATACAATAAAAATTAAAAAACAATAATAGCCAACCAACAACAAACAGTGGGAGAACCAAAACCAGGATGATAAAAACAGGCGGACTCCTAGGGCCGGGAATCTAATCAGGAAAGGCCTGCCGGAAGAGATCCGTCTTCACCGCTTTTTAAAAGCTGTTTAAACTGGTAATATGACGGATCTCGTCTGGCAGGCCATTCCATAATCTGGGGGCGATTACCAAGAATGTCCTCTGGGAGGTTGCAGACAGCCTAGATTTCGTTGGCTGGAGCAAATTCCTCCCAGAGGACCGGAGTGCGCGGGAGGATTGTATGGGAGGAGGCAGTCTTGAAGATAGCTTGGACCCCAGCCATTGAGGGCTTTAAAGGTAATAACCAACACCTTATACTGGGCCCAGAAACTAATAGGCAGCCAGTGGAGAGATTTTAATACTGGAGTGATGTGGGCTCTCCTAGACGTTCCCGAGTCCACTCTGGCTGCCTTATTTTGTACCAACTGAAGTTTCCGGACCAAGCAGAGGGTAGCCCCTGTAGAGTGCATTACAGAAATCCAGGCGCGAGGTTACCAGCATGTGCACAACAGTCTCGAGGTCCCTTACTTCCAGAAAAGGGCGCAGCTGGTGTATCAGCTGAAGCTGATAACAGGCGCTCCTGACCGCGCATTTACCTGATTTGTCATAGGAGCGATGAATCAAGGAGCACCCCCAGACTGCGAACACAGTCCTTCACGGAGAGTGTGACCCCATCCAGGACTGGAGGTTGCAACCTAATTCCTGGTTTCGGGGCTGCTACCGTGAGCACCTCCATTTTGTCTGGATTTAATCTCAATTTGTTTTTCCTCATCCAGCCCATTACTGCCTTAAGACAGTCATTGAGAGGAGAGACGCCAATGGGATTCGAGGCTGATGATCAAGACAAGGAGAAATAGATCTGGGTGTCGTCAGCACACTGATAACACCGAGCCCCATAACTCTGAATGATCTCACCCAGCAGCTTCATATAGATCAGGGGTAGGCAACCTAAGGCCCGGAGGCCGGATGCGGCCCCCCGAGGCCTTTGGACCGGCCCCAGGCCAGTCCTGCCGCCGCTGCCGCCGCCGCCACCGCCCCCTGCTGCCCCCTCACCCGGCATGATGATATTGATTATTGTTGTTATTACTTGTTCTTGGGGTTTTCTTGGCAAAATTTCCACAGGGGTTTTGCCATAGCTTTTCTGGGGCTGAGAGAGAGTGCATGCATATTTTTTATTTTTTTTTAAAAAAATTAAAATATATATATTTTAATTTTTATTTATTTATTTATTTTTGGTGCTTCGGCCCCCCAATTGTCTGAGAGACAGCAACCCGGCCCCCAGCTCAAAAAGGTTGCCTACCCCTGATATAGATGTTAAACAGCATCAGGGACAGAATGGCACCCTGAGGGATGCCACATGTAAGATCTTTTTTTTGCGGAACAACTGTCCTCTCGGGCAGATCCCGAGCAGCACCCTCTGGGACCTGCCTGAGAGGAAGGAGCAGAACCACTGCAAAGCAGTGCCCCCGATACCTAACCCCTTCAGGCGGTCCAAGAGGATGCCGTGATCTATTGTATCAAAAGCCACTGAGAGGTCTAAAAGCACCAACAGGGTCACACTACCCCTGTCGATACTCAGACGCAGATCGTCGGTCAAGGCAACCATGGTAGTCTCGACTCCAAATCCGGTCCTAAAGCCAGTTTGAAATGGGTCTAGATAATCGGTTTCATCCAAGACTACTTGGAGTTGAAGAGCAACTGCCCTCTCAATTACTTTGCTCAAAAAAAGGTAACATAGATACCGACCTATAATTGTTCATATCCAGGGGGTCCAGGGAAGGTTTTTTCAGAAGCGGCCTAACCGCCGCTTCCTTTAAACAAGATGGAATGCACCCTTCCCTGAGGGATGCATTGATGATGTCCTTAAGGAACACCATTGAGGCATCCCCGCCCTGGACGGCCAACCATGAAGGGCAAGGATCGAGGGGGCAAGTTGTCTTCCTCACTTTACCAAGTAGCTTGTCCACATCCTCGGTACTGACAGATTGAAATTGATCCAGTAAATGTACACCAACGGAGATGCTGGACACCTCGTCACTTGGTTCTGTTATCAAACTACCATCCAAGTCAGCTCTTATCTGAGAGATTTTTATCTACAAAAAAGTTAAACGTGTCACAGCAGGCCGTTGTTGGGTTAAGTAGTGGGTTCTGCGCAAGTGAAACCTGCGTCAGTTCCCTTACCATCCTAAACAGCTCTGCTGGACGGGATTCTGCAGACACAAAATGTGCAGAGGAGAAAAATTTCTGCGCTGCACGTATTGCCTCTCCACAGGACCAAAGAAAGTTCCTATGATGAGTCTTGTCAGATAAGAATTGAGTTTTCCGCCAGGTGCGCTCTAGTCGTTGTCCAACCCACTTCATTCTCCTAAGCTCCTCAGTATACCACAGCTTACGATTTAAAGTGGGTTGGAAAGGACGCTTGGGAGCGAACGTGTCAATAGCCTTGGTGAGATTGGTGTTCCAGGTATTAACCAAAGCTTCGACAGGAACACCGGCGTTGCCAACCATTAAACCCTCTAAGGCTTTCTGGAATCCAATTGGTTCCATTAGCCTTCGAGGGTGGCCCATTCTAATAGATCCACCACCCCCGGTAGGGCAGACAGTGGCTCTTAGTTCGGTCTTGACCAGGAAATGATCCGTCCATGACAATGCAGAGGTTTTTATTACCTCCACCCCCAGAAATTTCTGTTCGTACTAAAGACCGCATTGAGGGCATGACCCGCACAATGTGTGGGCCCGGCGACCAACTGGGATAGGCCCATGTTTTTCATGGTTTCCATGAACTCCCGAGTCGCACCTGTCAGATTTGTCAAACAGTTTATAACAGCCCTGGTTGGCCCCAATTGGTGCAGGACCATGGCAGCCAGATGCCGTGGTCCTGGAACCAGCCACCAGCAAAGAGTGCTTTTTCAATGCTCCTTTTTTGGCCGGTGTAATCTGCATGTCCTGCCCATAAAGCAGCCAGAAGCCACTTTTTCCTGCCCATCTGTTTTGGGCTGTCGTCAACTAAAATACTATGTAATTCTGTATTACCAATATATATCTACCAATACATCTGACTTTAGTAATACTATCAATATAATAATAATATAACAGGGGTCAGACAAGGCTGCATTCTATCGCCCTATCTGTTCAACTTGTATGCAGAAAATGTCATATGCAGAGCAAGTTTATATACTACTAGCAGAAAACAAGAAACACTTGGAGCAATTATTGAAGAAAGTCAAAGAGGAAAGTGCTAAAGCAGGCTTTATGTTGAACATTATAAAAACAAAACAAAAATAATGACCACAGAGGATTTACATAACTTAAAGCTAGATGATGAGGAAATTGAAATAGTTAAAATTTCCCAAACGTTGGATCAATAATTGATCATAGAATCATAGAGTTGGAAGAGACCACAAGAGCCATCCAGTCCAACCCCTATCAGAATGGAGACTGCAGTCAAGAATCCAAAGAAGACTAGGAATGGAAAGGGCAGCTATGAAAGAACTGAATAAGATCCTAAATGCGAAGATATAAAACTGAACACTAAAGTCAGGATCATCCAAGCATCATATCACCATGTCTGGATGTGAGAGCTGGACAGTGAAGAAAGCTGAAAGAAAAATATTCAACTCATTTAATATGTGGTGCTAGAGAAGTGTGCTGAGGATACTGTGGACAGCCAAGAGGACAAACCAATTTGGCCTTATAATAGATCAAGCCTAAACTCTTTCTGGAAGCCAAGACAACTAAACTGAGGCTGTCATACTTTGGACACATCATAAGAAGGCATGACTCATTAAAAAGGCAATAATGCTAGGAAAGGCAGAAGGCAGCGGAGAGAGGAAGACCACATACTACATGAATAAACTCAATGAAGGAGGCCACGGCCCTGAGCCTGCAGGGCCTGAGCCGAGCAATTGAGGACAGGGAGACTTGGAGATTTCTCATTCATGGGGTTATCATGAGCCAAATTTGACTCCAACACAGCTAACAACAAACAAAGGCTATCAAAAGAATGGCAATATTAGGACTCTCTAGCTCCTGGTCAGGTGGGTTTCCCTAAGAACAAGGAGACCCCCCCCTCTGCAGCAGTTATAAAGGGAACTCTTTCCTTGAATTTTGCTGAATCCAGTACCTAAAATAGTGTTTCCAGTACCTAAAAAACCCTTTGTGACACGTTTCCACAAGTCCATCCCCTGAGACCTAAAATGAAGACAGCAGCAAAGTCATTCAGAAGTTGCCATCATAAGACTGCAAAGTCATGTATTTGCACAGGACCGTTCTTCCTCAACTCACTGCCTTTACAGACTGCCAGAAATAATGCAGCTTGAGGCCACTTTGACTGTCCTGGCTCAGTGGTAAGGAAACATGGAAAGTGTAGTTTATTGTGGCACCAGAGCTCTCTGACATAGAAAGCTAAATGTCCCAGGAAAAAAAAATACAATTCCCATGATTCCCTAGCACTGAGCCAGGACAGTTAAAGTGGCCTCAAGCTGCATTATTTCTGGCAGTCTGTAAAGGCCCTCAGTTCTTGTGAATAAGGCTCTGACTGAAGTATTACTACAATGAAGGCCTCTACAAAGAAGGGTAGCATGGCAAAGCCTGCTGTGATAATCCTTAACTACTCCCCCCTTTGGGAATGCCTATGCTTCTTATTGCCTTATTTCACTGTACAGGAATCTAACAGACATATCCTACCACCACATTTTATTTTATCTGCTTTTATGTTTAAAAGGCTTGATAGGCTGTAAGACAATAAACAAGTGTTTTAAATACCGTAATTAAGTAATATTAGTCTTGTTCCTTGCTATGCAATTTCCCTATTTTAGTTAAAAGCTCATAATTGCAAGCCCACTGATTCTTGCACTGGCAGGAATAGGACAAATACTCAGAGACTGCCTCATACCATGTAATTTTTAGAAATTATTTCTTCCAATTCCACCCTGTCTTTCCATCCCAAAGAATCTTATTCACGCTATACAGATTTGTTATCCACTACATTTGTCATTCATTCCAGTCTTTAACTAATTTTAACTAGTACAGAATATGGCAACTCTTCTGGAAGACTGGGTTTCAGAATCATAACAACAACAGCAACAACAACAACAACTTTTATTTATAATACCCTTTCCACTAAAGGCTGGAACTTCAAACATATACAATCAGAGATAAAGACATAACACTGTAAATATATATATAACATGTGAATATTTATGGGGATTTGAAACAATCTGGATGGCACTGTTCTGAACTAAGGCCAAAGGAAGAAGATAGCAAGAAGGCAAATCCACCAGTAGGCTATTACAATAATCCAGGCATGAAGTAACAAAAGCCTGGACGAGCAGATGGGCAGTGTTGATGATCAAGAATTTATGGATCTTATGGATGTTTAAAAGATGGAAATTATATGCCTTTGCTGTCACCCCAATAAAGGGGCAGAGAAACAAACAATTATCCAGCCAGACTCTGAGATTCTTGTAATTGAAACAGGAGCCACTGCGCAATCCTGAAAACACAGTGGAAGGCATGAAAAAGGGGCTACTAGACAGTCAGGTTGAAACATCAAGATCTCTTCCCTCCATATTCAGCTTAAGATAGTGAGATGTTATCCCCAGAGAAACACTCAACAAGCTGTCCATCACAGACTTCTTAACAGAGGGATCAACTGATTTAAAACTCTGGAAAAATCTGTCTGTCATCTCTATAAACGTGATAATGAAAATCCAAATGTGAAATAAAAAACCCAAGAGGGCAAGTATATAATGAAAAAAAGAAGAGGACCCCAAACTGATCCTTGTGGCACTCCTATGGGAAAAGCTCTTGAAGCAGATCCCTCAGAAAACAGAGAAGGAACAGCCAAACAAAAAAGATTTAAAGCAGGACAAATTATTCCCGATCACACTGATCATAATAGTAAAATCTCATGATCCAAAGTGTCAAATTCTGCAGAAAAATCCAACAGTCCACACATGAAATTATTAAAATACTGTCCTCTGTAGCTCAGTCATCTTCATCTTGTCTGTTCATAATGTGGAAAAGAAAAACAAGCTTTCCTGCTTTATCAGGTCCCAAACGATTGCTCAATTTGTAATGAATGAGTCCAAAGGAAGAGAATATCCTTTCTACACCAGCTAAAGAAGCTACTGCTGTTAAAAGTGAAATCACTTTTCACTGCTGAAGAGCTGGCAATGGCCAATTCTTCAACAGTCTCTAAATCCACATTCTTAAGTGACTTCCACCAGTTCACTGGTGTAGATTTCTTTAAAACATCATCAGCAGACATACATTTCTTGAATGGTTCCCTCTTAGCTCTGATGTTTATCATAATAATAATAATAATAATAATAATAATAATAAATATCCCGCCCCTCTGCATAGCAATCGGGGCGGCTTACAACATTAAAATTTCCATACAAATATATTAATACAATCTAAACAGAACATAAAAATCCCAAATCCCACCCGTCCTTTATAGTTGGCAGTACAGATGGATAATTGCTTGATACCCATGTCATAGCTAAGTCCTCTTCCATAGCACTTAAAGTTTGACACTGGAACCTGATATTGGCAATATTTGCAACAAAATGAGCTGGAGACGGTTTTTTGTCCCGTTCATTTTTTAATTGACTGTAATTTAATTCTGTCAGTGTGTAGTTCTGTTTTAAGTGCTCACTGTTTTAAGTTTCTTCCAAGATTCAACAGCGTCAGCAATAAAACAGCTATTCTTCTGTATATTGTTTAAAGCTTCAGAAATGGGTTTCAGCACGCTCAGCATAACTTCAGCATTTCTCTTAGCCCTATGTTGACGACACTGGCTGCAACTTTGCCACCTTTTCTCTCTCAATTTTGTTCACAAACTGTAATCAGAATAGGCAAGTTCTTGATATACTGCTAAAAACAGTCCACTACAATATTCCATCTAAAATCTTCTGAGGTGGTTAGCAAAGCAAAAGCAGCTTCATTTATATACCGCTTCATATCGCGCATGGGATGTCTAAGCGGTTTACAACTGTGAGCTGATTGCCCCCCAACAGTTGGGTACTTATTTTAGCGGCCTCAGAAGGATGCAGGCCTGAGTCGAGCCTCAGCCCTGGCTGGTATTGAACTTGCAACCTTGTGGTTTATGAGTGAGTGGCTGCAGTACAGGCATTTCACCACTGCGCCACCAGGGCTGTTTTGGGTTAGCTTGGTTCCACCCATTGTTTTCAGAGCTGCTGCTGCAAAATGATTCTTACGGAAGTATTTAGCAATTTCAACAACATTAATCTTTATTTCTGGAATACTGTAGTCTTTGACTAGGAGGTGTAGCTAATGAACACTGCAACCATGTTTTTAGCTTTGTATACCCTTCCTGCTCTTCTCAATTTCTTCTCATCTTGGATACATTTGCAGCATTGTCTGTGACCAGACTGCATACCAGACATTTAGATTTTTGTTCACACATTATTATAACTTTTGATGTCACTTTAACTATTCTGCTGTGTGCAGATTTCCTGATGCATCAATTGTTTCTACAACGAAGACATTCCCTTCTTCTGTTGTTATACAAGCACATACAACAGGATCACTGTGGACATTACTCCACCCATCAATACTTAGGTTAACAATTTTATTCTGTAGAGTTGTTGTATATTGCTCCATTTCTTTGTCATACACTTCATCCAGCAGTTTCCCTGCAACGCTTGATCTGTTGGGTAGAGTGTATCCTGGTCTCAGTGACTGAAACATATTAATGAAGTATGGGTTTTCAATCAAAAACAAAATATTCAATGCTGTTATTTTATTATTTATACCATTTCTGCTTTATTTAGTATTGCTCACTGTATTCACTGCCACTCAGTACTGCCTCCAAAGGGAATATTTTCTTGTTTCAACTCTTTATTTCTTCATAACAATGTATCAAAATAACAATAACCTGCAGTAATTAATAACAAATATAATTTTACTCAAAGATTACAGTTCAGGGCAGTCTCTGATGAAATCAAAACATTTAACAACCTGAAGATCCTTTGTCTTCATCACAGCTTTTCTGATGTTTCATTTCAATCCAATTTAAATTTTAAAATCCATTTTTATTTTTTATTTTTAAAAAGAAATCATAGATTTTTATCTACCCTGTCTAAAACTCAGAATGTACAACATTACTCCTTAATTCTGAGATTAATGAAGGGGCCAATGGTTTTCATGATCATTCCGGCATTTCTTCCCATCTGCTGCATGGAAACATGTGTAGGTAAAATGACATGTTGAAGAAGACCAATCCAACAGATCCATTTCTATCATTTAGCACACACCCTCTCCCTCACAGATCACAAAGTCAAAATATATGCACTTTCCATGTTCACTACTGATATGTATGTCAGCATACATGATAGGTTCACCTTAGCGTCTCCGTAATTCAGAAAAAACATGAAGGCGAACAACAACAACCCCTTTAAACAGTACCATGTTGTGTCTGTGTCTCAATTAGGAGAATTATGTGTCTCCGGGAGATTAGTGAAGATTTTGGAAACCAATCTAATTCATGTTGCCTGGCCAGAACTAATACCTGGCCAGAACAGTCTTTCTTCTGTTTCTGCACTTTTCTGAATTTTGCAATGATATTCTTGGCTCAAAAATTGCAAGCAAAAATATGCACATTAGGGAAGATACATAAAAAAGAAAGTCAATTTTTCTGATACCAGTTTTGATATTTTCTGATATTTACTAATACCAGTTTATTGTGTTTTAGTGAACAGCCATTACACACAAATATGGGGGGTGGGTGGGAGAATCAATATAAAGTATATTTCTACGAACTAACCTTTAAAAGTAGAATACTTTTCCATTTCCCCTTTAGACTTTATAGCAGGGGCAGGCAACCTTTTTGAGATCTGGGCCGGTCTCAAAAGTGTTGCCTCTTGGCTGGGCCGAGGGGGGTGGGGGGGAATGGCGGCGCGCGCGCACCCTCCTCCTCCGTACGCGCCCCCCTGCGCACGCCGCACACGCGGCCGCTATCGCAGCTGCCACTGTAGCGCGCACAGCCGCCGCCGCCATGGCGCATCTCACAAACGCCATTTTGACTTCCAAAATGGCGGCCGCGACGAGAGCGGCTGAAAACGCACCCTGGTGGCGGTGGCGACAACCTTCAGCCTGGGCCGGTAAGTCCGGGGCCCGGGTCCTTAACCGACCCCCAGGCCGTAGGTTGCCGGTCCCTGCTTTATAGCATGTATTTGTAGAGCCTTCACAAGAAATTTTGATGCCATAAACAATACATACCTCTCTACATCAGATAACAAAAAACATGCCTTTACAAGAGATGACCCTCCCTTCAGTGGTCTTAACAAAGAATAAATTTAGTTGTTTCTAAGATCATTGTAAATAGAGCACTTAAGCAGTACATGAATTATATCTTCTACTGACACAGAATCACAACCAAATACTCTTCCTTCTTAGGAACCTTAGGAACACTTATGTCAACCCATCCAATCTGCCATTTAATTCTTGCCTGCATAAAGACTACCCTCATTTTAATATTTGGTAGATCTATCAAGTATTTTGGAAGGGATAAGTACAATGGAATAAAAGTAGCATAAAAATTATTGGATTGGCAAGACTTGATCTCAGTCACCTGTGATTGCATCTTAGTATCCCTGAGTCTCTGGAGCATTAACGGTTTAGCTCTATCAAAACCTTAAGTCAAAAGAAAAGAGACAGAAAATCCCAAATTCAAAGCAACCAGCTGCATTTTATGCTTCTATGAGTATGGGCCCATCTCTTCCAAAGTGATTAGAAGAAACTCTGATACCTTCTTGAAAATTATTTTTAACCAAAATAGCAGAGCTAATCTAAGAGCTTCCACTTTGATTGTCAATATGCCCAGTTCCGCATGGAGCAGTACCAATTTTGTACAGATGGGAACTGCCAGGAGCTGGCACAAAAATTATTTTGTGCCCTTTGTAGTGGATATAAACTGGTCAAAGCCCATAACAGGGCTCTATATAACAACTTTGGCACAATCCTGATCTTGTAGAGTTCTAAAGTTGTATGAACCAGATTGTCTCCTTTTGTGAGACAGAACCATAATAATCCATTTAAATTTCTATCGGCAAATAGGGTGCTTGACTGAACCTGTGACAACTATTTGCTGATGCCGTTTGGCCTTCCAAAATGACACCTGTTGATGTGTACATGCGCACACGAGCGCGGGGCGCTATCCAAAATGGCACCCCGCACTTGCGTACGCTAGTGCACCACGGCAGGTGCCGTTTTAGAAGGCCAAACGGCGCCGGCACCATGCGCATGCACACGACACTGACGCCGTTTGGCCTTCCAAAATGGTGCCCACCGCTGTGCGCATACACACGCGAGCATGAGGAGTCATCCAAAAAGACGCCCTGCGCTTGCGTACGCATGCGCACCATGGCGGTGGTAGTGCGCGGGTGGGCGGGCAGGCGCACACCACCACGGCCCAGGGGGCATCGGGGGACAGGGGGACCAGCCATTTTGGATAGCGCCCCACGTTCATGCACCCATGCGCACGGCGCCGGCACCGTTTGGCCTTCCAAAACGGCGTCCGCCGTGGTGCGCTTGCATACACGAGCACGGGGCACCATTTTGCTTTCCCAAATGGTGCCCACACTCGCACATGCATGTGCATGATGCTGGGCGCCATTTTGGAATGCCAAACAGTGCCGGTGTTGTGCGCATGTGCACGGCGCCATTTGGCGTTCCAAAATGGCGCTCACTGTAGTGTGCATGCGTGCATGAGCGCAGGTGCCATTCTGGAATGCAAAATGGCGCCTCGCGTCATGCACGGTGCGGCGACGACGGCTCACGCGTGGCAGTAACAGTGGCAGGACCGGCCACGGGCCGGTTCCAAGGCCTTAGCAGGCTGGGGCCAGCCCGCAGGCCGTAGGTTGCCGACCCCTGCTATAGTCTATAAAGTTGGGAAAGGTAGAGGGTAGTAAAAAGAGAGGAAGACTGCATGCCAGATGGATAGATTCAATCAGGGAAGTCACAAGTTACAGAACCTAAGCAGAGCAATGGAGGACAGGGGGTCTTAGAGCTGTCTCATCCACAAGGTCACCATGAATCATGATCAACTTGAGGCCAGTGAACAACGAATAAAAGAGTTAACATAGGAAATTCAGGACAAAAATAGATCTGCTTTATTACAGCATGTATCCCAAATGAGATACCTAAAAAATACTTTACCTTTTCTGTGTTATCAGCTGACAAGTGGACATTAGTCCAGAATGTATGGAGCATTACAATCTCAGTAAGCATGTTTTCCATGGGCCAAAATTAACAAAGTAATCAGTAAATGGGCTGTGTTTGTTATACATATATTATCACATAGGCAGAGGTTTTTTAAAAGTTTTTTTTTTAAAAAAAACTGCTCATCAAGAAGTAAATCCAGTAAGCAAAAGGAGGAGCTAGGAAAATAAATCTATGAAAATAATAACTTACATTAATGACTGAAGAACTTGACAAACTTAAACCTTCTAGGTCAGCAGCTAAAGTGGGAGAAAGAATTGCTGGCCTGGGAACTACTGTGGGAACTGATACAGGGTTGACTGCAAAAAAGAAACAGTTGAGAAAGAGAATTAAAACATCATTAAGCTGATATAGAAGTTATGGTCCTGTGACATCTTAAATTCTTTGTCTCACACATTAGACTATTATGCAAAGGGGTCTAGTAGCACCTTTGAGACAAAATGAAAGAAAGAAGCTAGTAACGTGAGCTTTTGTAGAATTGAGCCTACTTCCTCAGATGCATAAGATGGAGTGGAGAGTCTAGAGACAGATTTATATAAGCCTGTTGTGTGTGAGAAATGTCAACTGAAATTCAAAACCTTCTGGGTATGGAAATGAGGTGGGAAGTTAAGTTTTAATTATGATTGTTGAGGAACAATAGACAGGAGTGAGGATGTTGCCTAAAGCAAAGCAGAGTAGACAACCATATGAATGAGTGTTGGAATGTAGTGTGGGAACTCTCATAAGGCTGGGCTGGAGGGGGGCTAGACAGTGTTGAAATGTGCCAGAAAACTATTCTCTTTGTCAATCCGCTGCTGATAGATTGGAATCTGTGGATAAATTCCAGTTCTTACAGTTCTCTATCTATTGTGCCTATCTATCTACTGGATGATCCCAAACTTTTAAATTAAATGAAATAATTTTTTTAAAATGAGGGTATTCATATTAGTATGTTGCTGATTTTTTTCCTACAGATCGCTATGCTGCATATAGAGGAAAACCATTTTTGAAAGTAATTCAGAATATTCTGAAATCTAGAAAATAAAAATTGAAGACAGTTTCCAAACCCATAAGCTTGGGTCCAGACTTTGCTTTTTCAAACTCAGGGGTAGGCAACCTAAGGCCTGTGGGCCGGATGTGGCCCCCCGAGGCCTTTGGACTGGCCCCAGGCCGGTCCTGCTGCCAACCCCCGCCGCCGCCGCCGCCCACCATGATGATATTGATTATTGTTGTTATTACTTGTTTTGGGGGGTTTCTTGACAAAATCTCCATAGGGGTTTTGCCGTGGCTTTTCTGGGGCTGAGAGAGTGTGCATGCATATTTTTTATTTTTTATCTTTTTAAAAATTATTGATTGATTGATTGATGGATTGATTGATTGTGCTTTGGCCCCCCAACTGTCTGAGGGACAGCAACCCGGCCCCCGGCTCAAAAAGGTTGCCTACCCCTGTTCTAACTGGAAGATACCTTAAGCCAGGGGTAGGCAACCTTTCCCCTTTAAGGGCCGAGGGACTTCAGCTCCCAGAATCCCAGGAGCCATTGGCCAACATGGGACTATTGGCCAACATGGCTGAGGCTTCTGGGAGCTGAAGTCCCTCGGCCCTTAAAGGGGAAAGGTTGCCTACCCCTGCCTTAAGCAATCTTCCACTCAAGGGCCACTCTCATTGCTTTTTCTCCCTGCAAAGCATTTGTCCAGTGAAAGTCTGTACAGGAGGGTTGTAAAAGTCTTGATGGGAGACCTTGGGGCAGTAGGGGGAGGGGGAATCGAACAAAGTAATTCCCTCTCCTTTTCATTAGCATGACAGTGGACAAAATCAGTTTGCAATCTGCAATGAATCCACATTTAAAGGAAGAGCGGGGAGAGCCTCAATACCACCTCCTAGTGTTCATTTTCAATGTTCTGTTTGTACCTGATATTGGTAATTATTTTGAACACACACCCAGGGGGAGTCAACTTTTTCAAAATATAATCCTTCTGAATGAAATGGAAGTGTGATTGCCATGTAATATGTGTGTAGCTACTGCCACACTTTCAAAAACTATTCAATTATATATCTATATCTATATATAAGATAAATATTTGATATTAAAAGGTTTAACAGTATTACAATATGATGATAAATTTGATATATTTAAGGAACCACAAAACAGTGTTTTCTACATTCAGCATGAAACTCTTCTGAATTAATAGTTTAGAATTTCAAGCTGATTAATTAAGTTATTAGAAGTGCACTGCATTATCAGACATGTAAGTTAAAATGCATCAGTGCAATTTAAAAAATACTTCAAAACAGTAGTGACAAAAATTATTTGAAATACTTACAGTCATCCAAATCTAAGAGTGACATCTCTTGCTTAGTGGGAGCTCTGTTTTCTTGCAAAGTGTTCTCTCCTTTCTATCAAAATTACGTCAAAATTTCATCAGTGTGCAAACATTTTCATCAGAGTAAAAACATTTCCTACATTTTTTATACCTAGAAGATTTCACTCACTGGTCTCAATAAGTGTAAGAGTCACATGATGAGAATTCATAATAATAAAAAAGTTTTCACAGCTTTCTTTTGACATCAACATTACATCACATTTTGTGGTTCTGCTTCAGCAGTAGGTCAGTGTCTTGCTCTAAGCATTTAGTCATGCTGTCAACTTATTACTTTTTAGCTTTAAAAGGCATTTGCAATGGATTTAATCAGGTTTATAAGAGATCAGCTTTCCACTTTAGCATTTAGCTATCCTTTATTTCCTGCACTCCTTAAGTCCTGAGTTTGCATTAGCTTTTTTGTCTTTCGTTGAAAACTTCTAACAGTCTTAATTGTTGCATTTCTATTTGGACATGTGATCAAATCAACTGAGAGCTGCTGCAAGATGAGAGCAGAGATTAAACCAAAAGATCTTGATCTTTAACAGTCTTATTGAGATTTTTCATATATCCAATATTCTAAACATTTTCAGAGCTATTGACAAAAGCAGCAAAGGAGCTGATAAAGCACTCAGGGAAAGGAAACTCATTAACTTTATATATTATTGCCTCAAAACTTCCAATAAATCATTCTATGAACATAAGGAGAGGAAGGAACAATTCAGGACATTTTTTTACATTTTTACTTTGGAATAACAACTCAATACCTGCACAAAACCCACTAGCAGATATGGACACTATCCACTTCAGAACCTTTTTCTAGGAAGAGGTTAAGATTTGCCCACTGAGTCTGTCTTCCATACAATGGGATAAACAAAGAACATATTTTCTTTACACAATAGAAGAACACGGTTCCTCATATAAAATGCCATAGGTTGTGACATAAAATTAATAACAAAACTATCAACCATTTGAATATTTAAAGTGATCATGTGCAGGTAAATTAGTGTGACCCTATTGTGAACCACAACCAAAAGCAATGCTGGTAAGCATACACAGGAACCAGATCATAAAGATAACATAGTGGGATTTAACAAATGTCTCCAACAGCTTATCAGGAACAGTTTAAATATCACCTTAATCTGCTTGTCCAAATTCAGCATGAAATGATATACTTCTGTCCTCTGTACAGTGCAGAAAACATGGAGGGCTAGGGAAATTATTTAACCCTAGTGGAATGTGAGAGTTTGACTCTTTCTTCTATCCATCATGTATGCAAGAGGCTTTAAGGGAGAGGGAACACCTCAACGTAACAGTTGGGTACTATGACTAACTGAAATTTATAAAACTGTGATGCACAAGAGAAAATTTATTTCAGTTTCTGACACAGGGCCACATGATTCCCACCCCTGTTTAAGAGTGAGAAGGTTCATATGATGGAGGGGTAGTCATTAGGTATTTGGTCCAGAGCATTTTAGAGGGTTCAAGAAATATCCAGGACCTTGAATGCCACTTAGAAATGGACCAGGTAGATTACAGATATGAGTTTTCTCCTTGTAAAATAATTCACTATTTTCCTTTTTAAAATGGGAAATATGGCTGCGACATTCTGGAAGAGGTCACTCAGTGTTTTTAAAATGAAAGAAAGCCTATACACTTAATGGAGACTCACCCACAGTGATACTCTCTATTCACATTTGGTCTAATTGAAAATGAACTTCAAAACCTGACATCTGTTGTTTTTTTCTTAATATTACAATTTAAACAATATTCAAACATGTTTCCTACGAAAAGAATGCAGTCCAAAGCTGAATACTAAACAAAGAAGTTAAGACATATCCCATCAAACATTTCTCCATTTGCAATTCATCTTGATAATAGAGACAGAACCTGGGTAAATGCATATAGAACCTGAAGCAGAAGATTTCTATTGCTCAATGCATAATTCATGTGCTCCGCCTGCAAAGTGTGTAAAATGAAAATTTCACACCACAGCATGAGCCATGGAACTGCAAAGAAGAGGCAGATGAAATAATATTTTACTGTGTGAATTCTGCTTCTTACTCTTCCAATATTTATAGAAAACCATCATTGACAAACCAAATGCACTGACTGATCACCTACTGTTTCCATTGTGTTACCAGTTGAAAAGAGATCAGGCAGAAAGATAGACAATTTGTTTTTTATATTTTTTGAAGTAGTGGATCAGGTTTTTAACAGCTGAATGACTGCATTATGCTTGTATAGAAGCCCAACAGTAACTGATTTTAAAATGCCACCAAAGAGACTTATTACTCATGCGTGATATTCAAATGTGCATTTTAACACTATCTGATCATGTATTTAAACACCTCCATATATATTTTTCCACTCTGATTTTTTGAAAGAAAAAGCTTGTTATGTTTAGAAATAAAAACAGTTTGAAAAATACACTTCTAAGTGCAATGTATCAGATGTACTAAACCATAATCATTATGAGTGGATATCTCATAGTGCTTTCTAAAAATAAAATAAATAATGACAAGTCTATATGTATCTATACTGCAATGTCTTCATCTTTATACTGTATTAAAGGTCTATGCATGTGTATGTGTCTTCAAGTTGCCTGTTGATTTATGTGACTCCATACATTTCATAGGGTTTTCTTAGGCAAGAAATACTTAGAGGTGATTTTGCCACTTCCTTCCTCTGAAATAGACCTACAGCACCTGGTATTTATTGTTAATCTCCCATAAGTACTAACCAAGGCTGACCCTGCTCAACTTCGAAGATCAGATGGGATTTGGTGCCTCTAGGGTATTTAGGCAACACTATAACAAGTGTTGCCACCATTCAAGCCAATAAGGCTTGAATATTTGCGATTTTCTGTTTTCGAGGGTGTTGGTCCGGAACAGAACCCCCGTGAAAAAGGAAGGGCGACTGTACTGCTTTTCCACTTTATTTATACCCCACCTTTCCCCCAAATTTGAGACTCAAATCAGCTAGTTAGAATTCAAATTATAAATAATCATATCCATATACATACATGAGTGAAAAGCATATAACTTTAGCATCAAAGATGTTCTGATTAAGATGCTGTTCTAGCATTTACTTGTCTGATTTGATATGACAACAACAACAACAACAACATATTGAGGGTGGATCAAATTTGTTTTCTGCTGCTCCAGAGACTAGGACATGGAGCAATAGATTCTTAATACAGGAAAAGAGATTCGACCTAAATATTAGGAAGAACTTCCCGATGGTAAGAGCTGTTTGATAGTGGACTGTGCGGTATCAGATCGTGGTGGACTCTCCTTCTTTTGAGGTTTTTAAAAGAGTCTGGATGGCCATCTGTCGGGAGTGCTTTAATTCCTGCATGGCAGGGAGTTGGACTGGATAGTCCTTGTGGTTTCCTCCAGCTCTAAGAAAAATAAGGGTGCATTTCTCTTCCTTTACTGACATGTTCACAAATATTTTTTTAAAGGATGTGCACAACCTGTCCAAGAAAGGAGAAGGAAGGTCAGCATTTGCTACTCTTTGTCCACGAAAAAACACCCCTTTCCCAAAATTGGGCAGTAACTGTTTAGGTCCAATTTCCCTCCTTTTTGGAAGATAGGGACAATATTTGTCCTCCTCTATTCTGCTTGGACCTCTTGTGTTCTCCAGGAATTCTCAAAGATTATTGCCAGTGGTTCTGAGATTACTTCAGCCAGTTCTTTTAATAGTCTATGTAGTTCTTCATCTGGCCTTGGAGATTTGTGCCCATCCCGCTGTGCAAGGTAGGCAGGTCTGGCCAGTCTGGAAGCTTGAGGTAGACACAGCAGGACAACTGGAGCAATGGGGCAAACTAGGGCCGCCTGGGCCACTAGAGAATGATTAGAATACAATTTGCTCTGTCCTGGTAAAGCTTTGCAATAACATTGGCAGACAGAGGAAAAGACTGAAAGGCATATATATCTGGACCATCCTGGTGATACAGGAAGGCATCATCTTGGACCTCCCCAATGAGTCCTGGAACAGAAAGTCTGGCATTGCTTGCTTTCTGGAGACAAAGATTCACTGTCGGGATGTCCCACTGATGAAAGAGAATGAATGCCACATCCAGATGGAGCATCCATTAGTGATATGAATCCAAAGCTTTGCCCAGGGCACCTGCCAAAATGTTCTCTCCCAGAAGGTGGATTGGAGAGATGGAGATGTTCCATTCAATGCACCAATTGAGAAAACATAGGGTTTACTGTAGCAGGGTGGTCGATCTCATGTCACCTTCTTTGTTGATTTAGAAAATGACCATTGTGTTACTGGTCACGATCTGTGCAGCTCAATCCTAAAGCAATGTCTCGAACCCCCACTCCAAAGAGCTCCAGTGCATTGATATGGAGTCTTTTTGTCAGAAGACCACACTCCCTTCTGACCAAGAAATCATCAAGGTGTCCCCTTCCCCAGCCCTTCACAGAGGCATCTGTACTCAATAAGGCAATTGGAAAAGAAAAAGTATACCACTCTGTATGTTCATCAGTTCCCTCCATCATCTCAGGGAGTAGTGAACAGCTCTTAGTACTCTAAGCCACCTGCCCAGGAAGTCCTCTAATGCATTAAAGCTCGACATAAACAAGCCCTGTAGAATCTGCATTCTAGTTCTGGCATGCAACATCACAGATGCTGTTGAGGTCATGTAACCTAGGAGAACCTGGATGTCTCTAGACTTGAATCATGGGTGCCGTAGGCAACAAGAGATTGCATTTTGAAGAGGTCTGTATCTGTCCTCTGAAAGAAAGGTGGCTTGGTCCCAAAAGTCTATTATAATTCCAATGAATCTTACTACCTGAGAGGCAACAAAGCAAGACTTCTCTGAATTCACTAACAGTCTGAGAGAATCCACAAACATGATGGTGAGACAATGTCCCTGAGAAGCCAATGTCTGGACTGTGCAACAATGAGCTGGTCATCTATATGGGAGAATAGGATGACACTGTGCTGCTGAAACCAAGCTGCTACCACCTCCCTGATTTTGTTGAAGACCCATAGGGCAGTGCAGACTCCAAACTGGTGTGACCGCCTCCCCACTGTGAAGCAAGGGAAGCATCGGTGGCATGAGCAGATCACAATGTGGAAGTAGGCATCTTTCAAGTCCAGCATAGTGAACTAGTCACCTTCCTGTATCAGTGGAAAGATAGCATTGAGTGTGACCACAATGTGCTTTGGTCGGATGTAGGAATTAACATCCCAAAGGTCTAGGATGGGATGCAGTCCACAATCCTTCTTGGACACAGTGAAATAGCAGGAAAAGAACCCGCTTCAGATGAGAGGGAGGGACAGACTTATTGGCCCCTTTTGACAAGAGGGCCTCCACCTTCTGCTTCAACTGGGGATGAAAATAGCCCTGAAGATACCTATAGGGAGAATCTCCTTGAATTCAATGATATACCCTTTGCTGATGATATCAAGGACACATAAGTCTGAGGTGATGAAAGCCTAAGCTGGATAGAAATTCTGCAAGACTTCAAGGTGCCTTTTTATGCACAACAATCATAAAATACAACTTTCAGTAATTCAGTACTTGAGAGTGTTTCAGTAGTGGAGAGTTGGAGATATTTTTTTTAGCTTTCTACACTTAACTTTTCACTATAGTTAAGAATGCAAGAACCTTCAAAGATTAAAACTATGATTTTGTGCTCTATTTATACAATTCAGATACCCTCCAAAAAAACATCTCCACATAGATACACCTTTTTGTTAGAGGACCACAACTTTTAGTAAGGCATAGAAGGCAGCCATTACTTGTGTATGTCTAAATTTCCACTCCCGTTTCTTATAGGTATAGAGAGAACCCAAAAGGTCAGCCACAATAAGCATTATATGCACTTGAAGCAGCAAGATTGCTTATCTCTGTCTCCAAAGCCCTGCAAATTCCAGCACAAAGCGAATACATTTTCCTACTACAGGCATGAAGGCCCTGGAGGGAAAAAGAGGGGGGAAATTGTGAAAATATTTTACCATTTCCCCCTCAAGGGCAATTTTTCCATTTTTTCAGGGGAAATAATGAAAACATGGGGGGGGGGGATTTGTTGTTTTGTGCCTTCAAGTCGTTTCCGACTTATGGCAACCCTAAGGCGAACCTTTCATGGGGGACAACTATTTCCTTTTTTAGAATAATGTAAATGTTTTTAAAGACAAGATTTTGTCACTTTAAATTCCAATAACTGCATAATAAAAAGACTGTTCAAGGAGTTGCTAAAATGTTCTCAGCCCAATCCACTTCCCAAAATCTGAACATAATTTTGTCATTGTAGCTTGAAAGAGTGTTCTTTTGTTCTGTTATAAATTGCAAATTTGCACAGTCATTGATAGAACTGTCAACAAAAAATGTGGAATTTTCAAGTGCTAAACTCCAAGCCATGATGAAGTTTCTGTTCCTGGAGAAGACAACTTCAAAGGAAATCTATGTGTATATGATGCAAACACTGAGTGACGAATGCTCATTAAACTCAATTGTGAAGAAGTAGTATGCCAACTTTCAGAGTGGAAATTTTGAGACTGAAGATACAGAAAGGTCTGGGAGGCCTTCAACAATGTCAACTCCTGAAACTGTTCATGACGATTTTGGCAGACCATTGAATCTCAGCTAAAACAACTGCTGTGACACTAGAGATATCCCAGGAACACACTGAGTTTATAATTCACAAGCACTTGGCTATGCAGACACCGTCAGTAAAGTGGGTCCCAAAATGTTTGAATGCTGAACAAAAATGAAATCAACCTCCAAGTTGATTTTGCAGCATTAAAAGCAACCTAGTGATAGTATTTTGGAATAACTTATCACTGCTGATAAAACTTGGCTTCTCCACAGCTGAAGAAATTCAAGACTCAAAGGGCAGTACTCCCTCATATGTGTAACAGTCTTCATAATTGGAGAGTAGTAATTCTTATTTATATATTGAATGTATACACCCAAAGTTTATTTCTGAATTTCATAGGAATAGAACACTGGGGCAGGCAGTGAAGCGAAGGATCATCACTGCTTGTGATTCACTATTGAAGAGTCCCAACATTTTCAGCCATGTTAAAACTTCATATCTAAATAGGCTGCTAGATTATTTCAACAAAGTTTCTTTGTAAATAGTAAATCTACAACCAATATGGCTAGTACGATTACTTAACCAAGCACCTTGCACACCTTTTTCTCAAAATTCTAGCTCTATGATCTCTAGCTCCATATTCATGAAAACAGGTCTTCACTCCCTCTGACTAGCAGTATGACTGTGCTACTCTCAAAATGCCAAGTGATGTCTATTTTAAAATAAATTTTCCTAGATCACACAAATTTGCAGATTATGCCCACATTATAGTTGTACAAATAAAAGTAAACTTAGGGGCGAAACAGACGGCCCCTTTGCAGTGGCTTCCCAGTGGCTTGGGGGCATGTCGTTTAGACGATTCACGGTCCCCAAACCCCAAGCCGCCGAGAAGCCACCCGCCCAACCACACAGGGGCACCTTTTCGGAGCTCTGGCGGCACGGCATTTAGACGACTCATGCTGCAGGAGCAATTTATATTGGCCAGAAGCTGCTGGCTATCTACTTTTACTAGTGGAGTATCTTGGATCTATCAAAAACTGAAAGCCAAGGATGATGGGATTCTAAATGCTAAAATGTAAGCTTCCAGACAAGTTATATGAATGTATAGTTCAGCAGCAACATGATTACTATAGTAATACAATCAGAATATTCACCACACATTCTTAACACTGTATCAAATCCTTCTCAATGCCTACTATAATTATATAATTTATATAACAGAAACTGAAACATATTCCATGAATGTATTCTAAAGTGGTTAATCATTGGCTCTAAACAGTCTCCTCCTTTCACTACTGCAAAGTAAGAACGTATTAATTTTCATTAACTTCCAATTAATGTTTTTGCAAAGAACTTCTAATGGAAAAATAAATAATTCAGACCACAACACGTTTGCTGAGAAGCTCCATTTTCACATATCATTAAGGTAATGATTAATGATTCACATATCATTAATGTAATGTAAATGCACTAAGAACTGTACATTTCAACATATATACAAATTAGAGATGTACCTTGGGAAAACACGTTGCATGCAGTGATTTTTTAGCCTCCAAATTACTTTCTGTGACACTTTCTGAGCTGGAGTCTGAAGAACTGTCCTCATCTGAGCTTGATTCTGAGCTTGAAAAATCTGGTGCTTTTTGAGACTTCACTGTATATTCTTCTGTTCCTTCATGGTCACTAAGCATAAAATACATGTACAAGCAATTCAACTGAAAAATCATTCCATCTATTAAAAAAACAAAATAAAAATGTAGGAAATTGCATAGCCTTGTCATATACTGTTCTGAACAGCATTTCCAAATGACTCAGATCTTTGAAAATATTTTAAAATAATAATATTACAAGAAGAATAGCATGCAATTTAATTTAATTTGGAGGTTATGGCCAAGCCACAGCTCAGTTGTTGAGGTCTAGGAATGCTTCCCCTAGTCTTGCACACACATACCAATTTTCTCTGCCAGATTCTGGGGTGCAGTAGTCATTGTCTGTAGTGACAATCTGAAGTGGGCTTCCCCACTTCAACATATATAAAACATTATTTAACCATATTGAATAAACAAATGAAAAAGGAGAATGTCTTTGCCTTGCCCTAGTCCAGTGTCACTTCTGTTGTTCTATAATTATGGAAGGAACAGTCAGAGGAGAGCATCTTTCTTCCATAGAGGCTCTCCACCTCATTTGGAATCCCACAATTTCAAATTATGTGGAAAATCTACATTGGAAACATAAGCTCCCTTCTTCAGTCACCTTTCATGTGGAAGTGATGATAAGAGAGGGGCAGGACTAACTGTATGTCTTTATTCAAAATGGTTAAATAATGCCAGACACTTATAATTAAAAATCCATTTCTGTAATTAGAATTTGGGGTTCAGACCAGTGCATGCAAAAAGAGGAGGCTCAAGTCTGCTGGCAGCACATTCATAATGGCTAAATCTCAATTTGGCCATATTATCTGAATCACAGCCTATAAGCATATGCAATAGACTATCAACAAAGATGGCTTTTTTCAGTTCACTCAACATTCTACAGTTCGCACACACTAAATTATAAGATATGGCTCTAACTCCAGTGTTATTGCTACCCAGATTAGACCCACTGTAATCACAGAAATTTAGTTCAGATATGACTAAGGGGCGAAACAGACCACCCGAAGGGGTGGTGTCACAACGCCCCTGAAAAAGCCGGGTGGGCGTCATGGCAACTGCACTCCATGGCCCCACTCTGGCTTTTTTCTGGGTTTTTGCGCTGGAAAAAAAGCCAGCTTTCCCGCTGCCGTACCAGCTTTGCAGTGCTCCTGAGGCGTGTGGCGTATAAACACTGCACCGGCACAAAGCTGCTGGCCATGTGGTTGGGTGGGCAGCGTAACGCCGGCTTGGGGACAGCGTCAGAGTATGCGGCGTCTAAATGCCACACTCAGACGCTGCCCTCCAGGCACAAAGGGGCAGTCTGCTTCGGCCCTAACTTCCACTCATTTTAATTGTAGAACTTAGTTTGCACTTCAAAAAAAAAAAAAAAAAGGCAAGACAGGACACACCACACTTACACTGGAGAGAAACTCATGCAAGCATACAGCTAATATAATAGGCTGGCATCCAATCGGGTGGTTCCACTGATAGAACTACTTCAGCAGAGGTGACAATGACCCTTTGCATGTCAAACCAAATACTAAGAGCAGTCATTTTGGGAAGCAAAAATTCCGAGAGGAGGGGAAGAAAGTTCTACTGTTCTAGCAATCAAGTGCTAATGTAAGATTGGGCAAAATGTGGCCTATGGGCCACAGCAACCACCGTTCCCACCAACTCATGTTTTTTTTAAACTGAAAAGGGCACTTTCCCACTATGGGATGCATGGGGGCAATTATCCTATGCTCCCCTAGCAAGGAATTATGTCATAAAAACAAGAGAAGTTATTTTTATGAGAGAGGATTGCTGTATTTTAAACTTTAGTTTTATGTTTCCAAAGGATTTTATGTTTTTAAAAATTTAATGACATTATAATATGTCAACTTGTTTAAATGGTTTTTAACTTTTACCCCATATTCTCCTCTACTCTCCCAACACTTCAATTTGATTTAAAAAGCAGTAGTGGTTCCAGAAATTATTCAAAGTGAGAAACATTTTTAAAAAAATAAAACTGTAAATAGTGAATTATTTGAAAATAAGTTTTTCAGGGAAAACATATTTCTTTACTCTGATTTGGTAACTAATCATTGTTTATCTTATTGCTTAAGAATTGTAAGTGTTAATCCAATAGTTTTGTTTTTTAAAAAACCCAATATATAGTTTTTAACTGATAGTTTTTAAACTTTGCAATGAAGAAAAGCTGGTTTTAATTTAACCTACAGATTTCATTTGTTCTGAACAGGAAAAACAATATAAATCACTTTTAAAATCATTAAATCCTGACTTAAATTAATAAAGTCATAATTAGGGCATTATGCTGTGTTTGTTATGGAAGTGGCAGGGCGAGCTGCTTTAATTACTGTCTGTAATAAAAGGAGCAGAGTGCGTACTGCACCCCAATCAGTGCTGTCAGCCACGACTGAGCTGAGCTTCAAACTCATCAAATGAGCTGGCAGCAGGCAACAGAGCAAAAGGATGATCATGTCTGCAGAGGCCACTTGCTGAGAGAAGTATAAGAACAGATTCAGATAATCCAAGATATTAGCCTCAATTACTTAAAGTTTTGATGGTATTTTAATACATGTTAACTCTGTTGGTAATAAGGCAATCTTTAAAAATCCTAGCACTTAAGCAGATTCTGACCATTTCCCTTCACAGCCCTTGCCTCTAATATCTGGATCATAATCCTTTTACTGTAACATTATTTAGGAAAAAAATCAATTGCCTTCATTACATAATGGCAGGATATAGAAGAATTTAATTTTAGCCCTCAGCAAAATAGTCATATAAGGGTAATTAACTATTTCATAAAGTAGTATAACTGTTCAGTCTCCCAAGGTTATGCTAATATTCTCTGCTGAACACCTAAATATTCAACTCAAGTTAAATAAAAAATAAACTGAAGAGTTGTCCAATTTACAAGTAACATCTGCAGTCTGTCAGAAGTGGATAGCTTCTTTTTGGAGTGAATTTCATTATGAAATGATGAAGAATACAGTTGAATGCATTGGATTGGTTGCGTCAATATTCTGACATGTTACCTATCATAATCAAATTACATACATATATGCATACATACCCCCTTAAAATTGTAGCCTCTCTATGTGGGACTTTCATTTTGGCCTTTGATTTCCTACTGCTCTCATCTTCAGTAGAAGAACTGTCACTACTTTCCATACTGCTGTCTCCTTGTCCTTCCTTTTTTCCTTCTTCACCATCAGATTCACTCTCTAGAATAAGAAAGTCTTATGTCTGTACAGAATTCAGATAAGTAATTTTAAAACACTGAAGTCATGTCAACTTGAAACAACCTGAAATAATTCATACACATTTAAAATGTTTTTATAGCACAACAATTTATTTTTCAAAATTCAGGCATTTATTGAGAGCTGTATTTGGAATGCAATCAAGATATGTCTTCTACCCTGACTACTCTGCTCTAATATATCATTTTTAACATTTAAGTACTTTATCCATTCAAGTAATGACAATTCAATCAGGAATTTAAACAAGTTATTCAGTTTCTAATTGGCTGGAAAGTGTTTCTAATACCTAAGTTGAAGGTACACTTTCCCAGTTTCAGTCCACTGCTTTGGTTTACAACCTTTAATCTTTAGCAGCTTTTGCCTTGTGCCCTTAGAGCAGAAGAAGACGAACTAGATAGGAAAGCATGTCCTTTTTCATATCTATGCATATCTGTATTTATACACTTGCATTTGAGTGGTTCATTAGATTTGAATGTTGGGTCTAAGGGGCCAAGATAATTAAAACACAGGATGAACCGTCAACGCAAACACATTTTGAATAGCCTCCCAACATATATTTTATACTGAATTTTCAATTTCAGAATTTTTGAGGTTTTTTTTTTTTTTGGAGGTTGGAGATTGAATATATTAGTGTTACCTAATATATTTATCTGAAACTAATTTCAGACAAAGCAAAACTTACCTACAAGCAGAATCTATTAATTTTATTCTCAATAACATGTCTGTACCATCGACAAATTTTCAGGCCCCTATCTCATCCTTCCTGTATCTTTGAATAATCATTGTCTGTGAATTTATATGTGAATAATATTTCTTGGTGAATTTTAGATGATTCATAATAATGCAAAGGTGGTTGGATGTTCTGATGCCATAAGGGTGGCCAAATCACTCTTGGTTTTACAGCTGTACATGAATTTTCTGCAAAAAATAACTTTGCTCAGAAATCAAGTATAGTACCTGGATGGCTCATATACCACCTGAAGCTGCTGCAGGGGGCCCAGACATAAAACTGAAAGTGGCTCATTGCCCCACAGCAACAAATCCACCAGCCAACCATGGAACAATTAAGAGCTATTGTGGTATATTAAGATTTTGGTGGCAAAGGTTAAAATGAAACTCACTGGGCCACCTTAGGTAAGTCACATTCCTCAGCCCAGCGTACCTTATAGGATTGCTCTGAGGCTGGATGTACCAAGATGTTTACAGAAAGTCTGAATGACCTTTACAGTCTTTTAAACAATAACCATCCTCCTTATTTTATGATCATGAATACATCAAATAAGTATGAGCACTGAAAGTGTATCTAAATGTAGCAATCTTTGTACATATATATGATCGTTAAGTGTCTTAAGTCAAACTGGGCTAACTTCTGAAAAAATGAGTTTACGATCACATTGTAAGATTGAATATTAAATGCAGTTTTCTATTTATATAAGAATATAAAAATGTTCATTTGTAAAATGTTATACATTAGTTGATTACAGTGTAACTGCTATGACATAAAAGCTTCAGTCATTCAGTAGCCAAAAACAGCTTAGGGACTGGAACATATCAGAGGGCCACAAAATCAGTATTCACATTTCCTGACTCTGATTCCTCTGTATCAATACATACCACTGTCACTACTGCTAGAAGTATCATCACTTTCCTTGTCATCGTCGTTGTCATCCTCCTCCTCCTCCTCCTCTGATTCTGAGTAGAACCTTTCACTGGGTTTCTCTTTCTTTGTCTTTCCTAATATTGAAGGCCATTCTTTTGCCTGTTTATAAAATCGGATGTTGAAATGGTTAAAACTATGATAGGTAACATCTCTCTTGTTTGACCTGACACATAGGAACATACACAATAACACACAAGGAAGCAGAAATCTAGATCATAAAATAAGGGGACTTGTAGTTGTCCTCCAATATTCACAAAGCAATACAAAACCAAGCAGAAATCTACAGTATGAAAATAAAAGGATTTGTAGTTTGGTTCCAATACTATTGTTATTATGAAATGTTACATCCATTTTAATGAGAAGTACCGTATTTTTCGGCATATAAGACGCACCTTTTCTTCCCCAAAATGAGGGTGGGGAAGTTGCTGCGCCTAATGAAGCGAATATACAAGCTGAGGGCAAACTGCCGAGGCCTAGGCTAAAAGTAGGCCTCATTTCAACCTCAGCCTTGGTGCTCCAGTGGGCTCCTCCCATCCCAGGAAGAGCCCATTGGAGCAGCCAGGACGGGGGTGGAAAGAGTCCTCTTTTCCTGGCTAGTTGAATGTGCTCCTCCTCTTTCCACCCCCATCCTGGGTGCTTCAATGGACTCTTCCTGGGGTCAGAGGACATCCTCCCATCCCAGGAAGAGTCCATTGGAGCACCCAGGACGGGGGTGGAAAGAGTTCCCCCCTTGAAGAAATCTGCCAAGAAAACCCTCATGGTAGGATCAAAATGAGCCAGAAATTATTCCAAGGCACTGGATTAGTACCCTGGCCAAGTTACACTGTCTCAGCCTCAGAGGGTGGAAATGGCAAACTCACTCCTGTGAAGAAATCTGCCAGGAAAACCCTCATGGTAGGATCAAAATGAGCCAGAAATTACTCCAAGGTACTGGATTATTACCCTGGCCAAGTTACACTGTCTCAGCCTCAGAGGGTGGAAATGGCAAACTCCCTCCTCTGAAGAAATCTGCCAGGAAAACCCTCATGGTAGGATCAAAATGAGCCAGAAATTACTCCAAGGCACTGGATTATTACCCTGGCCAAGTTACACTGTCTCAGCCTCAGAGGGTGGAAATGGCAAACTCCCTCCTCTGAAGAAATCTGCCAGGAAAACCCTCATGGTAGGATCCAAATGAGCCAGAAATTACTCCAAGGCACTGGATTAGTACCCTGGCCAAGTTACACTGTCTCAGCCTCAGAAGGTGGAAATGGCAAACTCCCTCCTCTGAAGAAATCTGCCAGGAAAACCCTCATGGTAGGATCAAAATGAGCCAGAAATTACTCCAAGGCACTGGATTAGTACCCTGGCCAAGTTGCACTGTCTCAGCCTCAGAGGGTGGAAATTGCAAACTCCCTCCTCTGAAGAAATCTGCCAAGAAAACCCTCATGGTAGTGTCAAAATGAGCCAGAAATTACTCCAAGGCACTGGATTACTCTGGCCAAATCACACTCTCTCAGCCTCAGAGGGTGGAAATGGCAACCCCCCCCCCCTTGAAGAAATCTGCCAAGAAAACCCTCATGGTAGGGTCAAAATAAGCCATAAATTACTCCATAAGACAATGGCCTAAAAACTCCAAAGGTACCAGTCCATCTGATCTTGGAAGCTAAGCAGGGTCAGCCCTGGATAGTCCTAGGATGAGAGACCGCCAAAGAATCCCAGGTGCTGCAGGCTGTATTTCAGAGGAAGGAACTGGCAAAACCACTTCTCGAGTCTTCCTTGCCTAAGAAATCCCTAAGAAATTCATGGAGTCACCATAAGGCGACAGGAGACTTGCAAGAAAGTTGGGCAGGGAATTTGTGCAAAACCTGGCCCTGCTGCTGGCTTAAACTTACATTTACAACTTAAAATTGTTCTTAAACTGCTGTTAACTTTATACAGTGGATATAAAATATTTTACTACAGTATTTGGTTAAGAATCTTTTTTTTCTAGATTTTCCTCCTTTAAAATTGGGTGCGTCTTATATGCCGGAGTGTCTTATATGCCGAAAAATACGATATCAGAGTAGCTTACAACAGAAAATCAAGAACACAATAATTTTTTCTCAGCATCGTGAACACTTCCATCCTTACTTGAGAAATAAGCTGTGAAAATGGAGGAAGTTAGTTAAATAAATCATTGTTTAAAAATAGTTCCACAAGAAATGCTGCTTTATATTGCTACAGGGCCCAGGTCTATCTAGCACAAGACTGTTGACAATGCCTGACAGCAGGTTTCCAGCATTTCAGGCAGCCCTACATCGCCTATCTGGGATCTCATGCATGTGAAGAACACTCTCAACCAATGAAATATGGTTCTTCCAATAATGTAGACAGGGAAGAGAAAGAAGAGAACATACACTGGTATTTTTATAATGCTGTCCCTATGATCTTAGCACCAATTTATGACCATAGGAAACTCTTATATCAAGTCAGATCTTTTGTTCAGCTACTTCAGATACGCTCCACACTGACTGGCAGCAGCTTTCCATGGTATCAAACCAGGGTCTTTTGCACCCCTTCCTGGAGGTGCCTGGGAGCAACTGTTGTCTCCACCAAAAATGCCCAAGAAGGTGATAGAACAATGAGAAGGGTCTCTCCTGAAAAATCTTAAAATGCAGGCAGCTTCATGTGAGCAAACACAGTCCTTTAGACAGACCTAGCTCAAACCATATAGAGCACTACAGTTTATAACTTAGAATAGTGCCTGAAAATGAAGTCGTTACCAGTGAACCTGTCATAAGAAGGAACTTTGGCCCTTTTTGTAACTGGTCTCAATCCAGTCTGGCCACAACTTTGGACTCACTTTCCAAAGCCAATGCCATGTTGAATGCCAGGTGACAGAATGACTCCTTAAATATCAAGAAGGTCCCTAGATTATTACCTTCAAGTAAAAGCAAAATGGAGTATTTAGGTTAGGTCAATTACAAATATTTTGGTAGTGCTGCTCATGATGGTGTTACAGGGAAGAATGCATTTAAAAGCTACAATTAGCAAGGAACAGTCCTTAGTTCTTTTTATTGTTTCTTAATCCTATAAACTCACAAAATATTTAGATTAAAGTGGGGAAGGTTGAATTAATAGCTGGAACTGAAGCACCAGCAACATAGTAGAATTAGGGTGACTGAAAAAAGATGTATATTGGAAAATGTACTGAACATCAGCAAGTGCATGTGGAAAGTTTCAAAGTAGTTACGTATAGCAGAAAGACTTCATTTTATGACGTTTATTCCAGTTCACTTGAAATCTTCATCGTTAGAAATAATTTACCCACACAGATACACAAGCCCTAGCTCCCAAAATAATAAATTATTTTGAACAGTCAACATACCGACTCAATTATCTCTACATTTCTCACTGAGGGGTCAGGTGCAATCTCTGGCCAATTAGACAACTCGAGATAGCCATTGGCTCTCATGTTCAGAGTATGAGACAACGTACCAAGCTGGAAGTGCTCTCTATCTATGGTGAGAAGGTGAAAAATATAGACATGAGCTTTATATGACAAAGAGCAATCTTAATCAGAACTAAAGGTAATTGGCATTACATTACCTCGAATGCCACAGAATAAATATAAACTAGGAAGCTCTTCATAGGTCAAAAAACTGATTCCAGTCCATAGATTACAATAATCTCCCCATAATGGTCAATAAAAAAGCTAATCAGTCAGTGTGTTTAGAGGTGTTGCTCTGAAATGTAGCTTCTCTAAAAATTACTTTACTGTGAATATTAAGAATGACAGCAGAGTTAAATAATCCATATACATGTCTTGGAACAAACACATCCAGAATTTTAATAGTCTTTCCTTTAGAAGAAGGGATGCTTTCAGAGTTTAAAGTAGGATTAAAACACCAAAGTATGAAAAAAATTCAGAAAGCTGATAATTAATATAATACAGTTATAAATCAGAGTTACAGCACTTTTTAAAAACTAGGTAGGCAGCAATAGAGATAGTGTAGTGCTGACTTTCTTCTAAAACTGATTAGGAGGAAAATAACAATCATTCCAGTACCTCAAAGCAAACTAAATCTGGAGGGGACCTTTAACGTTTCCAATCTACATTAATAATGAAATTATGAAAAGTCACTCTTGAAAGTCTTATGAGTAGTTCAAACTCCTTCTGTACAGACTATGCTTAGTAATGACTATGGATTTACAATATTAAAACAGAATTATAATGTATATATACTAAATGAAGTTTTTACATCACTGTGGTTTCCCAGGTTTACAAGTAAATGGTAAGACTTGGAAAAAATGTGCAATTCTCACATCTGTCTCTTAAAAAAACTAGCTTCTTCTTTAAATCTAAAACCATATTGCTCATATGTGTACTTTTAAGCTGGCCATTTAGCAATCTGAGTATTAGTAACATAAATACATAGATAATATATGTGTGTATCCTCAATTACGACTAGGAAGAAAAATTAACCAACATACCTTTAAAAGGAGACTCAAGTAGTGGGGCAGGCTTCTGTGCCAGAAATATTTTTTTGGCATACTTGCTCAAAGCTCCACTCTTCTCATTTGGAACAATGAGCTGCCTAATAAATCTTGTACGGTCTCTGATGTCGTAGCTTTGATCATATTTGCCGAGATTTAATATATACTGGGTAAGCAATTTTGTCTGTGAAAAAGACAAGGGGAGAATACAAGTTATTTATGATTATTGATAACTCTGGATAAACATATTTAAAGAGGTAATAAAAATGAATGGTTATGTCAAACAAATGTTGTTCCATAGGGAATATGCATTTCTAAAGCAGTAAATGAAATACTGAAGCCAAAGCACATGTCCTTTTCTATACTGGGGAGGTGAATGCTGAGTACTGAGAAGCAGCCATGTGCTAGATTATTAAACTGCTGAAGTGGAAAGAAAGGCATCATTAAAAAAATAATCATATATGGCAAACCCGCTGAAGGGCCTACGTGAGAATAATGAATGTGGAAATACAACTAAAAACATGGCACTCAAAACTTAATCGGAAAAATATGCAGGACATCAAAACATCAGAGGATATTAGGAGGCTGGCAAACTGCTTCTGCTGAGGTGTGTTTTATGAAGAGATACTGTCCCTGGCATAAGCAGTGTCTGCACTCTGACTGCACTCAGTTACTTTACTCTGAATTATGACCCATTAAAGCAGACACATGAATCACTGAACTGGATTACTGCAAATTATTTGCAGTGCATTTAGCTGTTACTTTTTCATAAAAGCAAGCTGCTGATGCCCTCTAAAAACCAGGATAAAAGACTTCTTCCATTTTTCTCCTTACAGCTTAAAGCCTCTGGTAATATTGGTCATTTATTTATATATGTAAAAGCAAGTTATATTACCACTGCCTTTTAAAGTCTAACTACAATATCTAATTTGATATGTAGGAATATTAATTATTAAAATTCCTCAATGCATGTTGCATTTAATTTTTGCAAAGCAAAACCTTGGAAATATACAAAGTTTGCTGAATGCATCTTACATTCTGCTCAATATGTATCTATAGAAAATGAAACCAATACAAAGACCAAAACACTGCATAATTTAAAAGAACAATGTGCAAATGATTGTATTTCTCAATTATATATTTCATAAAAAGCTTTAAATGCAATCTGAGCTGAATAACTATACCAAGATAATTCTTTCTGGGTACAGAATAAAACTCTAACATTAAGCATAATATTTCTTAACATGAGTACTACTTAAATCTATCTGTATGAATTCTGCTATAAAACATAACTCTATTCCTTCTATAACTCCATAATAATCCCTAAGGATTTGTGAAGTACTATGCACTATGGATACCAGTTCGTCTCTGAAGCTATCTGATTGTCATGGAAACCTATTTAGTTCAGGGGCAGGAATCAAATAGTCCTCCAGACGTAGTTGCAATGCAACTCCCAGCACACCTTATCCGTCACAAGGTGGTTGCTCAAGTTTTGGGGAATTGCAACTGGATTTAGGTCATGTCTTATAATGACTGGAACTTAAATATTTCATTCAATGGAGAAGTGGTGAATCTGGCCAGAAATGCAGATACCCAAATATCTGAGAAGCATTCTTATTTTAATGAACTACTCCTCTTCCGCTCCCAATAACCAAATCTAGCTGATCTACACCTAAGCTGCTGACTGCAAATAAATTATTTATACAAAATCTGGTTGATTTATATTTTCAGTCTGCTTGCAAGCTCTCTCCCTATCCCATCATGTTTACTTCTAGAACTGAGAAGTACTATACTTCAGTTTCTGTTATTTACATTCTTCATCTTAGTGAAAAGTGGCTTGCCTTAAGAAAATTGGAATTTCTTTCACCATTCTCTTAGCATCATGGAAGTCATTACAATTTCTCCTGTAGTTTTAACAAAAAGTGATAAATTTCCAAACCTGACGTTCATGGCCTACTTTGAGTTGAAGTGAAATCCCTTCTGAATTTGGGTCCGATTACTAATGGACCACTATTGCGAGAACCCACCCCCCACTGGCAAAAGTATCTTCTCCTCTCCATATTGTATTCTGAATACAATTCTGCAAAGTAGGGCTTGTGACCCGCCCAAGGTCACCCTGTGAACTCCAGTTCTGAGCACTAAATCGAGTCAGATTTTCCCAGAACATCATTTCTACCACACCATACTGATTATCCTATCATAAAATTATGATTCAGAATTTTCTAAAGACACCAATTAACTATAAATTATTTTAAAAGTTTATATTTTACCACATAGGGATAAGAATTTTTAAAGGGACATTTATTTTGTTTATAGCAATAGCAATAGCAAGCACATTTTTATACCACTTATCAGTGCACTTAAGCACTCCCTAAGTGATTTACAATGTGTAAGCCAATTGCCCCCAACAAGCTGGGTACTCATTTTAGTGACCTTGGAAGGATGCAAGCCTGAGTCGAGCCTGAGCCCCTGGCTGGGACTGAACTCACAACCTTGTGGTTTGTGAGTGAGTGGCTGCAGTACAGGCATTTAACCATTGCGCAACCAGGGCTCTTCTCAGTTTTCAAAACTTATACTGTTTTAAATAGAATTTGTTTACTATCTTCTGGCCTCCTCTGTAAAGCTGAAAAAATGAAGCTGAAATAGATGCAGATATCCCATCAAGTACCAAACAATGAAATCTCTGGCAGATGGTGCCTGATAAATTCAAATTGCCCAGAAAACATATTTTTTTAAAATTTATCAGTGAATTTCTGATCTTTGTACAGAAAAACAGGCACCTAGATTTAACATATGCATATCTCTGGAGTTGAGAAAGCAACCATTTCTCTTTTTAAACTCTGAGGAGAAGAGAGTGTCTCCCTTTGATTCCCTCAATTTCAAAGCAGTTAGGACAGATACTTTTTAATTAACAAAAAGGAAAAGCAAAGTAAAGACCAAACCATCATTGGTGGGAATAGTCAGAAACTGCATGGTACAGATACTAAGCATTTATTGTTGCATGCCTTCGAGTCCTTTCTGAAATCCTATCACAGGGTTTTCTTGGCAAGATTTGTTCACAGAGGGTTTGCCTTTGCCATTCTCTGGAGTTGAGAGTGTGTGACTTGTCTAACGTCACCCAGTGGGATTCCACAGATTCGAACCCTGCTCTCCAGAGTCATGGTCCAATGCTCAAACCACTACACAAGGTGAGCCCTCTCCATACAATAAAAAAAAGAGCTCTCTTCTTCTTCCTGAACTTGAAGCAAAGGGGTAAAAAAAAATGGTGCACCAACATTTAAAAACTGCTCTCCTAATAGGAGGTGGTGGTAATGGTGAAGGAAGAAGAGGAAGAGGATCTGAAAAAAGGGCATTCTTCAACTGGAAACATTTCCAAAACCACCCAAATAAATAGTATATCTTGATAGGTTTTATTAGCTTGGCTCAAATAAAATTCTACCCTAGAAAAGTGTGGAGATGGTAGCTTCTCTCACACAGTAAGCAAAAATACGATTCAGGAAGAGAGTATGTAAAGAGATCTTGTGGCACCTTTGAGACTAACTGAAAGAAAAAACTTTGCAGTATGAGCTTTCGTAGACTTAAGTCTACTTTCTTAGATGCATGAGAGGAAGTAAACTAGTCTTTGAAAGCTCATGCTGCCAACTTCTTTCTTCATTTAGTCTCAAAGGTGCTACCAGATATCTATATATACTGATTCTACAGACTAACATGGCGACATCTTTGGATTCAGGAAGAGGGATGGAAGGAGGGAGAATGTCAAAGATGTAAGCAAAATAAATGCATTCCAGTAATTTTAACAAAGAAGTAGGTGTTTCTGAACAGGAGCAGTTATGGTGGGTGACACAACTGGAGGATCTTTCAGAGACTACAGAAGTGACACCATAGCTAACGCTTGTTAGTACTGCATGGAAGGAAGCAAGGGTGAACCCCCTTGCAATAACCTTTCAACAACGAAAAACCCAGAATGAAACAATCCAAGACAGAACAAGAGACAGGAAAAGGACACAGACAGCTAAAAAGGCAAAACAGAGGGCAAGTACAAATGGAGATGTGGAAAGGGACACAACAGAATCAAACAAAATAGAAAGCCACATAGCACATACATTTAAAAATGAAAAGAAGGTCAGGAGCTGTGCTGTACATGTTATAGGTGCATGGAATGTTAGAAGCATGAGCCAAGGCAAACTTGAAACAGTGAGAAAGGAAATGGAATGAATAAACATAGCAATACTACAAGTGAGTGAGCTAAAATGGACAGGAATGGGATATTTTAAGTCAGATAAATACACTGTGTCCTATTCAGGAAATGAAAAAGGAGGAAAAATAGAATAGTAATAATAGTGAAGAAGGACATAGCAAAATCAGTCAAAAGTCTTATCAAATCATGTCAATAATGCTTCAGGTAAAGCCAATACACAACATCATAATACAAGTATACATACCAATGACAGAGGCAGAAGAAGAAGAAATTGAGAATTTCTATGACGAAGCCCAGAAAGAAAATGACAGCAAACCAAAACAGCACTATTTTGTAATCCTAGGCTATTGGAATGTCAAAGTAAGAAACAGAGCAGAATCAAAGATAGCAGGAAGATGATTAAGTTGAGGCTGTTGTACTTTGGCCACATCATGAGGAAAATTGAATTAGGGAAGACAATGATGCTAAGAGCAGTGGAAGGCAGTAGAAGGAGAGGAATTCCACATGCCAGATAGCTAGAGTCAATCAAGGAAGACAATGACTACCTCTGTGGCAACTACTACCTCTGTACAGTATTGCTGAATGTATTCCATACCAGTCTTATCTCAGTACAATATTGCGTGGTCTCAGGGATTCTGTCTTCCCTTGATATCATATTTATGAAGTCATTACTATGTATACCTTATTGGAGTAGGGGAGTGTTCTATGTTTGCTTGTGACTACATGTTTTCAGTAAAATTTGATTGCTTGCACAAACACTCCCACCTCCAATTTCTTGTAGCTTGCTAGTCTCCCAGATGTTTAAGTCACAGAGACCACAAAGGAGGAGGACAGGTTGTATACTGTGGTTCTTCAAGTGGTCATCTATGAACTCACACAACCCTGCCCATCCTCCCCTCATCTTGCCTTGCTGGTTCACAAGGATGACTGCATTGGCATCCTATAGAACTGGTGGACTATGGCAGCATCCGGAGGTGAGTGTTCAGGATCACAAAAATTGCTGATGCTAAGTAGCCTAAAGTGACTTGGGCCGTTGAGCCCCGAGACATTGGTACTGAAGGCAACTCTGTACTGACTTGCAGAGATTGAGAAAATGGTCAGGAGGAAGGAGAGCAGTTTTGGAGTCTAGGATTGCCCCGATGAATCGAATCTGACATGTCAGTTGATGGGTGGATTTCTCCTTGTTCAGGCAAAGTCCCAATCTGTCTAAAAGAGTCAATACCACCTGTACATCCTGTAGCAAGCAATTGTTGGAGGGAAGGACAACCAGCCAGTCATCTACATATAGGTAAAGGACAACACCTTGTTGTTGAAGAAAAACCACCTAACAGCCATCACCTTCATAAACACTTGAGGAGCCACGCTTAGACTGAATGATAGGACTCAAAACCTGTAACCCTCCTGGCCAACACCAAAACAAAGGAAACATCTGTGAGAAGACTAAATTGCAACATGGAAGTAGGTATCTTTTAGGTCCAGAGTGGCAAATGAATCACCACCCTCTTGCATCAGTGGCAGGATGGAAGATAGTCACCCTCCTGAGGCACTGTGGGCAAATACAGGAATTCACTCCTCTCAAGCCCAAAACTGGCTTCAGACAATTGTCTTTTTTATGACAATGAAATACTGGGGAAATATTGGGCAATTAAATACTGAGAAAATGAAATTCTGTGGCAGAAGGAATGGACTTCCCTTTCAGAGCAGAAAAAGTATCATGGGCTTGAGCAGGCTGAGATACAGCCTGGTCTCAAGATTAATCTCATTTAGGAGATATTCGGTCAGCCAATGTGTGACCTTGATGAATGGAGAAAAGGATAGCTGGATGCATATGGTCTGAACAGTGCTTTTCTCATCTCAAAAGATGCACTGCGCAAGCTTCATTCCTACAGTAGTAAGTACAGCACCTTGAACAGCTGCCAGCAGTGGAAGAATTGGCATCAAAATAGTAGGACTCCCAAGAAGGAGATCTATACCAATAGTAACCGTGATACCGATGGCTATGGACATGTCATGGATGGAATCGATGGCACTGCCTAATCCGGTAGTGCCAATATGATGAAGCCGAATTGGTATCCGAGCCAGAGAAGGATTGTGGCTTGGAATGTTATTGAGGTCAATGAAGAGACGGGTGGCTCGGATTATTATTGAGGTCAATGAAGAGGTTTCTCTTGAACTAGGACAGGAACTGGAGAAGGACAAACTATGACTCTGACAACTGAAGAATCCTGAATTTCTCCCTTTGAAACATGGTAGTCCGACCTACTGTCCTAAATAGAAATCATCTCAGTCACGAAAGTGCACCATTTTGGAGAATCCAGCAAGGGTGACACCAAAGTCTCATGAAAACCCACCTTTGAGGCAACTTCACAGTAAAATTTGATTGCTTGCACCAACACTCCCACCTCCAACTTCTTGTAGCTTGCTAGTCCCCCAGTTGTATAAGTCACAGAGACCACAAAGGAGGAGGACAGGTTGCATACTGTGGTTCTTCAAGTGGTCATCTATGAAGTGATTTTAAACTTTACAATACTACAGTTGAAACAAGGGCTGCAGAAGAAACTGTAACCACTGGTGTTATAGCCAGTACCATATGAGACATCAGTACCATGTATGCAGATGACATCCTAGGTAAATGCCACATTGATTCCCTTCAGTGGACTTCGTGAATGAGAGTAGGATCTGGACAAAAGCGATCTTAGTCACCATGAATAGTAGCCATCTGCTCTAACAACTGCATACTCATGTAGAGTATTCAAGACCCAAAAAGGGGGCATAGTACATATAAATATATTATCCTCCCAATGAAAGCTAAGAACAGAAAACTCTTAATTTAAACATTACATGAAATATTTAACAAATTTAAAGACTTTTATAATGAACTTCATCAATGTAAATAGCCAAAAGTTCATAGAACAGCCACAATTCTCTCCCTCAATGCTCTAAAAGTCTTCAGTCAGATAGAATGGTCTTATTTATTTATTTAATATATTAAAGAGAGCAGGTTTTGGAAGTGCATTTGTAAATTATGTATTAAAAATACATATTAAGGCTCTAAATCAAGGCCTTACCTCCAATTTCCTCCAATGAGGACACGACTCTGAATGTTGTACTTGACCACATCTGTTGTGGTCTCGGGGTGTGCAAGTTATTGAAACACAGGTAAATGCAATCTTTCATTCAACTAGTAAACATTATTTTGGTTGATTTGTAATTTGGGACGATAAACTGAACAGATCTGGTCTCTGTGGTATTCAATATGAATTTTCTGCTGACACATTTATTAAGAGAGGATGCCATGCTCTGCGTGACCAGTGAGGGACAATTAAAACTATGAAAATCCAAGCCAATATTCTGGTTGACTCTTTTAATAGTTGCTGTGATTGTGTTCTCTTAGTTGGAAGGTATGTGTGAAGGTGACACCTAGTCACCTTACAGTTTTTCTCAGATAGTAGCACAATGGGTTTTGTTATCCCACCACTGCCATCAATTTGTGATAGGGACCTACTTTTCCCCACAAACCACTCAAGAGGACTTAATAATAAAATACTTTCTTCATTGTTGGTAGCTTGTAACTGTACCTTTAAAAGCACCCCATACAGTCATTTATTGAAACAATGTTATAAGTTTATTTACAGGATAACTTAAATACAGTATCACTTGTGTGGGATGTTATTCATAGTTTATACGGTATTAGCACACTTTATTTGTTGCACTTGTGGTTTCTTGGCTTTATACTTATTTGTTACAGTAACCCTAACTTATTCAAATGCTCAATTATATTCTAGTTTATTTCACTTTTATTAACTGAATGTGCTTTCTGTTTCACTAATATTCTCCTCAGAGAATAGCATTTCACTTTCCCCTGAACACTCCTAGTCCTCTCTTGGGTACTTGTAAAACCTTTAAACTGCTTTCCTCTGCAGTATAAACTTGCCTCTAAGGCTCTTGAAACCCTTCAGGGTGTACCACAACAGCATCTCTCACTTGGAGTTCTGTTCCTAACCAAGTGCCTAACCAACTAACTCACTCTTTATTCTCTCTCCTGTTCTATTTATATCCACTCCTAACTACGGTACATTCTTATTGGCTGGCACTTGACTCATCCTGATTGGATATTGCCAGGCTTCTCTTGGCCTGTCTAAATCTGCCTTATCTTAGAGTATGCTTTCACAGTGATGCTATCCGTACACACTTGTGCTTTTGCACACTTCCTGGAGAGTTTCAGAAAGGCAATATATATCTGAAGAGCCCTGGTGGTGCAGTGGTTAAATGCCTGTACTGTAGCCACTCATTCACAAATCATAAGGTTGTGAGTTCAATACCAGCCAGGAGCTCAGGGTCGACTCAGCTTTGCATCCTTCCAAGGTCACTAAAATGAGTACCTAGCTTGTTGGGGGCAATTAGCTTATGTAGCTTATGCATTGTAAACCACTTAGGGAATGCTTAAGCATACTGATAAGCAGTATAGACATATTAATAGCAAGGAAGTATCTACCCACTGAATTGCCAACCTAGCTTGTGACTATATACACAATATGTACCTACACCTGTGTTTCCTAATTATAGTACAGCATTCACCTTTATATCATTGAAACTTTATTGTATGACCAACCTTGGGTGTTCTAATGAACGTCTGAGCCAAGAAACAGTAAGAGGTGAGAGAAGCGAAGGTTGTAAAAGAGGCATGATCAACTTCAAAGCACAATGCTGCTTCACTTTATCAGTCAACATGCTTAAATAGATTAGTGATTTTGTTTTGTTCAATCTTACTTGTCTTGAGTTGGTTAAATATAGTTTTGCTGCAAGATTCAAAATTTGTAACTTTACAAGGTCATCTTCAGCAGTGAAGTTTTTGGCCATTTTTCTTAGAACATCAGGTGCTATTTTTGGAACTCGTTCACAGTATTCTCCAGTAAGCCAAAGGATGCTGGCTCTTGCCACAGGAACCTTAAGCAACAAATGAATTAAAAGCAGTTAATGCACATGTGAAATGAAATTTTTAATTTTTGCTTACTTTTTAGGGGTATTGCATATTAGCAAAATCTGAGGTGCTGAAACCAGATAGTACTTACCAAATATACACAGAAGCACAATACTCAATAATACAGTGGCACAAGACTTAACAACATTTAAACATTCAGTTGAAAAAAATCCCCTGTTCCAAAGAAGATTACGAATTCTAGCAGTTCAAGTGCAAACCATCTGGAGGACAAAAGATAGAAAACCAATGCCCTAGACTTTTTAGGGGCTGAGTGCCCAAACTAAAAGGTCTTCCGGCACTGCGTATTACCGGATGCTATAATTTAACCATCATATAGCTGTCCAAGTCAAGTAAAACAATCCATTCAAAGGCAATCCCAGAAAAATATTCAAACACATCATGGCAAAACTTTATAGAAAGATGAATACTGGTCTGATTTAATACATAATAACAGATAAACAGTGACAGCAGCATTCTGTAACAGTTTTAAAATCTACAGTTACAAAGTGAAAACAGGCACTGAACATCTATTATGCAAGAAAAGTTTTAAATGCCTGAGTACATTTGCTAAATCAAATGTGGTAAGACTGATATCATTAGTATATACTGAGAAAGAGCTTATTTCTAACGTTCCAAAGGTTACGCTGCATTAAGACTTTACTCCCAGACTATCATTTTAAATTGGGCTAAAGGATAGTAATTGAGTGGTACATTAAAATTTCAACTATAAAAGTTCAAGCTGCCTGTAGAACTGACAGATACTTCTAGACAATAATATATGGCTAACTAAACATTTCAGTGATGATGAATTATCTTTAAAATATATACTTTATTAGTTTTTGTTTAAACCTTACAATTCTACTCGACAAGTTTCTAGTCAAAAGAGCAAAATGCATCCTCCTTAACTAGAACTTTAAAAAGTTCAAGAAACACACGCTTCAGGCCTGTACAGAGACCTGGTAGAACATCAATTTCCACATACTCATTTACAATATAATCTTAGTCCATCCACATTTTCACACTACACTCTTATAGTGCTGCTATTTCACGAGTAGTGCTGTTGCATTCTGGGATCTGCAGTTTAAGGAGGGGCATTTAGACTTCTCAGCCAGAGAGCTCTTAGGCCTCACTGAACTACAAGCCTCAGAATGCAACAGGAGGCAGCCAGAGCACTAATAGTGGAATAGCAGCACTATAAGAGTGTAGTGCGATAATGTGACATGTTTAGGCTCCAACTACAGAGACAGAAGAAGAAATTCAAAGAGTCTATGCCAGAGTCCAGGAAAAAATGGATGGCACACCAAAGAAGAACTTGTTGCTAATCATAAGTGACTGGAATGCAAAAGCAGGAAACAGAGAAGAATCAAAGATTGTAGGACAATTTGGCAGGAGAGCGACTAACTGATTTTTGTGAGGCCAACAGTTTGCTCATTGCAAATACATTCTTCAAGCAACTCAAGTGGCAATAGTATACATGGCCAATATAGTAATCCATTTGACTACATAAGAGGAAGCAGGAGAAACTCCATTCTTTCTGCCAAAGCAAGACCAGAAACAGATTGTGATACAGACCATGAACTGCTAATATATAATAATAATAATAATAATAATAATAATAATAATAAATTTTATTTTTATCCCGCCCCTCTGCTTAGCAATCGGGGCGGCTTACAACAATTAAAAATACAATAGTTAAAAGCATTCCGGTATCCCAATCCCTCCACCCATCCCTCCCACACCCCTTAAGACAAAATTAAACTTAAGAAATTTAAAAGCAAACATTAATAAGATAAGGACATAGTTATATAAGAATGGCAGAGCAACAGAGAGCTTGGGGAGGAAAGTTCAATGTTCGTTCCTCTAAGGAGGATCAATCTGGGAAGGCCTGCCGGAAGAGATCCGTCTTAACTGCTTTCTTAAAAACAGTGTGTGTTGTAGTAAGACGGATCTCATCCGGCAGGCCGTTCCATAGTTTAGGGGCAATGACAGAGAATGCCCTCTGCGAGGTCTGTTTGAACTTTGTCTTCGGCTGTTGAAGTAGGTTCTTACCAGCTGACCGAAGGGCACGGGGGGGCTCATACGGGAAGAGGCGGTCCCTGAGGTAAGTTGGACCCAAGCCATGTAGGGCTTTAAAGGTCAAAACCAACACCTTGTACTGCGCCCGGAAACTAATTGGCAGCCAGTGGAGGGATTTAAGCACAGGTGTTATGTGATCCCTCCTTGATGTTCCAGTGATTAATCTGGCTGCCATATTTTGCACTAGCTGAAGTTTCCGGGTTAGGCACAAGGGTAGCCCCATGTAGAGTGCATTGCAGTAATCTAGACGTGAGGTTACCAGCGCGTGCACCACAGTTTCCAGGTCTTTCCTGTCCAGGTATGGGCGCAGCTGGCGTATCAGCCGAAGCTGATAGCAGGCACTCCTGACTGTCGCGCTCACCTGATTGGTCATGTGAAGCGACGAGTCAAGGAGTACCCCCAGACTGCGCACATGGTCCTTGGAGGAGAGTGTGACTCCATCCAGGACTGGGGGCTGTAATCCCGAACCCGGATTCGGACCTGTAACCGTGAGTACCTCCGTTTTGTCTGGATTCAACTTCAATTTGTTTTTCCTCATCCAATCCATTACCGCTCTAAGACAGTCATTGAGAGGAGAGACGCCATCAGAGGTCTGAGACGATGATTTGGTCATAGAGAAATAAATCTGGGTGTCATCAGCGTACTGAAGACACCGTGCTCCATGCCTCCGAATGATCTCCCCCAGCGGCTTCATATAAATGTTAAATAACATCGGGGACAGGATGGCGCCCTGAGGGACGCCGCAATTAAGCTCTATTTTAGAAGAGCAACTGTCCCCGAGCCTCACTCTCTGGGATCCGCCAGAGAGGAAGGAACGGCACCACTGCAAGGCAGTGCCCCCAATTCCTAACTCTCTCAGCCGATCCAAAAGAATGGCATGATCTATAGTATCAAAGGCCGCCGAGAGGTCCAAGAGCACCAGCAGGGTCACACTTCCCCTGTCGATGCTCAAGCGGAGGTCATCGGTCAGAGCAACCATGGCAGTCTCAACCCCAAATCCTGTCCTAAAGCCAGTTTGAAATGGATCGAGATAATCGGTTTCATCCAAGATAGTATTTCATCCAAGATGGTATTAAGAGCAAAGCTAAATACCACTAAACCAACCAATATGCCAAAATATAACACAAAGAACGTCCCTGTAAATTAAAAAAAATTAAATAATTATTTAAATTTATTTGTCATCTGTTGTTTATCTGTCATGTTTTAAAGTATGTTTAAATTATAATTGTTTTAATTGTATTGGGGGTGGTACTGGGAGACAGGACTGTATGTTTTATTGTGTAAGCCGCCCCGGTTGTGTTATATAGAGAGGCGGGATACAAATAAATTATTATCATCATCATCATCATTATCCCTGTAGAATTTAAAGATAATAAAAAAAAAATAGACATGCGCTATTAAGTCTAACTGATAGGGAGCCAGAAGAACTCTTGACAGGGACATTGACAAGGAGGAATATCTACTACAACCAAAGACACTATCTGCAGCCAAAACAAAAGAGAAGTTCCAATGGATAACAGATGAAACTCTTCACACAATTAAGAACAGAGGAGAAGGAAAAGGAAAAAGTGACAGAAATAGGGTCAGAATCCTTAGTGCAACTGTTCAGCGACTTATACCTGGAAACCAAAAAGAACTACCAGGCAGAGAAATGGAAGATGACAACAAAACTCACCATGTACAAGTCTTTCAGGACCTGAGACTTTAAGAAGAAGATGCAAGTTTAAACCCCTTACAGTGCTTTACAAATAAAAATCGGGATTCCCCTTCAAGTTAATAGTTATGTGTGGAGAAGCTGTCATGGTTGCAACGAGCTTGGACATTCAGTTCCTCAAGAACTAGAAGAAATGAGCACAGAGGATGTTTCACTGCTCCTTCCAGGTAAGCAACAATCAAGAGATCTTTGGCTGGAAAGTGGTCAAGCAGAAGAATGGAAAAATCTAGAGGCAAACAACACCAAAACCTTGATGGCATAAATCGTCAATATGAAAGATACATGTAGACTGAAACTAAGGGGCCCAGACATATAGTCCCAAATATGTTTGATTTCTTATGGTTTGTTAACATGCAAAGCAAAGCAAAGCAAAGCAGCTTCATTTATATGCCGCTTCATATCGCACTATGGGATGTCTAAGCGGTTTACAACTGTAAGCTCATTGCCCCCCAACAGTTGGGTACTCGTTTTAGCGACCTCGGAAAGATGCAGGCCTGAGTCTAGCCTGAGCCCTGGCTGGTACTGAACTTGCAACTTTGTGGTCTATGATCAGCCCTGGTGGCGCAGTGGTTAAATGCCTGTACTGCAGCCACTCACTCATAAACCACAAGGTTGCGAGTTCAATACCAGCCAGGGCTGAGGCTTGACTCAGGCCTGCATCCTTCCGAGGTCGCTAAAATGAGTACCCAGCTTGTTGGGGGGCAATCAGCTCACAGTTGTAAACCGCTTAGACATCCCATAGCGTGATATGAAGCGGTATATAAACGAAGCTGCTTTGCTTTGCTTTTGAGTGAGTGGCTGCAGTACAGGCATTTAACCACTGCGCCACCAAGGCTCCTATCCTGAATGCTCATTATTCATGTGCAACCCTCAGAGAGGAGAAGACATCACCATTTTGGCAATTCTTCTCTCTATCTATCTTCCTGCCATAACTTGTAGCTACAGAGCAGCCATTTTCTTATCTATTCTACTGTCTCAGGGAAGCATTAACAATTTAAACCCTTTCATGACTAGTACAGAAAAACTTTTCTGCCCTCCACTGCTATTTTTACTGCAAAATTAAAGATGTACGCTTTACTATTTAACATTATTTATTCTCTTTTAAAAGTATTTAATATCTTAGCCCTTTGATGATATAGCTACACTGTAACATTTACGCCCTCAATGCCAGAGGCGATTGGTCATTACCAACCTGATCGAGAACTGCTTTACCCCCAGATCATCTTTCTCTTGGGTTATTTAATGCTGAACCAAAGTTACGCTTTGTTACTGCTCTTAAATGTTTGGTTGGTAGATGTAGATATTAACTGCCTAAAGCAATGAAAACCTAATACAGCATTCCCACAGGAGACACACAGGAAAGGTACAATTCATTTCCCCTGCCAATCCATATTTAAATCCCAATATATGACAGTGGACTCAATCAAATCTAAGGAAGTTGTAATTTTATTTGATGATTCATGCCCCTTTCAAGTATGAGGGGGTATCATAAAGTTTTAATAATTACCTTTAAAAAAAATTGACAGAAAGTTTGGTTCTTAACTTATTTATACGTAGTCAGCACCCAGATTTACACATCTTCCCCAGTGTTTCTTGACCCTACGAATATCTGATATCGCAGAACTCTGCAGGTTGCGCCTAATAATTATCACCCAGAAGTTATTATGGTATATTGATGACATTTTGTCAGTGTCATCATTGGTCCCCAAGTGCATGATGTTGAGAAAATCAGCTCATTGTGTCCTTTATTTTTGTGACAGGTTGTGCCAGGAGTGACTAAAGTGTACAATCCTCATAAGGCCTAATCTGCAGACCTCTACAATAATGATATTTGGAAGGTCAAGAAACACTGGGGAAAATGAGTAATTCTGGATGGTGACTATGTAGATATGTTAACAACTACAAATCAAAACAAACTTTCTGTCAAATTTTTTAAAAGGTGATAATTAAAACTTTACAATATCCCCTCATAGAAAAGGCATCAAGGGATCCAGCTGGATGTTTTTTGATCCTTCGGGGAAATTCTCTGGCAGTTTTTATTCCCCAAACAGCATCAGCTCATGAAATCTTTTTTGTGGGCTTTAAAGTAAATTGCAGTGGGTGACATCATAACTGCAGGTGATGTGAATGATACTACTACTGCAGAGACAAGAAGAAATCAAAATGCTCCCTACTGTCAGAAGTAATAACCAAAGCTAACTTAGTAAATCTCTGGAGAGCACTGCACCCTTGTGACAGCCTATATTTCTTTTAAAATATTCATCATTTCTATTCTATAATAGATTACTCCTTCATTCCAAAACCCCTCCTCAAAGACATATGGGATACAACAATAGATCCCATCATTTACTCTGACCACACTTCCATAGCTACAATATGGCAATTTGGGCCAGAAATCCCAAAACATATATTTAAAGATTCAACTCCACTCTCTTAATAGATGAGAAATTTAAAAAACAAACAAATACAAGACATTGTAAAACTTTTTTCCTTGGAAAATAAAACCTTTGATACCTCAGAGGCTTTTTGGGGACCTGAAAGGCAGTCCTTTGTGGTCTCCTCATTCAAAATGGAGCAAAAAGGAAAAAAGACGCAGATGGACTGAGTCTATTACAAGAAATAACATGCTTAATTCAACTCTATAGAAGTACCACCAGTTTGCAACAGCTCTCCCAATTACTCCAAAACAAAACAAAACAAACCTCATAACTGATGGCTCTAGACAACAGACAAATTCAGGCTTCACTCCACTATGCTAAGATGTAATGCTATGAATTTAGCAATAAAAACTCTTCAGTTTTTTGCCTGCTTCTTGCCAGAGCAATCAAACACAAAGCAGAAAAAAGTGTTGTAACCTCCATCACCACCTGTAAGGGGCGCAGAGAACTCCCCCATGGAAAAAGTTCAAGCATTCCATAGATTTTAACTGTAAACTGTACCTCTCTGAGACTTCACATGCTATTGATATGAAAGGGTTTATACAGTCTCTCAAAATAACAAAACTGACTGACTCACGCTATTCTCTTCTCCATAAATCTGTACAAGTGGATGAAATAAAATGGGCCACAGACAAACTGAAAATAGATAAATCTCCTAGCCTAGATGGATTTTCAGGAGAATTTTATAAATTACTTCATACTGAGCTGGCTTCCCAGCTTGTATATTGTAAATATAATTTACAAAGAGGGACAACAGTAACGACATGTCATCATATTCAATATGCTAGTTAGTGAACAGACTGACATGATTTAGAATGTGTTGTCAAAAGGGACATTTGGGGTATGTGAGCTACAAGTATATCAATCTGATATTTTTGTCTGCATCCCCTCCAAGAAAATGGAAATGATACATTGTTAATATAATAAAGTTTACTGATGTTAGATGCCATCTATACATAGTTCTATAATGCTTATAAACATTTTATTTTATGAGAGTAGATATTTTTGTTTTAAATGAAACAGTAGACCATATACCTTTCCAATCTTTTCCAAGATCTACCTCCCATGCCATCTTAACATCAATAGAGCTCTTACACTGCACATCTCTAAGACCATGATATATTTTTGAAACTAAACTCTTTGTTGAATTGATGGTATTTATGTAATAAACAAAATGGCCTCTTCCAGCCTAGATTTCTCCCCTTCCCCATGGACTAGAAAACCCAAAATAGAACTGTTGCACAGGAACTGGGGGGAGTCTAACATGCCTGGTAGCTGTCAGGTTAGGAAAGGGAATAGTAGTACATGGGGTTTCATCTTATCTCTACAATTCAGTCTGTCCCTGACATATACCTATTTTCTTTGAACCCCCAACATGTGTAGTGGTTTAAAATGAAGAGGAGCACCTCTGACTTTAAGTTTTGAATTGTTTGTCCTCACTCAGCCCATTACTGCCACAAGAAGCTGGTTTAGAAATGGAAGAGCTTTCCTGGATTGAGATGGACAAGAGAGACAGAGTTGGGTATTACCTGCACAATGATGCCACAGAACCTAAAACTCCAGAAAACATATCCCTGCACCTTCATATATGTATATATGTTCATATGAGAAAATTATATCTCTCCATGTGAGCCTGCTTGGGATCCGAGATCCTCAGGACAGGCTCTTCTCTCAGTTCCATCAACTTCATAGGCACAGTTGAATCCCAATTTTAGGGGTATAAAATGTGGCATATACACCAAATTGATGATGAGAATGAGGATGAGAATGTTAAATAGCATAGGGAATAGAAGAGAACTTGTGGGAACCCAAACACTGCTCAATAACCAAAGGAAGTCCCCCAGCACCACCTTCTGAGCGTGCCCTTCCAGGAAGGAATAGAGCCACAGCAAAACAGTGATCCAAAGTCTGCTTCCAGCAAGACAGACCAGACAAATAATATGGTCAATGGTATCAAAAGCTTCTGAGAGGTCCAGTAGGATGAAGAGTGATGCATCCCCTATCTAATTGCCAGTTAAGGTCATCCACCAATCTGCCCATACCCAGACCTGTAAGCTGAAAGAGACCCATTTGGGAATCCCTACAGCTGGAAGGCTACCACATGCTTCAGTACCTTATCCAGAAACTATACAAGAGACTGGCCAGTAAATATCCAACAGATAAAGGGAAATCTTTTTTTAAAAAAACATACCTCACATTATCATATTATAGGATATACGTACAACCATTACTTTACACTTGTATTCTGCCACTTCTATATTCCCATTGTCATATGTGCAAATAAATTACAAATTTTCCCCAAGTAAATTACAAATTTCATGACATTTAACTGATTTTCCTGACTTCCATTGTCCAATTTCCAGTTCCCTGATTTTTCAGAAAGTGGTAACTCATTTACCAAAACACGAGAAATAATACATTCATTATATAACTGGTTTGCATTATCTTCAAAGGCCTAAGATTAAAGATTGCATTGTTATTTTATATTCTATATAGTCTGAGCAAACAGTTAAGTGCACTTTTCACACATTTACATTAGAAATCAGTTTTTGCTACCATTTGAACCCATTAACATGTCTGCAAAAGCAAAAAACAATGAAGCCTCACTTTTTTAGCGCACTTAAAAAAAGAACATCTAGAAAAATTTGACCAGCTACTCTGTAAGCAGCTGTTTGAAACTTAGGGGGTGTGCAGACGGGGGGCTCTGGGCGGCTCCGGGAAGTGGTGGATCGGGGCTGCAGCTACCCCATGCCACGGCCTCAATCCTCCCTTTTGCCGCCCCAAAAAGAGCGGCAAAATGCTGTTCCTTTTAGGGGCAGCAAAAGGCGGCCCTAAGAGCTGGCGCACGGCTCTTCTTTGTCCTTTCCGGTGCAGCGTGTAAGAACACTGCACCGGAAGGGCGTCCTAATGCCACAAGCCGTCTGTAACAATGTGACATCAGACGGCGTTGCCGTGGGGTTGGGCCGTGCGGCTGCCCCATCCCAACTGTGCCTTCAGGCCAGCCCTTTGGGCCGGTCTGCAGAGGCCCTTGCTGTCTTTTAATAGATTACCTCATTACATGAAACCTATTTAAATACACAGATCCATTTTTAAATATTCCATAATATAGAATCATAGAATCATAGAATCATAGAGTTGGAAGAGACCACAAGGGCCATCCAGTCCAACCCCCTGCCATGCAGGAACTCCCAATCAAAGCATCCCTTTTTCAGCAAAACTGCAAGGAGGAGCCCATAATTTGCATAAAACTATTTGGTGAAACAAAACTTTATTCTACAATCTATTCACAAAGGCAATCGAGAAATATTTTGTTCTTATATTCTAATACATATCTTTCAAATCCAGATATCACCCAAACATATTCTGGATAACTAAGAAGGAGAATCATAGAAATACTCACAGTAATGCTGTCCAAGAGTTTGGCCATGCGTTTAATTATTTCACCATGGTGCGCTGGCTGTGTTTGTAGTAGTTTCTTAATGACTACTACACTTTCTGCAACTACTATTTCTGGTGAAGACAAAGAGAATTCATGGGTTTTTTTAAAGTTGCTTTGCTGTAAAGTTTGCATCATATATCACAGAATTATTAGAAGTCTGATATTATTCAGAAATTTTTAAAGTACCTCTGGTAAAAAGCTTATTAGAGTACCTTTTTAAACTTTTAAATGTTAAGCCAGTTTCCCTAAGAAAAACAAAGGAGTTAAAAGAAGGGGCAGAGGCTTTGCCCTGAAAAATTTTAAAATTTAACCCAATAACCCTTCCTTTGTGTTGCTATACCACTGTTTTCCTTCCCAGAACATTCATGAGGGAGCCATAAAATAACTACAACAAATATATCAAGGCTCATTAGCCTTGTGTAGACTTCACAATATCATTGAGATTAGTTAGGCTTGGGCATGTCAGCTCCCCATGCTCCCCTTCCTTTTTCAGCAAAACTGCAAGGAGGAGCCCATAATCTCTCTCTTCCGTTTTCAACTAGTCATAGCATATCACTGTGTCAAAACCCAGAAAAGCTGTAGTTAATCTTAACAATGATTTACTGAAACAAGCAAACTTCAAATTATAATTATAATAGACTTGGGGTTAAGTAGCTGCGGAGCTGTCAGAGGCCTCTGGCTACTCCAGCTTAGCAAGCCCCAATCGACGTGGGACCGCAGCAACCAAACCCTGCGGTCCTGAAGCTGGCCACTGCTGCAATCCCGAACGGACCTCCAGCAAGGAGCAACTTTTTGCTTCTCCTTTTCTTGTTGGCATTGGGTCACCTTAGGCGGCCTCAGCACAACCTCTGCATCAGGGGCGTGTGTCATCTGCACACCACACCCCTGAAGTGGCCAGAAACTTCACTTTTTGGCCAGTCTGTTTTGGTCCATTGTTATAAGGTAGCATTTGGCAACCCAATTCTTTCAAGATATTTTGGACTGCACCTCTTACAATCCCTGAATATTGGCCATTCTGGCTAGAAATGGTGAAAACTGTTATCTGAAACATCTGGAGAGCACCAGTTTGCCTAGCTCTGTAAAATTTGTTAAGATTACATTCTTGGTAGAATTGATGATACTTGGAAAATAATGATAAACCAAGGCTAACTGAAGTCAAAGTAAAAAGTCATAATCTTCTTCCCTTAGCGAATTCAAATAAGAGGAAAGGGAATGCCCACAAACACAAGCCTTGGGCACATATCCCTAATTTACACTTTGTATTATCTCAATAAATAAGACTAATAAATAGGTTCTCAAGCAAATCAAGCCTGAACTCTCCCTAGAAGCCAAGATGACTAAACTGAGACTGTTGTACACTGGCCATATCATGAGAAGATATGACTCACTAGAAAAAACAATATTGCTTGATAAGGTAGAAGGCAGTAGGAAAAAAAGGAATACCACATTCCAGATGACAGACTCAATCAAGGAAGCCACAGCCCTGGGTCTGCAAGACCTGAGCAGGGTTGTTGATGATAGGGTGATCTGGCAGTCAGCTTCATGGTAGTTAACAACAACAAATTATCTCAAACCAGACAATTGTTTCTTGTTTTCAGTATATAATTCTGTGGTACAAAATATATTATTGCCCTTCATTATAATTTGTCAGGGTCAATGGAGACTTGTTTTTACCCACAATAACTTAACTTCTTGAGTTAAGTTGGCTAACTCAGTTTAAATGTTTCAATAACATTTTTAGGGTGATTTCATTACCAACATGACTGCTGAATAATTTCATATTTGATTAAAAGTAACTCCAAAGTGTTTTTATTACAGTCTATTTTGAAACCTCTGCACCTTCCAGTTAATTTTAATTTCATTCAAATGGTGCCATGAGGCTGAAGAACTATTGGGCTGCATTGAATCTAGTATTTTTCATCAACATACTAAGCTAATATTTTATTACAGGTTGAGTCTCCCTTACCTGAAATGCTTGGGACAATAAGTGTTTAGATTTCAGAGTTTTTCAGATTTTGGAATATTTGCATATACACAATGAGATATTGCAGAGATGGGATTCAAGCCTAAAAATGACATTCCTTTATGTTTTGTATACACCTGATTATACACGTGTTCTGAAGGTAATTTTGTACACAATATTTTTAATAAGTTTGAGTATGAAACAATGTTTGTGTACAATGAACCATCAGAAAACAAAGGTGTCACTATCTCAACCACCTACATTTGGATTTTGGAATATTTCAAATTTCAGAATTCCTTGACTCAACTTGTAATGTATCTGCATTTCCCTTGAAATAATTGCCTTGCCCTACCCCTATCCAAATTCATTATACCCACTTAATTCTGCATTCACTAGCAATTACACAAAAGGGGGAATGTATTTCCATATTCATCTAGTGAGGTTGCAAAAACCCTTAAAATCAGTTTCAGACCTATGAGAGAGGGAGGAAAAGAAAAGATAGTATTTCTAATGACAGCAAATAAGATTCCAGTCCAAAAGCAGATATATGAAACTCATTTTTTAAAAAGCTAATACCCCAGAAGACAGGATCAGAATTCAAAATGACCTTAGTAAGTTAGAAAACTGGGCCAAAACTAACAAAATGAATTTCGACAGGGAGAAATATAAGGTACGACACTTAAACAGAAAAAATCAAATGCACAGTTATAGGATGGGAGACAGGTACATGAGAAAGATTTAGGAGTCCTGGTAGACCACATGAGTCAATAGTGTGATGCAGCAGCTTAAAAAGCTAATGTGATTATAGGCTGCATCAACAGAAGTATAGGTCTAGATCAAGGCAAGTAATAGTACCACTCTATTCTGGTTTGGTAAGACCTCATACTGTTTCCAGTTCTGGGCACCACAATTCAAAAAGGATGTTGACGAGCTGGAATGAGTCCAGAGGAAGGTAACAAAAATGCTGAACGGCCTGAAAACCATGTCCTATGAGGAGAGGTTTAGGGAGCTGGGTATGTTTAGCCTGGATAAGAGAGGGTTAAGAGGTAATATGATTGCTTTGTTTAAATATCTGAAAGGATGTCATACTGAAGTTGGAACAAAAGTTTGTTTTCTGCAGGTTTAGATAATAGGACTGGGAGCAACAGATTCAAATTGCAAGAAAAGAGATTCCACTTCAACATTAGTAAGAACTTCCTGACAGTAAGAGCTATTCGACAGTGGAATATACTGCTTTGAAGTCTTGTGAAGTCTTCTTTGGAGGTTTTTAAACAGAGTCTGGATGGCTATCTGTTGGGGGTGCTTTGATTGTGTCTTCATGCATGGCAGGGGGTTAGCCTGGATGGCCCTTGAGCTCTCTTCCAACTCTATGATTCTATTATTCTAAAAAATAAATCATCTCCAGATACTGATTTTCCTGGGTGTATGACAGTCATTACACTATCTATACCAATGAGCCTCCAAACACTATACTTTCAGAACACACTTCAACACTTCAACTGACACACTGTATGCCTGAAATGATTTGCTATGTTCCAGTGAAAAAATCTGGTACTTGCTCGAACATCTGAGGAGATTATAAACAAATATGCTTTCCCCTTAGATTGGAATTTAAGTGAAGACATGCCTTTTTTTTTTAAATAATAATTTGCATTTGTTCCACAAACACTCCTAAAGTGTATACCAAAACAGGAAAAAAATTATGAAATATATACAGGTTTACTGGTGACCACTCTAAAAGGTTTTTATTTAATCATTTACACACATAAAACCCCCATATTTTACTGCTTGTAGCACCCTCTTCAGTACAGTCACTTAAATGCAACTAGGGAAAATCATTATATTCTGTATGAAGACAAGACATTTTAGAGGTTCTACAGGTTTGGGAAACACCACATCTCAGTAACAACTCTACACTCACAATAAGCCATGCTAATTAAAGAAAATATTTTTTAAAATCACTAAAAAGAGCCAGAAATAGGGACTACAGGAATAAAAGCAACACCACCATTCGCCAAGAAAGCATGCCACTATCATTTTAATGTTTCTATCTGTGAGCAATACCAGAATATACAAGGTATCAGTCACTCAAAATAAAAAACAGAACAATTAACTTACCATCCCTATTGGACAGCAGGCACACTAGGCCATTGAGGCATGTATCAGTTACTTCAGAGATGTTGGTTGCACATCTGCCTATTGCCTGAATTGTAGCAGCAGCAAACTGCTTATCTTGGCTTTTCACATAAGTCTGGGGGGAAAATAGCAATTTTAGTCATCAGTACATTGGTATCAAAAGTTTACCACAGCCATAATGCCCTTTGGAAACTAATCTGTGTCTTTTGAATTATGAATGTAAAATTATGAATGTATAAAGGGATTTAGAAAGAGAGTAATATGCTAGCTTTATTTAGCCAAGGGTGGCAACTCAGTACCAGCAGTTGTTAGCATGACAACAAGAACAGTACAGTTCAACAAATGTTTTCAGAAAAATTCCAGTCTCTTTAACAAGCAAAACTGGCCTAAAAACAGCCTACTTTAAAAAGAAAACCAGCTTATGAACTTGAGGTATTGGAAGAACTGACATATTTGAAGAGAACAGTTGCACTGTACTTGGAATAAAAGACACATATATGCATGGAACATACTAATATGTCCTGAAGCTCACAACTGTAGGCCAACAGCGCTGTGTGTCGGTAAAAAATACTTCTGGAATTTCTAAAATTATTAAATAAAATTACTAAAATATTATTCAAAAAGACACACTATTTTACTCAGTTTGTTCATATACTTGTAAACTGCATCAAGCTAGTTTATAATCCAAAAGTTATTTTTTGTAATCCATGGACTCCTGTTTCAGGGTGCTTAAAGGTGCGCTACTTTACCTATGTAGGATCATCTGGAATCAGCTTGAAGTCAAGCATTAGGTGAAGTTTCATGCAATAAGTATAAAAATTATGCACAAACCTGAAATTCTCTGAGAAGTGTTGATATGTTAGCCTCATTTGCTAAATTTGTTAAGATTTCAAGCTAAAAAAAGAGAACAAACAGTTTAGGAAAAGCTAAAGTATTTTTCTAAACCATATAATTTGAGAATTTTCAATTCTGAACACAAAACAATCCTATCTAAAGAAAAGAATGAAACATACAGTACAGGTACCATAACCATTTAATTAGTTATGGGAACAACTGTCTCCATGACAAAAAAGAAACATTATTCAAAGCAACATTTTTATTTCGCATCTGCATCATAAGAAACATGTGCACTGTAAGAAACTCAAGTATAGTTCACACTCTAAAAGCAATGCTCACACACTTTTTACCTAATCATGTATAAAGTCTCTCAATGTTTACCTGAGCTTCCAGAGTAGCACTGTAGAGAAAAACAGATTTTTTTCTGACCTCATGCTAAGTTTCTGGGATGTTGCATCAGTCAGGCACAAAACTCTGCCTCTTGGTAGAAAGTTCTGGCAACATCAATTTTTTGGGTTGGCACATGGGGATTAACCCAAACATAGCAGATTGCTTCTCCATGCCATCCCAAGAATGTGTCCATTTGCACCAATGAAAGATAGAAACATGCCTCTATGAACACAGTTTGGAGCAGAGGCTCTTAGGGCCTTTGCAGACTGCCAGAAATAGTGCAAACTGAGTTCACTTTAAGGGTTAGGGTTAGGGTTAGTGCTAGGGAATCATGGGAATTGTGTTTTTTCCTGAGACACTGAGCCTTCTCTGTCAGAGAGCTCTGGTGCCACAATAAAATACAGTTTCCATGATTCCCTAACCCTAACCCTTAAAATGGACTCAATTTGCACTATTTCTGGAAGTCTGCAAAGGTCCTTATAGAAATAGTGCAAATTGAGTCCACTTTAACTGCCCTGACTCAGTGCTAGGGAATCATGAGAACTGTAGTTTATTGGGGCACCAGAGCTCTCTGACAGAGAAGGCTCAATATCTCAGAAAAAAATACAGTTCCCATGATTCCCTAGCACTGAGCCAGGGCAGTTAAAGTGGACTCAATTTGCACTATTTCTAGCATTCTGCAAAGGCCCTTAGTACATATCATTCCGTGCTCAATTCAAAACTGCATAATTCCATTTGTAACAGTCACAGGCTTAATTCATACACCTATTTCCAAAAGCCAAGTATATCAGAAAGAAGTTACCTACCTGTAACTAAGGTTGTTTGAGTGCTCATTTGTGCCAAGATTTAGTTTTCAACACACAGGATTATGCTGACATAGTTTAAATTGCTCACAACAGACAGTTGTTATTTAGAACCAGATTTCTGGAACAGATGAGTTGGAATCTTGACTATTTTGTTGTTTTTATTTTAATGTTACCAAACCAGAATGACAAGTCCAATGCAAGAGGAATGCATTTATTCATTATATTATAAACAATTATCACATTTTAGGTAAAACAAACATACCTTTAATGTTTTGATCATAGTTGGATCAGTTGACCTAACATAGAAACTCTTCAAATGAGGTTCAAACATACCCTAGGGAGGAAAAGGTGCAGGCACAAATCAATATTATTATTGTATTAAAAGTTAAAATACAACTACTTTGAATTTTTATATTCAATATGCCAAACCTTGCGTTGGATGGACATGGTAGCGATATTCTGGAGAACAATATACTGCACCTCCCTAGAAGTCAACATCAGACAATTAATATGCATCATTCTCAAATAAATTAAAAAAAAGAATTGGACATCAATTTTTTTTGGATTGTTCCTGTCAATTTCTACAATGTTCTCAGAAGGGTTTTACACATTTGTTGTTATTGTTGTTGTGTGTCATTTCTGAATTATTGGCGAACCTAAGGCATATCTTTCATGGGGTTTTCTGGGGCTGAGAGTATGTGACTCACCCAAGGTCGTTACCATGGCTGAGCAGGGATTCAAACCCTGATCTCAAGATACCACACTGACTCTTACATATTTACAGGACTAGAATTCATAAACATATTTACACATACAATTTTCTAAACAACACCAGAAGTGTATGCAAGAATCTGGTTACAGCAATTAGGTGAAATCCAATGTTAGTTCCAGTGGCATTACTCATGGTGTCACCTCCCTCCCGTTGACTCCGTCCCATACCAGACCATACAGAATCCCTAGTGATGTTTTTTGTACTACTGTTACTCATAAATCATAATTCCCGTATATCATTGAAGATAATGGCAATAGTTGTGACACAAACAACTAGCAACATTAAAATTACACCTTTAAATTACAGTATCATATGCACAGCCTAAATGTATTTACATGTGCATAGTTTCAGGTAGTTAAAGTGAACATTTGGTAAGATTTGGTGTTTTGAAAGAAAATTTTAAAAGAATTAAAATTTTAATTTTTAAAAAAAGAATGTTTAATTTTTTAAAAATTATTTTTTTAAAACCTAGGACCTTTCCCACTGAGCCTAGACCTACTCACACCATTTTTTCAGCATTTTAAAGAGATACAGCTAACATCACAGCCCATTTCTGCAAAAAGGCAGATGTTTGGGGATCAGTGGTGACACCCTCCCCTTGGTACGAGACGCATCCCCCCCCACTCCTAATGATACCCCTGGTTAGTCCCAGTATAGTTAGACCCATGGTCTAAAATCAAATTTGTGGCTATTTAGAAAAGATCCTTTGAAGCAATGAGTTAATAAATAATAAATCCGTAAGTCCTGACTTACTGCATTCCTATTGATTCAATGGGTCTACCCTAATTTAGATTAGCAATGGATTGAGCTCAATGAAAATTAAAGGATTTAAGTATCTTTCATTTTAATGAGCCTACTCTAGGTAAAACTAATAATGGATGTAGCACAACACTGCCAGTGGATTTTACTATTTGAGTTCATGAGTCTATCCAAAATCTCATAGTTTAAACTGCTACCTGGTTCAAGCATTGTCATCTTGGGTTGGAAAGAACCCATGTATATCCCTACATCACTCACAGAATGCTCCCAATATATGATTGCCCTAAATATTTTATGAGTGTAGTAATACAGCACAGATTTTTCCTACTGGGTGCTTTATGACTTCTCAAATTTTATAAAGTACAGTGTATCAATGAATGAATAATGAATATCTAAAATTACTTTTATCTAAACAACAAGTTAATCAGTTTTGGTACATTTAAGGTTTTATTCTTTATAAATGCCTACCCACAATGGTTGGGAGAAAAAAATGGCAGCTGTTAAAAAAAACCTTTATATTTTATTTACCTGTTACTACGAAGTAATCGTACTAATGATTTCGCAACAAAGCCAGCTTCAGATTTTGGTGCTACATGCCAATAAAGCTGTGCAACAGCCATGACCACCTGGGCAAAAAAAGAGAGTTATCTACCTTCACTGTATTTGATAAAATTCACTACTGCCATACTGCAGTATAAATACAAGCAGTAGAAATACTACTTACAGAAAACTTTTGTTGTTTATATTGTCCAAGAAAAAAATGCATTTGAAGACACCTGAAATTTTCTTTACTTAAAAGAAATTATCAACAGCTAACTTTTTAAATGGCAAAGCAGATGCTAATAAAGGTTAAGTTCAAGTTCTAAAGTCAAGATAAAGTTTATCAATCTTAAATCAGTAGGGCAATATCACACCACACTGTCATGCTATTATTCAATTTTAATTGCTATGGCTGCCTCCTGTGGAATTCTGGGGTTTATAGTTCAGCAAGGCCTAAAAACTCTCTTGCTGAGAATTCAAAATATCCCTCCTTAAAATGTAAATCCTATGAATCCACAAGAGGCAGCCATAGCAGTTAAAAGTGGAATAGCACTACAACAATGTAGTGTGATATTGTTATGAGAAATGTAGTGAATTTAGTAAGAATGCAAGGCACCAAGGGGACAAATTATACTGAAAAATACATCAGCATGTCTTAGTGGTTAAGATGCCAGTTCTGAAGATCATAAGATTGGCAGTTCGAGGCCCAGGTATCGCATGATGGGGTGAGCTCCTGTCACTAGTCCCAGCTTCTGCCAACCTAGCAGTTCGAAAGCATGCAAATGCAAACAAATAGATAGGTACCACTCCAGTGGGAAGGTGAAGCATTCGGTGCAATCATGCTGGCCACATGACCACCAGAGCAGTCCTCGGACGATGCTGGCTCTTCAGCTTAGTAATGTAGACGAGCACTGCCTCCTACAGTCAGTTACGACTAGACATTCATGTCAAGGGACTACCTTTACCTTTACCTTTTTCTTAATGTCTATGGAATTTACATTATAATCTAGACTTGGCCAAAAAACAACAATACCCTATTGCTTCACCACTGCAGCAAGGACAACTGTGTACACAGCTGATGGTAGTGCAACACTTATCCAGTTCATACTGAACCTAAGAGTTGTGGTCTAACATGGATGAAGATGTGGATCTGCATGCAGAACATCTAATTACATAGCGGATCAGGTCGAGAGTTAAGTTCACATAATAGAATTAATGTACACTGATTTTCCTTTCATTGTCTCCCGAAAGCAACTCTCCCAGTCCCTTGGAAATGTCCAGAGCCCCTGCTGAATGGTTTGGGCCAGGGGTAGGCAACCTTTCCCCTTTAAGGGCCGAGGGACTTCAGCTCCCAGAAGCCTCAGCCATGTTGGTCAATAGTCTCATGTTGGCCAATAGCTCCTGGGATTCTGGGAGCTGATGCCCCTCGGCCCTTAAAGGGGAAAGGTTGCCTACCCCTGGTTTTGGCAGTGGAACACAGAACTGAAAGAAGGAAAAAGGCATTCCCACAAGTCACCCGGGGCACTTCTATGATATGGAGCTCCCCATCTGTGTCTGTCCCCGATTTTGAGAAGTGCACTGTTTTCCTCAATACCTTATACATCTCCAACTACCAGGGTACCCTAAGCCCCACCAAAGGGCCTTTCTGGAAGGTTTGGATGACTGCCCGGGGAAGCAGGGTAAGAGATTAGCCTCCACTACCCCTGCTACACGTTTCACTCTAGATCAGTAGTGGCAAACCTATGTCACACATGCCAGAGGGGACACTCAGAGCCCTCTCTGTGGACACACACACCGTAGCCCCAGCACAGAGTTTGCCAGAGTTCATTACTAGAAAGCCAGAGGGACATGGCACTTTACAATAAATAAGTGGGCTTTGGGTTGTAATTTGGGCACTTGGTCTCAAGATCCATCACTAGGAAACAGAGCATGCTTTTTAAAAAAATTATGTAGCAGAACAGTCATACAGCAGCATTCCGACTTTGTAATAAAGGCTTCGTATTTCGAATGAGTAATCTGTGGTCTGGGTCCATGGAATACGGCTTGACCACTTTCTGATTTTTCTCTTGTTGCTCCTCGTCAGATTCATAGAAATTCTTTTCATTATACTCTTCAAATACACCATCCTGTAAAGGGAAATAATAATAATAATAATGGTGATGATGATGATGATGATGATGATGATGCCACCACCATTGCATTATTTTACCTTTCTTATTTTTAAGAAACACCTAAATAATAAGTATGGTTATCGCTTTCTAAATCTTATCTAACCTTCTGAATTCAAACAACAGCACACATTTCTTTAGTAATTTTTCACAAAGTATTTTTTAAGGCTGTTTCCTCCTCTGAACACAAGATTTACTGGCTGCTTGGGCCTCTGTAATTCAGCTGACCAAGCTAAAACCTAGTAACTAGTATGTCTATATACAGAATATATAGTATATCTATATACAGCTTATACCATAAATCAAAACAGGAAACTGTACCTAACAAGCAATACTGTGCAAAACATTTTGTATGGAGGATACAAAACCTAATCCCACTAACAAATTAATGTGTTTAAATATACCTGAATATCCACTCTCAGAGAAAGTAAATTAGAAAACTGAATGAGAGTGAAAGTTTTCAGAAAATAATAGTATGACAATAGTATTTGCTTCCTTGTTTCAATATGTATATTCTGTCCACTATCCAGACATCTCAGGGTAATATAAAATAAAACCAATCTGGTAAATTTAAACGGTGTGAACAATAAAATGAAAAAGACATATTAAGTAATTTAGTAAGCAAAAAGCCCTTTTAATATGAATTTGTAGTAGCTTAAAATATCTGGAAAAAGCTGTTTTCATCCACCATGTGTAATGAATTCATCTCTCCTCTCTACAAATGTATTTTTTTCTTTTAACAAGAACATGCCAAGACACATCCAGAACCTCCAAATGACATCTGCATTACTACACATTTTACCCCTCTCCCTTCCTCCTTGATTTAACTCTATATGAAATAGGTTCATATAAGAATTACCTGGAAGACATGTAAGTTCACTCCACGTCTAAGTGGTCAATTTGAATTTCCCACAGTGCCAGAGTCCAGCCCATTTAGCAGAACCTACTCACCCAAATCCCATCTGATCTTCAAAGCTAAGTAGAGCTAGACCATGTCAGTAATTGGATGAGAGTCTGCCAAGGAATAGGGCTGGAGCAGATGGGCAGGAAAAAGTGGCTCAACCCTGCTTTTTCTGAAAGTGCGCCAAAACCACACTGCCACACAGCCCATGCCCAAGGAGGGCCAAACACCCACAGGCAAGCCACATGACCATATTGTACTGTCATGTAAACACACCACCTGCAACCCCCAAGTACCTCCCATATCCACCCAGGTGCCATCCCACTGCATGGCTGCTCCTTTGGTCGGTCACACAGTAGCATGTGCGATACTCCGCCGGTACAGAGCATTGGCGAATTGGTATGTGAGTGATACACTGGCAAAGCACAATCATGGAGGCCCCCCATACATGCCCCCTTCACCCCATGCCTCCTATTGGACTGTTTGGTTTGTGTATGTTGTAATTACACTTGTCCCTCCCCATTCACGGACTTGGAGTCTGTGGTCTTGGTCCTTCGTGGACAAGCAGGAAGGGACAACATGGTGCATGCTTGTGGGAGCACGCAGCCATTATAACCAATGACGACTTGAATATCTGCGTTTTCCTGGATTCGTGGTGTGATGGTGGTCTGGAACGGATCCCTCACGAATCGGGAGGGATGCCTGTACATGAGTTGGCACATTTTCATTTCTTTGCTTTGCCGCAGTCCTGCTCAAATCTTGAAGACTCAGGGTAATGGCTTGATTGATGTTCTTCATGTGGTATTTCAGTACAGTAGTTGGCTTGATGTTCTTTTTTAGCTTTATCTAATTATTGAAATTAGTAGTTCATGGTCTGTGCCACAATATGATCCTTGTCATTTTTGCAGAGAAAATGAAGATTCTCCATCTTCTGCTTTCAGTTATGTAGTCTATATTGGCCATCAGGTGCTGTAGTCATTTCTTGGGTTACTTGGATTGGTAAGGCCTCATCTGGAGTACTGTATTCACTTCTAGGTGCTTCACTTTAATTAGGATATAGATAACTTGAAGAGAGTTCAGAGAAGGGCAATGAGGATGATAAAAGGTATGAAGAACAAAATATATGAGGAGATGCTAGAGAAGCTGAGCATGTTCAGCTTGGTGAAGAGAGGACTGAGGGGGTGACATGATTGCACCCTTTAAATAAAGGTTTAGTCTCCCTTATCCAAAATGTTCAGGACTGGAAGCATTTTTGATTTTGGAATATTTTCCAGCCATCTGCTTCTGCCTTGTGAATGAATGACCAGAAGTGCTGGCCACCACCAAGTGTTGGTGGAAGCAGGTGGCTTGAAGGGCTCCTTGGAGATCTCCTGTACAATAATCATGTCCCTTATACAAAACAAATTGGTGCAGTATTTATGGGCTGGAGAGAGACAAAAGAGATACAATGCTGCAAAGACATGGGTGGCGAGAGACATGAGATGTCTTAATGTTAGATGTTTAAAAAACCTGCATGAAAAATTGAGTGAATTTTCCAATGACTGAAGTGTCAGGCAATAGGAGCCAGGAAGAGCAGCTTCAGCAACAGCAGCAGCCTACACACTGATGGGAAGCCCAAAATCCAAGTTGCTCTTTGCAACCACATCTCTCTGTGGTCTGCAAATACTGCACCATTTTATTTTAGACAAGGCATCTTATTTTGGAATATCTGACAGCCACTCGCTTTTGCCTTGCGAATGAACTACCAGCTGGTTCTGGCAGCATTCCTGTTCATTTGTTCACGTCTATCTCCAGCCTTGCATCCCTCTCCAGCCTTGCAAATATATATACTACAGTACTTGTGTTGTAGCTCCAAAGATTTCAGATTTGGGGTATTTCAGGTTTCAGAATTTTGGATAAGGAAGACTCAAATGCATCTAAAGAGCTACCACAAATAGTAAGGTACTGGCTTGTTCTCTGCTGCCTCAGAGGGTAGAACTAAGTCTAATGGTTTTATGTTACAGTAGGGTAGGTTTTAACTGAACATTAGAAGGAACTTCTTAAACAGTGAGAACATTTGGCAATGGAACCAGTTGTTTAGAGTGGTGGTGCAATCTCCTTCTCTGGATGTCATAGAATCATAGAATTAGAGAGTTGGAAGAGACCACAAGGGCCATCCAGTCCAACTCCCTGCCATACAGGAACTCCCAATTAAAGTATCCCCGACAGATGGCCATCCAGCCTCTGCTTAAAGACCTCCAAGGAAGGAGACTCCACCTCACTCCAAGGGAGTGTGTTCCACAGTCGAACAGCCCTTACTGTCAGGAAGTTCCTCCTAATGTTGTCCTCAAAAAGAAGCTAGAAGCTACCTGCTAGGGATGCCCATTTATTTAAAAAAATGTTCTGGTGATTTTGGGCAACATCAAAGAGTCTGCAAAATGAGGCCCACCTCTGGGTTAAATGGACCGCTGGAAAAGGGCCTATCTTCTCCATAAATTGATCTATCTATCTATCTATCTATCTATCTATCTATCTAATTTGTATGCAGCCTGTCTCTCCAAGTGGGACTCAAGGCAGCTCCTAAACAGAATCAATTAAAAGAACTTAAACTTTATAAACAATTTAAAATCATTGCATCAACAGTACAGAAATAAATAAAACATAATTCATACCACTGTGTTCTCATTCCCTCTAAGACGGAATTACTGTAAGAGTTATTACTCTGTGTGTGTGTGTGTGTGTGTGTGTGTGTGTGGTGGCAGACCTAACTCTGGGATACTGACAAATGTGGTTTTGCCTCGTATGGTTGGAGGTGTAGACTCTTGCTTTTCACTTCATGGTTTTGAATAGAAGTAAGCGTGACATAGTGGTCTTAGTGTTGGGACTATGACTCTGGAAACCAAGGTTCAATTCCCATCTTGGCCATGAAACCCACTGGGTGACCTTGGGCAAGTCACATCTCTCGGCCTCAAGGGAAAGCAATGGCAAACCATCTCTGAACAAATCTTGCCAAGAAAATCTACTCAGAAATGGCTTGATAATTATTATTATTATTATTATTATTATTATTATTATTATTTATATCCCGCCCCTCTGAGATCAATCAGGGCGGCTAACAAAGTTAAAAGTACAATACATCCCACCCCTATCCCCACTCCCCTTAAAAGAATATTAAATCAAATAAAAGTTAAAAGCCAAACAAAATAAAACTTGAGCAATTAGCTGCAACAGTAGTAATAACAATAAAAATAAAGAAAAACAAAGAAAAAGAAAAACGGCGACATTATATTGCATTAGGGGAAACTCTAGGAGGATTCTCAAAGGAGTTCTTGAAGTTACATAATAACAACAAAGTAGATTTGTACACTTTGTGTGATGTGCTAAGTATTGTTAATGAAAATGCTATTACAGACATAAGTGTTGCTGCTGCCTCCAAAATGGAAGTGAGAAGTAACAGCGCAAAATGCACCTACAATAAGACAGCACCATCATTCCAATCACTAAATATGCACATTACACTAAACCTATACCAATTTTTCCATCAACATAATAAGGATTTATGTCCTATACAAATCACTCATTAAAAAAAAATGTTTGTTTCATTTCCATAACTTAGCCATAGAAAATGTAAAAGCACTCCACCCTCTCCCAGCCAGCTTAAACCACACATTCTCTACTCATTTTTCAGATTATTTTATTACATTTATTTATTTACATAAAATTATCAATGTATGTGACCCTTTACAGAATCAAAAGACAGTTCCCTATCCCAAGCAACTTACAATTTTAATTTCAGTTGACTGACAATAGAGAACATGGAGGAAGGGAGGAAAGAAAGCTAACAGAGCATGCAGAGTGGCCCATCCACCAGTGCTTAAAAACTGACATTTTATTCAAATTAAAGCTGTGAAAATATTTTTTGCACCCAACATTTGATTTTACACAACATGTCTATAGAATTGCCCGAAGCTACACCACCCAGTACAAAGATAACATCTGTTATCACTTATCTAGAAATACACAACTACAGCCACCCTTCCACATTTGCAGCTTTGACTTTTGTGGATTTGATTATTTGCGGTTTTGATTAATATGTTCTCTCTAAGAATTTCTAGGACCCTACAGTGCAACTCTGCCAGAAGTTGACCATAGAGTTGTGCTGGAGGACCTACAAGTTCCTAGAGAAAACACTACGCTGGGCATTTATAGATCCTCCAACAGATTCTATGAACAATCTCTGGCAGATGTTGACCACAGAGTTGCATTGGAGGACCTGGAAATTCCTAGAGGTGTTCTCTCAGGTAAAAAGAATAGTATTTTTTTTATTTGCCATTTTCCCACATTCACAGAGGTCCTTCATCTGTAACCCCAGCAAATGAGGGACCACTGTACTTTTTAAAAATTCTCTTTCTCTCTCCCCTCACACACTCAGCATTCCCCCATAAATACATGCACACAGTCACACTCTTCAGTGCCTCCTATCACCAACACTGAAAATATTTGAAGCAGTGGGTAAGCATCCATCTCAGGATGCAGGGAACAATATTTGCACTCTGCTTATTGACTCATTGCCCAATTGAGGTGTGGAGAAAACTGGGTGAGGCCCTGCCTGGCTTCAGAAGACACAAAGGTAAATGTCACAGGTCACATACAACATCAGGATTATAGGTTACTCATTCTTATTTTAAATTATTCCGAAGTGTTCTATTTTAATGCATAATTAGTTAATTTTTATTCATGAGGTCACCATAAGTTGACAGGTGACTTGAAGGTACATACACATGCACACATTGTTACTATGGTTGTAATTTTTTTTAAATCTTGTTAGCCACCACAAACACTAGTTTAACTAGCTTTCAATAGAGAAAGTATTTTATTTCCCCTTCAAACTAATAACGGATGTCAGGCACCCCCAATGACACCTCACACACTGTTCTAGAGTATTTCTCAACCTGTCAGAGCAGGCTCTCAGTAGTAACAAGAGAAAGAGGGAATTAGTAAAAATCATTTTGTCCTCTTCCGTCAGTTGGACAGAATTCTGTTAACTGAAACTAAGGATGACTATTATTTTCTGTTTCTTTCACTGGGAACAAGGGAAGTATACACCAATAAACCTGGTTTGATCACTGGATGAATCCCCACTGAATCAGTGGAATTTATATATAGGTGTTGACTTAAGATTCAGAAGTTGTTTCAATGGGTCTACTCGAGTTGAGTCTAAAAACTGAATTTAGGCCACAATCTATTTACCTAAGCATACCTGTTAACAAAAGGCCTTTACACACTGCCAGAAATAGTGCAAATTGAGGCCACTTTAACTGTCCTGGCTCAGTGCTAGGGAATCATGGGAACTGTATTTTTTTTCTGGGACATTGAGCCTTCTCTGTCAAAGAGCTCTGGTGCCACAATAAACTACAGTTCCCATGATTCCTTAGCACTGAGCCAGGATAGTAAAAGTGGCCTCAATTTGCACTATTTCTGGCAGTCTGTAAAGGCCCTAAGATTCTGATAAAGAAGCTCCTTTTTACAAAGTCTCGTTACATCTGCCCAGCCCTGCTAACCTCCTTATTCTCTGTCTAGCTGGATGGTTTTTAGCAGCTTCTGCATGCAGATAGTGATGGAGGACTAGAGAAACATAAGGCCTTTGCAGACTGCCAGAAATAGTGCAAATTGAGTCCACTCTAAGGGTTAGGGTTAGGGTTAGGGAATCATGGGAACTGTATTTTATTGTGGCACCAGAGCTCTCTAACAGAGAAGGCTCAATGTCTCAGGGGGGAAAAAACAATTCCCATGATTCCCTAGCACTAACCCTAACCCTTAAAGTGGACTCAATTTGCACTATTTCTGGCAGTTTGCAAAGACCCATAGACTCTTGGTGTCAGATTGCAGATGCATGTCTGTAGTAACTGGGAAAGAATGATTTAACTCTACCTGATCCTACTGTGTGTGTTCCTGCCTACAACTGACAAAGTAAACAGCCACCATCATAATCCACTACTAAGGATGAGTAAACAGTAAAACAGAAAGAAAATGAGAGAGCAGATAAGCGTGCCTGATAATCCATGGAAGACAGCCTCAGATAGTTTGGACTAAAACCTGATTCCTACTTCTAGTCATTTTATCAGTTTTTTGTTATGTCCTAAAGGCTAGACAAGAGCTGATTATTTTCCATATCAAACCGTACACATTAATGGCAATTCTGTGTACTATATATACTCTTCAGTTAACTCCTGCCCTCCTGTCTGTCCCTGACTTCCACTCCACCAAGAGCATCTGAGGAAGTAGATTAAAGTCTATGAAAGCTCATGCTTTCTTTCTTTCTTTCTCTTTTTTCAGTTAGTCTGAAAGGTGCTACAAAATCTCTATACGTATTAATTCTACAGACTAACATGGCTATATCTTTAAATTCTACCAGTATATACTCAACTATAAGTTGGCTTCATGTATACGTCGAGAGTAGGTTTTGGACCCAAAATTATGAATTTTGATATGAACCATAGATAAGTCCAGGATAAAACTTAGGGGCATGTAACAAAGGATGTGAAGGATGAAGCAAAGGAAAACAATACCAAAGAACTTATAAAATTCTTACAAGCATAACTGTTTGTGCTCACCCTAAAGGCTGGATGGATGAGGAGAAAACTATGGTAAATTGTAGCTGTGCAATGAGTTCGGGAGGTGACCAGATGCAGTCAGGGCTAAGAAAACAGGTACATGTCAAAAAGGATGAAAAGGGAAAGCAAAGCAAATGGTGAGTACACTAGCAGTGATTATAGCCTTTAACTTTACAGTGATAACTTAGCATGATTTTAACCCAGAAAAGCTGACAATCTTACACAAATGTCTTATTCGAGTCCTTCAAAGCTTGATTCCTCTCAGCACTCCTTTGAGGGTAAGCTCCAAAGAGCTGCTGCCACCAGTGTCATTTTCCCACCCAAACATTCAAAAAGGTCAGAAGCACCACTTCTTGCAGAGAGAGTACTGGGGATCAGTGCTTCCTTTAGGTTCTCCCTGGATGGACAAAGCTCTCACTTGTTGCCCCTCTACTCATAGAAGGGGATGGTTCCTTTTTTGTAAGTGAAAGTACAGTACTTACACTGACCTGTGAATAAGTTAACTCAATTTTTGGGGTCATTTTTTGACTAAAATTTCTAGACATATATATGAATAAAGCAATTTAAAGCCCAACAGCCAGTGAATTATTGAATCTCTAGCGACAAGCTGCTTCAACAAATTAATTTATGTGAAATAAGTTATATTTCAGTATGGTTTTTAAAAAGCGGACACTCCATTATTATTTTTTAATCAGTATTCTGTGCCATCCCAAAATCATGGTATGAATATGAAGTTTTATTCTCTAGTAAAAGCGAAGTTAACAGGATTTGTATCAGAATTAACAAACACATTAGAAACTACTGTCTTCTCTCCTTCTTAATTGGTAGTTCCCTTTACCTGTTGAAACACACAAAATCAGTCAAATTTACTAACCCTGAGAGAGCAGAAGATTTACGGTAATGGGGGTGGGTGGATAAGAAATCTACTGCTCAGAAAGGAAAGTAAATTCAGAAAATAAAAATGCAAATATGCATTTTACCATTCTTGAACGTATTAATCTGAAAGGTTTAATTTCCATTTTCCTGCATCAGCTTTATTTATAAAATGTCGTGCCCTATAAATATGCTGTTATTTTCTATAGTAAAGCACCCCCTTAACAAATCCTCTCATTAATATGTAAATTTAAAGTCAATCGGTCTTCTCCCTGACAGCACCATGAATTCCTAGTGCACTGTATAATCGGTTTTGACTTGGCAACCACTATTTATCAAAGATGTCAGTTAGAAAAATTATGGAAAATGCAGTGCAATTGATATGACTGCAATATACTTTGTCGACACTTAATTGTTTCTCAAATCATACATTTACATATAAACAGTCTAAATACTGATCTATAATGATGCAAATAAACTAAATTAAAAATCTGTTCTACTACATAAGAAACCTTGTTACATGTTTATTTAAGAAACTATTGAAAAAAGCATGGAGATTGGTCGATATCAAAGAGGTTTTCCTTCTGATATTTAAGCAATTCAATTAGTAAGAAGCCAATTTGGTATCTGAACCTGCCTGCTATGTGCAGGCATAGATACAATCTCTTAATCATGGTTAAGTATCTGCAAGTGGGCTACAGGTATAAAAATACCATTCCTATCTTTGTCAGTATAAATCTTGGTATAATATTACATCTTCATTGGCACTATTCTGGCTATCATCTGCCCAGATACAACACAATACCATAAAACTATGAAAGAAAAAAGCAAAATATGAACCCACCCATTTCCATACTCTCAACTAGAATGAAAAATGTCAGAAGCACCATGAACTAAGTATTTATGCATGGTCAGCTAGACTTATTTTATGTTCTTAAAAAAGTGCAACATAATCCTACAAATGTGGTAACCAATCCTTAAAATAAGCAAAGGTCAACAGAGAAGGAAACAACAGACTGAACGAAAGGTGAATCAATCCACAGTAAACTGTCTAAAGGCCACCAAAATCCAGACTTGACGAAGCTAAAACAAATAAATGATTAGAATTTTTTTAAAAAATGGAGAAAATGCATCCAAAATGTTTTCACAATTGAAAAATGATGGAAGAACCTCCTTATGAGACTTTACGTGGTGAGGGAAAAGTATGCCTCTGGGCCTTTTTACTGCCCCTCCAGAGTCCTTAAATTTCCAAAAACTTCCAAAACTTCCAAAATATCTTATAAGGGTTGTATGGGAGACTTCTGGATCACTTTTTGTTAGGAAAAAAGGCCTCCTTTAAGCCTAAAACTGACCAAGATCTCTTACTAAAAAACAAAAACAAAAAGTAAAAAAACAACAACCCATAACTACTAGAGTGTTTGGAAGCAAAAAAAAGTAAACATTTTGGCAAGGGTCTCCTATAGGGTCAATAAAACTCCGTAAAGGTAAAGGTTTCCCCTTTGACAAGGTTGTCAAGTCATGTCTGACTGTAGGGGGCAGTCCTCATCTCCATTACTAAGCTGAAGAGCCAGGATTGTTAAAGACAACTCTATGATCATGTGGCCAGCATAACTGTACAGAACACTGGCATAGCAATATCTGCATCATTATGAACCACTTATGAGAACAGAGGTGGCATGGATGATCCTCCTCACTCAGCTCCTCTATCAACCACATGCTGGGTAGTGAGCAATAATAAAAATAATCTGTATTTGAATCTGTTGCTGTAACAAAGTAAGTAATCAAAGCAGGAACGTATCAAAGGAAACACCACAGCAGCCAGAGAAATCATACAAAGCTGATAAAATAAGCTCCTGGCCACTGCCTTGATTTGAATGTCCACAATATAGTCCCAGATCCAAATGACAAATAGCATCTTTCTGGGAGAGCAAGAAACCACCATAAAAGGTATTTTCACCATTCCACTCATATTGGAATTGACCACCAAAAACTCTACACGATCTAGAGCAGGGGTAGGCAACCTAAGGCCCGGGGGCTGGATGCAGCTCCCCGAGGCCTTTGGACCAGCCCCACCATGATGATATTGATTATTGTTGTTATTACTTGTTCTTGGGGTTTTCTTGGCAAAATCTCCACAGGGGTTTTGCCATGGCTTTTCTGGGGCTGAGAGAGTGTGCACGCATATTTTTTAAATTTTTTTTAAAAAAAATATTTTTATTTATTTATTTATTTATTTATTTATTTCTGGTGCTTCAGCCCCCCAATTGTCTGAGGGACAGCAACCCGGCCCCCGGCTCAAAAAGGTTGCCTACCCCTGATCTAGATGAACCTTTAGCTAATGCAACAGGGTATTTCAATACAGTACTTAATGCCAATTCTTAGGCCTAAATCAAACTGTTGGTCTCAACAAAATAGACCCATTAAATCCATAGGAACCTGGTAAATCAATAATGTATAAATTTACTTGCTTATACATGTCTTGTTGTTGTGGCTCTTCAAGTCATTTCTGACTTACGGCAACCCTAAGGGCTACACCAGTTGATGAAACAAGCAAATGGATTTAGACCCTTGGAAATCTTAGACCCAAACTTCAGACTGGTTAACATTTGTCTGGTTTTAGGATTTGCCTCTTAACCCTGGGTGACAGCAAAAGACAAATATTTATCTTCAAATTAATTAGGGTATTTCTCCAAACTAGTTAACATGTCTTTTCTCCATAACAATATTGCAACAGAAGTATACAACTTCTGATAATGTACAAAAGCCACTATAAAAATAGAGAACTAAATCTAACTGATAGCTCCAACAAGGGCATACCCATAGAATAAATGGGGTATGTAATTATTATTATTACAGTTTATTTATATAGTGCTGTAGATTTACACAGCACTGTATATACCGTCAATAAAATAGATAAAAAATAGATTAAAAAGCCTGCCGATGGCATACATTCTACAAAATAATAAAATACATATTAATGTAATGTGTCCATGCAAGCTGGGACAGAATTTAGTTCACAATACTCATCTAATTGCCTCAACTATAATATTCCCCTTAGCAGCAAAATAACATTTTTGTTCTGCTTATAGAACACAGCCAGCCCTCTGTATCCACAGACTCAAGCATCCACTGCTTAAAATATTCCCCAAAAATATAAATTCCAAAAAGCAAACCTTGGTTTTGCCATTTTAAATAAGGAACACCATTTTACTATTCATTGCATTTAATGAGACTTGAACATCTATGGATTTTGGTATCCACAGCGCATCCTGGAACCAAACCTCAGCAGATATCAAGGGCTCAATGTATTGACAATATGTACCGAATCTCAGAAGTTAACAGCTGGATTAGACTTTGGAGCTTATACACACACACAGAGTAGGTCTCAAAGGGAAGGATTATAGGAAGTGTTGAGATCAATATTATTTTTCCCTTATAAACTGTATATCCCGTATTTTCCGGCGTATAAGACGGTTTTTAAACCCTGGGAAAGGGTCTCAAAAGATGGGGGCCTGTCTTATACGCCAGGTAGAAGAGGAGGAGGATGAGAACGGAGGAGGGAGAAGAAGAACCCAGGAAGATCTGAAGGCAAACGCAGGGCGAGGAGGAGAAAAAAAGATTTTGGGACAGCTTAAAGCAAATGCAGGGCAGGGGGAGAAAAAAAGATTTTGGGACAGCTTAAAGCAAACACAGGGCGGGGGGGAGAAAAAAAGATTTTGGGACAGCTTAAAGCAAATGCAGGGCGGGGGGGAGAAAAAAGATTTTGGGACAGCTTAAAGCAAATGCAGGGCGGGGGGAGAAGAAAGGACCCAGGCAGAGAAAAAGGCAAACGAAGGCGGGAGAAGAAAGGACCCAAGGCAGAGAAGGAGGAGGGGGAGAAGGGGGGGGCGAGAAGAAGAAGGAAGCCACTTCTAAGATTGTTGTTGTTGTTGTATGCCTTTGAGTCATCATGGCGTTTGCTTTGCAAGGCTTCTTCAGAGGGAGTTTGCCATAGCGTTTGCTTTGCAAGGCTTCAGAGGGAGTTTGCCATTGCCTTCTCCTGAGGCTGAGATTCTTCTAAGATTGTTGTTATTTTTGTTGTATGCCTTTGCTTTGCAAGGCTTCTTCAGAGGGAGTTTGCCATTGCCTTCTCCTGAGGCTGAGAGAGTGTGATTTGCCCAAGGTCACCCAGGGGGATTCCATAGCTGAGCAAGGATTCAAATCCTGGCCTCCAGAGTCATACTCTGATACTCAGACACGGTGACCAAATGTGTTCAATGCAAAGGAGGACAAGTCACTACAAAAAATGTAGGACATACAAGAAAAAAATGTAGAGAAAGCTAAAAACACTAATATAAATGTAAATCCATGCTTCTTAGCCATGCTTAGAGAGAGGGTTGACATGGGGGACATGTCCTGGAAAAGAGAAGGCTAAGTAGCCCATTGAACTACAAATCTAAGAGCTCTCATAATATGGAGCCAAGGCAGTTAAAGTGGTGTCAAACTGCATCAGTTCTGCAGTATGGATGCAGCCTGAATCTGCACTGCAGAAATAATGCAGTTTGACACTGCTTTAACTGCCATGGCTCCATCCTATGGACTCCTAGGATCTGCAGTTTGCTTTGTGGTACTAGAGCTCTCTGACAGAAAAGGCTAAATATCTCACAAAACTTCAAATCCCAGAATTCCATAGTTTTGAGTCAGGGCAGTTAAAGCAGTGTCAAATTGCTTTAATAAATTTCTGCAATGCAGACACAGCCAAATTTGATGTGTTGCTTGGGCATGGCATCTTTAACAAATAATTCTGCACAATGAGAGAGAAAGAAAGTGTACCCTTGAAGATTTATCTAAAGAAGAACCCAGTTCCTTACTTGGAGGTTATATGTGTATGTTGTGTGCCTTCAAATTGTTCCTGACTTAATGGTGATGATGGGGTTTTCTTGGCAAGATTCTCTCAAGAAGAGCTTTGCCACTGCCATCTTCCCCTGAGGCTGAGAGTGTGTGACTTGTCCAAGTTCACCCAGTGGGTTTCATGGCAGAGTGGGGAATCAAACCCAGGTCTCCAGAGTGGTAGTCCAACACTCAAACCATTACACCATACTGGCACCTATTCCCATGTACTACCAATGAAACAACTGCAGACTATTTGTTGTTCTTGTGTGTCTTCAAGTCCTTTCCGACTTATGGTGACCCTAAGGCAACCTTATCATTAAAGAATGGTATGTTTCTTCAAATGAGGGTTGCCATTACCATCCTCTGAGGCTGAGAGTGTGTGACATGCCCAGGGTCACTTACTTGGCTGCAAATTGTACATACCCCAGAATGCATCACCTAGTATATTGGCAGTCCTTCCTCCCAACACTTTCTCATTTTCCCCCAAACATCTCATAGCTGGGAGATGGAAATAATTTTTACAGCAGCATTTAAATCTGGACTATTTTTTTAAAGTAAGGTCCAAAACACACTGCAGAAAGAAATGCTAGGGATCTGTAGTTTGTTGTGTTTATAAGTGACAGTTTTCCTGCTAAGTACCTGCATGTCATAAGCATTTGAATTAACATTACCATATTGAAATCAAATCTAATTTTTTAAAATTTTTATTTGGTGTGTGTTGGAAAGGGGGGTCGTCTTATACGCCGAGTATATCCCAAACTCTATATTTTAACTGGGTAAGTTGGGGGGTCGTCTTATACGCCCAGTCGTCTTACACGCCGGAAAATACGGTACTTGTTTATGCATCTAGAAATTGTAGTTTAAAAATTGACCCAAAACACCTGGGTCAACTTATCCATGGGTCAATGTAAGTATGGTACTTTAACTCTCATCAAAAAAAAGAACCATCCCTTTCTCTGAGTAGAGTGGCAAAAGGTGAGAGTGTAATCCATCCCAGGAGCACCTAAAAGAATTACTAGATGCCTCTTCTCTTTCCACTAGCCCCCTCTTCTCTCTCTGACCTTTCTGAATGCATGGTTGGGAAAATGGCAATGGCAGTAGCTCTTTGGCAAATGGCAGTAGCTCTTTGGCAGCTTCCCTCAAAGGAGCACCAAGAGGAATCAGGCTTTGAAGGATTTGGTAAGACATTTGTGTATGTTTGTCAGATTTTTCGGGTTAAAATCAGGCATATCACATTAAAGGCCATAATCACTGTTAACATTAAGTCAACATTTTCTTTGCTTTGCCTTTTCATCCTTTTTGACATATGTGCATTTTCTTAGCCCTGCCTATGTCTGGTTTGGTTGCCTCCCACACATATCACACAGCCATGATTTACCGTAGTTCCCTTCTCATTCATCCAGCCTTTAGAGTGTGCTCAAACAGTTATGCCTGTCAAAATTTTGTAAGTTCTTCAGCATCATTTTCCTTTGCTTCAACCTTCCATAATTTTGGCCCCAAAGTTTGCCTTCGACTTACAGTCAATTTATATATGGTACTTTTATTTAAATTTAGAACATCAAGAATCTGAAATTTAATTTCTAATTATACATAGTATTCAACCATTCACAGCTTGAAAATATCCCTCTCTCAATCCAAAATGAAAACCTTGATTTTGCCATTTTATATAAGGGACACCATTTTACTACATCATTGTATATTATGGAACGAGCATCTATAGATACCTGATCTAAACCAAAAGGCTGAGAAACCTTGGCAGATACCAAGGACCCTCTGTATCACTTTGTGTTTGGTAGTTAGGTTGATTTCAGTTTCTTTCATAATGTGCAAGGCAAGCAGGATTCATAGATAGCCCCTTGACAATAGTTCTTGTATTACCTATGGAATCCTTGAACGCATTGCCATCACTGACAGTAATTACTGGCTTAGTAGGAGAGGGCTACCAATAGTGAGCAACAGTGAGAGAAAACAACATTGCTTTCGGAGACTCTTGGTTGTTCTATTTACCAGCAATTTCAATGCAGCAAACCAGCATGCATGTCATTAATTCAAAGTACACATCTGCTAGAAAGCAGACATACCGCAAAACAGAAATAACTTGATTTTAAAAAACAAAAAGCAACTCACCTCTTTCCAAGGGCTCACAAACTGTGTACGTGCATACCGAGTCAGCATGTGGATAATGACAACTTGTCCCCATTCTTCCACATCAACCAACAGATTACAAAGCTTTCGATAGTTCTTGTGAATCAAATCTATTCTATCTGGACACACTTCTTCAAATGCCATCACAACACTCCCTGCTACAAGCTGAAGAATAAAAATGTAAACACAGAAAATGATTAAATTTTCTAAGGAACTTTCAATCTAAAACTGAACACAGTAATATGCTCAAGGAGGGCAAAGGGATGACATGGAAGGATAAAGAAGCAGGGGGGGAAATGACTACTCAGCAAGACTGGGAGAAATGCAGCTGCTATACAGTTGAATATTTCCCAAATAGAGCTAGCGAAGTTAGTTTTTAAAAAGTAAACAGATACAGTTATATTTCTGGGGCCCAGTAGGTAGATATTTACCATTATAGTTAAAAATGTAAAGCCCCTCTGTGTTTTCCTCTTTCTCAAAGGTAACTAGAATGGTAAGTTTTAGTTTCTTTAAAAACATCAAGCAATTGTAAGCTGTTGGACTGTAATGCAAAACACACTGTCCCCTTTTCAACAGCCACAGAGAGCACAAAGGCAACAACACAAGCCATTATTTGAACAAGTGGTATTCCTCTATACCCAGCAAGTAAGGCCACACACCCAACAACTCTAAAAGCAACTAAAAGCGCAACAAGCTATACCACTAAAGAAAAATATTCCTTGTTAAGTTATAATCATAATGGAATGTAGCTATACCTTTGCTACTGGAAAAAGAATCTAAAGGGGAGTGCAGAGTATGACGCCCCACTGCAGATATACTCTTTAACCCACAAATTTGAATCTTCACAATATAAAAATTAATATATTATCAACCCTGAAAAATGCATTCACAAAAAACCATTCTTCCTGCAAAGTAGCAGACAGACAGCAACCATTAAAACAGGGGTTGGCAACTTACGGCCCGCGGGCCGGGTGCAGCCCGCGGAGGCCTTGGGACCGGCCTTTGGACTGCGGGCACCATTTTGGCATCCAAAACGGTGCCCACGCTTGTGCATGCATGCGTGCGAGTCATTTTGGAAGGCCGCAGTGTGCATGCGCCAGACGAATTCGCCCAGAGCAGGCGCGCTGGGGCCTTCCAAAATGGTGCCCGCGCTTGTGCGCATGCGTGCGCAAGCGCAGCCGCCATTTTGGAAGGCCCAACGGCCCCCGCACCATTCCCCCCCCGGCCCCCCAGCAACAAATGTTGCCAACCCCTGCATTAAAAAGTAACAGAATATAAAAAAGATGCTCATCGTCCCTACTCATCAATTTTTATTTTTCAAGACTACACTACTATTTGAACTACTGTAATGCCACCTTATTTTTTCAGGATGTATTCATGATCAAAATAACACCATATAAACCAGGGGTAGGCAACCTTTTTGAGTCGGGGGCCGGGTTGCTGTCCCTCAGACAATTGGGGGGCTGAAGCACCATAAATAAATAAATAAATAAATAAATAAATAATTTTAAAAAAAAAATAAAAAAATTTAAAAAATGCATGCACACTCTCTCAGCCCCAGAAAAGCCATGGCAAAAACCCTGTGGAGATTTTGCCAAGAAAACCCCAAGAACAAGTAATAACAACAATAATCAATATCATCATGGCGGGGGGCGGCGGGGGGCGGCAGCTGCGGCAGGACTGGCCTAGGGCCGGTCCAAAGGCCTCGGGGGGCCGCATCCGGCCCCCGGGCCTTAGGTTGCCTACCCCTGATATAAACCCATGGAATATTCAAGTACTGCTCATTTAATCTTTTCAATATAAAACAAGAAATCTTGCTTTAACTAAAGAAAGGAAGTTAAGGTTATTCATTTTGTTCTACTCATGCTTTGAATTAAATTTATGACAGTGTCTTTAAAGGCAAGCTACTTTTTACTACTATTAAACAAAGCTTTAAAAGTTTTTAGTAACCATGGGCTACATCCAACCAGTAAAAAACAATTTTTAAACACAATGACAATCTAGAGATATCCTTCCTTTATGGTAGCCACTATACCAATTTTTCTCAACTAGCCTTCAGGAAAAACCCAAAATTACTCAATATTTCAAACCATTTGAATTTGCTCTTGCTGTATCAATTGCTGTCTGTACAAAGCCTCTCAGTGTTTTACTCGAGTCACCAAAAACGAAAGAACTACTGAAAACACCATACGTCATTATCTCAATCAGCTAGCTCTTGCAAATATGACATAATCACTTGTTATTGTGCATTACCTATTATCTTTTTCCCCTAACTGTTTTAATTAGATTTCATTTTGTTTCAAATCATGTGCTACACAAAATGGGTACTTTGATGAGGCTTCTATATGAAGCAACTGATATGTATGCAGTTAAGCAAGCAAGTGAGGCAGGTTTCTGGCACCAAATTAATGTCACATTCTAGCTGAGCATTAGGGATCTGCATTTCAACCTCTAAAATTTCCCCAATGATTTAAAATAAGCAATTAACTAGAAACACCATTTATTGAAATGGCACTTTTTGAAAAATATTAACAATGATATTCATATGTTAGAGTTTTCTCCTATTTTTGGTTGACATTTGGCTTATTAGTATGCACCTACCATTACAACTGAAAGAAAACAGCTCAGAATATAGTCTTGCTATTATGCAAAACAAGTTTCAAGCCCTGTGGGGATTTTATAAATTACCAATAACTATAAACGTGACATTGCATTTATTGTCTTCAGCCTTGCTATGTACTGATACCTGCTGGTCCCAGCATGTATACAACTCATTCCATAAAGAAGGGAATTGATTATTTGTAAAGGACTAAAGAAAATGCATTATGCTTACATTTATTTTCTATCCCATGACTTGTAAGAAAAAAAAGTTTCTATTGTGGACATTTACATTTCCCCCTCCTCTTTTTACAATTGTTACTAATACTTCTTATATCAGATAACACTAATATACTAATGAGCTAGTATCAGGATTATCAAAGTATTCATGAAAAATTAAAAAAAAAAAGCTTTAAAAAGCCAACCTTAAATATTACATTTTTTTAAAAAAATCCCTTCCAATGTTTTAGTACTTACAGCTGGAACCAAATACAACTTATGCATCTTTAATCATTTTACCTACAAGAAAATTTAAGGGGGGAATGGGGAAGAATGGCCATTTCTCATTTGCATATAACTTACTTAAATTTCATATTACTGTCTCCAAAAATTAAGGTTAAGATAAAAAAAAATATTACCACTGCCAGTTATAAATACACAACTACCCGCCATATAGACACAAAATTATATTTCCAAGATTGTTGTTAATGGTAAACAAAGGATGTAACCCTAAATATGCTTTCTTAATAAAACCTAGTGTTGTTGTCTGAGCTTTTGTCTTTTGTTTTTTATCATTTTACTTGTTGTTGGTCTTATCTGGACAGAGCTGCGCAGCTGAAATCGTAGAAAGGCAGTCTTGCCCCCTGGCCACCTTGCAGACTTGCCATCTGGACTTCTGGGCTCCTTTCCTTCTGGACATTTGGCCTCTTTGTTTTCTGGCAGAACAGCCCTATCTGGGCCCATAACCTTTGTCAGTGTGTGGATGATGGGTGTTGCAGTGACACTCTTTGACACCCAGCAGAATCTCCAGGACAGGACTTACTTATAAGTAGAATTGATAGGTTTGTGCAGGAAGGTGGGCTATACATTTTAGAAGAGGGCCTATCATCAAATCAACAGTATAACTAGCAGATATGCAAAATTTCTTTAGAGGTTTAAATTACTATGTTTGCATGTATGTACCTTTAAGTTGTCTGTCAACTTATGGTGACTCCATAAATTTCATAGGTTTTTCTTAAGTAAGGAAGAGATGATTTTCCCAGTTCCTTCCTCTGAAGTATAGCCTACAGCACCTGGTATTTATTGGCAGTCTCCCATGAAAGTACTAACCAGAGCTGACCCTGCTTAGCTTCCAAGATTAGACAAGATCTAGTGCCTTCAGAGTATACTATAAAATATTCATATTATGTATACAAAAATAAAGAAGCATACACTACTCTTTTGGTTTCAATGTAGCAGGAATTCCCTTCAATCCAAATGTGATTTATGTAAACATGTTTTGTGCTGAACAAAACATGATTAACTTCAAGAAGGTATATCCACTGAACAACTCACACTGTAAATTGAATGTTATTTCTGTTTCTATGCTATTTTAACTTTTAAACATAAAAATGGGAAAAACTATAACATACTATAACTACAATATAACATTCTATAACTACAAAAAAGAGATAGCAAGAACATTTCTTAAAGAAAATTTCTCCAAAATTTCTGCTATTGAAGGAACTACTCTGTATCTTGGTATTTGTGAAAGAGGAAGATCTTAGTTAATTAAATGTTCAATATTCCATAAAAACACTGGATCATCTTATTTTAATTCTCAATCAGAATGTAAAAAGAAAAAACAACAACCCTGAAATAGTTTACAACAAAGTGTCATTGATTTAGTGGAATGAAAATTAAATAGTAGCTTTTTTCTACAAGAAAAAAAAAATCATTCCTACAAAACTAGCAATGAGCTCGTCAAATTCAAATACAGCTTTCCATTTATGTATTTTTTATATTAAAGCAATAAACATGGTTCATTTGTCTTTCACTGGTTGCCACGTTCTTCTGTGCTGTTGCTATGAACTTCAGCCATTAGCTGCGCTCCAAGGTAAACTACATGAACCATCAACAAAAGTGACACCCAATCTATGGAGTTCATATTTTCTCCAGATTATCTATGCTAGTTGACAAGCTGGTAATGAAAAAAATCACACTAAGCAAATGGTTCCTCTAATAACAATAAATTTTCTATAAAATTATGAAGGGTACAAAACGTTTCCTTGCATCTATTTTGTCATGAATTCTAATTAATGCTGCAAAAACCTGAGAGTGCTAGGTCATCACAAGAAGTATATCGAGGTTTGATTGATAATACAGTGCAAGTTGGCCTATGCTGCCAACATTTCCTTTTCTTAAATTAATGGCCATCCCACCTGCCCTAATCATACAGCCCAAATGATATTCCCCTTCTTATTTCAATTTTCTGGAAGCATGGAAGCTAGTAAAGATCAGTCATTTATCTTCTAATAGCTGGATAATAGATCTATCACAATAAAGCATCACTAGAAACTCAGTTATTTTTCCCCACAACAGTAAATCCTTTACTAACATTGAATCAATAACTTTGGAATGCACTATGCTACCCATACATTTGCAATCTGAACACCACGTATTACTTCCAGCATATCTGTTAAATATGTTAAAGAATGTGCTTTACTTTGCTTATTTTCTCAAGGCGATAGTCTAGTTTAGAACACATCAGTAATCTCATCACAAAACCATCACCAATTCATCAGCTCATTTTTACAAAGCAAATTATCTGACCTCCCAAGATTCAGCTGTTAAAGCTAATCCTATCTGGTCTTCACAGGCACATGGGTACTTCTGTAGGTTTTGAAAGAAATATCTATTTATACCCACAGCAGGAGAAATCAAAAGCCCTCTGAATATCAGTGAGCCCAGAATATGCTATAAAACAAGATACCATCTTTATTTATCCAAACTTAAACTTACATTTTGAGTTTAAAGATGGGAAAACACGACTGTTTTTATCTGAGAATTAGGGGAGCAATTAGGGATACAACAGCCTGTGGCATATGACCAATGACTCTGACTGTCTACTTTCAGCCTCAGTCACCCTAGAGCTCATGTTTTCATCTGGATCTCCACAACAAATCCATAGCTAAGAGCATTTTATGCAATTCTATTAGGGGAGTGCTGTCCCTATCAATCTGCTGTTTAATGCTATTTGGAAGCCAGACCTGGCACAGGCTATGCCCTTGTTTAAGGAGTGGTCCACATGAGCTAACTAAGGAATCAGTGGAGCTACATCACTCTATGAAGCCTTAACCAGTCACTCTAAGTCACTCTTAGAAACTCTTGGCCACAACACCTACTGCAGAGTCTGAGGGTGAACTGCCAACTTTCAGAAATACTTCAGCAGTTTATTCCTGTACTGGAAGGGGTTTGGACTAGATTGCCCATTGAGGTCCCTTCCAACTCTATGATTCTATTACCTTTCCTCCCCCTAAAAACTCTCCTGACTATCCTAATTATACAACAATTAAGCAATTTGGCAACTTTAATAACTATCTGGGTACTTAAACTGAACATTTTTCAAAAGTGTTATCTGAAGTTGTTGGGGCTAGCCTTCCAGCATTCACTGTTATGGTTTTATTCAAGGAGATAGGCAAGGAGAAAGGTCTTCTGATTTAGACGACATTAAAAGATTCATATAATTTAGAATTTGTTTCAAGAATTCCAGTTCTTGTGCTCACACTTTTCAGGCCACAAAGAGTTCAAAGAAATAGCTCAGGTACTGGTAATAAGATTCATTTGCCCATGGTACCAATATGCATTTTTCAATAAACCAGTAACACTGTTATACATAAAAACTCCATGCTGCCTAAGTATTCTTCTTCCCTCTTCAGATGAAAGATCAAAATTCCAAGTAAAAGATCATAATTCCAATTATATTATAAAGTAGCTAAATTACTTACTGTGCTTTTATCTTTCAGAAGTTTTTCTATTACTTCAATTAACAATTCTTTCTGCTCAGGATCAAGGCTAAAAAGTAAATGAAAGGATCAGATTCTCTGAAAATATTTCAGAAATTTGTGCACATGTAGGTGGCACATGAAAATGCTAGAGAGGTTTATTGAAAGAATGGAAAAGAGGAAACAGAATGAGGAGTTGGTAGTCAATATGAATAATCAATCTTGGATATGCAAAAGAGCAAACTACAATCCTTTAAGCAGGGGTAGGCAACCTTTCCCCTTTAAGGGCCGAGGGACTTCAGCTCCCAGAAGCCACAGCCATGTTGGGCAATAGTCCCATGTTGTCCAATAGCTCCTGGGATTCTGGGAGCTGAAGTCCCTCGGCCCTTAAAGGGGAAAGGTTGCCTACCCCTGCCTTTAAGCATTGGAAGTAAAGATTTCAAAAAATTCCAAAGAAAACTGATGGAGCTTGAGAATCAGGCAGAGAATGTACTGGAACAGTATTTATTTATTTAGATTGTTTATCCAGCTATATCTCAGCTCCCCCATTTGAGTTACTTTCGTGGGAGGTTACAAAAATATTCTACTTCTACTTCTTCCTCTTCGTCTCAGACCTGGAAATAATCTTCTCCACATTTACTGCCTCGCAGACAACTGAACTCTGACATGGGCTGGTTCTTCAATACTCCCTTGTAAGTTTTTTCAACAGGGCAAACACAGTACCTTTCCTGTCTGATTCTCAGGCTTCATCAATTTCTTTCTCTTTTGAATTTTTTGAAGTCCGATGCCTAAAGGATTGTGGATTACTCTGCACTTTTCAGAAAATGAAGTGGAACATGAGCAACTTTATATGACTCTCTAGATAGAGATTTTTGATGAAGGTTCAAGGGGAGGCATGAATTGATGAAGGTATGGAATTCCTGCATGTATAGCACTGGATCCTGCCCATGATTGTATGAGTTCTATTTAACTGACTGAATATTTTGTCTATTTAAACTAAAAGAATAGTCATAGCTAACTTAAGTCCCATTAATTTCAATGAGCCTACACTAAGATAGCCTACACAAAATTTGGATGCAGCCCAATTTCTTTGTGCAGTAAAACACAATACCCATCATCCCAAACCAGAACAGATGTTGGTCTGCTGATTCAGGATGATGGCAACCATTAACATCAACTGTTCATCTAGTGGACACTGGTTAAAGAAGGCAAAGTCAGATTGGAAAACAAGATATTTTTTTAAAAAAAAGACTGTGATAAAACATCCACATCCTTTTACATACACAGACTTGAGGCCTGAACAGAATGCCAGAAATAATCCAGCTTGAGACCACTTTAACTGTCCTGGCTCAATGCTAGGGAATCATGGGAACTGTAGTTTTTTCTGAGACATTGAACCTTCTCTGTCAGAGAGCTCTGGTGCCACAATAAACTACAGTTCCCATGATTCCCTAGCACTGAGCCAGTGCAGTTAAACTGGTCTCAAGCTGGATTATTTCTGGCAGTCTGTTCAGGCCCTTAATTTATCTCCAAATGTTAATGCAGATGTTTTAGTCAAAATCATTTAGCTGGCTTTATACACATTAACAGATTCCAGTTATCATAGGCTATATAGTTAAACTTCATCATAACACACTCTAACAAGCATTACATACATATCTTCTATATTTATAGATGTAGAGAACATACCTGTAAAGCTTTTGGATAGCATGGGCAGCATTTTTTCTAACATAAGGTGATAAATCAGTGGATGCTTCTTTGATAGCAAGCATCATAATTGGAACAATAATTGGCACTCTGATACTGGATAAAACTCTCAAAGCACTTGCACGGATTAACTGATTAGGATCCTAGAATGAAAATAAAAGAACAGCAATCTTCAGAGAAATGCATTATCAAAGTTATCAAAAGCATATATATAACTCTCTCTCTCTCTCTCTCTCTCTCACACACACACACACACACACACACACACATATTTGTTTCACTTCTTTCCAAATTTATGTCCCACTTCTAAGTTTGTTGCATGGTCTCTCAGAAAGAGAAAAGAGCTCAAAAAGGATTGTCTAGTCAAACTCCCTGTCCTATATTATTGGGTTCATCTTCACATTGTTATGAAATTGATAAAATTGTTATTGTATTTTATTTGTGCTAACCTGATTTTAATTCTATTGCAGTTTACTTTAGTTTTAAGGGGTGGGAGGGCTAGGGTGTGGGCTGAAGGAATGTTTTAATTGCTGTCTTTTTTAACCTTGCTGTACGCCGCCCGATTGCTGATTATTTATTATCATCATCATCATCATCATCATCATCATCATCATCATCGTACGGCTCTTCTCTCCATATGTCTTTCATGTAGTCATCTCTTTTCTATAACTATTCTGTGTATTGCATCCATCGTCTTTTTATTCCTTCTTGGTCTTAAATTATGAGCCTCTACAGACCGGCCCAAAGGGCCAGCCTGGAGGCAGAGATAGGAAAGGGCAGCCGCATGCCAGCTGCCCCAACCCCAGCCTGACAACGTCCTGACGCTGCTGAGCCGGAAGGGGCACTAAAGAGCCACATGCCAGCTCTTAGAGCAGCATTTTGCCACTCCTTTCAGGGGCTGCAAAAGGGAGGATTGGGGCCACAGCGCACGGTTGCTGCAGTCCCAATCCACAGCTAGCAGGGGTGGCCCAGAGCTGCCTGTCTGCATAGCCCCTATGTTATTTTTATTGTCGTAGAGCGTCCGGGTCCTTGAACTTTCCCTTGATTTCTCAAATCCTGTGGAATAGGTCTCTCGTTCTTCCCTTTTTGTTGCTGTCTTCTATTTCTCTACATTTGTCATTATAGTAATTTTCCGTATCTTTGCGCACTAGTTGCATTCATGGTTCTTAGATTATTCCTATCTCCTTTCAATTTTGTTTCTCTTCTTTCCTTTATTGTTTGTAGCATTTTATTTATCATCCATGATTTCTTCACTTTCCTTTTGTCTGTTGGAAATATCTTTATGCATTCTTCATTATGTCCCTGGCTTCAGACCAAAGCTCTTCCAGTTCACAATCTATTATTCTTAGTACTGCAAATCTGTTCCATATATTGTCAATGAATTCTGTGGAAATGCTGCTTAAATCGTATTTTGGTATGATGACTGGTTTTGTTCTCTTCTTGTGTTTTACTGTTATTTTTGAACTGAGTAGTTCGTGATCTGTGTCACAATCAGCACCTGGTCTAGTCTTGGCCACCAGTATGAAACTTCGCCATCTTTTACTTCCAATTATGTAATCTATTTGGTTTTTGTGTTGGCCATCTGATGATGTCCATGTGTATAATCTTTTCTCTGGCTGTATGAAAAATGTGTTTGCAATAAATAGGTTGTTGGCTTCAAAAAAAATCTATCAGATGCTCACCTGCTTCATTCCTTTTGCCTAGTCTGAATCTGCCTAGTATTTTTAATTCTTCTTTGCTTCCATCCTTTGTGTTCCAATCTCCAAAGATCAACTTGACATCCTGTGTTGGTGTGTTGTCAATTTCTTCCTGTACTCCTTCGTAAAATCTATCAATTTCTTCTTGTTCTGCCTCAGTGGTTGATGCATATACTTGAATTATGGTGATATTCATAGGTTTCCTGTGGAGCCTTATTGAGATGATTCAGTCTGATTTTGCATTGTATTCTCTGACTGCTTTTGCAACATCTTTTCTTAGTATGAAAACCACCCCGTTTCTTCTTGTCTTTTCATTCCGAGTAAAACACTGTGTGGTTGTCTGATTCAAAGTGGCCCATTCCTGTCCATTTTAACTCACTCACCCCCAATATTGCTATGTTCATGTGTTGCATTTCCATTTTCACTATGTCTAGCTTCCCTTGGCTCATGAGTCTTACATTCCATGTCCCTATTTTATGTGTGGTGCTCTTCTGATGTGGTTTGTCTTCTAAGAATGTTTACTGATTGCTTCATCGTTTTTGACTGCCCTTAACTGCTCTTGCAAATGTGTTTTCCTTTAGTTTCTATCTATCTCTCTGTTAGTGCTCTTGTCCAGCCTGTGTGACATTTTCGATGTCTCCTCATAGGGTTTGCTAGGTGTGGGGAGGACCACTTACACCTCCCTAACAAGTGTTAGCTATGATATCACTGCTGTTCTTCACTTTAGTTTCACTTACCACTATTGCTGCTGCCCAGTAGTTGTTTTTCTATGTCATTTTCCTCCCTCCATTAATGTTGAATCAATCGTTTCTCTACCTTTCTCCTCCCTCCTTTTCTCTTCCCCCCCTCATGTCATTCTTTATTTTAGTCTCTCATCTATCTTCTGGCCCTTGTTTGATTTTCCTTGTCCATCCTCTCTGTTTTCTCCTCTCCTCCCTCTGGAAGGCAGGGTGGGGGGCTGAGATGGTCTGTGCTGAGCTGAGCTGAACTCACATTATAAATACCTGTCTTTTTTGTTGTTTCTGAAACCTAAATGGCTACATACAAGACTCTCATATTGCTATACACTGAACTGCATCATCCCAAAGATTAATCCCATCTGCACCATCCCAAAGAGCTGGTAAATTTAAGGCTGGACATCTGTACACTGGACTACCTCTGTACCAAATTCAGAAACTTCAATTAGTGCAAACTATTACAGCCAGATTGGTTACTGGCACATCTAGGAGTGATCATATTAGAGATATATTAAAGTCACTCCATTGGGCAAGGCATTATTACCTTTAAAGCCCTACATAGTTTGGGTCCAAATTACATATGGGATTCCTTTCACCAGTATAATCCTCTGGGAGACATTTACTTCATTCAGCAAAGACTGGGCTGGCAAGTGTTACTGAGAGAACTTTTTCTTTAACTGCTCCTAGAATATGGAATGTGCTGCCAGAAGAGATTTGTCAACAGGATATGCTGCATGAGTTTAAAACAGCATTAAAGACCAGTCTCTTCTGGCAGGCCTATCGAGATTATTTTAAAATTATGAGTTTTAAATTATGAATAATTTGGTTTTAAATACAGTGAGTCCTTGGTATCCACTGGGGTTTGGTTGCAGGACCACCCGTGGATACTAAAATCCATGGATGTTCAAGTCTCATAATATATAAAGCAGAGCAGTAAAATGGTTCCCCTTATATAAAACGGAAAAATCAAGGTTTGCTTTTTGGAATATATATATGTGTATTACTATATATACTTGTGCACGTCGACTTCATCTGTAAGTCGAGGGAAGGTTTGGGGCCAAAATTTTGGATTTTGATATGACCCATGGGTAAGTCGAGGATACAACTTAGGGATATGTAGCAAACAATGTAAATGACAAAGCCCCCCCCCCACACACACACACACACACACGCTCTCTCTCCTTGCAAAGCAACTGGCTCCTTCCCTGTCCTTGGGGCAGAAAGGAAAGAAGGAGACATGCACACATGCGCACCTGCCTTGCAAAGCAACCAGGGCTCTTTTCCTGCTCCAGGGACAGGAGGGAAAGAGGGAGACACGCACATACATACAACTACCTTGACAAGCAACTGGGGCTCCTTCCCTGCTTTTTGACACTCACAAACTCTTCTTGGCTGAGCAGTACCTGCTGAGGTAAGGGTAATGGGGTGTTGGGACTTCTTTCTGAGCAGTATTACCGTACCAACCTGTATATAAGTCAACCCATGATTCTGGGTCAGTTTTTGGCAAAAAAAAAATTATTTATAGACGAGTATATACAGTAATAATTTCAAGCTGTAGATAGTTGAATCCACAGATAAAGAATCCATGGATATGGAGGGCCAGCTATATGTTACGTTGTCAAGTTAGGAAAATACCACCATCCGAAATACTTGAAGTTGACCTGACAGAGACCAAACCCTACCAAAAAAATTATCACCATTTCCAAAAGTAACATAACAAAGGAGTTGGCACTTATTCCTTGCCCATTTGTTAAAAATACCCTGTTCAAAGCTATTTCTTGTTCTTGGCCATTCTTTATTATCAACTTATTTATGATATATATACAGTCCACCCTTCATATCTATGGCGGTTCTCTTCCAGACTACCCTCCCTACAGATGCCAAAAACCACAGGACTTCAAGTCCTGTTTGTGTGAATGCTGGTGTGCTGTATGCATGCCCATGGAAGTGCAGCCGTGTGCACGCACCACCTTTGGAATGAATGGGAAAGGGGCTGGATATCTGCAGATGCTCAAATCCATAGATAGCAAGACATGACTGGGGCAGGCCAACCATAATATCTAGGATGTGACACAGTCATTTTATCCTTCTTTTTTCTGTCTTTAAACTCATTTTTGAGTATGCAAATAACTTTGACACTCAGTACAAATCCGTGCTTGAGTTTGCTTTAAACCTCTAACTTGTTAATGCCATGTATAACCTCAAAACAATTCCAAACTGTAGAAAAGAGCCTTGGGCTTGGATTATCCTATTTTCAGCAACTATGGCACTTGGTTCTCTTGCTTTATCTGTGCAAGCAATCTACAAGATTCTCATAAAACATGGGAAGGAAAGTGTTACATTTTTAGACAACATTTTAATGATCTGAAGAGAAGTAGTGAAATAACCTAGAAGAGCAAAAATAAAGATTGTTGTTTTGCAAGTAACACTAGCTCTTAAAGAAGAGTTTGGGATATAACAGAATGGTAATCACAAAGGCTGGCATCATTACAAGATGCTATGGAAATCAGGTGCCAAATATTCTTCAGTTTCTTTTTTCTTAAAAATTACTTTTTAGTTTTGTAATGACAAAACAACATCCAGAAAGTTCTGCTAACAGTATTTACTCACTTTCAGGGCACGCTGAAAGGTGCTAATTGATAGCAGTGCCAGATCTTGCTGCTCCTCTGCATAGCGCATCAGGTAAACATATACAAGCTTTTTAATCTGAAAAGCAAAAAGGTTCATTTAGTGTACTATGATTTAACATCACTTATATTTCATACTCATAAATAGTAAAGAAAAAATTTGCATTTAAAATTATTTTTGAAACACCTTTGTGTCCAGTGTATTTCTGAAAAGTCAGTCATGAGGAACAGTCATTCTGGACTCTGTGGGACAAAGATTTGTATATGAAAAGGCTTCCAAACTCTCAGTTTTGTATGTATTATGTGTTAAAGGAATTATGTTTTAGTTAAATTCTAAACAAACCCCATTTATATTAAACTAAACAGAGACAAAAACTGTTCTGACTGACCACAAAGGAATATAATGAAAACTCTGGAAAACCTTTAACTACTGCTGTGCTGTAATTGTCGCTATCAGAAGAAAGATTTTTCTGCCCATTCTGCCAAAAAGCAAGATATTAAATCACAGAAGGTTACGAGGCAGTAAATTATTTGTTGTTCTAGTATGAACAAGCAGCAATCAACATTGACAACAAGAGGCCTGTATAGTGAATGACTGCAGGTGTGCAGAGAAAGCCTCCTTTCCTTGAAACCACTCTGAGACTAGAGGCAGGAGTACTTCAGTTTCGTGACTGCACCATTCTTTTATCATTTACCTTCATTCAATGTTACAGCACTCCTCCCTTTAAAACTAATAATAACAGGGCCACATTAGAGTTGAGGAATACGGGCAGACCTGTTTAATTAGATTATCAATACAAATATATCAAACTTCATGAGTTATTGACTAAACCTTTGATTATTTCTGTTCTACACTACCAATTGCTTTCTAGGTCACTTTTCTGCATCTTTTGACATAAGGTGAGTAACAAAGCCCAGAGCAACATGCTCTTATGAAATGAATTTCAGAAAAGACTTTGTCAGAAAAGACTTTATAACAAAATGTCCTTCTCCAATTTTGAAATCCTTCCTGGTCTGACCACATACTCTGAAAAGAAATTCTACTTTAAAGGTAATTCTAAACAGGAATATCACCCATAATCTATATGAAGAGAGCACATTCAAATATCCACCTTGTTACTATGTTGCCAGAGAACATAGAAGTAGGTTCATATCAAACATAAGCTTTTGAGGCAGTACCTGAATCTGAGCCAGATACTTTTCCAACTACCAAAATGCCCTCTAGTAAACCTTGAAGACTTGCTTTTTTCCCATTAAAATAGCAAGTATACTGTGCCCTAGAATATGTTATGAAGAAACGTGAAGACAATGAAATGATTCTATTGCTAATACTAAGCAGATCTGGTCTCATAGGCTGGATGGGAGAATGCCTGTATGTGAGTTACTCTGACCTCTTCAGAGGAAAAGTAAGGTAGATGGGTGGGGGAGTTAAGTTTGTTTATTTGAATCATGCTTCCTCTTTCTTCCAAAAGTGGGACTCTGGGCAGCTCCACAGCAAACTGAATATGCCTGGAGAGGTCTGGCTAACTTTACTCACTGAAGCCAGGATGTTGGTTTAAGCCACTGTGGTGCACTTACCTACCACAGTTCCTACACAGTTGGAGGGCAAAGTATAAAAATCACTTGACTTTCCCTGGGATGAATACAAACAGTGGAGTGAACCACTCAAACGTGAAGCAAGTAAAATACAGCAGACTATTATAAAACTAGGGCTATCAAAACATTATGCAAATCTTCTGGAATACAATCATACTGACTTTTCTTTATATTCATATAGTTCTATGGATCCACCCTACATTCAAAATAAGTGGAGTTCATAGCTAACACAAGTAGCTCAATCAGCATGTGTTTCACTGCAATCCTGTTTACAAAAAAAAAATATCAAGAATACCTTTCCACAATAAGTCTTGCATTTCATCACATTTTCATTATTTCTATGAATGTTTAATTTGAATTAAACTGGAATGAACTCTAATGAAAAGCAATTTCATGGGACAGAGCCATGAGTTTTAATAGGTGTACTTAAAAATAATAATGACAAATTAGATTTATTACCATACCTCAATATTTTTACTTGCTACATTCTTCACTACAGCAGGAAAGAATTCAGATGCATTTTTGCCTCTGGCAATCATCTTAAAACACAAAATAAAACATATTTTATTATAACATGCTATTTTCATGACTAACCACTATGGAGTATAGGCTATTCCTGTAACCTTTTCATTTTCAATTTACTTAAACCCATCAGCAATATCCTTTCAAAAATCACTACTAACATGTTATGCAGCTATACTAAAGATAATAATCAAATCCAACTTTTGGCAAAGAAATACCTTTTAAATTACAGAAGCATATTTGTAGAAGTATTTTTGGGTTGTCACTGGACGAGAAAATAATATTAATCAGAAAAAAGTCAACCAGAACAATAATTAACTTTCTATTCAAAGCTATTGGTCACAACCAGCCTCTTAGCCAGTTTATCCAGTTTTTAGAAGGCAGGTATCTAATCAGCTATACTGCTTTAAATATCAACATCACAAAAATAGTTATAATTAGACTGTAACATTTAAAAGATATGAAAAAAAATTTTCAAGGACATTTGATATAGACACATCACCTTCTTACTACAGTAGTGAATACTTAAAATATCATTGAATTTAAAATATATCATGGAAATTCACATGTGTATCTTGCATTATTTAACTGACCAACCGTAATAGCTGCAGTGTACCATGTAAATATGTATTTAGGATCTTATAAAAGTGTATTTTGTCTCATTAAGTTATAATGATCAGTGTAAATCCTCCTTTGTTCATGGCTCATTAGCCTAAGAGAACATAATGGGTCTTTCAAAGACTAAGATATCATTTCAATTTAGAAGCTTTAAACAGCTCGTGTGTTAAAAGCTTCAGTCTTGTATATTGTACAGAAGGTGGTAACCGTTTTTAAGAGTGCATAAGTTTCTTTGCTAACCTGTTGCTGTTCACAATAGGGCTTAACATCAGCTACTATACAGCTAGATATTTTATACATTATACTCCCCAGCTACGCCCTTTCCTGGAAGTAAGGGACCTTGAAACTGTGGTGCACACGCTGGTAACCTGCCATCTGGATTTCTGTAATGCGCTCTATCTACATGGGGCTACCCTCGTGCTTGGTCCGGAAACTTCAGTTAGTCCAGAATATGGCAGCCAGAGTGGTCTCTGGGACATCTAGAAGAGATCACATAACACCAGTATTGAAGTCTCTTCACTGGCTGCCCATCAGTTTCCGGGCCCAGTATAAGGTGTTGGTTATGACCTTTAAAACCCTAAATGGCTTGGGTCCAAACTATCTTTGGGACCACCTCCTCCCATACAATCCACCCCGTGCACTCTGGGAGGAATTTGTTGCAGCCAATGAAAACAAGACTGTCTGCAACCTCCCAGAGGGCCTTTTCAGTAACCGCTTCCAGACTATGGAACAGCCTGCCGGACGAGATCCATCAGATAACAACCTTAAGCAGCTTTTAAAAGGCTGTGAAGACAGATCTCTTCCGGCAGGCCTTCCCTCACTAGATTTTCCCGGCCTCAGGAGTTGTTTTAGTCATCTTTGTGGGGGGGTTTCGTTACTACCCTGCTTGCTTTGTATTTTGCTTGTTTTCATTTGCTTGTTTTATTAATCTTCTCGTGTGATGTTTTCACATGTTTTAATAGACATATGATTTAATATTTTTTAGGGGTGGGTGGGTTCTGGGGATTTTTAGATTGCATTTTAGGATGAATTATCTTGTATGGAATTTTTAATTGTTGTAAGCCGCCCCAATTGGTTGACAGAGGGGCGGGGTATAAATAAAATTTATTATTATTATTATTATTAATCTTATACTGGCATCCATTTATTATTACTAATGAATTCTATAAACAATGAAGCCTTTCTTTTAGACATGGAAAATTTTCTATAGTGAATGTAAACAATGGAAAATCTTCCACCTCAAGTCACATGACAAAGGATATCTAGAGTTCACATTTATTGAAGAGCAGCATTTTATGCTACATGGCAAATGACTTTTAAATTCAAGAGGAATTTCAGAAGCCATTTGTTATAAAGCTGGGTTGAAGATAGTTGGAGAGCTACCATTCCGGTGCCCTTGAATGTACTAAACTAGTTCTTGATTCTACTTTATGGTTGAATCAAGACAATTGTGAAAGGAACCATTACAATCTGTTTCCAATATGCAAAATACGGGGTAAAAAACTATTTCAAAAAGTGCAATTAATATGATATCCATGATGTGCAAAACTTCTAGCTACATGACCATATGTCAACTCTAAATGAATATGGTCCACTGTGTGAACTACACTGTATCAATAAGGGACACAAAAATTTGTAATTTTCTTGAGTGAATGAGTACTGACAAAAACAAGGAAATGCACACTTAAATCAACAGCTAATTTTTAAAGATTTACCACTTTCAAACAAAACCTGCCAACTTAATGTAAAGATACGACACATCTAGAGCTTCCTATTGCGCAAACATTTAAGAAAACATACCCCAACAACCCTCTTCATTGCATCCAGCTTGGCAGAATCTTTATTGCTTTCCAACATTTGCTTCAGATCTTCATTTCTATGAAAGGAAGAGAAAAATTATTTTTAAATCAATTGTTATTGCAATCTTGTTATGAACTAATGAAGTCAAAGGCTGATAAAGAAGTGTTCCAACATGCCTCATTATTGCATACTTTTCCACAGTGCTGGTATTTCTCCAAAAGAAAGGGTCTGGTGGAAATTAAATTACTGGGGAATACCTCTTCCAGAACAAATCATAGTAATGTACAGTCGGCCCTCCATTTTCACAGACTTCAAGTCCGCGGTCTCGATTATTTACAGAGGGGTGAGCCCCATTGGCTAAAATGGTGCACGCGGCTATTAAAGCCAATCGGGCTTGAATATATGTGAGTTTCTGTTTTTGCAGGGGGGGGGGGTCCACAATGGATCATCCGCAAACACAGAGGGGCAAATGTAAATGCTATTTTCTGAATACCATTTATTTTATAGACTGTAACTTCTAAAATTCAATATTTTTTTTAAAAAAATCACAATATATCAGGTTAGCATGTTTCAATACGATGATGGCTTGATTTTTACAAACCAAAACACTTTTTTTTTCAGTTTGATTTTTTACAAACTTCAGTTTGCTAAGTAAAGGACCTATTGGCTAACTATGGAAATTATATAGGTAACTGTGGTAATCTTCTACAAGCGTACAAATACCTGTAGTTGAATCTATGTGAGAAGCCTTTTTGGTTTCTACTACAGAAAGAATGTTGAAGGTACTGTCTATCTAAGGTAAACAAATATTCAGACATTCATCATTGTACAGTCTCATATTAAGAATAAAATACACTATAGGAAAAGAGGCAGGAGACAGTGGGGAAAGGATGCCAAGCCCTTCTTCAGAGAAAGAAAGCCATACCTCTCTTAGAATAAAGTATGATTGAAAGGATTATTAAGCAGCAACCATATAAATGTATGATGAATATTACCTGAAGATGTCACAAATCAAACTCATTTCTGATATAGATTGCATACACATACATTTCTATTTATTTCTAAAGGTTATACCCTACAATAAAAACCAAAATTATGTATCAAAAAGGTTTAAAACCATCCAAAAGGAGCACATAAGCATAACAACCTGCATAAGAAAACCAAAATCAAACAGCATTACATGAGTATCAAACAAATACATTTTGATGAAAGCATCTATGAACAGCCTTGTTTTAATGATGTACTCAGGAATTCAACATTCACATTTAGAGGGAGCCACTACTAAAGTGTGTGCTCAACAGTGGATGCTCACCATCCACCATGCCACCAATGGCTGAGGAATCTGGAACAGGAAGTCAGATGAGGACCAGCAAATATAGGAAGGAATACAAGGAAATATATTGCTCCTTAAAGATATTCCAGGTCCCAAAATGTTTATTTCTTTGTAATTCATGTTTGTTTCTTATTCCACTACTTCTATCCTGCCCTGTACCACTCAGGGCAGCATACAGTTAAAATCAATACTATTTAAGAATCAAAACAGTTTAAAACAATAAAAATAATTTAAGACATATTTAATATATTAACAAGTTAAAACAGGTCTAGAAGATTAAAACGGCTTTAAACCCTGTGCACAGCATCTGAAGTGAAGTGGTGAGGACCAAAGGTTTTCATGAGCAGACATATTTTTATTTGGTACCTAAATGAAACCAGCATTTGCACCAATGAGGCCTGCAAGGGGAGGACATTCCACAACTGGGGGGGCCTTCTCCCATATCCTCACACAGTGCAGTGACCCCACTGTAAGAGACACAAGAAAGCATCCCCAGTCTTTGGGCAGGCACATATACAGAAAGCTCCTTCAAACATCATGGTTCCAAGCAACTTAGCACTTTAAACGTTATCACAAACATCTTGAAATCATACCACAAGTATATTGGCATGTTCAGGTATGTTGGGGGAACAGAGGGATTACAATAGAATGGAATAGAGTTCTAGTTTATTAAGAGACCTTTTAAGGACATGACATTCCCGTTTTTAGAGCCTGAGATGCTGGAAAAGCTTCAGTCAAACCACAGAACAAAACATCTGCATGAGAATTTAAACATTTTGTTCCTCCCTGTGGCTAACAACTCCATGAGCCTGGAGTGTTCCTGACATGGCCAAAGATTACATGAACCCACTAAAAACAGCAACTTTTTCTGAAGGTTTCTGAGCCCCTAACTTGTCATGAAAGGCTATGGAATGCCTTAAAAACATCGGAATGCCAACCTATCCGATAGTCCTGATGAGGAATCTGTACTCAGGACAAAAGGCTACTATCAGAACAGAACACAGAGAAAGAGAATGGTTCCCATTTGGCAAAGGAGTCAGACAAGGCTCCATCCTTTCATCCTATCTGTTCAACGTGTATGCAGAACATATTATAAGAAAAACAGGCTCGGACACAGAAGGAGGAGGAGTGAAAATAGGAGGAATATCAACAATCTAAGATAAGCAGATGACACCATAATACTAACAGAAAACCTCACAGACTTGGAACACCTACTAAGGAAGATCAAAGAAAGTACAAAGGCAGGCTTAATGCTGAACATAAAGAAAACAAAAATAATGACCACTGAGAACCTTCACAAGTTCAACCTAGACAATGAAGAAATAGAAATCGTAAGAGAATTCCCATACCTGGGATCAAACATTGATAGAAATGGGGACTTCAGTCAGGAAATCAGATGAAGACTAAGAATGGGGAGGGTGGCTATGGAACAACTAGAAAATATTCTAAAATGCAAAAATATACAACTCAGAACAAAAGTTAGAATCATACAAGCCATTGTATTCCCTATTACCATGTATATGTGAGAGCTGGACAGTTAAGAAAGATGACAGGAAGAAAATCAGTTCATTTGAGATGTGGTGCTGGAAAGGAGTGCTGAGGATCCCATGTACAACCAAGAGGACAAACAAATGGGTCCTAGAGCAGATCAAACCGGAAACCTCCCTGGAAGCCAAGATGACCAAATTGAGACTGTTGTACTTTGGACACATCATGAGAATGGAGAGGACTCACCGGAAAAGACAATAATGCTGGGAAAGGTGGAGGGAAGTAGGAAGACTCTATTAAGGAGGTCATGGGTATTAAGGGATTGCAGGAATTAAGCAGAGCAGTGGAGGACAGAGGATCTTGGAGATGTCTCATCCATAGGGCTTCCATGAGTCGAGATCAACTCGAGGGCAGTTAACAACAACAAAAGTTGTCATTCAGCACTATGGAACTGAATTTTTAGAAACTAGTGCAGAGAAAGAACAGCTCAAAAGAGAAGACAGGAAAATTTGGGGGAATTAGCCAATTAAAAAAACTGTTTCACTTTAAGAACTGACTTCAATTAACTTCATTCAATGTTTATTTTCCTTTGCTTTTTTACCATATTTGCTGTTTCAGGGGCCTTCTGGATCTGTTTATCTTCTAGCCTCATTTCTGAAAGATGAGCTCCCTTGATTTGATCAGTTCTTGATTGTGCTTTTCGCCATTTTTTCTCAACAGCTTTTTAGTGCTAGATACCTGGTTCATGAACTATTCTGAATAGATGCTGCTTTTTTCTTAATCCAAAATTTCTTACTTTATTTTATTTGTCATGTTCAAAAATGACTGTTACATTCAACTCCACCCCTCATCAAATTCAATCTGAAGTAATATTTACCCAGATCCCTCTACAACCCACACACTCTTTCTCAGTTTTCATCTTAGCCCACATGAATCTAATTCCTTCATTTGGAAAAGATAGGCTAAGGTATACAGGTGGGAAATTATTAAGCTTTAGGTCAGGGGTAGGCAACCTTTCCCCTTTAAGGACCGAGGGACTTCAGCTCCCAGAAGCCTCAGCCATGTTGGCCAATAGTCCCATGTTGGCCAATAGCTCCTGGGATTCTGGGAGCTGAAGTCCCTCGGCCCTTAAAGGAGAAAGGTTGCCTACCCCTGCTTTAGGTGGTTTGGGACTGGTGGAAACTTTACAAATGGGAATCTACCATTTAGAGTTTAGTAATTTGACTGCTGGACTCTGACTCTGGAGAGCAGGGTTTGATTCCCACTCATCCATGAAACCCACTGTGTGACCTCAGGAAAGTCACAATTTCTCATCCTCTGGGCAAGGCAATGGCAAACCTCCTCCGAACAAATCTTGTCAAGATGGAAAAGTGTGTTGAGATTCAGTCCTGTGACCTCCTTGATTTAATCCAGTCATATGGTGTGAAGTCTTCCTCTTTTTCCACTACCTTCTACCTTTCCTAGCAGCATTGTTGTTGTTTTTCTACTGAGTCATGCCTTCTCATGATGTGGTCAAGGTACGCCAGCCTCAGTTTTGTCATCTTGGCTTCCAGGGAGAGTTCAGACTTGATCTGTTCAAGGACTCCCCCCTCCCTTTTTTTGGCCTTTTTGGCTGTCCACAGTATCTTCAGCACTCTTCTCCAGCACCACAACTCAAATAAAAGGATATTCTTCCCATCCTCTTTCTTCACCGTCGAACTCACATCCATACATACTCCACTTGTTCCTCTGGGGTTTGTTTTGTTTTCCATATTTACTGGCATATTCCAGCTAACAATAGAGTTAATTCTGTGTGGATTGTAGCAGTTCGACTGGAATATCATCTGTTCCTGGTTAATTTATTCTTCCCAATTTCTTTTAGTGAGCTTCCACCTTACTTTCTAGAATTTGGGGTTCATTTCATAGGGCTCTTCATTCCATGTGTCATTCATTTTATCATCTCCTTTATATAGCTCCTCTGTGTATTGCTTCTACTGTCTTTTTATAGCTTCTTGATCATGTAGTATATTCTTCTTATTATTGTAGAGCAGGGGTCCCCAAACTACAGCCCACGGGCTGAACCTGGCCCGTTGAGTCCTTTCAACCGGCCTGCGGCCGGTCCTGCCGCCGCCGCCCCACACGTGAGGCAACATTTTGTGTTCCAAAATGGCGCCCGGAGTTGTGCGCATGTGCACGCGACACCAGGCGCATGCGCACGACTCCGGGTGCCATTTTGGAACACAAAATGGTGCCCAAGTAGTTCACGCGTGCACACTTCCGGCCGCTTTTTTTTTCCTTCCTTTGGCCCTCCGAAGATCTGGGGGGACAGTGAACCGGCCCCCGGCTGAAAAAGTGTGGGGACCCCTGTTAGAGCATCCTCACCCTTGGTTTCTACTTTCCTTTATTTTCCCGGATGTTTGGAATAGATCTCTCATTCTTCTTTGTTATTGTTGTCTTCTATTTCTCTTCATTGATTATTATAGTAGTTCTCTTTGTCCTTGCACACTAGTCACTGAAAGGTTGAATTCATAGTTCTGGTTTTATTCTTATCTCTCTTTATTTTTACGTTTCATCTTTCCTTTTCTGTTTGAAGAGTTCTGTCTGTTACCCATTGTTCCTTCTTTCTTTTTGACCACTGATAGTGTTTTTTGCATTCTTCCTTGACTATGCCCCTGGTTTCTGACCATAGTTCTTCTGGTTCCCGGTTAATTGTGCTTAATAAAACTAATCTACGTCTTACAGTTTCTGTTAAATCTTTTGAGATGCTGTTCAGATCATATTTTGGTATGATGAATGATGTTGTGTTTTTGTTCAGCTTTACTCTAATTTCTGATATCAGTAAACATGCAGGGGTAGCTGTGTTGGCCATTTACCAAATTCAAACAAAAACCAACCAAACATAATAACTTTATTGGCCAACCGAAATACAAAATATACTTGTTGCAAGCTTTTGAAGCTCCACTGGCTTCTTCATCAGACAAGATGTTAGAAATCATATAGGAGAAAAATTGGAGATGTCAGTAAGATGCCTGCATTTTGTTGTTTCTGTCCTTAGTTAAGATGATATGGGGAGGGCATCTCTTGCAGGCTGGCTCCTCCTCCTTCTGACCATTTGGCAATTGGGAGATTTTCAAAGACCAGGAAATTTAAAGTGCATTTGCATCACAACAAGGATTCCTTGTTGTGATGAATACATCATTGGCCTCACAAAATTATATCAGTCACTCTCCTACTTCATTTTTTGTATCTAGTCCAAATCTGCCTAGTTTTTTATTCTTCTTTGCTTCCCACTTGAGCACTCCAGTCACTTATTATTAGCAAGCCATCCTGTGTTGTCAATTCCTTTCTGGACTCCATCATATAGGGCGTGTACAGACTGCCAGAAATATTCCAGCTCAAGAGCACTTTTACTGTCCTGGCTCAGTGCTAGGGAATCATGGGAACTGTAGTTTTTCTGAGACATTGAGCCTTCTCTGTCAGAGAGTTCTGGTGCCACAATAAACTACAGTTCCCATGATTCCTTAGCACTGAGCCAGGGCAGTTAAAGTGGTCTCAAGCTAGATTATTTCTGGCAATCTGTACAGGCCCATAATCTCTCAATTTCTTCTTCCTCTGCCTTTGTGGGTGACACATATTCATGGATTATAGGTTTTCCCTGAAGCCTTATTCATATGATCCAGTCCAACTACATTATATCCTTTCAATGATCTTAAAACATCTCACCTCGCTATTATTGCCACCCCATTTCATCTTGTCATTTCATTTCCTGAGTAAAACATTTTGTGACTGTCAGTCTCAAAATGTCCCATTCCTATCCATTTTAACTCACTCACCCCCAGTATTACTATGTTCATACATTTCATTTTTTACTACTATGTTCATACATTTCATTTTGCTAGTATTTTGCAATACTTTCCTTGGCTCATGCTTCTCACATTCCATGTTCCTATAATACGTGTAGTACAATTCTGAACCTTGCTTACATTGTTGTAAATGTCTACAGTTTGCTTTCCCGTCTTTTAAAGTTGTTTTTCCCTTTGTCATATCTCTGCGACTGCCCTCTTAGTCTCTTTTTTAACTCTCTGTTTGTACCCAAGTCCTGCCTTTTGATTCATTTTGGAGTGTCTCATCATAGGATTTTCTTGGTGAAAGAGTTTCACAAGGAAGCTCACCTTTGCCTCCCTTTGCTCAGTACTAATATTCATTAGCTATGGTGTGATTGCTATTGTCTGTAAGATCAGATCTTCCACCAGTGACACCCACCACTACTGCTGCTGCCCAGTAGTTGTTTATCTCCTGTTACTTTCTATAGCTTTATACTAGGCTAGGTTGTCCTCCATTCTATTCCCTTCAAGTTCTCTTCCCTCCTCTCTGTTGAGTCCACCTCAGGTTGTCCCTCTCAGATCCTCCTCCTCCTTATTTTTCCTTTCAAATCTTCCACCTCGAACCAGTCAAGTCCCCTCTCAGCCATGCTTCCTTGGGACCTTTCAAATCTGCCCTCCTTTTGTCCACTACCTATTATGTTTCTGTTTCAGAGTGGCTGCAGCTGCCAGGTGGCTATCCTTCTGGGCTCCCTTTGATCCTGAGACTCACCTCCTCTGGCTTCTCAATTGGGCCACTGGTGGAGCAGTGGTTAAATGCCTGTACTGCAGCCATTCACTCACAGACCACAAGGTTGCGAGTTCAATACTAGCCAGGGCTCCGGCTAGACTCAGGCCTGCATCCTTCTGAGGTCGCTAAAATGAGTACCCAACTGTTGGGGGGCAATGAGCTTACAGTTGTAAACCGCTTAGACACCCCATAGAGCGGTATGAAGCAGTATATAAATGAAGCTGCTTTGCTTTGCTGTACGCTTTTATTGTGGCAGCAGCATGCTAGCTTCCTGTCCAGGCTCCTCTTGGTCCTGCCACCTGCCTTCTTCGGCCCTCAGCTGGGGCTGCAGTAAAATGCTGCCACTTATATAAAATGGCAAATTCAAGATTTGCTTTTTGGATTGTCTTTCCTTTCTTTCTTTTTGGAATATTTTCAAGCCATGGATGGATGAATCTCTAGATGCAGAATCTGTCGATATCGAGGGCTGACTGTAGATATATAATTTCATTTACTTATCTCCGGACTGTTGGTTTGTTATTTATCAGTTCTGTAAGTCAAACCTCTTTTTTCCCCTCTCTCTCTCTCATATATATACTTTCCAGGCACTATCCCAAATCAGCTCACACTGTCATATTTAGACCAACAAATTCTACATATTCTTGTACACCCACTTTGCTATTACTGTATCCCTTATATTTGTATTTGAACTGCATTTGTTTCTTCATAAATATTTTGTTTTCCAGAAAGGAAAAATGCAACCAAACAGCATTCAAATCATAAAACTTGTGACATTTTAACTTTATACTTAAAAACCCTAACGCATATTTACTGTTTGGGAATTTGAGCGGCACCACACAGAAGAAAAAATAGTATAGTAAAAATAGTTTCAGTAAAAATAATTTTACTTCTAACATAAGCACTTATCTACACAAAAATAGAAATTAATCTAGGCCTTACTAAGTAACATTTCAACACAGAAGTAGATACAGGATGAGTATTCATTCACAAAGCTGAAGAGAGACTGAGGATCTGAGAGATGAATGAACAGGAGCGCCATAGTAGCCACCTCAAAGATAGAAACAGGAAAGCTGGCAGTAAAAAAATCAGATTTTGGAGGTGTTAAGATTTCTGGATTGGGGTGCTCAACTTGTATAAGCATTCTGAGGATATGCTCTAATAATTAATTAGTAGTTATCATTCAACACACAATGCAATATAATGTACAATACTACTACACCAGTAAATCTCACTAAACCCCCTGTATACTGGGGTAGGAATTTATGGCTCTCCAGATGTTGCATAACTACAACTCTTCTCAGCTGTCTTCAGTAGCCAATGATTGGTGAGGAGAGGAAATGAACTCTCTATGACCCAAAGTTGCCCATGCCCACTCTAGTCACATTCAGTTCATAGAATCATAGAATCATAGAGTTGGAAGAGACCACAAGGGCCATCCAGTCCAACCCCCTTGCCATGCAGGAACTCCCAATCAAAGCATCCCCAACAGATGGCCATCCAGCCAATATGTTCTATGTTCAGCTCTCTTGTAGTCAATTTGAAAGTTTCCCCATTCCTGCTGTACACTATTTACAACATTATATAAGTTAGTCATCTGCATCTCAGCTATATGAAAAGCTGTCATCGCAAGAAAGAGGCACAAGAGCAAATCTACTATCAGTAATAATACTCACAAAATAAGTCCTTCCTCAAATGGCTGGGCAGTAGCATTAGTAATACTGCTCTCTTCTTTACAAGGCTCAGCTTTTAGAGTAACTTGAAGGGTCTCTGCTTTTTCGAGAATATTGCAAGCAGCACCACTGATTTTACCGAACAAAGATTCTTGCTGCATTATTCCACACACAGAAATGGAGACATCAGCACTCTTGTAATGAGGCCTACTTATCAGTATCAAGATTCCAGCATGGTTTCAAAACTTATGATGTAACAGGATACCCACTCCCTTTGTACTATATCAAAGGTCACTTCCTTACAGAAACACATGTAACTAGCCAACTTCAACAAACAATGATAACCAGCAAATACTTTTCACCCTTTATTATACTGCTTTCTTGTTTTAGCGTCTTAAGAATCATTATGAAGCATACCAGGAATTCTATACGGCCATAAAAATGAAGTCTGTTACAATAGCTCTCTCGATGTAATTCATGCTGCATCCTAAAAATGCATTTGAAATCATGAAATTTCCACACAGTTTAACAGTCTTAGAAAAGTTATTTTTTATATACATGGGACACTTTATCAGTTTCTGGAGATGGCTTTGCATTGGATCAGGGCAAACAAACTGATGCTTAATCCAGGTAAAATTGAGATTATGAGGTGTACGAAAACTGACCAATTGGATACTACCAAGTTTAAGGTTCTCCTGGACTCTGATATCTGCAGAGGTTCAAGTTGTCATATTGGCTGGGAGTACTTATTGTCAATGAAGACTGGTATGCCACCTGTAAGCCTATCCAGAAATGGTGGACCTAAACTCAGTCAGCTATCCACAAATGATATCCAGTCTAGGTAACTGTAACCCATCCACAAGGAGGTGCTTTGAATATGGCCCAGAAACAACTCGTGTGAAATCACCTGGATACAGGTGGTGACAGGTTGGCTGAATCAACAGATTCCATCATCCACAGCATGAAAATGTTCCGGAAAAAAATTCAAAAAACAAATCTTGATTTTGCCATTTTTATAAGGGACACTATTGTATATAACGGGACTTCAGCATCCACAGATTTTGGTATCCATGGGGGATCTTGGAACCAAAACCCATTGGATACCAAGGCCCCACTGTATAATAGTTGTAAGTGGATTTTCCACTCCAGTTCAAGAAGCTGGTATTGCCCTTTAACCTGTAAACCAGACATGGACAAAGTGTTCTTCCCCCCTGTTTTTGCAGCTAGCTCCCCCTAGGCTCTCATTTCTTTTCCTGCAAAAAAAAGGGGGGGTCAACTACCTCTCAGTTGCAGGGGGCCCTGCACTGTTTAACATAATTTTTTCCCCAAAACCAGAAATGGACTCTTGCCAACTTTTGGCTATTTCATATTTTGCAGACCATACAGCCACCAGTGTGTTCTGGGGGCAGAAAATTAGTTCCCAGATCTGCCACTCTCACCCCTGCCATAAATGCTTTAGGACCAGATTATTCTCCCATATTCATTCGGTTGTGTCTTGTGTCCAAGCTTAGGGGCCCTAGCCATTTGCCTTATGGTAAATTCAATTAAACAGGCATCAATGAGAAAGCCATTTTGTGGTCTTCAGTTTCTAGAACTCTGTTTCAAATGAGGCACATGATGCACCTTTACAGGCCTATAAAAGGGTTTTAAAAACCAACCCATTCTAAGTCACTTTTTAAAAACTGCTGCTGCTGTTGTTGTTATAGTTTATTTAGATAGTTCCATAAGTTTACACAGCACTTTACATAGTGAAACAACCAAATATAGATAAAAGCCTGCCTACGGTCTAAAAACAAGAAGCAGAAAATTATAAAATTAACAACATATCATTAAAATAACTCTAAAATAATCAACTTATAAAACAATACAGGTTAATACACATTATCTACCGTCAAAATCAGATTGTACATTGGAAAGCTTCCCTGAACGATACTGTCTTTAAATCGGACTTAAAGTTGGCTAAAGAGGTGTTAATCCGTACGTGTATGGCAGGGGTAGGCAACCTTTCCCCTTTAAGGGCCGAGGGACTTCAGCTCCCAGAATCCCAGGAGCTATTGGCCAACATGGGACTACTGGCCAACATGACTGAGGCTTCTGGGAGCTGAAGTCCCTCGGCCCTTAAAGGGGAAAGGTTGCCTACCCCTGGTGTATGGGAAGCAGATTCCAAGAGTAAGGAGCAGCACAGGAGAAGGGGCGGATCCAAGCAGAGGATGAGGAAACCCTTGGCTGTGTCAACAGACCTGAGTCCCTGGTGAAGTACTCAACTGCCTGTAGCTGAAAACTGTATTTTAAAATGACTGAACATGATTGCCTATGATTTGAGGTCAGACTAGATAATCAACTGGGACTCTAGATAAGACTTTGGAAATGTTTCTGTCTATTTGTTTCTCTGTGCTCTGTACTACAGTCAAGGTTCTCACTGATAACACCGTAGACTTCATGTACTGTAAACATTTTCTTTATCCTACGCAAAATGTCTGCTTAGCAAAAAAAATGCTGAATATTGTGAAATTAACTGAACTAAAGAGGGAAGAGGGAGTGGTTTTCCTATATGCTGTATATATTTGTAAGATTACTATAAAAGATGTACAGTTGCTTAGTTCTGGGCTCAGTATCTCTGGAAAGCTATTTCCTGCTGAGCCTGCTAGCCTGCTAGCATAATTTTGTGTTTTTTAAAAAATAAAATAGCTCACTTTCCTTACTTCCCATTTTTCTGCAACACTGAAATGTAAAGCATAAGTAGGATGGTAGGGGGAAACAAGTGCTGACAAATAATAGGGAGCCAAACCATGCAGGGCTTTAAAGATTAACAAAAGGAGCTTATAATGAATTTTGAACGGGACAGGGAGCCAGTGAAGAGATTACTATGAAGGTGATGTTGCTGCTCATTAATGACTTTCATAGGCTGCATCTGCACTGCAAAATTAATGCCGTTTGACACGGCTTTAATTGGCATGTCCCCAGCCTATGGAATACTGAGTTTTGTAGTTTGTTGCAGTACCAGAGCTCTCTGACATAGCAGGATAAATCCCAGAATTCCAAAGCACTGAGCCATGGCAATTAAAGCAGTGCCAAACTGTATTATTTCTGATAGTAATCTGGAGGGTTTCCATGTTCTGGATACCTCTTTTTTGTGTGTTTTCTATATTACAAAACACCTTTTAGGGTATGCCCCTGAAAAGGTAGCAGCCTGAAAATAACAAGAAGGCTAGTTGCTAAAGTAAATTTTGTAAGTAGTTAAAGTAGTTTGCAAAGAAAATAAAGCTAAATAATATAGAAAGGTTGTTTTACACAATGATTATGTGATCAGAGTACAAAGAAAGCAAATATGATAACTCTGAATATAAACTACAGATTTGGGATTGACAAAATTCAAACTCCTGGTCCTCCTTACTGTCTGCATCATCATGGGCAAGAGTGGCTCAATGCAGAAGCAAGACTGCTGATCTGTTAAGCTTGGTTAAGAGACAAATTGCAGATTGTGGTTTCCTTCCCTAATTTAATTTACACGCATTCTGTAAATGTAATTAACACTAGCCAAGACTAGCAAGTTCAAAAACTTGGCCTTAATTTAATCCTAGTTAGTAGTAATCATAGTTAGCACTGATGTATATTAATTATGATTAAAAGATGGGTCGTTCTCTAGTCTTCCTTTGTAATCTCGTAGATATTTCCTAAATTAATGTGCACTACAGTCGCCCCTCCGTTTTTGCAGACTTGAAGTCTGCGGTCTTGATTATTCATGGAGGAGCAAGCTCCATTAAATTAAATGGTGCACATGACTGTGGCACTCACGGCCATTCAAGCCAATGAGGCTTGATTACTAGTGAGTTTCTGTTTTTGTGGGGAGGGGGGGGTCCAGAACGGAAAATTCTGTGAAAATTGAGGGGCTACTGTATTTAAAATGTATATACTGGTCACATTCTAGCACAGAAAGACTGACATCACAATTAAGATTACAAGGATGTTACAGAATGTTATTAATCTAGTTTTAATCTTTTGCTTGTTTAATTTTAACTTTTGCATTTGGAACATTTTTAACAATGTTTTTTAATTTGTTGTAAGCCATTTTGCATCCTGAACTGGAAAAAAGGGGGAACAGAAATTAGTAGTAGTAGTAGTAATAGTAGTAGTAGTATTTACCAGCACAAGGTCTCTTCCCAGTAACAGTATTGTAACAGAGGTATTATTATTTACATCCACTCCAGTACAAATAATTGTTGCACAATTCCAACTGGCATTTAATCAAAGCACTTGTACATAAATACTTTTATTTTTATGTAAAAATATAACTCTATTGCAACATAATGATTAATGGCTTTTTGTTTTATACTATTAAATGTGCAGCATGTGCATGTTCATAGTCTACACAAAACCGGTATACAACGTTTCAAGGCTCAAAACACAATTTCTGTCTTCACTTTATACCATAACTGTTTGACTGACATCTTGTGGTGTAATTTTGTATTACTGCACTATATATTAAGCACACTATCAAATTAGTTTTCTTTGATTTACAATATTTTATGCCATCTTTCTAACATCAAAACAAAGCCTTCAAATGTCAAAACAAACAGTAACCATAACAGGAAAAAAGAACAAACAATAATAATTAAAAGTAGCAGCACATCTTTTCACTTTTTATACTGCAGAAAAGGGCTGCAGAAGAGCCTCTGATACAGAACAGAATTCCCAGACAGGTTCATAGGGGAAAGGCAGCTCTTAGGATACTCAATCCCAAGTCATTTAAGGCTTTAAAAATCAAAGTTATTTGTAAACAGAGAAGTTCATAAACAATTTCTGGCTGTAGTCAAAATTTGGGCCATCTTAATTCAACATAAGCTTCCAGACTGTCTAGAAGGGGAATCCAACATAGGTCCAAAACATACTGCTTGAGTTTGAGACTGCTTTAACTGACCTAGCCCAGTACTCTGAAACCCTGGGAACTGTTATTTATTGTGGCACCAGAGTTCTCTGACAGAGAAGGCTAAATGTCTCACAAAACTACGGTTTCCAGAGTTGCCTATCATTGAAACAGGGCAGTTAAAGTGGTCTCAAACTGAATTATGTTTTGCAGTGCAAAACTGTGGTGTGTTCTGAACCATAGACAACATTATAGTAATCCAAGTAGAAGCAACTAGAGCAATGGCCGGGAATATGAATCCATCCATCCAGATGTTGTTGGATTGCAAGCATCATTCATCGTTGGCTATGCTCACATGGCATTGGAGGACTACAGGCTGCCCATCCTTGGATGCTATGAAAAACTGAAACCAGATCTAGTCATGCCAGTAAAAAGGTGAAGTTGATATGAATGAGAAAGTTGGAAGAATGTAGTCTTTTCACCACAGACATTTGAGCATGAAGTATATCTAAAGCCAGGAATACTGGTAATATACTGTTTCAAAAGGGATCCTGGCCTAGAGTTGTGAAGTCTTGGAAAACTGTAAAGTACTGTAGTAACTGATTTTTCCAGAGACAAATTTCAGTTTTTACGGGGGGAGGGGGGGAATTGGAACATTTAGGGCACGTAGAACAACATTTCTGCTGAAATATTTTCTCTTTAGGAATGAGTGAAGGCTTTTCAAGACAAAGCTTTACTCATTCAAAAATGCCAGAAACTACATATTATATAATTAAATAATGATAATTCCTATGCATCCGGAAAACCTGTGCAATAGTCAGATCCAAGATGAATTTCTGCATCTAGCAGGTGCTGAGAGGGGTATACAAAAGTGGCTTGATTGCTTGTGATGACAACAATGATAATTAATAAAGCATTCAATATTTTCAGTGTCAAATTAAATATCTGAAAGATCATCTCCTCCCACAAGTCTGCCCAAAAATTGACTGAGATCCTCAGTGGAGGTCCTGTTGCTTATTCGAACACCTCACAAAGTAAGGCTTGTGTGCACATGTAGCAGGTCTTTCTCTGTAGCATGATACCAATTAAGGAATTCCCTACCAAGAGAACTTAGGTTGGTTCCATCTGTAGTAAGCTCCAAGCAGGCAACTTAAACAGTGCTGTTGCGCATGGCCTTTGCTATTTGAAACCGCTCTGTTTTAAATGTCTATTGAAAATTGTTATTTTAGGACTGTTCGGACTTTTTAAATCATGGCGTTGGAAGAGACATGCAGGATACACAATCAAAGCATTCCAGCAGATGGCTATCCTTCCTTTGTTTAAAAACCTCCAAAGCAGGAGACTCTACCACTCACCGAGGCAGCATATTACACTGTTGAACAGCTCTTACTATCAGGAGGTTCTTCCTAATGTTGACATGGAATCTTTTTCCCTGTAATGATAGCATGAGCATTCACAGGCTTCAGTCTATTTCCTCAGATGCATTTGGTGGAGTAGAAAGCCTGGATACTGACCTAAATGAGTCATCTGTGTGTGAGAATGTCAATTCAAATTCAAAATGCTGTAAATACCTACGAAGGACACACAACACAAATTCGAAGATATAGTTGTGTTAGTCTGTTAGTCAGATGGGGACATTGGTACAAAACCTCGCCACTAACCAAGACGCCAACTCTCCCCAAACATCTATTTAGGAAATGTCATCACAATAGCTAATGACACCACCCACAATATTAGAGGGACTTTCATGGGCTCATCCTCCAGTGTATTTATGCCATACTATGTCAGCAATGCCCTTCAGCACTCTACACTGGGCAAACAGGTCAGTCCCTGTGCCAGAGGATAAATGGACATAAATCAGACATTAGGAATGGGAATACACAAAAACGAGTGGCAGAACATTTCAGTATCCCTCAGCATTCCATCTCAGACCTCAGAACAGCGGTCCTTGAACAAAAGAACTACAAAGGAAGATTGTAAAGAGAAACAGCAGAACTGGAATTTATCCATAGACTACAGTCCATCAACAATGGGTTGAAAAGAGATAATGGTTTCCTGGCAGACTACACAAATTTCAACACTATCTAACCCCCACCCTCATGAGGGCACCCTTGACCTGTTCATTACATCCCTGTTTCTCACATGCATCTACTCTCCTTACCTGCAGGCAACAGCTTCCTTGTTGCCTTTGTCCACCAAGGCCATAGTTAATACTGGACCTCAATTCCATACCCACAGGATTTTGAATTTGAACTGATATTCTCACATACAAATGATTTATCTAGGTCTGTTCGTGGGCCTTCCACTCCACCAAATGCATCTGAGAAAGTAGACTAATGCCTATGAAGGTTCATGCTACTAACTTCTTTCTTTCAATTAGTCTCAAAGGTGCTAAAAATCTCTTTCTATACTGATTTTACAGACTAACGCAACTATATCTTCGAATTTTAGTTCGCTATGTCACAATTTTGCTTGTACAAAACTCAGACTTTCAGATTTTTAACATTTCATAAATATGAACAAACAGTACAAAATTGTACAAAAAGTACAAATGTGTATGCTAAACACATTATGAAAGAAGCATTTTATGTTTCTAAAAAGTAAATAACTTTAGGCTTAATATGATTTCCCCCCCCCCCAATTTTCCCCAATACTTCAATGTTTTCCCAGAAACACTGCTCAATAAAGTATGCCCCCTTCCCCACAACTACAAAATGTCCAGAATTTTTACATATCTACTCTGGGCAACACAGACTGAAAAGCTACTTGATAATTACCAGAGCATACAAGCAGTTCAGTTCACTAGAATAAAGTGAAAAACCATCTATTGATAAAAAGCAATGTCAATGTGCATGCACAAATTTTACGAAGAGAACCATAATTTTTAAAAATAATAAGATATCAATACAATTTTGGATTCAGCTATTATTTGAATTCTGTCTTTACTAGCAGGAACAGGGGTGGGAAAAGAGACCATACTAAAATGTGAAAATATTAAAGCCATCATGTTAGTTTTGTTACAAAACAAAAACTTATATCCCAGCAATAAAAATCACACTTTTTAGTGTTTCATGAGAAGAACTGAATGCCCAACTTTAAACAAGATATTTATTAAAAGCTCCACATTAGAAAAGAAATGTGTACAATCTGCATTTCAACAGCAGAACAGCCTAGCCTCCTTCTCAAAGAGGCCCATATAAATAAAGTCAAATGGCAGTTCAAATATGCTAAATTCCACAATAATTTCAGTAGTTTTTCCCCAAAAGAATTCCAGGAATTTTTCTACTTGTCCGGGAACTTGCTATATAACTCCAAAATAAAGAGAAGAAAAGCAATCAACAGAGTTGTTCACCATATCTGATTATTATACTCTCAAGACTTTTGCTCTGTTCTATCTCCAATGGTGACCTGTTATTATGAAGAGCCTCATAATAAGAGCATAATAGCTACTTTTTGTGAGAACCTTCAATGTGTGCCCCCGCCCCCTTTGAGAATGAACAGGAATAGGAAAGGCTGCAACTATTGACTCTGTACCTATCAACCAGCAATTACAGGATGCAAATTGCAAATGCAGAATCACTGTTAGGGGAAAAAATATGACCCACAAAAAGGAGGGAAAGAGACAGAAAAAATAAAGCTGTACATCTTTTTGATTAGGATATACATACTAAAAGCAGCAACTTGATAACCCAACAAATTCAAATTATAATTTCCTACATAAAATAATATTTTCACGGATCACCTTGCTGCATGCAGAATGAGGTAGCCAACATAAAATTCATTACAGTAAATCAAATGGTACAGGTGAAGGATTATTATCCTAGACATTCTTCATCGTTAAGAAGAAAAGTTATTATAATCTATTATTGACAATCATTCAACCAATTAACAGGTTGACAGCTAATCATGTAAGTAACAGCACTTGCATATAACAAAATGTTAAAGATACTGCTAGTTTCTTGTTATGTTTGCTCTGATCATTTGTGGATGAAGAAATCGGAACAGTTTCAAAGTTCAGCAGAATATTCTTGATAAGAAAAAATGGCTGCTCAAATCAGTATCACACTTCCTCATTTTACTGGAAGAATAACAGTACTACAGCTCAAAGCATCTGTTTTTAAAAGTTGCATTTTACACACAAGATATCTGCATGCTATGCGTGCGTGCACATGCGTGTACCTTCAAATTCCCTGTCAACTTATGGTGATCCCATGAATTTCACAGCATTTTCTTAGGCAAAGAATACTAGAGGAGGTTTTCTCAATTCTCTCCTCTGAAATATAGCCTACAACAGGGGTCGGCAACCTTTGTTGCCGGGGAGGCCGGGGGGGGGGGGAATGGCACAGGGGCCAGCCCGCATGCGTGTGCGCATGGGGGGGCGCCATTTTGGAAGGCCCAACTGCGCCGTGTGCATGGGCACAGTGCCGTCGGGCCTTCCAAAATGGCGCCCTGCGTCGTGCGCGCATGTGCGCATGATGTGGCCACCATTTTGGAAGGCCCCACTGTGCCTGCACCGTGCGAATTCGCACGGCGCAGGCGCGGTGGGGCCTTCCCTGGGCCTTGGGAAGGCCCGACCGCGCCTGCGCCGTGCGAATTCGCAAGGCGCAGCTACCATGAGGCCTTCAAAAATGGCACCCGCGCTTGCACATGCATCATCACGACGCCAGTGCGTTGGCCATTCCAAAATGGCGGCCACCGCCATACGCATGCGTGTGCAAGCGTGGGCGCTATTTTGAACGCCAGAATGGTGCCAGCGCGGGGCGGCGACGCCGGCAGCGGCGGGACCGGCCACGGGCTGGTTCCAATGCCTCTGTGGGCCGCACCCAGCCCGCGGGCCGTAGGTTGCCGACCCCTGGCCTACAACACCTGGTATTCACTGAAGGTCTTCCATCCAAGTACTACTCAGGGTTGACCCTGCTTAGCTTCCAAGACCAGACTGGATTTGAGGGCTTTGAGGGCTTTAGGGTCTTCAGGCCAATTTGCATGTTACCTTTCTGAAAACAGGACAAAAATATATCAAATCAGTTTCTATTTTTTTGTCAATTCACATAGAACATATTTAGGTATAAAAGACTTGAAGTACCTGAATATTTGGCATAGCAGTTGGCTTTGGTATGAAAAAAGCACCATGTAGGACAAGATATAAACTATGGAGATCTAGATGCTACAGGAGAAGCTCACACCAATATGAATAGTAGGGTAATGATGATGTTGGTGAACAAGCTTGAGGTTAAAGGGTAGCACAATGAAACTGAATGGTGAAGGCTGTTTTAAAAATTAATTGAATCCACCAACCTCCTCCCACAGGGTATTTCTTGGATAAGGAATGTAATCTTTATATAATTTTGGTTTCACAGCCCTAGCCTAATCTTTATAGAGTCAAATATTCAAAGAATGACACAAACTCTGCAATCCCAACAGTTTTTTGGCAACTGAATACCAATCCCAGTGTCCTTTCACATGGGAAATTGTTTCTGAAACACAGAACAGCAAATTTCAGCAGCAGTCTGGGATACTGCAGGGCTCCCAATTTGATCCACCTTTATCTGCTTGTACAGTAGATGAACCTATGATTCAATACTGTCTCCTATCAGCACCCGTGGATGCAATCTGAAGAGTGAAGTTTCACCCAGATACTAATAGAAAAACTTTAGAACCATACTTTTGCTTGATATATTCACGTAGAACTCTTTGCTGCTCTGTAGCCGCAACTTTGAAATATATGGTCAAACACACAGCTGTACATAATTATTTTCATAAAAAGGTAAATGTTAATATTATCATGAAAATCTATTATTTCCACTCACTATATACCCTAAAATCTTAGAAGGCTGACTCAAAAAAATGTATAATTAAGTCTATATTTAGGGGGACAAACTGAACTGTTCTACCGCATACATTATGTATTCTCAACAAACATGTGCACATACACACATGAGCACACTAAACTCAGATCTGAAGTGGCTCTGATATAGCCCTACCATTATAGAAATTATGTATGATATGCTTATTTTGCCCCCTCCCCCCACGGTACTTTGTGCTGTTTCTGGAACCAGATGCTCATGTATTTATTCACATAAGTGGACATAAAGGCCTAATCTGCATGCTCTTTAAAGGTATGGAGACATCCAAAGTGGGTTCCAAAAAGGAAGAGGTATAAGACTGCATATTAGCACCCAATATTTTAGATTAATACATAGAACATATCATATGGAAAGTAGGATTAGACTAGGAGGAATGAAGTGTGAAAACTGTGGAAAGGAACAGCTACAATTTAAGATAGGCAGATATCACCATATTACTTGCAGAAAACATCAAAGACTTGTAATGACATCTACTGAAAGTTAAAGAAGTGCAGAAGCATTGTTACAGGTGAACAGCTGTTGTTGTTGTGTGCCTCCAAGCCAACTCTGAACTATGATTATCTTATTATAGGTTTTCTTGGCAAGATTTTTTCAGAGGAGGTCTTTCATTGCCTTCTTCTGAATGCAGCCCACAGCATATGGTATTGCCTAATGGTTTCCTTTTCAAGTACTAATCAGGCCTGACCCTGCTTAGCTTCCCAGATCAGACAAGATTTGATGCCTCCAGGGTATTTAGACTTTCTCATTCATAGAAATGCCAACATGACAGCAAATAACAACAACTGTACACAAGACTCCATACACATAACCCTCATGCAAACATAAATGTGGAGGTAAAAGCGGGAGGCAATCCCAATACTGAAACAATCTAGCCTAAAATTCAAAGAATAGCTATGTTAGTCTGAAAAATCAGTATGCAAAGGGATCTTACAGCACCTTTGAGACTAAGATACTAACTCATCTGGAGGGTGAGAAGGCAGGCTGGCTCCATTGGGCCTAGCCTGAAAAGAAGAAGGCCCTCCCTCCATTCACCATCATCAGGAGGGAGAGAAGGCAGAATGTGTGCTGTCTTAATCTTATTATGTTTATTTCAATATTGTATTTACTTTATATTTGTAAGCCGTCTTGATTGCTTAGGCAAAGGGTGGGATATAAGAAATACATTATTATTATTATTATTATTATTATTATTAACAACTCTAGGTTAGGTATGGCAAACTTGTGGCTCTCCACATTTTTACTCTAGCTCCCGTTATCCTTGCCAATTAACTACTGTATTTTCTGGCATATAAGACTTTTTAACCCAGGAAAATCTGGGTTAAAGTCATGGGTCGTCTTATACACCGGGTATGAAGAGGGGGGGGAGGAGGACAGAGGTGGGGGCAGGAAGAAGCCTTGGGAAAAGAATATGACAAGGAGGACAGAGGTGGGGGCGGCAAGAAGCCTTGGGAGGAGAAGAGGACGAGAGGAACCCTAAGGCGATCCTCTCCTGGGGTTTTCTTGGCAAGAGTGGTTCAGAGGAGGTTTGCCATTGCCTTCCCCCGAGGCTGAGAGTGTGTGACTTTTCCAAGTTCACCCAGTGGGTTTCATGGCAGAGTGGGGAATCAAACCCAAGACTCCAGAGTGGTAGTCCAACACTCAAACCACTACACCATGCTGGCTCCTATTCCCATGTACTACCTATGAAACAACTGCAGACTTTTATGTTGTTCTTGTGGGTCTTCAAGTCCTTTCCGACTTATGGCGACCCTAAGGCAACCTTATCCTGGGGTTTTCTTGGCATATTTCTTCAAATGGGGGTTGCCATTACCATCCTCTGAGGCTGAGAGTGTGTGACATGCCCAGGGTCACTTACTTGGCCGCAAATTGTACGTACCTCAGAATGCATCACCTAGTATATTGGCAGTCCTTCCCCCCAACACTTTCTCATTTCCCCCCCAACCATCTCATAGCTGGGAGATGGAAATAATTTTTACAGCAGCATTTAAATCTGGACCATTTTTTTAAAAAATAAGGTCCAAAACACACTGCAGAAATAAATGCAAGGGAAGATGGGAGCTGTAGTTTGTTGTGTTTACTAGTGACAGTTTTCCTGCTAAGTACCTGCATATCATAAACATCTGAATTAAAATTACCACATTGAAATCAAATCTGATGTTTTTTTAATTTTTATTTGCTATGCGTTGGAAGGGGGGTAGTCTTATACGGCAGGTATATCCCATACTCTATATTTTAACTGGAAAGGTTGGGGGTCGTCTTATACGCAGAAAATACGGTATGTAAACTAGGGATGATGGGACCTGAACATCTCAGGTCTTATTCAGCTACCTTCATCTAACACACCTTTATTCTCACCCATTTGTCAAATTATTACAGGGAAGCATTTATTGATACTATTTATTAATATTGTGGCACTGTTTGAAACTCAATTACTCTCTTGCATTTAATAGCTCAAAATTCATTAAGGACTTATTTTATAGGTTACTCCATCCAAACCATTAATCTTTTCTGGCTCACATGCCTAATCAAACTGGCATACCACAATAGTAGGAGGCACAGTGCCACTATAACAGATGGCCCTAACTATAGACATGCCAATGAACCAGTATAGGTATCAAATTTCAATATTAGGACCTAGCTACTCTACATGAAATTCATCCATTCATCTCTACACCTTTCCATGACTTTTAAACAGTCAACACTACATTAACCGAAGAATTTTAGAAATGGCCTGCACAGTAATTTACATTTTCACAGAAAATCCAAGAACTAGATGATATAACCAACATGGATCAGTTTCTAGCAAAGAAAATATTTTCAAACCAGGAACAGTTTTGCTGCGAAGATACATGCCATACACATATACAGGCATACCTCAGCTAACAGACTGACAAATATGTTTCTTTTTACAGTCTTTTTACACCAGCCCAGCCCCTTTTCTTCCTTGTCCTCTGCCTAGCTGGAAGACCTTTAGCAGCATCGGCATTGGGAGGATAGTGAAGGAGGGCTGGAGTATCAGGTTGTAGCAGTGTGCCTATAATGAACAATGAAATTAAGGGCCTCTACAGATGGTGCTTTGCGCCATCTTGGAGGCAGGGAAGGGGAGGGGCAGCCACACGCCGGGCACTCCAACCCCTTCCCGAGGACATCATCATGGCGCACGCCATCAATACATCCTCCCAGCGCAGCGTCTTAACACGCTACGCCAGAAGGAACGCAGAAGAGCCGCGCGCCCCATTTGCCAGCTCTGGAAGGACCGGCAAAAGGGTGGACTGGGGCCCCAATCCTCTGCTTCCCAGGGCGGCCCAGGGCCGCCCGTCTGCATCCCCCCTAAGTTTAAGCTGGGAAAGAATGGAATTCTATTCTAATTGATCCTTATGTAGCTGTATATCCCTGCATACAACAGGAAAGGTAAACAGCTGAATCTTACAGAATTCCTTACTGAGCATGAATGAACAGCAAAACAGAGAGAAACAGGGAAATTAGATAAGCCATCTCACCAACTGCGCCCAGCATGTTAAAACATAGATCTGACCACCAAAATGGATATCTTAAGGAAAATGGAGCCTTTCGAAAGAAAGAAAAACTACTCCTGGATGCATTTTGGAAGAAGCACTCAGGTGGTCTGCAGAAGGTTAAAAGAAAAAAAATTAACTTGTTCAAGGCTTATCTAATGTAGCAGTTTCACTTTAAAAGTACGGTATATGTTGTTGTTTCTGGATAAAAGGTTTGCTCAAACATATTGAACTGCTCTTCTTTTTCTGTAATATAGGAACATATCTTTATTCTTTCCATGCTTCTAACACCAAATATTCTGTTAAAGAAGTAATGCCTAGGAACAGATCTACTTTGTTAACTGTGGTACACTTGTATGTCCTACTAAAGAAAGAGGCACCAATAAATTGCAAGCATGTTTTGTCTGCTAGAAAACTATTCTAAAGATGTGAAATGGTGAAGCTGAATGTTATTCTTCTAAATGTCCCCATCTCTTTAAATTCTCATATATGCTGCTTATCAGCAAGCACTTATCTTTTCCATATGATCTGTCTCCAAATGTTGACAACTGATTAAAAAAAATCATTAACAATTTTACTGATTGCTAATATGCAATTCCCAAAGGTATGGAACATAAAAGGTTTCATGGAATAAAAACACACATAGAATGTGTGAATATATTTATCTGAAACCAAGACAGACACTTGTTAGTTTTAGCAATAGTTTTGCTATGGGAGTGGATTTTTTTATACAACATGAACTTGTACTAACATTAGTCTAACACCTTGCTTGATTTTTTATAATCAAGAGCGTCCACCCAAGAAATATCAAAATTGAATGGGTTTCTTCTTACAGACTTTCCAATCAAAGATCAAGGACCAGCCAGGGGCTATTATAATGGCTTCAAAATCTTTAATAACACTTATGATCCTTAGTTCAGATAAGAAACCAGATTACCCTGGATTTAGGGAATGTCTATCTACTACTGTACTCAGTCATTAGACCAATTTTCCATTTCATCAGGATATCTGAACCATTACTTTCTCATCATATCATTCTACACTCAGTTGAATAGGACTTGTTACTCATCTGTGTTCTTGTAATGGTTGCATTTATTCTGGCAATCAAAAGATTTGTTAAAAGCAATGCATACTGAATCATTTGATTATATACTTCAACTCGGATCAAATATATAGCAATACAGAAAGCAATGCAATTAATTCAAAATTCTTTCAAATTTCATTCCATGTATTCCCAAGGAAGCAGAGTATGTGATTGTTTTTAGTTGTATGAAAAATTATATCCAAATATATATATATATATATATATATATATCACAGAATTATAGAGTTTGAAGAGACCTCACGGGTCATCCAGTCATGCAGGAACTCACAATCAATGCACCCCCAACAGATGGCCATCCAGCCTCTGTTGAAAGACCTCCAAAGAAGAAGACTCAACCACTCTCCGAGGGAGCATGTCCCACTGTCACACTGCTCTTACTGTCAGGAAGTTACTCCTAATGTTGAGGGGGAAATCTCTTTTTCTGTAGCTTTCATTCATTGTTCCAGGTCCTATTATCTGGAGCAGCAGAAAACAAGCTTCCTCCATCCACAATATGACACCGCTTCAAATACTTAAGGCTATCATATCACCTCTTAACCTTCTCTTCTCCAGGCTAAACATACCCAGCTCCCTAGGTCTCTCCTCATAGGGCATGGTTTCCAGACCCTTCACCATTTTGGTCACCCTCTTCTGGACATGCTCCTTTTTGAATTGTGGTGCCCAGAACTGGACACAGTATTCCAAGTGAGGCCCAATCAAAGCAAAATAGAATGGCACTATTACTTCCCTTGATCTAGACACTATAATTCTGATGCAGCCTAGAATCAGTGGCCTTTTGCATAGGTCTAAAACAGAACACATGCACATGTTATTAATATAAGAAGAAAACATAAACTTGTCACTAAGTATTAAAAAATGAGGTAATTTCACCCTGATTCAGAGTTCCTCCTCTATGCCCACTTCAATAACACACATTACTAATTTGCAAATTCTACAAGGCTAGAAGGAGCCAATGACCAAGTAATGGTGGCATAAAAAAAGGTAAAGGTAGTCCATTTGCACGAATGTCTAGTTGTAACCAACTGTAGGGGGCAGTGCTCATCTCCATTACCAACATGGTATCTATCTACTTGCATTTGCATGCTTTTGAACTTCTAGGTTGGCAGAAGCTGGGACTAGTGACAGGAGCTCACCCCATCATGCAGCACCCAGGCCTCAAACTGCCAACTTTCTGATCAACAGAACTGGCGTCTTAACCACTAGGCCACCGCATCTATGGTGGCACAGCTGCTGCCAAAGAAAAAATACTAACTGATACTAACACATTTGTGGAACATCTAGATTTTTTAAAAATATATATCCTTTGTCGATATTTTGTGTCTGGGAGAAATCACAACTCAGTAAGTCCCTGTAGGCCAAGCATTAGTCACCCAACACAAACAAATCTTATGGGCGGACAAATTCAAACTTACCATCCCAACGACGCAGTATCAATTAGACTGTACTTTAAAAATCAACCTCACTGCTATAGCTTTATTTTGAATCAGGTCATTATGTTTTTGCTCAACAATCTAAAAAGTCAGCAACTGAAACAAAACAAGCAAGCAATTAATATTACTTACTCCAGCATAAACTGGACACCAATTAAAAATGGTTATATCATTGTCAAAAGATATTCCAGTGTTGGTCAATGTTATAAAAACTTCCACAGAATGAGGGAACAATTCTACATGATGAAAATATGGGTACAGAGATTGCTCAGATGCATGGAAATGTCAGCTCTTATTACAAAGGAATACATACATAACACAGGAATATATATCCTTCTCACATACATAGGAAGTATACTGACTGATACAAATAGTGGCTTAAGCATAACAGCTTTACTGTTTCACTTATCTGTGAAATATATAAGTTCCATCTCAACCAAATTTATTGAAGTTACTTAATATAACCAGGTGATTTACAAACTATTGCTGGGGACTTTTCTAAATATAATGAGATGGTCCACAATAGGTAAATAGCATAACATGATAGAATAGAGGAGGATAACAATCTTGTCCTGCACAGTCAATCAATTTCTTCTCACTTGCATTTTCCACAACTTGAAATCTATTGGTAATACTCCTCTGGTTCTTCATCAGTATGCATGAGGCATTGTACCATTTAACAAATATTAGACTCTTTGAAATTACCAATATTCTCCTAGATGTAATAGGAGAACCTGAGATTGTGCCATCAGCACTTCAAAACCATGTACATCAATAAATATTTCCCTTTCCACAGATTTAAATTATAACCCAAAATTATTATTATCATCATCATCACCATCACCATCATCATCATCATCATCATCCCACCCTTCTCCCAGGACTGGGACTCAGGACAGCTTACAACATTAAAAAACAATACAATTAAAGACATACAAACATAGTACATTAAAACAGAAGTTACTACAGTAATTAAATCAGATTACAAATGCTTTAAGAAGATGGAAACATTTAAAATACATTAAAACAATATAGCACCCCAGGCCGTTCTTTAAAAGCTTTCTGTTTCGAATGCCTGTCTGAAAAGGAAGGTTTTTTTGCCTGTTGGCAGAAGGCCATCAAGAAAGGGGCCATTCTGGTCTCCCTAGGCAGGGAGTTCCAGAGTCTAGGGGCAGCCACAGAAAAAGGTCCTCTCTTGTGTCCCCACCAGCTGGGCTTGTGATGGTGGTAGGAAGGAGAGAAAGGCCTCCCCTGAGGATCTCAGAGCCTGGGCTGGTTCATAGAGGGAGATATGGTCTGCCAAACAGTCTGGACCTGAGCCATATAGGGCTTTATAGGTCACCACCAGCACTTTGAATTGTGCCTGGAATAGAAATATATTTTATTTTCATGGTGGCTAATCAAAACATTTAAAAAATGTATATACTAATATTCACAATCTTCTCTAAAAACTCACATTTTAATACCAAATGCTTCACTTATAACATTACCTCTTAGAAAATATCAAATTTTGATTTAAGTGATCTTGTAGCACCTTTGAGGCTAACTGAAAGAAAGAAACTGGTGCCATAAGCTTTCATAGACTTGAGTCTACTTCCTCAAGTCTATGAAAGCTCAAACTAACAGCTTGTTTCATTCAATCTCAAAGGGTGCACACTGTTTTTCCAGACTAATATGGCTGGGTCTTTGAATTTTATCAAATTCTGATGATAAATGTTATTTGGTATACAAAAAGAAAACATCTATATTACAAGAACAGGTCTCAACTTATATTTAATGAAATCCTATTTACTTATGAAAAGTCAAATTAAACAAGACTGCAAAAACAGATCACACACCAAATTAATTCTAACACTGCATGGAATTACTCCCTGCTGCAAAGTCCCTAAGACTATAGGGCCTTTACAGACTGCCAGAAATAATGCAGCTTGAGGCCACTTTAACTGTCCTGGCTCAGTACTAGCGAATCATGGGAATTGTATTTTTTTTTCTGGGACATTGAGCCTTCTCTGTCAGAGAGTTCTGGTGCCACAATAAACTCTGAAGCGGCCTAAGATGGCCCAAAGCCGCCGCAAAAAGCAGCTGATTAAATCTAGCTCCTGACAGTGGGCGGCTTGGGACCATGGAAGCAGCTCACTTTAGAAGCAGGCCATGCGGTCATCACAGTCCTAGCACAATCGCACCCTCTGGCTTTGGCCACATCATGAGAAGGCATGATTCATTAGAAAAGGCAATAATGCTATGCAAGATAGAAGGCAGTAGAAAGAGAGGAAGACCACATGCCAGATGTCTAGACCCAATCAGGGAGGCCACAGACCTAAGCCTGCAGAACCTGAGCAGACAAGGTGAGAATAGGGAGTCTTGGAGGTAACAAACCTAGTAACTCAGTGGGAGCTTACTGGGGAACCTGCCTCATGCTTTCTACCTCTTTCTGTTGGAACTGGTTACCAACAGAACCTGAAGGGCCACATGGTCCTCACACCTCACCCAAGACCTATAGCTTAACAATCTGCCAACAACATATCTGAGAAATGAAATTCACACAAAAAAAATTAAATATCCAGTCTTTCAGTATAAAGCAGAACACAGATCTTAGTATAAAGCAGAACACACATTTTCATACACCTCTTCTACGTTATCATTACAGACATAAAACAGTCAGGTTATATGTATTTAGTTATTTATTTAAAATGCAAGCCATTTTTCTTTATAAGCTGATATATAACATTCCATGGTAAACTAAACATAGGGAGTACCATCCATGTTAGAAAGGGGAAAGAATCATAGCAAAGAACACTGTACTGTAGGAGAGAAATCAAAGTGATAACATGTTAGCGATTAAGCAATGGAATTTTTTCCTAGCAAAAATGAGTAAGAATCTACTGCAATCTACTAATTTGATTCTAGAAGACAACAAGCTAGGCCTATAATGTAATTTGCCAATTATAGCAGCTCTGTGTGACTAATTCACAAACTAGATACACATATCTAGAGGAAACCTAACTGCCTAACAAGGTGGTCCATTAGGAGAAAGCTTTCATTCTCCCCCATGATACAGTACAAATTAAATCTAAGTCTGTTATACATCAAAATAAATATTTTTATGAACTATAATTCCTTTGAAGTTCAACATGAAAATACACAAAATGTTGCCATATTTTCCTCTATTAGTTTTGTTACAAATGAACTGCTGTATCTTGCAGAAGCTTCATAACTAAAAAGACGTCATTAAGCCATTCTAAATTGTTAGTTTATAAATGGTTCAGGAGTACAGATTTCATTCACACATGTACACAGAAATAGCATTCAAATGACTTATCAAGATATACCCAGCAGAATCAACCAACCAGTGGCACCTATTTATCATAAGCATTATTTGAGACAGTCTTAAATGCTTATTTCTTTAGAAAGCTACTGAAAAAAATTGACAGATTAAATATATAGACAGGAAAGAGTCCACCTCTCTTAATCAAATGTCTAAATCAGGGAGACAGGAAAACATTGGCACACGGGTATTATCTATGACTTTTAACAAAAAATGAAATGCTAGAAATATTGCCAAGATAGAATAAGAGAACGCAGGCAACAGACAGGAAAGAGTAATTCTTATAAATTCCCCACACACATATATGCACACATCCCAGATTTGTCCAGCCTCTTCACAACCCAAACTCAAGATAACAATTCTGATTCCTCCATTAGACATCAGCATCACAAATATACTCCTGTCAGTATGTTCATGATCCCAAATTTTTCAGATCCTCCAAAAGGACAGTCATGCACAGATGGAAATCCTACGGTACTATTTCCAGCAGGATTGCAGCCTCGAGAGAGTAAACTGAAAGAAAAAGTTCTTGGAGATGTTTCTCAGATATTTCCATGAATGGGCAATTTTGTAGTCATTCTGTTTCTGTATGTCCCGTTTCTTCCACCTGTGTTTTCTCCAGAACTGGGTAAGATCCAGAAGCAGATCACCATAAGAAAGATGACCATCACTCCTTCAGACATTTCATCCTTCTCTTAATCCATAAATTCAAAGCATCAATTGATGGTCATTTAGGAATGAAAAAAAACATCAACAATAAGTAAGGACATTAAGAAAACAAAAATAATGACCACAGAAGAGCTACAAGAATTCATCCTAGACAACAAGAAATAATTAGTTTCTCCATACCTTGGATCAGATATAGACCAGAACAGAGACTGCAGTCAAGAAATCAGAAGAACACAAGGAATAGGAAGTACAGCTATGAAGGAACTAGACAAAATCCTAAAATGCAAAGATATAACTCTGAGTGAGGATAGTCCAAGTCACTGTATTCACCATGTAGGGATGTGAGAGTTGGACAGTGAAGAAAACTGATAGAAAGAAAATCAACCCATCTGAAATGTGGTGCTGGAGAAGACTGCTAAGGATACCGTGGATGGCCAAAAAGGCAAACAAATGAGTTTTAAGAACAGATCAAGCCTGAAATCTCCCTGGAAGCCAAGATGATCAAATTGCAGCTGGTGTATTCTGACCACAGAACGAGAAGTCATGACTCACTAGAAAAGACAGTAATGCTAGGAAAGGCAGAGGGCAGCAGAAAGAAAGGAAGACCACATATTAGATTAATAGACTCTATTAAGGAGGTCACAGACCTGAATGAATCTGGAGGACCTAAGCAGCACACTGGAAAACAAGGGGGTCTTAGAGACATCTCATCCACAAGTTCACCATGGAGGGCAGTTAACAAAAAGGGCTGTCATTCAGGACCAACCAAAGAACGGTCACAAGACATTGCGAAGTAACTTCCCCTGCTACTTTGAGACAATTTAATTGGTTCTGGTAAAAGTTTACTGGGTAGCCCTGTGCAAGTCACACTCTCTCAGCCTCAGAGGATGGCAATGGCAAACCCCCTCTGAAGAAATCCTAGTCGGAAACAACTTGAAGACACAATACAAAAACAAAGAATGGTCGCAAGACATCACAAAGTAACTTCCCCTGCTACTTTGAAATGATTTAATGGGTTCTGGTAAAAGTTCACTCCATGCTGCTCTTGGGTGTTTACAGCATATGGCACTGGCTACGTATTAGCAAGGCCAAGTTGTGGGCAGGCCTTGGAGGGAGGGGTAGGGTGACCAGAGGTCCTCCTTTTCCAGGGCACATCCTACATTTCAACCATCTGTATAGGAGGAATCCCAAAATGTCTTCAATTTTGAGCATGACTACAAAGCATGAATTTATACTGATACAAGGGTTTTTAGCTTTTTATTTGGTAATTCTCCAACTTTTCTTGAAGTTCTTCCATTTAGAGCATGAATTTCTATTTCTATGGGTGTCTTTAGCTTTTTTATTTTGCTGTGCCCTCTATTTTTCTTGAATGCCCTCCACTTTGTGGTGCCTTGCCCTCCTTGGCAGTGAGGATAGCTATCTGGTCATCCTGTCATAAGGTGACCAGGTGTCCTCCTTCTGCAGGACACATCCTACATTCCAACCATCTGTCCAGGAGGAATACCAAAATATCCTCCATTTTGAGCATGACTACAAAGCATGGATGTATACTGAAATGAGTGTTTTGTAAATTTGGTAATTCTACATTTTTCTCAAAGATCCTCCAACCGGAGCATGACAAAGAAGCATGAGTTTATATTGATATGGATGTCTTTAGCTTCCCCCCCCCCCTTTAGTCGTGTCCTTCTATTTTTCTCGAATGTCCTCCATTTGGCGGTGCCTTGTCCTCCTTAGCAGTGAGGACATCAGGACATCCTGGCACTGGGTGACCAGGCGTCCTCCTTTTCCAGGACACGTCCTACATTTCAGCGATCAAAAACGTCCCCTATTTGGAGCATGAGTAAGAAGCATGAGTTGATATGGATTGATATGGATGTCTTTAGCTTTCTTTTTCCCCCTTTGGTTACGCCCTCCATTCTTTCCGGACTGTCCTCCATTTGGCGGTGAGGACCTCTCGTCACCCTGAGGAGGGGGAGAAAGAGAGCTCCTGCCTCATCGCCTTGGAAAAAAGGCCCCGTCTTTACTTACTTCTTCGTGTCGCTGCTGAAGAGCCCGAAGGCCGCCGGAACCGAGGAGGAGGCGGCGGTGGTAGTAGTGGGCGTCACCTCTTGCCCCACCTCGGCCTGGCCATCCCCGGCCTGCTCGTTGTAGCCGATGATGCTGTTCGTCGACATCTTGCCACGACGGACGCTTTGGCCGCTTTTCCCTCAGAGCCGCCGAACTTCTTCTCCCGCCGGCCGTTCCCTCACAATCCGGCTCGTCCCGGAAGCTGACGCCGAACGCCACCCGAAGGCTGGTCACGTGCACCTTGGAGACGGAGGAGGAAAAAGGGGGCGGGGAAAAGCGTCTCAACGGACCTTTTTTCTAGGGACCGCCTCCCGGCGCCGTCGTTGCCATGGGAATGCGAGGTTGCTCCTCCTCCTCCGCTCCTTTGAGGCCCCGCCCCCAGCGGAAGCCCCGCCTCCTAAGCTCTGAGGGCTTCTTGGCACGAGGAAGAAGCCGTTAATGAGCCGTTGCTCGCTTGCGCGTTCTCGTGCCACGTAGGCCAAAAAATGAAACACAAACCCGTGATAGGTTCACTTTAGGGCCGCCATAAGTAAAAAAAAAAAAATGACATAGTACAGCAAATATGAAGCCTGAGCGGCAATGTGGTGTAGTGGTTTGAGCGTTAGACTATGGGCCTATTGCCAGAAATAATCCAGTTTGAGACCACTTTAACTTCCTTGGCTCAGTGCTAGGGAATCATGGGAACTGTAGTTTATTGTGGCACCAGAGTTCTCTGACAGAAGGCTCAATATCTCAGAAAAAGCTACAGTTCCCATGATTCCCTAGCACTGAGCCAGGACAGTTAAAATCTCAAGGTGGATTATTTCTGGCAGTTAGTACAGGCCCTATGACTCTGGAGACCAGGGTTCCCAGCTTCCCACTTTGGCCATGCAAGTCCACTGGGTGACCTTGGGCAAGTCACACTCTCTCAGCCTCAAGGGAAGGCAATGGCAAACCTCCTCTGAACAAATCTGGCTAAGAAAAAAACCCGTGATAGGTCCGCCATAGGCTCGCCATAAGCCAAAAATGACTTCCTAGATTACCACACTACACTCTTACAGTGCTGCTATTCCACTTTTAACTGCTCTAGCTGCCTCCTCCTGTTGCATTCTGGAATTTGTAGTTTAAGGAGAGGGCATTTAGAATTCTCAGCCAGATAGGCCTCACTGAACTACAAGCCTCAGAATGCAACAGGAGGCAGCCAGATCAGTTAAAGTAGAATAGCAGCACTATAAGCGATTACACTCATCCCTCCACATTAGCTGGGGTTAGGGGCACCGGAATCCCGTGAATGTGGAAAACTGCAAATAACAAAAACACTATGTTTTTACCTGAGAGAATACCTCTCTAGGAATCTCTAGGTCCTCCAGTGCAACTCTGTGGTCAACATCTGCCAGATATTGACCATACAACTGTGCTGGAGCAGCTACAAATGCCTAGTGGAGTCTTCTCTCTAGGAATCTCTAGGTCCTTCAATGCAACATTTGGTTAAAGTTGACCACAGAGTTGTGCTGGAGGACCTAGATATTCCTAGAGAGCACATATTAATAAAATCTGTGAATTACCAAATCCACAAAAGTCAAAGCCGCAAATGTGGAGGGACAAGTGTAGTATGCTAATGTGGTTCAAGGCATACTATGAAGCCTGAGAGCCAACATGGCATAGTGGTTTGAGTTTTGGATTGTGATTAGAGACCAGGATTCGATTCCCAGCTCAGCCGTGGAAATCCACTGGGTGACCTTGGGCAAGTCACACTCTCTTGGCCTCAAGAGAAGGCAATGGCAAACCTCCTCTGACCAAATCTGGCCAAGAAAACCTCATGATAGGTTCACTTTAGGATCGCCATAGGTCAGAAATGACTTGAAGGCACACAACAGCAACAAGGAGAGAAATATAACTGGGTGACCTTAGGCCAGGGGTAGGCAACCAAAGGCGCCAGGGCCAGATGCGGCCCCCCAAGGCCTTTGGACTGGCCCCAGGCCGGTCCTGCCGCCGCCCTCCGCCGCCGCTGCTGCCCGCCATGATGATATTGATGATTGTTGTTATTACTTGTTCTTGGGGTTTTCTTGGCAAAATCTCCACAGGGGTTTTGCCATGGCTTTTCTGGGCCTGAGAGAGTGTGCATGCATATTTTTTTAAATTTTTATTTTATTTTATTTTTATATTTATTTATTTATTTATTTATTTTTGGTGCTTCAGCCCCCAATTGTCTGAGGGACAGCAACCTGCCCCCCCTCAAAAAGGTTGCCTACTCCTGCCTTAGGCAATAGCAGTAGCAATACCATTTACATTTCTATACCCCTTAATAGTGGACTCAACACTCTCTAAGCGGTTTTCAATCTGTAAGCCAATTGCCCACAACAAGCTGGGCACTCAGTTTACCAACCTATGAAAGGATGGAAGGCTGAGTCAACCTGTAGCCCTTTGGGGTTGAACTCGCAACTTTGTGGCTGCAGTACCAGCATTTAAACACTGTACCACCAGGGCACTTAGGCAAGTCACACTCTTTCAGCCTCAGGGGAATCACAATCATAGAGTTAGAAGAGACCACAAAGGCCATCCAGTCCAACCCCCTGCCATGAGGAACACTCAAAGTACTCTTGAGAGAGGGCCACCCAGCCTCTGTTTAAAAACTTCCAAAGGAGGAGACCCCATCACACTCCAAGGCAGCATATTCCAATGGCAAACCTCCTCTGAACAAATCTTGCCAAAAAAACCCATGATAGGGTCATCTTAGGGTTGCCATAAGATGGAAACGACCTGAAGTCACACAACAACATCAATATAAAGCCTGAGGACTGTTTGGTGAAAACTCAAAGTTCTCCCAGTGTCCCACGGTGCCAATATTCTTATAGCCAAAGGACAGAAAGTAAGCTTGAAGACTTACAGTGAGATTTTGCAGATTATTGGACGAGGGAAATCAGGGAAGAAAAAGTCATACTCCTGGGATAATTGCACAATCGCGCTGAAGATTTTCAGACAACGTTGTACTTATCCAGGATTTACCCTGGGAAGAACCAGGAGTGCTCCAACAACAAATCATTCCCGGTACTTCCCTATTAATGGTTTGTTGCTGGAGCATTCCTGGATCTCCGTGGGATAAATCCTGGATAAGCGTGATGTGTCTGAATATCTTCAGTGCTATCATGCAACTTTGCTGGGAATATGCCTTTTACTCCCAGCTTTTTTCCCCAGTCTGAAAATCTCCTTAGAGAAGCAAACAAGCCTTGAGGCTTGATTCTTTGAAGTAACAACCAACATTCCTTTCCCAGGGAACTTAAGCAGTTCAGCTGCAATAGATAACACCATTCTAAGGGATGAATAGACAATAAATGAATTCAAGCTTGCTATGCATAAGCAGAAAATACATCTATGTGACGTAGTAAGCAAAGCTTAATCATGAGTTAGTGTCCATGAGCTTAGGCTGTGTTTGTATATAAAATGCAATCTTCTAATCACAGCTTGTTCTGATGCCACAGAGCTAACTATAAAACTATAAGGATCCTGTTGTCACCAGTAATGGGAGGACACGAGATTTGCTACTAAGCCGTATGTACTCAATCTTGCAAGATTCAATAAAGTGCCCTAAAGAATCTCTTATCAGTGTATGAATTGGGGCCCAGGCATGCTGGGCACAAATCCTCACTCTGAAGGTCCTGTCTGAGGTTTTAAGTGATAAACTCTTGCCAAGAAAACCCCATGATAGATTCACTTTAGGGTCGCAATAAGTCTGAAACGACTTGAAAGCACAAAACAACAATACAAAGCCTGATGACCTTAGTTCTTCTAGTGTCCCGCCATGTCAATATTTTGTCACGCTCCACTGTAACTGGCTGTGGCTTTCGGTCACGGGAGCACCAGGCTTGATAAATCCCACACATTTTTCTGACTGAGTTCCATATCTCTTAGGCTGAGAGTCAACTTTCTGTAATGGTTTGAGTGTTGGACTTCATCTCTAGAGACCAGGGTTCGAGTGCCCACTCAGCTGTGAAACCCACTGGGCGGCCTTGGGCAAGTCACACTCACTCACCCTTAGAAGGCAAAGGCAAACCTTTTCTGAAGAAATCTTGCCAAGAACCCCCCATGATGGTGTTGCCTTTCATCTGAAACTATTTGAAAGCAAAGAACTACAGCAAGTATCTTAGGCTCTTTCCAAACAGAGGGCTACCAGTGCTTGTTGATGTTAGTTGCCCTGGTGTGAACTTCGAATCATAGCAATCCTATAGATGAGACTTCTCCAAGATCCCCTGTCCTCAAGCTCTCTGCCCAAGCCTGTGGCTTCCTTAATCGAGCCTAACCATCTGGTATGTGATCTTCCTCTCTTTCTAGTGCCCTCTACCTTTCCTAGCATCATTGTTTTTATAATGATTCATTCTTCCTCATGATGTGGCCAAAGTACAACGGCCTCAATTGAGGGGGGAAGCAGACGGCGCTTTGCGCCGTCTTGGAGGCAAGGGAGGGGAGGGGCAGCCTCACACTGGGCACCCCAACCCCTTCCCAAACACGTCATCGGAGCGCCCGTCGTTCCACACGATGGGCGCTCCGATGACATACTTCCGCCGCAGCATCCACACACACTGCTGCGGAAGAGACGCCGAAGGTGCGCCCAACGCCTCTTGCAGTGCACCTTCGATGTCTTGCGAAAGGAACGCTATTTTAGCGCTCCTTCCAGGGCCCAAAAAAGGGATACATTGGGGCCGAGGAGTGCAGCTACCTCGGCCCCAATCCACAGCTTCCTGGGGTGGGCCACGCCCCCCCGTCTGCTTAGGCCCTTAGTCATCCTGGCTTCCAGGGAGAGTTTGGGCTTGATCTCTTCTAGAACCTGTTTGTTTGTTTTCTTGCCCATCCACAGTATTCTCAGTACTTTTCTCCAGCACCACATCTCCAATGAGTTTCCTATCTGCCTTCTTTACTGCCTAACTCTCACATCCATTCAAGGTGATGGGGAATACAATGGCTTGGACTATCCTCACTTTAGTTTTCAGAATTCAAAGATATAGCCATATTAGTCTGTAGAATCAGTATGTAGAGAGATCTTGTAACCCTACGAAAGCTCATGCTGCCAATTTCTTTCTTTTGGTTAGTCCCAAAGGTGCTACAAGATCTCTCTACATACTTAGTTTTCAGAGTTATGTCTTTGCACTTTAGGATCTTGTCCAGTTCTTTCATAGCTGCCCTTCCCAATACTAGTGTTCTGATTTCGTGACTGCAGTATCCATTCTGATCAATATTTGAACCAAGGTAGTCTTTGACTATTTCAATTTTCTCTTTGTCTAAGATGAATTCTGCAGACTTCCATGGTCATTATTATAGGGGTGTTTTTTTAATGTTCAGCATTAATATAACCTTGGCACTTTCTTCCTTGACCTTCTTTAGTAATTGCTCCAGGTCTTTGTTTCTGCTAGTAGTGTTGTGTCATCTGCGTATCTTAGGTTGTTAATGCTCCTTCCTCCTTTCTCCACACCTCTTTCCCATGAGTCAGCCTGCTCAGCATATGATATTTTCTGCATACAAGTTGAATAAACAAGGTGATAGGATGCAGCCTTGCCTGACCCCTTTGCTGACTGGGAACCATTCTGTTTTTCCCTATTCTATTCTAACATCAACCTCTTGTCGTGAGTATAGGTTACACATCAGGATAATGAGATGCTGTGGCACTCCCATTCCTCTAAGCAGAAGCTATTTTTTATCAAAAAGAATGGGCAACTGCTACATTTTTTCATCCAACAGAAGGACCACAAAGACAATTAGTAGTTCCTATTGAGAGGTTCTTACTGTACTGTCTCATTGCTTCATTCGTGGAAATTAGTTAGAGTTCCAAAAGATTTCTTCAAGCTTCCCATATTTTCCCATTATTTATTTTGACTTTTTTCTTGCCGGGAGAAAAAACTTAAGAGAAAAGGATGCAACAGCTGTAACAGTGCCTTTTCATTGTGAATGCCAAAAGCCTACTGGTGGATACTGGTGGCCCCATAGCAGGGAAAGTTTGTCCAACTTTGAAGCACCTTGGATAGTTCCTTTAAAATTTAGACTAAAAAAGAGTGGATTTATAGTCCCACTGACATCAAAACCACCAGCCTGCACTAGGGGAACCTGTTTTGAATTACCTAATAAGTTTTTTTGTTAGAGAACACTTTCATCAGCCATTGACCTGCCTCAATCAGTAAATTTTCCAGGTTTTCAGATGATGATATTCTCTGCTTGAAATAGGCAGATTACAGATCAGAATTACAAAATGATTGCAAACAAGAAAGACAAAATTGTGGGCCCCTGTAAATTCCATGAATGAGACAGAGTAATTTATGATACACACCTTGTCCAGAAGCACCCAAAGTTGGTGGACATCAAACAACTAGCAATGGAGAAGAGGCAAAAGAAGTTGGAAGCTGGGACCACAGCTGACAATCACCACTACAACAGCTTTCCCTACAACATCTCTTTACTCAGCCTCTGCCCAATATGATGGAATTTTTCTAATTCATTCCAGTGTACATATAAATGGCTGCAACATAGTGAGAGCAAATTTACTAACAATTATTTGAAGTGCCATTAGGTGGCACCTCAAAGCAGCCAGTATACAATGTCATCCTTACAAAGAAAGAGGAGGTGAAAAGAAGAGGATGAAAAAGAAAAGAGATGAGGTCCTCTGGAACTGTTTTTAAGGTGGGAGGGCTCAGCTTTGGTAGGAAAGCTCTTATTTTTGCCCACCTGCAGGTACTTGAAGAGGGAGAGCAAATTACTTTTGCCATTCATTATCATTCAAACATCTATACATATAAAAACTTTTACAAAAACAATATGTACGTGGAAGTGCCCTCCATGTGTTAGTGTAGCTTATTCCCAAATAAGTGGGAAAGACTGCAGGAAGCCTTTATTACTCCTGGGAGGGCTCAGTGATAATAAATTTTAATATTTCTTAGTGCTTGATCATTTAGTACACCACTGACTGATTATTCCTGAGAAGGCTCAACTATGTAGAAGTCTTAATGGTCCAATTTTACCATATTGTTTCAAGAGGGACTCAACTCCCTAAAGGGAGAGTTAGCCCCCTTTGCATCCCCTCCCTTCTATGAAAGAGAAGGCAACTACAGGGTTGAATGAGAGAGCAATGCATTTCCATCTGAAGTGTCTGAATCTCCAAGGGTCCTCTGCCCATCAAAAATGACTCTTTGAACTCTAAAATAACCATCCACTGAATGCAGATAGTTTCCTTTCAACAAACTTCTAGTGATTTCTAAGCATAAACGTCAGGGCCAGCTTCCAAGAAAGGAGAAGAAAAAGAAGGCTCAGAAAGAATGCAGGGAAGCTGCCATTGCTGCTTCAAGTGTCTGAGGCAAAAAGCAGTTGCCTCAGTGGGTTTAATGGTACAGTCTGCTTGGGAAATCTGACTGAGGGCCTTTGCAGACTGCCAGAAATAGTGCAAATTGAGTCCACTTTAAGGGTTAGGGTTAGTGCTAGGGAATCATGGGAATTGTTGTTTTTTTCCTGAGTCATTGAGCCTTCTCTGTCAGAGAGCTCTGGTGCCACAATAAAATACAGTTCCCATGATTCCCTAACCCTAACCCTTAAAGTGGACTCAATTTGCACTGTTTCTGGCAGTCTGCAAAGGCCCTGAGTCTTCTGGAGTTTATTCCCTCCTACAGTTGTCACCCAAGTAATGATTGTTGATTAAATATATGTGTTTCATTAATGACATTTGTTGTTCTACCAATTATATGTTCATTTGACTAAAACTAGTTCTGAAGCAGGAAGCATATTTCGCATACATATTTTCATCTGTGTACTATTAACAACAGCATACTTCCTGTTTGAAAACTTGTGTATTAATAGTACAGGGAGAGGAAGAGAAAATAGTTATATTCAGATGGTGCATGCCTTCTGATTTTTAGAAGTACATGTATTAAAATGAAAAAAAATAAAAATAAGACTGCCCAAATAATTCTAAACACTGTCAGTTTAAAATAAAAATAGAATGGTCTAATCAAATCAGTGATACAACACTCTATATTAAGTGTGCAATTGGCCCTCCATAGTTGCAGATTTGACTTTTGCAGATTTGATTACTTACAGATTTGATTTAATATGTTCTCTCTAGGAATCTCAAAGTTCTCCACCACGACTCTGTCAGAAGTTGGCCATGGAGTCACACTGGAGGACCTAAAGATTCCTAGAGAAAACACTTCTCTGGGAGTTTGTTAGTCCTGCAATTCTGTAGTCAGCTTCTGGCTGGAAGATGCCTACATCTTGGCCACAGAGTTATGTTGGATGACCTGAGATTCCTGGAGAAGTATTCTCTTGGGTAAAAAAAAGTGATTTTTTTTTTAATTTGTGGGGTTGGGGGGGTTACTTTCACATGGTCCTCCTGTGCCTTTAAATCAGTGAATGTGGAGGGCCCACTGGATTTAAGATAGTACCCAAACTGTCTGGAAAGTGGAGGTAGCAGATTTGGAGAAACACCACTACTAGGATAACAAAATGGCCACTGTATCCTATATTTCCCATGGGATGGGAACCTGGGGGGGGGGGGAATACACCAGTAAAAATACAGTGAGACACACAAGCACAGACACAACACACACACACTGAAAACAGCAGCCTCCAGTGGTTCACTCCTAGTCAAAAAGCCACAGGTGGAAGTTTCCTGGAAATGGACAGTTAGCCAGTAAAGTGCTAAGTTTTCTGTAACCATCTCCAGTCAACAGTATGACTGTAGCAGTTTTCTGAACCTGCTGCAGTTTTCAAAAAGTTACCAAAGACAGCCCCATGCAGAGTGTGTTACAAAAATCTAAATAGGATGCAATCAAGGCATGTGTTACCATAGCCAGATCAGATATCTTCAAGAGTGTAAGTGGCACACTGGTTTTAACTCTGCAAACACACAACCTGGGCATCCAGGCTGAGATTTGAGTCCATGAGTACACCCAAACAGGCTTAACCCCTATTCCCTCATCTGTCTTTCAGCTGACTAGGAGCACCTCTGTCTAGTTTGGATTAAGTTTCAATTTGTTTGCCTTCATCCATTCCATTACTGACAACAGACCCTTGTAACACTGAAATAGCTTCCTTGGGTTTAGATGGAAAGGAGAACTAGAAATGGGTATCCTCAGCATGCTGGTGACACTGAATACTCCAGATGACCTTTTCTAGCAGATTCATGAACATATTAAACAGCATGGAGGATAGAACTGAGTCCCGAGGGAGTGCACAGGCTAATTTCTGGGGGTCAAACAGGAATCCTCCAGTACTACCTCCTGAGTTTGATCCTCCAAAAAGACTGGAACCACTGTAAATGAGTGCCCCCCAAACCCATCCCTGAGAGGCAGCCCAGAATGGTTAATAGTACTGAAAGCCAGAGAGAGGTCCAGCAGAACCAACAGGGATACACTCCCTCTGTCCAGTTCCCTGTACAGGTCATCAACCAAACAAAAGTCATCTGTGTCCCATAACCAGGCTGAAGCCAGATTGAAATACATCTAGATAATCTGTCTCATCTAAGAAGTTCTGGAGTAAGAAGCCACCACATACTCCAAAACCTTGTCCAAGGAAAGGATATTGAAGACTGGCTGGTAATTCTCCAATACGATATGGTACATGGAGAGTTTTTCCAGTAGCCTCACCACTGCCTCTTAGGCTGGGAACCTGTCTTGCTGTAGTGAAGCATTCACTATTCTTCTTATTCACTTACCTCCCCCCCCTTGGCTGCTTTTATGATCCAGGAAGGACATGGGTCCACTATGCACATGGTGGCTCTCACTTCTCCAATAGTCCTGTCTGCATCCTCAGGCTGCACAAATTGAAATGTATCCAATAAATAAAGGAAAAGCAGGAGCCAATGTTATATCCACTGGACCTGTATCAACTACAGTGTCCAAGTCGGCACAAATCAGAATGATTTTGTCTATAAAGTGTGCAAATTCTTCTGTTGAGTAGTTTACATTCTCTTCTAGTGAGGCTGAATATAGAAGGCCCCTGACCACTTGGGACAACACCACTGGACAACATTGCACACAGCTGTAATTTTGGCAGAGATGTATGATCTCTTCACTGCCACCATCTCTTCACTGCCACCATCTTAGGGTTTCCTATGAGCTCTAGCAAATGTGCAGTTGGACCTACTGCATGTTTTCCACCAATTTTATTTGTCTGAATCTTCTGTTGTTTAGTTTCTTTGGAAGTCTTCAGGTTGTTGCCAGGTTTTCAAAAATAGACATGCAAGGTTGATAACGCTACTATCTAAATACCAAAAGGTTCAGCCTCAGTACAATTGAAAATATTGATTTTTGTTAACATGGCCATGTATTTTCCCTTATCATTTGGAGGAAGAGCTCAGCCACACTAGCCTAATTGTTGGAGGGAGCTTGAGTCCTTCTTGCCTCCCACCCATTCCAAGGTCCAGGATGTACAAAGTTACACAACATCCCATGCTCTATCATGGCAATATGAATGGGATGTTTGTTGACTACATCCATGGGTATTAAAAGAACTGATAGAAGTAATCTCAAAACCACTGGCAATAACCTTTAAAATTATTTTTGAACAGGAATGGCCACAGCAGATTGGGGAAGGGGAAATATTGCCCCCATTTTCAAAAGGGGGGGAGAGGACCTAGTAAGCCTGATATCAATATCAGGAAAGATTGTAGAGCAGATCATTAGACAATCTGTAAACACTGTAAAAGAATGCTGTGCTCAGTAAAAGTCAACATAGGTTTCTCAAAACCAAGTCATGCCAGATTAATTAAGAACCACTGTCTGCCCCTCCGGGGGTGGCAGACCCATTAGAATGGTCCACCCTCGAAGGCTAATGGAACCAATTGGTTTCCAGATGGCCTTAGAGGGTTTAATGGTTGGTAACGCCGGTGACCCTGTCGAAGCCTTGGTTGACACTTGGAACACCGATCTCACCAAGGGTATTGATACAATTGCTCCCAAGCGTCCTTTCCAGCCTACTCCTAATCATAGGCCCTGGTATACAGAGGAGCTTAGGAGGATGAAGCGAGCTAGACAATGACTAGAGCGCAAATGGCGAAAGACTTGGCCCTTATCCGACAGAACTCGCCATAGGAAACATCTTGATTCCTATCAGGAGGCACTACGTGCAGCGCAGAGACTTTTCTCCTCTGCACGCATTGCGTCTGCGGAGTCTCGTCCAGCAGAGCTGTTTAGGGTGGTGGGGGAACTGACGCAGGTACCTCCTGCGCAGAACCCTCTACTTGACCCTACAGCGGCCTGCTGTGATGCTTTTAACATCTACTTTGCAGATAAAATCTCTTGAATAAGAGCCGACCTGGACGCCAGTGTTTTGACAGAATCCGTAGGTGAGGTATCCAGCAACTCCATTGATGACATTTTACTGGATCAGCTTCAGTCTGTGAGTACTGATGACGTAGACAAGCTCCTTGGTAAGGTGAGGATGACAACCTGCCCTCTAGATCCTTGTCCATCTTGGCTGGTCATCCAGGGGGGAGACGCGTTGAGGGTATTCCTTCAGGATACCATTAACGCGTCATTCAGGGAGGGCATTGTTCCATACTGTTTAAAGGAGGCGGCAGTTAAATCCCTCCTGAAAAAGTCTTCCCTGGATCCCCTGGACAGGAATAACTATAGACCGGTCCCCTTGTTACCTTTTTTAAGCAAGGTGATCAAGAGGGCAGTGGCTTCCCAACGCCAAGCCGTCTTGGATGAAACCAATTATCTTGATCCATTTCAAACCGGCTTTAGGACAGGATATGGAGTTGAGACTGCCATGGTTGCTCTGGCTGATGACCTCTGCCTGGGCATCGACAGGGGTAGTGTGACCCTGCTGGTGCTCTTGGACCTCTCAGCAGCCTTTGATACGATAGACCCTCCATCCTCTTGGATCGCCTGAGAGAGTTAGGAATCAGAGGCACTGCCTTGCAGTGGTTCTGTTCCTTCTTCTCAGGCAGATCCCAGAGGGTGAGGCTCGGGGACAGTTGCTCTTCTAAAATGGAGCTTAATTGTGGCGTCACTCAGGGCGCCATTCTGTCCCCGATGCTATTTAACATCTATATGAAGCCGCTGGGAGAGATCATTCAGAGGCATGGAGCACGGTGTCTTCAGTACGCTGATGACACACAGATATATCTCTCCATGACCTGATCATCTGCCCAGAACCCAGATGGCGTCTCTCCTCTCAATGATTGTCTTAATGCGGTAATGGATTGGATGAGGAAAAACAGATTGAGACTGAATCCAGACAAAATGGAGGTACTAACAGTGATGGGCCCAAAACCAGGCTTGGGAATACAACTCCCAGTCCTGGATGGAGTCACACTCTCCTCCAAGGACTGTGTTTGCAGCCTGGGGGTGCTCCTAGATTCGTCGCTTCACATGACTACTCAGATGAATGCGACGGTCAGGAGTGCCTGTTATCAGCTTCGGCTGATACGCCAGCTGCACCCTTTCCTGGACATGAGGGATCTTGAAACTGTGGTATATGCTCTGGTAACCTCATGTTTGGATTTCTGTAATGCGCTCTACATGGGGCTACCTTTGTGGCTAACCTGGAAACTCCAACTGGTTCAAAATATGGCAGCCAGGCTGGTTACAGGAACATCTAGGAGAGAGCACATAACTCCAGTGCTGAAGTCTCTCCACTGGCTGCCGATTAGTTTCCAAGCACAGTACAAGGTGTTGGTTTTGACCTTTAAAGCCCTACATGGCTTGGGTCTAATTTATCTTCAGGACCGCCTCTTCCCATATGAGCCCGCCCCCCCCCCCGCGTGCTTTGGTCCTCTGGGAGGAACCTGTTACAGCCAATAAAAACTAGGTTGTTGCAGACCTCCCAGAGGGCCTTCTCTGTTGCCACTCCGAGATTATGGAACGGCTTATCGGATGAGATCCATCTTATTACCACGCTTGACTGCTTTAAAAGAGCAGTAAAGACGGATCTTTTCCAACAGGCCTTCCCTGAATAACTCTCCCAACCAATTTGAGACTGATTGTTCCTTTGCTCCCATCCTCCATTGTTTGTTTAATGGTTTTAAATTACTGCTGGTTTTGTATTTTACTTCTAATATGGTTTAATTCGATTTTTATGGGGGATGGGTTAGGGACTGGGGGTGAGATGGAATTGTTTTAACTTTGTTCTTTTTTAATCTTGTTCGCCGCTCCGATTGCCCAACAGAGGGGCGGGATATAAATAAAATTTATTTATTATTATTATTATTATTAATCTTACCTCTTTTTTGATAGAGTTACAAGCTTGACAGATGAAGGGAATGCTGTGTTTGTAGTATATCTTGATTTCAGTTAGGTCTTTGATAATGTTCCTTGGAAAAAAGCTAGTAAAATGTGGGCTAGATAATGCGACTCATTATCAATGTGATTCATAATTGGTTGACAAACCAAACCAAAGAGTGCTCAGCTATGGTTCCTCTTCATCCTGGAGAGGTGACTAGCAGGGTGCTATCCTGGGCCCAGTGCTATTTAACATCTTTGTCAATGACTCAAATGATGGATTGGAGGGCATGCTTATCAAATTTGCAGATGACAAATTTACAGAATTCAAAATGACGTTAACAGATTAGTAAACTGGGTCAAAATTAACAAAATGAATTTCAACAGGAAGAAATGCAGGGTACTATACTTGGGTATAGTACAAAGGATCTAGGAATCTCAGTGGACCACAAGCTGAATCAGCATCATGCACCTGAAGAAGTAGGCTCATGTCTACAAAAGCTCATGCTATCAGTTTCTTTCCATTAGTCTCAAAGGTGCTACAAGATCCCTTTGCATACTGATTTTCCAGACTAACATGGCTGTGTCATTGAATGAATCAGCAGTGTAACGTAGCAGTTAAAAAACCCAATGCAATTCTAGGCTGCATAAATAGGATCATAGTGTCTACATTGAAGGAAGTTATAGTACCACTATATTCTGTTTTGATCAGCCGTCACCTGGAATATTGTGTCTCATTCTGGACACTACAGTTCAAGAAGGATGTTGACAAGCTGGAGCATGTCTTAGAGGAGAGTGACCAAAAGAGCCAGCATGGTGTAGTGGTTTGAGCATTGGACTATCACTCTGGAGAGCAGCGTTTGAATCCTGGTTCAGCCATGTAAACCCTCAGAGGCAAACCCCCTCTGAACAAATCTTGTCAAGAAAACCCCATGATAGGGTCACCTTAGGGTCGCTGTAAGTTGGAAACAACTTGAAGGCAAACAACAGCAGCAGCAACAACTAGAAACCATGCCTTATGAGAAGAGGCTTAGAGAACTGGATATGTTTAGCCTGGAGAAGAGAAGGTTAAGAGGTAACATAATAGCTATCTTTAAAAATTTGAAAGGATGTCATATGGAAGAAGGAGCAACCTTTTTGCTGCTGCTCCAAAGGCGAGAACACAGAGCAATGGATTCAAATTTCAGGAAAAGAGATTCCACTTAAACATTAGGAGAAAGTTCCTGATGGTAAGAGCTGTTTGACAGTGAAATACCCTGTCTTGGAGTGTGGTGGAGTCTCCTTCTTTCAAAGTTTTTAAACAGCGGTCGGATGACCATCTGTCAGGAGTACTTTGTTTATTGCTGCAAAGCAGGGGATTGGACTGGATAGCCCTTGTGGTCTCTTCTGTCTTCATGATTCTATAATAATGTGACAGGAAAGTGTTTTGTTTTTTTAATTCTGCACTTCTATTGGAGTAAATGGGAGAGAAATTATCTGCACCAAATCTGAAGCTGGTGTGAAGCTGATGGAAGCATGGCTGTGGTCTAGAGGAGCATTGGACACACTGTATACACCCTACCCTCAAACCACTGCACCATGATGGCTCTCATTTATAATGGTAATCTGTAATGGTAATTTCAGAAATATTTGGGGTCATTTGTCATTATGTCAGTTCAGTGCCAGCTAAGACCTCTTTATCCTCCCAGACTTTATACTCCTTTTATTTGATTTTAAGCATTTATATCCCACCTTGTAACCAAAATACCATGGTGGTTAACAAGGAAAACACCATAATTATACTCGCCACCATCACCATCATTATGATACAATGCTGTTAATAATATAAACAACACAATTAAAAAGAGCAATATTAGCATTTTATTTGTAAAAATAAGAGGAAACCACAAACCATGGGTAACAGACTTAAAAAAGAAGAAGCAGATATGATACTGTATTAAAGCCTGAAAGAATGGGAAGGACTTTAGCTGGTGCTTAAAAGACAGGAAGAATGATGCCATATACTTCTGCTTAGGACAGTGATGGCGAACTTTTAGGGGCGCACCTCTTCCTCCTCCTCCCCACCCTCCGCATGCCAGGGAAAATGGCTTTGTGTGCCATAGGTTCACCATCATGGGGTTAGGAAATATTTGGATGCTTTAATTAAAGGGCCCTTTCTCTAGCAATTGTTCACAGTAGCTAACCTCTGAAAGTGGGCCTTACAGAGAAGAGCCTCTGATTAAAAAATTAACTCCTTACATTCTCCTCTAAGGTGCTTCAGAGTCCATGGTCTCAGGTCATGAAGGGATTTAAATGACAGAACTAGCCAATGGGATTGATTTTAGGGTTGTCAAATTCTAGTTCCTGCTGTCTTATTTGCATTTTATGGAAATTATTCTAACTATGCATGTTCTAGTTTCCATATTAATGCAAATTCAATTGTTGTAATTTTTTCCTAACTCTATGCCACATTAATTGTTACAGCTTTTCTACCATTATTTTTCTACCTTTGTACCATTTTTAATATATAGGAACTGCTAATGTAAGAGAACTGGTACATGGTAATATTTAAACTGCTAGATTTGAAACAAAGAGCTCCAATAGCTCTTTGTTTCCACTTATCAGTGAATTCAGCAGTCTCTAAGCGGTTTACAATCTGTAAGCCAATTGTCTCCAACAAGCTGGGTATTCATTTTACTGACCTATGAAAGGATGGATGGCTGAGGGCCGTAAGGGGCGGCTCTGTGCCACCCTAGGAGCACCAGATTGGGGCCACAGCAACCACACACTGCGGCCCCGATCCTCCTTTTTGCCGCTCCAAAAAGAGCTGGCAAATGCCCTGAGTCAACCTTGGAGCCCTCTGGGATCGAACTCACAACCTTGTGGCTGCAGTACTAGCATTTAACCACAGTACCACCAATCCCTGCTTGGTCATGGAATTTTCAGTATGATCCTGGGCCATGATTGTACAAAGTGATTATGTAAAGTGGTCACCACAAGAAAAATGACATTTTATCATACAGAAATATTTCCAACCACTGTCAGATCACTGTAATATTTTTATTAATGGCAAAAGGCTGCAGATCTATAAAAATACTGCAGAAAGCCCCCAAGAGTACTGTAATTGCAGTCTGAACCATGTGTGGGAGGATGCAGAAGAGCATAAGGATAAACAGTAATAATTGAAGGAAAGAAATAAAATATTGTATATACTCATGTATAAGTAAAAAAATTTAGTCAAAAAATTCACCCAAAAAACCTGAGTCGACTTGTTCATGGGTCAATGTAAGTACTGTACTTTAACAAACATTACCATCCCTTGGTGAAAGGCAAGAGTGTAATCTGTCCTGAAAGCACTGACCTCACTCTGTTCTTTTCATCTATCCAGCCTTTAGTGTGAGAACAAACTGTTATGCCTACTGGAATTTTGTAAGTTCTTTGGCATTGTTTTCCTTTGCTTCATCCTTTAGATCCTCTGCTACATGCCCCTATGTTTTCCCCTTGATTTATCCACAGGACATATCAAAATCCATAATTTTGGCCCCAAACTCTGTCCTCGCCTTATACATGAGGCCGACTTATAGTTGAGTATATACGGTACTGTTTCCTTCAGAAAAATTAATTAAAGAGTTTATTATAACTAGAAAGCAGTCTAATTTACCTTCCTTTGTTCTAATCAAATTTTCATTAGAATACACGTGCTAATGTCATTTATCTAGGAAGTCAAAACTGCAACACAACTGCTATTTGTAAACATTTATACTTTTTTACATTTACATTCCTCTCACTTCTAGTGACATCATCCCACCCACCCATATGTATAATTACCAGCTGGAGCAGAGCTTTTTTCTTGTTTTCTAATATAGTCTGCACTGCAGATAGAAATAAATACCGATATATAAATCTCCTGTTCATATTTGTTTAGGTGTGTAACACATTTAACGTTGACATATATAAGAATACAGTTGCCACTCCATGAGGGATCCATTCCGGAGCCCTCCATGAAAATGGAAACCCACACATAATCAAGCCCATCCATTTGTCCCTCGCACATAAGCAAGGATCCGAAGTCTGTGAAAAGAGAGGGGAGACTGTATATGGTTTACCTGTACACACATACTTCCAAGAGAAATAAATGTGGAGTTTGGTCTTCCAAAAAGACTTTATATTGGTTTTATCATTGTTTGGATCTCTTTCCTCAAAATCTTAACATTCCTATGAATGTATACTTCAATAGGTTTCTGTTTTGTCCGCTTTTCTTGCTTTTCCCTACCTCATCCTCACCTCAGGATACCAATGAGAGGGCTGTCCTGGCCACCAGAAGTGATGAATTGCAATGTTTTCCTCCTACTGAAGGATCTCTATTCCTATCCCTCTCTTCCCACCTTCCCTGTACTCCTACCTTGCTCTGGTCCTTTCTTCCCCCTTCTTTACCTCACCTCACCCCACTATCATGTTTCCTTCCTGGTGCTCTGTTGCTGCACCTCCTATCCTTCCTGCCCTGCTTCCCTCAACTTGGGCTGCTGCACCTCCATCCCTTGCACTTTGACTTACCTGGTGCCTGTTTCACTTGCTCTTTGCAGCCTCCCATTGCATTTCTCGCCTTCCTTTCCCCACTCTTGCTTCACTTCATGTGCTCACAATGTCTCCCTCCCTTGCTTGTTACATTTCTCACCTCCTTTTTCTCCCTCCTTCTCCCTTTCCTTATGTCATGCTGCCATGTTTCCTTCCCCTTCCTCTTGGACGTTGCATCTACCACTGCATTGCTCATCCTCCTTTAGCTTGCCTCTCCTTGCACCTATACCATGCATATCTATTTCATATCTCCACTGTACCTTCTCTTCCTTCTGCCACATGCCTGACTAAATGTTGCTTCATACCTAGTTTGTAAAGAAGCAACAGCTGTACAAAGCAGACAGTGCTTCTTAAAAGAGAAGGAAGGTAGACAAGCAGATAGGTGAATGCAATGGTGTTGCTGTTGGTCCAAAGCAAGGAGTAGGGAGGAATGGAGACAAAGGGAAGTGGGGGAGATGGTAGCAGCGGATTCAGATAGGATGAGGTGGAGAGAAGGTAATAATTATGGGAGGTGGCTCTTTTGCTCCCATAACACACAGTGGCAGAACTTTAACTGCCCCACATAAAAAAGAAGCATTGTTACCAATGGAAGACCAACTAAAATACATAATAAAACTGTGATGTCAAGTCATGAAAAAGGAAGTCAGCAGAAACAACAGACCCTATAGCACCTTAAATACTAGTAATTATATTGTGGTTCTAGCAGCTTTTATCCTGCTTTGTTGCTTCCTCACCCTCCATATACTCCAGTGGTTCCATTGCTTAGCTAGATTCCCCTCCCCAAGGGTTAGACATTTCCCCAAATTGCAACATTGACCCAGGGGACTGAGAACTGGCTTGGGAGATGATGGGTCAAGTCTTCAATTACAACACTATGAAAATGTCAGTCATAGGTTCATTCATTTGCTAAATACATTGAAAGACAATAGCTGCCTTGCTTCTTACAAAACAATTGGACAGAACAGCAACTAAATATTTTCTATCTCAGCTCCTATATAGTCTAAAAACTAGCTTTATTTTTAAAAAAAATCTAGGTCAGCTAATTGCCCAAATGGGCAATTAGAGACATGGCTAGAATCTGGCCACTTGGACAATATATTAACATCATTGGGCCTGGGGGGGAAAAACAATGATAGTGCACAACCAAACACTACAAAAGGTCTCTGACTGAAGTAGTACCAAACGACAAAAACACACACAGAGATGTATAATGCAACTAAACTATGCATTACTATTTATACACACGTGGTAAAGAAACTTACGAGACATACTTGGTTCAATATGTATCAACAAGTAACTTAAGTATAAGATAAAAAAAAACTTTTATTATAAACAGAAATTAAACAATTATACAATACACCTTCAACACTGGCATTATATGCTCACTGTGCCCAAGACTGTCAACAGGCCGGCCACCATATTCTGAATCAGCTGGAGTCTCTACATATTTTTCCAGGCTAGCACCATATTGTACACATTACATAAGGAGCAGGCAATTTCTGGAGGGGAAGGAGCCACATTGGACCCACTACCATCACACTGCCAAATTTTGAGGATGGGGTGGCAATAGCAGCAAATAAACACGTCCTTTCCATTAAAATTGTCCATCTCATTGGCTTTGGCAGCATTGCAGTGGGATCCATCCCATACATTTCTCTTTGGAAACAGGTAAACAAAAATAGTTTTAAATGATGGTTTTGGTTTAAAACAATAGGTAAATACTCAGTATGCCTTATTTTTAAAGAAACATGCAGATTTGATGCTACAGCACTGTCAAAATTTGATGGCACCACAGCACTTTTTCTGGCAATAGGGGCTTGGATATGAAATGGAGTGGGGAACACATGCGACCCTTCAATCAAGTCATGCTTTGCAATAATGCTTTACTATGGGATGGAGGACTGTGCCCATGTCTTTCCAAGAAGATGCTGGTGCACCATGCAAAAGTGGTAAAGGCACACAACACATTGTTGTCACTTGAGTATTTATTAACAATGTTAAATCAAACATACTCCAAAGCCACATATCATTTCTTATTGAATTCACCTTTTATGCCATTGTGAAAGCTTTTATTTGGTCTATCTCTTTGTTATGTTTTATCTGACATTTTGTATTTCTGTTTTAATTGTTTTTTAAATTTTATTTTGAACCACTTTGTAAGAATTCGTGTGATTTATTGAAAGCACAATTTTCTGCTTTCCCCCCTCCTCCTCCTCCTCCTTTCCCCCTGCTCCTCCTAGCTGAAATGTTATTATCTTTATTATTTACATTGTTTCAGCAGCATTAACAGACAGTCACTGCATACTTGTTTGCTGACCTCCTGTGGTTAAGCTTGTGAATTGCAATGTTAAAATACAGAGTTGAGTCATATCTTTACTAGGATTTTGTAAGCCACTCCTGGAGGCTTCCAAAAGTGGGAATTCAAAATGTTTCATTCTAAGCAATGGCAACAGTTGCCTTCCATTCAGTAGGACAGTGAAGCTGTTAGTTTTAGTCCAAATTTTAAAGGAGCTATCCAAGGTGCTCAGTCAGTCTCATCTACAAAATCAGTTAAAGCCCTTGGATAGTTCCTTTATGGTGTGTACTAAAAATTGCAGCAGATTCACTTCCACAGTGACCTGGGGCCACCAGTCACCACTGGTCCAAAGAAGCCATCTTTCCAGGAAGGTCCAGTAGAAACTATCCAGCCAGCCAACGGGGATGGAGAAAGAGGGAGCCAGTCTAAAAGGGGTTGCAGACTGCCAGAAATAGTGCAAATTGAGTTCACTTTTAGGGTTAGGGTTAGTGCTAGGGAATCATGGGAATTGTTTTTTTTCTGAGTCATTGAGCCTTCTCTGTCAGAGAGCTCTGGTGCCACAATAAAATACAGTTCCCATGATTCCCTAGCACTAACCCTAACCCTAAAAGTGGACTCAATTTGCACTATTTCTGGCAGTCTGAAACCCCCCTAAGTCAATGTGCACTTTGGAAAATAACTACACTCATCCTTGTTTATTTATTAAACCAAGTATGCACTACACCTGACTATGCTCACGGAATGCATGTGTGAGCATTCATAATCCAAAACACTATAAAGCTGATGAATGGTAGCCTTTAATTTAGTTTTCAGGTCAAAATTATGGATTTTGCTATGACCTATGGATACATTGATGGTAAAATTTAGGGACATGTAACAAATTAATTTAAAAGATAAAGCAAAGGAAAACAATGCCAAAGAACTTACAAAATTCCAGCAGGCATAACAGTTTGTGCTCACACTAAAGGTTGGATGGATGACAGGATAGAAGGGAATCAGTGCTTCCAGGACTGATTACATTCTTGCCTGTCACCAAGGGATGATTCCTTTTTAGATAAGTTAAAGTACAGTACTTACATCAACCTGTGGTTTTGGGGAGTCAATTTTTTGACTAAAATTTCTAGACTTCTACGAGTATATACAGTACGTAATGCTCCACTGGATGCTTATACCAAATGTTATAATGTCTCTATGAAATAAAAACCCACTGCATTAGTAATGCACATTTGTAGATGAGGGAAAAAAACTTGCATATTAAACAGTAATAGTATTAAGGCAATATTCCACAGATTGGGATCCATCTAATGCATTGGAGTACAGTCCTATAATTCAGTGGTCCCCAACCCCCGGTCCGCGGCCCGGTACCGGTCCGCAGAACAAATGGTACCGGGCTGCCCTGCTACTGCGTCTTCTGTGCAGCGGCGGCGGGTCCTTGAGATTGTTTTGATTTAATAATCAACGCGACGCCACAAACCCCCCCCCCCGGGGGGCCGCGGAAAAATTATCAAACGTTGACCAGTCCATGGCAATAAAAAGGTTGGGGACCACTGTTATAATTCACAGTCTGTTATACTCTCTAACACATCAAGAGTGTGCTAGGTTAAGCAAGACTGAAATGTGGTGTAAAATAAATAATAACCATCAGCCACATAAACATGCAGACATTTTCATCATTTGACAAATCATCAGAAAAGTATTCAAAGGAATTCTGACTAAAGAGAAATTGTGCTCTGTTGCTTTCTATTTCATTATAACAGAAGCTATTGTTTATTGATTACTTATCTACTGTAATCTTTCCAGATGTTGAAAACACTCTCTAATAGTACAGTACTGTAAAACATTAAAGCTTTCTTGACTGCTATTCTAGTTGAAGATAATTGCTCCTTGTTTTGCAGAGTTAATGCAAAATTCACTTAATTCAGTTGATTCTATGCATTTAGGTGCCTCTAAGCCCATTGATTTTAATGGGCTTGCAGCTGCCTAACTCTGCACAGGATTGGGCTTTCAGTCTGCCGTCACATCTAGTACACTGGGGCCTCAAGGCAATAACAATGCACAAAAGACACATAGGTCAAGTGTTTGACAGTAGAACAGATTCATAATTGACTTTACTTGTTTGTTATGCAGTGCAATTATAATGTGATTTGCCTCTTGTGAAATTCTTACTGAGAGGAAAATTATGTACAAGCTTTTGCTGCATTAATAAAGAGTAACATCATTCATTTGTTTAAGAACAATTTTTAAAAGATGCCTACAGAACAACAAAATATGCCATCTTTGGGGGAGTGGGGAGTGTTAGCTGCCTAGGACATAAGCTGAGGATTTGTTGCCATGCTTGAAGAATCCAAAAATAACTAGGCATTTATCCATTGTGGTTTCATATTTACTCTTTCCATCTTGATTCAGGTTTGACCTAGATCATGTAACCCAAATCAAAAGTGTCATCATATGTGACCTAGATCGCATAACCCAAATAAAAAATGTCATCATATATCTACAGCAGGATGGAAGGTTTAACTGTCTGGCTCAGGTTTATACAATGCCCGCTGGCTTTAGAACAAAGGAAGCCAATTTATCCGCTGCTCAGTAAAATATTGTCCCCTTCTCCATCTTCTTGCTTCAGCAGTGAAATAGCCTTCATAAGATAAGTTTTCATTTGCAGAAAACAGCACAGCAGATATATGGTGTCTGTATAATAATCTATTTATTTACAAATGGACTAACATATGCAGCAAACTCGAGCATTTTATGGTGTGACACAGAATGATCACTTTATTAAATGTTGGTTCCCATCAAATATATAAAAACAGATACCAAGCTGTACATGCTTTTGTTCAGTCTCACTTCATATTCTGGAAGATGTGATCTCATCGTAATGTTAAAAATCACCTTATTTTTCTGTGTCACTAGTTTTTTTTATTGATATTATTTAGCTGAGTATAGTGCTTTGTTGTTGTTTTGGAGTCAGGTTGGTATAGTGGTTTGAGCATTGGACTATGCCTCTGGAAACCAGTAGGTTCAAATCCCTACTCAGCCATGGAATCCCACTAGGTGACATTGATCAAGTCACACTCTCTCAGTCTCAAAGGAAGGTAAAAGCAAGCCTCCTATGAACAAATCTCACCAAGAAATGCCTGTGATAGGTTTGCTTTAGGGTCACTAAGCAGTGCAAAAGACCTGAGGGCACACAACAACAGCCATCCCTTACAGCAGGAGTAGTGTCTTCCATACTCAGAGGAATACTCCTCTTCCACCACAACATGTACATTCTCTGTGTTTTCAAAGGCCAGGCACATCACTTGAACTACTGCCACTGTCAATCAAACAAATCTGAACAAATCTTGCCAAGAGAACACTGTGACAGGTCTGCCATAAGGTCACCATAAGTTAGAAACAATTTGAAGGCACATAACAATTATTGTTCAGTCTGTTTGAAGGACAGTTGTGTTTTCTTTGAAGTCATAACTCTGAAATGCTTAATAAAAATATAAGTGTTCAAGATTATAAATGCAGGAAATATATGAATATATAAACATGAAGCAGTGAAACCCACCGGATGTTCAATCAACCAGACCCCCAAGTCCAATCAGCATTCAGAGTAGACCAAATAAATAACATCTGTTCTTCTTTGTGGCCTCTGTGGAATCATACAAATGGGTCTTGCTGCCTGTATAGAAGACATCTCCAGAATACTTTGTAAGTTGAGCAATCTTTGGCAGGAACCCTATCTCCACTTTCTCACCATGCATGTCTCATCTCAGTATGCTTCTGTTCATTTCCTTTTCATCACCCCACTAGCAGCCTTTTAAGTAAATTCTCCTCTGCTGAATTCCTTTCTGTATTGCTTCTAATATTTCCAAGTACACTTTGTCTCTTTCTTGTCTTCAGCCACTGCCTTTCAATATATATATATATATATGTGTGTGTGTGTGTGTGTGTGTGTGTGTGTATGTATGTATAAGGAAAAAATGCTTTCTTCTCTACTCCTTTGCATTTGGGGATTTCTTCAGTCTTCATATGAACTTATAGGATGGCCTCAAAGACTTTGTTTGAATGATGTTCTATTTGTGGATAGATGATTGCTCTTTCCAGTACTCATACTATATTTGTACTGTCTTGGTGAAGGTCAGAAGGTCCTGCAGTAGCTGGTCTGAGCAGGGCCTTAAGAACAGACAGCTTAAATTGAGACTGGTAGACTGGAAAGAAAGCCTGGATTTAGTTGATTTGATGGCTAAGAATCTAGCATTTACTACAGCACTTCAGCCATCAAGCAAAAAGCCAATAAGAACTTCACTGGGTTTGAGGGATGCAGCTTCAGTACTAACAATCATGGATTCCTTGGTAACACCAATCCAGTTGTTTAAAATAAGCATATATAGAAGGTAGATATTAGGGTGAGAAACTGACCCATAGATTCCTGACTTTTGCTCATCTCTGATATACAGGCATAGACTGCCACAGAGTAGTCCTGTAATCAAGCTCCTCCAGCCAAGGATGTGGTAGACGTCCTACTACACTAATGGGACACTAAACATGGCAGATTTACTAGCGTAACATTCTGCCAGCAAAGCAGTTCTGCTAGGCAAGATATGTCAGCAGACTGGCTAAAGAAGAGAGAATAATAGGCAGCAAGGGCAGAAGGAGCACATTTAAGTTGAATCCTATACCTCTTCAATCCATGGTCAGATGCTCTGTTTGTGGACAATTCAGAAGACTTCAAGATACTTGCAGTCTGAGCCAACAGGAGTTTCATTTTGTTTTTAGACAAATAATAATAATAATAAAATTTATTTATATACCACCCAATGGTTGCCCAATCCGGGCGGTTTACAGCATAAAACAATTACAGTAAAAGCATATCCCCCCCTTAAAACAGTATTAAACAACAACATAGTTAAAATCCTAATAACAATTGAATGGGTGAACCAAAAACAAAGAGATGGAGAAAAAGATACATGTTGGGGGGCGGGGTTGTACCAACTGCAAATATCAATAATAGTATTATAATTAATGGAGCATGAGCACTATAATTGTTTGCTGTGTGGTAGTTGTCATTCATAAGCAACCTGCAGGATTATTTCATCCACATGTCAAGTTGGCTGCTTCTTGCCACTCCCACACATGCCAATATGATAAAATTCATCTCACATCTTCTTGAAAATTACAAACAGCCCCACCCCAGTTTGTCCTATTGTGAGTTTAGAAACATGCTTATATCCCTGGACCTCAATACATTTCCTGTTGGGCCATAATGAAGAGAAAAGAGGAATGGAAAGGAGACATTCTAGGAGCTGGTGACATTTTGCTAAGAGTGAAACACTTAACTTATTTGCCCTAGTGTAAAATCTTCTCTTATATTTGATAATTTAGAAATGGTTTCTGGGTGGAATGTAACAAATTGTCTGAGAATCAGATCTGTAAGCATTTGCTTCACTCAAGTGCGCTTGTATATGAACGAGGTGAAAAGGCCAATAAATTATTTTCTTGGCAGATCAAGGATGAGGAATATGAAAGATCTATTTTGGAAACAACACTAGATACACAGATGGTAATTTCAGACTAGCAGAAAATTAATCAGATTTTTTTTGGTCAGATTCCTCTTGCAGTTTGCCTCACTGCATTGCCTATATAGCACTCAGCTATGAGAGGTTGATGTTTATTCTGCTCCTTTGTATGCAGCACTTTCTCTTTTTAGATAGTGATTTCTCCTTACTATATAGGCTAATTATTCAAGGTCCCTCCATTCATGATTAATTTTTAAAAAATGCTTCTCTGTTTTTGCTCATTTATTTAAAAATGCAAGGGAAAATAAGAAAAATGACTAACATGTAACTATAACATGTAACTACTGAAAAGTAGTTTGTATAATCCACCACTATTGATAAACTTTAACAAATATAGAAAGTATATCAATACAAATGTGTCTTATAGGCTCTGCTTCCCATTTTTCCCATGTGACCAAACTTAATGGTGTTCCGACACTGGGTGTTACCTGGTGCCAGGGGCGGGACTTCTGGGGGGGACGGACTTCCTGGGGGTGGGACTTCCACCTTCTGTGGGGTGGGACCTCCTCTTCCCTCGCACCCAGGCCCTCAGCTGCCTCTGGAGACAGCTGAAGACCCAGGATGGTGGGGAAGAGAAGGAACAGGCGCACGCCTCCCCCAGCTCTTCCAGGCAATTGAAGGCACAGGAGAGCAGGGGGAAGAGGAGGAATAGGTCTCCTGTGGCTTTAACTGTCTCTGGAGTGGCAGTTGAAGTGATGGGAGGGCGGATGAAAAGGAGGAGCAGGCGCATGCCTGTTCCTCCTCTTCCCCCACCCTCCCATCTCTTCGTGTGCCCTCCAAAATGGCTTTGCATGACAGAGATGGCAAGCATGCCATAGGTTCGCCAGCACAGGTATAGGCTAAGACACTACTGAAACTCTCCAACAAATAAACAACTCCATTGCTCCAGAAGCAGCCAAAATGTTGGGACTCTTGCAGTCCAAATTCTGTAAACTTTCAATGACTCTAAAATCTTTTTTGCTTTTAATTGAGAACAGCTGTATGTTCTGTATCACAAAGAGCTTGCTTTCCCTCTTGCCATGGTCAGCGGGAGGAATAAGGGTGACTCATCCTCTCCAATCAACTTCTTGCTTTCTTGGGATGTGTATCCGTATCAAGAAGCATCAGTTTAACAAATTGCTTCCATGTGCAGACACATCGCATCATTACATGCTGTTTCCCCAACAAAATATGTTCCAGAAAATTTAGCAGAACTGTTAAGGGAATCTCCAGAAATACCTCTGGTTCTATTTACCTTTTCCTGCTTTTACATATGTGCAAAAACAGACTAAAACTTTGTTGTGTTGGGGAAAGCCAGAACAACGGGAATACTGGCATTTAGAAGAAACAGGAGAGAACATTACAGGTGCCCCTGTTTTCAGCAAAAGGCTATGGGAGAAGTGATCTTTTCACAGCAGCAACCAAATAATAGAACTTATCTCGTGGTGCCTTCATTATTTTCTTTTGGATGTCACATGAGGTCCAAACTATTATACCATATTTTAATTAGTTCATTAATTTTAATGTTGAGAGATCTTGTAGCACCTTTGAGACTAACTAACTGAAAGAAAGAAGTTGGGAGCATGAGCTTTCCTAGAATTCAGTCTACTTCCTCAGATACATTTGATGGAGTGGAAAGCCAGAGACAGATCTGTATATGCCATTGGTGTGTGAGAATTTCAATTCAAATTCAAAATTCTTTGTGTATGGAAATGAAGTGACAAGTCCAATTTTAATGTTTAATCAAAATCTGAATGCTTAATATTAAAATTAAACATTTAAATTTAATGTAATTTTTTTATTTTTTTATTTTGAATTGTTTAAAATGTAAATTGTTTTATTTGATGAACTACATCCAGACTTACTATAGGAAATTACAGGGGCAATCTCTGAGCCTCTGTTGATTGTTCTTGGAGAATATGTGAGCTTCCTATAGACTGGAGGTGGGAAAATAATGTTTCCATATGCCAAAAGAAGAGTGAAGGGGAGATAGCCAGACAAGTACTGACAAATCAGTTTGACATCAGTACCAGAAAGAGTTCTAGACATGTTAGTAAACTGTCAGTCTATTTGCACTTCTAAAAGAATGCTATAATTAATGAGAACAAGAATGAGTTTCTCAAAAACAAGTGATACCAGTGTAACCTTATCTTTCTATTTTTACTGAAACTACAAGCTACTAGGGAGGTCATGGGCACAAATCTTCAGGAACTGAGCGGATCAATGGAGGACAAGGGAGGCTTGGAGATATCTCATCTTTTGGCCTTCGAGTTCATGCCTCTGTGATTTTACCACATTCCAGATAAATTATTTATATAAACACAAATAGCCATCAGCGTAAGTTTTCTTTCTTTCTGTAGTTCCAGCTGGGAACAGCAGAGGTAGTTGTTTTCACAGAAAATTTGTGATATATGCTCTACTTAATAACTTTTATTACTCTGTACCCTCCTAACACTGCCTAGGTTAATCTTTATGAACAGAAACTTACCTTTACTATCTACTGATTACTGATAATTACTGATACATGATTAGCAGCTGTTGAATGCAAAACTGACTGCAACTGAAATATAATCCAAAACTGGTGGGAAAAAAATATTCTAGAGAATGACCACAGTTCCTTGTTGGATAGTTCATTTCTATACTGTAGTTCCTAAGTTATCAGGTGACATGCACCAGCATGCTGCCTTGTCCACAACAAACCAGACTTCTAAAAATTCTGTATTTTTGCTGTATGCAAGTACAATCAGAGAATAGATCATCATTTGGCCTTTGCAGACTGCTAGAAATAGTGCAAATTGAGTCCACTTTAACTGCCCTGGCTCAGTGCTAGGGAATTATGGGAATTGTATTTTTTTCTGAGACATTGAGCCTTCTCTGTCAGAGAACTCTGGTGCCACAATAAACTACAGTTCCTATGATTCCCTAGCACTGAGTCAGGGCAGTTAAAGTGGACTCAATTTGCACTATTTCTGGCAGTCTGCAAAGGCCCATTGGTTGCTGTTGCTGTGTCTTCAAATGGACTCCACTTTATGGACTTTATCACATGGGGGAAATCCCATGCAGAAACAGGGTTTTAAATTGGAAAAAATCTGCAAAAGTGGGTTGATTTTCACACAACGTCACTGTTAAACAGTTGTTAAACCTGAAATAAAGTAGTACAAAGCCGCTCCTCCCAAAAGTAAAAAGGAGCAGCTTTTGCCTACTTTTGCAGGTTTCCCCAGCTTTTAAATCCTGTTTCTGCATGGGATTTCCATGTGATAAAGTCCTGTGATAACCCTATTACAGTGGCCCCTTAGTATCCACTGGGATTTGGTTCCAGGATCCCCTGTGGATACCAAAATCTGTAGATGCTCAAGTCTCAGTATATACAATAGCATAGTAAAATGATAGCCTTTTATATAAAATGGAAAAATTGAGGTTTGTTTTTTGGAATTTTAAAAATATTCTTAAATTGTGGTTGGCTGAATCTGTGGATGCAGAAACCTTGGATATAGAGGGCCAACTGTATAGAGTTTTCTTGGCAAGATTTATTCAGAGGAGATTTGCCATTCTCCTCCTTTTAAGCTGAGAGTGTGTGATAAACCCAAAGTCACCCAGTGCATATCTATGGCTAAGTGGGGATTCAAACACCGGTCTTCTAGAATCCAGTGCTTAAACCACTATTTCACACTGGCTCTCTTCTCATTTACTGGCTAGTTATTGGAATTCAGTATAAAGACTTGCACTTAGCTACCCAAAATCAAAAACACAAGTATAGGATGGAAAATACTCACTTGGTAGCCGCAGAAGTAAAAATAGATATAGTGGATCACAAATTATGAGCCAGCAATGCAAAGCAATCGGCAAAAGAGAGAGAGAGAAGAAATGTATTCTTCAGCTGAATTAACAGAAAAGTACAGTCCACATGGCCTAAATATCCTAAAGGCAGCAGATCCCATCTTATCTTGGAAGCTAAACATGGTCAGCTCTGGTTTATATTTGGAAGGGGGACCACCAATGAATACCAAATGCTGTATTCTATATTTCAGAGAAAGGAACTGATAAAACCACCTCTGAGTATCGCTGCGGGCAACTTGAAGGCACATACATTAAGGAAAATATTGTTCTAATCTGCACTCACCAGACTGCTGGCATTGGGACTGCACTTTTAAGAGCTATGTTTTAAGGAGCATATTGAAAAATGTGGCCAAGAGAAGATCCCTGAGGAGAGAGGTGTGGGATCTTGAAACCAAGTCTTATGGGGCATGGTTGAAAGAGTGGAGAAGAAAGTACTAAGAGGAAACATTACTGTTTTCAGATATCTGAAATGTTTTCACACAGAGAGATGATGAAGCAGATTTGCTTGTTGTTAGGAAGCATGACTAGGAAAGTCATGGTCAGCCATCTGTCAGCGATGCTATAGCTGCACGGCAGATCTGGCACTGAGCAGCAGGTGGTTTAGATAACCTCTAGGATTTCTTCCAGCTGTATCATTCTATGGCTGAATTTTGGCTCTATAAGCATTTTCTGGAGCTGGCCATCTCACAAGAGATCAGATGTGATAACTTTCCTCTTTACAGATAGATTAGCAGATTTTCTATAGTGAGCATATTTCATCCCATTTTATTACATCACTTGTTGGTAATTAAAATGAGATATTAAAAAATGCCAATAACCCTTCTCTGGCTTCCTTCCAAAGGAACTAAATCTCAATAATACAATTTAGGCATTATCTCCTCCCTTCCACACCAAAATTTCCCACCATTCAGAAATGGCCCAGGCATACAAACCAAGTGTTTAGCAGTATTTCACATCTATCTAATTAATGAAAAGGACAGGTTACTTACCTGTAACTAGTCCCTTGAGTGGTCTCCCAGACAGGCACATGTTTAGGTGCTGGGCTTCAAACAGTCTTTATTTGGGATGGTCCAAAGCTGAGGAAAGTTTTGAAAGAAGTGCATTCCACCTTTCCAGTATGAATGCCAAAAGAATGTTGTTCATGCTCTTCCTGATCAGTTCCTACTTACTTGTTTTTTCAAAAATGACCATCCTATGCTCTGATGGATTTAAAGTCAGTTTACTTCAGTTTAGGACCTGAACCTGAGCTGAGATTCAAAAAACCAACCTTCAGTTCTTTCCATTGACTGTGATGAAGAATAGGAAAATACTGATCATTTTTCTTCTTTTTGTTACAGCTGGTTAGAATTAGCAGGTTTTGTTTCAAAAGAGATTGTACTTGCTGAATTTCAGGACAGTAGGTGCAGGGTCTTTTGCATTACATACCTTTCCAAAAAACGTTTAAGGGATCTACCAGTAAAACTTTATGGAATCCTCTGTGGTGAATTTAATAGCTACACAGAAATAAAACAGGCATAAAAGTGATTAAAACCTACAGATCAAGTATGGCAATAATTGACTTAAAATCAAAGTGTTTGGGCTGCAGAAATAATGGTGGAGGCATTAACACATCTCTGCGAGGCCAGAACAGACATAAGTGGGCTGGAATTCTAAACTGTATGAAGTTACGGGTGTTGGGAATAAGTAAGTTCTGTGAGAAGGAGGGGAGATAAAGAGGTACAAAGAAGGTTGGGAAAAAGAAAAGGAGACTTAAAATATTGGGTTTGTAGAATCAGAGAGAATGAGTCCATGCTTTGGGTCACATTGGCAAAAAAGAGGGGCTGGAGGATTTGGAAGGCTCATTCTGAGCACTTACCCACTTAATGGTATTCAGGCACTGCTTGTCTCCCTACCTTCCTCTTCTTAGGCAAAGTGATTCATATATTTTGAGGTGGAGGTAATAGGAAAAGACTAGATGGAGCAGACCCCATAAGTAACCTGCCCAGGATACCAAACCAGCTGGGGTCTTGCCCATAAAATTGTTTGAGAACAGAATAAATCTTTGTTTAAACATATGTGCATGATAAGTGAGAAAGACAGAGATTCAGAGGAGTAAATTACATGCATGGGGAAAGTCCTCCCAGAAAATGGGTCAGTGGGTAAAGACCATGGCCTTCTTGTTTCCTCAGAGCTGTTATAGAAAAGATAGGAACCATGGAAATTTGTAGGAACTGTGAAAATGGAATCTTGACCAAAAAAAATTATTAGAGCAGACCACAGCATGTCAGAATTGGAATTTGTGAAAGTAAGATGATGAGGTCATCTGACAAAAACCCATGTTCTGTTGATTTCAATACCACATTTGTATGAAATAGCACATATCATACAGTTGCCCCTTTGGGCAAGAAACCTACAAGAATGCTTTAGAAGCATAGGTGAAACCAGGACTAGGGGAGTTATGGTGCTTGCAGGAGGGGGCAGAATGTTTCAAGTCTTTTTAAAAAGTGAACTCTTTGTGACATTAGGGAGAAGGAAGCACTATCCCTCCCTCAACAAATGGAAAAACCTTGGTAAAATATGCCCTAGGATCAGATAGATCTCTCTTTGCTCTTACATCTAGCTGCCAATGTCAATACCCTAATTAAATTAAAAAAAATTAAGAACATCACATTTTACCAAATTTTCACTTCAGCCACATGTAACTATGTATATGTAAATGCATTTTGGCTGTGCATGTGATATTATAATTTAAATGTATAATTTTAATTTTGCTAGTTGTTTATGTCATAACTATTACCATTACATTCAATAATATACAGAAATTACAATTAATGAGTAACATTAGTACAAAAACCATTACTAAGGATTCTATATGGTGTAGTATGGGAGGAGGTCAAGGGAGGGGGTGACACCATCAGTTACCACACTGAGTGACACCAAACCTAGTGAAACCACTCTTTCCTGCTAATATTCAAAGTAACTTGCCATCATTTCAGATAAGTAGTTATTGTCATACTTGCACATTAATACTTCCCCCCATCATTTAGACAACTAGAGCTATCCCAGGGTTCATCTAGCTATAGACAAACAGACAGAATTTATTTAAGGTCTTTGACCAAAATATCACAAAATTATATAAATATTAGCCAATAAAATCACACTTACAAAACTGATACATCTAAATAAAATCAAATTTAAAAAAATGTACCTGTAAACAGGAAACATTACACACCAACATAAAAGAGGGGATCTTTTAACATCTCGTTTCCCTCATTTAAGAGTAGTTATCTAACTATAGAAATAATGCAGCTTGACGTACTGTAATTCTATAGAATCCTGGAATTGGTATTTTTACAAGGTCTTTAGTTGTCTCTGCCAAAGTGTGCTAATGCCTACAAAACTACAAATCCTAGGATTCTGTAGGATGTAGCCATGGCAGTTAAAGTGTTATCAAATGTTATTATTTCTACAGTATAGATCAGTGGTTCCCAAACTTTTTCTGGCTACCACTCCCTTTCCTCTTGGGAGACAACCCTAGCACACACACCCCATGCATTTCTTGATATTAGGTCTATTGTTCTACTGCAAATTCAAAACAACCAATTTAGGTTACTGCTGCCTTTGCTCTCAGTCACCTTTGGAACAGCAATTGACCAATAAGCTGAGCAATGACTGAGAAGCCTCTTGCCTGTGCCAGCCTTGCAGCAAAGGCTGGCCTGGGAAAGAGGCTTCTCAGTTACTGCTTGACTGGCTGCTTGGTTACTGCTTCCCTTGCACCTAGTCACCCTGGAAGCAGCAACCGAGCAGCTGGCTGACCAACAATCGAGAAGCCTCTCACCCATGCTGCCCTTCCAGCAAAGGTCAATGTAGGCAAGAGGCCTCTTGGTTGCTGCTCAGCCAGCTGCTCAGTTGCGGCTCCCAAGGTGACTAGGTGCAAAGGGAGAAGCTTCTTCCTGGGAAGGAAGGACTCTCAATCTCTCTTCATTGGGCCAGAGAGGGCGCAGCCAGTGTATGTGTAGGTGGGTTCAGAGGACACATGCTCTGGACTGGAGACTGGTGTGGATGGGATAATGGATTTATTTTAACTACAGGAGACACCCCAAGGTGAAGGACTCTTTCCAAGAATCAACACCAGATACTCTTCCTTCTCTTTATCCAGAGACATGTCTTCCCCACACAGTTTCAAGTGCCCCCCAGCACACATACACCAACATTGGTTCTTTTGCTGTCTCTTCCCTCAGCTTCTCTGATGAAAGAAAGCAGGAGCAACAATGCAGCTTCAACTTGCCAGCCAAGTACCGGCAAAGCTCACAAAGATTAAGCAGGGTCCCAAATTTGAAAGCTATTTTTTTTTTTGCTGTTTCTTCTCCCCTGCCACCACATGCTCTAACTCCTTGCTCCAGTCAACCAGTCTGTCCCAAAATGGCACTGCTCTGAACTACAGAAGCAATGCCCTGCATCCAAACCTCACAAGTTTCCCAGTTGCTACCATCAGTACTAGCGAAAGATGTGGCTAAGGAAGTGAGCTTGCACAGACAGGCGAAGAGCAGGAGACACCACTACATGAAGTGATCAGTGAAGGTTTGTGGTGGTTTTCAGGGACCCTGGAAAGAAGTTTCATGCAACTCTCATCCCCACCATGGTCCTAAAGGCTGATGGTCCTCCTTGCCTTTCTTACATACCAGTACTTTGACTGAACACCCCCCCACTCCATTTTCCCTCACTGCCCCCCTGCTACCCCCTTTCCACCACCCCCTGGAAGGCATACCACCTCTGCACCCCTAGATCTTTCCACCACCCCCAGGGGGCATACCGCCCACTTTGGGAATCACTGGTATAGATAGATGTATACCCTGTCTCTCATATAAAACCAATATGGCACAATAGACTATTGAAGGGCATAGCAAGTAAAAAAGGTTCAGCTCTAGTAGGTACACAAGGATCAAGTATTAAAAAAAATTGTGCAGACATATGAAAACATATTTATTCTCAGAAAATCGGAGCATATGGATTTATTTATATTTATTTTATTTATTTCATTTCTATATCATCTTTCTCCCAGGAAGGGATCCAAGGTGGCTTACAAGATAAAAATATCTCCAAAACTTCACAGTAAAATTTTTAAAACAATTAAAATAATCTGATTAAAACAATATAAAATTAACATAAAAACATACTAAAGTTAAAAACATAACCCCACATAAGTTGATTTCACAATGTGAAAGAAAAAAAATTAAAGCCACTAAAAGAGTCTTTAATTCATGAGTGATAACAGTAGTACTCTGAATCAAAAGTGAGTCTTGAAGCCTCATCCGTAATGTTGCAGGGAGATGGAAAGTCTTTACTTAATCACATGTTGTCAGAAAATTTACTATTTACTCCATAACAGATTCTCCAAATAATTTCCAAATTAATTTTATGGGAAACTGGTATTCTACCCTGTAAATGGAGAAAAGCCCTTCAATATCATATAAGTCATGGAGGATAGAAGTGGGAAGGGCTCTGAAAAGCCAACCAGGGGAACTGATTCCATTTTCTATGTTATAAATGTTGATTTATATAAGCATTCTGCATTTTCAGATCAAGAATTTCTAACATATTTTTCTAGGGCACTCAGAACAGCTCTTGTTGTCATGGTAACAAAAAGATAACACAGATATGAGTCAAGATTGATTTCTCTGAAAGTACAAAACTGGGTTTGGGGCATAAAAATGGCAAAAGAAAACTAGGTTGGATCTTCACAAAGACAAGTTATGTACCTATATACATCGAAGACTTTCATGCTACAGCTTATCTCAGGGGACGTGTTCAGTGTTTCCTCTGGTCAAGTTCCTTTGCATCCATTTCACCTTCCATGGCCTGAAGAAGCGGACAAGATACTTGATTGAGTCTGTTCTGCATCTGTAACTTCAATCTGTACCCATTGGCTAAAATGGAGATGACTCCAGAGTGTGGCAGATGCCTTACTAGGTCAGGAGGAGGTTGTTGTCATCTAGTATGACTTCACCTGAACAGGACCTTCCTGGATCCAGAGGTATCTGAGAAGGACCATCCCATCACTAATATCCCCTTTGTGGGCAAGGTGCTCCATGTAGAGACTGAGCAACTTCGAATGTCCTTTGAAGAAACAGATGATGTGGTTCCATTTCAATCTGGCCTGAGTACTAAAACTGCCTTGGTTGCCCTGATTGATCACCTACTCCGGGTGAAAGACGGAGTCGTGCTAATCTTTGTTGATGTCTTAGCATCTTTCAGTACCATTGACCATGGCATCCTACTGGATTGATTCTGTGGAATGGCAACAGAAGACAGACTGTCAGAAGAACAGACTGCCAGAAATAATCCAGCTTGAGCCCACTTTAACTGTCCTGGCTCAACGCTAGGGAAACATGGGAATTGTAGTTTTTTCTGAGACATTGAGCCTTCTCTGTCAGAGATCTCTGGTGCCACAAAAAATACTGTTCCCATGATTCCCTAGCACTGAGCCAGGGCAGTTAAAGTGGTCTCAAGCTGGATTATTTCTTGCAGTCTGTTCAGGCCCTATGTTACCATCAGTTTGCTTCTATCTGCAGGGCTAGTTTAAGATAGTGGCATTGGGAATTCTGGTTCAGCACCATGGCTATTGCCACAAAGTTCAATTTTATCCTCCAAGCTGTTTAATATCTAGATGAAGTCTCTGACTGAGGTTATTATAACTCTGATGATTGGGTACCATTGGTTTGTTGATAATATTCAGCTATACGTCTTGTGATTGGAGTTGTCCTGGGATGTGCAGGTCTAGAGCAGTTTCTGAATGCTGTAGTGGACTGAATGAGCATTTACTGTAAATTTCTATACTGCTTCATGCCGAACTAAGCAGTCTCTAAGCGGTTTACAACGTGTAAGCCAATTGTCCCTAACAAGCTGGGTACTCAATAAATTATATCCACATTATACATTGTATCCACATTAGTGTAGATAGCAATTATAGCTGGATCTTGCTAGGATGGAGGCTGTGTGGATTGGTGGTTCCTGGGAACTGGATAAATGAGAGCCTTAGATAGAGTTGTACTTCCCCAATAAGTGCAGAGCAGTGGAATACTTCTGCATCCATCTCTGGTCCAAAACACACTGCAGAAATAATCCAGTATGACACCGCTTTAACTGCCATGGCTCTGTGCTATGGAATTCTGGGAACTGTAGTTTTGGGAGACATTTAGCCTTTTCTGTCAGATAGCTCTGGTGCCCAAACAAACTACAATTCCCATGATTCTCTAGAACAGGGGTAGGCAACCTTTCCCCTTTAAGGGCCGAGGGACTTCAGCTCCCAGAATCTCAGGAGCTATTGGCCAACATGGGACTATTGGCCAACATGGCTGAGGCTTCTGGGAGCTGAAGTCCCTCGGCCCTTAAAGGGGAAAGGTTGCCTACCCCTGCTCTAGAACTTAGCCACAGGATTATTTCTGCAGTGTGTTTTGGACTTTTAACATCTATGACTCAAAACTATGGAATGCTGGAGACCTTTGCGGCAGCCTTGGAGTGTCTCGGCTGCTGTGTATATTCAAGTGCAGAAAACTAAAAGGTTCTGCTCTGAAGTTGCATCTTCCTCTTGAAATTGTGAGTTGGGAACCAAAGACCCAACAACCACAAGAGGGAGGGGAAAAACCACGACAAAACAACAGGAGGGTTTCAAAACCACAGGAAAAAATGGAAGGGAGAATCTGACAATGCACTTAATAACTGTATCCAAGGAATAAAACCACCACTCTAACTTATATATAATAATGCATTATTTATATACACATATATAACCACATTATTCTTCTGAAAAACACTAAATATACATCCAAAATGCTATAAAGAGCAGTATGTAGAGAGATCTTGTAGCACCTTTGAGACTAACTGAAATAAAGAAGTTGGCAGCATGAACTTTCCTAGACTTCAGTCTACTTCCTCAGATGCATATATACTACAGTCGTTCCTCCGGATTTGCTGACTTCCCATTCGTGGTTTTGAATTTTGAATTCACAATTTTGAATTTGAATTATTGGGTTTACATAGCCTAGCTGGAATTCAAACACTGGTCTCCAAAGTTGTAAACCAATGCTCAAAGTGCTACATCACATTTAGACATAATGCAGAATAAATGCTACTGGACAACACACAGTTCTTCCTTAACAACAACAACAACATAACTCATTGTGGTATATATTATGTTAGAGTGGTGGTTTTATTCCTTGGATACATTTCAAAGATATAGCTGTATTAGTCTGTAGAATCAGTATGTAGAAAGATCTTGTAGCAAAAAAACCAGACTAACTGAAATAAAGAATTTAGCAGCATGAGTTTTCCTGGACTTCAGTCTACTTCCTCAGATGCAGATAGACTATGTGCATCTATATGCATCTGAGGAAGTAGACTTTAGTCTACAAAAGCTCATGCTGCCAACTTCTTCATTTCAGTTAGTCCCTTTTTTGGTAATATATTTTTATTATTTCTTTAAGAAAAAATACATACACTAATTCTTAGAATTTTTCTGATTTTCTTAATTTTTTAAGTGTTTTTCAGACTCACTACAATGTGGTTACTGTATATTAATAATTCACTGTTGTATATACTAAGATTGGTGGTTTTATTTCTTGGATCCAGTTATTCCTTTGATGTATCACAGTTAGAATGTACTAAAACAAATGACAGCACCTAGGGTAACCATACTTCCCCACAGGGAAACATTGAGGAATACTTGCCCATAGAGAATTATTGGGAAATACTTGCCTATAGATAAACATTGGGGAATACCTGCCCAACATACGGCCTGCCAAAGGATTTTGGGTGGCCTGCAAGGATGTGGAACGACTTCAAGACTCCTCTGCTGCTCGACCTTCTCCTGAGGATAAGGCCAGACAGCAGAGGAGGAGGATGGGCAAATGCTTGCTGAGCAAGGCTCTTCCACCATCATGCCCATAGAGAATCATTGGGAAATACTTGCCCACAGAGTAATATTAGGGATTACCTGCCCATAAAGAATCATTGGGGAATACATGCCCATAGAGAATCACTGGAGAATATCTGCCCATAGAGAATCATTGGGGAATACCTGCCCATAGAGAATCATTGGGGAATACCTGCCCATAGAGAATCATTGGGGATTACCTGCCAATACAGAATCATTGGGGAATACATGCCCATAGAGAATCACTGGAGAATATCTGCCCATAGAGAATCATTGGGGAATACCTGCCCATAGAGAATCATTGGGGAATACCTGCCCATAGAGAATCATTGGGGATTACCTGCCAATACAGAATCATTGGGGAATACTTGCCCTTAGAGAATCATTGGGGAATACTTGCCCGCAGAGGATCGTTGGGGATTACCTGCCCATAGAGAATCATTGGGAAATAGTTGCCCACAGAGTAATATTAGGATTACCTGCCCATAAAGAATCACCGGGGAATACTTTCCCATAAAGAATCATTGGGAAATACTTGCTCATAGAGAATCATTGGGGAATACCTGCACAGTGAGAATTATTGGGGAATACTTGCCCATAGAGAATCATTGGTAAATACTTGCCCATAGAGAAACATTGGGAAATACTTGCCCATAGAGTATCATTGGGGAATACGTGTTCATAGGAATCGTTGGAGAATACTTGCCCATAGAGAAACACAGAATATTTACAGGAGCAAGTTTGTTGTTAATTGCCCTTAAGTCGATCTTGACTCATGGTGACCCTATGGAGGAGATATCTTCAAGAGCCTCTGTCCTCCACTGCTCTGCTTAATTCCTGCAACTCTTTAATACCTGTGACCTCCTTAATAGAGTCCATCCATCTAACATGTGCCCTTCCTCTCTTCCTACTTCCCTCCACCTTTCCCAGCATTATTATTTTTTTCCAAAGAGTCCTCTTGTCTCATGGTGTGTCCAAAGTACAACAGCCACAGTTTGGTCATGTTGGCTTCTAGGGAGGTTTCCAGTTTGATCTGCTCTGGGACACAATTGTTTGTACTTTTGGCTGTCCATGGGATCCTGAGCACTCTTCTCCAGCATCAATTATCTCAAATGAATTTATTTCCCTCCTATCATCTTTCTTAACTGTCCAGCTCTCACATCTATACATGGTAATAGCGAATACAATGGCTTGTTTGAATCTAACCTTTGTCCTGAACTGTATATGTTTGCATTTTAGAATTTTTTCCAGTTCTTTCATAGCCACCCTCCCCCTTATTAGTCTTCTTCTGATTTCCTGACTGCAGTCCCCATTTCTATCAATGTTTGATCCCAGGTATGGGAATTCTTTTAGCAATGGAGGACCTGACAGAGGCATCCCAGCCACCCACCTGCCCCTTTAAGAATATCAGTGGCACTGGCGGCGTGGCCTCAGAGCCCCCGGCAGAAGCTATTTAGCCACCCCACTGGCCCGAACATCAGCAGCAGTCAAGGACTCGGCGGAGGCATCCCAGCCACCCACCTGCCCCCTGTTGGGGCAGTAATCAACACCGGCTGTGCAGCAACAACACTGGCTGCAGGCCCAAGTAGAGGACTAGGCGGAGGCTTTAAGCTGTCCTCCAATCCCCCAGTGGTGCAGCAGCAATAGTAGTAACAGGGTCGGGAGGGGGGCTCAGGCAGAGGCAGGATACTTCTATCTTCTGCAGTGGTTACTATTGGAAAAATTCAGGGGAGAAAGCTCCCTAGTCTGCATTAACTCCACTGCCATTGGCTGCAGCCTTGCGAGGGGGGGGGGGAGTTGGCTGGGAGGACACCTGCCTGCCCCAATTAGATTATATTACCATTCGTAGTGGTGCTGCGAGGAGGAAGCTAGCCAGGAGGCTATTTAATTGCCCCAATTTCCATCACCTCCTGTAATCGGCCGGGATTGATCAGGGAGCGGAAATCGAGGTTGTGCATGGGAAAGGAAATCGAGGTTGTGCATGGGAAAGGAAACAGAGGGAAGGGTTGCTACAAAAGAAGGCGGGATCGGTGTTTGATAGCTATCCGCTTTCAGTTCACTCTGTTGCCCAGAATGGGTTGGAGAGTGCACCAGCCATTCCACAGAACCTTACTCTGCTCTTCTGCAATGCCAGGTTGGTTAAGAATAAAACTCACATCATCTATGACCTCCTTTTAGATGAGGAGGCCGACTTGGCTTGCTTCACAGAGACCTGGTTGGGAGAAGACAGTGCTATAACCTGGTCACAGGCTCTCCCAGCTGGGTACTCTGTCAGTGAGCAGGTACGGGGAAGTGGGCAGGGGGGGCGGAGTGGCTCTGGTTCATAAGAACCTGACCTTGACCAGGATACCTGTCCAGAACACAGTCCACTTCGAGTGTATGTACCTGAGCCTGAAGACCAAGGATAGTTGGGGGATTCTGCTAGTATACTGACCACCCCGTTATCTAGCAGACTCCCTAACCGAGCTGACTCAGCTGGTCTTGGAGTTGCTGATGGAGTCGCCCAGACTTTTGGTTCTGGGCGACTTCAACATTCCACTCGAGACTAGTTCGTCAAATCTAACAGGTGCGGCTTGGGAGTTCATGGAATCCATTACAAACATGGGCCTATCCCAGTTGGTCGTCGGGCCTACTCATTGTGCGGGGCATACCCTGGATGCAGTCTTTAGTACGGAACAGGAATATCCGTGGGCAGAGATAATAAACACCTCCACATTGTCATGGACAGATCATTTCCTGATCAAGGCTGAACTAAGAACCATTGTCCGCCCCACTGAGGGTGGTGGACCTATTAGAATGGTCCGCCCTCGAAGGCTAACGGAACCAATTGGTTTCCAGAAAGCCTTAGAGGGTCTAATGGTTGGTAACGCCGGTGATTCTGTCGAAGCTTTGGTAAATACCTAGAACACCGACCTTACAAGGCTATCAACACAATCGCTCCCAAGCGTCCTTTCCAGCTGCTTCTAACCGTAAGCCGTGGTATACGGAAGAGCTTAGGAAGATGAAGCATGTTGGATAATGACTAGAGCACATTTGGCAGAAAACTCAACTCTTATCTGACAAGACTTGTTATAGGAACTTTCTTTGGTCCTATTGAGAGGCAATGCGTGCAGCGCAGAAATCTTTTTTCTCTGCACGCATTGCGTCTGCAGAGTCCCGTCTAGCAGAGCTGTTTAGGGTGGTAGGGGAACTGACACAGGTTCCACCTGCGCAGAACCCACTACTAATCCGACAACGGCCTGCTGTAATGCATTGAACAACTTCTTTGCAGATAAAACCTTTCAGATAAGAGCCGACTTAGATGCCAGTTGTAACAGAATTAACTGACAAGGTGTCCAGCAACTCCATTAATTAAATTATACTGGATTGGTTTCAATTTGTGAGTACCGATGACATGGACAAGCTCCTTGATAGAGTGAGGAAGATGACCTGCCCTGTCGATCCATTCCCATCGTGGCTGGCTGTCAATGCATCCCTCAGGGAAGGTAATGTTCCATCTTGTTTGAAGGAAGCAGTGGTTAGGCCACTTCTGAAAAAACCTTCCCTGGACTCCCTGGATATGAACAGCTATAGACCGGTCTTTCTGTTACCTTTTTTGAGCAAAGTGATCGAGAGGGCGGTTGCTCTTCAACTCCAAGCTGTCTTGGATGAAACCGATTATCTAGATCCATTTCAAACTGGCTTTAGGACAGAATTTGGAGTTGAGACTGCCATGGTTTCCTTGGCTGATGACCTTCATCTGGGCATCAACAGGGGTAGTGTGACCCTGTTGGTGCTCCTAGACCTCTCAGTGGCTTTTGATACAATAGATCACAACATCCTCTTGGATCGCCCGAGTAAGTTAGGAATTAGAGGCACTGCATTACAGTGGTTCCGTTCCTTTCTCTCAGGCAGATTCCAGACAGTGTTGCTTGGGGACAGTTGCTCTTCTAGGAAAGAGCTTACATGCAGCATCCCACAAGGCGCCATTCTGTCCCCGATATGAAGCCGCTGGGAGAGATCATTTGGAGTCATGGGGCGGGGTGTTATCAGTACGTTGATGACACCCAGATATATTTCTCCATGCCTCAGTCTTCAGCTTTGACTTGAGATGGCGTATCTCCTCTCAATGACTGTCTTAAGGCAGTAATGGACTGGATGAAGAAAAACAGATTGAGACTGAATCCAGATAAAACGGAGGTACTTACAATTGCGGCCCTGAAACTAGGTATTGGGATACAACTCCTTGAAACTGGACCTTGAAACTGTGGTGCATGCATTGGTAACCTCTCGTCTTGACTTCTGTAATGCGCTCTACATAGGGCTACCCTCATGCTTGGTCTGGAAACTTCAGTAAGTACAGAATATGGCAGCCAGATTGGTCTCGGGAACATTGAGAAGAGACTGCATAACACCTGTCTTAAAGTCACTTCACTGGCTGCCTATTAGTTTCCGGACACAGTACAAGGTGTTGGTTATTAGCTTTAAAGCACTACATGGCTTGGGTCCAACCTATCTCTGGGACCGCCTCCTTCCATATAATCCACCCCGCGCACTCCGGTCTTCTGGGAGGAATCTACTACAGCCTATAAAAACCAGGCTGTCTGTAACCTCCCAGAGGTCCTTCTCAGCAACCGCTCCCAGACTATGAAACGGCCTGCCGGATGAGATCTGTCATATTACCAACTTAGCCAGCTTTAAAAAGGCTGTTAAGACGGATCTCTTCCGGTAGGCCTTTCCTTAATAGATATCCTGGCCTTGGTGGGCTAGCCCACCCTTCTCTCTCCAATTCTCTGCTGCATGTGTTGCTGCTATTTATGTCATTGTGATTCTTTTAGGTTGTTTTAATTATGTTACTGTTTAATACTGTTTTAAGGGGTGGGCGGGTTCTGGGATTATTAGGCTGTTATTGTACTGTAGTTTATATATTTTAATATTGTAAGCTGCCCTGATTGCCTTGCAGAGGGGTGGGATATAAATAAATTTTATTATTATTATTATTATTATTATTAATTATTTTACTATTTCTATTTCTTCATTGTCTAGGTTGAACTTGTGAAGGTCCTGGGTGGTCATTATTTTTGTTTTCTTTATGTTCAGCATTAAGCCTGCCTTAGCACTTAATTCTTTGATCTTCCTTAGTAGGTGTTCCAGGTCTGTTACTTGCCCATAGAAAATCATCAGGGAATCATTGGGGAATACCTGCCCATAGCGAATCGCTAGGGAATACTTGGCCATAGGGAATCATTGGGAATACTCACCCATAGAGAATCATTTGGGAATACTTGCCCATAGAGAATCATTTGGGAATACTGTACTTGCCCATAGAGAATCATTGGAGAATACTTGGCCATAGGGGATCATTTGGGAACATTTTCCCATAGAGAATCATTGGAGAATGTCTGCTCTTAGGAAAATATAGGAGCTCCTATATTTCCCCATGGAGAAGTATTCTCCTATGTTCCCTTATGGGCAAATATGGTTTCCCTATGGGCAAGTACAGGACTGTCATTTGTTTGAGTACGTCCCATCACAAGTTCACAGTGCACTGTTGTCAGTTTTCTCCCTTCCATTTCTTCCCTGGGGAGAAAAAAATAAACCACCACACCACAAAACAAACAAACAAACAAACAAAAACAGAAGAGGAGTAGGCAAACTCCTATCGCCCCTTTTCCTTCCTTCTTTTCCCTCAGCCATGTTTTGGCTCGAGCCGGCGCCCCCGCTACGTCACTTCCGGGGCGGCCATTTTGGAGGCCTGTGTCTATCCTATCGGGGGGCGGGGTGGGTGGGTTTCCTACCGGATGTACCTGCGCGGATATCGACGGGGGGAAAGGGAGGATAACAGCAGCAGCAGCAGCAGCAGCAGCAGAAGAAGAAGCCGCCGCCGCCGCCTCTGAGGGGCTTGTCCGCCGCCCTCCGCCATGTCGGACTTCGACAGCAACCCCTTCGCGGACCCGGACCCCTTCAACAACCCCTTCAAGGTAAAGCCCAGAGATGGAGGAGGAGGAGAAAGGGGAGGCGGGCCGGGGAGCTCCGGGCGTCTCCCGCAGATGGAGATGGAGATGAAGATGGAGGAGGTGGGGTCGCCTCCCTTTCTCCCTCATGGAAGCCTCCCGGACAGGTCCTCCTTTTCCAGGACGCGTCCTCCATCCCAGCCTTCCTACACGTCCTCCCATTTTGAGCTTGACAAACGAAGCACGGATTTATCTCGATACCCGAGTGTTTTCTAGCTTTTATTTTGGTCACGTCCTCCATTTTGAGGTGCTTCGTCCTCCTTTGAAGGGTGACCAGCCGTCTTCCTTTCCCACAGGATGGCGTCCTCCATGCCATTTGGCTCTGTCCAGGAGGGATCCCAGCATGTCCTCCATTTTGAGCCTGACAAAAGAAGCTCAGATTTATACTCATAGTATTCGGCATTTTGTTTTGGTCACGTTTTCCATTTCCCCTTAAAATGCCCTCCATTTGGTGCCTTGCCCTCTTTGTAGGATGCCCAGCCGCCCTACTTTTTCAAGACGTGTCCTCCATTTCCGTCCAGGAGGGATCCAAAACGTCATTTTGAGCCTGATAGAGAAGCTCATCATACTATTCTGTAGCTTTTATTTTGGTTACGTCCTCCATTTCTGTCTTGAACGTCCTCCATTTTTTTGCAGCGCCTTGCCCTCTTTTGCAGGGTGACCATCCACCCTCCTTTCCCACAGGACATGTCCTACATTTCAGCCTTCTGTCCAGGAGGGATTCCGAAACTTCCTCCATTTTGAGCCTGATAGAGAAGTATGAATTTGCTAACACTCATAGTATTCTGTAGCTTTCATTTTGGTCACGTCCTCCATTTCCTTCATGAATATCCATTTTTTGCGGTGCCTTGTCCTCCTTTGCAGGGTGGCCAGCTGTCCTCCTTTCGCACAGGACGTGTCCTCCATTTCAGCCTTCTGTCCAGCAGGTATTCCATTTTGAGCCTAACAAAGAAGTACAGATCTATATCAACATGAGTGTTTTTGAGCTTTTATTTTGGTCACATCCTCCATTTTTTCTGGAATGTCCTCCATTTTGAGGTGTCTGGTCCTCCTTGGCAGTGAGGACCTCTGGTCACCCTGGTCCCAAAGACCCTCCCTCTTTGGCCAGTGATGAAACCCCTTTATCTGGGGGGACAGGAGGCTTTTTATTCCAAAGGCATCCTTCCTTCTCCTTCTCCGTCTTCTTAGATCCTTCCAGGGGGCTGTTTTTGGGGCGAAAGCCTCCTCTCACCTGTCCTTCCATGTCTGTTTTTCCCCATTTCTTCCTTTTAGGTCCAGAAAACATAACCTGGAGTTGCCGTGTTGACCATATAGCAAAGTACAGTATTATCTACAAAATACACATTTGGTGAGCCCAATAAAGGTATCACTGTTTTGTAGCTTTTTGATGATGCTGTACTTTCCTTGGTAGAGGCCAGGGCAACCAGGTGATCCTATGAATGGACTTTTGGGGCTCTGAGGCTCCTCTCAGATAGGTTTGTTGTTATTGGTCCAAACACACACTGCAGAAATAATTCAGTTTGAGATTGCTTTAACTACCTGGTTCAGTGCTAGGGAATCCTGGGAATTGTAGTTTATTGTGGCCTCAGAGTTCTCTGACAGAGGAAGCACAATGCCTCACAAAACTGTAGTTCCCAGGATTCTCTAGCACTGATCCATGGCACTTAAAATGGTCTGAAACTGGATTATTTGGACAGTGTGTTTTGGACCATAGTTAATCATCCTCGGGTCACCCCAACTCATGACAATCCTGTGGATGAGACACCTCCAAACTTCTGTCCTCTGCTGCTCTACTTAAGTCCTGCAAATACCTGTGATCTCCTGAACAGAGTCCATCTAGATAGCATGAGGTCTTCCTCTCCTTCTACTTCACCTTTCCTGTATTATTGTCTTTTCTAACAAATCATGCCTAGTGAGTCATACATCTCATGAAGTGGTCAAAGTACAACAGCCTCAGTTTAAGCCATCTTGGCTTCCAGGGAGATTTCAAGCTTGATCTGTTCTAGGACCCATTTGTTTGTCATTTTGGCCATCCATGGTATTCTTAACACTCTTTTCCAGCACCACATCTCAAATGAGCTGATTTTCTTCCTGTTGCCTTTTTTCACTGTCCATGTCTCACATCCATACACGGTGATGGCGAATACAGTGGCATGGACTATCTTGACTGTAGTGTTCAGAGTTATGCCTTTACATTTTGTAATCTTGTCCAGTTCTCTCATAGCAGCCCTTCCCAGTCTTGCATCGACACTGCAGAAATGATCCAGTTTGGCACAACTTTAACTGCCATGTCTCAGTGGTATGGAATCTTGGGAATTGTAGTTTGTTATGGCACCAGTGCTCTCTCATAGAGAAGGCTAAATGTCTCTCAAAAGTACAATTCCCAGAATTCTGTAGCATTGAGCCATGGCAGTTAAAGTAGTTTTGGATCCAAGTTCCCACTGAAACATGAGGCTCACTGGATGATCTTGGGTCTGTTTCTGTTTCTCCCATTTTGAGACTCAGAGGATTACTGTGAGGATAAGGTGGGGAGGAGAAGAGCCATGTGCATTGCCTTGAACTTACTGGAGGAAAGTGGGATTGTAGCTGATAAATAAACTAAGGGCTTGTTCCCACTGAAATTTAAAACCGATTTGCGATTCGCTGTCACTCTGAGTCGGTAAATTGATTCCACTTGAGGCATCATTCCCACTATGAAAATGGATCTTTTCATTATTTCATGGATTCACTTCTTTTTTGACCCACTGGTTCCCACTGGTATTTGCACCACTAGATGATGCAGGCTCAGAATCAGTAGCGATTGATCTGTCATGTTTTTTAAAAAATGTCAATCATCCGATTTGCATCTCCGCATCATCAGTGATGCAGCCATGCATCATTCCAGCAACATTGAATCCCTGTTAGGAGAGCCCTTGCTCGCTGTAGAGGTTTTACAGAACAACGAGAAATTGCATATTCTATCATAAAGTAAAAAACCCACACATATATTCCCCCCCCCCAAAAGAAAACCACGCCATCGTCTTACCTCTTGACACACATGCATGGGTAGACAAAAGGCAGCGCTCAAACAAAGATGGTGGATTTCAAGCAACCAGAGGCTGGATGGGTGACACCCCTCAGCCAACCCCTCTGCCATTGTCCCTCCCCTCCAATAAGATGCGATTCAGATTCAAACATTGTTCCCACTTGCTGAACATGCTTCAGAATTTATTCTTTTCAAAAGAACTGCCAAAAAACTAGTGTCAGGAAAGACCGATTTTTTTGCGTTTGCCTCGCTTCATCATGACTGAAACCGAGCACAATAGGATTGGAACCAGCTTCAAGTGGGAATGATGGACATATAATCTGGTCAGCAATTCTCTTTAAATCATAGTGGGAACAAGCCCTAACTGGAGTATCCTAAAGATCAGGACTTTTTGAAAAGGTAGCAGTTTTGTTGTGATTTGAGTTACTTAGGTTACGACCCACTTGCTCTGATGTATACCTGCCCTTTTGCTGATTTATGTGCAAAGCTGCAATAGTGACTTACAGAATCACTATAAGCTGTTATATGATAACTTAACGTTGCTTAACATACTTGTTCTACATGATAAAATTTGTTCTTGGGTTGTGTAATCACTCTAAGTCCTCTTTGCATAAAACTGCTGAAAATCCTTATTTCACATGAACAGATTTGGTCTCTTCCGTTAACTTTCTCCTTTACAAAAAGCTATTAATTTGATTAATTTACTATTAATTTGAATATATACAAATTGTATAAAAAGACTTGGGATAGAAGCTACAAAGTATTTAGATACTTTATGTTATTGCACTAGTGCCCTGTTTGTGTTGGGTCTGTGACTAGATGCCTGGTAAAATATGTCAAGCAAAATGAGTTTGTGGACTTAAAATCCAAACAACTGCTTATTTAGTTGGCTTCTTAGCTGTATAATGCTCGAAGGTCTTTCTGCAATTTCTAGTCTGTCATTGGATATATGTGCTCCTTACATCAGCCATCACTCTGGTTTGTAGTATATAAAGATGATTTAACAGAGGATCTGGCCAGAGATAAATTTGGAAGAATGGCCATAGTGTTGATGGAATAGCTTTAGCCTAGGATACAGCAATTCCTTCTCTGCTCTTATTCTTATCCTATTCCCCCACTCTTCTCATGAGGGCCCTGCCTCCTTGGGAAATATGAATTTGTGCTCCTAAACATTAGGACAGAGATGGGGAACTATAGCAGATGGAATGGCAATTTTTGGGCCAGGCTGCCCCAATTTTGGGTACAAATCAGCTGAAAATAGCACCTTGAAGGGAGAAAAAAACCTGGTTCTGATTTGGCATCCATAATTTTCACCAATTTTCTGCTGGTTTTGCAGGGGGAGAATTGTTTAGACCAGAGGTAGGCAACCTTTCCCCTTCAAGGGCCGAGGGACTTCAGCTCCCAGAAGCCTCAGCCATGTTGGCCAATAGTCCCATGTTGGCCAATAGCTCCTGGGATTCTGGGAGCTGAAATTCCTCAGCCCTTAAAAGGGAAAGGTTGCCTACCACTGGTTTAGACTCTAGAGGTAGACTGTGATGTCTTTCTTATCTGAAAAAGAACTTTTGGTGGGGACTTTGGGAATGCGTAATGGGACTGAAAAAAGAGTTTAGGAGCTGCATACCATATGCAGGCCACACTTTTCCTCCTCTAGGGAAAGAATCATAGAATTGGAAGAGATCTCAAGGGCTATTAAGTCCAACTCCCTGCCATGCAGGAATACACAATCAAAGCACACCCAATAGATGGGCAGCCAGCCTCTGTTTAAAGACCTCCAAAGAAGGAAACTCCACCATTTTCCAAGTGAGTGTGTTCCACTGTTGAACAGCTCTTACTGTCAGGAAGTTCTTCCTAATGTTGAGGTGGAATCTCTTTTCCTGTAGTTTGCATCCATTGCTCTGTGTCCTAGTATCTGGAGCAGCAGAAAACAAGCTTGCTCCATTCTCAATGTGACATCCCTTCAGATATTTAAACTGGGCCATCACCCCACCTCTTAACCTTCTCTTTTCCTGGCTAAACATATGCAGCTCCCTAAGTCTCTCCTCATAAGGCATGGATTCCCTACCCTTCACCATTTGGTCACCCTCCTCTGGACACGCTCTAGCTTGTCCACATCTTTTTGAATTGTGTCCAGAACTGGGCACAATATTCCAGGTGAGGCCTGACCAAAGCAGAGTGGCATTTGCCTGGGAAAAAGCAGTTAAAATTGTGTCCTAATAGGTTATTCATCCCAAATAAAAATACTAATCGGGTCTTTTTACTATCAGATTTTAAGAAAGTGAAGGCTGCAAGAGGCAATGCTACTGGGTTTCAATAAAATAAATCCTTTCTGCTTGCCCCTTGCCCCACCTCTCTATCCGAGAACTCTCCAGTTTTCATGTGCATCCTTTTGCCCTGACAGTTCTGGTTTCAGCTAAGTTCTTCATATGTAAAAATAAATAAATGGTTCTATGTATTCATTAAATTCCAAGTTTCATTAAGAGCTCAGTTCTGTACATGTTTACGCAGAAGTAAGACCCACTGAATTCAGCCTTAGTCCCAGTAAGTCCTTAGCCCTTAGTAAGTGTATTTAGGGTTGTGGCTTCAGTACAGTGTGGTAAATAAGTGTAAATGTCCTTAGCACATAATAAAAGAAGCAGTATAACACATTAGTGTGGATAGTAATTTCAGTTACCCATGTCATGTTCATTCAATTGATTTTGTTTACACTGCATACTGGGTTTGTCCAGGTAAGTTAGTATCCATCAAATCATCGCAAGTAAACCTCCTGTCAGTCAGAATAACTGTCCATTATTTTAAACAAGTAATTAGATGTAAATTTATGTTTAAAATGGATTACAAATTCAATTTAGATGCATTTTTCCAGTCTGTTGGAAGTGTATCATTTTAGTGCAATGATATGGGAAAATACTTATCTACATTGGACTCAATCTGTATATTTGTCCTGTTTACAAGAATTTCTTTCTTTCTTTCTTTCTTTTTTTTAAAAAATAGACTATAACCAGCTGGATGATTATTAACTTTAGTGGTCACATGGATACTATTTTTCAATCAGTGTATAACTTATATGTTTGGGAGAGATTTGTGTAGCCATTAGCATCTCATCTGCTATCAGATGGAAATAAGGAAAGAATGTGAAGTTAAGGAAGTCACCAGTTTACTGAAGATCATTGATTTTCCATTTGTAAAGCCTTTATTTCTAATCTGAGAGAGAAGAAGAGAAACAGTTATCATTTGCACAGAACTTGGAGGGAAATTAAACAGTGTTACTAGGAGGTCTCCTTTCTAGCTCCTCATCATGTAAAAAAGAGAGGCATGGCATCTAGTGGCATTTCTAAGACTAATTTACAGTCAGCTTTCATATCTGTTCCATTTTGGATTCTCAGTGGATGCCACATATTGGGGGACCTCAGGTTCTGTTCTTCTCAATGATGGCATGACGTCTGCATGGCCAGATTGGTGTGGCCGTGTTCATATGCTGCCATTGAGGAGAATGGGTGGGGACATCCATGAATGCTTCAGTCCACAGATGGCAAGCCCGCGGATAGAAAGGGCCGACTGTATTGGAGCATGAACGTTCATGGATTTCAGTCTACTTCAGATGCATTGGTGGAATAATATATTCAGGTCATCAGTGTTCCATCAATGCATCTGAAGAAGTAGGTAGAAATCCACAAAAATGCTCAAATAAATCAGTCTTAGAAGTACCACTAGATTCATTCCTCCATTCATTTTTATATTAAAACAGACAACATAGTTATCTTTTGAAAGTTGTGTTGTAAGAGTTTGCAAGCACAAGAAGGGAAGAAACAGTTCCCGCAACTGTCATTTTGGCCAAATAGAAGGAAGAATAATTTAGAATCAGTATCCTTGCGTCTATGAGTCTTTAAAAGAATGGATTGTATTTTCTCAATAAACCATGTCGTAGTGCAGTCTTCTTTCAGGCTAGAGTGTCCTGTTTCATTTGGATGAAAAATAAAGTTAATGGAAGTTAGAATTCCTTATGCCTTCTATAAGCCATAAAGTCTATTAAACTTTTCAAGTTGGCCTGCTGTATTAGTCTTGGCGTTGAATGACACTGTTGATGCAAACTCCGTATTTCTAATTGATACAGTTAACTGAATTACAGGTTAATACAGAAGACAAGATAATCACGAACTAGAATGTGAAAAGGAATTGAATATTGTAAAGGATACTGTCTGTGAGCCACAGAATTGTTGATCCAAGTGATCCATATTACTATTTAAAAACAACTAATGCTTGGTTTGCATGAAATACATGTTTATTGTTGAAAATTGTCAGAGTTTCAGAACATCTGATGAGGAAACAGTAAAAAGAACATGAATTTGGACTTCAGGTAGAAACTGGGTATAAACAAGTAGTAAAGGAAACCTTGACATTCTAGCTTTTTGCATCATACTTAAAACAGGGCTAGGTCACTTTAACTGCTCTGACTACCTCCTGTTGCATTTTGGGGTTTGTAGTTCAGTGAGGCATAAAGGCTCTCTGTATATTCTAAATACCCCTTCCTAAACTACATGTTCCAGAATGCAACAGGAGTCAGTCAGAGCGGTTAAAGCGACCTAGCCCCGTTTTAAGAGTGTACAGTGATAGTCTCCATTATATCTCCCAAGGACTATTATAGAAATGGAGATAGAAATGCAGTTTAAGTAAATATTCTCTAGAGTTGTGGTTCCTCTGTTCTAGAACCCTAGAAATTCCCAGCATGAAGGCCAATAATGGTGAACCAGCTTCCCTGAAAGAGAACTTGCTTCCCACTAGCCATCAGTGTGTAGTTATGGGGGAGTGCTGCATTAAACGACACCACACCTTTAGGTATTCTTGACAAATTGATCAACATGAGAAAAGGCGAAGGTTTGGAGACCATTACTTTAAAACAAAACTAGACATATAAGATGCTTCCTACGGTGGTGTTGATTATTTATTCATGCAAGGTTATAAATCTAAGGCTTTGTCGCCAGTAACTCTATACAAATAATTAGGCAAATCACAGTCTTCACAAAGTTCCAAAGCTTGGGGGTTCTTTCATATTGAAATTTGATCATTGTTGGAAGTCAGTGAGCCCAATACTGTGAGAGGCAGAATTATTAATTTTCATATATTTCTTTCTATCTTGCCTTTCTCTCAAAATTAGGGTTCAAGGCAGCTGTAAAAGATAACTAATGGAAATAGATTCTGTAGCAGAGTTCTGTTGTAGTCTCCATATTTGTATGTTGGTGAATTTATTGTTGTATTATAATCACTTGTGAATGTTGTAGTTGTGTATAAAGTGTTAAGTGATCTGACATGAATACTCCCAAGTCACAATGGTGGATTTGTAGTTACACTAGGCTTGACCGATCTTACAGAGCAGTTTATTGGACCTCTGGCAATGGTGACAAATTAGGATGATGACGGTGATGATTTTATATCCTGCTTTCCTCCCGGTATTGGGACTCAAGGGGGCTAACAAAAAATTTAAAACAGCATAAGTTAAAAACAATATACAAAGTTTTAAAAACAATTAAACAATTTTTACATGTTAAACATTACACATTAAAATTTAAAAGGTATCAACATTTAAAATGTATTAAAGCTCTATACAGATCTTAAAAATCTGAATTATATAGCATTGAAAGTCCAGCTCTTGTCAGTTTGAGAAAGCCTGATGGCATAAGAATGATTTTATCTGTCACTGAAAGAGGAACAGGGGTGGGACCATCCTGGAGTCTCTAGGGATGGAGTTCCAGAGCCTGGGAGCAGCCACCGAGAAGGCCCTCTTTCTTGTTTCCACCAGACAATCCTTAGAGCAGGGGTAGGCAACCTAAGGCCCGGGGGGCGGATGCGACCCCCTGAGGCCTTTGGACCGGCCCCAGGCTGGTCCTGCCTCCGCCGCCGCCACCTGCCATGATGATATTGATTATTGTTGTTATTACTTGTTCTTGGGGTTTTCTTGGCAAAATCTCCACAGGGGGTTTGCCATGGCTTTTCTGGGGCTGAGAGAGTGTGCATGCATATATTTTTTTAATTTTTAATTTTTATTTTTAAATATTATTTATTTATTTATTTTTGGTGCTTCAGCCCCCCCATTGTCTGAGGGACAGCAACCCCGCCCCCGGCTCAAAAAGGTTGCCTACCTCTGCCTTAGAGGGTAGTGGGACAGAGATGATGATGATGATCTTAGTGCTCTAGTGGGCTCGTAAAGGGAGATATGCTCCTTCACATAACTTGAACTGGTAAAAGTTAAGCACAGTTTAAGGGAAAATGTTTTTTTAAAGCTGTGAGTTAAAAATGCACAATTTCTCTATCATAGGGAACTGCGTGTAGTACTTCTGTTGGTGTCACACTTGTAACAATAAAGCTCATGTTGCTTGATCAATTTGATAAGTTCACACTACTTTTATGACTTCTTGGTGAGCACTAGGCTAAAGATTCTGTTTTTTTAACATGCTTTATTAACAGCCATTGTATAGTTATAGTACATGAGGGACAAGAGTATGTATAGCCCTGATGCTCATTCCTAGTTGTTTTATATTATAAACCATGAAATACAGTTGTATTGTTTGGCAAAATAGGCTCTTTAAACAGTAGTCTGTAGCCAAAATAGAAGCCTCCCTGTGATCAATATGGTTAGCTGAAAAGGAATTTAAAGTGCACTAAAGTGCTTCTGCTTTGGTCAGGCCTCACCTGGAATACTGTGTCCAGTTCTGGGCACCACAATTCAAAAAGGATGTGGAGAAACTAGAGCGTGTCCAAAGGAGGGCAACTAAAATGGTGAAGGGTCTGGAAACCAAGCCCTATGAGGAACGACTTAGGGAGCTGGGGATGTTTAGCCTGGAGAAGAGAAGACTGAGAGGTGATATGATAGCCCTGTTTAAATATTTGAAGGGATGTCATATTGAGGAGGGAACAAGCTTGTTTTCTGCTGCTCCAGAGACTAGGACCCGAAACAATGGATGCAAGCTGCAAGAAAAGCGATTCCACCTCAACATTAGGAGGAACTTCCTGACAGTAAGGGCGGTTCGACAGTGGAACACACTCCCTCGGAGAGTAGTGGAGTCTCCTTCCTTGGAGGTCTTTAAGCAGAGGCTGGATGGCCATCTGTCAGGGATGCTTTGATTGGGAGTTCCTGCATGGCAGGGGGTTGGACTGGATGGCCCTTGTGGTCTCTTCCAACTCTATGATTCTATGATTCTATGATTCTAAACAAATCATGAAATTATCATATTTCATAGCCTAGATTCTGCTGCAAATAAGAAACCCATCATGGAATGCAAAGGTTGTTTTTTCTGCAATTTTAGCATGCTTATTTGGGTTCTGTGGTATTTTCCCCTTTGGAATTCTGTACTAATTGTAGCTGTGAAGTTCTAAATCTCTTTGAAATTATAGTTCTGTTTTTATAGTAGCTTTGATTTTTTTTTAAAAAAATACTTGAATTATAATTTTCAATTTGCCTTATTTTGTACATCATCTAGAAAACTATAGTTGCTGGGATACTTACAGATGAAATAAATAAGTAAACAATGGATAACTATATATATATATAGATATATATTAATTCTTAACTAAAAGAATAAACTTATACAAGGTAGAGGTATTAAAGTGAATCAAGAAAGAAAATAAATAAAATGAGGTAGTGTAAAATGATGAAATACTAGAAAAATAAGATAAAGGTAAGATTAGATATAAAAATAAGAAAGTATATCCAGATGGTGAAATAGCTTGGGTGTAAAAAGAGAATACCACAGGGAAGAAGTAAGGAATAAGGAAGACAAAGGATTAAATGGAAGAATAGGTAATAAAGATAGCTAGATGTTAGAGAGGATAGTATGAAAGTTGGAGTGGTTTTTTAATGGTGGAGGGTGGGGAAAGGTGTATACTAGACGTTCAGCATAAAATAAGCAAGGGTAAAGGTGTGAAGTTTGAGTGTCTGGTATGATTGTAAATTTGGTTGTGTATAATTGTGTATGATTAAGTTTATGAGTGAGTATAAGTTTGATGATATGCAGGTGTTTCTATGTGTGTATACATGTGTGTATGTGTATATACACACAGAGAGACTGCTGGAGGGTATGTGGAATGTCTGTAATTGCTTTGTTTTTGTTTGTTCTTTTTAACAATAAAGGTATTTAAAAAAATAAAAGAGGCAGAGGGAAGATCATGACACCCCAATGGAGAGGAGGGGTGCAGCTGGGGGGCAATGGGGCAGGAGGTATCAAGCAAAGGGTGGCAGAGGGAGAGAGTGTGTGTATCTGTCTGTGTGTGTGACATGTGGAGGAGACCCTTGGAAGGAGGCAGCAGTGTCATTCACTGTAACTCACCCAGTAGTAGGGCTGCAGATCCAAAGCAGGACCTCGGTCTCACCCATCTTGATTGGCAGTGAAGATAAGGAAGCCTTTTGGGTTTTTATTTGCTTCAAAACACCCAAGGTGTTTGCATCAATTGGCACCAGAGAGTGTCTGCTCTTCTGAGAATCAAAGAGCTGCTGCTGTACACCGTGCCCACAAACATGCGCAGACACACACAGATTGTAGATAGCAGAGCCATGGGTGTGGTTTCTTCCCATTAAAACAAAAAATTACAATATTTAATTTTATTAATATAATAAATATTTGGTTACCTGTGGCTGTCTTGTTCCCTCTTTCCTGTAGCACTCAATAAATAAATTTTATTATTATTATTATTATAACCTTAGGAATTTAATGAGAACGCGTATCTCCTAAGAACCTAGGAAGGAAAGTGTGGTAGCCAGAACTGGTAAAGTGCTGTCTGTCATCTCCCACAGTATTTATCTTGGGGCCTTTACAGACTGCCAGAAATAATGCAACTTCAGTCCACTTTAACTGCCCTGGCTCAGTGCTAGGGAATAATGGGAATTGTAGTATTTTCTGAGACATTGAGCATTCTCTGCCAGAAAGCTCTGGTGTCACAATAAACTACAGTTCCCATGATTCCCTAGCACTGAGCCAGGGCAGTTAAAGTGGACAAGTTGCATTATTTCTGGCAGTCTGTAAAGGTCCTTTGAGAAAAAGAAAAGCATATAGATGCATACTTACTTACCTAAGGTTGCATCCTCATTGCAAAAATAATCCAGTTTGACACCATTTTAACTGCCATGACTCAGTGCTGTGAAATTCTGGGAATTGTTTAGTGAGACATTTATCTTTCTCTGTCATAGAACTCTGGTGCCACAACAAACTAGAAGTCCCAGAATTCCATAGCATTAAGCCATAGCAGTTAAAGTGGATTGTTTCTGCGCTGTGGATGCAACTTTAGTAATATTTAAGGCACTTGTTAGGTAACACATCTGGCAACATTTAACAATTTCTAAATAAAATCTGATAGCAGATAACAGAAAGTCCAACATAACAGCAGTAGTGGCCGTAAGCAAGAACCAATCTAATCATGTCCTTGGGAGTAAGCCCCATTGAATAGGGTGAAAATGTGGTATTGACACCAAACCTAGCCATCTCACTGCTAACACTTGTTGTTACCTGCCTCTCTCCAAGGCTCAAGGCAGGGTACAACATAGATTAAAATATAATATGTAACTAAACACATGAAGCTAGTCAAACACACAGGCTAAAACACGTAAACATAGAATTAAGATAACCATTGCATGTTAAAATCACCCAGGCATAAAAGTAAAAGTATACCAATTTAAAATGCATAATTTCAAATCAACTGGGTGGGCCTGCTGGAAGAGATAGCTCTTTAATACTGTTTTAAATTCACACAACATGTTTAACTATCAAATCTGCCCTGTCAAGTCATTCCACAGTGTAGGCATTCCACAAAAAGGTCTTTGGGTCCAAAATGTACTGCAGAAACAATCCAGTTTGAGACCACTTTAACTGCCATGCTGTAGTTGGGTGACACATTTAAGCCTTCTCTGTCAGAGAGCTCTAGTATCACAATAAACTACAATTCCCTGGATTCCCTGTCACTGAGCAAGGGCACTTAAAGCAGTCTCAACCTGGATTATTTCTGCAGTGTGTTTTGGACCTTGGTGACAGCTGCCAGTGTAGTCCTGGCTGGTTGAAGTAGATGCCGCCCAGACGATCTGAATTTACAGGGCAGATTATACAGGAGGAGGTGATCCCAGAGATAACCTGGACCCAAAACATGTAGGGCAGTGGTACGCAAACTTTTTGCTATTGGGACCCCCTTTTACATCTCCAGGCGAGCATCACATATACATAGGCCCACTCGCTGTAGTATATGAATAAAAATACTTTGTTTATTTAGTATGCATATTTTTATTTGCACATTCATGTATATTCGTATTTTAACATTTAATGAGGAAATAATGTATTAGAACAGTTTTATTTAAGTAAATTCAATATGTAAAATTTACACATAAAAAAATTAGAAAGAGTAGGAGGGATCAGGGCGTACAAGTCTTGCCCCCCCTCGCCTTGAGCAATTTTCACACACACACACCTCCAGGGGTCCCACCCCACCATTTGAGAACCACTGATGTAAGGCTTTAAAGCTAATAATCAACACTGTTCCTAATAACACTTAACTCCAGATCCTTTGTTTAAAAAGTTGAAAAGATCTGATAACTCTACTGCTCCCCCCCAACCCCGGAAAACCATGCATGTGTTCCTGTTTCCTGTTCTTTATCCAGTTATTGATCCATAATAAAACCTAGCTTTTTCTGCTATGCCTGCTTTACTTAGAATTAACTGAGAGAAGGACTGTCAAAAGTTATATAAAAATGTCTAAAAGATCACTCCTATTCACTCGTATGCTGACACCCTCAAAGAACTCTGAGGTTAATTAAACCATGTTGAAATTTCTTCAGCTACATGTGTTCTTCCATGTTCTTGATAATGTCTCTCTGTTTGCATGTTTACCTTCAAGTTGCCTGTCAACTTGTGCTATTGCAACCCCATGAATTTCATAAGGTTTTCTTAGGCAAGGAATACTCAGAGGTGGGTTTGCCAGTTTCTTTCTCTGAAGTGCTTGATAATATTACATTTAATGATGCTTTCCACCAATTTACCTGGAAGGGATGTTAAGCTAAACCCTTGGATCCCTTTTTAAAAGCTGGTGTTAGGTTGGCATCAGCCCTAATGTAGAGTCTGATCTTGGGGCACGTTGCATATATGTGTTAGATCAGGAATGCGACTTTTGAGTATTTAGAGAATTTTGTGTGAATTCCATTTTGTGACAGTGATACATTAATTTTAGGCATCTGTCATCACACACACAAATAATTCATTCAGCTTCTGTGTAGTTTCCCTTTGGTACTGTTTTAGCTTGACATCCTTTGGCCTAGCTTCCTTCCTAGCCAGTTTCTTGCCTCTGAATATATTACGGTGTTAAACGATTTTTCATTGTTGAGTAACATGCACCTTAAAATACTTTTTTGCATCCCTTTTATTAACTGCTTGCAATTATTTTGAATGCAAACTTGTGTTTTTATTTTCATCATTTGGACAAGTTCTCAATTTTATGAAGGAAGCTGCCATTCTTCTAACACTGGGGAAAGTATAATGTAGCATAGCCAATTGTGAGCAGTGCTGAGAAGGCTTAATTTTTCTGATTTCTTAAGGGCTTTCATGTTTCTGCTTTTTATTCATGATGGGATACTCTTTGATTTGGTGTTACCTTTTCTGATATATAGTATGCATTCTGGTTAAGTTTTAATTACGGTATTTGCTTTACAGTGACACCCAAGCTTTTGAATAAATTGTAGTCATGTTTATGTAGCTTTATGTTAAGTATAGTGACTGCTCTGATGGCGAGAGTCTTCTGATTCTTGTCTCTGGCATTTTCAGCTTGTCCCAGGCAAACAGAGGAATGGGGAATTACAAGACAGGGAGTAATAGTACACTATATACCATTTTGTTTATATTTGAAATGGAATATTTGAAATCTGTAATTGAAATGGGATATAAGGTACTACTGTGCCTTTCTCTGGAAGTACTGTGGATCAATCTACGCAATTTGGTTATTTTTTGTGCTGTCCAGAAACCGAGGCAGGAGTCATATGACCCTATTAATTATGGAAAGTAGCAGTTCATCAGAGCTGGAAAAATCATGTGGCTTTTAATATAATCAGAAAATTCGATACTAATGTTTAAGAATGTTATCATGTGTTCTGTCTTTAACTAGGCAAAGTGCCAAGACTTCATGTTCAGTGGGTTAGATACTTTGTACTTATACTTACTAACATTGTTCCATTTATATGCAGAGTTCTTGCTGTATTCTAAAAATCAAAGCCAGTTTAACAAAATCTTCTCTTTTTGTTTTCTAAAAAATAAACTTTAAAACTATTGCACTTTCATTGTAACTGTAATATGCCTCAAAACTCTTGGTGTTAGGGCAATTATTGAGATCCTCAAACCATGCAATTGTCTAGGAGCCATCTTGGCATGTTACAAGAAAGCAATAAGACAGGATCTGTGAGTGCTGAGAGGGAGGTGGTTTGTGTCAGACCATGTGTATGGTTCTGTCATGATGTGTTATGATATGATATGATAGTATAATGATATAGCACTGTGATAATCTGATGAGATATTGGGGGGATTGATGGTGGGAAATGTTGAAATGTACTGGTATTAATCAATTGGGGCTATGGGCATGGGAACCAACAGGGGAGGGGACAGGATGAAAGTTTATGGTTTTATGGCCTTGCTTTTCCTGTATGAGGATCTGGCTTGCATCAGAGAGATGCCTTCCTCCCTTCCTGAAGGGGGATTGAATGATAAACAAGGGAGGGAGAAAAGAGGACATGAATAGTTGTTTCAATCGGGATCAAAAAGATTCAAGGAAAAGGGGGGGGGGTTTGGATAACTTGTATTCTTATGCTAGAGTCCTGGGGAAGGACCCCATTTCCGACACAGATCTCGAACGGATGACTGCTGTTTCAGTTTCTGAATAAATATCTTTTTGTTTTTCTATTACAATGAGATGTTTTTGTGGTTATGGGGAGCTGAGTTGGCTGATCCTGACAGTATGCACAGTACCTAGTTGCATATGAATCACTTGTACAAGCTTTTTGCTGTTCCTTACACAAGAAGCAGTTGACAGTCTGTTTTTCAGAGACTGAGTCAAGAAGCAGCTATATGTATCTGTGTCAACCAAGGCCAGCTGAATTGAATGGACCCTTACTTTGATGCCAAGCTGTCTTTGCAAAACACATTTTAGCCACTATAGCAGGGGCAGGCAACCTAAGGCCCGGGGGCCGCATGTGGCCCCCCGAGGCCTTTGGACCGGCCCCAGGCTGGTCCCGCCGCCACCGCCGCCCACCATGATGATATTGATTATTGTTGTTATTACTTGTTCTTGGGATTTTCTTGGAAAAATCTCCACAGGGGTTTTGCCATGGCTTTTCTGGGGCTGAGAGAGTGTGCATGCATGTTTTTTTTTAGTTTTTTTTTTAAAAATTAAAAAATATTTTTATTTATTTATTTATTTATTTATTCATTCATTTTGCTTCGGCCCCCCAATTGTCTGAAGGACTGCAACCCGGCCCCCGGCTCAAAAAGGTTGCCTACCCCTGCACTATAGTATAGTGGAAGGCAAAAATAATAGCAGTACTTAATCCTGAAGTTCTCTTCCCCAGCCTAGTGTAAGAAGAATATTGTTTGTTTTGCTTTTTCTTGCAGAGCCAAGGTTCTTTCCTTGCAGAGCTAACATCCTGTTCAAATCCAGTTTCTAGTTTAACTTAGCTTTACATGTGTCATACGTATTCTCAGGAGTCACTGTGATGTCAAGGCTGTCATGCTGGGCTGGAGGTGAGAAGCCTAGGTTAATGTAGCTTGTTGGATGTCCACAGGAAACTTGCTGTGTCAGGTGAACCTGGCAGTCACTGAGTCTCTGAATAGAAAATTGCTGCTATACTGGCTCCCAAACCTGGCTCTCCATATGCTGTTGGGCTTCAGCTCCCAGCATCCCTGACCAGTGTTCATGTTGTGTGGGACTTCTGGAAGTTGAAATCCCAGCATCACCTAGGGGGTCTTATTTTTAGGGACTACTGTGCTAATGGAATGAATATATAAAGGCTGAATTCATGAGCGGGAATCATTTTCTTGCTTTCATTTTCTTTCTCTACAAAGTATTGCTTCTGTGTGAATGTGCTAGGACAGTGATGGCAAACCTTTTAGAGGCCGAGTGCCCAAACTAAAAGGCCTTTCGGCACCACGAGTTACCCGGTGCTGGGGGCAGGATTTCTGCCATCCAGGGGCAGGACTTCTGGGGTGGGACTTCTTCCCCCAGCTCTCCCAGGTCTTCAGCTGCCTGTCCAGAGACAGCTGAAGGCCCAGGGAGTGGGGGGTGGGTGGGAGAAGAGGAACAGGCATGCATCTCTTCCTCCTCCTCTCCCCCCACGCCGTCCTCAGTCTTCACCTGTTCTTAGAGAGGCAGCTGAAGGCCAGGGAGGGTCTGAGAGGAGGAGGAACAGGTGCATGCCTCTTTCTCCTCCTCCCCACCCTCTGTGTGCTGGGGAAAATGGCTTCGCGTGCTATCTCTGACACACATGCCATAGGTCCAACATCATGATGCTAGGAGTTAAGCCATGTGTGGATGTAGGATCACAGTGGCAATGTATTTTATAGTATTGGAATTAGACTCACCTTCTCACAGAGCCCTGACCCAAACATCAGGGATAAGGGCTGTACATACATATTAGCAGGGGGCATTGGTAGCAGAGAACAGCTTGCAAGCAAAAATTTCAGTGGTGCTTATTTCTGAGGAATCCTAAGTGAAATCAGGTTAATATTTCCAAATTAGAATTGCTGAAACAGAAGTAACAGTTATCTTTGAGAAATTTACACAGCTTATCTTATGACTGTGCTGTGCCAAAAATCTTACTGTTGGAACTTCCGTAGTTTCTGCCAAATAAAAAGAATTTGTGTTACTTTAAAATAACTTGTGTTTAAAATGTGGGAATGAACTAATCTGTTTTTGATAGACGCTATGAGCCCAAGTTGAGCTGCAGTTTGGTATTCATTTATCTAGTACAGGTTGATTTTCCCTTATTCAGAATTCTGAAATCTGAAGTATTCCACACTCCAAAACTTTTTGAGCTACATCACAGGTAGCTTAGTATGTACCTGTATTGTATTTGCAAGACTGGAGGCTGTGAAACAGCCATTTCACACATCCTCAGTCTGTCTCCAGCCTCATTATGTCTCATTTTGTATATGAGAAATTAAGCTAAATACAGATACTTCATTTAAAAAAAACAAAACTCAAATACAGAACACTTCTGATCCCAAGCATTTCAGATAAGGGATATTCAACCTGTAATAAGTCCCATAAAACTCAGCAGTATGTACATTACAGTAGACATCCACGCACTGTTGCAAGATGCTGGTGTTGTTGTTTTACTTTATTTATATCCTGCCTTTCCTCCAGACTGGTATACTGTATGTAATATAGCTACATTGCTGACAGCCCAATTCTAAACATGTTTACTAAAATAAGTCTGACTGAGCTCAATGCATCTTATTCAGGAAAGTTATGTGTAAGGTTGCAGCTTGTGAAGCTTCATAGTGAGGATGCTAGGTTTGCTGCTAGCATGTGCAGTGTGCAATTGTAGGCTTTCTGTAACCACTTATTATCTCTCTGTTTAGGATCCTTCAGTTACACAAGTGACAAGAAATATACCTCCCGGATTAGATGAGTACAACCCTTTCTCGGATTCCCGAACAGTAAGTGTCCCTATATTTCTCTAATATGGAATTTTTAAAAAGTGAGACTTGGAATTTAATATAATTTACAAACTACTGTAAACCCTCCTGGGCTATGATTACCGTATTTTTCGCCCTATAGGGCGCTCCGGCATATTAGGCGCACCCAATTTTAAAGGGGGAAAATCCAAGAAAAAAGGATTCCTCCCTTTAGCCGGAGGCCGGTTGTTCAATGGGCTGGTGCTGGGATCGGAGACCGATCCCAGCACCAGCCCATTGAACTGAGGTTGCGGGGGGAAGGAGGGCTTCTTCCCCCCGCGACCTCAGTCTTTGAATGGGCTGGTGCCGGGATCGAAGCGATCCCGGCGCCAGCCCATTGAAAGACTGAGGTTGCGGGGAGAAGGAGGGCTCCTTCCCCCCCCCCCCCCCCCCCGCCTCAGTTTTGGAATGGGCTGGTGCCGGGATCGAAGCGATCCCGGCACCAGCCCATTGAAAGACTGAGGCCGGGGGGAGAAGGAGCCTTCCTTCCCCCCCCCCCCCCCCCGCCTCAGTCTTGGAATCGGCTGGTGCCGGGATTGAAGCGATCCCGGCGCCAGCCCATTGAAAGACTGAGGCCACGGGGAGAAGGAGGGCTCCTTCTCCCCGCGGCCTCAGTCTTGGAATCGGCTGGTGCCGGGATCGCTTCGATCCCGGCACCAGCCGATTCCAAGACTGAGGCCGGGGGGGGAAGGAAGGCTCCTTCTCCCCCCGGCCTCAGTCTTCAATCGGCTGGTGCCGGGATCGCTTCGATCCCGGCACCAGCCGATTCCAAGACCGAGGCCGGGGGGAGTAGGAAGGCTCCTTCTCCCCCCGGCCTCAGTCTTTCAATGGGCTTGTGCCGGGATCGCTTCGATCCCGGCACCAGCCGATTCCAAGACTGAGGCCGGGGGGAGAAGGAGGGCTCCTTCTCCCCCCCGGCCTCAGTCTTTCAATGGGCTTGTGCCGGGATTGCTTCGATCCCGGCACCAGCCGATTCCAAGACTGAGGCCGGGGGGAGAAGGAGGGCTCCTTCTCCCCCCGGCCTCAGTCTTTCAATGGGCTTGTGCCGGGATCGAAACGATCCCGGCACCAGCCGATTCCAAGACTGAGGCCGGGGGGGGGGGGGAGGAAGGCTCCTTCTCCCCCCGGCCTCAGTCTTCAATCGGCTGGTGCCAGGATCGCTTCGATCCCGGCACCAGCCGATTCCAAGACCGAGGCCGGGGGGAGAAGGAAGGCTCCTTCTCCCCCCGGCCTCAGTCTTTCAATGGCCTATAGGGCGCACTCACTTCCCCACGCACATTTAGGGGAAGAAAAAGTGCGTCCTATAGGGCGAAAAATACGGTAATCATGTTTGCAGTAGTTTGCTTATTATCTCATCCAATTCTAAAAAATGTTAGAAAGGGTGTTTTAGAAGTACAGTCGTCCTTTCATTCTCGCGGACTTCATGTCCCTGGTTTTATATGTGCACGGAGGGATGACTCCGTTTAAGACAGTAGAGTGTGCTCCCGAGTGCGTGCCTGCATGCTCCTCTGGGGGTGCACCCCATTCAAGCCTATAGGGCTTGAATATTCATGGATCTCCGTTTTCACAGGGGTGTGTGTCTGGAACAGATCCCCCGCAAAAACAGAAGGCCAATTGTAGTTAGTTTTAAAAAGAGAGAGAGTTTATGTTCTGCAAGTATCCTCATTCCCTGTAATAGTGAAAACAGATGATTGAGTGCCAACAGGGTTGGACTTTTTTGGTATAACATGCCAAGAGATGGAATAGGTTGTAAGAAGAAATAAATCAAATCATAGACCTGGGAAGAGGGAAATGAAACAAGGATGAAGTAATTATCACTAAGGAAGTCATTCATGAATGGGAGATTTAATGGATGGAAGGAATCTGTGCTTTCCCTGTGCCTCTTACTTTTCTAATCTTTAAAAGCCTCATTCTGTCTCACAGTCTGGTTTGACAATACAGATAGTCCTTCCAAATCAGAGATCAAATTTTCTACTCTTAAGCATAAGCTTCTTAAGCATAAGCTTGTGTATAATCTGCCCTAAGAAACTGATAGCATGAAATGAAAATGAAAGTATGAGATCCAAACCACTCTGTAGCAAGACATCTGAGCAATTCCTTCCTAGTATAGGAATAGCTGTTCCTGAAGATGTGGGGGTGACTTTTCAAGGGATCAGAATATTAATTTGGGGACCCACAGGACACATGCACATGTTCTTGAGAATCAAGCTAGGGCTGTCTGGATCCCTGGTCTACAAGTGAACTGTTCAATTTTTTAGTTTGATTTTATTGTCTTGCCTGTGTCCCAAAATGTGATTCAAGGTAGCTCCTAATACAAATTAATAAAAGGTACAATTAAAGCTAATAGAAGGAGGTATCCAGCCAAGTTTCTTTGGTAGCGAATTCCAGAGTCTGGGCATAGTCATGAAGAAAGCCCTCTCTCATGTCCTCATCAAACATTTCTCTGAAGTTGATGTGACTGAGAGAAGGCCTGTGAAGATCCCAAACCTGGGGCAGGCATGAATGGGAGAGTACAGTCCTTCAGATAGCCTGGATCCAAGTCATGTTGGCCTTTATAAATAGTAACTGGCAATTTAATTGTTTTTGTTAACAGATTAGTAGCCACTGATGCTGTCATAACAAAGGAGTTGTATGATCCCTGTAATTGTTCCTGGTCATCAATGTAGTTACTACATTTTGGATCAGCTGAAGGTTCTAAACTCTTCTCATTAACTCCACAGTAATGAAGTTGAAGAGTATATTTTGGCATCCCCATCTTTTTGGTGGCCACTCTTTTGCTTCAAGAGATCTAATTCATAGCCATGTAATTTTCAACCCTGCTCTGTTATTTGGTCCACTTGCTGCTTACTTGGCATGCTGTTTCTCTCTCTCTCTCAGTTGACTTGGTACTGTCTAATGCTCAGTCTTGCATTTGCAATCTAAAAAGCCCTGGGCTTCACTTTTCAACCAATGTCACTTTTTGACAGTCCTCTATCCCCTATGCCATCAAATAAGCGGGGGGCTTCTTGTATCTGCTGGTGCTGTTATAACATATCTTGTTTGTGGTTTTCCCATGGGCAACTGTTTGTACAAAATGTAAACAGAATGCTGGCCTAGATAGGATTTTTGATCCAGTATTGCTCTAGCATTTTGTTACTACATTCCTATATTCTTACATTGTACCGTGAGACGTTTCTTTGAGTCTTTTGTGCTGGCAACAAATTTAAAATAAAAGCAAATAATGGTCATTATTATTTACAGTTCAAATGTTACTCAGCATTTTATTCCACACACCCCGTCAAATGTTTAAGATGGTATATGTGGTGTTCTGTTCTTCCCCCGTCCCATTTTATTCTCCCAACAACCTTGTGAAATCCAATCTGTTAAGCTAAGGCAGAGTGACTGACCTAAGGTCATCTATGAATCTTTGTGACTGAGCAAGATTTTGAACCTACTTTTATGAGTCTAACTATAATACTACTTCCCCTTCCATTGTGAAAAGTCAATTGAGTTCTTGAACTGGCTGATACCCCTCCAAAACATATGTATAGTTATCTGAAATGAGAACTTTTCTAGTCACTTGGTTATAAACCAGTGGTTTTCTTATTAGCACTTATTATTATAAGAACTACTTTGTTCTTAAAGCAGGCCTTCCTGCTTTTGCCAACTGATGACACATACACTGGTATAAATTGGTGTAGGTGGTGTGAGCAGGGTGGGAATGGTCACCGGTATAGTATTTGTAAAGGAAACAAGGCACTGGAGAAGTAGGCTAATTGAAGACAGAAGATTTTGTCCCCTTTCCCACACCACTATTGCATCACCTTTGAGATAGTGCAGACACTTAGGTAGTGAACTAAGAGATTTCCTGCCCTGTCTTTAGTTTTATTTTGATATTCCCTTTATGGCTATATTTTTAAACCTGTATCTTTAGTTATTGGGAGAATTTAAGTAAAATGTATTTCTCTGTGTTATCACCTATTGGACAAATCTGTTAGTGGAAATTATTTAGAAGTTTTCAAAGGAAACTGATTTCTTTTTAGGCCAGAAGATAACTGTAAAGATGGCTTGCTTGGTTTATGATGTTGCATAAGTTCTACACCAGTCCCTCCACCTTTGCTGGGGTTAGGGGTACAGGACCCCCGTGAATGTGGAAAAACCGCAGATAACAAAAACACTATGTTTTTACCTGAGAGAACACCTCTCTAGGAATCTCTGGTTAACACCTGCCAGACATCGACCATAGAATTGCGCTGGAGGAGCTACAAATGCCTAGTGGAGTGTTCTCTCTAGGAATCTCTAGGTCTTTCCATGTAACCTTTAGTTAAAGTTGAACAGAGTTGTGCTGGAGGATCTAGATATCTCGGTATCTCTTGCTTTCTCTAGAATTATAATGCAAGAGATGGCTCTTGATTAAACACATGCGAGACATTTAAAATATCTTTTGACTCTTATTTAGGAAAAAAAAAATATGTGTGCATTTTATCCCAAGTATGTGGTAATGTGTGTCTGTATAACTTTTATTGAGGCATCTGCAACTTATTAGTCATACCAGTATGGCTTTTCACAGTAGCTCAGATTGATGCTTGTAAACAACCTATATACTTTTTATATTAAACATGAAGCAGTCTTAGGACTTCTTTGTCTTCAAACAAGTTCTTGAGAATACAGTTTCCCCTCTGTTTTCATGGACTTCGAGTGTGCCGTCTCAGTCCTTTATGGACTGGCAAGTCCTACTGGTTAGAATGGTGTGTGTGCCTGTGTTACACATGCAGGACCCTGCACCAGAGCGCGCGGCCATTCAAGCCAGTGGGGCTTGGATATCTGCGATTTCCCGTTTTTGTAATCCCTGTGAAAACAGAGGGGTGACTGTACTTGTTTGAAATATTTTATTACATTTCCAAACACTAATCTTTTTTTGTAGATCACCTTTTATGTAAGTAGGAGGGGCTGTCTTGTATACAGTTCATCAAAACTTGTGCATCAGTTTGCACCAGTAATTTATTTCTGAAAACTTTGTGACCTCACCTGCAGACAATCTTGGTTGATTTTATACACTTTCATGGCACGTGATGGCACATGAAGCCATTTTTCCATGCACATTGAGCAGGGAAGAGGAGGAAAGGGTGTGTGCCTGTCCCTCCTCCTCCCGGCTGTCCCATGGAGAGGCAGCTGAAGGCCCGGGAGAGTGCGGGAAGAAGTCACACTCTGGAAGTCCTGCTCCCATATGGTGGAAGTCCTGCCCTGGAAGTCCTATCCCCCCCTGGAAGTCCCACCTCTAGCACGGGCTAACACCCGGTGCTGGAAGGCCGTTTAGTTTGGGCATTCGGTGCGTAAAATGTTCGCCATCTCTGTCCTAGAGGGAATGGGGATTGAGTGTCAACTTTTAAAAAAAGAATTATAAGAATGAGGGGTAGACCATAGTGGATGTGTATCTCTCCCAGGCTTGGTCAGCATGACCCCTGGACCTGGGGCAGCTGTGACACTTGCTATAACTTCTGATCCCTAATTGCTTTACACAGCATTTCACTAATTTAACTAAGGGGAGTTGCAGACTGCCAAAAATAGTGCAAATTGAGTCCACTTTTAGGGTTAGGGTTCGTGCTAGGGAATCATGGGAATTGTTTTTTTCCCCTGAGACATTGAGCCTTCTCTGTCAGAGAGTTCTGATGCCACAATAAACCACAGTTCCCATGATTCCCTAACCCTAACCCTAAAAGTGGACTCAATTTGCACTATTTCTGGCAGTTTTGAATGACTTCGTAAAGAATTTTTATCCTGCTTCTCATCCAAAAAGGTTTTCAGAGCAGCATAGGTATGCTCAGTGACTGACAGACCCTAGCCATAGACTTACAGATGCAGCACAGAAACAATGAGGAGAAAGAAAGTAGAAAAAACATACTTAATTCCTCTTTGTTTGCTGCAGCCTGCTGGTATAGTTTCCCATAGTGAGAATTGAGGGAGGAGCCTTCAGGAAGGTGGTGCCTTTGTGATATTTTAAATTAAATTAAAGGCAACTTTTAAAGTCTCACTGTGTTAAAGTAGTGATTCCAATTTTGACTGAACTTTGGAATATTAAAGGTAATATTTTTATAAAAGCAATGTACAATGAAATGTTGCCATGTGGAATGCTCCTGTTCCAAGTCAGAGTGTTCAGTCAACCACTGGGAAAGTAGACAGAATGGTGCATTTTGTCAGTCACACCTAAGATGTAGGGCAGATCTCTAGACTCTTAGATCCTTTGCACAAAAAGTAATGGATCTCACAATATTCCATTTTTCCCCCTGGAGTTAAACCAGCTTACTGTATATACTCATGTATAAGTCTAGATGTGATTAATGCTTACACAATTAATTGACCAAGATTTCTTTTAATGGAGTTACAGCCCTGGAAAATACTAGTAGCCTTGTACCATTTAATACCCAACACAGAATTGCTGTTAACAGTACTACTGTAGAATTACTATTAGAGTAATGTTGATGTAATCATGTCTGATATTAGACCTTTCCAGCCATTCCTCTGTTGGGTTATTGCAGGTTAAAAAGTTTCCATTAGATCTATTTGCCTGAAAAACCAAGAAATCAAAACATGGTATGCATTTAATTGCCGTACCCCACTATTAAGGCAGAGTTCTTGAGCACAAGAGTTTTATAAGCACATTCTGTTGAATGTATTCACAAAACCCTATTGAATTCTTCTTGCTAAATCTTTGTAGCAGACAAAGGCAAAGCAGCAATAGGAGAGGGGCTTGCTTTGTTTACTCTGCTTGTGTTGCAAGGCTGTTGTAAAATGTGCATGTCCCTGGCTCATGGATCCTCAGAACAGTATTAACTTTTTGAGGAACTAGAAATACTTTTAACTTATAACTTTTAACTTACAGTTGTTTTTTTATCAAAAAGAAGTAAGGAAATGTGCTTTGTATTTGTAGATATAAAATGGTATGCAGTAACATGCTTCTAGCAGTTTGGAAACTGGTGGCTCTCTTTTGTTAACTCCCCCAACCCCAAACTTGATAGGGTTTAAATTTATAAGGTTTCTATGAAAGGAACAGTTTCTGTATATTGTGTCGTCCTTGAGCTTGTGACGGCCTTTTCTGTTACTGTAGTACAAGCAGTAACTAATTAGGTCAATGTGTTATCTTCCTGTTATCCTCAGAAAAAGATGCTGCCACTTTCCTCTGCACAGCTATGTTGAAGCATCTGGAATCATTTTTCTATAGTATGAGTTTGAGTAGCATCTCAGAAGTGTATGTATATGAGTGCATGTGCAATAAGCTAAAAGGAGAGTTCTGATCTATTTGGCATGCTAATTAATGCAGACAAAAGATCTCTGTTGTTCTTGGAGTTTCTGTGCTGAGCTATTTTAAGTAGACAGTACTGCATAGGCTCTGAAAGCTAATATCTCTTGAATCTTAGTGATGTGTTAGCCTGTGTTGAGTATTAAACTCATATGTTCAGTGCTTGAAACATTATACCAGATATTAGATTTCATTGTTTTAAACTGGTGAATTCAGACTGACTTTTCTCTCCACAAGATAATAGGGTATTGTTTCACTCACTGACATATTCTTTGTTTTTTGCTGAAATGACCCAGAAATGCAACTTTTGATTAAGAATTTAAATCAGAACCATCATAAATGTTTGGTGTTAAATGTGGTAGGTTTCAAAATCAAAACTGACAGGTCTCACAATACTGTTTTTTGCATTAGGTTTCTTGCTTATATTGAACTAAATCCAAAGACTCCCTTTAACTTTTTGTTTCTCAATGGGAGGACTATTCACAGCTTAGTTAAACAGGACCACAAATCCAGAGGAATTTCTCTGGTGTGTTGCTTTGTACACAGACTTATTGTCTTTTAGTATCTTTTACATTCATGCACTGCATCTTATGTTATCATGATACCACAGTGTTGAAGTTAAACATGTTTACTGTATATAGTCATGTATAAGTCTCAACCTGGGTCAACTTATCCACATGTCAATGTAAGTACTGTACTTTAATTCTTATCAAAACAGGAACCATGCTCTGGTGAAAGGTGAGAGGTTAATCTCTTCTCAGAACACCTAAAAGAAGCATCAACTTTCTCTACTATCTTATCCATCCAGCCTTTGGGATGAGCAGAAACAATTATATCTGTCAAAAAATTTAAAGATCTTTAGCATCATTTTCCTTTGCTTCATCCTTTACATCCTTTGTTACATGCTGCTAAGTTTTACAATTGACTTATCCATGGGTCATATCAAAATCCATAATTTTGACCCCAAAACCTGTCCTCAACTTATACATGAGGTCAACTTACAGTCGAGTACATATAGTAGATCTTGTCCATGCTTGAAGAAAGGTAGGATATAAATATACAAAGTAAATCAATTTCAGGTATGTTATGGTACAGCTAGATGTTTCCTGCTAGCTACCCAGGTAAGAGATCACAAAACAGTCTACTACAGATTTTCCTTCCAGTTACAGTGTTTTCAATTTAATCCATTAATATGCCAATATAAAATTCTGTGTGCTTCTATCTGTAATAGGTTCCCATGTGTTTTCGGGTTTTTTGTAAATCTGGTAAAATCAGCAGATCCTCCTGTCAGATCTTCATTTTGAGTTTACCTATAATACTGAGTAGGCGTCCCATGAAGGATTAGGGGGAGGAAACTTCTGGGAGGAAAAAATCCATTCCATAATTGTACAGTTCTTGCCTGTTGGCCAAGGGACATTAGCTCTGTACTAGAGTACATGTTTTGCAAACAGCTCTCAAGTTCTATCATCGGCATCTCTCATTAAAAAGGTTCAAGTAACATGTTACTGGAAAGTTTGTTGGACACCTTGGAATTGCTGTCACCAGCCGAAGTAAACAATACTGGGCAGGATAGGCCAATAGTTTGCCCTGATATAGATCAGGTCCCTAGGTTTGTTTGTTGGTTGGTTTCTTTCTTTCTTTCTTTCTTTTACATGCATGTAATCATTTCAGTGCATATTTTGACTTCTCAGCATTTTCCTAATAGCCACAAAATAAACCAGTATCACAAACAGATGCACACTAAGCTGAGGTAACTCTTGACCAGGGGTTGGCAACGTTAATGTACCTGGGGCCGGTCACTGGTCCCCAGGTCTTCCGCCGGGCCTGGGGGGGGAATGGCCGGGGTGGGAAATGGTGGCGTGCACACTCATGCGCGCGCGCTCAGCCCCCCCGCCGCCACGCACATTGCGGCCGCCATTTTGTTTGCCAAAATGGTGGCCGTGACTCATCCTACACATGCGCAAACGAGTTGCGGCCACCATTTTGGCAAATGTTAAAAAAAAATTGATACTCAAGGTCAGGGTGGATTTAAATCACTATTCAATTTAAATCACTACTCAGAAAGATTTGATTAAATCATGTGATTTTGCGCCCCCCCCCCCCATAAAAGGGCATGCTTCCTCACTATAAGCTTAATACATATTTTATACAACTCAGAGTTAACAAAAACTAGTTTTTAATGGTATAATCTTAATATTTACAACCAGATGAAGGTTTCATTTTTAGAATAACTTTTCAGATTAGTTTTACAGATATGTAAAACTTATTGATTTGGTTATACTATTAGAAACACACCATAGATAGATAATTATAAAATTATTGTGAACTGTCTCCATTTTGATAGGTTAATTATTCATATATGGACAACTTATCTGTTATACTTTATTGGAAGGAGAAAAATAACCACTACCTCAATAATAACAATTTAAATAATTTAATTAAACTAAAACAATAACATTATAGTGTATGTATTCTTATGTTTGCTTAAACATCCGTGTTTGTTAACTGATGTGGATAAACAAAATGTATTTTTTAAAAAAATGTAAATTATCAGCCCAGTCCACACATGAAATCTCAAAATACTGTCGCCTGTAGCTCAGTCATCTTCACCTTTTTCTCTGTTCATAAACTGGAAAAGAAAAACAAGCTTTCCTTGTTTTACTAGGTCCCAAACGATTGCTCACTTTAGAATGAATGAGTCCAAAGGAAGAGAATATTCTTTCTATGCCAGCAGAAGCTATACTACTACTACTAATAATAATATAATAATAATTTTTTTATTTATATCCCGCCTTTAGCTAAAGCTATCAAGGCAGCTTACAATTTAAAAATGCAATCTCGTACAATACAAAAGACATATCACCCCCTTAAAAATATATTAAATCCATAATAACATTAAAATTTAACTTAAAACAAGATTACAAATTAATACAATTAGACAGAGCACTCTGAGTATAAAGGAGCAATCTAATGGTGGGAGAGAGATTGTGAAAAATATCATTCTGGGAACTCCTGCAGGAAGAGATTCGTCTTGATGGCTTTTTTAAAGCCATCTAAGTTGGTTATCTGACAGATCTCCTCCGGCAGGGCATTCCACAGTCTAGGGGCTGCGGCAGAAAAAGTCCTCTGGGAGGTTGCCAGCCTAGTTCTTATTGGTTGAAGCAACTTCCTCCCAGAGGACCTGAGGGCACGGGGCGGATTATATGGAGATAGGCGACTCCTTAGGTAAGATGGGCCCAGGCCATGTAGGGCTTTAAAAGTTAATACCAACACCTTATACTGTGCCTGGAAACTAACTGGCAGCCAGTGCAGAGATTTTAAAACCGGAGTAATGTGATCACTTCGTGATGTTCCAGTGATCAGCCTAGCTGCCATATTTTGTATTAATTGCAGTTTCCGAGTTAGGTGTAAGGGTAGCCCCATGTAGAGCGCGTTGCAGAAGTCGAGTCGTGAGGTTACCAGAGCATGTACTACAGTTTCTAGGTCCCTTACTTCCAGGAAAGGTCGCAGCTGGCGTATCAGCAGAAATCTGATAACAGGCGCTCCTGACAGTCGCATTCACCTGATTTATCATGTGAAGCGACGGATCTAGAAGCACCCCCAGACTGCTCCTAGTAATACAGTGGGCCCTTGCTATCTGTGGGGGAGCCATTCCAGACCCCTTCACAGATAGTGAAAAATGCAGGCCCTCAAGTCCCGTTGTTTCCAGTGGACGCACACACCTGCACATGTTGGCGTGTGCACACGACACCATTTTAAGAGTCGGGGCTTGCTGTCCGCAGAGGCCCAAATCTGTGGATGGCAAGCCTGCGGATTATGTGGGCGCACTGTACCTGTAATTTAATTCTGTCAGTGTGTAGTTCTGTTTTTAAGTGCTCACTCAGTTCCTTCCAAATTTCAACAGCATCAGCAATAAAACAGCTGTTTTTCTGTATCTTTAAAAAAGCTTCAGAAATGGGCTTCAGGATGTTCAGTATCATTTCTCTTAAGCCCAGTTTTGAGGACTTCGGCTATGATTGTGCCATTATTTCCCTCTCGATTTTGTTCACAAATTGTCATTAGAATAGGCCAGTTTTTGATAGAATGCTCAAAACAGTCCACTAACTGAGTTCCATCTAACGTCTTGTGGGAATGTTAGTTTGGTTCCACCCATTTTTTACAGAGCTGCTGCTGCAAAATAATTTTTACAGAGTATTTGGCAATTTCAACGGCATTAATCGTTATGTCTGGAACACTGAAGTTTTTGGATAGGAGCAATGTTTCCAGCTTTGTATACTCTCCCTACTCTTCTAAATGTCTCCTCATCTTGCATGCATTTGCAGCATTGTCTGTGACCAAACTTCTTCTTCTTCTTCTTCTAGTTTATTTCTAGAGCGCTGTTGGTGTACACAGCGCTGTACAAAAGACAATCAAGGATAAAACAGAATAAAACCTGCCAGAGGTGTACAATCTAAGTAAAACAATGGGCAAAATAATCAAAATCAATTAAAACAAAGACAATTACAACAATTAATAACAACATCCACTGTAAACCCAAGTGACAGAACAAGTAAATGTATATCAAACAATGCCAGGGAATGCATACTAACTGCATACTAAATAAACATTTAGATTTTTGTTCGCATGTTGTTAAAGCATTTGCTGCCACTTCTTGTAAGTATTCTGCTGTGTGCGCATTTCCAGACGTATCAGTCGTTTCTGCAAGGAAGGCACTCTCTTCTTCTGTTGTTATACAAGCACATATAACAGGATCATTGTGAACATTACTCCATCCATCAAAAAAAGGAAATCAAGAAAGGAAAAGAAATCTTGTTTCAATGACTATCTCCTTGGATAGTCAGTATACAGAGGGATCTTGCAGCACCTTTGAGACTAACTGATAGAAGTTGGTAGCATGAGCTTTCACAGACTTGAGCCTACTTCCTTAGATGCATTTAAATGCATATTTCAGTTAGTCCCAAAGATGGTGAGAGATCCTTTTGCGTACTGAGTTCCCAGACTAACATGGCTATGTCTTTGAATTCATTGGATAGTGAATGCTATCCACTTGGATACTCCCTTGATGGGAATGGCTTTCACAAGGGATAAAAGCCCAATTTGAACAATAGCAAACTTGTTATCTTGAGCAAATAGTCACCACATTTTAGAGGGCTCCCCTCTATTGGACCTCTGCTGTACAACCATGTGTTTGCAGCCACCTACTTTGCTGTCTCATTATAGGCTTGATGCTCACTGCTGTTCTAATGCAGCTTTTGGGAGAGTGGTCCTGTAATCAGTTCTGGCATGACCTCACCATCCTCAACAAGTTAGCTTGCTATTCTCCCATATGAGACCACAGAGAAGGACATGTTGCCTACCTGAAATTGTGGTTCTTCGAGTAGTCATCTGTGCACTCATACAACCCAACCTTCTGCACTTTTCATGCCATCCTACTGTACTCCAGATGTCCCACTTGCCAGACTTGAAATAAGGATTAGGCAGGAGTTTATATCTGTGCTGTTGAGGGGGTTGGGGTTACTGCCAAAATGCACTTCTAGAAGCTTCTGAGGATCTGCATGTGGGCGCAAAATGACCCATATGTGTGAGTGCACAGATGACCACTTGGAGAAATCACTGTTATAGTGAGGCAAACTGTTCCAGTGACATGGGAAGTTGAGATTCAAGGTGGATTAGAAAGCTCCAGATTGGGCTCACTCTTATTTAAACGAGGGATCCATCCCCTAGTGAAAGGCAAGACTATAATTTCTCCTGGAAGCACCAATCCCCTCTACTCTCTCATCCATCCAGCCTTAAAAGTGAACACAAAGAGCTATGTCTGATGGAGTTCTTTGACATTGTTTTGCTTTGCTTCATCCAGTTTAGATCCTTTGCTATATGCCCCCATACTTATCGATGGGTCATATCAAAATCCTTAATTTTGGCCTGGAAACTTGACATACATGAGGTTGACTTATAATCAAGTATATACGGTACTTGATATTTCTCCTTTCTCATTGAGAAGGTGGGACAGATTAGACATAACAGGAGAACACAGTAGTTTTTTGGCATGCTAACTCCCTTCTTCATTCCATACTTCTGGTTTCCTAAATTACAGTTTCTTATGTCATCTGAAGTGAGAAATTGTTGCTTGAGGGCTGTGTACAAAGTGTAATTGCAAATCAGGTCCATATGCTAGTTTGTAGGCGGTACCTCAACATCCATATCTATCTTGGGAATAATGGAAAAGTATAATGGGATTTTTTTTTTTTAAGAATCTCTTTAAATCTGAATCTGATCACAGAAGTAGGGTAAATAAAGTTTGGAAGAGAGACCTGAGTTTCTCAATGTAATATTACATCATGGTTTGTTAATACAACCCCCTATGTTCAATGCAGGCCTCTGTTTCTCCTGTGATGCCTGCTATAAATATGTTGTAATTTTAACTCAAAATAGGTTTTTCTCCTTCACAACTATGCTGTGTACATATACATTTATGTAGATTTATTTGATCCATTTACATTTAGATGACATTCCTAGTAAAACATCCTTGGATTCTGTTTAATACTTCCTGTATTTGAATGAGTGTTTGGCAATGCTTTTGCATTTGCTTTTACAGAGTTACTATAAGGTGATGTGCAGAGACACTGATTATTTGCTCTAGCTTTTCTGCATCTACATCTTAGGATATTTACAAAGTTGATCATCCAGCTAATCACAGATGTGCCTCTTTTACATCTTGCAGTACTCTGTGCTTATTCTTTATAAGATTTTATCTGAGAGCTTCCATGAGCCTCTCTAAATCACTTCTGTTCTTTTTTTCTTTTCTAGCCACAACCAGGAAGTGTAAAAGTCCCCAATGTGCCCAGTACACAGCCAGCTATAATGAAACCCACTGAGGAGCCACCTGCTTATACTCAAATCGCAAAGGTATATTTCATATTATTGATAACAGAATCTCAACAGGAGGAAATGAATTCTTGTTGGTTCTGTCTTTGTTGTTGCTTATTTTTCAATTTCTTTTCCCCCAGGAACATGCTTTGGCCCAGGCTGAACTACTTAAGCGCCAGGAAGAATTAGAAAGGAAAGCAGCTGAACTAGATCGTAGGGAAAGAGAAATCCAGAGTCTCAACCAGCAGGGAGGTATGGTTTAACATCCTCTGAAAGGCCAATAGGCTGATTTTGCAATTCTCTGATTTTGCACCTGAGGACACAACTTATTTCAGGGCCTTAAGTGTGCTTAACTAAACTATAGTTCTTGAAGTGTGATGTTCACTTCCATAAACAGGAAGTTGCCAATAGAGATAAAATTTCCCCCCCCAGCTTAGTTAGAGACGCCCAGAAGTTTAAAATATAAAAGTTTAGTAACTACGGCATTGGCTTATTTAGCCTTTTATTTTAAACTAGAATAACTAGATAAGTGCTCTATTGAATGGATAATCTCTAAACACAGTTCTAAGAATGTCATATGTTTTTAATGGAGTTTAGTCCCAAGAAAATTTGCTGTGGATTGGGGCCTGAATAATAATAAATGTTCGTTTGACTGAAACTGATATTTAAAGCAAATTTTTGTATGTTAGTTGGACCTTGTTTGTGCATGTTCTTTGTTACTGCTGCTAAAAGTGATGGATAAATTTTGTTTTCATTATTTCAGGGAGGGGGTTTGAATCAAGGGGTGTGTTCTTACTTGCGAAAGCTTCCAGTAAATGTATGTTAACCTCAGACAGAACTGTTCCATGCTTACTGACCTCCACACACACACTTCTCACACACTGCATTCAAAATTCCATCCATTTAATAATTTGCTCTTCAGTCCACAGCTGCCTCCCTGCCTAACCACCCCTACAAGTAGCAATTAAATATTTAAAACCCTTCATTTGTATCGGCAGGAGCTTTAAAAAAATCTTGATTCTACAACAGGGTGAGCACTTGGTGGAAAGAGGATCTTTTGGGGAGAAGAATCAGCACGTTTCTCCTGATCTTGTCCCATCCCATCATCTGTTTGCATGACAACTAGGCCCTTACTGCATGGGGGAAGCCAAGGGGAAGAGGGCATGTGTCAGAAGTTTTTCATCCTTGATTTAAAGTCTGTGCTTAATGGACTCTTCCTTACTACTGCCAAGCAAAAGTCATCACTGTTTTGATTCAGGATTGTGATGGTAATTGGCTGGGTGACAAGGCTGATACATTTATCATGTTATTGAAGATAGTCTCTTTAGGAAAGTAAGGGGCAAAACAGACTACCCCGAAGGTGCGGCTCTACACTGGAATAAAGATGCCCTTGCTGCAGCAGCGGCGGCTTTTCCAGGTTTCTGTGGTGCGCAGCATGTAATTGCTGTGCCACAGAAACACTGTTTCGCCGCCTGCCGGGTGGTCAGGTGGGCAACATGACACCGGCATCAGAGCGGCGTTGAGGTAGGCAGTGTGCCTATGCCATGCTCCCATGCCACCCCAATGCCGCCGTTATTGTACCAGACCGTTCAGCCCCTAAGTGTATTATAGCTATCACACTATCTAACTGAGCTTCAGAAGATAAACAAGCCTCTCTTCAGATATTACAAAAGTAAAATGTGTGAAGTGACTCTTATATGCAGCCAAGACTTTACTTTCAATTCTTGCAGGAAGAAAGAACAATTGGCCTCCGCTACCTGGAAATTTCCCAGTGGGTCCGTGTTTTTACCAGGATTTCTCTGTAGACATCCCTGTAGAGTTTCAGAAGACAGTAAAGATTATGTATTACTTGTGGATGTGTAAGTAAAGTCTTTAGAGCTCTGTACACTTAAAATATCAATATTAAGTTTATGTAGTCTTGTATCAGTGTTTGCAATTATAGCAGGCCCTTGGTATCTGCTGGATTTTGGTTCTAGGACCCCCTGTGGGTACCAAAATCTGTGGATGCTCAAGTCACATTAAATGCAATGGCATAGTAAAATGGTGTTCCATATGTATAATGGCAAAATCAACGTTTGCTTTCTGGAATTTATATATTTTTAAACTATTTTCAAGCTGTGGATGCTTGAATCCATGGAAAATAAATCAGTGGATATGGAGGGCTAACTGTACTGTCAGGACATATTTTCCTATAGCCATAAAAAATGATTATAGGTAATACTTAAAATAATATTTAGGCATTACTATAAGTAAAGTTGAAAGTAATGTAAATGTGTAGGCATTTGAGGCTATGACTAATAAATTGGTCATACCGTATATACTCAACTATAAGTTGATCTCGTGTATAAGTAGAGGGCAAGTCGAGTCCAAAATTAAGGATTTTGATATGACCCATCAATAAGTCGAGGGTAAAACTTGGGGGCATATATCAAAGAATCTAAAGGATGAAGCAAAGCAAAACAATGTCAAAGAACTTACAAAAATCCAGCAGACATAACTCTTTGTGATTATTCTTAAGACTGGAGGGATGAGAGAGTAGAGGGTGACAGTACTTCCAGGACATATTATACTCTTGCTTTTCACCAGGGGATGGTTCCTTCTTTTAAATAAGGGTTAAGATACATTGACCCATGGATAAGTTGACTCAGGATTTTTTTCTAATTAAATTTTTATTAGTTTTTACAATAAAACACATAAAGTGTGTAGAACAATGACAAAAACAACAACAATGTACTACAAGGGCCAAGAGCATGTATTTGATGAATAGTTATTCTTCAGCAGAATAAAAAAATTAGTTCTCGGCAAGAACTAGAGAGTCTGGCTTGTCATGGTGTAGAGCAGGGGTAGGCAACCTTTCCCCTTTAAGGGCCGAGTGACTTCAGCTCCCAGAAGCCTCAGCCATGTTGGCCAATAGTCCCATGTTGACCAATAGCTCCTGAAGTCCCTCGGCCCTTAAAGGGGAAAGGTTGCCTACCCCTGGTGTAGAGTGTCCATCCAAAGGCCCATTTGTGAAGCAGGAGGTTGAATCTGGTGGGAGTGATGATTAACATGGTCAATAAAGATCATCCAGTCTGAGTCAGGATTTTTTGGTCAATTTTTGACCTAAATTTCTAGACTTATACATGAGTATATACAGTATTTGTTATTTGCCAAACAGTTGACAAATTTTTTTCAGATTCAGTTTCCTCTTTGAAAATATGATTATGAAGAAAAGGAAAAGGCACTGAAAACCTGGGTTAGGGTCCATAAGTGTGGTTGTGCTCAAAGAATGCTCCTCTAGGGAGTTTGGAGATGTTTCTTCTGCTTGCTCCCTTTCCCCAGTGCCCCCCTGAGAAGCTTCTCCAGATGATTTGGGACCTTCTGAAACGGCAAGTGAGGTAGCGCTATGAGTATGGAGGTTAAAAATACATTCTTCTGCAGAAGTTTCCACTGCTAGCAGAAGTAGCATTTCCATTTGCAAAAATCTTATTTCAAGCCGTAATTTGTGGATACCATCATTTCAGCCTGGCATAGATCTTCATTTGTGTGCTGTAAACTGGTAAAACATGACTGGCATCTGTATGGTGTAGATATTTATCTATGAATACACATGAACTGAAACCATTTTCCTTCACTTTATCTCCTGCTCACACACTGGGATTAAATCCATGCACATTCATGGCACTGTGTGCTCCCTTGATTCATTCTTCCTTTACTATTTTCAAAATTTCTCAGTTTGCTGTTATGATTCCATATTGATACTTTCTTGTATCAAGAGATGATCTGCCAGTTAATATAATGTTCTGAAAAGATTGGAATGCTTGTTTGTTACTTGGAGCTTGTTTAGCAAGGTGAAATTTCTTGTTTCTTCACTCTTCCCTTCAAGCTGCAGCTGTGTAGTAGCATTCAAGAAAATAGGTGTAGATATGTATTTAGGAATAAAAATAATAAGGAATTGATTCACAGAAAAAATAATTTGAAAATTGTTCACTGAATGTCTGGTTGGTTGCTGTTTTGTTTTACTTTATTTGTTTCCAGTTTTTGAAAAACTTGATTAAATTTGAAGTTTTCCTCTTTATTTTTTAGTGCTCCTGTTTTATAAGTTAGGCATGCTAACAAATTGTTTGAATTTCTGGAAAATTTGGAGCTCTTTTGTGTGGCTCTATCTAAGGTAATATTTAGGGTCTAGCAGGTGGACAATATTAACCAACTAAGGGGTCATTTAGCCTTTTTTTTAACCTCACTTATGCATTCCAGGTTTGTAATTCACACTATGGAACCACGTCTTTCTCTGCATGTTCAGTTGCTCACATGTGCTGACACCCTTCCATTGTCCCTTCACCCACCAGTACCGCACAGCCAGGCAGAGTCTCCTTCTCCTCTCAAGAGTCAGAATTCTTTTTTCTTTCCCTGCTTTATTCACTGTGGCACTTTCTCCACTGTGGGGCTGTCAGCAGTGCAAATGGATTTGAAAATGCATTCAAGGAATGCAGTTAATTAATGGGTCTGTTTGCCTCAGTTATTCACACTGCCAATGATGCAAATCTTTTTTTAAAACTTGGAAAATACCCTGGGTATTATCCCTGGGTAAATGGGTTTTTTTGGCAACAGCCTGACTTAAGGCATTTACAGACTGCCAGAAATAGTGCAAATTGAGGCCACTTTAACTGTCCTGGCTCAGTGCTAGGGAATCATGGGAACTGTAGTTTATTGTAGCACCAGAGCTCTCTGGCAGAGAAGGCTCAATGTCCCAGAAAAAAATACAATTCCCATGATTCCCTAGCACTGAGCCAGGACAGTTAAAGTGGCCTGAATTTGCACTATTTCTGGCAGTCTGTAAAGGCCCTTAATCAGTTGCATTCAGGATGCATGTGAACAACAGAGATTCAACCGGGATTCATCCAGGATTATTTTCACCATCTGAATAACTCCTAAATTTCCCTATCAGGGAAACATCCTCCTCATAGCTTTTAATATTAAGCCACTCTGTTTTTACTTCATCATTATTTTTTTTGATGTTATGTTATTCTGATCCATGGTGGGTTGTGGCATTGTGTTCAGTATTCAACCTGCAACAGGCAGTAGTTGCCAACACTGCAGCAGTGTTAGGTAGTTGAGACCTGATAGTAGTTATGTGGAATTCTGTTTGAATCAATGAGATTTACTGGCTTAAAGTAAAGATTTGTTTGAGCTTCAGACAGTGATGCATAAATACAGGATTTTGTCTGTATGCCTACATGTAAGGCGATGAGTGTCTATTTGTGTTTCTTACTATTTTGTTCTACCAGGTCAGGACATTACCAAAATATAAAACAGTCCATTAAACTGGGGTGGGCAAAGTGCAGCCTGGGAGTTGCATGTGGTCCACCATACCCAAATATGCAGCCCCATGTCTCTGGAGCCACACCCTGCAAAGAGGAAAGACACCCCCCCAGTACTTTAAGCAGCAAATAACATTTGACACACCTTGGCATGGACAAGCCTCAGCAAACACTCTCGCCCCCCTCCTTCCATCTGCCTCACCCACTCCAGTCCCAGTTTAGAATCTCATCCTTTGCTTGGAAAAAGCTCCTACCCCCTCCTTGTGTCCTGTCACTCACTCAACTGCCAGCTTAAAATCTCATTCTTTGCTTACAAATGCTCCCAACTCCTCCTTTCATCCCCCTCCCTTATTCCAGTCCCAGTTTAAAATTTCATTCCTTGCCTGCAGAGACTCACCCCTCCTTTCATCCCTCTCCATCACACACTCCAATTTTGGCTTAAAATCTTATCCCTCACCTGCAGATCCTCACCCTTCCATCACCCCATTCCAGTCCCATCTTAAAATCTCAAAATTAAAAAGGTGCAGCCCCTTCACCTATTCCCAGATGTCCAAATGTGGCCCCCTGCCCCCTCATAGTCACCCACTCCTGCGTTAAACTGACTCTGGCAAATTGCTGCCTGCAGAAAAACTAACATTTTAAAGTATTAATTTTGCTTTTCTTGTCTTACCTTCTTAACATTAAAAAACTTTATAAAGGGGTATGTTACCTATGGTCTAAAACACGCTGCAGGAATAATCCAGTTCGAGATCACATTAACTGTCCTGGCTCAATACTTGATAGTCCTGAGAATTGTAGTTTATTGTGGCACCAGAGCTCTTGACAGAGAAGGCTCAATGTCTCAAAAAAACTACAGTTCCCAGAATTGAGCTAGGGCAGTTAAAGCAGTCTCAAACTGGATTATTTCTACAGTATGTTTTGGACCTAAAACAAAATAAGAGAACACTTACTGTTTTCCTTAGAACCAAGCAACTAATATACTTTCCCCTGGCACCTGCTCTACTAGACCAGTGCCTCCTAAGCTGTCTGATATGTGCCCGGGGCCAATACCATATTTGTGCCCATGAACTATAATTATTTCATTCATTCCTGGAAGCTCTTGAGGGACCTGTAGCAAATGACTTAGGGACCATCACTGGAGCTCTAGTCTAGACACTGAAGTTTTTTAATGCAGGTATAGCACTTTATATTTACATGGAGCAAACAGTTGGAAAAGTAGAAAGGTGTTAATTTTTTTTTTTTAAAAAAATAATACTACTTTTTAAAAAAAATACTATCCTAGTGTGGTTTGTTTTCCCCATGATTTGGTTATGCCAGACATTACATAGACACTAATGATCATAGGATCCTCTTTTTAACTATGTATGAGTGAATCAGCCACTTAAAAGTATACGGTCCTTCATGGAAATCTACCTCTATTTTATGTTGATCAGACATACAAGCTGTTAAAGAGTAACCTACTAACCTTTTTGAGTTAACCCTTGTATAAATATCTAATCATTGTACAAATCTGAAACGACATAATAATGTAGTTATATAATGATTCCTTCCAGTAAATCCCCAATGTGTCTATCACATGACCAGATGGAATCAGTCTCCAGTACCAATGTCGTAATAATATAATATAATATAATATAATATAATAATAGGAGTTTTTCTTGACACTATTAAGTAATAGCAATAAAATTTCTTTTCCAAACTCTTATGAAGCTTTTGATTGGGATAAATGAGTATGCAATTACTCACAATCTTGATGTGTGTTTTTTTTAAACTTAAAAGAACTTGAAAATGACATTCATTATACTCTTAGTATAAGTAATTATAGAGTACTGCAGAGTTCTTGTATGTATTTACTGGCCTTGCTCTCAGATAATTAAATAGTCTGCAAAAATCTGTGTACGCAGTAATTATTGTAGAGGTGTCAGCTATTAAAGCAACACATGTTATTGCTGCATGTGTTGAGTCGCTAGGCAAATTTGATTTTCCCAACAGCCAATTCTGGTTCAGGATGGCTGTAAAGAAGGAGTTGCTGTGGAAGAAGTGACTATAAAAGGGGAGAAGTGAATCAGAGTCAGGTGAGAGTGTGTCAGTTTAAGAATCAGTTCAGAGCTGTTCCATTCTGAGAGTTATCAGTTAGGATTTAGGTAGAGTCCATAGTTCTGTTAAAGGGGAAGCAGTTTAGAAGTACACTCATCCCTTCACATTCATTGGGGTTAGGGGCACAGGACACTTGTGAATGTGGAAAAACCACAAATAACAAAAACACTATGTTTTTAGCAATAGCAATAGAAGCTTCATTTATATACCACTTCATACCAAGCAATCTCTAAACGGTTTATAACTGTAAGCTAATTGCCCCCAACAAGCTGGGTAATCATTTTAACAACCTCAGAAGGATGCAAGGCTGGGTTGACCCTGAGTCCCTGGCTGGGATTGAACTCACAACCTTGCGACTGTGAGTGAGTGGCTGCAGTACAAGGATTTAACCACTTCACCACCAGGGCTCATTACCTGAGAGAACGCCTCTCTAGGAACCTCTAGGTCCTCTAGTGCAACTCTGTGGTCAACATCTGCCAGACATTGACCATAGAATTGCCCTGGAGGACCTACAAATGCCTAGTGGAGTGTTCTCTGTAGGAATCTCTAGGTCCTTCAGTGCGACTTTTGGTGAAAGTTGATCATAGAGTTGCACTGGAGGACCTAGAAATTCCTAGAGATAACATATTAATAAAATCCATGAATAATCAAATCCTCAAAAGTCAAAACCACAAATGTGGAAGGACGAGTGTATAAGAGAATAGGTTTAAAGGAAACAAGAAACAGTTTACTTTTGAAAGAGTTCAGTGAGGGAACTGAATAAGGAATAACTTGTATCTATTCAAGTACTGTGACTACTGTAGCCATATGATCTGTGAAACATTATTGAAAAGATACAGTCTTCACACATGATTGTAAATAAAGTTAGTTTGTTTTGTTTCCAGAAAGAGTATTGGCCTCAGTGAATTTATAATTCTAACTTCAGAGACAACACACTACCAAAAATAAAACACATAGAAGAGGAGGACTCTGGGGACCCCAATCCTAATTTATTTAAAGGAGAGTGTATTAAGGGTAGAAGTGGGGCATATGTTAAGGATCAAGGGGTCTTCGGATGTTTATGAAGTGAAAAGACAGCCTCAAAACATTGAGGGGAAGACTGCCTTGGTCACACTGCATTTACTGGCATGTTTGGCAATAGATGTAGTTAATTCTTATTCAGGGGGAATTTGTGGGGTGTTCAGTTAACTCTTAAAGTTTTGAAAACATCTCAGCATTTAAACTACCTGTAATTCAAAGTTCACTGGTTTTTAAAAGGTCAATTTTTACTTCAGGCTAAAACAGACTTTAAAAATAGAGTAAATTGAATCACCATGGTAAGTGGATTGAAAGTTGATCATAGAATTGTGCTAAATAATGGTCGTTTAAATTCCTCAAGAAGGGGAGATTGCGATTAAATTACTGATATAATTACATTTGCTACTTTCTAGTTAATATAGTTCCTGTAAAGACATACTTGCTAACCAGTGTAAGTAAAACATATTTGTTTGCACTAAATAGTCAATAACACTACCTAGGACATCCCTTTATATCTATGCAGAGACAGACAAACAGCTCTGAAGTGAAGGATTTCTGTTGGGACTTCTGTAAATATGCAAAGAGAGCAAGAGAGAATTCTACCTTAAAAGAGTAGATGCATAGCACTTTGCAAAAGCGAAGTCATCAGAGGAAATGAAGGAGCCCTTTAAGGCAGCTGCTGTGACCGAAAGCTGAGGCACTGAACTGAATTACTGGAAAGATGCTGGCAAGAAGAGCAGCTGGTACCTACTTGAGTCATATCTGAGGCTGACAGTTACTGAGCAAAATTGTTTTTCTGCTTGAGATGGAGATTCTCGCAGATTTGAGGTCCGTGCTTTTGAATATTCATGGAGGGGCACCCTCCGTTAAAATAAATGGGGCGCCCCCCCCATGGGAGCATGCCCCATTCAAACCTATGAGGCTTGAATATCCGTTTTTGCGAGAGGGTCTGGAATGGATCCTCCGTGAAAAAGGAGGACCAACTGTACATCAATATAGGGCTAAAACAGAAAATTAAGTAGCAAAATGCAATCCAGATGCTATTGCCACTAGCCTAAATAATAATTGTTCTTTGGAAAGTTCTCATTTAAAGCAAGTTGTTTTGGTTGAACTTAGTTTAATTGAACGATTTGTTTCTGAATGACATTTATTGCACTATAAAAAAGTGATTAAAAGAATTAACTGATACAAGATACTGGTCTAACAATGAACAACTGCCAATAAGCTGTTAAAAGTAAAATGTTTAAATTCAAACAGTCATTGTTGTTTCAGTGAGAGGGTTGGAAAATAGTAATAATAGCCAGACTTTTTTTTTTAATTAATATTTTATTTTTAAAAAAGGAATGTGTTTTTTTTAAAAAAATGCATTTGGTCTTAACCAAGGTTTAAGCAGTGGTTTTAACCAACCTGGTTCAAATTAGACAGCCCTGGTTGGGAACCTTTAGGAAAACAGTACTGAGGACTGCAGAGGAAATGAAAATTGATGAATATCTCTTCCCATTTCTACTAGCAACAGAATTTTCACTGCCTCACTGAAATGTGCTGTATCCAACCCATTGTATGCATAGCCAGTAGTATCATTATTTGTAATTTTTTAGATGGGAAGCTTTTGCCTTAGTTTATTTAAATAGGGGAGCTATATAATGTCTTCAGTGGCCTACTACATGTAGTATTCAGAGTGCATGTGAAGGGTTGTCATCTTCTTTTCCAACAACAGACTCAAAAAGGCTTCTCTTCACTTGTCAGGGTCACAGGGCGTATGAGACTCCAGGGCCTCTGCCCTTTCTGTGAAGCCCATTGAAGGCTGAATCCTGGTTAACGTAATTTTCAGACTCCGTTTTGAGATTTATTTTGTTTAGTGAAAGTAACATTTGGGTAACAGTATTTAAAAGATTAAACTCTAATCTAAATTTGATTTTCATGTTTTTATCCATCCTGGCTACATGATTATATGCTGATGTAAGACTGATGACAGAGATAATGTATTAATATGTAGTACTTAATTTGGAATTATGGCTACTTTCTTTTAACATGCCTGTGTTTTTTCAGTCCATGCAGTGACACTGTTTCTTAACATCTTTGGATGTCTGGCCTGGTTCTGCCTTGATCCTAAGCGAGGAGTTGATTTTGGATTGAGTATTCTCTGGTTCTTGCTTTTTACTCCTTGTTCATTTGTCTGCTGGTACAGACCACTTTATGGAGCCTTCAGGTAACTATTTCCAGTCTTGTGGAATCAATGTTACTAAAGTACAGAAATTAACTATTTTTAAATCTGTAATAACTTGGAATACTTTTTAGTATTTCATAACTTTTAATGTGGTTTCTTGACAAAAATATATGCATTAGCTTCTTGCAAATGTATACCTAGCTATACTGTTGCAGTTTAGTTATTAGTTAAAAATTCAAAAAGATAAATATCAGTCTTGTTTTTAGAGTATACCATTCTGTATTTAATATAAAAGGTCATATTAACAACTAGTTTAGTTAATGCTATCACTTATATTACTATTTTTAGTAAGGAGAATTCCTAGTTTTCAACATTGTTGCATTTATTTTATACAGTTCTACAGCTTGTTACTTTTCTTAATTAAGCTTAATAATTGAGAGTCAGTATGTAGTGCTTAGAGCATTGGACTAAGACTTGAAACATCTTGACACCAGTGAACTACTTTGCACCAGCCATATTCTGTCAGTGTAACCTATCTCACAGGGAGAAGAAAGTGGGGAAGAGGAGAGCAATGAATGTGGTATAACAGATAAGAAGAGAAGTGGCTTGATTAATGGGGACAGTAACATTCCTTCTTTCTCTAAACTAACTGTGTTAGAAAAGATGTTTCCAGTCTTGGAATAAATTCTCTCTCCAAATAAAAAGAAATCTAAAATGTGCAATACTAGGTCAGATGTTACTATCAGAGGATAAACTAAAATTATTTTTGTTAAAATGTCGTTAGGTGTGTTTAGTTGCTTAGACTTCTTTGTTTTGTGTTTTGCTTCTGAAGTTTGATATTTCATTAGCACTTTCTGTTTAGGCAGTGTTTAAATATTGTACATTAGTCAGATTGCATTGATAGTTTTGGTTTGGGAATGCTATTCCAGAAAGTAAATAGCTTTGTTGCAATCATTCAAAACCCCCCACAGCATTTCTATATAAATGAGAGAGGGTATGCATGCTGTTTGTTATTTTTAATGACTATGCCCTCCTAGCAGAGATACTGAGGTTCCTCTATTGATGTTTGGCAAATATTGTAAAAATAGCTGACATTTTTCTGTCTCTCTTTGTTTCAGAAGTGACAGTTCCTTTAGATTCTTTGTATTCTTCTTTGTGTACATTTGTCAGTTTGCTGTACATGTACTTCAGGCAGCAGGATTCCAAGGATGGGGCAATTGGTAAGATAACTAGTTTGTTATAGAGCAATAATCATACATGATTAATAGATTAGCATACCACCTTTTCAAAGTTTTAACAATGCATTAAGGAATAATTACTCTTGACTTTTAGGTTGGGGAGTGAAGGTTAAGCCAAATCACTGTTTTATAAGCAATGCTAAAAACCTTCATAACTGTTTTACATCAACAGTATATTATCCAGGTACCCTTAGTGGTTTACACTTAAATTAAATCACATATCCAAACATCAAGTCCAAAACTTCCCATATCTTAAATTATATATTTCCCATGGATTTTGATACCACAGCACATGCTGTGAACCATCTAATGAACTTTGCAGTCATAGTTAGGATTAGATCAGGTCACTTTGGTAAACTGTAGATAACTGGGCGTTTAACATTTCTATCTGTGAGACCCTCATTCTGGCATTGCGGTCAATTAATGAGTGGCCTTAGAAGCAGTAAACCGTAGAGAGGTGGGCAACTAAGAATACCGTATTTTCCGGCGTATAAGACGACCCACGCATAAGACGACCCCCCATTTTCCCAGTCAAAATATAGAGTTTTAGCACCTCTATCTTCATTATCCCTATATCTGGCATACAAGATGACCCCCCCACACACTTTAGCCACAGATTTTGCAGGTAAAAAAGTAGTCTTATACGCAGGAAAATAAGGCCGTATTTTCCGGCGTATAAGACGACTGGGCGCATAAGATGACCCCCCCCAACTTTTCCAGCTAAAATATAGAGTTTGGGATATACTCGCCGTATAAGACGACCCCCCTTTCCAACACACACCAAATAAAATTTTAAAAAAATTAGATTTGATTTCAATATGGTAATGTTAATCCAAATGCTTATGATATGCAGGTACTTAGCAGGAAAACTGTCACTTATAAACACAACAAACTACAGATCCCATGTTCCCTAGCATTTCTTTCTGCAGTGTGTTTTGGACCTTACTTTAAAAAAATAGTCCAGATTTAAATGCTGCTGTAAAAATTATTTCCATCTCCCAGCTATGAGATGTTTGGGGGAAAATGAGAAAGTGTTGTTGGGGGGAAGGACTGCCAGTATACTAGGTGATGCATTTTGGGGTATGTACAATTTGCAGCCAAGTAAGTGACCGTGGGCATGTCACACACTCTCAGCCTCAGAGGATGGTAATGGCAACCCCCATTTGAAGAAACATGCCAAGAAAACCCCATGATAAGGTTGCCTTAGGGTCACCATAAGTCGGAAAGGACTTGAAGACACACAAGAGCAACAAAAAACTCTGCAGTTGTTTCATAGGTAGTACATGGGAATAGGAGCCAGCATGGTGTAGTGGTTTGAGTGTTGGACTACCACTCTGGAGACCTGAGTTTGATTCCCCACTCTGCCATAAAACCCACTGGGTGAACTTGGACAAGACACACACTCTCAGCCTCAGGGGAAGGCAATGGCAAAGCTCTTCTTGAGAGAATCTTGCCAAGAAAACTCCATGATCACCATTAAGTCAGGAACAATTTGAAGGCAGACGACATACTCATATAACCTCCAAGTAAGGAACTTGGTTCTTCTTTAGATAAATCTTCAAGGTTACACTCTCTTTCTCTCTCATTGTGCAGAATTATTTGTTAAAGAAGCCATGCCCAAGCAACACATCAAATTTGGCTGTGTCTGCATTGCAGAAATTTATTAAAGCAATTTGACACTGCTTTAACTGCCCTGACTCAAGACTATGGAATTCTGGGATTTGAAGTTTTGTGAGATATTTAGCCTTTTCTGTCAGAGAGCTCTAGTACCACAAAGCAAACTTGTATGTCCTACATTTTTTGTAGTGACTTGCCCTCCTTTGCATTGAACACATTTGGTCACCCTGTCTGAGTATTGGAGTATGACTCTGGAGGCGAGGGTTCGAGTCCCTGTTTAGCCATGAAACCCACTGAGTGACCTTGGGCAAGTCACACACTCTCAGCCTCAGGAGAAGGCAATGGCAAACTCCCTCTGAAGAAACCTTGCCAAGAAAACACCATGATAGGGCTGCCTTAGGGTTGCTGTAAGTCGGAAACGACTCAAAGGCATACAACAACAACAATCTTAGAAGTGGCTTCCTCCTTCTTCTCCTCCCCCCTTCTCCCCCTCCTCCTTCTCTACCTTGGGTCCTTTCTTCTCCCCCCTCCGTTTGCCGCCTTCTCTGCCTGGGTTCTTTCTTGTCCTCCCGTCCTCCATTTGCCTTCAGCTCTTCCAGGATCTTTTTTTTCTCCCCCCGCCCTCCGTTTGCCTTCAGCTCTTCCTGGGTTCTTCCTTCTCCCCCCTCCGTTCTCATCCCCCCCCCTCTACCCGGCGTATAAGACGACCCCCCGACTTTTGGGGCCCTTTCCCAGCGTTAAAAAGTTGTCTTTTACGCCAGAAAATACGGTAATAGTATGGTTCAGGGGCCTATGGGTTTGTTCAGTATCCAGATATATTTCTGTTATGAAAACATGTATAAATGGTGCAGACAGTCAAGATGTATGCCAGTAGTCCCTTAGAAGGGTTTTGTTTTGAATTACGTTGAAATGGTGGTAATCAAATATCTTGTTAGCACCAGTTGCAGAATCTCTCCTTTTAAAAATTGGAATCTTGTCACGAAACAGATTGTTTCACATCAAAAATGTATGGGTCAGAATCTGGGTGGTTAAGTTAGGGACACAAATGTTCCAGATTTATAGGAAATTAATGCTAAGGCAACATGGATTCTAGTTGCTCCCCCCCCCCCCCCCATTTTCTAATCACAGCTTTGATAGGATTTGGTCCAATAAATTTCTGTGTACATAGTATATGTATGTCTACTGTTAAAGATGTAAAATTTCCAGAAATTTTGAATCTGTGAGAAAAAACTGTATTTTTTGCAGGAGGGAGGATTAGTTTCAAGCTTTTACAAAAGTCATTGTGTTACCTTAGGAATATAACAATTGTTGTATATAAGTGGCATAAAATTTAAAAAAATGCTTGATATATTAAATGTGTAGTTTATTCAGAATATATAGATTGAACTTTTTTTTTTTAAATGCTTTTTGCTCTAAATGGAACTACAAGGGCCTAAACTTTAAGCAAGATCTTTTGTTTTGCCTGTATGAGGAACAGACAAAAACACTCAGATAAATTGTAATAATCTGATACTGTACAGTTTTACATTAAAGTGTTCCTCTTATATAGTTGTTAGAAAGAAATTTAGGTTATTAAATATGTGAACACCTTGTCTTAAATATTTTTATCCATTATTTTATTCATCCTCATTATCCCATTATTCATTTTTTTAAAAAATTTCAGAAATAAATGGGGGGAAAGCACTGATTTCCCCCCAAATTGTGATCTATTTTTCCTCCCAGGCTTTCATATCTCTGTGTACTGTATTAGGTAAATAGGCATTTGAAATAAAGTTATTTGAGGTGATTTTGTCATTTTCAGGCTTTAAATCTGATTTCTTTCAAAAGGCTTATGAAGCAGTTATTTTCAGTCTGGACTGAGAGAGCACAAGGGCCATTCATTATGGCATAGATATAGTATATTTTGATATACATTGTATATGAAAAGGGCCTAAATATCCTAAAGGCACTTCGGAAGCTAAGCAGGGTCAGCTCTGATCAGTACTTGGATGGGGGACTGTGGCTGCCAGCAAATACCAGGTGCTATAGGTTATATTTCAGGGTCAGGCACTAGTAAAACCACCTCTGAGAACTCCTTTCTTAAGAAAACCCTATGAAATTCATAGGGTCGCCTCAACTGAACAGGCAACTTAAAGTCCCCTGAAATATATATGACTTAAATAATGCTTAATCAGAGGGTAGTACAACTTAAATGGGCAGCATTTTATACGTACCAGAATGATACATATAATTCATGAAACACTTGCACGTTTATTTTTGCTTTACTTTATTCACCATATGAGTTTCAAAACCAGCAAAACTGTAAAGCAGGGGTAGGCAACCTTTCCCCTTTAAGGGCCGAGGGACTTCAGCTCCCAGAATCCCAGGAGCTATTGGCCAACATGGGACTATTGGCCAACATGGCTGAGGCTTCTGGGAGCTGAAGTCCCTCGGCCCTTAAAGGGGAAAGGTTGCTTACTCCTGCTGTAAAGAGTTCAATTCTGTTCATTATGATATCCTCCATTGTCTACAACATACATGCATTGTTCTTACCAGAGTGAGCCTCTGTTTTAAAATGCTTTAAAAGTTTTGGTTGTGTTTTTTCCTCTCTTCTTCTATAGTCCATATTAAGGGGTTAGGTTGGTAAAATTATAATTTTACCTGAGTATTAGTGAAAGAAACAATAGCCATAGTTCTGGAACGTGTTATTATCTTTGACATCAATATGTAATATACCTATATTTGTGAGTGCTCTGGTTTTTTTCCTCCTCAGTGGATGGATTTCATCTCTCACTGGGCTTAACCTTAGTATCCCAGTAGGCATCATGATGATAATCATAGCAGCACTCTTCACAGCATCAGCAGTAATCTCACTAGTTATGTTTAAAAAGGTAAGTACTTTTTATGTGTGTATCAGAGTGAGAGAGAGAGAGAGAGAGCATGTTAGTAATGAGTCTGCTAAAGAATTTCTTAATATGTATTTCCTAAAGCCTGTCAACGGATGTCCAGACTGCCATATTTGTGTATAACAATGTATGTGTATATTGCTATATTTATATTATAATTGTGAATTAATTTAGGTTGGAATTTGCTTAGCTTCTCTATTCCCAGGTTGCCAAATGTTTCAGCTGTGGTAGGAATGCTTATTTCAGTTCTGATATTTTTTTTGGTAGAGAACTCATTATGTTCCTTACTATTTCCGGACGTATGTGAAGTAAAATTTGTACTTACATTCTTTCCAACAGTGCTTCTTTAAAATATTTCATAATCATAGTCATTGTTCTGATTTGTGTAGACTGGTTTTTCTAAGTTTTAACATTCAAGGCTGCTGAAAATGGGAATTCTTAAAGCAGAGAGAGATACATTCAATAGAACTTTGATGGATTTTAATTCATCAGGAAATTGAAGAGTTTGGATGTTTGATGGGTTCTGTGCTCAAATCCTATTTATTCCAATGGACTAAAGGAACAGTTAAATTTATTTTAGAACAGGGTTGGGAATCATATCACCATCCAGATACTTTTTGGATTGCGAGTCTCAGCAGCCCTAGCCATCATAGCAAATGATGAAGAATGGTGAATAATCAAATCTTTTTAGGCCTTAATTATAAGAGTTGCCATGGCTGAGGCATAAACAACTTGTGCAACTAGTTCTGCTTTCCCCAAGTGGATTGGTTTTATTATTGTAAAATATTTGTATCTCGCCTTATGCCATAGAAGAGTCTGGGTGGCTTTCATTAAAATCAGTTTAAACAATTTAAAATGTAAATCTGTAAAACTAATGTAAGCATTCTAAAAGCATATTAAACAATTGAATAATTTTAAAAGTTACAGCAATGTAAAACCATGTATGTTACAGAATTGGATGAAATCATTAGGTCCAAAAGGCTTTAGTAAAAACCCAGTTTTAAGATAATACTGGAAAGAAACCAGTTTTGATACCAATCAAGACTCAAAGGGAAGGACACATTGGACAACTGTGGGAAGAAAGTCATCTGCCAAATTCTCACCTAGCATATTGTGGAACACAGAGAAAGGTCTCTCCACCAGATCTGAATGGTGGACTTACATAGGAATAAGCACTCCTTCAAATGTCAAATCTTAATATTTCGAGATTGGGTGAGCAAAATGTGATCCATTAATGGAGCCCCCTAAGCTTTTTGGAGATCCCAGCCTGAAGGTCCAGAGGCCCCTAGAGCCCAAGGCATACTGATACCACCTGTTGCAGCCTCCTGAATGCAAGACGTGATTTCCTGCAGCTACAGAAATGCTCCCGCTTTCTCTTTATCTCCTCCTTGTATTTTTCCTGTATTTGTGATCTCTTTCTGTGGCTGCAAAAACTCTTGCTGGTTTCCCCCCGTGTGCCTCCTCTCTCTTTCTCTTGCTACGGCTTAAAAAATGCTGCTTCTTTCTCTCTATCCCATTTCTCTGTCTCTGTGTGTCTCCTTTCTACCCTTCCCACTCCTCCCCCCCTTTCTCTGAGTTTCTTCATCTTCTCATGTCTTCTATTCACCTTATTCACAGTCCCTCTGCATGGCTTCCTCTTCTCCAGTGCTCCTCTGTTTCTTTTTGTTAATCTCATACCCAGACTCTGCCCCCCCAGCTCCATGTAGTGGTACGGCTGGCAGTAATTTAGAAAGCTGCAAGCTAGAAAGATCCAGATTGCTACAGAGTGAGTGTGAGAAAGCAAGAATGATGAGGTAAGACCGACAGGGACAGGAACAAGGAATGAAGGAAGAGCAAAATGAGAAAGCAAACAGTGAAAGAAAAAGCCCAAGATAAGAGCAGCAGAGAGCAAGAAGATAATGCATACACGTGTGTGTGTGTGTGTGTGTGAGAGAGAGAGAGAGAGAGAGAGAGTTTTCTTCTTCCATCTCAACTCAGAAGTCCAGCTGCTGGGTTGGTACCTTGAGTGTATCAGTCACACCTAGTATTACCCAAACCAGTCTCAAACCAGTCTCTGAAACATGTTTGCAGCCCTTCCTAGTTACCACTAGAGGTCAGACTTCATATAGAATGATAACTCTCTTGCTGTATACCAGGGGTAGGCAACCTAAGGCCCATGGGCCGGATGTGGCCCTCCGAGGCCTTTGGACCGGCCCCAGGCCGGTCCTGCCACTGCTGCCCCCTGCTCCCCGCCATGATGATATTGATTATTGTTGTTATTACTTGTTCTTGAGGCTTTCTTGGCAAAATCTCCACAGGGGTTTTGCCATGGCTTTTCTGGGGCTGAGAGAGTGTGCATGCATATTTTTTTAATTTTTAATTTTTATTTATTTATTTATGGTGCTTCGGCCCCCCCAATTGTCTGAGGGACAGCAACCCGGCCCCCGGCTCAAAAAGGTTGCCTACCCCTGCTGTATACCATCAAGTTGTTTCCAACTTATGGTGCCCCATCATGGGGTTTTCTTGGCATGATTTTTCCAAGATGGAGGGTTGCCTTTGCCTCCCTCTGAGGCTGAGACTGTGACTTGCCCAAGATCACCCAGTGGGTTTCCATGGCAGAACAGGGATTTGAACCTGGTCTTCAGAATTGTAGTTTAACATTCAAACCACTGCACCACGTTGGCTCTTTTATTGATAATTATTTTTATTGATAAGTACTTTGTTGCAATGTGCCATCTTAATGGTGGCCCTATGGATGAGTGACTGCCATGAAACCCTTTCAGTAACAGTAACAGGTCTTGCAAAATCAGAGCTGGGGCTACTATAAAGTTCAAATCATAGCCAGCACAATAAGCTAGAAGGTAGGTCCTTTTCAAGGAAGTCAAGGAAGACAATGCAAAGGCAGGTTTACAGTTGAAAATTAAGAAAACAAAAATAAAGACCCACAGATGATTTATATAACTTTAAAGTACACAATGAAGACAGGATTTTTTCAAACCTTGGCTGAGCCATTAATCAGAATGGAAATGGCAGTCAAGAAGTCAGAAGTTGAGTAGGAATGAGAAGGGCAGCTGTGACAGAACTAGACAAAATCCACAAGTGTAAAAATAAATAATTGAATATCAAAGTGAAATCTGGATAGTGAAGAAAGCTGATAGGAGGAAAATCAACTCATTTGAAATGTATTGCTAGAGACAAATTCTACAGATACTGTAGACCGCTAAAAAAGACAAATAAGTGGCTCCTAGAGAGGATCAAGCCTGAATTCTTTCTAGAACTAAGTCTATCATACTTTGGCCATATCTTGAGAAGACATGACTCACTAGAAAAAAGAATAATGCTTGGTAAGACAATAGGAAAAGAGGAAGACAGGTGGATAGACTCAGTTAAAGACTCAGTAAGTTGTTTTGGGGTTGTTTTTTATTTTAAAATTTTAAGAAGTTGTTTTTGTTTTAAAGAGTTTTAAACTTTAAATTTTAATGTAATATTTTAAATTGGTTTAATTGTTTGTTTTTAAACTTTGTATTTTTAATGCTTTATACTGTTTTAACTTGGACTGTTCTAGATTTGTAAGCCGCCTTGAGTCCCTGTACTGGGAGGAAGGTGGGATATAAATAAACAGAAAAAGAATAAATAACAATAACACTCGGCAGCTAGTCAAAAACATTGGGAGCTCAGACAATAAAGGGCTTTTTGCCTTCCCTGATGTTGATTGTAGCCTTCATTTTATAGGTTCAAGGAGTTAACATGCTCTGTGGGGAATGTCTAGCAGAGGCCTTAAAAGATTGCAGAAGCTGAAAAACCTGTTTTGGAGCACAGATTTTCATTCATTCATTCAATTTATACCCTGCCTTTCATCTGCCAGGGGACCCACAGTGGTTTACAATAATTTTAAACAAAAGTAAAATTTAATCTCTGTTGAAGGGTACATGAAACTTTCCACCTATTAAGGAACAAGTCAAATGTGTCTCTGTGGGTATGGGAGGGAGCATAGGCACATGGTACAGTTCAAGGATGGGTAGTAGCAATTCTATATTCAAGTTTATATTAAATAGATTTATTTAGAAACAAGCCTTACTGAGCAAATACAGACATAATTTATTTAAGACTGCCCAGTCATGACTTAAGATGTTTCCAATGAGTTCTTTTTTGATAATGTCATTGAATTCCATTTAGATACTTGGAAACCTTACAGCATTAATGAGTGAAAGATTAATATACTTCTGAAATCTTGGTCTAGTTAAACAGGATTATTCTTCTTTGCCTCTCCTAATTCAATAGTATGTCACATCAGATCCTTTCAAACAAGTGTCAGTTAATTACTCTGAGTTTTGATCAAATTATTTTTTCATTTATTTCATCTGGTTTTGTTACTATATTTTGACTTGAAATGGGTAGAACTACTATACCATATAAACATTTCCTTTACTTCAGATATCTTCATCAAGAGCTGTTTAGTTTAATGTTGTTTCTTTAAGACTTAAATAATATAAAGCTGTCTCATATCTACATCTGATAAGAGTCAAAGTGTACATAATTTGAACATGTACACATTAATAAATCCTGCAAAATCGTGAAGCTTAATGATTGGATGGAACTTTACATTAAACTTGGTAGAATTAGATGCTTGTTTAGGAAGGAATTGTTATACACCAACAGAAAATAATAATAGAATCATAGACTTAGAATGGACTGCAAAGGCCATTTAGTCTGATCCCCTGCCATGCAGGAATACAAAATTAAAGAATGCCTGAAAGATGCCTATCCAGCCTTTGTTTAAAGACCTCCAGAGAAGGAATGTCCACAATCCTCAAAGGCACTGTTGAACAGCTCTTACTGACAGGAAAGGCTTTCTGTTTAGGTGGAATCTTTTTTCTTGTTATTTGAAATTCGCTAGAAGCAACTGAAAGCAACTGAAAACAAGCTCGCTCTATCCTCCAGATGACATTCTTTCAAATATTTAAAGATAGCTATCATACTATCATATCACGTCTCAATACCCTCTTTTCTAAGCTAAGCATACTCAGCTCCCATAGCCATTTGTCATAGAGCTTGATTTCCAGATTTTCTGCCATCTTGGTCATCCTCCTCTCAACACATTCCATCTTGTCATCATCCTTCTTGAACTGTGGTGTTCAGAACTGGTCATAGTATTCCAAGTGAAGCTTGACCAAAGCTTAGTAGAGTGGACAGTTACTTCTCTTGATCCAGACACTGTAGTTCTGTTGATGAAGTTACTTTCTTCTCCATAATTTGAATTACTTACCCATGTTTATGTATCATCACATTCTGCATTTCACTGTTCTGCGAGGGGCTCCCAGTGAGGACAATAGAGGCAGAGCAGAATGTAGTGTTGTGACATGAGTGTGAGGAACCTTAACGTGGAAACCTGTTTTCATTGGCATTCTCAAGTTGCATCAAATCATGTAATGTGTAGTTGCACCCTCTGACTTGTGGTCATCTGCAGAACCTATTGACAGAATGATGGTAGTTCTTAGTCTTCAGATTCCCATTGTCTCACTTCTAAATATTCTGATGCCTTAAAAAATCCTATTAAATACTACCTAAAATGTAAAGATGGAAACAAAACATCTCTCACTTTTTCTTCTCATTTCTTCATAGGTGCATGGTCTATATCGCACAACTGGAGCAAGTTTTGAGAAAGCCCAACAAGAATTTGCAACAGGTGTGATGTCCAACAAAACTGTACAAACTGCGGCAGCCAATGCAGCATCAACAGCAGCTACTAGTGCAGCTCAAAATGCTTTTAAGGGTAACCAAATGTAGAGAAAAGGAGATGAAAAATACTACAACTCTCTGGCTGTATTTTATTTTCCAGTCACTAATATTCCCTGAAGACTTGTGTTAAAAATGCACACAGCATGTATGTCTCTTGAGCTGTGCATGAGCTAAAACAGGAAAAGGTCCTTGTTTCATTCCTTTATGACATATTTATTTGTAAGTATTTCCTGGCTACTACTCTTAACATAAAATTGTTCTATTTTTCTCCGGATTTTTTGGAGACACATTGTATTGGTGAAAATTTCAGCAGTAGATCTGAAAAAGATATGGCAGCTCCTGGGGACAATTTAAATGGAATTTAGGCATTTTCTTGAAAGTTCTCTCCAGAACCATTCACTTTGACTTGAGACAAGCACTTTGGATTAAATCCCATATTTCCTAACCATTTGCTTCCCTATTTTCTTACATAAGAAACAGGGAGGTTGAATTTTGAACAAGAAATTTTGGCCGCTGCTGCTTTATAGCTTCGGCAACTGATGAAGAAGGGCAGATGTAAGCTTAAAATAAGTATGATAGATAGTGTAAATTCTTTTTTAGGATAATAAATCTTTTGATAAAAATCTGAGTTTGCATGAAACAGTTTTGAACATGCTGAGCTATTGTTTTGGTCCAGATTTTGTCTCTGCCACTCTGATAATAGTTTTGGAAATTTGTTTTTTCATGGTGTAAGTAGGTCTAACTCAGAAATATTGGAGCACAGACATTTCACAGAAGGAGGTGAAGAGAAGATAATTATGTTGAATTGAAGCCGAGTGATTATATTTTAATTTAAGTATTCATGACTTTGAAAAACATACTGCTACTTTTAAAATCATGGATGTAGTGTGGAATTCAGGGTATTCATTAAAAACATACTTTTAACCAGTGTCTGGAACTCGCCCATTGGTAGTCCTTCTTGTGCTGTTAAAATGCTATGGTATTTTTTGTTGTGCTTAATAATTCCAACATTTTTAAAGTGTGCACTTTTGTTTCAATGGTACTAAAGTTTAGCCTTGTCAGTCACTCTGTTTACTGCTTCTCTAAGCATCCAAATATACAATATTTTATTTAAATTTTTAATCATAATCACAACCTCTAATCAGTCTTTTTAAAACTGGCATTCAGTTATATACGTGAAATCTTTTAACATATTTCGGCCTTCATGTGCGATTTAATCTGAATAAATGCATTGTATCAAATGCAAACTGAAAAAGAGATTTCAGCATTGATCAGCTGACAGTGGGTGTTGTATGGTGTATATGTATGGTGGTGCATATTTTGGACTAACGTTTCAAATAATACTCAGTTTCTGTTGTGAAGGATTTGATAATAGTAGGTAAAAGTGTTGCAAGATGGGGCCTTCTTTTATTTAATTCACTGTGAGCCAACATTTACTTAGAAAAATGGTAACACGGTACAATCTATTACCACAATTGAGCCATTCTCCCATATCTGTAATTACAAAATAAACTTTTAGAAAAGTTTCATTGCAGTTATAAACATTAAAATGTAGATGATATGGGATTTATATTTTATAAATAATTTTAATCTATGTATGAAGTAGAGGGCAAGTAAAATTATGGATGTAGTGTAAAATTTAGGGTATTTATTTCTTGATCAATGCAGTCAATGTGTTAGCTTTCATATCTTTTATGTACATGTATTGCAATACATCAATAGCCCTAGAATAGTTTCGTTAACTCTTTAAACTGTGTTGAGGGGGAAAACTATGAACATTTTGAAAAAGGTGGGTCTTGAATAATTTTTTTCTCAGGGGATGAAGCAGAATGAAACTTGAAATATATACCGTAAATGCAGATCTCGTTTTCAGTGTACTAGTCTTGTTAGCCATGATGGCCTCCCAAAAACCAAAGTTATAATGTAGATGGAATATTAGACTCTTATAAACCTCTGGAAAAATTATCTACAGCATTTGATCAGGTAGTAAATTTTCACATTGTCCCCCAATTTCTGATTTTTCATGTGGCAGAAGGCTGTTGTATGTTAAATGTTGTTAGAAACTGATGGTATGAAAGAACATTAGTGAAGAGATAATATGCTCATCACTTGTCATTTTGTAGTATCCAGTTGTGGAAAGTTTAGTTCAAATTGAGTTTCAACACTGGACTGTCAATAGTCTGTGATCTATATAATTTTGACATTGGGGTTATTTATCTGAGGGATATCTGTATATTTGTAAATTACTAACAATGCTTTGCCATAATGGTAAATGTCATGGTTCTGTAGAAATGCACACAGATCTTCTGGTGTTGCATGTCTGGGTAGTTCAAAGATTCTGCATATTTATTGTATTAACTCAGTGACATAGAATAAAAATGTTTCCTAAATGTTTGCTCTGTATAGTTTTAAAAACAAGGTAGGGTATGTTTTTGGGTTGTTTTTTTTTTTGTAAATGGTGAGATTAAATGGAAGAGGCTTAAAATGTACAGAAAAATCATATTATTTGCCCTGATCCAGCTCTAGTCTTGTATAGTTACACAGAAGCAAAGTATGGATGTTACACAGTGCAGACAAGACACTCATAGTGGGATGCACATCCAAATGATCATATGGTATCATCCAACTGCATTGTTTTACTTTACACTGATGTGCAACTGAATATGCATCCCCATCCATGGCCTGGTCCTACTAATCACATGTAATTATGCACTATTATATCTGGGTCAGGGACTTTTTTTTTGTAATCTGTATATAGCGTCTGTAACTTTCTGCAGTGAGAAACCTATGTCAATTGCCGGAACAGTTTATTAGTACAGTTAGAACTAGGATTGTTTTTAAGGAAACACCCAGTAATAGATGCAGTGTTTTGGTTCTGTGATGTAAATTGGAAGCTTTAAAAGGAGAATGATTTGTTAGTTCTAATGAAATCTACAAGTATTACATTTGTCCAGGAATTTGTTGGAAGTAAAATTAAACCTCTGAAAATGGCTGTTACTTGCTGTCTTTTATATTAGGATCATTTTGTTGCTGCTGTGCAGGACCACTTTCTCTGCTGTTCTTTATACAAATGCATTGACAAAGTCAAAGATAGTAGCCACCAATATAGAGTAGTACAGGACCAACTCTGGACCTCAAATACATGAATGGATTCTTTTCTCTTTTCCAATCTTAAAGAGCTGCTGTATGCCCCAGACATTAGGCTAAATCTAAATGTAGAGTTATATTTGATATGGCTTTGAGAGGTTTAGATGCTATGGCAGGAAAATCCCTAGTCCCATGAGACACGTAAAAACCTTTTGTACTTACTGTTAAAAACTCTAAAGATTTGTATACGTGACAAATGACTGAATTTTCTGTGCATACAGCAGCTTCATAGACACTGTTCTTTCATCAGGAAAAGTGTTACCATCATCCTCTTCAATCCAAGCACATGCTGTTATTCTTTTGTGGTATCTCCTGTGGCATGCTACAACTCCTAACTGGTAGGCTGCAGGTTTCTCTGACAGCAAGATTGTGGAGACAGCTCAAGAGTTCGCAGGTCTTGTGATGGAAGCAGACATCTACTCACATACTTCTTTCACCCAGGTTTGACTTGAAAGATATTTGTACGCAGTCTCATATCACTCATAAAAGTTACCATGGCAAACAGCTGCCAAAAGAATACAAATGCTTTAATTAATAAATAGTATTTTATTTCTGAGAGCCAGTGTAGTATAGTGGTTTGAGTGTAGGACTAGGATTCTGGAGATCAGTGTTCTCTTCCCTGCTTGACCACAGAAACCCACAGTGTCCTTGGGTGAGTCAAACTCTCTCAGTCCCAGAAAACCCTGTGATAGATTCACCTTAGGGTCACCATAAGTCGAAAATGATTTGAAGGCAGACAACAACAACAACATTATTTTATTTCTATTTCCCACCTTATATCAAAAGATCTCATAGTGTTTTAATGATGGTTCATAGTTTTTCCATGTTGCATTGCACTAATATTCTAACACAGATACTTGAGCCTGCAGTTATCCGTACATATGCTAAACACTATCATGTAGTTATGTACTTTCAGCCAGTGCTTTTTGCATGGCCCCCATCTACTGTAGTTGCTCTTACACTGTGCTGTCTCTGCTTGCTTGGGCCAAGATACCAGTGCATGGGGATGAGAAAATACATTACTACAGCAAGGAAGAGTTGTAGTTCACACTTTAAACACCTATGCATTGTTTATTTGGAATTTTATTATTTTATAAATGCCTTTCTTAACAAGATTTCTTCATGATCAGCATGTTGGAGTTGATGTCATTTATTGCACTTAATTGGTTTTCTCTACTTAGCTGGCCTGTCTCATTTCTGACAGGGATGTGTTTGGAAGTCATTAAACTAGGAAACCTAAAATCTGCATCTCCCATGCACCCTGGCATATAATTATGTTCCTAAACATTCTTGGAAGCAAAGCGAAGCAAAGCAGCTTCATTTATATACCGCTTCATACCACGCTAGGGGGCGTCTAAGCGGTTTACAACTGTGAGCCGATTGCCCCCCCAACAAGCTGGGTACTCATTTTAGCGACCTCAGAAGGATGCAGATTTGAGTCTAGCCTGATCCCTGGCTAGTATTGAACTCGCAACCTTGTGGTCTATGAGTGAGTGGCTGCAGTACAGGCATTTAACCACTGTGCCACCATTGGAGAGGGACACAGCCTGAAATGAGAGGGACAACAGTCCATGAAACTATTAATAAAATGGTTATCTCTTCTTTCATCTGTACTTAGAGGCCACAACCATTTGTGACATTTCTATCTTCTTTTTTTACAGATAACCTAGCATATGATTTTCACAGTGGTGAGCGTTGGTATTGCCAGTTACACCAGTTCAAAATTGGAAATGATTTCTTGGCAAACATCAAAGGTTAATAATTGTTTATTAGACAAAAAACAAACTATATTGTCAACAAATTAAATTAGCAATACAGCTCAACAGCAATGCTCCTTACTAAGTTTAGCAGACTGTAGCACATCAAACATCCCTTCCCTGTTCCTCTTCTTTTTTCTGATGAGCTCATTAGTTGCTAAATACCAGCATACCCTTCACATTTAGAGTTAAGATTATAAATAGATTACCAATTGTTATTGTTAACCCTGCCTTCTTTCAAAGAGGGATTTTCTAGGACAAGGCTGATTCCTAATGTTAAATGGCATGATAGTTTTGTCTACAGAAATGTCCGCATTCTTGTCCCTTTCAAACCATTTTCTAATCTTCGTATTGCACGTTATATATGAATTGTTTAGATTTTAAATTTGTTACACCCTTGAAAGAGCAATGACATATAAATCTCAGGAATCTGAAATACTGCTTTTCAAGAATTGTCTCTAGAGATGAAAACTATCAAAAGCATGGTAGTTTGATGGAAACACCTTAATGCAACCTTAGTGGGTGGCAACAGTACTTGCTTTCAAGTAAGTATGTGATTATATTGATAGCAGTGGGTGCAAAAACAATGAAACCATGCCATAGGCTTTTAAATAAGTCTGTTCAAAATAAAAAAACAAACAGAAATTCTAAAGTTAAATGGAATTGGATGGTAAGAAAATAACTGGCAGAAGCTATCTGTCAATTAATTGAGAACACCCCAGTTTGTTTGGTTTTTAAAAACTGATTGATTATGCAATTCACACTGCAAAACTGCAGTCTGTTAAGCTGACATACTCATTTTGGAACCATGAGAAAAAAGGAAAATTTGAAATGTAGGAGACTAAGTACAGAAAACAGTGGTTTATTGAGTCAACAAGTTCTTTCAAGACAAGTGTTTTCCAGGTGCACTCTATACTAGTCTGTTCCATAAAAGCTATCACTTTGACTGCTCTGTCTCAAATCTGATTCATACATTCACTAATCTAGTAAAAACCCTCCCATGGCAGTTTTACTACTTTGAATTTCCAAGCTGGGAGCTGTTGGTCCAAAGTACTCTGGTGACTTTGTTGGAGAAAAGCAAGGAAAGCCATTCTTTGTGATGCACATTCTTTCCCCCAGATGTTCATTCTGAAAGCTATGCAGTAACACTCCTGAACAGCTCTTGAAACAACTGTAGCTCAAGAAGCAGTATGGAGTTTAAGTACCAGAGTATCTTGAACGTGTGTGGGGAGAGAATATGAAATCATTTCTTTTTGTCTGTTCCTCTTTGTGACTAATTTCCAAAATGCTTAGGAGAGGAGTTTAAAAACAATTCTGCTGCATTTTTAAAGGGGGGTGCTGTGTGGCGCACAGCCAGATTCATGATGCACACACACCTGGATCTAGGTAGCAATTGTAGCAGTATTTACATGAGATTCTTTCTGACAAACACTTTCCCTGTGTGAAATGTGGTAAAACCATACCCTGTGATTATTTAGGCAGCTCTTAATGTAAACATTTGAATAGTTCCACTTACTGGTTATTCTAACTTCAACAGTAAAATGTTTCAACCTAAAGGTTTTGTCCTTTACTAGCAAGGAGAACAAATCACACAACCTACACACTGGGTGATTTAAGAAGGGACTATGTACTGGAGCCTCCCAGCATGCAGTAGAATGAAAGCATCCTGATTGGATTCTCTAAATGGGTCCCATGTTTTTTGGCCATCGGAACTTTGCTAAACCTTGGGAGGGTTTAGCAAGCATCTGGCAGTCCATAATAGTAGGGAGCATTTACCTTGGGTCAAAAGTTAGTCTACTTCTTCAAAAAAAATGGGGAGGCATGTTTTTAGGCCATTGTGGGAGGAGCTAGTGTGCAGTGTACAAAGCCAGACATACATGCACAACACAGTTACATGTGCATATGTTACTTACAAAATTCCAGCCACATACTACTGGATTTCTAGGTTTGGTGAGGTTAACAGTTTTGTTTGTTAAACTCCATCTATGTATGATTTCCTTTCCCTCTTTTAAAAGTGGCACTTTATACTCTGCTAAGTCGTGGTGTCTGCTGTGCTACATGTAGGTTGCAGCGCTCCTCTCATGCTTCAGTTTTGGGACTGTCCACAGATTTTTGAACACCAGTAATGGTGTTAGCTGTAGCAATTGCCACATAGAGGTAACCTGGCTTTTGTGAACTGGCAGTCCCCAACCTTAGCACTTTTGGCATTCAACATATCAGCATTGTTGATAACATCATACAAAAAGTGTCCACAATTCCTACTTGTTGATTCACAGGTGCCTTATTGGAGTTCTTGTAGCAGTGGTTAAAGAAGAAGCAGCCGTGCACAATAATCCTGAGTTAAAGGGTAGGTTCTAAATTACATTCCTTTTCACTGGGATTTTTTTTTCTTTTGCAAAATGTGGTAGAAATAAGTGGTTTTTATTAGTGGTTTGATGTAGCATTTTAGTCTAGCAGCCTCCCAACCGCCGTGTTTCTTCTTCATTTATCAAAAAGGTACAATATAAAATATCAGTGTTAATGAGGTTAACCTAATAACTGAATATCAGGATATTAGCCATTAGTCATCCCTTCACTTTTCTTATACATCCACCACTACATCGTGCTGTTCTTTCATTCTATGTATTTTCAAAAAAGCATGGAAAATTACACAAATATACTGACAGGCCTAATGGAAAAAGGATCATTTGTGGGAAACCACTAACCGCAACACTCATCTGCATCTCCATAAGGGTGCAATACAACCTAAAAAGAGCTTTCGGAACTACCATTAGGTGGTACTGTGGTTTCTTTAGGCACATATCTCTATGAGCATGATGGCATTTTCTGGCAGTACTGAGCTTGCTAACCTCCCTGAAGTGGAGGACCCACATTTTGTCTTATAGGCACACCTTTGGTTTGATGTATACTAGGGCCTAAGACCTCCTTCACCATCTATATTTATTCAAAGAAATCAATAAGAGTACTTGCCCGTGCTTAGAAGGCCTAAGCAATTTACATTAAATTCTGGCTGCTCCTGCCCATTACTTGTTTAGGTTGTAACCCAGTATTTCCTAGGTAAAGTATTGCTTATAAGCCCCTTTCCTGCTAACTTCAGCTGGAATTCCTGCTTGTTTCCTAGACATTCTTCCAATTTGCTATTGCATACAAAACAAATTGTACTTTTTTTGTTAAAATGAATTCTGCTGTGGTGGATGTTACCACTCTTGGTGCCTAAAACCCTTGAAACTGAAGCCTGATTACACTATCTTGTTCTGTAAATACTCGAGACATACGTATTCATTTTAAACATTATCCTTCAAAGGGTTCCTTCACAGTCCTTCATGGTGATGAACATAGAGTCAATCACTTCCACAGTTTGGCATCATTCATAGAAACTTGAAACCAACAGGTGTGCTAAGTAGCATCCTGTTAATGTACCAACTACAAGAATTTCCACTAGTTAACATTTTCTTCTTATGCTGCCTATAAAGTGACACTATAATGCTTGGCCCTCCAGAAGATGTGCCTGTCTCCACCGTCTCCTACAGGAGTTCACCTATTAAACCAATTTGAAACCAGTTCTTCTGAGAGATGAAAAGGTTTTTTTTCTTGGATCATTAAAGGAGGCAGATAAGACTTTTCCCCTCTTCAATTTCCTCTTGCACTTTGTCACTGGACGTGGCGATTTCAGCTTGGGCAGAGAAGACGGCACAGATGAAGGTCAGGACAGTACCCCCGATGGCAGTGTAGAAAGCCCAGCCAAGAGAACAGTCACCAAGTTTATAAGCTGAAGCATAAGGTCCACAATAGCTTATTGCCTTCTGACAACCCCAACCTGCAGGGTATAAGATCAAGCCTAGGATAAGGAAGAGACCTATGAAGAAAGAAAGAAAAAAAGAACAATTATAACAAAAGGGCAATAATAAACTGATAATTTTTTTAAATAGCATGAAAGGGAAGCCACACTTGCAGAGGAGTATTTCAAATCCAAATGTTTTCATAAAATCTACAGCAGAATGATTTAGCCTGCAATTTAGGTTGCTGCAGTCTTTTTCGTTTACAGTGCAGTCTGTAGATTGGTATCCTGGTCAGGATCAAACATTTTAACTATGAAGTTGCACATTGCTACTCCCTGAAACACAGATCCATCAGGACCTGGAAGACAAGAAAGAGTGGATTCAGAAGCTGGGTCCCTAGTTTATTACAACTGGATTTTTTTTTTAAAAAAAAATGTTGCTGAATAAATTTGCCATACCCCAATTGGCTTGATTTGTAAGGCTTTGCTAGCGATATGTCATTGGAGTTATAGGTGTAAATTTTCAATCACAACTGAATCAGACCAAAGGCCTGTCTAGCTCAGCATTCTGATCCTACAGTGCCCAACCACAGCTGCCCATAGGAAGCCACACAGAGAATATGAACATAATAGCAACCTTTCACTCATGTTATCCAACAGCTGGCATTGACAACTGTACAGCCTTTGATACTAGAGGTAATATATAGTTCTCATAACTCATAGTTACAGCTTATCCTCTGTAAGAGACAATTCCTGAGGGGAGAAGCCAATATTTTGCCTGCTATTCTATCCCCCCTCCTTTTCTGTGTGTAGCTCCATACACTTAATATATTTACTGAGTAATGTATTGCTCACAACCAGAAGGAGTAGACCTCCATGTACGCTCTCTTAGTATGCTACTCCATGCATTTACTGTATGGGGGCTTCCCACAGGCATGTGGTCTGATCCTGCCTCTTATGAAATGGTTGAATGAAACCAGTTTTTTAATTGTATCATGCAAAGTTATTTTTTAAAGAAAAAATTTGAAAACTATCATTTCACATTCAATTTTTAATTTTTTTCCAATAATATATTTTTCCATAGCAAATTTACCACATCATCTTCTCTTTCTCTCTCTCTCTGTTTGTGTGTATGTATTCCTAACTCAAGGATGTCTTGATTAAATCAAAGAGTAAATGTGTCAAACAGGCATACATGTTCAGCTGTTGGCATAAGATACATTAGGTATAGCTCCCTTTCAACAAATATCCTTTAACAAAGTGTTTTTTTTTTAGGTATATTCTTTTTTGCTGTTGTTAAATAAAACATCTAGAATATAGTATGGGACATACATCGATGTAAGTGGACTTACATCTACGGGAAATAAAACTCAGCAATTTCACAATGCCCACATTCAACAAGGGGCTGCTGTGATGTTATTACATAGGAGAACCAGTGAAGTGAGCAATGCAGATCAGGGACCGTGTGCATCGTATGCTCTCAATGCCCATCAGGACACCAGCTAGGGAGTGACAATGTGCATTGGTAGACCCTGACGCACACTGGGAAACTCTTGCTGGTGGCCTTGATATGCATCTTTGTAATTACTAGGAGGATGCCATAGAGCCTCTGCTACATACCTAAATATGCATAAAGGTACACAACATAGATCACAATACAGAATCGCAGCCAAGGAAATTATTTACTATCCTTTTTACTTAATTACAAATATTCCAATAAAATAATTTCTATATAAAGCGTTGAATGTGTTTGACTATGACATTTAAACCAAATGTGTTAAATAACATTGAGAGTATTGGAAGATCTTCCAAATCTACATTTTGCTGATAAGCCCACCTCATTGCTCACACTATTATATGAACTGCTATGATTTCTCTCCAGTCCCAAGTTTTTGCAATGTTATAAATCACAGCCACTATCTATTTGCTTCTCTGCAAATCTTCAGGGCAAGAACAGATGTGAGAACTAATTTCTGTCTCTTTCAAAGCAATTAAGAGTTTACATGCTCCAGTAAATTACAGTTTTTAAAATTACCAGGATAGAATGTCAGCCAGCTGGGGAAATCTAGTACACTGTTTTACTTAAAACATGCTGATGAAATAGCAGCACATGGAACACATAAAGAAAAAGTCCTCTGGCAAGTATTTCTTACATAAAGAACTCAACAACCTTTTATCATTTTGGTAGGGTACTGAAATTGACATGAGCCAGTCTTGACTAGGGATTTTTCTGTATTCTCATGAACAACGAGAAACATTGTGTAACATTTCCTTCACAGACTCAGTGTCCCAGGCTGTATAAAGTACTGCTTAATCTTGGGCAGACAAGGATAAACTGGGCTTTTATCCTTCTGAGCCCACCAACTGTGACAGACTAAACACCCCAAAACCCCTTCCTGATGTCATCAGAAGTTCCTTTGTCAGTATGATATAGCATAATTCCTCAGATTATGAAACCCACTGTTCATTTAAACCACACCAAAAGGTATGAAAATTGCAATTTTGAGTCCCAAAAGTCTCATTTGACATGGCTTTCATCTAGAAAACATATGATGCTTTAAAGTGAACCAGTTATAACTTCATGTTCATCAGTAGAAAGCAAAATTACAAACATCATTACTGCAAGCATATCTACAGTATAAACCTCTTTTTCACAGCAGTTCAAATGTTATAGAATCTCCCAAATACTTCTAGGAAGAGTATAATTAGAATTAAATACAGAATTTTGTTACATGAGCACCTACTGACTCTTATACAACTTCACTCTTTTGCAAATAAGGCAATATTATCAATATTATGATTAAACTTGTGCTGTAAAAGGCTTGCAAGAATGGGTTTCTGGCATTCTGTCTGTTGTGTTTTTCATACAGTACGTCTTACATTCGCAGGAGCTAAGAAACAACATGCTTTTACTCCAGAAGGAACCAGACTCTTCTTATAAGGAAGCTCTAGCTTTGTGCAAAGTTCTCCTTTTTTGTGCATCTCTTAAAGATTTTCATCATAGCTTTCAACAACAAATGTTGCCTAGTGAAATTCGCAAGTATAAAGAATACTGATTGTGGTATTTCTCCAACAATCATGCAGCTCCAAATATCCATGCAGTGCAATCTTGTGGTTAAATTAGACATTATGGGCATTATGAGGAGATGGATGCCTTGATGATCAGACTTGAAAGCATTCTCATTTAATTTCAAATGACCAATCACAAAACAAGACATGCTAAACAAAATACGTAGTTGAAGACAATGACATGCAATTGCAAAACAGACATTTCACCACTTGAAGGAGCACTTCTTCTAAAAACACATCTTAACTCTTTTAAATGTTTGCTGAGAGTTGCTCCCAACTAAGCATCTATAAACAGGAGTGGGGAACCTTTGGCCCTTTTGAAATCGTTGAACTCTTTGAATCCTGGCCAGGGTTAATGGACTAGTCTGAAACAGATGGAGGACCAAAAATTCCCCACTTCAATGTACAGGACTAGGTTTTGTGGGCAAGGCACTCTAATTCATGTAAGTACTCTGCATCCATTTCACTGGAGACAATGGAAGTGATGTGTAAAAAGAGGTGATCCCTTTGTTTTAGTGAGTCATTTGCACACAGCCAACTGCTTTGGATTTTACTTTAATGAATGTGACATTTCCCAACTACAAAATTTTTTCATTCACTCAGAAGAGGGTCCAGCTCAGCACTTGTGACCCTCATCCCTATTTTGATTTAAAGAAGAAGATGGACAAACATTGGAAAATAGTACGCCTGAAACACACTGTGGGGAAGAAAGTGCACCCGAAGATCAAAAATGCATTCTTTTGGAACATAAGCATGGTTCCTCTTGAAATGCATAAAATTCCACTTCATTCTGCCAGGAAATACGGTTTACTGAGGTCAGAACTAGCTACCATTTATTTTATTAAAATGCTACCACTTTCAGTCATACAAATGCATGTGAATATCAATAACTGCAAGGTGACTTAAATTCGGTTCTTGAAAGAGTTATTCTGGGGCTAACAATTCCAAGATTCTCCCAGACTTCACATGTTATAGACCAGAAAGGTAACCCTTCAAAACTATAGAGAACCGGAAACATGTAGGGGTAGCTATGCTGGCCATTTAGCAAATTCAAACAAAAATCCACCAAACAGTGATACCTTTATTGGCCAACAAAAATGCACAATATAATTGTTGCAAGCTTTTAGAGCTCCCCTGGCTTCTTCATCAGGCAAGATGTTACAAACCAAACAGGAGAAAAAATTGGAGATGTTAGTCAGATGCCTGCATTTTGATGTTTCTGACCTTAGTTATAATGGTAAGTGCAAGGTATCTTTTGCAAGTTGGCCTCTCCTCCTTTTGGCCATGTGGATATTGGGAGATTTGCAAAACCCAGGAAATTTAAAGTCCATTTGCATCTCAACATGGACCCCTCTCTTGCAATCCAATCTGCCTCCATTCCTATGAGTTCACAGGCCTCTTTGTAGGCAGAGGACAATGGATCCCTCAAGGGGTCTTCATGTTTTTGCGTCAGGAACATTTTGGTAGGTGTTGAGGTAAAACATGCCAATCCAGTTCAAATTTAAGAAGAAAAAAACTGTTTTACCTTGCTTAGAGGTCCCAATCCAGGGGCTCACTCTTCAGGGTTCAGAGAACTGGATTCAAGTCATTGTTAAGTTATCAAGGCTCACTAGATGTTTGTAGTTATTGAGGGCCATAAGCCACTCACAGCCGCATCACCTTCCTTAAAATGGTTGCACAGATGTCACTGAGGTGGTGAATCTGTTCTAGGTTTTAGTTGGAATGCTACAGGTTAAAGCTATCTAAAATCTTTATCTTCAAATATGTTCAGCAGCATGGACAGCTCCTTAAAAATGTGGATCATAACCTGGAATACATTCATTACTTTATTGACATGGGAGCCTCCAGTTACTACTGGCTGGATTCCTGTACATGCTTGCTTGGGATTATTTCTCAGCGAAGTGAAAACAGAATTACTCCTAAAGAGCCAATCCTGGGCTGCAATTGAACATATAGCATGGGAAGTGTTTTATTATTTTAGTTAAAAATTGACTTTTATTTTTATTTATTTTATTTATATGCTACCTTTCTCCCAGAGTGGGACCCAAGGCTGATCACAGATATAATTGGTTAAAAATGTGACAGTACAATTAAAAAAAAAATTTAAACAGTATAAAATTACGTTAAAAAATTCTAAAGTTAAACACAAATAAATACAGCACGCACCCCAATAAGAAGCCTCCCAAGAGTGATTACATATTAAAAAGCTTGCTTGCTCAAAAATGTCTGCCTGCCAGCCAAAGGAAAAACAGAGAGGGGGCCAGCCTAGTCTCCCATGGAAGGGCATGCCAGACATTGGGGAACATGGTGGGTCTAGAACAGGGGTAGGCAACCTTTTGGAGACTTGGGCCGGTCCCCCGAAGTCCAGGTCTCCGCTGGGCCGAGGGGGGGGGGAATGGCAGCGCGTGCGCTCACCCTCCACCACCGTGCATTATCCCCCCCGCGTGCGCCGCCGCAGCGCATGCAGGCGCAACCGCCATGGCGCATGTCACGGCTGCCATTTTGTTCTCCAAAATGGCGGCCGCAACGCGTTTGCACATGCACAGTACTCCTGCGCATGCGCAAACGCCTCATGGCCACCATTTTGGAAATCAAAATGGCGCGCGCGGCCGCACAGACGGCAAAATGCGCGGCGGCGGCGGCGGCAGGAGTCTGCCTGGGCCGGTAAGTCTGGCAACCTGGGCCGGAACCGGCCCGGGGGCCATAGGTTGCCAGTCCCTGGTCTAGAAGATGTTAAGTAGCCTACGGCTGGTTTTACAGGAATTTCCTAGAGCACTAATAACATTCTCAGCTTATTGCTCAGAGACTAGTTAATCTTGTAGTATAAAGGTGGTAGGAGGGAGAGGCTTTCTGTCTTGCACAAGCCTTAGTGTATCTTTGGGGCAATGTTTGGTACACGGCATGCATTGGTAAATGATATCATTCTACCAAGTATGAATAGGATTGAAAATCCTTGCACCCTAGCATTTTTTTACTTCCAGACAATAAGTCCAGGAGTTAGTGGGGTGGTTTGATAGTCTACGGCTCTGGAGACCAGGGCTCGTTTCCCGGCTTGCCATGAAACCCACTGGGAGACCCTGGACAAGTCACACTCTCTCAGCCTCAAAGGAAGGCAATGGCAAACAACAAATTTTTCCCAAGAAAACCCTTAGGTTTGCCTTAGGATTGTCAGAAATGACTTTAAGGTACTCAACAACAATGCAGGTGAAACCAGTATTTTTACAAACAAAAAAGGTACAAGATAGGTACATCATTTGAGTAGTCTCAGAACAACTGCAGCATTGGCAATTGATTTTTATCAGCTCTCTGATTTTTAAGAAAGCTTTTATTTTTAATTTTTGAAGATGGAACATGGCATATATGGTTCTGCATTACAACTAGACTGGTGAACTTCTCTAAATTCAATATACTTTTCATGAAGAGTAAATAAATACCCCCAGACATTTGAATTTGGTTCCAGTAATAATTAAATTTAATCTATATAATACCGATTTATTAATTGTATCACTCAGTTTAGGTGCAATTCTATGCACGCCTGCCTAGGAGTAAGCCCAACTGAAAACAATAAGACTTGCTTTCCATACAGTATGGTAATGTAAAGCAATGAATGTTTTTAGTGAGACAAAAGCCATTTTGTCTTGCTTCAAACAGGTGCATCCCCTCAATCCATTAGCCACGGTACCCATTAAAGACAAACATTAAGAAGCCAGTTGCTTTCTTCTTTTCCTCTACATTCATCCTTCATTTTTCAAATCTCTCTAACTGAAGAATGAGAAATTAGCAACTCCTTCAATACACAGGTATATTAAAAAGTACCCAATACTTAATTATCTTCATTAAGTTCTCGCACAATTCAATCTGGGGAGGATTGGACTAGATAATTAATGCTATACATTTAATGAAATAGTCTCTCAGTTGTTAAAACCAGAGTTGGAAGGAATGTTTGAAGTTAATTTGTGCAGTCACAGGAGTACCTCCATTTCCAGATGGTTGTCACTCATCCTTAAGGGATAGATAAGAAATTAAAACAAACACACAGCTCCCAAAACAAAGAACAACAAAAAAAGTGTGCTCTAAATGCTATCAGCAGTCACTAACCCCAAGGTCACTAAGAAGAAATGAACTGCAAAGTAAGGGATGTCAAAAATGAGCTCAAAAAGTTATTCATATAGATTATGAATTGAAATGTATTAGGTGGCAAGACCTTGTTAGAGCAAGGAAAACTGAGTCCATACGCAGAAGATAGTCAGCCAGGAAACAAGCGCCACTGCAGAGTGGAAGTGGCTGAAGATAAAAACTCCTTCTGCCAAACAGAGTTTTACTCACGACTGCTGAGGTTCTTTCGAAAAGGTTTTAGTTGTCTAAGAGGTCTTAGTTGCAGCAAATATTTAAAAGGAAGATACATCAGTATTCACACCATCCGACATAATGCTCCACCACCAACCGACATCCACTTAACCTCTAGTGCATTGGATCATTCTTCCTTATATACACAAAATCTAGCTAGGATTCTGAACCAAACTCCTGCTAAGTTCCTGTCATATGTCCACAGTGAGTATGCAGTTTCAAATTGTTATTACACAACTTCATGATGAAGTTTCATCAGCTTCCTCTGAGTCAGCTTTTCTCCTTTGTGCACACTGCATGCACCTGGGACATTTTACAGCCTGGCGCAAAGCCTCACTGGCAGACCTTGTCTAAGGAGTGGTAACAAATATTTTATTCAAGTTCTGATGGAAGGTGACATGAACTTAAAGGAGAACGTTGGTGGGTCAAACTAAATGTTCAGCAAGTTCAGCGTTCAATTTCAAAGGCCAACCAGGGACTTTGGACAAATTTACACCCAGGATATCAAAGTATCAGACATATCCTGTTGCTTGGCCCTAACTCCTGATATTCACTGTGCTGAGGAAAGTTATTTTTTAGACTATAACTCTCCAAATCCTCCAGCCAGGTTGGAAAAATACTTTTGACTACATCTTCCCAAAACTTTCAACCAAGATGAGTTCTAGTCCAAAAGGTAACTTGTCTTAGCTCCAGATAATCAGAGAAACACTGTCTTTGAATACTGGAATTCCATTTAGCTTTCATTCCTTATGTTCAATGACCACTGAACATAAGGAATCAGGTCAATGCCAAAATCTAAAAACTAAAAATTAATAACGTTGAGCATTAAAAATTCATCATCACACAACATCACTCTAAATCAGGGATAGGCAACCTAAGGCCCGGGGGCCGGATGCGCCCCCCCGAGGCCTTTGGACCGGCCCGAGGCTGGTCCTGCCGCCGCCGCCGCCCACCATGATGATATTGATTATTGTTATTACTTGTTCTTGGGGTTTTCTTGGCAAAATCTCCACAGGGCTTTTCTGGGGCTGAGAGAGTGTGCATGCATATTGTTTAATTTTTTTTAATTTTTAATTTTAATTTATTTATTTATTTATTTATTTTTGGTGCTTTGCCCCCCCAATTGTCTGAGGGACAGCAACCCGGCCCCTGGCTCAAAAAGGTTGCCTACCCCTGCTCTAAATACTGTTTGCCATGCACTACATTTAAGCAATGCCAGAACAGCAGCAGGAGGAATTCTGTTTTGCAGTGACACAAAACAGCCTCTTCTGTCTCACTTTCCCCAATGCTGCCTGATTTCAGAGTTCCTTCAGAGCAGAGTTACCCAGCTGTTTATTTGGATAAAGAGAAGGTACTGTGGATGGTCCCTTGCACAGATGCTGTTCTGCTGCATTTAACAGCAGAACATGCTGGCAAAGCCAGACTCCTCTCTGCAAATCTAAAAAAATTATCCTCTCCCATTTCCAACCCAAACTGGGAAGTGTTTGCCTACTGCACACATCACTGCAAAAAACAAAATCAGCCAAACATGCTTAGCAAAATGTCAGTGAAAAAGATGTTGTGAGGCCCACATAGAGTATTCACTATTCACAAGGAGAAAGAGAAATGTCTTGAATCCTACATGGGGAGATGTATGCATATCAGGTAGCTACATCTTCCAATGTTGTCCCCCAACTGTGTAAACAACACAGCTATTTCAAAATTGTCAGAGGTAGTGGGGGATCAGTATTGAGGCTGACTTTGGGGCAAGATTTTGGTTGTTGCGTAGTCAGATCACGATTCTGACCTTCACAATGACCCAAAAAGTGGATTGTGACAGTGTAAATTGTCATTGTAATTCACCAACAGGATTCTTGCCAAAATGTATAAAGTAGCTTCCAGCACCTTGCAAAATCTTTTGTTTTTACTCATTTCAAATACAGTAGGATATTGGCTTTCATGCTCGAGGGTCTTCATTTCATCAAATATTATCAAAGAGTATATCCAGATAGCTCCCAGCACTACTGAACAAAAGATCATCTGTGCCCTTGTTCCCTGTTTCTCTCCTTAGCAGATTTTCTGAAGTAAGAAAAGAAGTGGAAGAAACTCTGGGGAAATGCTGGAGGGTTACAAATGGAAGATAATGATTTTGTGATCCCCATAAAAAGCTGTGAATGTGATCAAACACTTCCACAACAAAAGCTCAATCCCATGTTCTTTGGACTGTATTCCAGGTAGTACAGACTAAACAATTGGCCCTCCAAAATTAGAGACAGATCTTCAGCCTCACTGGGGGTGATCCAAAGCTGGACTTGTCTTTCCTTGCCTTCATTAGATCTTTTTGCAATTCCTTCCTCTCTGACACTGAGGAGAAGGAAAGATAGCCAGATTACTGGTATGACATGGGGGAATCAGAGAAAATTTTGGATATATGTCACACAAAGCTTTCCCAACCTCCTATACAAGAAGATTTAGAAAAGCTTGAAATCTCCCAATCCTTCCGAGGATTGACTGAGGATTTAAACAATACTTGGGGTAACTGAATACACAGGGAATGAACGACAGCACTGTTTTTAAACTAGCATGGCAGGCCTGCAGTTTGCCCCATGAGTGTACCATGCACAGGTACCGTATTTGTTCCATATTTTATCACATTCACTTTCTTTCTTAGAAATTCATGGTAGGCCAGCAGCCAATAATAATAATAATAATAATAATAATAATAATAATAATAATAATAATGATGATGATGATGAAACTTTATTTATACCCCGCCTTTAGCCGAGGCTATCAAGGCGGCTTACAAGTTAAAAGAATAACACCTATACAGTCAACAAACGAATCCCCCCTTAAAAACATACTAAATCATTATACAGATTAAACTCTCATTTGCAATAAAACATTAAACATCTAAAATGAATGGACAGTGGCATTATAGACATCTCAGAAGGAGCTATCTAATGGCGGGGGGAGAATGTGTTTTCTTCATCGTGGTCTCTGCGAATCACACAAATGGGTTTTATCTGCGCATACGCAGCCAGCTCGGAACCTGGAATCACTAGGCAGAAGTTGGATTGCAACTTTTTGGTGGTAGCTCCGCCCACCTCTATATAGGCCCCGCGTATATAGGGCACAGGACTATATAGGACACAGAGCTGAAGTCCCTCGGCCCTTAAAGGGGAAAGGTTGCCTACCCCTGCCTTAGAGGATGTATGTGAGGCAGCTGTCTGGTCCCAACCAATGACTTTTATTAAGCACTACAGGTTGGATACTCGAACCAGACAAGATGCTCCTTTGGGAGAGCAGTATGATTATCAGGTCTGCATTGAGTTCATTTGTATAAATGTGTTTGCACTAATAAGTTAATATTATGTTTGCACAAGTCTGAATTCTTTGATTACTTGAATTATAATACAAAAGTACATTGATATGTTTCTATTTGAAATAACCAAGGGATAGTGCCTTATTTCTTGTTTGATACTTGAAACTTTTTGCAAGTTATTGCTATTTCTATGCCATTCTTGATATTAATTGCATTTCTGATGGGCTACATTTCAATTCCTGACGCACTTGAAGTATATGCATATGACGATTTTGATATGCCTACTTGGATTTGATTGATGTTTGTGCCAATAAACGTTCTTGTTTGCACCTGCAAGCCTTGTGTCAGGACACTCCCTCCTCCATTGACTTTAGCTTGCTAGTCTGAGTAACCCATTTGTGTGATTCGCAGAGACCACGAAGAAGAAGGACAGGTTGCTTACCTGTAACAGTATTTCTTCGAGTGGTCATCTGTGAATTCACACAAATCCCGCCCAACCTCCCCTCAGTTGTGTCCTGCTCTATTTGATAACCTTGCTGTCGCTTTTTAGCGGCGTACTTGGAACTGAGGAGCGAGCGGGAACGCGGGGCCTATATAGAGGTGGGCGGAGCTACCGCCAAAAAAGTTGCAACCCAACTTCTGCCTAGTGATTCTAGAAGGTTCCAAGCTGGCGGCGCATGCGCAGATAAAGCCCTTGTGTGAATTCGCAGATGACCACTCGAAGAAATACTGTTACAGGTAAGCAACCTATCCATTCCGGGAATGCCTGCCAGAAGAGATCCATCTTGATGGCTTTTTTAAAGCCATCTAAGTTGGTTATTTGGCGGATCTCCTCCGGCAGAGCATTCCATAATCTGGGGGCCGTGGCAGAAAAGGTCCTCTGGGAGGTCGTCGCCAGCCTAATTCTTATTAGTTGAAGCAACTTCCTCCCAGAGGACCTGAGGGCGCGAGGCGGATTATATAGAGATAGGCGATTCCTTAGGTAAGATAGGCCCAAGCCATGTAGGGCTTTAAAGGTCAATACCAACACCTTATGCTGTGCCCGGAAACTAATTGGCAGCCAGTGCAATGATTTCAAGATGGGAGTAATATGATCACCTTTTGATGTTCCAGTGATCAGTCTGACTGCCATGTTTTGCACTAATTGCAGTTTCCGAGTTAGGTATAAGGGTAGCCCCATGTAGAGTGTGTTACAGAAGTCAAGTCATGAGGTTACTAGTGCGTGTACTACGGTTTCTAGGTCCCTTACTTCCAGGAAAGGGCGCAGCTGGCGTATCAGTCGAAGCTGATAACAGGTGCTCCTGACAAATGGACAATAGCTCACAAATGGACAATGATCCATCACACTGAATAGCACTGATTGAGAACTCTGCAGGCCCGCCATGCTAGTTTAAAAAACAGTGCTGTGGTTCATTCCCTGAGTATTCAGTTACCCTGAGTATTGTTTAAATCCTCAGTCAATCCTCGGAAGGATTGGGAGCTTTCAAGTAAGGGCATGTGGGAAATTGTAGTTCACAGGAATGAACTAGAGCACCCAAAGAATTCTAAGTACTTCATCAAAGTACAAGTTCCAGGAGCTCTGACTATGAAAAAAATGTTATGAAACTGAGCCAGAGGTCCATAAATTAAAGCATTCAGCTTTTAACTGAGGAGAGCACTTTAACACGATAAGAACTTCATTCTTGCAACAGCCTGGAGAAAGGCTGACTCACTCTTGTCTCACGCGAACATCTAAGCCCCTGACACTCTACAGAACCTCTCCTGCTGTTTGTCTGTCTGTAGAATAGCCTTGGTGGGAAAGTGGATGTTCAGTTTGATGACATATCGACAGGATCCTGCCCCTTGAATTTGACTGTGTATGTGATAATTCTACTAAAACAGGGGTAGGTAACCTTTCCCCTTTAAGGGCCGAGGGACTTCAGCTCCCAGAATTCCAGGAGCTGTTGGCCAACATGGGACTATTGGCCAACATGGCTGAGGCTTCTGGGAGCTGAAGTCCCTCAGCCCTTAAAAGGGAAAGGTTGCCTACCCCTGTACTAAAACATTCAAGTTTGATTTAGGAAAAATTAAGATTCAGATTAGCAAAAAATTAGCACAAACCCTCTACTTCTGGCACAGTATTTACAGAACTCAAATCAGCAGAATAAAATGACAAAAAGTCTTGGGAGGATCTGAAACTAAAAGCTATAAGGGTTGGAGGGCAAGAAAGGGGTTTTTCCCATGTGCTTTCCTAATTCAGATCAGCAGCAAAACTGGATGCAAATCTTTATTTTACAAACACATTCTGCCTTCCCCTGTCCAAAACATCCACTCCCAGTGAGTCAGGAACAGCACAAACATTGTAAGACCGTCCTTATAATGACTGGTCTCCTATTGATTTCTCTGTACAACTTGTATCAACCTATACCAGTGGATTGCCAACAGTTATGAGAGGTTTGTAGATTAAATTTCCTGAAAGGCAGTTTGGTCACTGCTATCAGTTTTTCACAACAACGCTCAGACACTGGGAATGGGGAACAAGACTTGGGAATATTTTAGGGTTACTTTGTTCCCAAGGGGACACTCTAGTGCCCAATAAGTCTAGCCAGTGATCTTGTGATCTGGTTGCATCTCCCTTAACCTTGTTTTAAAGCCCTCTGAGACACAAAGAAAACCTGTGGCATAGGCAGGGCATTTTTCAACAGGTTTGTTAATGTCAGAGACTTGAACTCTAGAGTTCAACTTCTAGAGTGGGGATCTTTAGCCCTTTACCCAACACAGGTAATGGTAGGGGACTGTGGGTGTTGCAGTCGAACACACCAAAAGTGTCAAGGATTCTCACCTCTGCGATACACACTTTAAGAGGGCCCAACTCACTGCAACAAATGGATTAGCTCTTCCATAACTTACTAATTTTAAATGGTGTTGCACAGGATAAATGGCTTTCCAGTATCTCATATCATCTGCTATCTGAGGTCTTTTTAAATTGGAGTTGCTGCAGATTGAACCTTGAGCCTCCTGCACACAAAGTGTGTATTCCCGCACTAAGCTATGGTCTCTCTCCAAGATTTCTTCAGGATTTCCACGGGAAGTTTCACAGTCAAACTATCTGGGACATTGGCAGATCTGAGACGTCACCACCCAGGTTAAGGCTTGAACCAGATTGGAATAGACTTCAATGAACTGTATAACTGCACTGCTGAAACAGTAAAACTGGGTTGTAAATGGCTGTGACACTATGAGAAGGAAAAGTAACTTCCATCCCACCCCTTTGCACGCCATTTCCCCCAACCAAAACTGCACCCAGAAAGAAAGTTGGGAGTAAAAAAAACTACATGGTGAGCTAGATTAACCCACTCAATGCCAAAACCCTGGTCTGGGTTCACCTACCATTTTAAAACAACTACCCCATATAACCCTCATAGTTCAAGTGCTCCAGTAAAAAGACTGGGGGTGTGGGATGAACCATACATAATACAGTTTTCATCCAGCAGCTGTGGAGTTCAGCTGCAGTGAGGCCCATACCTTCTAGTCTCAGATATCCACAACCTAGTCCTGCATCTAAGTGAGCCCCAGGTTAGACAGGATAATATGGAGACAAAAATAACAAGTAATACATGTTTTACTTTTATTTCTCTGCAACATTTGGACTTGTCTTTAATCAATTTTTGAATTATCAATTACTTTCCTTGAGTTTTGATAATATATCAGTGGCTATCATATGATAGCAATAGCAATAGCACGTACATTTCTACACCACTTACTGGTGTACTAAGTGGTTTACAATATGTAAGCCAATTGCCCCCAACAAGCTGGGTACTCGTTTTAGTGACCTACAGAAGGATGCCAGGTTGAGTCAGCCCAGAGCCCCTGGCTGGGATTGAACTCACAACCTTGAGTTTGTGAGTGAGTGGCTGCAATACAGGCATTTAACCACTGCACCACTAGGGCTCCATATTTTAGGATAAGTGCCTCATCACGCTATGCCCATTTCAACAGGTTCCATCAACTTCCCTGCTTCTGTATCTTGGACTGAAACTGTTAGCTTGGGAAACAGCAGAGCTTAAAACGTTACTGCTTTGAATTGAAACTCCCAGAATCACTTAGCCAGTATGGTCATTTGGATTCTGGGAACTATCATTCACCACAGTAACCTTTCCCAGCTCTGGAAAATAGTTATGCTATTAAATATCTTGGACCTTTTTAATGATCGTTAGCAAAGTTGTTGACAGAAAAGGAATCCTGCAAAACATTCCCCCTCTTTCCATTCCAATCTGTTAAATTATTAATGTTGTAATGCTAAACTAGAGTCTGCCTCATTGAAATCAGTGGTATTTTCCTGCATGGTTATGCCATTAGTGTAAACCCACCAAGAAAGATAAGGAAATTTAAAAAAACAAAACACATTTCACAACCCTTGACGCAATTTTGCCTGTACATGCAGATTTATTGTATGCTATCTTTGTAACTATCACCATGCAAGTTTAGTCTTGCTCAGTCCTAAAATGAAAAACACATGCCAAGCAGGCTTCCCCTCAAAAGCTAGGTGGCCAGCTCTCTGACTGTTTTCATTTCAGGAAGATCTGTTGGCTGATTCTGCAGTGTTTTCTAAAATCATTCCAGAAATGGCTAAAAGGAACTTTCCAGTTCATTTTGCACAGTGTTCTTCTGTAATTGTTCTGCTACATCTACTATATCCAGATGCCTATACCATTTCGGTACAAAATATTATGGTAAGAAATAGGAAAAGTCATCCTGTGGGAAAATTATCTCAGACTTTAGGCCTAATCTAATTCCTCTTCCAAGTCATACGCCAAAGATCAGTGAGGAACCAGGATGAGCCAAGTTACCTCACACTAACTTTAGTGCAACGGAGGAGCCATAAGGAAGGAGGAGCAGCTCAACAGTATGTGAAAACAACCAGCACTGTGATCTTTTATTAAGGAACGGTCTAGATATTTATTCTGTTGCTCTTTTTCTGCTGCTGTGTTCTGGTGAAACTGTTACTCCAGGCTTCCACTGACCAGGGACAAAATATTCCTAACAAAATTTACAAACTCTTAATCCTCTATTCCCAACTCAACCTGTACCCCTAAGAGATATACATTTTACAATCCTTTATAAGACCTCCCTTCCATGCTCTTTAGTGTGCAAATCAAACTAGTTGTTAGAGCACGTGTATTCCCTATGATTAATCTATTGCCCCCCAGGGTTTCCTTCATGAGGCTTGCCTTGGCAATCAGAACAGCAAATTAACTCTCCATGTACTTTCAATTAAGGTGATCACAAACCAAAACACACAAACCATGTACTTTCAAGGGTGAGGAAATTTTTGATCAAGAAAATATTTCTAAAGATTGGAAGTCTTTAAACAGAGGCTGGATAGCCATCTGTCAGGGGTGCTTTGATTGTGTTCCAGCATGGCAGGGGGTTGGACTGGATGGCTCTTGTGGTCTCTTCCAACTCTATGATTGTGCAATTTTGTGATTGCTGGAGATGGTCATGGTTGGCTAAAGTGTGTATGCATACTTTCATCAAGCCCTACTCCACACACCTTACTTTCCTTTCTTAAGTCAATCAGTGCTGTCTCATGCAACTCTGGTATGTGTGTTTGTAAGGAAACAACACCATGTTGATTTGAACAATCACATGGATCTTTCCTACTCCAGGAAAGCAGGATCTCTTTCCTGAAGCAGGAAAGTGGTATTTCAGTGGTAGAGGCCATCTGGGTGTCACATACCCCAAACTGATTAACATTGTAGCTGCAAAGGATAACACAACAGAGAAGCAATTACCATGACACATAATGTATATGCACAAAAAATGTCATATACAAGTGGGAGGAAAAAATGCAGGACACATGGCACTTAGGGGCAGAACAGATTGGGGCCACTCCAGAGCCCCGGCAACCACATACCATGGCCCCAATCCACTCTAAGACCCGCTCCTCGGGTCGGTCCCAGAGGGTACTGCTCGGGGACTGTAGCTCCAGTAAAAGGGACCTCACTTGTGGGGTCCCTCAGGGAGCTATTTTGTCCCCGACATTATTTAACATCTATATGAAGCCGCTGGGTGAGATAATTCGGAGTTACGGTGCTGGGTGTTATCAGTACGCTGATGACACCCAAATCTATTTCTCCGTGTCTCGTTCGTCGGCCTCGAATTCCAATGGCATCTCCTCTCTCAATGAATGCCTTCAGGCGGTAATGGGCTGGATGAGGAAAAACAAATTGAAGCTGAATCCAGACAAGACGGAGGTGCTCACGGTAGTGGCCCCGAAACCAAGAATTGGGTTGCAACCTCCAGTCCTGGATGGGGTCACACTCTCCTCCAGTGACTGTGTTCACAGTCTGGGGGTGCTCCTTGACTCGTCGCTCCTGATGACGAATCAGGTAAATGCGACGGTCAGGAGCGCCTGTTATCAGCTTCGGCTGATACGCCAGCTGCGCCCTTTTCTGGGAGTAAGGGACCTCGAGACCGTTGTGCACGCACTGGTAACCTCCCGCCTAGATTTCTGTAATGCGCTCTACATGGGGCTACCCTTGTGCCAGGTTCGGAAGCTACAATTAGTTCAAAATATGGCAGCCAGGCTTGTTTCTGGAACATCTAGGAGGGACCACATCACTCTGGTCTTGAGGTCCCTCCACTGGCTGCCTGTTCGCTTCCGGGCCCAGTACAAGGTGTTGGTTATTACCTTTAAAGCCCTAAATGGCTTGGGTCCAAGTTATATCAGAGACCGCCTCCTCCCGTATAATCCTCCCCGTGCACTCCGTTCCTCTGAGAGGAAATTTTTGGAGATGAGGAAAACGAGGCTCTCCGCAACCTCCCAGAGGGCTTTCTCTGTACTAGCCCCCAAGCTCTGGAACGACCTGCCGGATGAGATCCGTCAGTTAACATCCTTGGATAGCTTTTAAAAAGCTATAAAGACGGATCTCTTCCGGCAGGCCTTTCCAGACGAGAAAATCAGCCTCGGATGATTTTATAAATGACATTTCTCATGGTGCCGGTTCCCCCATTTAAACAACTAAAATATCTCAGGGGGTTATTGATACTGATACTGTTATTGGAATTGTAATTATTGATTTTATTATTGTTGTTATTGATTTTAAATTGAATTGTTTAATGCTGTTTTAAGGGTGGGAGGGATGTTTTTGTACTGTTTTATGATGTTAACCGCCCGGATTGGGAAACCATTGGGCGGTATACAAATAAATGTTGTTGTTGTTGTTGTCGTTGTTGTTATTATTATTATTATTTGGGCCGATAAAAAGCCACCTTAAGCGGCCCAGCCACAACCCCAGGGCGGCTTCTGGGCGCTCTGGCAGTATATAAATGCCACATGCCCGGAGTGTTCCGAAGCCATCCCCATGTGTTTGGCTAGGCGGCTTCTGTGTGGCTTGGGAGCGTGAGGCATGTAAACGCCATGCTCCCAAGCCACACAGAAGGCAGCTTAACTTGCCGGTCTGTTCCGGCCCCTAGTCCTGTCTGAATGGGCAGAATTATGATCATATATGCTTCTTTATTTCTCACAGAAGAGTCAGCATCACCTTCTGCTGCTGTGAGTTTCTCATGTTGTTGTTGTTGAGTGCCTTCAAGTCATTTCCAATTTATGGTGACCCTAAAGCGACCCTGGTTGTGTTTTGTTTTGTTTTGTTTTGGCAATATAGGTTCAGAGGAGATTTGCAATTGCCTTTCCCGGAGTCTGAGAGCTTGTGACCTGCCCAAGATCTGTGCTAAATCACCTGATCTCAGGTTTTGAAATTCAAACAAGACATTCATAGGATGTTCATGAGATTTTGTTCTATAGCCACTATGTGCACTAACCATCCCCCCAAAACCTTACCTACTAGATATGTACATCTGCTCATGGCAAGCCCTAGATTTTCTTCCGCATACATTTCTGGTGATAAGCCTATGAAAAAACTGAATACTTGATAATTAAATGCTCAAAAAATACTGAAAATAACCATGCTGAAAAACTTTACTGGCTGAAAAAGAGGCTATTACAATAAATCCACTTAAAAATCAATACCTTATTTGTATTTTAAAAACAAAATTATCCCTTTTTTCCAAGTGACTCAGAGAATTCTTAAAAATAGCTCAGGCACTCCCAAAAGATGCTGAAATGAGAGCCTGTCCAGTCTTCTTTTGTTTGTAAAGCAGCAATTACTGATCTAATGATGTGGTTCAATTGCTCTTGGGCCCTTTGAAGCCTCTGACTTGGTTTCTTTCCTTAACAGTCTGGGTTCTAAATGTTTACAAAATGAAGATTATTGCTTCCCAACTTCCAACAACAGAAAAGGGAACTTGTGAGCACTGGACGAAAGCAAGCATTCAAAGAGGAACTTTTAAATCAGGAACACAGATTTTATACTGATAAACTCAAAAGCGCTTTGGAACAAAATGGTGTGTGGGCTCACAGTGACCTGGCAGATCTGCATTGCTCATCCAGATAAAAGTCTTGGACTACAACCTTAAAAGAACAGAAGCATCTGTACAGAACAGAAATTCTTTTTGTACCTATCTCCAAAGTCACAGCCTAAGAAATAGGAGAGTGATTCAACAATGCCCCCACTCCACAGTGTAGGAACATATTAAGTATTAATCACAGACACTTATCAAACTTTTTCAAGAAATCCTGCCCAACAATTTCATGAAGGAAATATTTACTAGGGAATAACTAGCACTGTTGTCCATAGGAATTACTTCTAGTAAATATGCAAAAGACTGTTCTGTTGATAAAGCAGATTCTGTATTTTTTGGAATGCTCATACTGTGGTTCCTAGCAAAATTTAAGATGACCAAGTTTAGGGGGAAAAACATACAATTTCCCAAACAAATACAGCAGGAATAGAAAACCACTAGTTTGTGAAATATTTGCACTTCACAGAAACAACCTTGAAAAACAGAATCTGTCAGCAAACTCAAACTCACTCCAAAAGTGAGGGAATGTTTTTATTGCCCTATCTGCTTACAGCCCTGCTGCCAGACTCCTTGAACACTTGCTTAAGTGGTTTGCAAGACCAGAAATGGGGAAAACCTATGCATCATAGCCGTGGCACGTCATCAGCTGAACACTGGCAACAATCCAGACAGAGCAATGCTGCCCTGATGAAGCTCTCTCTAATGAACTCAGTACAGAGTAATTTCAAGCTTACTAGTGCTCTACTTACAATATATTTTGTGAGAAGCTAACACTTAAAAATTGGATGGTTACTTTCCATCTATGAAAAATTGCACTTCAAAAATGTAGGCTACTTGTGTTATGGGTAGGAAATCTGTGTGTGTGTGTGTGTGTGTGTGTACCTTGGAACAAGCAATTGTGACAGGATGCTAAGTCTCTTCAGGTCTCTTGAGCTGACTGTTCTCAGGGCACCCTGCAAACAAGGTGCACTACAGACATAATTTCTCAACACCCAAATCTCCAACACCAAAAAAATGCTTCAGTTGGGGCACTGTCAGGCTGTGAAGCTAGGTCAGACTATGATGATAGAACTCCATTGTCATAATTATGATGGTGGTACAGGATCTTGACCGCTGTATGGTATTACATTTGAAACTGGCGAGGCGGGGGGCAGGGAAGAAGAGGGGAAAAACAGAGTCAGATAGACCATTCAAAGGTATTAACACGGAGTGATCCCATGTTGCAGCTTATGGGTCTCAGGCCTAACAATTGGAAGATGTTACTTTAAACAAATCACTTACACTGCAGAGTGGGGTTCCCTTAACACAGGGGTAGGCAACCTAAGGTCCGGGGGCTGGATGCCGCCGAGGCCTTTGGACCGGCCCCGGGCCGGTCCTGTCACCGTCCCCTGCCATGATGATATTGATTATTGTTGTTATTACTTGTTCTTGGGGTTTTCTTGGCAAAATCTTCACAGGGGTTTTGCCATGGCTCTTCTGGGGCTGAGAGAGTGTGCATGCATATTTTTTTAAAAATTATTTTTATTTATTTATTTATTTATTTTTGGTGCTTCGGCCCCCCAATTGTCTGAGAGACAGCAACCCAGCCCCTGGCTCAAAAAGGTTGCCTACCCCTGCCTTAACAGGTACAACCAATGACAGGAAAAGTCCAGATTCCTAAATATTTTCCTCACTTCTCAAAACCAGTTTTTTTTCTGTTCTAACTGAGCTGTTCAAGGACAACATGTGCATTTTAATTTTCTGATCAATGCAGCATAGACAGATGTGTTTCCCTTCTTATACTGATAGCTCATACAGGAAACAGAGTGTGCCAATAAAAAACAAATTACTCATTTTCTTGCACTGATTCCACACACACCTTAATATCCCTCCCTGCTGGACCCTGAACTATTACAGAATGTTTATTTCCCCCTTTCCATTGATGTATCACAGATATAATTTATCTGGGTATCAGGCAGTTTTTATTTATATTGTATTTGTTTCCCAAGGTCAACTAGAACAGAAGTACCGTTCCGGACCCCCTCCCTGTGAAAATGGAAATTCTCAAATATTCAAGCCCCATGGGCTTAAATGACTGCACGGTCCTGGGCTCATGCACCATTTTAACCCTCTCCACTTGCCGGTCCGCAAGGGACCGAGACTGTGGACTCGAAGTCTGCGAAAATTAAGGGACGCCTATACAACTAGAAAAGAAAACTGCAGAGTGATTGCTTCCTTATCTACAGAACATAAGCATACTAAAAGGTGTTTTGTTAACTGCTTTGTCATACATACCTGCAATCCCTTGTAGCAATCCACAGACGTTAAAAATACTTTTCTTCATAATACTCTGTATGCACATGGTGAAGACAGATACAAATGCGACAGCACAGAGTATCACAATCCCCATGGCAAGGAAAATAGCAGTCGCCTGCCAGAACCCACTGGCAATCTCACTGAAGTTCTCTGCATAGGGCCCACAAAGTGTGTCAGGCATGGAAGACTGCATGTGGGGGATTCTGGTGCAACGTCCATAGATCCCTAAGGTTGGACGATATGGTTCCACTGAGCCTCCTGTCCTGTTGTCCATGTCCTCCGAACGCCCAGGTTTTGCCTTGCCGATCAGCCAATCAGCGCTCATGAAGGCTATAAGCTCAGCGAAAGCCACAACAATACTCAGGAGTGTCCACAGCATTGAGCGGCAGGTGACAATAACATGACACATATTGCTGTCCAGTGCTTGTGGCCACTGCAACTGAGAGCTTGAAACCCAAGGTAAAAAGGAACTGTAAAACTCTCTCCTTCTCTCAAATTAGGGGAAGGGAAAAGACCCTGCTTCTGCTCCACTCCTCTCCAATACCAGAAATGGGACGTATTCTTAGCAGAAGTTAGACATGCAGTGTTTTGCAAGCGGTCCAGTCACTGATTCCAAACATTTAGTTTCTCTTTTTCTCTTCTTTGGTTGCAGAGTGCTGAAGTGTGTGTGTCTGTGTTAATATTCATACTGGCACATGACGTTCCAGCAGTGTGTGGGAGGCTCCATTGAGACTGCCTACTGGTTTGACATCACATACCTAAAAGAGAGAAAAGAAGAAGGGAACAGGGAGAAGGAGAGAATGTTAGTACTGTCGAAGGGGGGAAATGTTTAACACTACACCCCCACAGTTTCTGAGAACAATCCAAGTTTTTAGCAAAGATCTAAATCAACATCTAATAGTTCTAACATGGGCTTGTCTGCTGGAGACTTTCCAACCTTTTAACCTCAGAAGGGTGATTAATCTTCTGCAGCAGTTCTGTACTTACAATATCAGTTCCACACCATCCAACTCAGCAGTTATTTGTCAAAAGCTTTACAAGCTTCACAGAAACGCCAAGCACACCCTCCATTCAAATTCTCACTTTAAAAAAATCACATACTAGTAGCTAATCCATGATAACAAAGATGAAATAAAAGCAGTTTGGTTGCAGCCCTAACCAAAATTACCTAGGCGTAAGCACCATTAAAAACAAGTCTTACTCCTGAGCAGATCTATTTGGAATTGCATTGCTAGGTGCATGCTTTGTCATTGAGGACAAACTTACATGTCTTTAACAGAATATTTTATTTAAACTCAACAACTGTTGGAATACCTTACACAAAACCCTGAAATACAAAAAGGAAAGCTGTACAAAAATGGATCAACAGCAAAGATAAAACCAGCACGATAAAACAACTTCAACATTTAGTTTAAAATTCTTGGAGTAAATAAATAAATTTTCATCTGAAATTAGAAAGATAACCAAGTCAAGGTCAGACTAGTTTCAGAGCAGGGGAGAGCACTCCATAGGCAGGTGATACAACTGAAAATGCCTTTCCATGGATGCCACCTACCTAAACTCTCGAGATGAGGTAGTCTGGAGAAGGAACATACAAGGTCATCTTAGCATGTGGGCAGTTTCATGTGGTTGTTGTTGTGTACCTTCAAGTCATTTCACATTTATGGTGACCCTAGGGCAAACCTATTCATGGAGTTTTATTGGCAAGAGTTGTTCAGAGTCAGTTTTCCTTTGCCTTCCTTTGAGGCTGAGTGTGTGACTTACCCAAGGTCATGCAGTGGGTTTCCATGGCTGAGCAGAGATTTGAACCCTGGTCTCCAGAGCTGTAGTCCAACACTCATATCGCTACACCACACTGTCTATTTCATGTGATACAGAGCTTTGTCAGGATCGTGAAAGTTACTTTCTTGACTACAGCTCCCAGAATCCTTGTTGGCTGTGGATTCCAGGAGTTAATAGTCAAGAAAGTAACATTTCTGAGTATTATACCTATTGGCTGGCATCCTGATAGTAAGTTATGATGGCATGAGTCCAATTTATACCATCATGACCCACTTTTTTGGTCACTGCAGAGGTGAGAATACTATTCTGACCCATATAATGATCAAAATCCCCCCAAATCTACATTTTAAGCTCCCTCCCCATGACAGCCATTTCCATATTGGTGAATAGCAGGGGAGCAGTAGAGATGCATCCAGCTATTTTCCTTCAGCTGACACACTGCAACCTCATCAACTGCAGGAACCTCCTGACCAAGTTCCTGAGAATGTTTACTCAGCTAAAGAAAAGAAAATAGCTGAAAATCTGCTCCCCCCCCCAGTAACAAAGAAATGGCTGTCTTGGGGGAAGGGGCTGCAGCAGACTCAAGGTCTGTGTATGTGTGGGGGAGTTGATCATAGCCACGTGTCTCTTGACATAGGATCTCAGCCATTATTTCAGCACTGTATGCATACTTATTAAGGGACCCCAGAACTGTTTTAAGGTGGAGGGGCTCAATTTTGGCAGGAAGGTTATTAAATTTGCCTGCTTGCAGAGGGAGGGCAACTTACTTTCCCCATCTATTATCAGTTGGACATTCTTAAATATGAAGACTCTTACAAGCCCAAATGTACTTAGAAGAACCCTCCATGCATTGTGTAGCTTACTCCCTAGTAAGCGTGTAGGATAAACCGCAGACATTCTTTATTATTCTTGGGAGGCCCAATGACAATGTGTGTTTTAACATTTCTTAGTGCTTGGTAATTTAGTATGCTTCTGATTGATAATTCCTGAGGAGATTCAACTATGTAAGAGTCTTGGTGGTCCAATTTTACTAGATGATTTCAAGGAGGGCTCAGTCTCTCCTGGACTAGTCTTGGGGGGACTTCAGCCATCACCACCCCATTCCAATGTCTATGTACTCATGGGTTTATATGAAATTGTCAATTGTGTTGATACTGTCGAATGTGGCCTGGTGCACTTGAGCAAGCCAGAGAATGTTCCAAATGGAGACGATGCAGTTTCACTACATAAGTTAAGTTAAGATGCCATCTGGACACCATATGTTGAGTCCGACCCCCTTGCATCAAGAGTGGATAAAAACACAATTAAATAAATAAGCTGTTGGGTGGCTGCTGTTACTTAACATGATACCATGTGGAGGCAGTTCTACCCAAAAAAGTGTTGATATGCAGGGGTGTCTGAGATGGAGCCAGTGAGCTTCTGCATGGTATGAAAAATACCCCCAAGTCAGCATGATCTACATGGCATAGTGGATAATAGTCCCAGCCTGTGCATAAATAAGTGAATGTGAGTGTGTCCATTAATATTACACTGGTTAACTGAAAATAATATTTTATTAGGGATAGAACTTCTTAATTTAGGAAAAGCAATAAATACGCCCCAACCTCTGGATACTGTAAAAGACCGTTAAAGCAAAGAGATAATTCCGTTCATAATGTGACCTCTGGCAGAAATTAAAAGACAAGCAGCATCATTGTCAGGCAGACTGATGGGCATGTGGTGAAAACACACCCTCTGTAAATAATAAAAGCTGAGAGATAACGTATCAGTTGCCAAAACAGCAAATCCTCTCAGCATGTTCCCAGGAAGGAACAGCAATAATAGTATCTTTTGACTTTGCCGTATTACAAAGGAGGTGAAGGGTTTAATAACAATGTTGGCTTAGGAAACAGAGAGTCAACTCCAGCACTGCATTAGTCTACTTCCACTATCACAACAGAACTACTTCCTTCCTGCAGCCCTCAGCAAAGCTCAAAAATCTGCCCTGGAGGGTTTCCAGTCCCCCAAAGAAGATTTAAGGGTAAACTGGGGGGCTGGGGGAAATGGCCCCATCAGTTGGCATTTATTTGTAGGCTGACTTTTTTCCAGAAATGGAATGCAAGGAGACTTACAGAAATGCTGAGAAAATTCAAACATAGCTGTGTTAGTCTTGAAAATCAGTATGTAAATCGATATCGTAGAATTGAGTCTACATGCCCTATGCATCTGGGAAGTAGACTCAAGTCTACATCAGCTCATGCTACCAGCTTCTTTCTTTCAACTAGTTTCAAAAGTGCCATAAGATCCCTTTACACACACATGCTGACAGAACAACAAAACATTTAAATTCTGGCCCAACCAGTTAATGATTTCAAATGTGGAGTTGTTGGGAACAGAAAGACCCTTATAGCTACTGGAAGTAGTTTGCAGGGGGAAATAAGTCACAAAACATAATAATTCCATGGTTTGGAGTAAATATGCTGAAACATATAAGCAGGAGAAAGCAAGGTTCATATTTATTTTACAAGAAGTGGAGATCACGTGAAAGCTGAAAGGAAGAGTAGTAAAAGGATGAATTGCCTACCCCATGACAACAAAAATGATAAGAAGCAAGGTGCCTGAAATATGAGACAGAAACAAATGTCAGTTTAACTGCTAGACGTAAGAGTTTCAGGTGTGATTGAAACCCTATGTAGAGAGTACAGAGTACATAAGCTCTGCACAGGTGCTGAAAGAAAGCTTGAAAAAAATACTTTTTAATATTTTTTTTTACAATTTGCAGAATTCCCCAATCAGCATGTTCAAAAGTTCTTGGCAGATGAGTGCACAAGTACTGCAGCACCTGCATCCAACTTCTAACAACAGCAGATACATACACTTCAGCCATCCTGCTTCTGTGCCACAACCATTGTAGGCAACTTCCTCCAGAGCTCCTGCAGGCCAAGGCAAAGAAGCAGTAGGTTTCTCCATCTTCCAGCTGGGCATCCACTAGTCCAATCCAGTGACCTTTCTCTAAAAATGTCTAGGGCTGCACCAAATTCAATACAGTGAGCCCTTGGTATCTACTGGGGTTTGGTTCCAGGAGCCCCCTGTGGATACCAAAACCTATGGATGCTCAAGTCCCATTAAATACAATGGCTCAATAAAATGGTATCCCTTATATAAAATGGCAAAATCAAAGCTTGCTTTTTGGAATGTCTATATTTTAAAAATATTTTTAAGCTGTGGATGCTTGAACCTGTGAATAAAAAAAAAATCAGTGGGCTGATTGTATGAGTAATGCAATCCTAGATATGTTTACTCAGAAATAAGTCCATATGAGCTCAACAGGATTTACACCCAGCTAAGTGAAGATAGAGTTACTGAATCACAGCATAAAATCTACTTCCACAACTAAATCATTATAGCTATGATGTGCAGAAAACTAGCTAATTATTTTGCTTGTTTCAACCAGTGTGTAATCCATGGCATGATTTAAATCTCCTCATCCGAACCATCTTTTTTTTTTTTTTTTACAACATGCCAGTTATAGACCATCTCAGGATATTACAGCAACTTCCAACCTTCATTAGAGTTGTCCCTTAGATTAAAGGGATATATTTCCCCTTTCACACAAAATTTTAAGGCTATCTATGTTGATGATCACGGCTATTATATAATCAAAATACTCAGAGCACTTGTTCTGGAAAAGAGACTTATGATTACATCTGGATAACGGATAAAAAGCATTTGTTTAATTAGGGGTAGGAAAATGTGTGACGCAATGCTTCCCCACATCACCATTATCTATTTCTTTAATCATCAAAATCAAATTGGAGCAGAAGAGCCTGTGGAAGTTATTCAGTGATATCTCATTCAGAAAGAATTCAGAAATGGCAACAACTGCATGAAGCCACTAATGCCCAGGATTAACAATGTGTTGGATAGTTTGTCCAATATAAATTGAATTGCTCCATGTTATTCTTTGTGCTGTTTCGTTTTAAAGGGCTTCAGTTTTTATGGTCAGGAACCAGAACTACACTTATGAGCAAAATGAGGACCAATATTTTGCTAGAAACAATGAGTTGTAAGTATTACAAGTAGCATTCTAAGTCAGAATAGGCCTCTCTTCTGTTATAGGCAGCCTCTCTCTGTGGGCAGTGTGTTGGACTACAATTCCCATTGCCCACAATCAACATGTTGGTTGGAATGATAGAATGGCAATTGTTTGGAAGAGGCTGTTATCAAGTATCAGGAAGGGCAATTCCAACTATGTGACATTTTTTAAAAATTGGAGTTGTTGAAGGGTCGAACCAAGAACCTGTAGTCTGTTTCTGAAATAAATCCTCTCATTTACAATGGTAATTTACCTTTCCTAGCCAGAAGCCTACACAAAAGAAGAAATACACAATATTAGTATATTAGCAATTAACAGACTCATCCTATATGCTGCAAATTGACACACCAATATCACAAGTAAATTTAGCTGATAAGCCATTACTTCTGTCATTGCTTTTCCACAAATATGTCTGTAAGGTCAGCACAGTTGCATTGTGCTACAAACTTTTTGTTTTTACATCGCCCTTCTCACTGCCATGAACCTGCCTCAGCCGGTGAAATAACTGGTGAAATTTCAGACACTGTAAAGGGAGAATCTGATAATTTCTAGAAAACAGAAGCTTGGTTACAGTGATCCATCATTCCATGAGAAGCAGAAAATGCAACACCTTTTTATTAGTTAGGGGCAAAGAACAAATCTCAAAGAATTTCTCTTTAATTTACACTATTCTTACCACCACCAAGCAGAATCTAGCACAACCCTTTGATTCACTTTAGTGCATAGCACATGAATAGGTGAGTATCCACATATAAGTAAGAACAGCAGGTCCTAGTGAAGCTTTTTGAGCTTAGGTTGTTTTTTATTGTTGTTGTTGTTGTGTACCTCCAAGTCATTTCTGACTTATGACGACCCTAAGGTGAACCCATGATAGGGTTTTCTGGGACTGAGTGTGTGTGACTCCCCAAAGGTTACCCAATAGATTTCCATGGCTGAGTGCAGAATCGAACCTGATCTCCAAGGTCATAGTCCAACGTTCAAACTACACCACTATGCTGTCTTTAGTATCATACAGGGTTGGTTTTTTTTTTTTTAAAAAAATCTGATACAAAAGATTGGATTTGTGTTTTGGATAGCCATAGTTGGAGGGGGGGAAAGGAATTTCTTGCAAGTTAGTCTGACTAGTAATCCTGGGGGTGTCTCCTGCAACCCTTACTTTTATTGTAGGTACAGATTGTTTGCTTAAGCCATCTGTGTTTATTTTATGCATGCTACCTGCTCAGTAGAGATCCTTCTTTTAACACACACCTTGGTCATTCTTCTCTTGCTGCATTTGAAGCATATATTGTTTAGCAGGGAATGTAGCTTGGTTATCTAAAAATTCTTTGAATTATAGACAATCTGGACTCAACTGTAAGGAAGATCAGGAGACTTTCTGCCTCTTCTAGTTGTACAAACTATGATTTCTGGTTTCTCTTTTGGGGGCGAAGTGGGGGTGGGGTGGGGGACAGAAAGAACAAGCCTGAAAGCATTAATATCACCACTCCTCTAAATTTCTCAGTGCAGCCTCTCTTGTTTTGTTAACTAATAAATCAACTTTAGAAAAGTGCATTTTGGCTCAGCTTAAATAAGCAGCTGAAGTGAGGGCCACACAGACAGCAGAAATAGGACCATGGGGGCAGGGGGGGGGAGAGAAAAGAAAGCAGCAGCTGCAGGCACTGTCAGACCTTTTCTTCTCATGTTCAGTACAGTTTGCAATGAAATCATGCAGAGGAGTTTGTGTATCTTTTGTTTACCAAACACAAGGTTAACATCTTGATGGCTACAATGAGGAACGGCCACTGGAGTCTTGGCACCGATTCCTTGAACTGTTCCTCATTACTGGATCTACCACATTGTGAGAATGCTTTGAGCAAATGAATAGCAGAGGTAAGCAGCTATTTATAAGTTGATGATTTTTATTTATTGTCATTTAAAGACACACATATGAACTCATTATTTGTGCACACATAAAAAGAGGCTTCTAGTCAGCTTCACTCAGTTATACTGAACTCTGCTTTTATACCACCACCACTGCAACTGAGAAGTTTCTATTGCTCCTTCTATGCAGAAGAAGAGAAAAACAGACAAACCTAGCGGAAGCTGGTTAATCTGGGTGATGACTTCTATTTCCTGTCACATTTCAACATGATTCCAGGGGATTTCCTATACATACATATATTTAAAAAGAGTAGAAATAAACATCAAAATTTCACCTCTCAACCTTTTAAAAACACATCTACCTCTGTGTACCAATGAATTATCAATGCATAATCCATGGCATAATTCTTATTTAATCAGCAGTTTCTCTAGGATGTAGCATTTAGCAATAGCATTGACATTTCTATATCACTTAATAGTGAAGTAACCACTCTCTAAGCAATTTACAATCTGTAAGCCAATTGTCCCAACAAGCTGAGTACTCATTTTACTGACCTACGAAAGGATGGAAGGCTGAGTCAACCTTGGGCTCTGGGATCGAACTCACAACCTTGTGGCTGCAGTACCAGCATTCAGCCACTGCACCACCAGGGCTCCTACATGAATTTCACATTGTGAAATTCAACTGAATGCAGAAAATTTTAAGGCAACTGATCAATAAGGACACAACACAATATGGTCTTGGAAGGATGTTCAAGGGGTTATAGGGTATGCTGGCCTTTCCTCTCCATGGACATAGGTGAATAGTGAACAGTGGGCAGCAGAGGTTTGCCTTGTTCAGGGGGCAGAAGCTTCCACCTTTGGAGGCTGAAAAGGAGTATGGCAACAACAAGATACCTTTCATTAGTCTGTTACAAGGATAGCTACACTTTTGAATCAGTCATCCTTACCATAGACAGAATGCCTACCACAAAATCTCACTCCTACAGTGAGCAACACTAATTATTCCAGTGAAAAGAGGTCACATTGCCTTTTTTCTATAACTTCTTCCAAGACTAAAGTTAAGTTCAGACAACTAGACCACAGAAGCAGCCACATGCTACCTACCCACTTAAAGTCTGGTTGTGAAGTACATTTTTAACAAAGGGTATCTTTTAAACTAGTAGAGAACTAAAGTGTCAGCAAAACTGGCCTCAATTATTTTGGTACAAGCTCAGCATGAGCAGTGGGTTTTGTCAGCTGTTGCCTTACTATGTGCTTAAGTTACTTCAAATTGCCTGTTAACTTATAGTGACCCCATGAATTTCATAGGGTTTTCTTAGGCATGGAATACTCAAGATGTAGTTTTGCCATTTCCTTCCTCTGAAATATATGGTACAGCACCTGGTGTATATTGGTGGTCTCCCATCCAAGAACTAATCAGGGGCAATCCTTCTTAGTTTCCAAGATAAGACACAATCTGGTGCAGTTAGAGTATTTAGACCCCTTTAGTCACTTATTCCCAGATAAATAGCTGGGTTGGAATCCACTTGGTCACTTATGAATGAGCAACCACCATAGTTATGCAGCTATGCAGTGACCCCTGGCTCAATCCCTCTACCCTCACTTACTGGGCAGCAGCCACTATGATCAACCATGGCCTGTTCCCCTATCACTCAGGAAGCAGCTGATGTTCCCAATAGTTATCTCTATTGTGACAAGCAGAAGCAGGGGCCCTGTCTCAATTCTCTCTCCTATCAGAAATTAGTTGCACAAGGGGGATGGGTGGGATCGTCAATCAGCTGCTTCTCAAGCAACAGGAGACAGACCTTCACTCCCAGCAGCTGCTACCCAATAAGTGAGGACTGGGGAACTTTCACAAGGGGATACAGGCAGATTGCGAATACAAAACAGTCACAGGTTATACATTCATAACTCCTCAAGAGGATTCTGGCCTGCACTTTCATTTCTTCATTTCCCTGTTACTGGCACTAGTACCAAACAGTCACTGCGACTCTTAGGTCATCTTCTATATGCACTTCAACTGTTGTTCCTGTTTGCCTACATGTCAGCTTGCATGGAAGAAAGCAACTATGTGCATAAGTAACAAGGTCACAATTCTTGGAATGAGGAACTGCACAGTGATGACATGAGAGGTCTCTGGGGCTGGACTGAACCCCTGGGTAACTTCTCCTTTGCTTGTTATGTGGTGTGGCATAACTGGGTAAGGAAGTGGTCGCCTGGATCATTGGACAAGGCAGATATGTCCAGTGTTCTTCTGCTAACTTGGCTTTCCACTGGTTGTCATTTCTTTACATGGAAAGACTACAATTGTCTACACCCAAATAGAAGTCCTTGAGGGGTGTATTGAGCCTCTAAGTCACTTCACTTTGGCTTCTTATGTAGTGCATCACAGCATGGTATGGAAGTACAATGGACCCTTGTTATACATCGGGGATCCGTTCCAGACCCACCCACCCATCCCGCATAAGCAAAATACCATGGGACCACAGGTCCCATTGATTTTAATGGCAGTGTACTCCCATGCACGTGCCATTAAAACAGGGATAGGCAACCTTTCTTCTTTAAGGACCGAGGGACTTCAGCTCCCAGAAGCCTCAGCCATGTTGGCCAATAGTCCCATGTTGGGCAATAGCTCCTGGGATTCTGGGAGCTGAAGTCCCTTGGCCCTTAAAGGGGAAAGGTTGCCTACCTCTGCATTAAAAGAACCAGGGCTTGCCATCCACATGACCTTGAGACTGCATATGGTGAGCCCGCATATGGCGCAGGCACACTGTAGTCATCATGGCAATACAATTAGGACCAATATTCCTCTGCTTCCTTGACTTCCAGATGGCTGTTGTTTCTCAGTTGGCAACAGCATGGCAACAACTGTCTAGACCAAAACAGATTCATGCTATTCATGAAATGGATCAATGTCTTTCTAATGTTGAAAAGGAAACATGTTACCCAACCTCTACTTATAATAAGAAAAGTGGAACATGGGAGAAATGAAACATGTTCTATGAGAAACAACATGAAGCATACGTAACACCCATTATGATGCTAATCGATTTATGATTCATACCCATAGAACTTCACCTCAACAGCACTTGTCCTTTGGTGGTAAAATGGTCAGACTTCTAACATTTTTCAGCATTATCAAAATTTCAATTTCCTGGACTGTGGATTTGTTCCAATTACTCTTTGTTATTACTTTTCAGATTCCTTAGGTCTATAGCCATAGCATTGTGTTTTGAAAACTTATTGAAGATTTGCTGTACTTTCAAAACTTATTGAACTTTATATATAGGGAAAAGAATGCAGACAGCATGGTATTTCTTGGTATCTCAAAAGAAAGGGGCAAGTCACAGGAAAGGAAAGAACATGCTACACAGAGCAACATTGGCTACAAATACTGGGATAACATAACTGTTGAAGAATTTATCAACCAGGAGGAAAATTAGGAATTTTACCTCTTTCGTTCCAGATGAAACCATTCCAGATGAAATCATTCCATGTTCAAGATTCCCCAATGAAATCCCCTTTCTTGTATGCCTACATTATCTTTCCAGAAAGCCAAACACTGATTCTCCTGTAATTAGGTCAGCCTTGGGATACCCTCCCATTGCTCTGTAATGAACTCTAAAAGGAAAAATAGCCAAATGCTGTCTGGATCACTATGGTTTTATACTGCACATTAACAGAAAGTGTTCCTTGGTGAATATTATAGCATAATCTATCAGGAGTTTCTTCTGAACCAGCCCATTCTACATAAATATGCAAGACATCCTACTGACTAAATTCTTACCAGTCTAGCTATATTACGTTATGACTGTAATTTAACAATATATAGTTCCAGATCCTTTTGCCATGTAACTGTGTTTCAGTTACTTTTATAATTATGGGTTTGCAGCCCCATTAAATGGTAGAAGAGGAACATTACGTGATAGTTCTGTTCCTTGCAATGCTGAATGGGGGTGGGAGAAGAAAGCAAAGCTTGGAAAGGTTACTTTTGGACTACAGCTCTCAAAATTCCCAGCCACCATGGCTATATTCAGAAAGTCATAGCCACACACTAACTTTTTCTTATCTTTATGAGAAACAGTGGCTGGAATCCTATATGGGAGTTACATCTTTGTAAAAGAACTTACATATGCAGGCATTAGAATTGGTGAGTTTAATAATGTCCATATCCAGCAGAGGGTTGCTGTTAAGTTACTACATAGCAAAGCTGGCAAAGTGTCGACGCATACTGTGCACCAGTGTGGCAATGCACCAATGAATATTGTGCCGTGATGTGAACTGGTCCCAACGTACACTGCACACTCTTGCCAGTGTCCTGATATGCACCTTTGCAATTTACTAACAGCGGTTCAAAGCATCTCTGCTACTTAGTTAAGTATATATAAAGTTACGTTAAGTAAACAGTGATATAGGATGCTAGTTATGTTTTACCCAAAAGTCAACCAGAAAACAACTGTTTTAGATACTTTTGAGAAATGAGAAATTATAGTTACATTTAAAACTATCTGTAAATGATAACCAACTACTATTTTTTTTTTGGGGGGGGGACTATAATTATAACTTCTTAATGTAACTTTCCAAGCTCCCTTTTTTAGATGGTAAAGATACAGGAAAAGGACATGAGTGTACCTTTATATGCAGTAATGTAAGCATTCAAGAGATAAATTCAAGAGAGAAAGATTAGAAACTCAATACATGTTACTTATATTTTACTTAACTAAGCCAAAGGACATTAAATACTTTAATGACTTATTCTTCCTCTGCCAATCCATACTTCTATTCTGGAACCAAACCCCTGCCAATACAGAGGGCCAACTGTAAGCTACTTTGATTATACAATATACTGTACAGGAAAATGAGCAACATTTTTATTATGGAAAAAATATAAATTGCATTTCCTACTTCTAAATTATTTCACAGGTTGCTAATTTATTTCAGGGTCCAAGGTGCTCATTTTGCTTTTAAAAGTCTGAGTCATTTGGTTCCTAACAACTTGAGAGGATGCCTTCAAGGTTTTGTTCCCTGCCCCTCTATTTTCTGTTTCCAAGTTCCTGTGCTGGAGACAAAGCAATAAGTTATGAACCACAACATCACACATCAAATTCAGAAGCATAATCAAGAAGACAATCAATAATGTTCCTACAGCTCTGGCAATATCTGAGACATTTGCACATTGAGCATGAAGGCCTACATAACGTTTTGTGGTTTCCAGTCATGGACACCCTGTAACCGCATTCAGCCAAATACAGTCACAAATCCCTCTGAAGACTTCCATGAGTCTCTGACACCAGTGGATGCATGCAGATGGAGAGTCCTAGCCCCCCACAGTGAACGGAAAAGATTATGAGAGCTGCAGTCCAAAATAAAAAGCTGCATGTTGCCCATCCTTGCAAGAATAACATTGAGCAGGAGACTACATATGCTGCCATGGAGTACATTAATTAAATGTAACACCTAGATTAAACAAACAGTATGGATGACATTTTGAGGGCCAGCATGGTGTAGTGGCTTGAGTGTTGGATTAGGACACTGGGAGACTAGGATTACCATCCTGCCTTGGCCACAGAAACCCACAGGATGGCTTTGGGCAAGTCACACATTCTCAGCCTCAGAGGATGGCAATGGCAAACCATCTCTGAAGAAATTTGCCAAGAAAATCCTATGGTAGGTTCTTGGCTTAGCATTGCCACAAATTGGAAACAACTTGAAGGCACACAGCAACAACAATATGAATGACATTTACATTTTGCCATATGAATTAGAAATGAACTGGTTAGCTCTGATCTGCTCAATTGATAACTGAACTTTTACTGGTCTGAACAATTTACTTCACACATTTTTAGTCCACCAGCAACCACTCCAGATTTGTTTTCTATAGAGAAAATTCTAAATTGGACAAAACTTATATTAATATCAATTCTTTTAAAAAATATAAACCTTAAACAAATTCTGTATTTTAGGTCAGTTGACAAGAAAGCATAAGGGTCAGTATTTTGAGGACAGATCACGAGATACCATCAGGAGCAAATGAAACTTGCTTAATAGCCACTTGTGATAGACAACTTCTTCATTCAGAAGTTTTGCTGAGAAAGCTGTGTGTGTCATAAATCCTGTGACTTGTTGATGCTCAGATGGATTTTGTTTTATTTATACTGTATTGCAGGGTTTTTAGATTTCATTCACATGATGCAGTTTAGGTGTAGTTGGACACATATAATTAGCTAAATGTGTGAACATCATACAATGTCTGTTCTGTTTCCGCAGCATATGGGGAGCTACTTTAACAAAAAAGAGAACTGTCTTTTTCTGCTCTCTTAGCCAGTTTTGCTCCTTTGTCTCATCACCCCTGCTCTTTCTTCCTCTTTTGATTATTTCTTCTCCTTTGTCTCTTTGCTCTGATGTTCCCTCTTTTCTTCAGCCTTGTCCTAATCCCCACCAGCTCAGTTCCTTCACATAAATTAGTGCTTGAGAAGAGCCTGTCATCAGATCAGATCATGTTAATGTTGCACCGACTTTCTTTATTCACCATTTCTTTCTGGGATTAATTCAAAATGCCAGTTTTGACCAACAAATCTATACCGAAGTTGGTACCCAGGATCTTCATTCATATAAGTCAACCTGTAAACACTGTCAAGAGATGCCTTTCTTTGGGGGCAGTGGTTGGACACTTGAAATCATCTCTTTGGTAATGACATCCAAATGTGCTAAACGTTCTTTACTTTTTAAAAAAGATAGAAATACAGATTTCTTATTCAAAAAATAGCAATGTATAATCCAACAGACTGTAATACAATTATTTCTTCTTTATTAAGCAGCAGCCACTAAATAAATTCTAAGCAGAAATGTATTTATTTATTTAATATTTATACCATGCTCTTCAGCCACAAAGGCTCTCTTAGCGGCTTACAGATAGGTAATTATACTGTTCCCTCTGCCCTCACGCTTAAAATGAAATGTCTACTTGGCTGCAGTATACTATTTCACCAAAATGCAATCATTACTAGTTTTCTTTCTTCAGTTTTATCTTGTACCATTACTCAGTCCCTCTTGATCTTCAGTTTTTAATAATCTCTCAGTGTTTCACATTCCTTTACCTCCTCTCATCTCTTTAGATCAGTTTGATTATTTTTTGTCCTTTCCTTCCATTTTGTTTTTCTTGTTTCTGACACTTTTTTGGCCCTTATCTTTTTCTACTCACAACCATTACTTATTCAGTTAACATTAGTTATCACTTTTTATGTCAATGTATTTCATCTTTGTTTTCTTTCTCCTGATTTTCCATCTTCTTCCTGTGTAGCTGCTATCATTTCCTCTTCTCAAGTCTATTATTTCAGATTCATCTACAATCAGTATCTATGCTTTCTTCTTCTTTTTATTTCTACCACTACAAAATCTTGCCATCTTCGTTTACAGATAGTTACAGGTAGTTAAAAACTTTGTCCAGTTCTTTCTCCTAAAGGTAAAAGGTAAAGGTATTACCTGTTGACAAGGCTGTCAAGTCGTGTCTGACCATTGGGGGTGGTGCTCATCTCTGAAAAGCCAGCATTGTCAGAGACTATTCTGTGATCATGCAGACAGTATGATTGCACAGAATGCTGTTTACCTTCCCACCAAAGTAACACCTATTTATCTACTGGCATTCGATGCTTTCAAACTGCTAGGTTGGCAGAGGCTGGGACTAGTGACAGGAGCTCACCCGATTATGCAGCACCTGGGCCTCGAACTGCCAACCTGCCGATCTTGCAATCAACAGAGTCAGCATCTTAACCACTTGAGCCACTGCATCTCTAGTCCCACTACAACATTGGTTAAACTTTTTTTTTTATTTTGTACCACATTGTTTGTTTGTTGTTGTTAGCTGCCCCCGAGTCAACTCCAACTCATGGTGACCTTGTGGATGAGACATATCCAAGAATCCCTATCCTCCACTGCCCTACCCAGATCCTACAAGTTCTTGCCCATAACCCCCTGATTGAGTATATCCACCTGGTCTGTGGTCTTTCTTTCTTTCTCTCTCTCTCTCTCTCTTTCTTCTACCCTCAACCTTTCCTAGCATTATTATTTTTTCTAGCAATCAGTGCTTCTCATTATATGGTCAAAGTACAATAGTCTCAACTTGATCATCTTTGCTTCCAAGGAGAGCTCTGGTCTTATCTGTTCAAGAACCCATTTGTTTGTCTTCTTGGCTGTCCACGGTATCCTGAGTATTCTTCTCTAGCACCACATTTTGAATGAGTTGATTTTCTGTGTCTGCTTCCCTCACTGTCCAGCTCTCCCATCCGTACATAGTAATTGGGAATACAATGGCCTGAACGATTCTGACTTTAGTGCTCAGTTGTATGTCTTTGCCCTTTAGTGTCTTGTCTAGTTCTTTCATAGTTGCTTTTCCCATTTCTAGTCTTATTTCTCGACTGCAGTCTCCATTCTGGTCAATGTTTGATCCTAGATGTGGGAATTCTTTAACTATTTTAATTTCCTCACTGTCTAGATTGAACCACATTGTTTACTATAATGCAATTATCTGAGGCAGGAATATTTTCATTTCTGACCTCTTCTTGCAGTGAGGGATAAATATGCTACAGGTCTGCTTTTTCTCTTTTTGAATTCAATATTTTTCTTCTAATCCTCACTGATTATCTTTTCTGTATCACTTACTTTCAACTGCTTACACTCTTTTTAGCTTCTTCTTCCCCTTCTTTCACTCCCATCTTTATCCCTTTCTGTTTCTGTGCTATATTGACTTACTATACTTCTGCTTATTATTTATTTATTTATTTAGAGTATTTATACCCTGCACATCAGCCACAAATGCTCTCAGAGCAGTTTATAAATTGCTAATTTAACAGTTCCCTGCTGTCAGGTTTACAATCTAAATAAAACAGGACACACAAGAAGAAGGGAATGGCAGTGGGGAAGTGGATTAAGTACAGCAGATACTGGCAGGGCAATGGCAGTTGGGATGGAGGAAGGGCCTTTCATCTGTTTCTGGGCCTAGGCTGTGCCTACTTCTTCTTCTCTCCTTCCGAGGCCAGGACAATGCCTGTTGGGATGGAGGGAGGGCCTTTCATATGGGCCTAGGCATAGTAGAGCTGAGCCTGCTTCTTCTTCTATCCTCCAAAGTAGTCTACAGTACTATTTCTGGACACTGGTCATTGCAAGAGATAAGGCAGGAGATAGGGTTGGGCAGAGGATAGGGCAGTGGCAATTGGGATGGCCTTTCATCTGCTTCTGGGCCTAGGCATGCTTCCTGACAAGCATCTGTGATCGTCCTTGTATCTTAAATTAATAGGTAACATCTTCACATGGATAACAAACCCTTTAATCCCCACCTCTGAGTGCTCTGCTCTTTCCCCATTCTACTCTTTTTCTTTCATAATATTTTCCCCTGCCACCTTCTCCCTTGCTTCCTGTTCTTTCCCACATATACCAAGCATCAGGAATTTATTCTCTTTCTCTGCCCCCTGCATTGTTTTGAGCGTTCAGGACCATGCAGAGGGAAGCAGTGCCAACAGCTGTCTAGAGGCCCTAAGAAGAAATTAATCACCCAACTCTATCTCCTGCCTTATCTCTTGCAATGACCAGTGCCCAAAAATAGTACTGCAGGCTTCAGACAGACTTTAAGTAATTAAAATATAATACATTTGAAAAACAAAATAACCACAAAATATGCAACCCCCAAACCTCCAAATTTCAGGTGGCTAGTCTTGGAAAAGTGCTTAAGGTACACAGACACATTCTCTTAGTACATTATCTCTGAGTATCCAGTCTTCTCAGGATTTCCCTCTGTGATGATTTCCATTCCGTTACTATTTCATGCTCTCCCCTTCCACATTTTTGACCTCTTTTACATTGTAAATTGCAGGCGGAAGGGATTTGTTATGGAAATGTATGTAAGATAATTATTTATCTTTTACTATCTATATACTATATCAGAACTTTGGGCCAGAAATATTTAGTTGAGCTGGAGGTGCTACCGGTCCTAGCAAAGTTGACAACTACCTTCTTTTGTTGGGCAAATGACAGGGGAAGTGCTTCTATCTCTATCCCTTCTAAAAGATGCAGAGTCTACACTGATCAAGTATCCTCAGGTAGCTCAGCAAAAGAGACTTTGGGTTCACATCTTTTAAAATAAACCACTTCAAAACAAAAAATCTATAAGGAAAATGAATTCTCTCTCTACTTCTCATAAAAACCATTTGGGTTCTACCATGACAAAGGGAAGCTGCAGATGAAGACCCAAAACTCACTGGCATTGCTGCGCTAGAAGAACACTATATGTTAACATCTCATGCATTTCACAGTCTAGATTCTGTTGAGAATAGAGACATCCACACAGGTTCATTCCTCTCTGAGCTTTCTAATTTATTTTTTTAAAAAAACCTTTACACATAAGGTCTTGTCTACTGATGAGAAAAGCATGTTTTAGTAAGTCTTTTGGAATAAACTGAATGAAACATGAAAGACGTAACATACAGGAAGCAATTAAAACCCAGCAAGGTTTGTAATTGTAAAGCAGAGAAAACTAAAAATAAGTAGGTGACATACAGCTGTGGGGACTACAGCGGAAGAAAGAACGTTCATGGTAAATTCATGACACAAGTTGGAAGAAATGACAAGGAATGGAAAATAAACAACAACCATTAAATCTAGCAGGTGTCAGACAAAAGCCAGAAATGTTACCATACAGTGTACTGGAAAATATGGAGTTGAATACATGCTGAATGGAAGGGGATTAAAGTGAAGAGCAGGAAACTAACATCTGCCACTGAGGAAAGTCAATACTCCCACAACACTCCACCACAAGGCGGCAGTGCTACTTCAACAGAACTTTCCCCATGAAAGCAATGTACCATACAAACAGGACAAGTAGACACCTCTCTCTTAATAACTATTATTGCCTTGCATATAATGTTTAGCACCCCAATCCATCCACCATGACCCATTACTAATTCTGTTCTGGAGTGGGGACAACTATTGTGGATCATCTATTGGAACCTCAAGTTCCAATGAAAGATGGTTGAGAGGAAGAAATATAAATAGACAGGGTAGTGAATTAAAAGAACATTATATCTCTTCTAATACTAGGAAAATATTAAGGAGAAATAGAATACTTAGCTACACTGACCAAAATCATGGTTAAGCCTGATAACATTATTTCAAAGCTTTTACAGCAGAGAATTACTAATTACAAGATAGTAACAGGTCATAGTTCTTTAATATAACAAGTGCTTTAATATAACAAGTGCACTGACAGAAGTGCATACTATTCAACTGGATTAATGGATACAAGATGGTGTAATGCTAAGGAAGCACATCCTATCTAAAAGACCACCCAAAGGGTTATAATAAAGCACAAGGGGATAAGCTGTCCTATTACAACAAGAGGTTGATGTTTAGTGAATAAGGCAAATACAAGGTGGGAAGAAAAATAATAATGAAAATAAATAAAAAGGAGGATGTGTTCTGTATTTTTGCTGAAGTGGGCAGCAGAAAGGGAGGAAAATAGATATCAAAAGCTCACCTCAGATGATAACGTAAACTAGGGATGGGTGACTTTGAGACCACAAGGGTCAGATTTGCCTGTAGAGAAAGAAGAAGAAGAAAGGGGGGGGGGTTCCCTCAGTAATTCTGGGATGGGAACAAAGTTAAAACTTAACCTCTGTAGCTAACCTTCTCAGGACTGCTGGAATGTGAGAGAAGCCAGCTCCTCCCAGAGATTATGTTGGGAAAGAAAGTGTGGGGGTTAACTCTCCCAGCTTTCAAGGTTTGTTTATTTGGTTTACAGGCTGGTGCACAATTCTGCTGGATAACAGAATGCATGGGGATGACTCTCCTTGTATGTGTGGTGGTGGGACTGGAAAGTTGGAGGCACCCTTACAGAAAAGACGAGAGGACCTGAAGAACCACATGCAATGTGTAGGCTGCATGTTGCATACTCCTGACTTAATCCATGTTTCAAATAATTAGAAACAAACTGGAGAGACACTATGACTTGCTAACAAAATGCAGAAACACCATGACTTGCACTCCCTGTCTCTTGTTATCTTCTCTGTTATAAAGGTTGGAGAATTCATATTTTTATTTTTACCTCTAACTCATGAGCTTTTATTACTCATCAACTATGTGGAGTTGTCACATGTTGAAACCATGGTTTCCAGACCATATCACAACTTTGTGTTCCTCAGTACATAAGTAATGAAGAACTGTTGCTCTAAGGCAGGGATGAGTATGATGAAACCATCTAGATGTCATGTAGCATAGAGAATCCTATGGAAACTTTAACCTCCTCTCACCACTGAGTGGAAAAAAATGAGTGAAAGCCTTGCTGGTTTTGACCTAAAAGAATGCCTCAAGACAGTGGTTGTCAAACAGTGGGGTAGGACCCCCCCCCCCCACCGGGAGGGCATAACACTTGGAGGCTCTGATCCCTCTTCCTCCTCTTCCCAAACTTTTTAATATGGAAAATTTACACTTGCATTGAGTTAAATATCGAATTTACTTAAATAAAACTGTTCTAATTTGAACAATGTTATTTGCTTATAAAATGTTAAAATATGAATATACATGAATGTGTGAATGAAAATACACACATTAAATAAACAAAATATTTTTATTCACATAAAATAAGTGGGGGTGCACAACATCTGCATGTAGATGTGAGGGGGGGTGGTTTCCCAAGACTAAAATGTTTGTGTACCACTACCTCAAGGGATGCCATTTTACTTTGAAATGAAACATATGGAAGGAAAATTGGCAAACCTACATTTAAAAGGGAAGAAAAGATTTCATGGAAAAAGTGGTGTGAAAATCACTAGGAAGGAATAGACACTAGCAAATCCTCAGCCTTTGGAAGCAATCTCTGAGATAAAGAAAGAAATCAGGATGAGTTCACATAGAGGACACTAAGTGAAGTACCAAACTATCCTGGCAGAATCAGTGAAGATGTCCAGAGCTATCTCTGTAGCCTGAATTTAAGAGTGAGAACCCCACTGACTTGCATCATCAAGCACATAAAAATAATCAGTGTTGGCATATTTATAAAGTTCAGCCTCAAAAGAACCAGTTATCAGTTCTTTATGTAAAACAACACAAAGTCCTTAACGATCTGCATTTGATACAGGACTAAATGCTTGGCCAAGGATTCATGTATATGTACAGTATTATATTATATGCCAGGGATACATTTATATGTTAGTTGTGGCTTAACCCATTTGATGTCTTAGGAAGTCTGTATTTTTGAAGTTGTTACAGTTTACATTTTAAAAACAACAACAGCTTAGATCCACTCTTCTCAAAAAGATCCTACTCACAAGTATACAGAAACATAAAGGCAACTCTTCCTGACTATACAGCTGTGTTTTGAGGATTGGGTTCTACATAAGCCAGGAAAAAAGTCAAGTACTAAATCAGATTTATGGACATTATACTGCCTTCAACCCATAAATTAATAATGCAGTAGAAGAACCAAAGTCTCCAGCAAATCAAGCAAGGTATGGAAGAAATTAGTTAGAAAAGCTCACCCCTGCTTGTTTCTCTCTATAGACTCTAGTCATAGTCACCCTAATCAAACAACAACACTGAATGCTGTGTGCACAATTCCCTATCGTAATTTCAAAAATCCACCATGAACTCATTTCATGTTATAAACGGTTTGACTCTGAAATGCATAATTTATTTTACAGATGTTTCTGGGAAGAAAATGAAATCTGCACAGCTTTATTGAACACCAACTTGAAATGGTGTACAATGCTGTTACATATGCATTTGATTTAATCTTTCAGTCTATGTTCACATACAAGGCTCACATGAAGGGAAGTTCCAATGTAGTTTGGATAAGCCACTGCACTGTTTGATAGATTCCAGAATCAGTCAGAGGAAAAACTTGCTGTTTCCTTGGAAGGAGAGAGCAGTCTAAGCTCTGTTTGTGACTTGGATGATGGAAATAGAGCACATGCTTATCAAATTTGCAGATGACACCAAATTTGGAGGGGTAGCTAATACCCCAGAGGCCAAGATCAGAATTCAAAATGGCTTTAACAGATTAGAGAGCTGGGCCAAAACTAACAAAATGAATTTCAACAGAAAGAAATGTAAGGTACTAAGTTTAGGCAGTAAAAATGAGATAGGATGGGTGATACGTGGCTTGAAAGCAGCAGCACATGAAAAAGGGGTCCAAGAGTGTTAGGGGTCAAGCAGATCAGCAGTTTGGAGCAGCCTCTGACCGCTTCAGCCCTGGTCATTCCCTAATCGGCATGCAACCATAGCGACCAGACGCCGTGGCACAGAGGCCGGCTGCCACCATGGTCCTATTCATCCCACCAGCAAGGAGCACTTTTTTTGCACTCCTTTTGCCAGCAGCCAAAAGCATCCCGGATGGCAAGCCCCCATTGTCCCCAATGACGGTGCCTGCATGCACTGTCATTGGGGACAACGGGACTTGAGGTCCCACAGATTTTGGTCTCAGCAGGAGGGTGCATCTGGAATGGATTCCCCACAGATACCAAGGTCCCACTCTATATACTACAGCCACCATACTATACTGCAGTTCGGTGAACCAGCCACAATCCTCACAAAACTCTTCTGATACGTTTTTTATTCATCTGCTGCTCCCACCTCACTATCTTGTTTACTGCATTTTAAACGTGCTCCTCAAAGAGCTTGGTGCAGCACATTTGTGTTTCCTTCCACCCCAATTTCTGTTCTCACATAAAGTAGGGGAGGAGTTTAGTTTGAAAAACAGCTACTGGCCCAGGGTCACCCAATGAGCATCATGGCAAGCAGGGATCTGAACCTGGATCTCCCCTGTTAAAGTCTAACTGCTACAGCATTGCACCTTGATTCAGACACAACATATCTCAATTTATAAAACCAAATTATGTACACATCCTATCTCTACACATCCCACTGGTTCTTATTTACTCCCTGCTCCATGTATTTCCCTTGAAGGCATCATGGGTTAAGTAACTATAGCTTTCTATGACATCAAACCTATGAAAGCACAGGTACCCCAAGCTTCCCTGGGGATCCCTGTTTGTGCCCTGCAGAGGGGCAACAAGTCACAGCAGGGCTGGTAATGATATCATATATCCAGCTGTCTCTTTCTCAGAAGTTTCCATGTGCATTTTCTTGGGCCTCTGGAGCAGTGGGAACATATGGCAAATCAGAAGAGAATTAGCCTGGCTCAGGAAGGGGTAGGATCTCCAGGAGGATGTTGAGGAAGCTTTTCAGTCAAGTCCACCTGACAATAATAAAACTGTTCCATCCTGTCCTACCTCAGCATTTATAACTGAAGCCATTCCACACCTTGTCTTGTAACAAGAAGATGGCTATAGTTGTTTGGGTATACATTTGGTAACAGAGTGTTTCTTCTTCTGAGGTGAGGGAACTGGACTTCCATGCTTATCATTTCTGGTTGGATGGGGGAGTGTCACACAAAGGGGCCTTGGATGTGAAGCAGCCAAACACATGCCAAGCTCTGGGGTGTGGAACTGCCTCCTTGGTAAGTGACAGGGGAATCACACAGTAGCGTTTGCCAAGGTGGAATCCCACTTCTGTCACATCCACCTGGCAGTGTCAAGGGTTATTAGTCAGCAGGTGGGTCAACCAATGAAGAAATTGTTGTAGTTGTATTTTTAATGCCACACTCTGCCCAAATTCACCAATACGAGAATTAATTATGGAACAAACCAGGATTCAAAACCAATTTTGAACCACGTTTTTAGACCATAGTTTGTTCTGAAGTTGCTTGTCAGAGTTTTCCAATTTGGACATAACAGCAAACTATCATTAGTTATCCTAGAAGTTTTCCACTGTGATACATGCAAGTTTTTGGCTGGTGTAGTTCTCACCCTGTCTCCATTCTAGGCTCTCCTGACATAGCAAGGGAAAAGCCCTCACTCTGTCCATTTTTTCAGCTGTCTATCATCACAGTGATAAGGCCTGTGAAAGCTACTCTAGTCACTAGAAGAGGGGTTGCAGATCAGAGCTCTCTTTTCAAGGCTAGACCTCTTCCTCCATTTTGAAAAAGTGAGGTCCTGTCTACACTGTGGTCCCTGGGATTCCCTCCCAGGAAGCAAAGATCACATTTTTACATATTTCAAATATTTATAGGCCACCTTTCAAAATATAACCCTTGCAATGCAACTTTCTACATATAAATTCACAAGTTAAAAGTCATATTTAAAACCATAAAATATCATGAAATACATAAAAATAAGCCAACAAGATCACCAATCACGTATAACATTCAGCCCAGTTAAATCAATAAAATCCAGGTAAATAATTATAAATGACAATAGCATATATTATATACAACAAATTGAAGAAGATTCCCATCTAAGCAAATGACACCAACACATCTTGTGATAGTGATTTTCAAAGGGTTAGTTAAGCCGTTCACATATTCAGTGGGAGGGGTTCACAGTAAATTACAAACATGACTGAAAAAAACCTCTAGCAATTGAAAACCTGTTGGGGCCTATGGATGTTTCAAGTGAGAGTCCCCATCCACCTCCTAAATCAAAGGTCTAGGCACTGTGTTGAGGAAGCCATGTGAGATGCTGCAGATTAGACCTCTGATCCCACTGAAGTTCATACAAATCACTTCTACTGAATATTCCAAATGAGCCCTTCCATCTAAGAGGTACAAATAGGAGGTTTCACAGAATCTTGTATATACAGTTCTGGAATACAGTGCTGGAAAGCATATGCTTTTAACTTAAAATTTCTTAATTTGTACATGCAGGTTAAGTAGAAGGATAAACAAAGATATTCCTGCTAAGGGCAGAATGATCAGTAGAAACAAGACACACAAGAACTTCAGAGTCCAGCATTTGTCAAGTCTTAACTCCCAAAAGGCAATTTTCATTGTTAAGTCTGACTAATAATCGTTTCATATACCAAGAGCCTCCTTTCTGAAGGATAAGTGCAGAGATATCACAAATGTATCTTGGAAACCAAACAAATCCACTCTGTTACTACAGATTTTTTAACTCAGCTTGTCTGGTATTCAGGAAGTGAAACTCTGATTAGCTATCTTCTGAAAAACTACTTAAGATTATGAGTAACTCTTATTTTTTTCCCCTCCATCTGCCTGGAAAACAGCTTATTATTCCAGAACAAAAACCTCATTAATGTAGGAAGACACAATAAACTGATATAATAAAGATGTATTTTCTAGGCATCCCACATGATTCAAATTCAGCTTGTGATTTGGAGGCTACTTATATCACTGCAGCTAAGTAACCCTCATGTGCAAATTATGAGCTAATTCTATTGATGGTTGTTGTCCACCAGAGATTCTGAAATTACTTTTTCTGAACAATGCCCCTGGCCTATGATCTAAATGTATATCAGACCCCTCCCACGACTTAGCTCCACATGGAATTTACTGCAAAAGCAAATTGTCTGCTCATAATGGAAAATGAAGCTAGCCAAGTGAATCACTCCTAAAGTTTGGAAGCAACCACAAAGGGTCTAGGAATTTATGTGCAGCCCTCATTTATAAGCTAAGGAAATGAGGTAAGGGGAGTTCTTTCTTTAACACTTAAGATTACATGTGAAACATCTAAACTAGAAGACTGCAACTAAATCTACACTGTGTCATAGTTGAGATGAAGTCAACTAATGAATTCCCATTATATAGAAATAAACTTTAGAGTATTATCTGGGCAACTGGGAACCTCCCTGAGTCCAGAGAGCACAGCTGGGCTGTAGGGAAAAGAATGCTGCCATAAGTAGAAATGAGACATTGATCTTGGAAAAGACTGTTGGTGTGTGTGTGTATTGGGGAGGATTTTAGTGTTCCCATCTCAGCACACAGGGATGTAAGGTTTAAACCTTCAAATCACTGCATGTCTGTATGAGAGTAGCAGTAGGAACAACTACTTCTAAATCTGTGCCTGCATGTATGAGTATACATGCTTACATTCATATGCATTCATATCCCTGTAACAGCCCTAACCTGCCTTCAACATCAGGGCCAAACAATATGCCTATCCTTTCATTTTATGCATGCTGCTAATATAAATCCCAAACCTCATTTATGCACAGAAAATCAAATCTAGCACCAGGTTTGTTTTTCCTAGTGCGCATTCCTTTACTTAGAAGTATGTATGGGTATCCATCTGGCACAGAAAGAGAACCCCTATTAACTTTAACTCTGTTAGTGCTGATGTCAGAGCATCTTCACTCACCCAGCAAGAATACCAAAGTGGCAGCCTAGTGGAGATTTTGTTCTCTTGATCAGTAAGGAAAAGTGCAAAAGCACTTCACACAAGGTGTCTCAAATGGGGACTACTGTTTTGTTTCTCAGCAGAGAGAAGAATTTCAAAGGGCTGCAGAAATAAAAGAAAGTATCATACCCACTTCCTGAAAGTATCATACCCAGCAGCAAGTTGAAAGCAGTGATATTTTAAACAAGACATAACCTTCAATGTGCTAAGGTATCAAAGACTTATATTAAAGCAAGCAATGGTATCAAACTTTGATTTCTCAATTCTTGTGTCTCCTTTGCTCCCCAAATTCAGTCCTTAATTAAATCATATCACCTCTCCCCTTACACCATTACAAAAATAAGTCAGTTTCTCATTGCCCTTTTCACAAAGTACTTCGGCTGGTGATCCTTCACATTGACAACTGCCATCTTCTTCTTCCTGTTCTTCAGTTGCTTCATCTTCATCCAGTCACATTCATTTGACTGCAAAAATAGTTCATTCTTCCCATTGCTCTAACAATGAGTCTTCTCCTTAAATCCCTTTGCTGGCCTTCTGTCCATTCCTTGATCCCGCGTAAGCTTATATTCCTCCCCTTCAGACACTGCATAGTCTTGCTCCTCCTTATCTCTCTGCATTTACATCCCAACATATTCCTTCTTGTAGCCTTTGCATATCCAGTCCCCCTACCTCAGTGGTCTAAAAGTTTTCTCCTCCATGAAACTAGTACTAATCTCCTCCTACTCCTATTTTCCCTTTGTGCCCTTGATGTAGGGAACTGAGGCTCCCACAAATGGGGCAAATGTGTTGGCGTTTTTTTTTCTCTAATACAGTAGTTCATTAAAAACATAGAACTGATAATAGTTCAGGCACCAGCTGCAATATTTTATAATTTCAACCCTCAAGTGGGTTTTTTTTAATTTCAAGACATCTTTTTTTTAAAAAAGGCTCTTCTTATAATTTAAAAAAAAAACACCTTACATTTAATTGCATTAATGAAATGGTACAAGTCACATGCTTTCATCCTCAGGGGAAGGCAATAGGAAATCTCCTCTGAACAAATCTTGCCAGTAAACCCCATGATAAGTTCACCTTAAGGTTGCCATAAGTCAGAAATAACCTGAAGGCACACAATAATAACTACAACGAACATCTACACTAGAACACTATAATTCTAAGAAAAATGTTTTTAAGTTTGCCATTCAAAACCATGGGATCTTCTCAGCCAACCATGACCCAGTTTATTAAAACTTTTTGGAATAGCCCTAGCACAGATCTAAGAAATCACTACAAATCCTCCCTCAAAAGGAAAGAGTGGACATAAAGGAGACTGGCAAACCCTAAATAGATATATTGCAAGAATTCCCACTGCTTTAAGGATTAAGTGTAAAGATATTTAAGATGGTAAGCCTCTTGAGAAAGGGGTTTGTCATACCTGTTATTTGAAAAGCAACATATACACAGATGATCCTACATAAAAAGACATCAACATTTGCAAAAACAGTAAACAAAAACATCAATAGTTTAAGAATTCAAAGACATAGATGTGTTAGTCTGGAAAATCAGTATGTAAAGAGATCTGTAGTACCTTTGAGAGTAGTGGCTTCCCATCTAAGAACTAACCAGACCCGCCTTGCTTGTTTTTCAAAATTAAATAAGATTAGAGGTGATTGGAGGGCCAGCATGGTGTAGTGGTTTGAGCATTAGACTATGACTCAGGAGACCAGGGTTCAAATCCCTGTTGGAGCATAAAAAAACCCTGGTTGACCTTGGGTAAGTCACACTCTCAGCCTCAGAGGATGGGAATGACAAACCTCTGAATAAATCTGAAGAAACTCACCAAGAAAACCCTATGATAGCTTCTTCTTAGGGTTACCATCAGTCAAAAATGCCTTGGAGGCTCACAACAACAACAACAACAAGGTTTTCAGAATATTCTGTTGGTAGTGTTACAATGCAATCAAATCTTGAAATTAGTGGAAGAGATACTATGGGATGATATGGAAAGATATGGAAAGAAACTCTTTATACTTCAAAAATAATTGAAATTGTCCAAGAAAGCAGCCAAGTAACTGATAAGAGCCAGCACACCAATGTTCACAAAGGCAGTTCACAAAGTACAATACCAGTCCAAGTGTTCCAAGAAGCAAAATCAGGAGCAAGCCAAGGGTTCAATAGTCCAGAGAGCAAGTCAGTAAGTCCAGTCCAGGGTCAAGGGTTCTAGCAAGCAGGTCGTTGAGTCCAATCCAAAGGTCAGGGGTTTCAAGGCAATCCGAGGCCTATGAAGCCAAGGAGTCAGAGTCCGATGATTTCTCCAGAGAATGCAGATAAACTCTGACAGAGGAGCTTGGCATCTCCCAGATGTTTATATTGCCCAGCTCCCAATCACAGCTGTTTGGACTTAGCAGACCGTTTCTCATATGGGCCTTTGCAGACTGCCAGAAATAGTGCAAATTGAGTCCACTTTAACTGCCCTTGCTCAGTGCTAGGGAATCATGGGAATTGGTTTTTTTTCTGAGATAATTGAGCCTTCTCTGTCAGAGAGCTCTGGTGCCACAACTACAGTTCCCATGATTCCCTAGCACTGAGCCAGGGCAGTTACAGTGGCCTCAATTTGCACTATTTCTGGCAGTCTGCAAAGGCCCAATCTCAGAGAATGCCGGAGGCACGCCCTTTCTGTCCTTCTCTGTCTAAAGGTAGGTACCTGCTCGTTGTGCTCCTTTATATCTCCCAGGCCTGGAACCTTTGCTGGGGGGAGGCTTTCTGCTGGTGGGAGGCTAAGCTGCTGAGGCAGGGGCTGTGCTTCAGTGGGTACAACAGAGCTAGATCCAGGCTCAGCCAACTCCACTGGAACTGGTAGAGCAAAGCTAGGACCTGGCTCAGCCTCCTCATCCTCTGAGTCCTCCATGTCCTCAGCCTGGCTGGCCATGACAGAAGTGCACATTCATATTCATATTAACAATATGAGCCGCCTCGATTGCATGACAGAGGGGCGGGATATAAATAAAATTTATTATTATTAAAAAAATTATTATACAAAATAAAATAAAGTGGTTAAAAAAAAGCAATGTATAAACAATTTACTGGGCCTGGCCCAGTAAATCAGTTCTTCAATAGTGAATCAATATTTATATAAGTCCCACTGTTTCAACAGGTTTCTCAAGTTGGGAATACCAAAAGGATTCATTTTAATGTACACATTGAAAACCTAAAAGAAACATACAGTGCAAATTCAAACATCTGAAAAGCATCAAGCGTCTTGAAAAGGCAGAATACAAAATCAGGGTTTATTCATGTTGATGTCTCCCTTTTTGATGCATCCTAACCATTATCTCATCATGGGTTCCTTCTGATGCTGTCTCGCACCACCTATTATTTCAAAAAGACAATTATACATTATGGCTGCTCACTTATAAGAGAAAATATATCAAAAGCCTATAAGTCTCTGAAAAAGTCCCTAAGGGATAAACTGTGTTTTGGGCCTTTACAGACTGCAAGAAATAATCCATCTTGAGACCACTTTAACTGTCCTGTCATGGGAACTATAGGTTATTGTGGCACCAGAGCTGCTTGACAGAGAAGGCTCTATGTCTCAGAAAAAAACTACAATTCCCATGATTCCCTAGCATTGGACCAGGGCAGTTAAAGTGGTCTCAAACTGGATTATTTCTGGCAGTCTGCAAAGGCCCTTAGTTCCTTCACTACAGCTGCACTTATAGTGTCATCCGACTGTAATAGGGAAACACTTTATTCTTAACTGAAGGTCAAGAACGGGAAAATCTGTGAAAAAACATCTAGAGTAGGGATAGGCAACTTTCAGGGATTAGAGGACTATAACAATCCCCTCAGATACCGTATTTGAGAGAGAAACACATGCTTCCCTAAAAGTAGCCAGTCACACCTGCAGAAGTCTCCAGACAACATAATTAATAATTTTGAGCTATTTCTAGACAAACGTGTGCCTGTTGGTGTTGGGATACATCTGCACTGCAGGAATAATGCAGTTTGGCACCACTTTAACTATGAAATCCTGGGATTTGTAGTTAGTTGTGGCACCACAGCTCTCTGACAGAAAAGGTTAAATGTCTCAAAAAACTAGAAATCCCAGAATTCTGTTAACACTTAGCCACAGCAGCTAAAACGGTGTCAGACTGCATTATTTCTGCAGTGCAGATGCAGCCTTGGGCAGCATAACAAATGCAGGCTAAAAGTAAAATGTCTTAACCTACTAACAAAGAGTCAACAGACAATGCAAAGTGGGCTTCATTAGCCAAGGAGTTTCTCAGCCTGATAGCAGCTACAGAAAAAACAACAACCCTCCCATGTCTGCAGCACAGATGGTGAAAGAAGACATGGGTGCATCTCCAAAAGATGTTAATGAACAAGAAAATCCTGTTCTTTATTACTCCTACTCTCAACTCTTCTAGGCTTTGAAATCATAAATTGGATATAGACAGGAAGCCAATGAATAAAGAAAAATACAGTATATTCCCCTGATAGCCATCTTCAGTAATCAGCTTTAGTCATATCATTCTGGACTAGTAGAGGTTTTCAGGTATTTTTCTTAAAAAAAAAAAAGACTAACGTCCTGTACAAACCAGCCAAAAGGGCTGGCCTGGAGGTGGAGTCGGGGTGTGGTGACCGACTACCCCCACCCCAACTCCGCCCCGATGCCGCTGCCACACCACGCACCCCACCGCATGGTAGGCAGAGTCAGCATGCTCCCTTGGCGCAGCGTACAGAACACTGCGCTAATAAAGTGTGGAAAAGCCGCCACACGACGGCAAGAGCAGGTTTTTACCGCTCCAAAAAGGGGTGGCATTTGGCAGCTCTTTTTGGAGTGGCAAAGTGCTGGATCAGAGTGGTAGGATGAAGGGTCTGTCTGTATACCCCCTGAGTCTGTTGCTGCAGTGCAACCAGGTAGCTTCTCAACTCTCCAATCTTTGCTTAATCTAGACATATGTTGCAAGAACAGAGGAAAGTTTGCTATATCATGCCTGCTAAAGGCTAAACTAGATGAGACATGACTGTTATAGATACATTTAGAAGGTGATATAGCACATTTTCTCTTGCATGATGAAGTTTCCTCAGATCTGTGTACTGGGCAAATCAAGACTTGCAAATTAAGCCTGTTTATCTCTCAAAATAAAGTAAGCTTTTAAAAATACAGAAGTTTTTAAAAAGCTCATGCTAAGACAAACAGATGTTTTACTGAATCTGAGGAAGCATTGCTTCTATATACAAGCTATGCACATCTTGATTCTAACCTAAGTGTGTAGTCCTACGTGTGCAGAGAAGTCTGCTATTTGGTTATTGATTCAGCTGGTGAATTCTTCTGAACTCTGAAGATAAAACTAAGTACTCAAACTATGTACTATGTACCCTAACGGCGCAGTGGTTAAATGCTGGTATTGCAGCCACAACATAGTAAGTTCAGTCTTAGAGGAGGACTCCAGGGTCCACTCAGCCTTTCATCCTTTCGTAGGCTGGTAAAATGAGTATCCAGTTTGTTGGGGGCAATTGGCTTACAGATTGTAAACCACTTAGAGAGTGCTGAGTTCACTGATAAGCAGTATAGAAATGTACATGCTATTGCTACTGCTATTTTTAAAAAGTGGAAATAATACTATTAAATTATAATCCTTTGTATTTCATATTAATTAATTAATCTGGATTTACTATTTTCCATCCAATTTTAATAATCACAGCATGTTTTTGTATTGACAGAATTAACAACATTCTATATACCAAAATATTACGCAGACACATGAGAAATACAAAAGTCATAGCATTATGTCATTAAAACAATCCTTGATTCCTAAACAACCTGACGGTGGAACAAAGCTTTCAGAAAAGAACAGAATTTGGTAAAATTACTTTTTTGGAATAAAGCTCCCAGAAATCCACAAACCAGCATGACCATATACCATGCTGGCTAGAGAATTCTGGGAGCTAGTCTGAAAAAGGAACTTTTAAAATTATTTATTTTAAAAGTTATATCCCAGCTTTCTAGGACAGGATTCAAAGCAGTTTTGTGATAAAACAGTTTTCTGTTCTTCTCAAGTTATGCATTCCAGTTGTAATTGAAACAGACACCCATTTATTTTTATTCCAATAATGGCAAAGACTCATCAGGAGATTTAAATCAACCTTAATAAGTGAAGTGACCCAGCCAGCTGGTAATGGAATACGAAAGTGAAAGAAGAAATGGGAAGGGAGGACCCAACAAATGTGCTGAGGATAAGGGAAATATCTCTTGAGAAATTATATCAAAGTTAGAATTTCACAATACATCTCGTAGCAAACGTTTTGGCATCTTGCATAACACTGCCAAAATTTGTCCATAGATCCCCCATAAAAGAATTTAGAACTAGTCTGGTGTATCACAAACTTTGTTTCTGAACAACAGATACAAAGATTAAAACCAACACTAAACACAAGAGGTTCCAAACATTAATTAATATTTAAGCTAGTTAATCCTTTACTAATTACACACTAGTCCAACTAAAGAATACTGCAGCACTAGGCACATACTGATGCCTTTGTATATAGAAAAATATTTGCAATACATTTCCTTCAACTGAACATGGATTAAAATCTGCAGCTGCATGTCACTAAAGTCATAAGAAATGTACAGTAGCCCCTCCCAATTTGTGGGGGATCCGTTCCGGAATACACACACCCCGCAAAAATGGCGGCTCACAAATATTTGAACCCATGGTGTGTGCGGGGGCATGCCACCATTATATCCCTCCCAATTTGTCCCTCCCATGAAGAGCGGGACTGTGGACTCGAAGTCCACAAATGGGGAGGGACAACTGTACTATTTTTTTTCTTTTTCATTCACTACTTAAATGACCTTCAAAATCCAAAAATAAATGAATTAAAAGGAACAGGACAAAAACAGTCTCATCCCACATTCATTCACAAAATTTTCTTATCAATACATTTCTGTAATAGACAAAGAAATCATCTTGGATATATAAAGAGGGAGTGGTTTTTCAGTACTTTAAAAGAACCTTTCATTAGACATTATCAGAGTTTATCACTAGTCATTCCCATTGCCAATTTTTGATGCTGTGATCTGCACTGTTTGAAAAGTCTAAAAGAAAGCAAAATGTCTTTGCAATTATAATAAATTAAATGTTTTATAATATACCAATTATCTTTTTCACTTCAGAACATGCCAAAGAATGTGTCAAGCTTCATGGCAGACAGATGTATTTCTATGATCTCCTTTCCTCTGCTAACATTTTAATGGGTTCATCTTCTATAGACTCTTGGGCTATTGTGTGGAATGGCTCACATGTTGTCAAGGGTCCATACAATGCTATCAACCACTTATAAACCTTGAATGTTTTCTCAACAGTGCTAAGTCCAAAAGTGTTTTTAGCTAGAGGTCCCTTCATGTTAGCAATTGGTACAGTATTGAGCAGCTATTTCATCTTCCCTTCCCCTTTTCCCACAATAAAAACAAAACAAAACAGGAGGAGTAGAAAAACAACAAAAAATTACAAATGGAGCATATCACCTTCAGTACCCTAAAATTCAGTGAATGAGGCAAAGCTATGACTCTGTAAAAGCTGAACCTTTTTTTGGGGGGGGGGGAAGGATGGAAGTGTAACACAATTCACTGTAGATGTCTTTAGTATAATTACTCCACCTGTTTAAAGAGGTTTGGTTTTCCCTACATGGGCAGTGATAAAATAGGCAAGTGAAATGTTCACACAGCTCTGCTGACATTCACTACAGGCTAAGTATCCAAAATGCTTGGAGCCAGAAGTGTTTTGGAACTCAGAACTTTTTGGATTTTGAAATATGTTGTTGTTATTGGCCTTCAAGTCATTTCCAACTTATGGGGTCCTAAGGCGAAACTTTCATGGGATTTTCTGGGCAAAATTTGTCCTGAGGAGGTTTACCATTGCCTTCCCCTGAGGCTGAGAGAGTGTGACTTGCCAAAGGTCACCCAGTGGGTTTCATGGGCAAGACAGAATCAAACCCTGGTCTTCAGAGTCACAGTCCAACACTCAAACCACTACACCATGTGGCTCCTTTTGGAATGCTTGCATATACATAAAGAAATAACTTTGAGATGGAACCCAAATCTAAACATGAAATTCATTTATGTTTCACTTGCACCTTATACACATAGCCTGAAAGTAATTTTATACACAATATTTTAAAATAATGTTGTATATGAAACAAAGTTTGTGTACACTGGACCATCAGGAAGCAAAGGTGTCACTATCTCAGCCACCTATGTGGATTTCAGAATTCTGAATATGGGAGACTGTGGTGAATAATCTTATTGAAGCCTAATATTTTTAAATCTTTCAATTTGCACTAAAATATATTTCTGACTATAAGTTTTCTTTTAAAAAAATTAAACATTATAAAAATAAATGGATTGATGTTATAAATCACATTAGCAATTGGGTTTCTTCCTAAATGCTACCAATCTATACTTCTGATCCAAAACAAATGATAAAATAAACATTTCATGGGCAACAACCTGAATCACACTGCAATCACACTGAAATGAATGAACACTTAGCTTAGGGGCACCATTAAATCAGAAACAACCTGAAGGCACACAACAATAATTTATCAATCTATATATATTACCGAGAATAAAATATAAAGACAGAGAAAGAGGTAGATAGATCTGTCAGCCACTTAAGCAGTCCTTTGGGGAATCTTACCCACCCAGGGCTGCTTGAGTGACTTGGACCTTCTCCTTTTCCACCCAGAAAGGGTATGAGATGCTCACTTGTGTGAAGAGAACATGGCAACATGATAATCTGGAAAGCTAGCTGCAATTCTGCTTGCAAGTAACAGCAGAGAAACAATTATTTATTATCACTAGTGATTATAATTCATTAAACCATCCTTCTAGAAACAACTCTGGAGTAATTATCAGGGCAAAGAACCATAATGTTAATTTGTTAATATATATTTCTTCTTTTAAAGTCAGAAAGCTACAAACAAACAATGCTACTAGCGTATTTCAAACTCTTTAAAGGTGGTACGTACTATGTGATGTTTCCAAAAGCTGTGTTTCTTGTTCTACTGTAAATGCAGCCAACAATTCACTGAGTAGCTGTACACCATAGAAACCAGGGTAGAATTGTGTGATATAGCATTTTGAATTGTGTGGTTTGAGCACTGGACTAGGACTGGGTGGGGTTTGAATCCCAGGCATGGAAACCCACTGGGTGATTTTGAGCAAGTCACAATATCTCAGTCTCAGAGGAAGACAGTGACAAAACTCTTCTGATCAAACTTGGCCAAGAAAACACTGAAAGGTTCACCTTAAGGAAGCCATAAATCACAATGACAAATGTTAAATATGCATGGCGGTAAGCAATACTGCTTTTTAGGTGGAATATATTCAAAATCAAAGATGGACATGTATTCCTTTACTGTACATACCTGGGGTGTATCACTTTATTTTTATTGCTATCCATGCAAGCTGTTAAATGTCTGTTATTACACTTTGGACTGTTCTGTCTTCAATTTCACATGAGAAATGTATCCTGATTTGTACTAAAAAGTTATAGTGCAGGAAGATTACTGAAACTTTTCCCAGACTTCTTCCATTCTGTTAGTGTGGATAATGGGTGCTGTGCTTTTTTGGAAACCGTCCTGCAGAATAGCAGAAATTTTGACATCAAGGGATTCTATAGCAATGCAAATAGCACCACAAATATCAGAGTGACACCTACTGGGATTTGATAACAATGTAAATGTCAATGTCAAATAGAAAATGGGCAATAGAGGGAAGGGAATACTAGTTCCAGTCTAGAAGGGGTCCAAATTTAAACATAAGTCTGCAATATGAGCCATCTTTATCTACAAAAGGAATTAATTACAAGTAATTTATTATTTGCAGCTAGCTATTTCCAAACTCTGAGCATGTCTCAGGATTAGGCAATAAAAGTGAGTAGGCAGATGGTAATGGAATTGTTTATGTAGAGTGAACTATCATTCTTTGACACTGATGAGATTAACAGTGAAGTGACCATAGAAAAATAATATACATAAAACTCCACCTGGAAAATGGAATGATTTCCTCTTTATCTGCTTTTTAAATTATTCCCACTCACTCTTGCTGCTCAGGGACCCAAATGGAAACACAATGTTTGAGCAACAGCTCAGTTTAAAATGCAGATGTTTTTGAAATTGTTAAAGAGACTTATTAACAATGTCAGGTCTTTTTATAAGACAAGCAGGTTCCAAGTTTTAAAATTTTAAATATTCCTGGTAGTTCACACGAAACAAAATGTGGCATCCTAGCATGCTCCTGTTCAGTGTGCCACTCATTCAAGCCAAGCCCTCTTTTGGGAATTCCATTCCACCTCATTCCTTATTTTTTGTTCTAATTTCTTCCCACCCACCTCCTAATAAATAGCATTTGTGGCCATTGAGCTAACATACTCCTCATCAGACTATTTCAAATCTTTAAACAACCCTGTTTTTCTCCCCAGTTTTTTTAAAATACTTCTGTGAATGCTGGCATTCCCTTGAGCATATTAATCTGGCTAGAGTTTTTTTTCTTGGCACTCAGCAGCTGCTTGCTATTAGAAAGATCAGAGAAAGGTCTGAAAATTAAAAAAGCATTTAAAGCTCCCAGCTGGAATTCCCAGGTGTGTTCTTGGAATCCCTGACCACTGGCCACATTGGCTTGAGCTTCTGGAAGGCAATGTCCTGCAACATCTGGAGACCCAAGTTTGGGAACGACTACTTAATTGTTGGGAGAAAGGCGGCATATAAATCCTTGAAATAAAACAAGTGAATAAAAACAATAATATACATCTTCATGGCTACTTTGAATACTGTATACTTGTCATCTCATCTCAAAAAAGGAAAAGGAAAGGAAAGAGGAAAAGAGAAGAGGGAAAAAGGAAAAGGAAAAAGATACAGCCAGCCAGTGTGGGGTAGTGGTATGAGTGTTGGACTACAACTCTGAAGACCAGGGTTTGATTCCCAGCTTGGCCAAGAAACCCACTGGGTGACCTTGGGCATATCACATAGTCTCAGCCTCAGGGGAAGACAATGGCAAACTTACTCTATACAAATCTGGCCAACCAAACCCCATGATAGGGTCACATTAGGGTTGTTGTAAATCGGAAATGCTTTGAAGGCACGCAACAACAAACAGCTTTAAAATGAAGTGGAACAGGTCCAGTTAACACTCCATATTCAGAGACTGAGCATCTGTGAGTTAATGGTTGCTGGGAAGACAAGAAACAGGGGAAAGGGCTTGCCAGAACCATCTGGCTGGCCACATTAAGAGTGCCAGGACAGATGGATCCCAAGCCTGATACATCAGAGCTCTTCATTATTTGCTAAGAAATCTAGCACTGTATATCACTTTTCTTAGATCACACATACTTTCAATTATACTACTGCTCATCCAAGAACATATTTTATATGATCACCTAATAATATATACTTGTGACATCAGCTGGCAGAAGATCAGAGACAGAATCCATATGGCTATGGTACAGATTTTAAAATTAATGTATCATACTTATACGAGTCAGTCAGACAGACAGACAAACATGAAAGGTATTCCATGAAAAGTAACATAATACTCTAGATCTTAGAGAATAAATGACCTTACATAATTATAAATAACTGAAGTTTAATTGACCCAGAAGACCAGGGTTCAAATCTTCACCCAGCCACAGAAACCCAAAGGTTGAACTTGAGCAAGTCACACATCTCAGCCTCAAAGAAGGCAATGGCAAAATGCCATCTGAATAAATCTTACCAGGAAAACCCCATGATAGGTTCACCTTAGGGTCACCATAAGTCAGAAATGACTTGAAGGCAGAAAAGAACCATAGTTTTAAAATCACTTATGAAAACAGAGAAATCATTATGAGACTTGAATTTTCAACTTTATTCTAATAAATGAACTATCAGCTATTAAGAACAGTCTATAACATTTTCCTATCTTCATTAATGTCATTTTGGAAACGAATTTAAACAACATGCAAAACACTAACAGCCTGTCTGATGAGAGTGTTGGACTAGGATTTTAGGAGGCTAGAATTTGAATACTCATTCAGCCATGGGATCCTACTGGGTGGCATTGGGCAAATCAGCCTCTCCACCTCAAAGAAAGGCAATGGCAAATCTCCTTTGAATAAATATTGTCAAGATAGAGTCACCAGAAGCCAAAATCAACAGTATTGCCATAGGTCAGTTGACTTAAAGGCACACAACAGCAAGAACAACACCCCTGCTTCATAACACTTTGGGTATACAGAGGTACCTCTTAAAATGAGTATCACAAAAATTCATGTTTAAAATAAGTATATGTACATATTTATCCATAGATTTCAGACATCACCAAGGACAGTCCACGGGTGTCCCTGGAAAATCACAGTCCCCCTCTGTCTATTTTGCCTTCTGGGATGACTGGGATGAAGATTTTCTTTAAAACAATGGGACAAATAAAATTTCTCTTCTCCTGGCAGAAGCATTCCCTGAGAAAAGGTCTACTCAAATAATGATGATGATAATAATAATAATAATAATAATAATAATAATAATAATTTATACCCCGCTTAAATGAAGACAATCTAATGAAGACAATACCACTGCCAGCAGAAATGGGAGGAAGGAAGAGATGAAGAAATCTTTGCCAATTTCCAGTACCATCTCATCCACTGTTCTTGAGGATCCCCTGAAGATTTTCAGATATGTTGAAATGATGAGAAATGGTGAAGACAGTCTCTGTTTCCAACAGCAAAAATGTTCCACTGGACTTGGAAGCTTCCAGAAGCAGAAGGAGCCCTTGTGCCCACAGCAGAAAGATTCTGGATCCACAGGACTGTATGTAAGGACATTTCCTTCTATTTGTTAATAACTATCAACATCAGAAAGACTCACTGTATGTTAGGATTGTCCCTATAATAACTACAACAGGATCTACAGTCAGATGAAATGTTGTATTGTTGTTGTTTTTTAAAGTAAACTGCAATGCTCCGTTAAGTAAAAATGGCATCTCGGGGGGGGGGGGGGGGAAGTAGGAGGGAAGCTTTTTTTCCCATTTCCGGTCACCAGAACTACCCCATCACTGTTGTACAACTATGAAAATGCTGAGGGTCAGGACTCTTAACACTACATCCTCTCACATTTTGGGTTGTCTCAGCATAGGGTTTTGAGAGTAGTAAGACATTCAGAAGTGATTTATTGGTGTCTATTTCTGTACAGTAAGAGTTAACTATGGTGCCACTGCCATTGTCTCTGAGAGATCCTCTTCCAGGGTCACTTTCCACTACTGTTGCTGCCTAGTAGCTGTTTGGCATAATTAATATGGCTCTTCAACAAAAGCCTGTCTGACATGGGAGACCCTGCCAGCAGCACATCTGCCAGCAGCATAGCCTCTTGCCTCACTGAAGCATAAAATCCTACCACCACAATGATAACACAATAATAAGGAGGTCTCTTATTTATTTGTTGTTGTATGCCTTCAAATCATTTCTGACTTATGGCAACCCTAAAGCAAACCTATGATGTGGTTTTCTGGGGCTGAGAGTGTGTGACTTGCCCAAAGTCACCCAGTGGGTTTCCATGGCTGAGCAGAGAAGCAAACCCTGATCTCTCGAGATGTATTCCAATGCTCAAATCACTACACTGCACTGGCTCTCCTCTTATTTATGGGGTCACCATAAGTTGAAGTCAATTTGACAGCAATTAACAACAACATATCCCCTCAGAGAAACCAAAATAGGACAAGGGTACTCTTTCTGCTCCCTCTCCATTATAAACCATGTCAGGCCTAAACAGGACTAGAAGATATGGGGGAAGTTACCTTAAGTTGCACCATTTTGTTGCAGTTCCCACTTGTTAATAGCAATATCAGTTACTTGTGAAGCACCTAAAAAGGTTAGGCATCATGCATAAGAAGACAGGCCCTGTCTAATAGGCTTTCAATGTAATTTAGACTTACTGTTGTAGAACAAAGCCTTGCTAAATTTGGGAAATGTAAGAAAATCCATCCTAATTCAAGAGAGCTCTTAAAACATTACCCTTTGGGTTAGCATATAAATCAATCTGGGTAATTTACTCCATGAAACAACGCAAGAGGCACAATAGATAGCATATAAAAAGTTCCTTCCCCTCTTTAATTTCTAAGACAATACGCCTTCACGCAATAACAAAAGCCGAATATGAATGCAGCTGCTATGCCTTGCAAAAGGGAGGAGTTATTATACTTTGTCTTGATTTGCTTATGGAGAGCAGCAGCCTTCCAGCTGTACAAATGGCACTCTGGCTGCTCTCCACATAAACATTTCCACCTGGTCTTGATGGAGTGGGGCGGGTGGTGGAGGAAATGATGTAATTTCCAAAGCACTAGCAGAGTCAAAGCCAGGCAACCCATTAATCAGACCTCAGCAAGCCCATACACAAGACCTCTCAAATTACCACTTCACACCAAGAACCTGCTGAAAACGTCCCCTCTTAACATCTGCTAATCAGATTGCTTCTTAGGAGCCTCTGACAATTAAACCTGTTATTGCAGGGCGCAATGTGGAAAGAAGGGGGATGTGATATGTCTACAGCTGGGCATTTAGCAAAACAGATGGACTGTATCTGAAGCAATGACTCTCTTTGAAATCTAATTATTAGACAGTGAGAATGAGGCCTAAATGAAGCTGGACGAAAAGTATGAGCCTTGTGCTACTCATCAGTTGTTGCTACATCACAGTCAACCTGGAAGAACCAAAGAGAGCTGAAACTGGGTCAATGCAATTCAACAGCTGAGAGTAAAATTAACAATGGCAGTGACTACAATATACATATTAAATAAAATGTTGGATGTGTGTGTATGTGTATACCTGCAAGTTGCCTATTGACTTATGATGACCCCATGAATTTCACAGGATCATAAATGTTACAAATAAACCCTACAGATCCCAACACTGGGCCATCTAAAATACTACCCAAGTCAATGATGCAAAACATTTGCTTATATAAACAAATACCAATTTAATCTGTTAATCTTTACTGGTAATGAAGATGCTGAAATGACAGTATTGAATTGGATCCAGATATAGGCATGGACAAATAAGCTAGCAGAAACAAAACTTTCTGCCACATCTTTTTTTTATGATGTCCATTCTAGTGCCTGAAAGGTCCTATAAGAAGTGTGGGGTAGATATACTGTTGGGTAAAAGCAAATCTCCAAAAACCTGATGGAGGAACCTTCTTTCTGTGGAAAATAAATCTGTTTCTATCCAAAGGGCACCCATTCTTTTCTTTTTTTGCTCCAGGTCAGGCAGTGAATCCAACCCTCTATGCCAGGGATTGGCATATACCCCAACCTTCTCCCCAGACCACCCTTAATTGTCTCTTCTGGAAGCCTCCAGAAGTAGCCATTAATCTTTTAAATGGGTTACAGAAATTCGTGGCACTGCTTAACATTAAAAGAAACTCCTGGTCTTCAGAACCAGGGACCCTTTTACAGGACTTTATCACAACACTCACATTCTCAGTAAGATTGTGTTAATGAAGGGAAATGCATTCACACCAGTTTGGGAGCACTCCCTAACACACATCCCTCCATTAGCACAACTGGGCTATTGCTGGCCCCTCACACACTCTTCCTCCCTCATCCTTAACCCTGCCTCTCAACCCTATGGCTTACCCAGCATGCCTTTCATTTGTGTGCATGGGTGCATGTTCACACACAGGATTTTTAAAAAATGCAATTATGGAGTTATGCTAACTTCATGGTTTTAAACTCTATGGTTTTAAAAAATAAAAGAAAGTAAACAAACAAATAAACTTCTGGCTGTTAAATCAAAGGCTTTCACGGCCAGCATCTGAAGATGCCAGCCACAGATGCAGGCAAACCGTCAGGAAAAAATTCTTCTAGAACACAGTCCCATAGCCTGAAAAACCCACAAAAACCCCAAACCCTGGCTGATCTGGAATAGTAAAGGGGAGGGGGGACAGAAGAGAGGAAGAGACACTGACACCATGCCATCACACAATCCTAAAACAGCAACAGGATAATTTACTACAGCTGATAACTAGCAAGATTGGGAGCTAATTAATGAGTGTTCCTTGTCAATGGCAAGGTGGAGGCTAACAAGAATTGAAAGACAAGGCAGTGATGAAAGGGGACAGCAGCGTGTGATATCTCCAAAGGCACTATTACTGAACTTTTATGGCAGCTTAAAAGCCATGTGTGATCAAGCCTACACTACACAGTTATAGTACTATGAAATCCCAGCCAGAGAGCTCTGTGGCCACACCACTTTTAAACATTAAAAGAAACTCCCTGTTTTAAAACTCAGGGGCCTTTTGAAACTACATCATTTTAGTACTATGAGTCCACTTTGACTGCTTTGGTTTCATCCCATGGAATCTTGGGCTTTGTAGCCTGGTGAGAACCCAGAGCTTTCTAGAAAAAAAACCTTTAAGTATTCTTTCCTAAACTATGAGTATTGCCATGGGAGATAGAGTGGAATCATAGACCTATACAGTCAGCTCTTCATATCCACAGGGGCTCCATTGCAGACTCTCCCCAGGGATGACAAAAACCGTGGGACCTCAAGCCCCCCTTTTTTAACAGTGGCACAGCCATGTACATGCACCACCACTGGAAAGAATGGGGCAGGGCCATCTGTGGATGCTCCAATCTGCAGATGACAAGCCCACAATTGACAAGGGCTGAGTGTAATTGCGTAGTGTGAAAGGACCCCAAAATCAACTTCCAGCAACTTCCAATTTTGTCTTTCCTTTGATATTTTTGGCAAACTGAGTAGATCCTAGAAGATCAAGGGGTTGAGGGGAAGAAATGTAGCCCTCAGTTCTGCCAAAGTTGCCCACTTCTACTCTATTCCAAGAATAGGAAGCCTCTTTTCAGTCCATGGTATAATCCAATTTCAGGACAGTTGTCAGGGGTCACAGTCCAACAGTGATGGGACTAAAGGAGGGACACAAAAGACCGACATACTCCATTTTAAAGATTTTCTTGCCAGTAACAAGTCTTAAGAGAGCATTTCAGGCTTTTAGAATTAATAGCTAGGTAGGAAATCACAAAATGATATTACAGTATTATGGAGAAAATGGCATGGACATCCAGGTATTCAAGAGGGATAAGTTAAGAACCCAGTAGGGCTGGATTGCCTCTTTTGTGCCCATATGTCAAATTTGGACAAATACCATTACTGTGTCATTCATTTGTGCAGAACTACATATATATTGTAAGGGAGGGAACCAGACTGGACAAAGCTTCTTGTGTGACATCCAAAGATCCAACAGAGTGACCCTCTTTCCCTGGTCAATGTCCATACCAGTAAAAACAGATACCAGAACTGTGTGTGTGTTTGTGTGTATGAGAGAGAGAGAGAGAGAGAGATTGATTCAGGAGATAAAGGGTACAGAACATTTGTTGTTTTTTCACCTGAAACAGAAATTTACATAACAATATGTAAAATTTTGGTGAACATCAGGCTGTGCAATCACTGAAACACTATGTCTTGACTAGTTAATGAAATAAAGTTTAGACATGGTGGCTTGCAGGAAGGCAAACAAAATACCAGTCATTGGGGATAGAATGCAATTAAAGCAAATTTTATGAACATTTATGTTGTGTTTTTTTAAACTTGCTTCAGCATGTGTGCCACCCCCTCTTCCCCACAAGAACCTCTCACTACCACATTCATAATGCATTTGACAGCCTCAGGAAGTGACCTGAAATGCATCCAATCTCCAGGAAGAAAAAATGCTTAACTCAATCTGAAAAACCAGTTTGAATTCAATAGCTGTTTTCAACTTCCCAAGTATTGAATTTCCTTTTGTTCTTCCCAGCCTGACTTTTCCCAATAAACAAACAAAAACACATTATCTGCAGGGAAGAATGTTTCCCTTATTGAGCAAATGTTTCAAACTCTTTAAAAGTTATTAAACTTCCCTTTATTTGAAGTGTATTATCATTTGTGAGCTTGCATGTACTCTCACATGCAAACTTCTATAAAAATACTTTCTTTTGTACTGCTAGTTGAGTATCCCTTATGCTTGGGACCAGAAGTATTTTGGATTTTTTCAGATTTTGGAATGCCTGCATATACATAATGAGGTATCTTGGAGATGGTATGCAAGTATAAAGACAAAATTCATTTATATTTCATAAACACCTTATACACATGGCCTGGATTTAATTTTATACACAATATTTTTATTAGTTTTGTGAGTGAAATAAACTTTGTGTACACTGAACAGCAGAAAGCAAAGGTGTCACTGTCTCAGCCACCAATTTGGCCAATTTTGGAGTATTTCTGATTTCAGGATAAGGTATGTTTTACTAAGCGCCTTTACAGACTGCCAGAAATAATGCAGCTTGAAGCCACTTTAACTGTCCTGGCTAAATGCTAGGGAATCATGGGAATTGTAGTTTTTTCTGAGATATTGAGCCTTCTCTGTCAGAGAGCTCTGGTGCCACAATAAACTCAGGGGGGTTGCAGACTGCCAGAAATAGTGTGAATTCAGTCCACTTTTAGGGTTAGGGTTAGAGTTAGGGAACCATGGGAACTGTATTTTATTGTGGCACCAGAGTTGTCTGACAGAGAAGGCTCAATGTCTCAGAAAAATAAGAGTTCCCATGATTCTCTAGCACTAACCCTAACCTTAAAAGTGGACTGAATTCACACTATTTCTGGCAGTCTGCAACCCCCCTCAGTTCCCATTATTCCCTAGCATTGAGCCAGGGCAGTTAAAGTAGTCTCAAGCTGCATTATTTATGGCAGTCTGTAAAGGCCCCAAGACATAGATTTTATAAGGATCAAGTAAGACTAAATACCCTAAAGACACCAGATCCTATCTGAACTTGGAAGCCAGGAAGGGTCAGCCCTGGTTAGTACTTGGATGAGAGACCACAAACAAATACCAGGTGCTATAGGCTACATTTCAGGGGAAGGAACTGGCAAAACCACCTCCGAGTATTCCTTGCCTAAGAAAACCCTGTGAAATTCATGGGGTTACGATAAGTCAACAAGTGACTTGAAGGCATGTAGACACAAGAGTTAAAGACTCTGAATGGTAGGACTCTTAACAGATAGAAGCAATATAGAACAGTCTGGAAATATATCCAATATGCTCATTCAGTGAAATTTTTCCTGTCTGCCACCACTCTATGGCACCTGAAACGTGCTCCCAGTGGAACAAATCAGCAAGGAGAGCGCAACTCCATACTTTCTAGTGTATGTGTATTTTAGTGGCAAGTTATAATAACTGAATGTTGCACCTAATGGTGTTTGTTCATTAGCAGAACATCAGCCAGGGGTTCATCATCCTTGTGCTAGTGAAATGGATTTATTTGCTCATTATGTTTTCTGCATCACAAAGCAATAGTGTTGTTTGAATATCAACAATGTGCTTTTCTTTACCTAGATAAAAATATCAAAAACCCAACAAGCCGAGTGTACAAATGTCAGTTCTTTTGCTGGAACAACTTATGTGAGTGGTACCTAGCAAATGGTTTAAATTACTGTCCAGTATTTGTCAATTTATTATCATTCAAATAATATTCTTAATTCTGGTGAAGAGTTTTTGTTTTTAAAAGAAGCTGGTCTGATTTATTGTTGGTAATTAAAGAGTAATTTTCTGCTGCATGCAAGATGCTGATCTCATCTCACACAACAGAGCCTGAAATATACTCTGGGGGTGACTTCCGTGCTCTAAATATTAAGAGTTATAGGCTACAAATTTTGGACCAAGTCCAAAGATGAGATCACTTCTGTCCCATATTACTTTGGTCACTCCTTTCCAAATATCAGAATGTTTGGCTTCTGCAACATTAGATACATGGGGCTTTTAAAATACATTTTCAAGGAACATAAGTATATGAGACAAGAAATCAATGAACCCCTCTATAGGAATAAAAATAAAATACGTATGAAAGAAAACAAATAAGCAAGGTATGAAAATCTTTATTATAGCTTTCCTTCAAAATTGGATTCTTCACCCAAATGTGAAGCCACTGGACTAGAAATCAATAAAATTTACTTCCAAGCAAACATATTCTGGTTGAAACTGCTAATATTTTTTACATTTCCTTGCTTTCATTGCAAACAAAAATATTGCCACGAACGCCCCTGTGCATGATGCTAATCTCTAGGGTGGGAGGGAGAAGCATTTTCATTCTTGTTAGATTAAATCTGTCTTCACTAACTAGGGATAGATAAGTATCTTCATTCATAAATTTCTGTTAATTCATATATCTCTTCTCCAAAATCAGGACCACTTATCTGTATCTAATCCCAAAATACACATTTTATATGCAGTTTATGGTAAAATGCACTTTATATTCATTTTAGTATCTTTTTAAAGTTCCCTGCCAGCATAGTGTAGTGGCTGGACTACAACTTTGGAAACCAGGGTTCAAATCACCACTCAGCCAGGGAAACCCACTGGATGACCTTGGGCAAGTCACACTCTCTCACCTTCAGAGGAAGGCAAACAAATCCCCCTTAGAACAAATCTTGTCAAGAAAACCCCATGATAACTTCACCTTAGGGTTGTTATAAGTCAGAAATGACTTTAAGGCAAACAGCAAAAGCAAGCCATTACATAGGTTTGTAGTTGACAAAGTTTGAAGCCAGGGCAGAGCAGCTCAAGAGACAGGGATAAGAGCTGTTCCCTTCCCTGCAATGCATCTCTTTCACAGGTAGGGAAAAGGGGCTGAAAGGATTTACCATTAAGTCAGCAGTAGGGTTCTCAGAGGATGTATATTAAGATGGGCTGAGCATTAAGTGACCAATTCTGATAGCTGCATAACTGTGCTTGAAAGCTATGGTGTATCAAATCAACCATTATTGATTACTGATATTATGCTATTATTTGGCATATAAGGTTAAGGGCTATTTTAACACATGCAAAGCCATCTACTTCCACTGTTATTTAAATAATGTAATGCTAAAATTGGATGCTGGTTGGATACTGGTTGATATATACACAACCAACAAAGTTATTATTGGTTTCGAGAAGAGGACAAATGGGAGCAGAGGGAAGAACTTGAGACAGAATCCTAACATATGAATCATAGAATCATAGAATTATAGAGTTGGAAGAGACCACAAGGGCCATACAGTCCCACCCCCTGCCATGCAGGAACTCCCAATTAAAGCATCCCCGACAGATGGCCATCCAGCCTCTGCTTAAAGACCTCCAAGGAAGGAGACTCCACCACTCTCCGAGGGAGTGTGTTCCACTGTCGAACCACCCTTACTGTCAGGAAGTTCCTCCTAATGTTAAGGTGGAATCTCTTTTCCTGGAGCTTGCATCCATTGTTCCGGGTCCTAGTCTCTGGAGCAGCAGAAAACAAGCTTCTTCCCTCCTCAATATGACATCCCTTCAGATATTTAAAGAAGTCTATCATATCACCTCTTAACCTTCTCTTCTCAACATTCCCAGCTCCCTAAGTCGTATGTGATTTTAGAGGCCAGCATTTCAGAACAGGGCTGGGAAGAACTGGATTCAAACCAACACTCAGCCTTGAGGTTCACTTGGAGACCTTGGGCTGATCACAATTTCTTATGTCAGAAGGTTAGCAGTCCAGGTCATATATGGTACTGTGACTGGAAGAATTGCTTCCATCTGAGAATCAGTAGGATGGATGACCCCACTCTCCCCACTACAGTCCCATGAGACAAAGATTGCAGAGAAGGAACTGAGGAGAGACAATGGAAAGGGGACTTCCTTCTACAGTTCCAACACCATGTTGAATTTAGGCCATTATGAGGATAATATGGGAGTCAGAAGAAAAAAATAGGACCCCCTGAACCCCCTGAAGAACAATAAAATGTAAACTAATAATCAAGAAGTCATTAAGTAATCTAAATAAGTAATACACTAATTATGAAACAGCCAGGCAAAAACAAGCTCAAAATGAAAGTGAATACAGTCAGCCCTCCATGTCCACAAATTTTTTATCCACGGATTCAAGCATCCACTGTTTGAAAATATTCAAAAAAATATATCAATTTCAAATAGCAAACCTTGATTTTGCCATTTTATATAAGGGACAACATTTCACTACACCACAGTATTTAATGCAGGGGTAGGCAACTTTCCCCTTTAAGGGCCAAGGGACTTCAGCTCCCAGAATCCCAGGAGCTATTGGCCAACATGAGACTATTGGGAGCTGAAGTCCCTCGGCCCTTAAAGGGGAAAGGTTGCCTACCCCTGATTTAATGGGATGCAAGCATCCATGGATTTTGGTATTCACAGGGAGTCCTGGAACCAAAGTCCAGCAGATACCGAGGGCTTGCTGTAGCTGAAAATCTGGGTGGATACAACCCTGCAAATTCAGTGTTCTAAAGAGAAGGAAGAAGAATGGATGGAACAATGACCAGGAAGAAGGACAGTTCAGGGCTTCTGCCTGGACCAATCAAAGTATTTTCTGCTATTTGATACCTGGGTAAGAGAATTCCAGGTTCTTCAAATTTGGAAACATGGGGAGGTGTTTCAAGTAGAGGTAACAAATGAAATGTTAATGTTGTAGTTTTCTGCAAACAAACTTTATCATTGCTAAAAGATATCTACAATGCAAAAGCTACTTGCCTGATTTCCTCCGCTCTTTATGTAACCTGACAGATAACTGCTGCTCACTGCTGACCATAAAGAGAGAAGTTTCCATCTTTCAAGTTCAGAGTTATTTAGCTTATGAAAATATACCTTGTGTTTTACTCACCTGTTGTGTAAATCACTGTATTGCTTTCCTGGAAAATTTGGGCACTACTTCAGGAATGCAGAATATACCTGGAAAAATAATTGAAGTGTAGTGTAAGAAATGGGTATACCATCCAAGAAATCACTCAATTCTAGTTTCACATTTCACAGTTCCATGCCGAAAAGTGATAAAATAATACATTGACACAACACTTTTACTTCACTGAGAAAATTAACATTCTGAATGTTTTGCAAGATGTGAAGTATTTTACTGATCCAGCCAGTTCAATATCATGCATAGTTCTTCCCTTTAGAGCAGGGGTAGGCAACCTTTCTCCTTTAAGGGCCGAGGGACTTCAGCTCCCACAATCCCAGGAGTGATTGGCCAACATGGGATTATTGACCAACATGGCTGAAGCCTCTGGGAGCTGAAGTCCCTCGGCCCTTAAAGGGGAAAGGTTGCCTACCCCTGCTTTAGAGTACTTAATTTTAACAAGTAGACCAGGGGTAGGCAACCTTTCCCCTTTAAGGGCTGAGGGACTTCAGCTCCCAGAATTCCAGGAGCTATTAGCCAACATGGGACTATTGGCCAACATGGCTGAGGCTTCTGGGAGCTGAAGTCCCTCGGCCCTTAAAGGGGAAAGGTTGCCTACTCCTGAAGTAGACTATCCAAATGGGCACAACAGTCTGAAGAAAGAGCAGTGCAATCCTAAGAACCTGGGGATCAGTCTTCAAGATCCATGTTCTTGGATTCAAGATGGCAATAGCTGATAATACCCAGAGGCATAGAATGCAAGGAAATAGGAGAGCATGGAATGAGACACAGTGATGTTGGGCCAGAGATGTCATTCCATAGAAACTATGGGACAAAACTAATACACTACAGCAATTTGTCTAATAGCAAAGAGAATAGGTATCTATTTTAATGTTACCAAATATTGTCTTTTAATAAAAAGTGTGGCCTTGGGCAAATCACACGCTCACAGCCTCAGGGGAAGGCAATGGCAAACTCTCTTTGAACAGATCTTGCCAAGAAAACCCCATGATAGGTTCACCTTAGAGTCGCCATAAGTCAGAAACGACTTGAAGGCACACAACAACAACAACAATTTTTGTGCCCTCAATCATTCTCTCAATTTATGGGGACACCAACAATTAAACAATTAAAATGATACTGTATAATAATTTTGCATACAGCTCAACTTAAACATAATGTTTATGTTCCTGGACTGACAGTGTTGCTGTTTCTGGTTTTGTTTTTCCTTCTGTTTTTCTTTTTCCTTCTTTTCTTTTCTTTTCTTTTCTTTATTTGTTGTTATTATGTATTGTTATACATAAAAATTAATCATACTAAATATGTATAAATTGAAAATTCAAAGGACTCATTGTTTAGTCTGACAATCCACATAGCTTTAGGTTTCGACTGACATTTTTAATTGTTTAACTCAAAAATCTGTGACTATGCAACAATGTGGCTGTATCTGATGACCACATCTTTTTTTATTCAAAAGCCATTACAAAAACAAACCAAGGGAAATGTTATATGTCCATATCAAGTGTCTCCTTTCCTCTACATTGTGGCTGGCTTAGCTCCTACCCTATTACAAAATGAAGGAGGGGGTGTTATCTTAAGGTAGTGCAATTCACATTATAAAACTAGCAAAGAAATGCCACACATCAGAGAAAGGTTTACATTAAATGCACTTCCATTTGCATGGGCAAATCATTTCACAACTCAGCTTATGCCTCATACTGTAGTCTGAGGAACAAAAGGAACACTCAGCTTTCATGTTTATAGGAAACATCTGTCTGAAACTTTTACCTACACACCTCAGACTAAACATATTCTTTTCATCTACCAAGAGGTATGGCAAGGGAATGAATGTACTGTTTGATAAACAAGGAAATAGCACTGAACTCTCTGTAACCCCTCTAGAAGAGGACTATAAAGAAAGACAATGTAGAAGCTCTATCAACTACTGTTTTTAAATATGACCTTAGAACATGCAGATCTTAGCATATCTAGCATGAGATTTACCGTGAAGGACACCAAGAACTACAAGCAGAGACATGACATGAACAGTTAAGGTATTGCTCTGCCTACTTTTCTGAGAGTATCAGAAAACAGAAAGTTAGTGGCCACCTGCCCTTTTCATTCTTCTCTGGGGAACAGAAATAACTTAACTTCAACCACGCCAATGTGGCAACTTAATTTAATTAACTGAATTAATATCCTGCCTTTCTGACAACGAATGGCACTCAAGGGAAGAAAAAGTGGCAACATTAAATACAAACAAATTAAGGGCTTTTGCAGACTGCCAGAAATAGTGCACATTAAATTGAGGCACTGCCCTGGCTCAGTGCTAGGGAATCATGGGAACTGTATTTTATTGTGGCACCAGAGCTCTCTGACAGAAAAGGCTCAAAGTCCCAGAAAAAAATACAATTCCCATGACTCCCTAGCACTGAGCCAGGGCAGTGCCTCAATTTAATGTGCACTATTTCTGCCAGTCTGCTTAGGCCCTAAGTGAAACATCCAATGGAGTTAAAACAAACCAAAAATACAGTGAAAATTAATCACTGAAAAGAACACATCCCAAATAAGAGTACTTCAGTATGAATTTGCCGTGTTTTCCCAGAGAAAGTATTTTTTATTTTTATTTTTATTAATTTTCCACTATAACAAAAAATATATCTTTAAAAGTATAATTAACATTTCTTCTTCACTTCTTGTTACTTTGTATTAACATGAAACATTATTTATGAGCTTCTTATCTAATCAACTGATTATGAGTATATACAAAGACTTATAATACAATTCCCTCTCATTATAGTTTTATGTATGTATGATTTTAGTCTTTAGAAGCTTTAAATTAAACCTGAACTGTATCTAAGTGTTATGGTCTTTTATTTCTTGACCAAAGATTTGTACAGTAATTTTTTAGTTTCTCCCAGTCTGTATCCAATATATTTATGGCTCTCCCTTCTAGCAGATTTGTCAATCTGTCAAATTCTATATTGTCTAAAGATTTTAGTAGCCATTCCTCAATTGTTGGTAGTTCTTTCATCTTCCATTTTTGGGCGATTAGAATTCTAGCTGATGTTATCATATATAGCAGTGTTTTCCAATGCCTTTTTGCTTCTACATCTGCTATCTTATTACTCATGTTTAATAAGTAGATTTCAGGTAACATTTGGTATTTTATGTTGAACATTTTATTAATTTCTGAATGAATTTCTTCCCATAATTTCTTGATCTTAGGGCATTGCCACCACATATGTATCCAGTCACCTACTGCTTTATCACATTTCCAGCATTTGTTTTCTTTATTTTTATGAATTATAGCTAATTTAGATGGCGTTAAATGCCATCTATAGGCCATTTTTAAGTAGTTCTCTCTAACTGTTTGACATTTGGTAAACTGAAATGTTTTCTTCCTGGAGTATATCCAACTTTCAAGGTCAATGCTTCTTCTGATATCTCTTGCCCATTTTATCATTTCTCCTTTAACCACTTCTTGTTCTTGGTTTCTCTTAAGAAGTATCTTGTAGATTTTTGCTCCTTTGTTTTCTAATATTTCGTCTAACTCATTTTTTTGGATGTCAAAACTGAAATCTTTTCTATCTATTTTATATTTCTCAGTCAATTGGTGGTAAACTAGCCAATGATTTTTTGAGTCGAACTTTGTAATTTCATCCATTGTTTTCATCACATATTCCTGGTGATTGTCTTTTTTTTAGAATACCCCGATATCTGAGCCATCTTGAGTTTATTTTTGTTCTTTCAAAGAGTGCTTCTTGGGGGAATAACCATCCTGGTAGCCTGAAGCAGAATATTGATCTTATTTTTTCCCACACGGCAAGAATAGACTTTCATAAAAATAGACGTTCAAAGTTTTTATGCACCTTCTTTTTTCCGCACCAAAGGTAAGCATGCCAGCCGTATCTTAAATTGAATCCCTCGAGATTTAGAAGTTTTTGGTTATCAAGCCTGATCCATTCTGAGAGGAAAACTAAGGTGTTTGTTTGATAGTACAAGTATAGGTCTGGAGATTACACCCTCCGTTCTGTCTTATATCTGTTAAAGTCTTCCATTTTACTCTTGGCTTTTCCCCTTCCCATATGAATTTTTTTGAGTTCCTTATTCCAGAGAAGGTATTTTTAAACATATTGCACATAATCCAGACCAAGTTAAACATTAAAGTAATGGCAATTGTAAATGTTTAGCTTTGTCTGGGTCTAGTGATGTGGGTTTTCTAGAAACAGTAGATCTTAAAAAAAATCTGGAAATCTCCAAAGTTTCTCAGAAATGTTCCAATAATATAAATAATGATATCTGATTTGGTACAATCAGGTTGGGTCTCCCTTATCCAAAAAGTGTTTTGAATTTTGTATATGTTTGGATTTTGGAATATTTGCCAACCGTCCACTTTTGCCTTGTGAACTAATGACCAGGACCATCACTATTGCTGCCACCTTAAAGATGGAAGCGGAGGGCTGAAGGGCTCCCAGAGATCTTCTGTACAGTACTCAGGTCCCATATATTAAAATGGTACAGTATTTGCAGGCTGCAGAGAGATGCAGTTAGAGACAGCAACTTGGATTTTGGGCTGCCCATCAGTGTGGAGGCTGCAGCTCCTGCTGAGGCCACTCTTCCTAGGTACCATCTCCAGCCAGCTTCTAATGCTACTTGCTTCCTCCCACCACACTCTTGTGATCAGAAGGTTTTACTCTATTTTTATTTTTAAAAGCAGGTTTTTGAAATTTCACATCTCTCTACAACCAGCAAATAATGCACCATTTATAAGGGACATGTTACCATCTGGGAGATCTCCAGGGAGCCCTCCAGTCACATGCTTCTGCCTTTGAGGCAGCAATGGTAGCACTCCTGGTCACTCATTCACACCTATCTCCAGCCTTGTGTTCCTTTCCAGATTTGCAAATCCACATTTGACACTTGTAGCTCCTCAAGTTTCAAATTTTGAACGATTTTGGATTTCAGAATTTCAGATAAAGGTCATTCAACCTGTACTCAAATACACAGAAATCCTTTATGGAAATTATTTTACTACAATATTTGTAATAACATAAAGAGAACACCATATACTTTCCTGGTATTTAACGGAGTAAGGACATATAAAAAAAAAAAAAGATGTGGTCATCAGATACAGCCACACTGTTGCATAGTCACAGATTTTTGAGTTAAACAATTAAAAATGTCAGTCTAAACTTAAAGCCATGTGGATTTTCAGACTAAACAATGAGTCCTTTGAATTTTCAGTTTAGTATTTAGTATGATTAATTTTTATGTCTAACAATATATAATAACAACAAATAAATAAAAGAAAAGAAAAGAAGAAAAAAGAAAAACAGGAGGAAAAGCAAAACCAGAAACAGCAACACTGTCAGTCCAGGAACACAAACATTATTTTTTTACATTGAGCTATATGCAAAATTATTATACAGTATCCTTTTAATTGCTTAATTGTTGGTGTCCCCATAAATTGAAGAGTACTTGAAATAACACTTTTTAATGGATGCATAACTATAGAAAACTGTGTCTAATATATCTTGTATCTATCAATTCCAGTTCAAGTGGAGAAAATTTGATTGAATACAACTAGGTGAACATTCTGTTTCAATAAAAGAATGAGTATGACTCTATGGCCATAAGCAACCTATCACATTTTGTCTTAACTACTTGTATTTCTGACTGATTGAGAAGCAAGAAATTTTATGAAATAGAAACAAGCGTAGTGGTGTGTTCATTTGTTAGTCCGTTCCTCCTTGTTACGCCTTAGAACAATTATTAGAAATTCATAACCTATACAGAGGGCTCTTCTTATCCATGAGTTCCATTCTGGATCCATCCCCACGGATGGCAAAAAATTTGAGGAAATTCTACAGAAAAAGAAATCTGTATGCAAACCCTTTCAGGTTTTTCCCTGTTAACACATTTCATTTTGAAGTACAGTGATGTTTGTTCATATGAACCAGCATGGTGTAGTGATTTGAGCATTGGACTATGACTCTGGACCCCAGGGTTCAAATCCCTGCTGAGTCATGGAAACTCACTTGTTGACCTTGGGCAGGTCACACACTTTCAGATGAAGGCAATGGCAAACCTTCTCTGAACAAATCTTGTAAAGAAAACCATGTGATAGGTTTGCCTGAGGATTGTCAAAAGTCAGAAATGACTTGAAGGAACATGCAACAATGCTAACACCATTGTGTTTGGTCAGTTATAGGGGGAAATATATAGGCATCCATAGTTTTTTGTGGGTTTTTCAGGCTGTGTAGCCATGTTCTAGAAGAGTTTCTTTCTGACATTTCGCCAGCATCTGTGACTGACATCTTCAGTATACCCACTCTCTTCCATTCCAGCATTCTCTGAGATGCCAGCCACAGATGCTGGTGAAACGTCAGAAAGAAACTCTTCTAGAACATGGCCACACAGCCCAAAAAACCCCCACAAAAAAACAATAGTTATAATCCATTTGTTTCTGCAGATTGGACATGACTGAGGCAGAGATGTGAGAAATGGAAAATTTTCTGATATATATTTCTTTTGGAAAAAAATCTTACCATGTATCATCATCATCATCATCATCATCATCAATGCTTATCCATAATTATCTGAACTATTATACTTTAGTCAGTCAGATGGGCAAAATACAGAGTGCCCGCCCCAACCATGGGCTTGCCATCCGTGGATTTCAGGATCCCCGGACAGCATGTGTCATTGATTTTAATGGCCACAAGTGCATGTGAGGTAGAATTCCCTCAACTTTCACAGATTTTTGAACAGTATGAGCAAAGGTTTCCACCCGGTCCTCAGACTACTGTTCTGAAAATATCTGCAAAAATGGTGCTCTTCAAGGCCAGCAAAAGAGCTACTATTGCTACTGTTTTGAATGAGTTAATATAGCACTTATTTTCATAGATGGAGAAAGACCAGCCCAAGGGAAAGTGAGAATGTTAACTGTGGTTTAGAGTTCACTACAAAGAACCTTTTCTTTCCTTTTAATTTTTGTGTTTGTGTCATTCTAGGCTCACTGTAGAGCCTAAAGTGTTTCAGCTCAGCTAGAGTCGATCCATTATTTTCACAAAAAAATACACTCTGTTCATTTTATAATAAAACAAACAGAATCATTATAGTTTCATTGGCTCTTTGTCATCAGCTTTAGAAAGGTGGAAAAGATAAATGTTCTTTTTCAAAAGCTGTGGCAAAACATTCTGCCAAACTAAATCTTACTCTCTGACATGGATCTGTTTGACCATTTTGCCTAGTTAAAGAAATTCTGTACAAATGACAAATGAACTACATGAAGTATTCCAGATGAGACCATGTTATTTACCTTGGTGTTTATTCTTCTTCTGTGTATCTACTGTTCCAGAAAGTCTGCTAGTTTATAATAGCCATCACATACGCACACAATATAAATGTAAATTTGCCACATAGGAGGGGAAAACCAGTCTGTTTCCCATATCATATTCTCTAAGAAAGTTACCATTAAAAATAAGATTTAGGGGCATTTAAAAACTATAGTCGCCCCTCTGTTTTTGCAGACTTGAGGTCCGTGGTTTTGCATATCCACAGGGGGTGACCTCTGTTAAAATCAATGGGCGCCCACGGGGGCACACCCCATTCAAGCCTATGGGGTTTGAATATTGGGGAGTCTCCGTTTTGGTGGGGTGGTGGTGGTCCGGAACAGATCTCCTGCCAAAATGGAAGGCTGACTGTATTCCTAGGTAACAAGTTATCCAGAGAATACATTCCTTCTGTATGCTATCTGCAGAAACTCAAAACAAGCTTGAGCCTTTTTTGCTTATGAAATACAATTGCCCCTCCATTTTTGCCTGGGAACTGTTCCAGACCACCACCACCCCATGAAAACAGAAAACTGCAAATATTCAAGCCCCATAGGCTTGAATGTTGGTGTGTGCCTAAGGGCACGTGCCCCATTTTGTCCCCCTCCATTTGCTGCCCATGAATGGGCAAGGGATGTGGACTTCAATTCTGCGAAAACGGAGGGGTGACTGTATACTCTGGTCTGGGATCCAACTACAAATAACACTGGGTTTTTTTTCCACCATAGTTTCAACAACTTCCACCTCACCATTAACCTCAGCCTGGAACTATCTACAGAACAAGTTCACTTTCTGGATACTACAGTACATCTACAAAATGGACATATAAGCACCATACAATATCGCAAACCCACAGACTGCTATACATACTTACATGCCTCCAGTTTCCACCCTGAAGACACCACCAGATCCACAGTCTAAACCCAAGCCCTCCAATACAATCACATCTGCTCTGACCCACAAGACAGAAATGCCAAATTCAAGGAATTACAATAAGCATTCCTCAAACTACAGTACCCACCACATGAAGTAAAAAACAACAACACACAATTAACAGGGCAAGACCCAGGACTGATCTATTATAGAACAGATTGAAAAGAGAAAATGACAGAACCCCACTAGTGGTCACATAGAGCTCCCAGCTGAGACCACTAAAGTGCATCATCAATGAACTACAACCCATTCTGGACAATAATGCTGCTCTTTCAAGGACTCTTGGTGGTAGAACTTTACTTGCCTACAGACAACTCCCAAACTTCAAACAGGTATTTACCTACAGGAGGACACACAACACAGATGGGAACACCAGTACCAAGCCTTGCCACAAACCTGGCACACTACACACATTTCAACGCTATCTGACCTCATCCTCATGAGGCTGTCCTACACTCATCTATTCTCTTCACCTACAGGTTAGTTTCCAATGTCAAACTGGACTTGCCACTTCATTTCCACACACAAAGGATTTTGAATTTGAATTGGCATTCTCACATACCCATGGCATATATATGTCTGTCCCTGGCTTCAACTCCACCAAATGCATCTGAGGAAGTAGACTTTAGTCCAGGGGTAGGCAACCTTTTTCAACCCTGGGTCGGTCCCCCGAAGTCCTCTTCTCCGCCGGGCCGGGGGGGGGGGAATGGCGGCTCGCGCGCTCATGTGTGACCCCCACCACCACGTGCGACCCCCCTGCGTGCGTTGCCTCTGCCGCCGCGTATATCGCAGCCACCATTTTGATTTCCAAAATGGCAGCCGTGACACGTTTGCGCATGTGCAGGAGTACTGCACATGTGCAAACGCATCGCAGCCGCCATTTTGGAAATCAAAATGGCGGCTGCGGCGCGCGCAGCCGCACGGAGGCAAAAATGTGTGGTGGCGGCGGCGGCAGCAGGGGTCCGTCTGGGTTGGTAAGTCCGGCGACCTGGGCCGGAACCAGCCTGGGGGCTGTAGGTTGCCAGCCCCTGCTTTAGTCTATGAAAGCTCATGCTGCCAACTTCTTTCTTTCAGGTCTCAAAGGTGTTACAAGATCTGTCTATATACTGATCTTACAGATTAACATGACTATGGGCCTTTACAGACTGCCAGTAATAGTGCAGCTTGAGGCCACTTTAACTGTCCTGGCTCAGTGCTAAGGACTCATGGGAAGTGTAGTTTATTGTGGCACCAGAGCTCTCTGACAAAGAAGGCTCAATGTCACAGAAAAAAACTACAATTCCCATGATTCCCTAGCACTGAGCCAGGACAGTTAAAGCGGCCTCAAGCTGCACTATTTCTGGCAGTCTGTAAAGGCCCTATATCTTTGAATTCCACTGATTTTACCTAACAGTCAGAAACAAATAGGAACGGGGCTATAGTCAATGCTACTCCTACCTAGAGTAAAGGTAAAGGTAAAGGTAATCCCTTGACATGAATGCCTAGTTGTAACCAACTGTAGGGGGCAGTGCTATCTCTGTTACTAAGCCGAATAGCCAGCATTGTCCAAGGACTGCTCTGGTGGTCATGTGGCCAGCATGATTGCACTGAATGCTGTTACCGTCCCACCGAAGTGGTACCTATTTATCTGCTTGCATTTGCATGCTTTTGAACTGTTAGGTTGCCAGAAGCTGGGACTAGTGACAGGAGCTCACCTATCATGCAGCGCTTGGGCCTCAAACTGTCAATCTATTGATTGTCAAAATTGGCATCTTAACCACTAAGGCACCACATCCTAGTAGACCCACTGAAATCAGCAGAAGTTATATTAGTTAAGATATGCAAGACTAGTTCATTTCAGTGAGTCTATTCTAGGTAGGACTAATGTTGCCTTTAGCCCCGGTTCTGTAAACTTACAATTAGGGCCTCCTGATTCAACTACTTTGACTGAATTCTCAAATCAAAGGTGGTAGCCAGTCTGATTTGTAATTAATTTTAGAGCTACTGCAAAGAGTACATAATATGCAAATTTCACTATAATAAAACATGGCTTTGCTATAAACATTAACTCTTTTTCCCCTTAGAAAAAGGAAATTCCAAAGGGCTTCAACAACATGTAGGAAGTAACTTTTGGCCTCCTGGAATTTTTCACTGAAACTCAAAAGGGGATGTTTATCTGACCCCTAAAAGCTTTATAAAACTAATGAAAATGCTGGTTTTAACTCTCTGGAATCTTCATTTTTTTGTATTGCCTCAGGAACTAAAAGAACAATTGTTGGCTTATCCTCAACTGACAAATACTGAACATTATTTGGTTAGATGTAATCATGTCTTCCGATTTCTTGCAAAACTAAGAAAGGCTTCTAGGTCAATGTTGCAAGGCATTTTAAAGTAACAATTGTATATCCAAATGCACACTCACTCCTTGCTTTTGAATTCCCAGTGGAAACAAATGATTACAGACAATTTAATCAGTGAACTGTGTGATTCCTTCCCCGGTTTCAATGCCTTCTTCAAGATACTGCAAACCAAAAATAAAAATATTCCCCAGATCCATATCTTTTGCAATCCCGGATCAGCTGTACTTTTTAATCACATTTTCTAAGCTTTGATAGGCATTTTCTAGTGATGGGCAGATACTAAAAATTACTAGGGTTTTGATATATTTTAAATATATTTGCAGGTCTGTACTGACTCCTTCCTTTTAAAAGAAAAGAAAAGAAAAGAAAAAAATCACTTTCAACACAATCTGAATGTCAAGATTACATGGAGTGAAGAAGCTTCCACTTGTAAACCTTTTGAATGGACACTCCGTAACAATTTCATTGAAAATGCCCTGTAAGGTTGGTAAATAGCTTTTTTGTGGGTTTTTCGGGCTGTGTGGCCATGTTTTAGAAGAGTTGCCGGCCAGCCATGAAAGCCTACGACTTTACATTAGTAAATAGCCATAAATGCATAGGTCTGCCCAGGTGCTATCATAATGGATAGATCACTTCAAAAGCAAAAACAAAAATAATTACATCAAGGAAGATAAAACCATCAACCAAACTCCAACAGTTGTGGTCCAAAACTGTAAGAACATAGGACAAGAAACAGTGAATCAGGACAAGACCTATCTAGAACAACATTCTGTCTTCGTAGTAACTAACTAGGATAAACTCACAACCAGAACATACATGCAGTAATTTCTTATGGTACTAGAAGAAATATATATAACTAGTACACACTGATAGCCTTATCCTCTATGAATTTTTTTAATTTGCTTTTGAAGCTGGCCAAGTTGTCAGCCATCAATACTTCCAGTGCATCAGATTCCACAGTTTAACTGTATGCTATGTGAAAAGCGTTTCTTTTTATCTGTTCTGAACTTGCCACCATTCTGCTTAATTGGACGACCCAAATACCTAATATGTTGTGAAATCAAGAGAGGCTTTTTCCAAGCCACTTTCTCTCTGTTGTGAATAATTTTGTTCACTTCAATAATATCCTCTCTATACTTGTGTAATTTTCTAAACCCAAAAGTCCAAATGTTGTGACATTTCTTCATAGAGGAATCATTCCAGCTGTTCATCCTTTTAACTGATGTTTTCTGCAACCCTTTCCAGCTACATAGCCAAAGCAATAGAACTTACATTTCTTTACTGCTTTATAGTGCTAAGCACTCTCTAAGTGGTTTACAATGTGTTAGCCAGTTGCCCCCAAACAAGCTGGGTATTCTTTTTACTGATCTACAAAAGTATGAAAGGCTGAGTCAACCTGGAGCCCTGCAGGATCGAACTCACAATGTTTTAGCTACAGTACCGGCATTTAACTACTGTGCCATCAGGATGCATTTTTGAGGTGAAGTGTCCATAATGGTATAGTTCTAACTGCCAGCGCACCCTACATTTGCAAAAGTATTACAAAATTGGCACCTTTATTTTGTACAGGGGTTCAGGCTACATTGCAGGGGGAGTGCTAATTCAAATTGTTTTCCCATCTAAAAATACTCTGGAAGTAAAAAAATGAAGTTTCAGAAGTACTCCTGTTTCTTGTCTGAAGGCAGAGGGCACTATCCAGAGTCTAGGGCCGGGGGAGATGGACACTGGGTGGCAAACAAAGGAATACAGGAGATTAAACACACATACCATTTAAACTAATAAAAACATGAAGAATATTGACAATTGCTATTTTATTACTGGTTTTGGAATTAATTCTTTTGGGCCAGTTATTATTCTGACTTTTGTAACTTACTTTTAATCAGTTTTCATGATTATTTTATGTTGCAAACCATCTCCAAAGGAATTGCTCTAGCTCTGGAAATAGCTAAATAAACAAATGAATATAGTGGTAGCATTTGTTCAATGGTGGCAGTTCTGGTTGGAACTGCCTTCTGTTACGAATCTGGTGATCTCCCACACTTTTCAGATCTTATCAATTTATAATAAGCTTTGGGGAAATGTTTGAGAAACAAATGTCTGAACTTTTATTATTGTTCACTTGTATTGTTTTTACTGTAATTTGTAATTATTTTAAATATTTTTATTTATTGTTTCATTCGTGTGTGTTTTTAATGCAGATTGGCCTCCTTCACATTTTATGGGGAACCACCAGCTATAATTCAATTTAATTATGGTGATGGTGGTAATGACAATGTCATTGTGGAACAGATAGTTAATTAACTTATTTAGTTAACTTATTATTCTGATGGCTTTTTCTAGCAATTTCCTTTAATTCATTATATTCCCCAATTAACACTGAAGTTAAGAATATACTTTGGTGAATTAGCTCATTAGAATGCATTACAATTCATGGACGGTTGCCTCTCCCTCTGTCAGGTTCAGGAAAACAGAAAAGCCTCTTGCCAGTCAGGAGAAAAAGTACTAAGATTGGAAGAAACACACCATGTGGCTTTGTTATTAGGTAAGATACCCAGGAGGACTAGAGGGGGAAAGGCAAGAGAGAGAACCTTCTGAGGTCCAGGCAAGAGCAATAAAAGAAACAACAAACAATAAAATGGAAAAGAAGAAGAAGAATCATAGAATCATAGAATCATAGAGTTGGAAGAGACCACAAGGGCCATCCAGTCCAACCCCCTGCCATGCAGGAACTCCCAATCAAAGCATCCCCGACAGATGGCCATCCAGCCTCTGCTTAAAGACCTCCAAGGAAGGAGACTCCACTACTCTCCGAGGGAGTGTGTTCCACTGTCGAACCGCCCTTACTGTCAGGAAGTTCCTCCTAATGTTGAGGTGGAATCTCTTTTCTTGCAGCTTGCATCCATTGTTTCGGGTCCTAGTCTCTGGAGCAGCAGAAAACAAGCTTGTTCCCTCCTCGATATGACATCCCTTCAAATATTTAAACACGGCTATCATATCACCTCTCAGCCTTCTCTTCTCCAGGCTAAACATCCCCTGCTCCCTAAATCGTTCCTCATAGGGCTTGCTTTCCAGACCCTTCACCATTTTAGTTGCCCTCCTTTGGACACGCTCCAGTTTCTCCACATCCTTTTTGAATTGTGGTGCCCAGAACTGGACACAGTATTCCAGGTGAGGCCGGACCAAAGCAGAATATAGTGGCACTATTACTTCTCTTGATCTAGACACTATACTTCTACTGATGCAGCCTAAAATTGCATTGGCCTTTTTAGCTGCTGCATCGCACTGTTGACTCATGTTCAACTTGTGGTCCACCTGGATTCCTAGATCCCTTTCACACGTAGTCTCATTCAGCCAAGTGTCCCCCATCGTATATCTGTACTTTTTGTTTTTCCGCCCTAAGTGCAGTACCTTACATTTCTCTGTGTTGAATTTCATTTTGTTAGCTTTGGCCCAACTTTCTAGTCTGCTCAAGTCATTTTGAATTTTGATCCTGTCCTCTGGGGTATTAGCTACTCCTCCTAATTTGGTGTCGTCTGCAAATTTGATAACTATGCCCCCAATACCATCATCCAAGTCATTAATAAAGATATTGAATAGCACTGGGCCCAGGACAGAGCCCTGTGGCACCCCACTGGTCACTTCTTTCCAGGTTGAAAAGGAGCCATTGTTGAGCACCCTTTGTGTTCGACCAGATAACCAATTACAAATCCATGTAACAGTTACTTTGTCTAGCCCACATTTTACCAACTTGCTTGCAAGAATGTCATGGGGAACCTTGTCAAAGGCCTTACTGAAATCAAGATATACTATATCCACAGCATTCCCTTCATCTACCAAACTGGTAATTTTATCAAAAAAAGAGATCAGATTTGTCTGGCATGACCTGTTTCTCTGAAACCCATGTTGACTTTTTGTGATTATGAAATTATCTTCCAGATGTTCACAGACTCTCTGTTTAATGATCTGCTCCAGAATCTTTCCGGGTATTGATGTCAGACTAACTGGACGATAATTGTTGGGATCCTCTTTTTTCCCCTTTTTGAAGATGGGGACAACATTTGCCCTCCTCCAGTCCGCTGGGACCTCTCCTGTTTTCCAGGAATTCTCAAAGATTATTGCCAATGGTTCTGATATTACATTTGCCAGTTCTTTTAATACCCTTGGATGTAATTCATCTGGTCCTGGAGACTTATATTCATCTAGATTAACCAGATGTTTCTGTACTATCTCTTTACTTATTCTGTGATGAAATTCTCCTATTCTGTCCTCTGCTCCATTATCCTCAAGTTGAGCACCCTTTGCCTTTTCTGAGAAGACTGAAGCAAAGAAGGTGTTGAGTAATTCTGCCTTTTCTCTGTCCCCTGTTAACTTTTTGCCATCTTCTCCACACAGTGGCCCTACCATTTCCTTCTTTTTCCTTTTGCTACTGACATACCCCCAAAAGCCCTTTTTATTGTTCTTAACCGCTCCAGCAAGCCTGATTTCATTCTGCGCTTTAGCTTTTCTGACTTTAACCCTACACGTGCTAGCTATTTGTTTGAATTCCTCTTTGGTGATTTCCCCATTTTTCCATTTCTTATACATGTTCCGTTTAAAACATAGTTCAGTTGCAAGTTCCTTAGTCATCCATCCTGGTTTCTTGAGACACCTCCCATTCTTCCTCCTCATTGGCACGGTTTGAAATTGTGCCTTCAGTATCTCCCTTTTGAGAAACTCCCATCCGTCTTGAACTCCCTTCTCTTTTAGTATTCCTGTCCATGGGATCACCCTCAGTATTTCTCTAAGTTTAGTAAAATCAGCTTTCCTAAAGTCTAGAATGCGTGTCTGACTATGCCTGGCTTCTCCTTTCCACTGTATAATAAACTCCAGGAGGACATGATCACTCCCGCCTAAGGATCCAACCACTTGCACCCCATTAACTAGGTCTTCCCTGTTAGTTAGGATCAGATCCAAAATAGCTGACTCCCTCGTTGCCTCTTCCACCTTTTGAACAATGAAATTGTCTTCGAGGCAAGTGAGGAATTTGCTAGACCTCAAGGATTTTGCCGAGTTTGACTTCCAGCAAATATCCGGATAGTTGAAGTCACCCATCACTACTATATGTCTCCTTTCTGAGTGTGTAGTCATCTGTTCTAGAAAGGCATCATCCAGTTCTTCTGCCTGAGTTGGGGGTCTGTAGTAGACTCCCACAATAACATCCCTGTTGTTTCTTTCCCCTTTAATTTTTATCCAAATGCTCTCCACCTGGCTTCCAGGATTGTTGTCCTGGATTTCTTCACTGGTGTAAATATTCCTGACATATAATGCTATTCCTCCTCCTCTCCTGTTTGGCCTGTTTCTCTTGAAGAGGTTATACCCCTGTATTTTTACATTCCAATCATGAGACTCATCCCACCAGGTTTCAGTGATGCCTATTATATCATATTTGCTTTGTTGCGCTAGGAGTTCAAGTTCATCTTGCTTATTTCCCATGCTCTGTGCATTAGTGTAGAGACATCTAAGACCATATGTCTCCTTTACTTGCTGCCTTAGCACGTTTTTTTGCCTCCCACTGTTGGGTCCCTCTACTGTTTGCTTTGTTTCCTCTATGACAGTTTGACTATTTTTTCCAGTCCTTTTGTCTTCCAGGGTGCTGTCTCCCTTCCCCACATAACTCAGTTTAAAGCCCTCCTGATCAAATTCTTCAGACTGTTGGCAAAAACGTTTCTTCCAACTGGTGTGAGATGCAGCCCATCCCTTGCCAGGAGTCCGCCCTCATGGAACCGCAGCCCATGATCCAAGAATCCAAATCGTTCTCGACGACACCATCTGCGGAGCCAATTGTTGACATCTGCTATCTTCCTCTCTCTTCCTGGACCGTGCCCTTCAACTGGCAGTAGAGACGAGATGACAATCTGTGCCTCCATTTCTTTCAGCTTCTTTCCTAGAGCCTCGTAATCCCTTTTGATGTTTTGAAGGCTGTGTCTTGCTGTGTTGTTCGTTCCCACGTGAACCAAAAGGAAGGGGTATTGGTCGGTAGGCCTGACCAGTCTTCTCAGCCTCTCTGTCACATCTCGGATCTTTGCCCCAGGGAGACAACACACCTCCCGAGACATCTTGTCAGGCCCACAAATCACTGCTTCTGTCCCTCTCAGCAAGGAGTCCCCCACCACGACCACACGTCTCCTACGAGGCTTAGCAGCGACTGTTCCCTGTGGTGGTACTCCCAGCTCTTTCGCTGAAGTCTGTTCGTGCTGCTCTTCCTCGTCCTCCTTGGTAAGGGAAAGAGCTTGAAAACGATTCTGTAGCTGCAAGCTCCCAGAACGATCTCTGGTCTCCCTACTTCTACGTGTGACATTCCTCCAGCTGTCTACCTCCTGTGTATGTGGTGTGACGTTCTCTTCCCCAGCAACTTCCACTGTGTGGTCCCTGTCTAAGACCGTTCGTTCCGTTCTGTCTAGGAAAGCCTCTTGCTCCCTAATATTCTGAAGTGTAGCTACCCGCGCCTCCAGCTGCTGTACTTTCTCCTCCAAGAGAGCTACCAACTTGCACTTGGAGCATGTGTAGTTCCCGACCTCTGTAGGTAGGAAGACAAACATACCACAGGTATTGCAGGTAACGGCAGCAGTTCCTTCAGTATCCATACTAAGTATTAAAAAGGACTATGGCTTTCCTCCTCAAAGAAAATCTCTTGCTAAAACCAATGTTAAAGTCTGCAGATGACCAAAAGTTTTCTACAATTGGTAGTGGTTATAAAAACGGCGCGCGGCTCTGGGAGCAGTTGTAAAGAGCTAACTGCCTAGCCCACCCCCTATTGATTTGCAAATGCTCTTAACAAAGCCCCACCCGCTGAGTCACAGTCACACTTCCCCCAAGAGTTTTTAAAAAGAACTTAAAAACTTACCCTCTCAAGATGGCTGCCTGGAAACTGTTTTCTTCCTCTCTCCTAGCAGGAATTGGCCTGGAAAGCTTTCTTTCCTGGCAGAAACCTCTTTCTCTTTCTCTTCTCTTTTAGAAACTGGCCTGGAGCGCCTCCTCCTCCTCCTTCCCTGTCCTGGCTGAAACTGACCTGAAACTGACCTCTGGGAGCAGTTGTAAAGAGCTAACTGCCTAGCCCACCCCCTATTGATTTGCAAATGCTCTTAACAAAGCCCCACCCGCTGAAGTGGTTCTTGGAATGAAATGGGAGTAAGGTGGGTGATTTATTTGGAGACTAAGGTCCTCATACTCCACGACACTTTCAGAATGTTAGGCCTGAAAGGAAAGTGCCCCCAACCCCACCATGGGCCTGCATGGTGTACCATATCTCACCTTCCAGTACTTTAAGATCTACAGAGGAAGGTTTTCTCTCAGTCCTATCACCATCCCAAGCACATCTAGTGAGGACATGAGAAGGAGTCCTCTTGGTGGTTGCTCTCAAGTTATGGAACTCCCTTCCCTGGGAGGTCCAGTTGGCCTCCTATCTGCTGTCCTTCCACAGAGAGTTAAATAACTTTCTATTTCAGGAAGCTTTTACTTTTGAGCATGTTGCAGGAGACAAAAACTTTTAATGGAGTGTGTGTAGTCTTTTTCATTTCCCCCCTTTTATCTCTTCATTCATGAGTCATTCTCACTTATGCATACATACATGAATATTACTTCCTTTCTCACTCCATACCTTCTTGATATGACCAGAGAGGAGATTGTATACATGGAAGTCAGCAGATGGTCAACACAAAAACCAAATAGATTACAAAATAGGTAACAGAAAATGGACAAGTCCATTCCTGAGGCAAAAACAAGACCAGGCACAGACTGCAGCACAGACCATTAATTATTTGTATCCAAAATTAGAGTAAAGCTGAACAAGACAATCATAATCAAATGACTGAGCTGTGGGTATTGTTCTTTGGATACAGCATGAGATGTGACCCATTGGAAAAGATGGTAATGCTGACTAAAATAAGGTGGAAGGCAGTAGGAAAAGAGGATGATCACATCACAGATGGGTTGAATCAATAAAGTAAGCCATGGTCCTGAAATTGCAAGACCTGAGCAGGGCTTCTGATGAACACGGCTCTTAGAGGTCTCTCATTCATAAAGTTGCCATAAGTCAAAGCCAACTTGCCAGCAAGCAACCTTCTTTAAAATTCAACTTTTTGAGCAAAAGAAAGAGAAGTCAGATTCTTTCAATTCAGATTTTTCTATGCAATGAAGAGTGTTCATCCTTCATAATAAGGAACGAGATATTCAGAATTCCTGGAACTCAGATCTTAATGTTGAATATAAAATACAGGACCTTCAGAATGGGCATTTAAACATTTTACTGGCAAGCTCTCATCATTACAGTTTTTTCCAGCTGCCAGTATGATGCAAATAACCTGAATGAAACAGCAAGCTCTGTCTCAAGTCTCTCTGAGAACATCTGGAGTTGACAGTTTCTGAATTTGTCTGGCTAAACAAAAGAGCCCCCTTTTTTTCCTGCCCATACAAGGAAGGATTTAATGCATCACCAGGGACCAGAAGTCTGAAACTAGATCCAACATTTTTATAAAATGATTCACAGTCATTTTAAAGGAGAATAAGAGAATTTCTTAAAGAAAATATGAGTTGAGTAAGAGTGGAGTAATAAGTGTTCCTTGCACCTGCCTTTTTCAGGTATTTTATGGTAGTTATCTACAAGTTATCTCATCAATCTGTATTTGGCATCCTGAATTCATTTTGGCAGATCTGAAGCTAACAGGAAGATTAGATCAGAGACAGCTATCCATTAAAATAGGAAGAGTAAGATATGCTCAGAATGCAGAAATAACTAGCTAATTAACTTGTTAAAATAATGCATTAGTTTGCCCTCCTACATGGCTCACTGTAAGTCACTAGAATTAGATTAATACTAAAACAAATCCTATGCTTTACTGAGTTAATTAAGTTTAGAATCCAAAATGAATTAATAACTATGAATTCTAAAGTGTATATTGTTAGAATCCATCAGGTAGGGTGGCTTTCCCTCTACAAAATTCCATAAAACAGGAAAGCTTCAGGAGAAGCTGTAGGACTAGAGTAAATGTATCCTATGACTTGCCAGGCAGGCTAATCTGCTTGCTATATCATGGCTTGCTTTCTGAAAAAGGAGAAACATAATAACCTCTGGAGCAGAGGAAGAGTAGGGCATCAATTGACAGCTGGAACTGAATCGCAAAGGGAAAATGCAGAGAAAGACAAAAAGTGAGTCCTGGACTGGAATGGAGTGGGTGTGTGGTGTAATTAATTTACTTAGCAGGAACCTCAACAATCTCAGAATTGACATGAATGCCACCTGTGCCTCAAACTCATTCAGCTTCCTGCCCAAAGCTTCATAGTCTGAGGTGATCTGCTCAAAGGGGCTCTTGGCTATATCTCTAGTGCCACATGAAAAAGGAGTATTCACTAAGATCTGTGTTCTTGATGAGTTCGGCAAGTTATCAGTGACATCCTGGATACATGCACCAGGAAGACAGCACACTTCCCAATTCATCTTGTCAGGCTGGTACACAGGTCCCTCTATATCACTGAGAAATGAATCCTCAACTACCAGCACCTTTACTTCTTGTTGTGGTTGATGGTTAACTTGACTGCCTCTTTGGCATACAGTAACCCTTGTTTCTAATTATCTGTCTGTGTATCTTCACTGCTGCTATCCTCATGAAGACGTAGGAAGCAATTGCTTACTTGGAGAGATTCTGAATCCCTTCTGTACGGTCTGCTTCTGATAGTGACTGTCCTCCAGGTTTTCTTCAAAGAGAGCTATCAATTTGCACTTGCTACAGGAATAGTTGGTGAGGTGTTTTACACAGCAGCAGACAACTATTTCTCTCCCCTTCCTATATGGTCCACCACAAGGTTCATCCCGCCAGCTCAAAGGCTTGCTGCCTTTCTTCACCTGACTTTTACCATATAAGATTAAGTATGACTTTTACTGTATAAGAAAGTATGAAGATACTTGGAAAAAATAGTGAGTTTGTTACATACCTGGTCTTTTAAAGTGGAGATGTCAGTGGCTGGAATCACTGCTGTATGGAACACATGCATTCTACTAGTGCTCTTTGTAGATCACATTTCATGAGTTGAAATGGGGAGGCAGAGGGTTTACTTCTACACATCCTTCCTTAACCTATATTAAGTTTCTTCAGAGAAATTCCAGATAGAGGAATGTACACAGGGAAGTCTGTGCAAGAACGAGTATTTTTCCTAAGCTGCTTTAACATGCCTTTTGAAGTTATTGTTGCAGCTGCTGCATCCTGTGATTTGAGTGTTTTGGGGAGGTAAATGATAAGTCTGAAGATAACATGGACATTCAAAAGAAATTGAGAAAGAAGGGGAAACTGGTAAAGTTGACTGAGGTAAGAAGGACCAAAAGGTATCCAGCAGTTATAGAAAGTGCTCTGTCTTAAAATTAAAAAGAAATATTAAATAGCCCAAGGGCATTAGCTTCTTTTCACTGAGCATACTCTCACTCCTATGCAAGACAATTATGTATTTTTTAGGCCTTTGATGACAATTCTAATGTTTAGTTGTGCTATTTGTAAATTGGAATTAAGAATGTAACTTTTTGTTTAATCAAGACTGAGTATTAAATGGCTGTTACGGAAAGTATTTTAACTAGGATGTGCGGTATTTTTTGACATCATTATTTTATTTGTTTGTTTAATACCCCACCTTTCTCCTAGGATGAGGCCAGTGACAGTTATTATGTTTTAACTTCTTTTTAAATTGTTGTAAATTAATAATTTTCATTTAACCATTTTAAATTTAAATGTTGATTTAATTTGTTTTACAACTTTGTATTCTTCCTTATTTTCATTGTATTAGCTCATACTATAATCCATTTTAGGTCTCATGTTGGGAGAAAGACAGCATATGAAATAAAACATATGAATAAATAAATGATAAAGTAGGTAACTTTGATTACTTATGCTCAGATTATATTGATTTATAATTTAATTGACCAACTACTGATTGTGCTTATGCTATAATAAGGATAAGCAATGCTGGAAGTCCATTTGTTTTAATGGACAAAATCTCAGTCTGCAATTCAACTGAAGATTTGATAATTCAACTTCCAGTCTGTTTAGTAAAATAATTCCAGCAATCAAGAATCTCCCTATAGCTACATGGCTAGAAGAAGGAGGAGCCTGCCCACAAAAGATATCCTCCCCACCATATGACATCTTAACTAAAGGCTGAAACAACATGTAGACATCTGACTAACATCTCCAGTTGTTTTTCTCCTGTTTGGTTTGTAACATCTTGCCTGATGAAGAAGCCCATGGAGCTTCGAGAGCTTGCAACAAGTATATTGTGCATTTTGGTTGGCCAATAAAGGTATCACTGATGGAGTTTTGTTTGAATTTGCTAAATGGCCAATACAGCTACCCCTGAATGTTTTATGTACTGTGAAACACTGCATTGTAGCTGTAAGAGGAGAACCAGGAAGAATAGCCTGTGGACTCTGAACTTCAACCAAGGTAAAACAATTTTTTCTTCTTCTTAAATTTGGGCTGAATTTCCATATTTTACCTCTATATCCATCAAAATATTCCTGATGCAAAAACATGGAGACTTCTTGAGAAATCCATTGTTCTCTGCCACAAAGAGGCCTGTGGTCTCACTGGAATGGAGACATATTGGATTTCAAAAGAGGGGTCCCTGTTGAGATGCAAATGGATTTTAAATTTCCGGGACTTTGAGAATCTCCCTATAGCCACATGGCCAAAAGGTGGAGGAGCCTGCCTTCAAAAGATATCCTCCCCACCATGTACCATCTTAACTAAAGACTGAAACAACATGTAGGCATCTGACTAACATCTCCGGTTGATTTTCTCCTGTTTGGCTTGTAACATCTTGCCTGATGAAGAGGCCCACAGAGCTTCAAAACTTGCAACAAGTATATTGTGCATTTTGGTTGACCAATAAAGGTATCACTGATGGATTTTTGCTTGGATGCAACAATCAAAACACTCTAAAATTGTGAGTTCTTGCCAATAATATCAATCCTAACTATTCTAAATAGGTGTTTCAGATCAGAAAGCTATTCACTCATATACATTGAAAATGTAAAAAGCTCTTTATTATAATAGTTCTCTTTGGGGGGAAACTATTTCTATTTTGTTACATTGCTAAAGCCCAAGATAAGGCAATTCCAAGATGAACCTATCACAGTATTTTTATTTTTATTTTTTGGAAATATTTATTCAGCGAAAGTTTGCCATTGCCTTCCTCTGAGGTTGAGAGAATGCGACTTGCCCAAGTCTCCCAGTGGTTTTCTATGGCCAAGAGGGGATTCAAACCCTAGTCTCCCAGAATTTTGGTCAAACACTCAACCACTACACCATGCTGGCTTTTGCCCAGTATCTATCTTGCTTTAGTCTTTATGAAGGAAGAAAACTATGATGAGTCATTTAACAGCACTGATTAAGGAAAGGTCAAAGATTAGAATAACATAGGTGCGTACTTTATTTTGGGGGTGTGGAAGAAAACAATTTAAATTTATTGAGGTACAGATTACCCTTGACTCCATGCTGTTAACTACACAAGTCAGAGAGCTACTGATTCAATATGAAAAACAGGAAAACCTGACACAGTCCTAGAATATGTTACACTTTTCATTTAAAAAGCTGGTGGGGATGTTCCACTGAACTACAGACCTCTCAGCTTACTTTCAAAAACTTCTCTAAACTAATAATAAAGCTAATGAACAATCTTTATTGTTTAACTACACAATAAAGAAGAAAAAAGAGTGACTGATAGCAGCAAGCCCAGTAGATAAAGAAGAAGAAAAAATACTACAGTACTGGAAACATTTTTGTTTCCTTATTTGATAAAGCACACAACATGAGAGCAGCTGATACAGAAAGAACATTGTATCCTGATGTTCAATAAGCTTTTGACCTCATTCTCCTAGAGAATAAGCTGATGAGTTACTTGTGCAGCTACAATCACTGGGCCTGTTAGGTTAAGAAAGCTGCATCCTGTGTAGAATTTGTTCCCAATCAGTTTGAGACACAACAGTATATTGTTATATGTCCAAACCTGTTTGCAAGAATATGGGGAGTGCCATTTTTAATATGGGAGTTATAAAAAGAAGATTTCGAAGTAGCAACTGGGTTGAATGGAAGGCAAGGGTACCATTCAGTCACAAAATCAAAACACCTACATTTATGAATAAAACTCGATCTACTGCATCACAGCCTGTCAATAACCTGGCTCATAGTATATCACATTTCCTTTATTTTAAACCAGAAAAACATTATCATTCATAGATTCAAAGAGATTTCATTTGAGTCTTGTATAGAGGCAATGGTCTCCTTGCAAGTTAACAAGACCCATCCTTCCATGTGACCTTTGCCAATTTCAGCATATAAGTATTTATGGAAGAGAAGCACAACATTATTTTTATTTGGTTTTGAATAAAAAGGAGTGAACTATTGCCCCAAATCTATTACATGTCCAAGATGTAATCAAAGTTACCATTTACGTAAAAGCATGTGCACTGATTTGCTACACTATTAAATATACCTATCCAGATCTTATTTCTGAGCAGCAGTCTGGGTTCTCACTCCATCTTAGATGAGGAGGATCCATAAGAACAGTGGCACTAGAAAGGTAGGTACTGGAAATGCCCCCCAGTCATAACAGCTGAAATGTAGATTGAGGAACCCTTGAATTGTGATCACTACCTCTACAGCCTGCAACGTCTGACAAATATAGCATATCAGCAGTCCACATCCATTCAACTGAGGCAACAAGCCATGTGGGAAACCTCAACAGATAATTCTTCAAGAGGCCTGCTTCTTTAACAGCTCGTGGAGAGGGCCAAAGCTGAGAGGGGCTCAATTTTCCTGGAAGTATGAACAACTAGGATCCACTCTAAACATCTGTGAAACAAGTTGCTCACTTGGAATTATCTATTGTCTTGGCATGCCCCCACTGTGCCTTGTGGGCATCTTCTCAAGATCACAACAGGATAATACCTTAACATTTAGCAGTGTCACTTTTATGGAAGTAATCCCATTAGAAGACAAAAAGAACCCTCTTGGAGTGTCCTCAATTTTATTTGGGCAACCACAAAATGGCCCCTGTGAAGCATATGGTCAATCACAAAATGGTGATGGCATCCAACATTTACACTCAGAAATATATCACTGCCTGTTCAACTTTAATAAAGGAAAAGTTTCTGTATGGCTGATTCCAGAACAGATGCCTATTTGAACCAATAAATGTATAGCTACTTGCATTAGAAAAATACTTTTGTATTTACAGCAGCACTATGTAAAAAATATGAAAACTTGACTAGAAATCTTCCCATTTATTGTTTGAAAATACAATAGTTGCCACAACTTTGTTCTACAAAAAAGCATCCAAAGAGAAACCACATTGCACTTGATTTTCTTTCTTTCTTAAGTTAATTAATTTCAAATTTTATTTAAATAAATAACCAAAAAGAAAAAGACTGAGATTACTGAAGTCAATGGAGAAACAGGAAAAAATACATTAAATTGTCTCCAGTTTACAGTACTTAATGACTTTATTAGATAAATTAGCACCGTTTTAACTACTGTATAATATTCCCTAATGCGGGGAAATCAAACACAGTACATATTGAGAACACACTTCCTTGGCTTAAACCTTCAACATGTAAACAGCTTTTAAGTACAGTGGCAAACCCTAATTTTGCAAAACAAACACATTACAGTATTCAGCCAAAAAAAAAAAAAAAAAAAAAAAGATATGTGCATTTTTCCTGGTTCAACACAATGTTAATGAGATTTCCATTTCTTTCCTGTTTTAATTTTAAGAATGGATCTTCTGATAAACTCTTCCTTCTGCTGTTTCTATTCCTGCTAAAAAGGTCAAGGATTTGTTCTTGCAGAAACTGTGTACAAAGTGGATGACCAAAAAAAATTTTTTTAATGGCAGCTCAAGAATTAGACCTGAACATATAAATTATACAATTAAATGCAAGGTTATTTAAGATGTGATCTTGTACATAATTACATTCATGTACAATGAAAATCGATGAGACATGTGGGTGTCTGTTGACTGTGTAGAGAACTGAAGGCACAATGAGTAATGGTACTTTAATAGATCTTGGCTTCTCTTTTAAAGGACTAGCCCTCAGAGAAATTGGCTTCAAGCACCAAAAACAGGACACAAGCTATTTACAGCCAGATATATCTTTGAATCTCTAAGCTTTAGGGAAATTACATTTTGCCTACATGAAAGGACCACACTTGTTTAACTGTTTTCAGTTCTAGCACCTGTGGGTTTTTGCAGACAAAGCTTTTTAAATAAGAACTACAACTTTGTAAATGTTTTATACTGCTACACCTAAAAGAAAACACATTCTTAAAACAAGTATCACATGTAATGACCATATGGAGAATGGATTAGGCTTGCAGACCCATTCCACCCCCTGCTTCCCCACTCCCTATTTTCATCCCTCCATTCATGGTTCAGAGAAACTTCAATGGGCTTCCCAACTAAAATCCAACAAACAGATATTCCAGTTAGGGTTTGGAGGCAAAATATGGTTTAGTGAAACCTGGCAAGCAACAGATTGCTAAAATCAGGTTTAATGAATAGGTGCACATGAACCTCATGTATGCTCACTACATTCAGTCAAACCATGGTTTGGCCATTATAGGCTGGGCTTTCTTTCACAGAGAAGACCAAATAACCTTTCTTAAAATTTCTACCATCAAGAAGTGCACAACTACTGAAGTATGTTTTTCTAGCCTTTCAAAGCCAGGAGCTACTGTCTCATCCATTCATCCTTCAAGAAACATTGCTAAAAAATTAGGGAAAGGAAGCAGGCATTGGAAAATGGTAGAAGAGCAGCAGTTGGTAGGCTGATGGTAACAGAAGTGAGATTGGCACTATGGAATAGGCAGAGAAGATTTCATCAGGGAGAATCTCCAGGCAAAACTGTTTCTTTTACTATTCTACACTGACAGCACCTAATCATATCAGTGTATAATTGACAATATTAATATTTTTTTGTCTTGGTCTTTAAACTGTTGTTAACTGTAGGGGTGTATACTTGATGAGAAATACAATCCACGTTAAATTGTGATTTAAGGTAAATTTACATGCCTATATATAATCCTTTGATGCAAGCATGATATAACTGTTTGGTTATTTAAAGCAGTTATCAGGGAATAGATGTAACAAGCTTTCCCCAGCACAATCAGTGAAAGGAAAGTTTGCTGACAGTAAGCTTATTGCATGAATATCATCAACTCCATTCAGTCATGTGAAAGGACTGTGGTATGTCAACAACCTGGTAAGGTCAATTACATAAATATCACAAGATGGATACAGCCTTTTGTAAACATAATCAGCAAAGTCTAAAACAAGGAACTTATCCTATAAAACTCCACAATGTAAATTCCAAGTATCTGAGGGCCAATGCAGATACAGCCTGTTTGGGGCGGGTCTTGGCCGCCCCTGGGAGCAGTGGATCGGGGCCGCAGCAACCACACTCTGTGGTCCCGATCCTCATTTTTGCCAACCCCAAAAGAGTGGCAAAATGCTGCTCCTTTTGGGGACGGCAAAAAGCCACCCTTAGAGCTGCGGTGGAGGCTCTTTTGTGCCCTTTTTGCACAGCGTGTGTACACACTGAACCAAGAGGGTGTCGTGACACCGCACTCCGTGTGGACAGGTGTGTGGTGTTGAGGCAGCATTGGGGTGGAGTCGGGGCAGCTGGTGTGTGGTTGCTCTGCCCTAACTCCACCCCCAGGCCGTCCCTTTTAGCTGGTCTGCATCAGCCCTGAGTTGCAGTAACGATTTAAAAGAACAAGAGCTTGCAGTCCTTTTATTGTGGCAATTGATTCCCGACATCCTCCAGAAACATGGCCATGGATTCTGGGAGTTAAAAAAGTTATGTCCCCAATTCCTAATGAAGTGCTACTGGAATAATGTCAGGCACACAAGGTATACCACACTGACTGTCTCTAGTCATCATTTACTTGTTCAGGTACAAGTAATATCACTTTAGGGATGCGGTGGCTTAGCGGTTAAGATGCTAACTTTGACAATTGCACGCTCAGCAGATCAGCAGTGCAAGACCCAAGTAATGGAGTGAGCGCCCATCAACAGACCCAGCTTCTGCCAATCTAGCAGTTCAAAAGTATGTAAAAGTGCAAGTAGACAAAAAGGTACCATTTAGGTGAGAAGGAAACAGCATTCCGGATGCATCGGTGTTTAGTCATGCTGGCCACATGACCATGGAGTTGTCTTCAACAGCGGTGGCTCCCTCGACTTAGTAACAGAGATGAGCACTGCCCTCTACAGTCAGACACAATCATTGGGCAGTCACACCCCTACAGTACCTGCTCCTTCAAAAATAAATATAATTTTTTGCCCACAAATGCCCTCTACAGGGCATGTGGGCATGTTCTGTGGCCTTTCTGGACCTGTAAAAGGCATTTGGGGACATTCTGAGGCATTTTTTAAAATTGCATAAAATTTCATGTTGATCCCTGGGAAGCCCCGAGGAACATGATAAAAATGCCCTCCACATTTCCTAGAAATCATTTACGAGCATTACAGACCCCCAGGGCAGTTGTGGGGCCATGGGCCAAATTTTGCCCACATATGCTTTAGATAATTAATTCCTAAAGAGTGTTCCAGCAAATACCACATTGTTAAAATTCAGTCTTAACATATAAGACCCTGATACTAACTTATTATTAGAACAAAAAGCAGTTAACAATTTTTTCCTACCAATGCAACATAGCTGGGCTATCACCACTTTTCCAGATGTTTTGTTCTCATAGAACTACAGAGTTGGAAGAGACCACAACGATCATCCAGTCCAACTATTCTATTCCTATTGTTTCCATCTTCTTTCTTTCTTAGCCCCAACAGTCTCCTTGTGTGCTATAACTTAGGGCCTTTGCAGACTGCCAGAAATAGTGCAAAATTGAGTCCACCGTAAGGGTTAGGGTTTGTGCTAGGGGATGTTGGGAATTTTTTTTTTCTGAGACATTGAGCCTTCTCTGTGAGAGAGTTCTGGTGCCACAATAAAATACAGTTCCCATGATTCCCTAACCCTAACCCTTAAAGTGGACTCAATTTGCACTATTTCTAGCAGTCTGCAAAGGCCCTTAGTGACAATGTACTGTTATTACACAATTACACATGCATGAGCAAATGTCAGTTACTGCTAAGTAGACTGCCACAAAGATTACTCATTGTGTAACCAAGTATCTTTTCCAGCTGTTCCACTGTTTTTTGAGATGTGCCCATTTCCCACCATCTTAAAAGAAAAAGACAGTGATTGGCACAGAGAGACCTAACTGATTGACAGTTTAGGTTAAATGCTCACTACTTTGCTTAAAAAAGCAATTTTTAATTTTTTTTTTACTGCTATTGAAATCTCTGTATTCCATTTGGAAAACAATGTGCTCTTATTCATTGCAATTAGAAGATTTATAAAATTCAGCATCAATGTCAAAGCCTTAGTGAAAAGTTAAAAATTACTGTATGTTTCATTTGCAATAGCTCGGCTTCTGAAAGTGTTTACTGCTGTTTTAAATCATTGCTCTTTGATTTATTACAATACATTATACATAAGGCAGACCTTGAAAACCACCCCAGAACTTCAGGTCATCTAAAACACGGATGCTATCCTGTTAACTGAAGATGCCCAATAATGGTCATGTTTGCCATCTATATTGGCTACTAGCCCAATTCTCCATTCAAAGTCCAAATTTGCAGGGGTTGAAAACACAAAGGCTACAGCAGATCACTGTATTTCTGTTGCCTGCAGACCCTGCTGGGGGCAGGGGGAAATCAAAGGAGCAAATATGAGAAACACTAAATGATGATAAAACCAATATGTATGATAAAATCAAGATAAAAGCAATAATGAGAGAATGTTGTTGTTGTTCATTTATAATGAGACTCAAGATGGCTAACAACATATAACCATGCATCACACAAAGCAATCACTCTATTAAAGGAAGGCATAGGGTCTTTGCTTTAGGTTAGGAGTGGGTGGGAGGGGTGCTTTGGATTGTTTTTCCCTCTGAACTAGAATTTCTGGTTACTTCTGGTTTTCAAAAAAATGTCAAATCACATTTTTAAGGAGCATGAGCCATGGCTGACCTATGTGAAGCAAAACTGACCCCAGGTCCAAAGTTGTTCTAAACAACTTCAATTCAGGTTACCTGAAGGAATTTCTCCACCCATATCAGAACTTCCACCAGCTGCACCAGGCAAAGAAAGTAAATCAAAGAAACACAACATACAGGTCGCTGCCAGTGGTGACTCCCTATTTGTAGAATGGTCTCCCCAAATGCACGCATATGAGAGCCATGTTCTGTTCCAGGTAAAGTTATGTCTTTTTTCTCTGAAGCATTTTAAGAGCTGTTATAGTGTTCTGTTTTGATTCTGGTGTGATTGCTTTGTGTGATGCATGGTTATATGTTGTTAGCCATCTTGAGTCTCATTATAAATGAATAACAACAACATTCTCTCATTATTGCTTTTATCTTGATTTTATCATACATATTGGTTTTATCATCATTTAGTGTTTTGTATTTTATGTCTGTAATTTACTTTTAAATTATTCGGGTAATTACAGTTTAATTAATAAATAAGAATTACTTTTTAATTGCTTTTTTGTGGGTGCTGTGACATCAAGGTTTGCTGCAGTTATTATTTTTTAAAAAAAAACTGTATTGTTTCATCACAGTTTAGATGAATGTTCCAATTCTCTAAAAATGATTTCCAAGTTTAATTCTTTATCCACTTTTCAAATCTGCCTCAAAGGCTTCAGTAGACAGCAAGGCCATTGTTCTGTCTGCTTCATGCTGCACAGCACTCTGATCCAAAATATAAAGGGAATTCAGCTTCCCCACTTCTCTTCCCCTGACCCAAGAAGTGGGAGAATTCCAGAGGCTTGCTATTTTCTGCCTACCAGAGCAGAAAATGGGTAAATGGGGAGAAACATTATCTTATGGAACTGTTTGGTATCTCCCTTAAGATGTACTTCATATGGATTGCCTTCTCACATGCAGTCTGTTTTCTTTTTGGTTTTTTAGCTTAGCCACAGTCAATCATACATATTTAAATGTGTCTGGATATGACCTATACACATGCTACTTTTCTCCTTATTTCTGAAAAAGAACTCACTGAGGCGGAAGGCCAACAATTTAAAATAAATCATTCATTATACATATTTATAATCAATATTCTGATTAAAGGCATTACCTTATTATTTTGCAACCAGAAGTACCAGTTTCATCTGGGTTAGAAACCATATTGTTCTCTCCCTCCCTCCTCTCCCCGTTATCTCTTTCAATTTCGTTCTTTCTCACTAGTGCTCAGGACCAGCCCGGATCGGTCTGGGACTGTGGTGACCAGATGCCCACGGTCCTGAAGCCAGCTGCTGCCCTGGTCCCAAACAGGCTGTCAGCAGGAGCAACTTTTTGCTCCTCCTTTTTGGGCCTGCTTCCAGCCACCTTAGGCAGCCTCGGAGCAACTTCAAGGCAGTTTGGGGGAATGCGTCATTTGAACGCCATGCCCCCAAAGTCCCGGAAAGCATTTTATTTGCCCCATGTGTTTTGGGCCTAAGACATGGGGTGATGGATTCAAGCTACAGGAAAAGAGATTCTACCTAAACATTAGGAAGAACTTCCTGATGGTAACAGTTGATGCCCCCTGAGATTTTTTGTTTGCTTGTTTTCTTGTTTAAAACATTAGTCTGAATTGTTATTCCTGGAAATTCACACTCATGTAAGATTTCACTCTAGTCATCCTTTGCCTACATTTTCCCACCGCACACCAATGACTTTTCAGCAAATCATCCCTCTATAGATCTTATCTGAGGATCTACAAAAGCCTTTGTGGTTTGGCCAGCAACTTGGACCCCCCCCCCCAAGAAAATTTAAAAAACCTATTGGGATTTAATCTGGGGGAAATTAACATAATTTCACAAAAATCTGAAGCAGCAAAAAAATAGATTTCTACAAGCTACAAATCTTCTCTAGGTGAATATGGTAAAGGCTACAGAATCACAAGTCATACTGACTCCTAGAGATCTATTTGGTATTCTGTGACCCCTTTATGTTGTTTTTGTAACATTTAACATCAATGCAAAGGTCTTATAAAAACCTATATACTTTAATGCTATCGTAATCATTCTGGGAATTACACAGAAGCCCCAAAAAGTGTTTTAAAATAACAAAATGGTTATCCTCTTTTGCATGAGTGGGGAAAATGTAACATGTATAACAAAATGCCACAGTTAAGTCTTCAAAAGACATTGCTTTTTTTTTAAAAAAATCCCTTCACTGTTCCCAGAGTTGAACAAAACCTGATTGCCTCTTTAATTATTAGATATGCAATATACATTAGCCTATAAGTTGGCCTCATGTATAAGTGGAGAGCAGGTTTGAGGGGCAAAATTATAAATTTTGATATGACCTATGGATAAGTTGAGGGTAAAACTGAGGGCATGTAACAAAGGATGTGAAGCGCAAGGCAAAGGAAAACGATGCCAAAGAACTTACAAAATTCTGGCAGGCATAACTGTGATCAGCCTAAGGCAGGGGTAGGCAACCCAAGGCCCGGGGGCCGGATGCGGCCCCCCAAGGCCTTTGGACCAGCCCCAGGCCGGTCCTGCCACCACCACCGCCGCCCGCCATGATGGTATTGATTATTGTTGTTATTACTTGTTCTTGGGGTTTTCTTGGCAAAATCTTCACAGGGGTTTTGCCATGCCTTTTCTGGGGCTGAGAGAGTGTGCATGCATATTTTTTTATTTTTTTATTTTATATATATATATATATATATATATATATATATATATTTGGTGCTTCGGCCCACCAATTGTCTGAAAACAAGCAAACAAACTTGGCCCCTGGCTCAAAAAGTTTGCCTACCCCTGGCCTAAGGGCTGGATGGGTGAGAAGGGAAATATGGTAAATGGTGGCTGTGTGTTGTGTGCAGGAGGGGACCAGGCATGGGCAGGGCTAAAAAGAAGCAACACATGTCAAAAAGGATGAAAAGGCAAAGAAAAGAAAATGGAGACTACATTAGCAGTGATTATAGCCTTTAACTTGAATGTGATAATTTTGCCTAGTTTTAACCCAGTAGTTCTTTTATCAATTCAAAAGGTACAAACTGGCCAAGAAGTGTATGTGTACCACTGTCCTTTCAAAAACAAGACTTATATGTATCACATTCACAGCAGGGGAAGAATATAAACCACAGAAAAACCTTTTCATAAACCTTGTACAGCAAGCTGAAATTTTCCCTCAGAAAAGAGTACAAGCAGATTTTCCTACTGAATCACTGGAATCAAATTATGCTTTCTCTTTGCTGAACTCTCTTCTCAGCTACTGGGAGCAGTTATAATTATATGTCTGAAATATACAAGAAGTACCTCGCCCTTTATAGATCTGGAGCTTCCAAGGGAAAAAAGATTAGTTTTTAAAAAATCATTCTTGAGATTGCTTTACTATTCTCAGCTTCAAAATTTGGAAAGCCATGTACCTGCCCAAGCTATTCAAAATATCATTTTAACTACACACGTTATTTTGCCTATATTTCAAGGCTAGGAATTTACATGGAGAGAGAGCTTAAAGTTACTTAAAGTTACATAGAGTAGAGCAGAGAAATAAAATGTAAGCTCCTCACTTCTAACTAGTCAAAAATAATTTTTCCTGTACAGGATTTTTTTTAAAAAATGCTGACATCCATGTCTTTTCTTAACTGTTATCTTCTTAAAATCCTGAGAACACAATGGGCATGGTATTAACTAGATAGGTATGTGAATCAAGTTAGTATACTTATTGTTTGATCAGATTCTTTATGTTATATTTGGAAGCACCAGACTCACTATACCAGGGGTAGGCAACCTTTTTGAGCCGGGGGCCGGGTTGCTGTCCCTCAGACAATTGATGGGCCGAAGCACCATAAATAAATAAATAAATAAATATTAAAATTAAAAAAGAATTTAAAAGTTAAAAAAAATGCATGCACACTCTCTCAGCCCCAGAAAAGCCATGGCAAAACCCCTGTGAAGATTTTGCCACGAAAACCCCAAGAACAAGTAATAACAACAATAATCAATATCATCATGGGGGGCAGCGGCGGTGGGGGGGGCGGCAGGATCGGTTTGGGGCCGGTCCAAAGGCCTTGCTGGGCCGCATCCAGCCCCCGGGCCTTAGGTTGCCTACCCCTGCACTATACTAATGCTTTAAAGTATTTTTGAATTGTCTGAAATTCAATTACTGATTTGTCGGGAGTTTAATAAGGATAGGCTGGATATCTGTAATTGTAGTTCTTTGAGTGGTCATCTGTGAACTCATACATCTGCAGTACAGATGCATCCATATCTCTTCATACAGATATGACCTGCCTGAATTTTTGGCATTTCATAAGAAGTCTTTTTGTACCTTCAAAGGCCTTGGTGAGGACACTAAAGTGTCTTCTTAGCAGCTGTCCTTTCATTATGATGGATTTAAAAAGGGGGGGGGGCTGGTATACTCCTTATATTTAATTTAGTGCTATCTCCATCATATTTCAATTATTTTTAAAATTATTATTAATATATGATTGATTGTAGCTGTATTCTGTTTTAATCTATGGTGTAAACTGCCTTGGGTACTTCTGGAGAAAGATGTAGTATTAATAAAACAAACATACATTTTAGCCTTTTAAAGTTAGAGAATAGACAACGTGTGTATGTCGGGAGGGGGTACGATACATCTTTATAAAATTATGAACAAGACGAAGAATGTAAGTAGATAACTCTTTTCTCTGTCCAATGGCACTGATTACCAGCCAAACAAAATCATCTTTGCCAAGACCCAAGTAGCCCAAAAAATTAATGCCATGATATATGGGGATGGCTGATGGCTCTGATGGCTTTCAAAAGTGATTAGAGACAGGGGGAAAGGGGTATGGGCGCTATTACCTTGCAGAGTGGACACATTCATGGAGAATTATGATACCAGGCATGATTAGAAAAAGCATGTCTTTGCATACCAGCTGCAGGGGGGGCCTTAGGGAATACTTCTGTACACACATCCTGTTTATTGGCTTCACTGATCCATCTGTTTGGCAACTGCAAGAATAGAATACTGAAATAAATAGGACTTTGGTCTGATCCAGTATGTCTCCTGTTACATTTTTATAATGGAAGGTCTACCATCTTTCAGAGTAGCCCAAAATGTCTCAGTTTCAGAGCATGCTCTGTTCCCTGGATGGTGGGCTTCTTGGAGGATTCTAGCAGAACATTGTTATAAAGCAGACATTTTTGGTCTCACCCAGCAGGGCTTTTCCAGTATTCCTGAACCATTTCATAACCTGGGTCTACTAAAAGGACTATCATAGGGGTGGACAACATAACTTAATTCCTCACCCGCTGGCCATATGCAGCTTTAAACCCAGGGTGGACATGCTTTGAAGCCCAAAGGACTGCGCCATGGTATTTTGGGTTACTCTGAAATTCTGGTGGGCTGCTATGCTCCAATGCAGTAATCATGTTGGCAACCAGAAATGAAAGCATATCATTCCTGGTTCAGAAGGGGGCATTTTCAGTTGTTTGGGTTTCTTTTTTCCCTTCAGGGCCATACATTTTAAGGCCTGACTAGATGAATCCAACTGAGTAGGGAGGGTTAATTGAATACTGAGTCTTTTCAGCTGAAAAATGAAGGGGGGGGGGGCTTGGGTAGTTTGTGTTGATCCCAAGGGCTACAATGGATTCTCTAAGGAGACATACAGTTCATAGCCACTTTTTGAGTTTTCTCACTCAATCAAAAGTTGGGAAAACATTTGCACTTTCTGCTACCCCCACCAATTTTGGTGACTACAGGGAAGTCGAATATATACAGTTGGCCCTCCATTTTTGCAAGGAATCCATTCGACCCCCCCCCCCCCTTCAGGCGAAAAAGGAAACTCACCAATATTCAAGTCGCATAGGCTTGAATGGGGTGCGCCCCCACAGGTGCATGCCACATTGATTTCAACGGAGGTCGCCCCTCTGTGAATATGCAAAACCACGGGCTTCAAGTCCATGAGAACGGGGGGGGGGGGGGGCGACTGTAACAGAAACCCGGGGGGGGGGCAAACCTGGACACAACGATACCATACCCAATCTGGCCCCTGGACACAACAAAGATGCCAAATTCAATGTTCCAGTTTGGCTGAAGTTAACAAGATGTCAGCTTAATAAATTTCACAGCAAAGGAAAAAGTGCCCTACATTAACAACAGAACAGAAGTATAATAAATACATTATTTTGAAAAAAATGATTTAACAATTCTAGAAACTTTCAACAGACTTTCACTGTCTTTGCACTCCAATGTCTCTTAATAGAATATAGTCATGTGGTTTCCTCACTCTGCTTGTCGCTCTATTTTCTCTCAGCTAAACTGAAATATGTTCAAAATATGCTAACCTCAGCTTTGAGGCAATGCAGAGTGTGTGTCAGAATTGAGGCCTACTGGCACACTCATTTGACTAAAATCTTCCTTTTCCAAATTCTGGACATCCTACCTCAATTAGTGTCCTATCCAGTTTGAGTTCCAGTTGTAGCAGGAAAGAAACAATAACAAGAAGATATTACCAGAAGGGCAGATAAAGTCCCCTTTGCTATGTGTAAATGCAGATTTATTCTTGACCTCCATAAACACTTCCCCAAGATGCCTAGAACTGGACAAATCCAGGCTTGGCCAATCAAAGGGAAAGCAAACTTCACAGCACAAACTTCCTAGGCTAAGAATCTTGTACTTTCCATACTTTGGCCATCTCAAATGCTATAGAAGCAAGGTTGCTGTTATGTGTCTTCAAGGTGATTATGACTTACAGAAATCCAATCTTGGGATTTGCTTGGCAAGATTTATTCTTGTCATTTATTCAATGGAGGTTTGTCGCTGCCTTCCTCTGAGTATGAGAGAATGCTACTCACTCAAGGTCATCCAGTGGGTTTCCACGACTGGGCAGGGATTCAAGCTCTGGTCTTCCAGAGCCCACAGCCTCTAATAAGATTAGCTGAAAATATAGTGGGGTTGTGGCGATGCTGGAACAAACTGGAATCTCAAGTAAAAGTAAATTAAATCAAGTAAACTGAAGATCAATCTATTATTTCTCCTACACAAACATGCTCAGTTCCCTCATCCATTGCTGATGGGGCTTGGTTTTCAAAACCTTCATCCTCTTGGTGGCTCTCTTCAGGACACAGTTCAACTTTTCAGTATCTTTCTTAAGACTGTGCTGCTAAGAACTGGATGCAGTATTCCATGTAGGATTTGACCAAAGCAGCATATAATGATACTATTCCTTTGATCTAAAATCCACAAAACAGTGGAGGTATCTTTATTGGGACAACCAAAACGTGCAAAATACATGTTGCAAGCTTTTGAAGCTCCACTGGCTTCTTCATCAGGTAATGGTGTTAAAAATCATACAGGAAAAAAAATGATGACAATGTTAAGCACAAGCCTGCATTTTGTCAAAATGTAGCTGTTCTCAGTTAAGGTGGTGTGGACAGATATTCATGCAGGCAGACCCCCTCCTCCTTCTGGCCATGTGGGAAATAAAATTTAAGTTCCATTAGCAAGACAAAAAGAGATGCTCCTCTGTGAAGCTACAAGCTTCTTTGTTAGGCAGACAGCACTGAATTTCTGAAGAAGCCCTCCATGCTTTTGTATTGGGAAACATTTTCAGGTGCTGTTTTAGTAAAACGTGCAAAATGTAGTCAAATTTTTTGTAGAAAAATATTTTACTTTTGTTGGAGGTAGAAACTTCAAATGGTAAAGTCCCAGTCCACAGGCCCTCTCTTTACAGAAATACATATACATATCTACAACTTTGCCCCAATCTACTAGGCTTGTAATACTATATATTAAAATAAGAGATGGATTAGTCAACAATGGTGGATTTTAGTAATCACAGCAATGTCTTTTCTATGTGCTCACAGACATATTTAATGATCTGCTGCTCTAGGATCTTTCCTGATAGTAATGTAAAACTGGCCAGTTAGTAACTGCCCAAGATCTTCCTCTTTTTGAAGATAGGAATAACATTTGCCACTGCCATTCTGCAGGGGCCTCACTTGTTCTCCAAAATTTCTCAAACTTTACAGATAGAAGCTCTGAGATCATATCTTCAAGTTACTTTAGAATGGAGGTAGTTCATTTAAATTCAGTTAAAGCAGCTAGATACTTCCATATCATTTCTTTATCTTGGGCTCCAGTTCCCTTACTGCACCATGTATTTCATTTTCACCAGGTTGAGCATGATTTTCCTTTTGGAAGAAGATAAGAGGTAAAATATGTGATGACCAGTTCCAACTTTTCTCTGTTTTCCATTAGGATTTCAACATCTTCACACAGCAAACCTACTGTTTCTTTGTTCTTTCTTCTAGTTCAAACATAGTTGACCTACAATTTATTATCTTTAATCTCTCTTGCAAGATTGAGCTCATTCTAAATTTGAACCCTGCTGACCTTCTCCCAATAAATATTGGCTAACCATTTGGAATCTCTGTGATCTTTCTTCCATTTCTTATATCTGCCCTTTTAAAAATCACAGGACATATGAAAACACATTATGCAGCTACCCTGCCTTCTTTAGATGCCTCCTGCTATTCTTCTCCATCAGAATTGTTTGACAGTGTCTTCAGCAACTCACTTTTAAAAAAACAGCCATCCTTCGTGAACTCTTTTCTCTTTGGAGTTTATCACACAGAGAAAATTGGAAATTTAAATGGGTCAGAACCCGTGGTTATCCAGCGTATTAGGCAAAATTGCGCAAATGGTTTTTGTATGATGCTGCACGCAAACCGCTTAGAATCCAAACAGTCATTTTTGGGAAAATGCCATGTTTTCATTTCCATTTCATTCACAAATTCGCTTTCCTTGCACAATTGCTGTTGTGTGAAAGCCATTTGTGGGATTCTCCCCATTTTTGTGCTTGTTGCCAGATTTTCCCATGGTTCCTTAGGGATAATAGCCAGGGCTCTTAAAGGAACATCTCAGGCATAGGCAGAGGCACCATCGACACATAGAAATGCTTGCTTCTTCCTCCTGCACCTCTCTCTGTGTGTGAATGTCTTGCCTCCTCTAGCCAGGGCTCTTAAAAGAGCAGCTGATGCAAGGACACACAGAGAGAGAGACAGAGAGTGAATGAATGAATGGCTCCCGGTCTGAGCCAGCAGCGAACCCCAAACTGTCCCCTTTGAGGGATTTTGGACTTCAGCTCCCAGAAACCCAGACTACTGGCCAACATGGTTGAGGCTTCTGAGAGCTGAAGTCCAATATCCTTTAAAGGGGACAGCCTTCCCTCCTGCTGGCTCAGACTGGGAGGCAAGCATTGAGTCCCACTCTGGGAGGAAAAGATCAAGTTGTATGAGCAGCCAAATGCAAAAAGCAAGAGAAGGTGCACTCCAAGGATGAGGGAGGTGAAGCATGGGGGCGGGGGGAAGTAAGAAGGAAGGACGAGTAAGTGGCAAGAGCAGTTACCATTCATTAATTCATTCTCTTCTCTTTCTCTCTGCCCTTTTCGCAGTCTCTGTGAAAATCGTTTGTGTATTTGCTTGCTTTTGCAGGATGTATGTGCTTTAATCTTTATCAGGATAGAGGCACATTTGGTCCTGTGAAAACCATTCACACATTTGCGTGCAAGTGTAGGTTAATCTTGGATTCTGTATGGGATAACAGCACTTTACATGTGAAAACCATTTGCGTAATTGTGAGTTAATCATGGGTTCTTACCATTTTAACCTTCCAATTTTTCTCTGTGTGATAAAACTCCTTTGAGTATTCTAAGTCACACTTTTAAAGACTGTACCAGCTGCAGCACAATCATTCACATGATGCAATGATCTCAAATGTAGGTATCCTAAGCAACCAGATGTCCCAGTTCCAAAGACAAGAAAGGAACTGAAGTGTGTCTGAGATAGGTGGCTCTAAACATAATATTTTCTCCAACAGCCATTTTGCAATACAAACTGTATTTCTTCTTCATTCTTCATCAAATACTGTGGGTCAACTCAGGTAAAGTTGGGGAAAGACACATTATTATTATTTTTAAATCAGACCATACCAGAGAACAAATGTTGCAAGAGAAAAAGACTAATTTGTGGCATATCTTCTTAGGCGGGCTGGAGCACACCAATATATCAAAGCAGAAGGGGGTGAATCCAAGTGCCCCTGAGATCAGCAGGCACATACTGTTCCAAATTACCAGACAAAACCTCACAGTGCCTGTGATGGGACCTTCTTTCCAGCCTTAGGTGGCTTTTACCTTCCAACCTCAGGAGGCCCCATGTCACTTACACTTGCCTTGCTTTCCACCCACCCAGCTAACCCCTTCAACACTAAATGCAAAGGGTCAGGGTCCCAAGCAGTGGTATCACTAGAGGGGTGCAGAGGGTGACATCCTAAAAGGGAGTGACCTCACTGCTCCCCAAACATCTGCCTTTGGTCAGAAACGGGTGGTTGTGGTTGCCTGTGTTCCTTTACAACACTGAAGAGATGGGGTGAATGGGGTGAGGCTCAGTGGGAGGAAAAAGGAGAGTACCCAGGATTTTTTTTAAAATAAAATTTTAACATTTTTAAAAATACATATTCCTTTAAATTTTTTCTTTAAAAACATCACATTTTACCAAATTTTCACTTTAACTACATGAAATGATGTACAGGTAAATATATTTAGGCCCTCTGTGTGTGTGTTGTCATTTAAAGGTGTACCTTTAAAGAACCTCTCTGTTCTCGTAGACTTGAAGGCTGTGGTTTTGCATATTTACTGCTAAAATTAATGGGGCACACCCCATTCAAGCCTATGGGGCTTGAATACTGGTGAATCTCCATTTTCACCAGGGGGAGGGAATCCAGAACGGATCCCCTGTGAAAACGGAGGCCCAACGGTAATTTTAATTTTGCTAGTTGTTTATGTCATAACTATTGCATTCAGTGATATGTGGGAATTAGATTTATGAGTAACATTAGTACAAAAAACATTACTAAGGATTCTGTGTGGTGTGGTACGAGAGGAAGTCAATGGGGAGGTGACACCATGAGTTACCTCCCATGATGCCAACCCTAGTGATGCCACTGGTCCCAAGTGTCTTCCCAAACCAATTCTGATATCTCAGGTAGTGCACAGTTTTTGTTAATACCTCATAGATATCACTTCAGACATCCACTGCAAAAATAAACAGTAACTTTTACTGAATAATGTAAAGAAATAAAGCATCTTGTGTGGGTTACTTCAAGCTTGGTGTGGTTACATTAATCAATTAGAAGGCTTTTAAATGCTCTCAACTCTATTCTCATTCTCAGTAGGAATACCAACCAGACTTGACTAGACCAACTGAGCCACAGTCCCCACTGGACTAACTCAACTACACCATTGATTTGACCTAACTATCCCAGCTGATTTTCCTGTCAGAATCCTTATCTGATCTTAAATGAAAACCCCTTGTCTCATCATAACTGGGGCATTCATTTACTTACTTCCTATGCAATTTTTAAAAAAAGGTTTGTCCACACCAACAGCTGTCATTACAACTTGTTAAAATAAATTCCAGTTTAAATACCCACTGTAAAAGAAGGTACAGTGACTAAAAAAGAAAAGGTTTCTAGCAGTAGGAAGGGATGAAGATCGCACACCAGATGGATAGACTTACAGGGCCTGAGTAGAGCTGTTGGGGAAAGGGTGCCTTGGAGGGTTCTCACTCACAGGGTTGCCATGAGTTGAGGTCAGCATTTTCTTTTACTTGTCCCAAATCTCTCACCTTCCAGCGAAAAGGAATTACCCAGAGTTCTAGTATTAGACTCTCCATAGCCAATTTCTGTACACCATGCAAAATGTTATACACCTGTATTGTGTACCCACTTACTCACTTTTTCATTCCAGATACATGTATTTAGGTAGCCTTTCAGGTTACATACAGTTAATACTGGGCTTTACCTTTAAAATTCTCAGTTCTCTTGCTCACTAATATGCACAAAGCAAGGATTTTAGAAGAAATGAAAAATCAAATGCCCATAAGCATACTAGGAATCCGAAAAGATCCCATTTAAGTTAAAATAAAGAAAGCAAGACTATTGCAATAGATATAACTTATAAACCACCACATTCTAACAACTTCTCTCAAGAGGACCAGATAAAATCTCTCTATTGCTTCTTAATTGGTAAAATATTTAAACAGCGGGGGGGGGGGGAGGAGTTGTTGGAAACTGTGGCATTAAGCTTAATCATTAACATTTGCAGGCTCTAGCATTTAAGTTATAAACATTTTTAAATCCATGATACTTCTTGCTATTATCTATTCCTATTTAAGGAAATCATTCCACCAACTATAATCTCCCAAAAGTACAAACAACCCTCCCCCAAGAATGTTAGAGGAAAATGTAATTTGCATTAACACTTAAGCCAGTGGTGATTTGAAAGGTGTAATTATCAGCAACAAGGCACATATGTTCAGTGGCCTTTGAGCAAGCAAATTGTCTTCAAAACAAAAAGAGCTTTGAATTGAACCTTTTAAAACATTTTTGAAGAAGTATTTCTGACCAAATGGTAACACTGTGATGTTTTGAATACAGGGAAAAAAATACCTATAATGTTGGGGGAAGTGGTGATGTAGCAGCGCCAAATTGTCTCCATTTGGTCACCTAGATTAGACTGTCCATCTAGAAAAAGGTAGCATACTCCATCACATTGTCTGGAACCAACAGTACTTTCCCCTCATTCACTGCATCAGTAGCCACTCCATTTAGTTATCAGAACAATTCAGATGCATGATGTTAAAAATGAATTTACTTATTCTCTTCTTCCCTTCTTATGCATTTCATATCAACTAGATGGTAAACATGTAGCTTAAGGGTCTATTCCATGGTAAATTACTGCCATCATTTCATAAAGCATGATCAAATATCCCTAGGTTTGCCAGATCTCAGGGCCTAGCCCTAAATCTCCAGTTTTCATGGGTCATCTCCAAGCAGATGAGGGCACAAATCCTCTAGGTTTGGTGGGCGCAAATCCAGGAAAGAGGAAAGAGCTATACACATGTCTAGTTCAGCTAATAGAGCAGCATCTTGCTACTGTTTGGGGAAATTGATTTGTTGCTGCATCTTTCAAAGAGTCAGTATGGGGCGGAGGGGGACTCTATGTATTTATTTATTTAACTTCATCAGTCCTTCCCGGTCAACATGGTTTCCTCCACTCTGATCTGCATCGACCTGGCTAGAAGCAAGTAAACTAGATCAAAGATTCTGTATCCCATCTCCCTAATTCCCCAATAATGGCCTTATTTCACCTTAATCTGGGATCAGCCCCTTTGGCTAATTTGTGTGTGTCTTAGTTTCTAATCAAAAAAATATTATCTCTTCCCCCACCGTGTGTGTTTGAATGACAAGATGTAAGTAACCATGGTTGGTACTTACTGCATTACATATCTCTGGGTCCATTATGAGGTCTTCAGTTTTGACTCCCAAACCCCAGAGCATATGATGATCCTGAAAATCGCAACTCTAAATGCCATCTGCAGTGAGCAAACAGTGCCCTAAATCTTATATATCCAATCCAGCCAGTCCAAGAAGAGCTTCAGAGAGCTCACTCACTTCTAGATAAAAAGCAGACTGGAGAGTAGAAAAGTTACTTTTGGACTACAACTCCCAGAATCCCCCAGATACCATGATCTCTGGAATCCTTGTAGTCCAAAAAAGTAACTTATCCAAGTTCTACCATAGTGGCAACTGAGGCAACAGGTATAGCCATCCCCCTGTCCAAAAGTGTGGCTATCCCATGAGATGTATGAATGGGGAAGGCTGCAGCTGTTCTTGCTGGAACTTCTTCAAATGCCAATTTCTATTTTTAAATTTTTGCATTATTTTTAAATAACTTTATTTTGATTTTCTGTAAGATGATAAAGGTATAAGTGATCTTACAGAATCAAAAGTTTACCAAAATAAAGTATACAGCTGCATAAGATAAATATGGAGACCAAAAATAAATTTACTAACAGAAATGTTTTTAAATAAAAGTCCTTTCCCTGTCCTCCTAAATAGTAAAAACAATTTTAAAATACATTCTTCTTAATTATTACATACAACCCATCTGTGATTCTAATGTAAACAAATTCCTCTGCAATCTGTACTTATTTAGCAAATACACAAGACATGTGGGTTACATTTTGCAAAATGTATAAATGGTGCCCATGTTAAGATAAAATCTAGAGTTCCCTATATTTTGCCACTTTCATTCAATGGGAGAGCTTCTCCATTTCCACAGTCCTCTACTTTGTCCAACCACAGATTATCTGTTGACATAGATGTACCGTATTTTTCGGCATATTACACGCACTTTTTCTTCCCCAAAATGACGGTGGGGAAGTTGGTGCGCCTAATAGGCCGAATGTAGCTCCCGTCCTCAGTGGTTCAATGGGCTGCTCCTGGGATCGGAGGCTGAGCAGCCCATTGAACCACCGAGGACGCAGGGGGACTTCCCTGGGACCATGCTGGGGTCGGAGCACTCCTCCGACCCCAGGATCACCCCAAGGAAAAAAAGGTTGCTTTCCATGGGGCAATGCTGGAGTCGGACGACGCCTCTGACTCCAGCATCGCCCCATGGAAAGCTTCCTTGGGGCGATCCTGGGGTCGGAGCACTCCTCCGACCCCAGGATCACCCCAAGGAAAAAAAGGTTGCTTTCCATGGGGCAATGCTGGAGTCGGACGACGCCTCTGACTCCAGCATCGCCCCATGGAAAGCTTCCTTGGGGCGATCCTGGGGTCGGAGCACTCCTCCGACCCCAGGATCACCCCAAGGAAAAAAAGGTTGCTTTCCATGGGGCAATGCTGGAGTCGGACGACGCCTCTGACTCCAGCATCGCCCCATGGAAAGCTTCCTTGGGGCGATCCTGGGGTCGGAGCACTCCTCCGACCCCAGGATCACCCCAAGGAAAAAAAGGTTGCTTTCCATGGGGCAATGCTGGAGTCGGACGACGCCTCTGACTCCAGCATCGCCCCATGGAAAGCTTCCTTGGGGCGATCCTGGGGTCGGAGCACTCCTCCGACCCCAGGATCACCCCAAGGAAAAAAAGGTTGCTTTCCATGGGGCAATGCTGGAGTCGGACGACGCCTCTGACTCCAGCATCGCCCCATGGAAAGCTTCCTTGGGGCGATCCTGGGGTCGGTGGGCGCCTCCAACCCCAGCATTGCCCCAAGGAAAGCAATGTTGCTTTCCTTGGGCGGATGCTTGGGTCGGAGGACGCCTCCGACCCAGGCATCCACCCAAGGAAAGCAACCAGGCTTTCCCTGGAGGGATCCTAGGGTCTGAGGCGTCCTCCATGGGCCGGAGGACGCCTCAGACCCCAGGGTCCCTCCAAGGAAAGCCTGGCTGCTTTCCTTGCAGGGATCCTAGGGTCTGAGGCGTCCTCCGTGGGCCGGAGGACGCCTCAGACCCCAGGGTCCCTCCAAGGAAAGCCTGGCTGCTTTCCTTGCAGGGATCCTAGGGTCTGAGGCGTCCTCCGTGGGCCGGAGGACGCCTCAGAGCCCAGGGTCCGTTCAAGGAAAGCCTGGCTGCTTTCCTTCCAGGGATCCTAGGGTCTGAGGCGTCCTCCGTGGGCCGGAGGACGCCTCAGAGCCCAGGGTCCCTCCAAGGAAAGCCTGGCTGCTTTCCTTCCAGGGATCCTAGGGTCTGAGTCGTCCTCCGTGGGCCGGAGGACGCCTCAGACCCCAGGGTCCCTCCAAGGAAAGCCTGGTTGCTTTCCCTGCAGGGATCCTAGGGTCTGAGTCGCCCTCCGTGGGCCGGAGGACGCCTCAGACCCCAGGGTCCCTCCAAGGAAAGCCTGGTTGCTTTCCCTGCAGGGATCCTAGGGTCTGAGTTGTCATCCGTGGGCCGGAGGACGCCTCAGACCCCAAGGTCCCTCCAAGGAAAGCCTGGTTGCTTTCCCTGGAGGGATCCTAGGGTCTGAGGCATCCTCCGTGGGTCGGAGGACGCCTCAGAACCCAGGGTCCCTCCAAGGAAAGCCTGGTTGCTTTCCTTGCAGAGATCCTAGGGTCTGAGGCGTCCTCCGTGGGTCGGAGGACGCCTCAGAACCCAGGGTCCCTCCAAGGAAAGCCTGGTTGCTTTCCCTGCAGGGATCCTAGGGTCTGAGGCGTCCTCCGTGGGTCGGAGGACGCCTCAGACCCCAGGGTCCCTCCAAGGAAAGCCTGGTTGATTTCCCTGGAGGGATCCTAGGGTCTGAGGCGTCCTCCGTGGGTTGGAGGACGCCTCAGACCCCAGGGTCCCTCCAAGGAAAGCCTGGTTGCTTTCCTTGCAGGGATCCTAGGGTCTGAGATGTCCTCCGTGGGTCGGAGGACGCCTCAGACACCAGGGTCCCTCCAAGGAAAGCCTGGTTGCTTTCCCTGGGTGGATGCCGTGGGTCTGAGGCGTCCTCCGTGGGTCGGAGGATGCCTCAAACCCCAGGATCCCTCCAAGGAAAGCCTGGTTGCTTTCCTTGGGCGGATGCCTGGGTCGGAGGCATCCTCTGACTGTATTTTATTAAGAATCTTTTTTTCCTAGATTTTTCTCCTTTAAAATTGGGTGCGTCTTATATGCCGGAGCGTCTTATATGCCGAAAAATACGGTATCTTCCAAATCCTAGTACTACAAAATTTTGCTGTTAACAGCAAAAATGCAAAAGTTCTTCATGATTTAACAATGAGCAAAAAAAACACTAAATAGGATTATGAGTGGTACTTTGATGTTTTCACTGGTACAAAGAGTCTCACTTCAGAAATGTTGTAACTATTTATCACATTTTGCCAATATGAACAGAGCGGAACATTAGATGCAGCACTTAACAAACCCAGTGATTATCTCTGCACTGACTGGAGATATTCTTCAATAACTCGTTTTACAAGTTATTACAAAGCAGCCCACAATTCTTAAGAAGAAATAGTGTAACAAGGATAAAATACCTAAGGGTTGGGGATGGCATGGAAGAGATGTCTGGGTCAGGGAACAAGGCCAGGAGACATACATTTCCAGGTCAAAATCAGAAAAACAGAGCACAAATCTGACAACACTTTTATTTGAACTGATACTAGGTATTCAGAAGTGTCAGAAAACATTTTAAAAGCAAAGTTATAGACCACTACCCTGAGGTTATCTTGAGCAGTTTCTTCTGAGCATACAAGTCAGACAGATTCACACCTTGAAAGGGTATCTAAAAAGAAGTATCTTAGAAGTAGTGGAAGTAAAAACTGGACACTTAATTAAATCCAAGGCTGAAATCAGTAAAGGATATGACTTGGAATATGCAGTCACAAGCCTATTTTGCTTATTGTAGAGAATGGTTTTATACTGTACACTGCATTCTAAAATTTGATGAAGGTCAATAGTTAGCTGAATATGTACAGTTCTAGATGAATATCATTAATTCCTGGAAACTCTGAGCTGGGCTATCCCCAAACATAACTGTAGACATTTACAACGGAAGTGTAAAAAAAGAGGGGGGATTCAAGCAACATATTCAAGGCTGATTTATTTTAGCATGAACTTTCATATATTTCCATCAGCTTTTTCATATGCAGTGATGGGATTAATAACAAATCACAGCAATTACAGAATTATGGAGGGTGGATCAGAACACAAACAACTCAAAAGCAGACTGGGCAGCTTTATCTCCTACAGTGCGATGGCTTTTGCTGACACCCCCCTCCCACTCACCACTATAACCTTGTCAAAAAAGTTACTTACACTGACATAAATTATCCATATGCCACCAATAAGATTCCAGTGAATATTGACAATGTTGAAAAACACTGAGTTTTTCTCAAATGTAGAAATTATTATCTTATATTTTAGCATTAATACTATTCATTTGAGAATCATATACAAATTTAGTATGTAGAGAGATCTTGTAGCACCTTTGAGTCTAACTGAAAGAAGGAAATTGGCAGCGTGAACTTTCATAGGCTTCAGTCTACTTCCTCAGATGCATCTGAGGAAGTAGACTGAAGCCTATGAAAGCTCATGCTGCCAATTTCTTTCTTTAATAAAGTCTCAAAGGTGCTACAAGATCTCGCTACATACTAATTCTACAGACTAACATGGCTATATCTTTGAATTCATATACAAATTTAGTTTTAGTGCATTTATTTGTTACTTTTTAGCCCACAAGGGCCTCAAAAGTTGTGTCCAATGAAACATATTCATAAAGAAGAGTCAGTAGAACTATGATGACAATCCTAAGGAAGGGCTAGGCAATCCTAAGCAAAGGCTATGCATATGGAAGAAGGAAAACAGGTGGAGAGGAGACATTTCTGATTAAAGAGGTTTCAGGATGGGTGGTACAACAGTCAAACATATAATGCTTTAGAAACCCCTTGGAGGTCTCTCATTCATAGGGTCATCGTAAGTCTAAGTTGACTTGACAGCAAAGAACAACAACAACATTATTTTACCATAGGATTTTCCTCCAAGGGTCAAGACCATTATAGATCTACTCTTTTCACTACTTGTCAGATCCATTCATCTTAGAGTAACACATAGCAGGGAGCAAAAGAACAGAAGTATAGTTTTTTCCCATAAGCTACCATGGTACAGGAAAAATGTAGCCCAAATTATGCTATAAAATGTTTATGAAAGCAAGTTTTATCAGTCCATGTTTCAAATCCTTTTAAAAATAATAATAATAAAGAGCTAGTATAATCTTCAATTGCACAAGACATGTTTGAAAAAGAGGAATGACCTTTCAGTGTCATTAAGATTAATTATGCCGAAAGATGACTAAAGCAATGATCCCACAAAAGAAGCTGTACTACACATTTCTGACAAAACAATGCATCAGTGGAATGGCTGCATATCTCAGCCAAATCTCATCAGCAATGTCCGTTTCTAAATTCCATTCCTCAGCAATTGTCTCCAGTTAAACCTTTTCCTATTAATTAATTATAATTTCTATCTAATTTAACAGGACAGCAGGAAACTGAAACATGTTGGTGGCACAAGTCATAACCTAGATTCACTAGGCATGCCAGAGTGAGAACTCACTCTTGGCACAGAATGTTAGAAGTAACTGGAGCATTAGAAATGTATGTTGACAAGGAAATTTAACAGTTTTGCATCAGGTGAAAGAGGAACAGAGGTGGCAGTGAAAGGAAAAATAGCCATTTCTGTTAATTGTCTACAGAAATGTAACCATTTACCACAAGCAAACTTCCTATAAGTGGTGTCAAATAACTTTTAGGTCAACAAAAGTGACAGATGTGCAATCACAGAAACACATTTATGTTTTGCTTACTTACTTGTTATATTTATATATTCAATATAATTCTTTCAGAGCAGTTACTATAAATAAATATTTAAAAATTCAAAAATGAATCAGAACTATCCGATAAAACCATAGTAGTACTGGGGGGGAAACAACTTTAGAAGGTTCCTTTAAAAAGCTCCAACACTTTAAAGGGCCTGGAAAAATAAAAGAGGTTTCACCTGGTGCCCAAAAGACTTAAGTTTAGGTGCCAAGCAGGTCACCTTGCGTACCACAATTAGGTCACTAGAGGAAAGACACCCTCTTGCAATTGTTTTGACTTCAAAAGGTAGGACACCAAAAGAAAGCATAAAGACACTAGCACATAAGCAGGTACAGGTGGAATGAAAATTTTCCATATTGCAATGCAGCCTAAGTCACCATTAAGTCAACAGGTTACTTGAAGGTACACATGGGCAAAGACACGGCACCAGATCCTTTCACAGATAATTCAGACTTTTGCGGCTACTTTAAAGAGGGTATGTCTAAATACCCTAAAGGTATCAGATCCCATCTAATCTCAGAAGCTAAGGTGGGTCAGCTTTGGTGACTACTTGGATAGGAGAGCACGAATGACTACCAGGTGCCATAGGCTATATTTCAGAGGAAGAAATTGGCAAAACCACCCGAGGTCAGTGTTCCCAAACCTGGTGATCTCCAGATATTTTGGATTTTGCTCCCATGCTCTATCACACTTTGTGCCCCATTCCACAAAGTAAGTAAGCAAAACTTTCAACTGCATACAGAAATAAACTGGCAGTTCTGAGCTTCAGAACAAAACAAAATTGGTCTTTAGGGCTAGTCCCTAGTTGACTGTGTTTTGAATAGATGTTTCAAAGATATCTTCAGAGGCAGTGCACATACAATGGATGAGTATAGTCAATTTAAGTTATCAGGGTCAATAGGATAAATCACTATTTTGTGATGTAAGCAAGCACATCAGAAATAATTCATGTATAATTTGGTGTTGCCCATCAGTTGACCTCTACTCAAGGCAACCCTGTGGATGAGACATCTCCAAGATCCCCTGTCTTCCACTGCTTTGCTTAAGTCTTGTTGATTTATGCCTATGTCCTCCCTAATTGAATCTAGCCATCTGGTATATGGTCTTTTCTCTCTTTCTACTACTCTCAACCATTCCCAGCATTATTATCTTTTCCAAGCATATTGGATAATAGATACTCAACCTGTAGATTAGATTAATAAAACAACAGTATTAATTGCAGGATTAAAATGTTAAAGGTTTTTTTTTTTTTTGGCTTCTACCTTGTCCAGGCAGAAGCTGAAACAGCATGCTATATTATTTTAATTAATATTCCTCTTTATTAGCAACTATAACAAACAGACACTAATACTGTGGGCCCTTAGTATTTGCTAGGGTTTGACTGCAGGACCCTCCGCAGATAACAAAATCCATGGATGTCAAGTCCCATTAAATACAATGGCATAGTAAAATGGTCTCCCTTATTAAAATGGCAAAATGAAAGTTTGCTTTTTGGAATTTATATATTTTTGAAAATATTTTCAAACTGTGGATGCTTGAATCCATGCATAAAAAATACGTGGATATGGAGGGTTGACTGTAAATAGTCCTAGTCAGGGGTGCAAATCATACAGCCCTCCTGGTGGTGGATTACAATTTCAAGCATTTCTCACCATTGCCTAAGGACTTATACAGACTACCAGAAATAATCCAGTTTGAAACCACTTTAACTGTCCTGGCTCAGTGCTAGGGAATCATGGGAACTGTAGTTTATTGTGGCACCAGAGCTCTCTGACAGAGAAGGCTCAATGTCTCAGAAAAAAAACTACAATTCCCATGATTCCCTAGCACTGAGCCAGGACAGTGAAAGTGATCTCAAACTGGATTATTTCTGGCAGTCTGTATAGGCCCTTAGTTTACTGGGGCTGATGAGATTTGCAGTCAAAGTCTGCACACTTCTCACCCCTATATTATGATTAACTGCATCTGGGAACCAGAACAAATCAGCCAGTAGTACCTTTTGAGGCTTTATAAATCAGAAAGAATAACAATATATAATAAAATAAATGATCTACTTCAGTAAAATAGTTAACTCATTAACTAAAAGTAGGTTTCTTTGGGGAAGATATGCCAAAAATCCAGGAAGCACACTGCAAAAACTCATAAAGGTATTCATCCACCTTATCTCTGCCTCTAGTGAAACTCAAACACCTCTCCAAGGGATTAAAATTGGGAGGGGGGGTTCAGCTTGTCTATTATTCATGGACAAAGTAAGCATCTTTTCACATAAAGGAGAATAGATCAGATATAGGCAGTAGATGGGATTTCTGTTTTACAGCCCCATGCTTGTGGAATTAGCTCCTAAATGATATACAGTACTCCAGTACACTGCTCTTTTAAAATTTAGGGGAAAGTATAAATTGTATTATCTTTTTAAAAATAGGGTTTGTAAAAGATAAATGTTTTGGGTAATTTGTCAGCCTCCCTCAACCTGATGCTTTCAAGATGTGTTAGACTACAACTCCTATCATCCCTAGCCGATATAATACTGCAAGGATGATGTATGCCATACCCCAACACATTTAGAGAGCATCAGGTTCAGGAATGCTAGTTTTATTGATTGTCTAATACTAATAATCTAGTTCATCTCCTGCTGCATGTGCTTTAGCAACTTTAAACTATTTTATTCATACATTTTTACCTCACCATTGAACCCTGGGAAGACAAAGTGAAAATGTACAAACAAAATCATATAGTTAATTATATCCTATACCTCTTTTGGAAAAGCTGTGGCTGCAAGTGTTTGATTGAGTCTATTCCAGGGAAAAAGGTATGTATACATTACATTAAAAAACAAAAACAAACCACAGACATGTTGGAGATAATGAGGTATAAGTACCTAAAATATTTGCAAACTCAGCAAGTGGAAATTATATTGGGATATTTGGAGGCGGGGGTAGAAAATAAAGAAACTTCAGGGGAAATAATATTTATTTCCCAGTATCAAATTAAACTTCCAACTGAAATTTCAAGAATTTCTTATTAATTTAAGGGAACTACTGCCATCTTCAGGAAATACTGTATTTAATTGGTACCAAATTATTAACTATTTATAACTTCAGATATGTCAAATGACATGGTGCAGGCTGAATGTCCCTTAACTGAAATGCTTGGGACCACACGTGTTTGGGTTGTTGTTGTGTTGTTTTGTTTTGTTTTTTGGAATATTTGCATATACATGAGATATTTTGGAGATGGGACCATGTATGTTTCATATACATCTTATGTCCATAGTCTGATATATAAATACATAATATTTTAATCATTTTGTGCATGAAACAAACTTTGTGTACACTGAATCATCACACTGCAAAGGAATCGCTATCTCAGCCACCCATGTGGATGGTTTTGGAGTATTTAAGTTTCAGAATTCCATATAAGGGAGACCCAGTTTGTACCACAGGAAGATACAATATGTTTAAATGTTCTTTTCATTGATTTTATTGATCAAAAGCACTAGTTCTGGTCACTTTTAATTGGAATGAAGGGGTAGTCCAATCTCAACTCTTTTCTTTTTATAAATCAGAGATGTATGATTTTGTGCCATACTTCTTCTATCCATTTTTAGGAGTCCAAAGGGGAGAAGATTACTGGAAACTAGACAAAGTGATCCAAGAAAAGCCGTCCAGACAGACAGAAGCCTATTTGGTCATCTATTCCCCAACTCAAATGCAGTACACGAAGATGCAATTAAAAAGATTAACAATGGGTATTTTTAAAAAGATAGTAGGTCTGATAGACAATTAACCTGCATAGTCAAAACTGAACCTTATTTTCAACTTTGTATATCAAAAAATTATAAGATACAACATATTTTTATAAAGGTATGTAAATGTTCAACAACAGACAAAATCCATAAAACAGCAATACCTTTATAGGGCCAACCAAATTTTACAAAATACATGATACACTCGTCCCTCCACATTTACTGGGGTTAGGTGGACCGGACCGCCGTGAACGTAGAAAGACCACAAATAACAAGAACACTATGTTTTTACCTGCAAGAACACCTCTCTGGGAATCTCTAGGTCTTCCAGTGCAACTTTGTGGTCAACATCTGCCAGACATTGACTATAGAATTGTGCTGGAGGAGCTACAAATGCCTAGAGAAGTGTTCTCTCTAGGAATCTCTAGGTCCTTCAGTGTGACCTTTGGTTAAAGTTGACCATAGAGTTCCGCTGGAGGACCTAGATATTACTAGAGATAACATATTAATAAAATCCGTGAATAATCAAATCTGCAAAACTCAAAACCACAAATATGGAGAGACGAGTATACAAACTTTCAACGCTCTACTGTTTTTTTGTTTTATTTTTTATCAGGCAAAGGTGTAAAAAGGTATACAGGAAAAAGAAAAAAATACAATGCTAGAGTCATAGACCTACATTTTGTCAATATGTTATTGTTGTTGTTCTTAGTTAAGATGGCATGGAGGGATATTCATGTAGGTAGAGGCCACTCCTCTTTTTTGATCCTGTGGACTCTGGGAAACAAGGGGGGGGGGCTGCAGACTGCCAGAAAAAGTGCAAATTGAGTCCACTTTTAGGGTTAGGGTTAGTGCTAGGGAATCATGGGAATTGTTTTTTTCCTGAGACATTGAGCCTTCTCTGTCAGAGAGCTCTGGTGCCACAATAAAATACAGTTCCCATGATTCCCTAACCCTAACCCTAAAAGTGGACTCAATTTGCACTATTTCTGGCAGTCTGCAACCCCCCAAGGAGTCCAGGAAATAAAATTTGAACTCTATGAAATTTCCTTTGAGATCCAGGCTGCCTCTGTCATGTGCAAGTCTACTTGCCTTCTTAGGCAAAAAACACTGAATTTCTCAAGATGTCTCTGTGCTGTTGCATTTTGGAAAACTTTTAGGTAATGTTCAGGTAAAACACACAAAATGCAGTCCTGGTTTTTAAAAGTTTTACCTTTTTTGGAGGTAGAAAATTATGTAAATGTATTCCTTTGGTCCAAGTGAAGAATTCCATTTTCTTAGGTACTTACTGTGTGGTGTGTGGTTTGAGTGTTGACCTATGACTCTGGAGATCAGCCTCGGGAGGTTTGAAGCCCCATTTGGCCATGGAAACCCACTGTGCTCAGCGGCAGAGGATGGCAATGGCAAATTCCCTCTGAAGAGACTTACCAAGAAAACCCCATGATAATGTTCCCTTAGAGCAGGGACCGGCAACCTACGGCCCGGGGGCCGGTTAAGGCCCCGTTCCCTGGACTTACCGGCCCAGGCCAAAGGTTGCCGCTGCCGCTGCTGCTGCTGCCGCACGCCGCCGCCACAACGTGTTTTTGCCGCTCTGCGGCCGCGCTCGCCACGCTCGCCATTTTGGAAATCAAAATGGCAGCCACAACGCGTTTGCGCATGCGCAGTACTCTTGTGCATGCGCAAACGCGCCATGGCCGCCATTTTGATTTCCAAAATGGCAGCTGCGACATGTGCCGCTGCCGCTGCGGCAGTGTGCGCAGGGAGATCGCGCGTGGCAGTGGAGGGCATACGCGCACGCGCCTGCAGCCATTCCCCCCCCCTCCGCCCAGCTGAGACCTGGGCTACGGGAGACTGGCCCAGGTCTTAAAAAGGTTGCCTTCCCCTGCCTTAAAGTCACCATAAGTAACAAACAACTTGAAAGCACACAACAATAATAAGGTACTTAGGGCCTTTGCAGACTGCCAGAAATAGTGCAAATTGAGTCCACTTTAACTGCCCTGACTCAGTGCTAGGGAATCATGGGAACTGTAGTTTATTGTGGCACCAGAGCTCTCTGACAGAGAAGGCTCAATGTCTCAGAAAAAAATACAATTCCCATGATTCCCTAGCACTGAGCCAGGGCAGTTAAAGTGGACTCAATTTGCACTATTTCTGGCAGTCTGCAAAGGCCTCTCAGTTGATACTGTTTTGTAAGGAAAAAGTGTGCTATCACTGATCAAGGAGAGAAATATTTCCTTTTCTTAACAGTTTCTTAACTACTTTTATTATACAGGAAAATGTTAAATAATACAACTATTCAATAATGTACAGTACATTATCCACTGTGCTATCTTCCCATTTCTGATCACCTAAAAATTATGTTTTGGCTTTGCCATGTCATTTACTTCCCTCTCCAAAAGAGAAATCATTTTTAGTTAAGGAGCAGGTTTTAAGGAAGAGACAAAACAAAATACTGCAACCAGATCAGGATGACAATCTTGTTAGCTTAAAAAAGTCTCTAAGCAAGACAAGTTATGTGATCTAATTTGGCTGTATTTTTAGGAAAGCAAAAAAGTAATCATAGTAATTTTCAGCAGGCACCAACTGACATGAGCTTAAATTATAAAGAAAATAAATTGAAGGCTTGAGCTCAGTAAATTAAAATATTTGTGTGTTCTTTGGATCAAATCACTAACTGTTGAAAAACCCTTGCAATCTCTATAAACAAAAAGATAAAAAATACCATTGTTTCTTCCGTGCAATTTGTGTGAGAGCAGATCATTTTAATCAATATAACTAACATTTGTTGCTTGAATTAAGCAGTACATACTCTGGAAACAACAAACAGTCTGATGTCTTTGTCTAAAGAGAAAATTATACAACAATTCATTCTCTTTCTCAGTAACACAAGGTTTCAATCTTGATGTTGAATGTGTATCTGCACTGCAGAAATAAAGCAGTCTCTTACCACTTTAACTGCCACGACTCTATCCTACAAAATAGTTTGGTAAAGTACCAAAGCACTCTGATAGACCAGGCTGAATACCACACCAAACTACAAATCCAAAGATTCCACAGGATGGAGGCATGACAGTTAAAGTGGTGTCAAACTGCTTTATTTCTGCAGTGTGAAAGATCAGATAGTAAAATCTGTACTGTAGAACAGTGGAACATAATCCAAATTGTAATAATGAACACAAGTAAAAAAAACTGTCCAGTGTCTTCAATCATTAATCTTTAATCGTTACGTGACTGTGGAGATAGCCATCCTACACATTAATGTTTATTCTGTCATGTACTCAGAAGCTGTTGTACCAAAGCTATTGTCCTATTTACTAAAATGAAAGGTAGGTAATAGTATTCTTCAAGAATTTCATTAAAGTGTTACAAAAGTAACTCGTTAAACAGCAGTTGTTTTAGAACTCTTTGTCATCAGGCATGGCAATACAAAAATTAAGAGATAGGGAAAGAAACAAAAAATTGGCCTGCTGATTGGCCATTCTCTGTATCTCTGCAGCCACAAGATGCTTACTGCAGGTCCAGTGAAGAAAAGAGGTTGTTAAATAAGCTTTCAGCTTGCTGGGGTGTACAACTAATGCTTTCTTTCCACCCCACACCAGTAGAAAGGAGGAGACTCCAACTAAAGATCCCATTTAGTTGCATATTATTTATCTGAAATCAGAATGAATTCAATGGTGCTTTTTTCTAGGTAGGTGCAGATAGGACAGCAGTTCTAGTCTCTAAAAGACCAAGAATTGCCAATGACAGTAACTCCCTTTGAACTCATCAGTACTTACTTCTGAATAATCATGCATATTTAATAATGCTAGACTTAGAAATTATACAGTTAATACTTATTGACCTTGACCATGAATAGAAACTGTATCTTCTATGGTACATATCTACTACAGTGGGCCCTTGGTATCTGCTGGTGTTTGGTTCCAACTTCCATGGACACCAAAATCCATAGATGCTCGTCCCATTAAATACAATGGATAGTAAATGCTGTTGCTTATATAAAATGGCAAAATCAAGGTTTGTTTTTTGGGAATTTATATATTTTTTAATGTTTTCAAAGTCATGGATGGTTGAATCCAGAGGGTCAACTGTAGTTCTTAAAAATCACCACAGTGAAGACTCTGTGTTAATGCAAGCAGCACGAGTGTATCCCGGTCTATTCTATGCTCCAATTCCAGCTAGATTTTCAGTCTCTAAGCTGTTTTCTAGTTTTAGAAAGCAGCTTGAGATCCATGAAAATGTAACATAGGGAAATACAGCACATATCTTTTTCCAAGAGTCTAACATGCAGATCAAAGCTCTGGAAGCAAATCCAGATGTCATAGATCTTCTCTCAACAATGATATAACTGTTACAGTTGCTAAAAATGCTTTCATAGTCAGACTGGCTGATTGCCTGTACAAATGCACAGACTTCTCTTATGATTGTATCCTAGACTTCATTTTCATGCTCTAGCCTTGCTTTTGGCTAGTAACTATGTTTAATAATTGAGAGAGAAATTATCAAGGTAGCAGGAGTTTAGAATTATGTTCCAGCTCTGATATGTGGCTTGTGTAAATTCCCAACATAAAATTTATTGATTTGTGTTAGCATTCCTCACCATTTCTCACCAACACAACTTCTGTGTATCTCCAAGCCTTGGCTTTCCTGCTTCCTGTTTTAAGTCCTGATTCAGTTGACCTTTAAGACCTGGCTTGGTTTGGCTTTCCCTTCATCTTCATCTATTCCTTTTGGTAGATTCTTCTCATTCTTAAGTAAGCATCTGTTTAATTCAAATTCTGTAACTCCTTTTTACCCCAGTGAAGATAATGAAAAATATTTGCATAAACGGAGTGATTGCAAAATATGTATTTGAAACAGAGAGAAAGGTATAAAGCAGGGGTAGGCAACCTAAGGCCCGGGGGCCGGATGTGGCCCCCTGAGGCCTTTGGACCAGCCCCAGGCCGGTCCTGCCACCGCCGCCGCCCACCATGATGATATTGATTATTGTTGTTATTACTTGTTTTTGAGGTTTTCTTGGCAAAATCTCCACAGGGGTTTTGCCATGGCTTTTCTGGGGCTGAGAGAGTGTGCATGCATATTTTTTAACTTTAAAAAATTTTTAAAAAAATTATTTTTATCTTTATTTATTTATTTATTTTTGGTGCTTCGGACCCCCAATTGTCTGAGGGACAGCAACCCGGCCCCCGGCTCAAAAAGGTTGCCTACACCTGGTATAAAGGTACATCTACACTGTAGAAATACTGCAGCTTGTCACCACTTTAAATGCTTCAGTTCCATCTTATGGAATCCTTAGATTTGTAGTTTTACAAGGTCTTTACAAGAAATACATAAAGTCAACCTAGACAATGAGAAAATTGAAACAGTTAAGGAATTCCCCTGCCTAAGATCATACATTGATCAGAATAGTGACTCCAGTCAAGAAATAAGAAGATGACTAGGAATGGGAAGGGCAGCTATGAAAGAACTAGACAAGATTCTAAAGAGTACAGATATACAACTAAGCACTAAAGTTAGAACTGTATTCCCTATCACCATGTATGGATGCAAGAGCTGGGCAGTGAAGAAAGCTTACAGAAGAAAAATCAACTCCATTGAGATGTGGTGCTGGTGAAGAGTGATGAGGGTATCATGGACAGTCAAAAAGACGGAAAATTGGGTCCTAGAACAGATAATGCCTGAAACCTCCTTGTAAGTCAACATGATCAAATTGGGGCTGCCATATTTTGGCCACATAATGAGAAGGCATGCATCACAAGAAAAGACAATAATGCTAGAAAAGGTAGAGGATAGGAGAAAGAGAAGAAGACTGCATGCCGGATGGATAGACTCAATCAGGGAGGTCATGGGCATGAATTTGCAGAACCTAAGCAAAGCAGTGGAGGATAGGGGATCTTGAAGATGTCTTCTCCATAGAGTCACCATAAGTCACCGCAGACTCAAGAACAGTTAACAACAACCAACAAGAAGGTCTTTAGCCTTCTCCACCAAAGAGCGCTGGTACCTTGCCAAACAACGTCCCAGGATTCTGTAGGATGGAGCCATGGCAGTTAAAAGTGTTGTCAAATTGCATTCTTTCTACAGTATAGATGCACCCTAAAAACATATTAAAAGTTGCAAAGTACAGCTTGATACAAACTTTGCCCTGAGAAAGGTAGAGGCTATGCTCCAGCTAACTAAACAGGAACTGACATACTGACAGCACAGGACACTGTCATGTAGATTACTCCTATTACTTTTATACCTCATATATAGAAATGAGTAAGGAATTTCAACCTAAATCATACACCTAGACTTGTGGGAGACTGTCCTCCACAAGAAGGTATAAAACTATATCTAGTTCAGCATGTGTCTTGAAACAATATATTTCTAACTACTTGGGACAGCCTAAAGTTTATTATGCAGTACATATTCCTGCTTCCTTATTTCTGTCATCTATCCTCATTGGCTTTTATTGGAGTGGGACACAATGTGTGATTTTTGTCTCTCATGAACAACAAAATACTGGGCCAGAAATAACTTTATGGCACATGATTATGGCAATGTGCATTTACATCTACAGGTACCAATGCTCATATTGCCAAGAATACATTGCAAAATTATCTTTCAGACATAAATCCAGTTGTTAGTTTCAACTAGACCTACTGAATCAATGGGAACCTGGGAATTAAATCTACACTTAAGTTCTACTGATTAAATGAGTCTACTATATCTGGCACTAAACTGGATTAAGGCCTAGAAACTGGATGTCTCTCCCTTCTTCATTACTGTACTGATAATAAGACATGTATGCCTCCATTATATCTTTGGCTGTTCAAATGTTTGGCAAGCTAATTTTCAAAAGGAAAGGAACCATCTGATCCATGTAAGTAGATAAATTACAATGTCAAGTGAGTTTTATTTTTCAGCCACCAGAATTTTTTCAGAAATTGAGTGATTGAGGGGAAAAGCATTTTGCATCAAGATGAATATTGCAAGGTTTAATATGTTTCTTCTATACTAGCCTTATTATTCTCTCAATATTTAACTCCTCTTATACTTTGCACTGTTCCCACAGTCAAAGACACTAGTAGATTAGGACACTGCTGATGAAGAGTATTAGGTGTACTGAAATTCAAGCCACAAGGAAAGCAAAGTGTTCAAATATGAAACTGAAATGAGGACCCAAACTAGTGCAGAAATAATCAAGTTTGAGACTGCTTTAACTGCCCTGGCTCAGTGTTAGGGAATCCTGGGAATTGTAGTTCATTGGGGCACCAGGACTCTCTGACAGAGAATGCTAAATGTCTCCCTAAACTACATTTTCCAGAATTCCCTAGCATTGAGCCAGGGCAGTTAAAGCGGTGCCAAACTGGATTATTTCTCCAGTGTGGATGCAGCCAAGGTTGAACTTCATTTCAGCTTCATATTTGCACATCATGCTTTCCCTGTGGCTTGAATTTCAGTACACCTAATACTCTTCATCAGCAGTGTCCTAACCTACTGGTGTCTTTGACTGTGGGAACAGTACAAATCCCAGGCTGGAATGCACCAATCAGGTCCCAGACATTCATAATAAACACTCTACTGTGTCAAGAAAGTAATGAGAATTTGGCAGAAGAATAAAGCAGCACTCCCTTCAAGAGACCTGGAAAGGATAAGAGGAGATAAGGAAGGAGTCCAGAATATCTCACACTTATCTTCAGCAAATGAAGCGTGATAGGTCAAAGAAATGTGTGTTTTAGCATTCATTTCACCATAAAGCAAGAGCTTCTTTTTCTCGTGCTTCCTCTTCTGAACTCTTTATATATTTTTTTAAATTTATTTCTGAACAGGAACAGCATACAAAGTGCCATCTGTTGATTCAGCTCTGGATAAATTATCTAAGTAAAATTCAGACACACAAATACACACACTATGAGATATCACAAGAGGTACAACAGCTGTTTTCCAACACTGTGAGTCATCTCCAGCTGTCTACCTGAAACTCAGTGAAATCAGTTCTGAAGTGAAGTAAGCATGCAAGTATAACAGCTGGATAAATGCATGCAAAACAACATATGCAGCTAAGCAAAACCAACCAACTCTGTCAGCAAACAAACTATGAAGCTACTTTGCTAAATCTGTTATGCCTTACAAAGTAATCACTTCAGTTACAGACCAACTAAGAAGAGGTTTTCATTAAATCCATCTTTTCTTGTAACGTATTAGCCCACATTACCAACACAATGAAAAATACAAGCTGGAATGAAGTGCAGTAAATTTCTGCATGATAATTTTTAATATGGTCATTTATGTGAAGATGTTGCAGTAAAATTGCAGCTGAAGGCACAAACAGGATTAAATGTACTCTATTGATCTAGCCTATTGGTGCTAAGGCTATTACTACAGTACATAATCATCTGGATGAGGTAATGCAGACTATGGACTGGAGCAGACGGGCAGGAAAAGCAGCCCTATACTGGGTTTTCTGAAAGAAGATTGAAACCCCACTGTCTGCATGACCTGTTCCCCAGGCAGGCTGAACATTCACAGGCTGTGTGGTTATTTTTTGTCACACAACCCCTCCATGCATGCACACCATCACACAAACACTTCGCTTGTGACCTCCAATTACCTCCCTCTTCCCACCCAGATGCCATTCCAATGGACACTCACCATATGATTGGTCACACAGTTAAACGTGCAATGCACTGCCCGTACAGTGCATTGGTGTGCCCAGTGACACACTGACAAAGCACAATCATGGAGGCATTCTATACATGCCGCCTTTTCCTCCCTTCTCCCCATGCTTCCCTGTTGGATTTTCTGGTTTGTGTATGTTGTAATTACATCCATTGCATTATTGGCAATCACCTTTTTTCTTTGCCACAGTCCCGTACTGGTGCCAGGTTATTTATATGCCAGTGCGATGATGCACATTTTCCATCCTGAGTTGGAGTATCCCAGCATCTTTTTGTTCTGGTTTTTAGCCCCGAAGTGCACCTTCATTTCACTTTCCACCCGCTTTCACCTCATGTATAATCTAAACCAGTGGTTCTTAACCTGGGTTCGATCGAACACCACGGGTTCGGTGAGTCAGTCTCGTGGGTTCGGCGGAAGTCAAGACACACATCCGATTCATATGATTCGTGATGACACGCCCCGCTCGTCCATCATTGGCTGCAGGTGATAACCTGTATATGTTTTATATTTATATGCCCCATCCAACCAAACCAGCTTGCCCCGCCTCCACCGACAGAAGTGGCCCTCTGATTGGCCGTGTGGCGTGATTGACAGTGCGGCGGCCCACTCCCCTCACCGGATGGCGCTGACGATCCGTCTGTATTGGCGGTAGAAGGGTTTGGTGAATGCGTAAGAATTGTAAGAAGGGTTCGGTGAATGCGCATATGAAACTGGTGGGGGTCAGTACCTCCAACAAGGTTAAGAACCACTGATCTAAACACTCTGCCTTCAAAGTGGCTATAAGCCATTTTATTTGGCCAGTATGGACTACTCCATAGTCATAACACTGGGGCCAGAAGTTTCCATTAAATATTTTTTAAAAGCAACAAGTATTTTGAATAAATACATCTATTATTCTAAAAAAAGAAGACTGTTGGTATGCCTTAATAGTGGTAGCAATCAGAAAACAACATTTCAGCAAATGCGTTTTTCTACTGAAATTACATTGTTCCATGTTTTCCTAAAAGAGGTATTTTTATGGAATGTGTTAATACTCAGATTACTCATTGCCACTTCTATTCCTGAAATTGGGTGTGGGTGTGGGTGTGGGTGTGCAAATCTGTCAGAATCCTGCAGTTGGTATTGGAAAGTACTGCAGATGACTTGCACTATCCACACTTCATGGAATTCTTCAAATTAATAATAATACAATTACCTATTCCCATTTCTAGTTAGGATAAATAGAAACATAAATTACACTTAGGAGACAGATCACACTTCTAAAATAATTTCAGTTAAGAACATTCAATTTACGTAAGAGCTCTATATATTCAAGCAAACTCTGTAAGCATTTTTCATCTGAACAGCCTAAGCATAATTACTTGCTGGGTATCATTTCCACTGACTTCAGTTCATCTTGCTTCTGGGAATTTAAAATGAGGAAAATACATAAAAATATGATTTATGCCAATAGAATTGCTTTTCATACTGCTTCATACTGGTTCTTTTACTTCTGCAAACATTTTTCAAAACTGAAAATCCAATTGTTCGTTCAAACTAGAATAGACCCATTGAATCATCAGGAACTTGGTACATCAACAGGTAGGTAAGCTCTATAATTTTGATGGGCCTATTCTCACTGGCAACTAACAACTGTATTTATGCCAAAGTGCTGCAGAAAGAAATCAGAAACAATCCACATTATCCTCATCAGTGATCAGACTGTTCTATAGAAATCATTCTGTCGGAAATCATTGTGTTCATCAGGCAAAAGGCAAGCAACAAACGGCTGCAATCAAAAGTAGTAGCTCAGCTGTTTTCTTCTGCTACTGTGGTGTTGTTTTTGCCTCCTTCACTGCTGGAAGCAGCATAGTTATACAAGAAATATAGGATCTTGGCATTCATGTTCCTTTTTATTGTATACAGTACAGTTACTGGCATACTTTGTGATATATTTGAAAAGGTATGCCTGTGAACTGAGAAATACACCAGGAGCATGAGTAAAAAAAATGACTTTCTGTGAGTTATGTTGAACCACTGTGAGGAAGAAAAAAATTAGGTATTTTGTTGTAGTTTTTGTGGTGTATGGTCAGCACTGCTGCCCCTTCAAAGTTATGCATGTATTTATGTGTGTACTTGATCTTTGTCTCAAAAGCAAAACACCCTAGTGGACATATAATTTTGTTGAATTTTATTTGTGATACGGAGGGAGAATCTATCAGCCACTGGACTTTACTTCTTCTTCTGAATAGCAGGCCTTCCACTCTTTAATTCAACCACCTACCCATACCTTTGAAATCAGCTTACCCATGGCCAGCCATGCTCCTTATAATTTATAACGTCCTTGCCACTTCGCTTCAAATCGTAAGCCTTGGTATACCTCTGAGCTTAGGAAAATGAAGCGATTTGGACAACGACTAGAGCGCACATGGCGGAAAACTCAACTCTGATCGGACAGAACTCGCGATAGGAACTTTCTTTGGTCCTATCGGGAGGCAATACGTGCAGCGAAGAGAGCCTTCTCCTCTGCACGTATTGCGTCTGCAGAGTCCCGTCCAGCAGAACTGTTCAAGGTGGTGAGGGAGATGATGCAGGTGCCCCCTGCGCCAAATCCCTTGCTTAACCCGACGACGGTCTGCTGTGACGCATTTAACAACTTCTTTGCAGATAAAATCTCTCAGATCAGAGCCGACTTAGACGCCACTATTGGAACAGAGTCTATAGGCGAGGTGTCCACCGACTCCGCTGATGTAGTTATACTGGATCAGTGGCAATCTGTGAGTACCGAGGACGTGGACAAGCTGCTTGGTAAGGTGAGGAAGACAACTTGCCCTCTCGACCCTTGCCCATCATGGCTGGCTGTCCGGGGGGGATGCATTGATGAGATTCCTTACGGATATCATCAATGCATCCTTCAGGGAAGGACATGTTCCATCATGCTTAAAGGAAGCGGCGGTTAGGCCGCTTCTGAAAAAGCCTTCCCTGGACCCCCTGGATATGAAGAACTATAGGCCTGTGTCACTGCTACCATTTTTGAGCAAGGTGATCGAGAGGGTGGTTGCTCTTCAGCTCCAGGCAGTCTTGGATGAAACCAATTATCTAGACCCATTTCAAACCGGCTTTAGGACAGGCTTTGGGGTTGAGACTGCCATGGTTGCCTTGACAATCTGCGTCTGAGCATCGACAGGGGTAGTGTGACCCTGTTGGTGCTCTTAGACCTTTCAGCGGCTTTCGATACGATAGATCACGGCATCCTCTTGGGCTGCCTAAGAGGGTTAGGTATTGGGGGCACTGCTTTGCAGTGGTTCCGGTCCTTCCTCTCGGGTCGGTCCCAGAGGGTGCTGCTCGGGGACTGTAGCTCCAGTAAGAGAGACCTCACTTGTGGGGTCCCTCAGGGAGCTATTTTGTCCCCGATGTTGTTTAACATCTACATGAAGCCGCTGGGTGAGATAATCCGGAGTTATGGTGCTGGGTGCTATCAGTACGCTGATGACACCCAAATCTATTTCTCTGTGTCTTGTTCGTCGGCCTCGAATTCCAATGGCATCTCTTCTCTCAATGAATGTCTTCAAGCGGTAATGGGCTGGATGAGGAAAAACAGATTGAAACTGAATCCAGACAAGACGGAGGTGCTCACGGTACAGGGCCCGAAACCAAGAATTGGGTTGCAACTGCCAGTCCTGGATGGGGTCACACTCTCCTCCAGTGACTGTGTTCGCAGTCTGGGGGTGCTCCTGGACTCGTCGCTCCTGATGACAAATCAGGTTAATGCGACGGTCAGGAGCGCCTGTTATCAGCTTCGGCTGATACGCCAGCTGCACCCTTTTGTGGAAGTAGGGGATCTTGAGACTGTTGTGCACGCATTGGTAACCTCACGCCTTGACTTCTGTAATGCGCTCTACATGGGGCTACCCTCGTGCTTGGTTCGGAAACTGCAATTAGTTCAAAATATGGCGGCCAGATTAATATCTGGAACATCTAGGTGGGACCATATTACCCCGGTATTAAGGTCCCTCCACTGGCTGCCTATTAGTTTCCGAACCCAGTACAAGGTGTTGGTTATTACCTATAAAGCCCTAAATGGCTTGGGTCCAGGCTATCTTAAGGACCGCCTCCTCCCGTATAATCCTCCTCGCACTCTCCGGTCTTCTGGGAGGAATTTGTTACAGCCTCAAAAAACAAGGCTGGTTACTACCTCCCAGAGGGCCTTTTCTGTTGTCACCCCCAAACTATGGAATGGCCTGCTGGGGGAGATCCGCCAATTGACATCACTTTTTTGATGTCAATTGACATCAAAAAAGCTGTCAAGACGGATCTCTTCCGGCAGGCCTTCCCGGAATAACCACTGGCTCAAGGCCCTAATATATTCCGGAGATGTTCCCCCTATTATGACCAGGCGCCAGCACTTTGTTGTTGTTGTTGTTGTTGTTGTTGTTGTTGTATTATTGTTCTTGATGTTTTATATTGAGGTATATATCCTCTTTTTATTTGGTGTTCTTAAATTGTATGGATTTAATAACTTTTTAAGGGGTGGGGGGGGGAATAGTTCTTAAATGTTGTATTGTGATTTTATTATGTAAGCCGCCCCGGTTGATCTCAGAGGGGCGGGATATCAAATAAAAAGTATTATTATTATTATTATTATTATTATTATTATTATTATTATTACAAAAGAAACATTTAGCAAAAAATTGTGGGTAGTCAAGAAGATGGATCTTTTGGATTTTACTATGCAACACTTGCCCCCAACCTACAACTTAGGTAGAGTTCTGTAGTTTCTGACATTGTTATTTTCTTAGATTAAGGGAAAGGATGACAGAATATACAGAACTGATTCCTAATCTAAATAATAAATAATTCCACTGAAAGTGGAACACTATAAGGAAATTTGACATTAATATCTGGGTCTCAGATGCATTTGCCTCTCAAATTTATAAATTCTGTCATAATCTCACCTACAATTCTTTCCCTCATTTTCCTGGGAAACATTACACTGTGAAATGACAGAACAAACAAATATAAATGGAGTTTTCAAATAGATTCATTTACCTTTATTATATTGGAAGGTGGAACTGAGATACTTCCATGGAGCCTAATACTAGTGCCTGTAATGCTATTTTTGAAATGTCCTTCCTATGAACTTCAACAGTGTCTTCCTGTTTTTTCTGGATTTATCTACAACAGTGTCTAAGGGTTACCGTATTTTTCGGCATATAAGACGCTCCGGCGTATAAGACGCACCCAATTTTAAAGGAGGAAAATCTAGGAAAAAAAGATTCTTAATAAAATACAGTCAGAGGATGCCTCCGACCCAGGCATCCGCCCAAGGAAAGCAACCAGGCTTTCCTTGGAGGGATCCTGGGGTTTGAGGCGTCCTCCGACCCACGGAGGACGCCTCAGACCCACAGCATCCACCCAGGGAAAGCAACCAGGCTTTCCTTGGAGGGATCCTGGGGTATGAGGCGTCCTCCGGCCCACGGAGGGCGACTCAGACCCTAGGATCCCTGCAGGGAAAGCAGCCAGGCTTTCCTTGAAGGGACCCTGGGCTCTGAGGCGTCCTCCGGCCCACGGAGGGCGACTCAGACCCTAGGATCCCTGCAGGGAAAGCAACCAGGCTTTCTTTGAAGGGACCCTGGGCTCTGAGGCGTCCTCCGGCCCACGGAGGGCGACTCAGACCCTAGGATCCCTGCAGGGAAAGCAACCAGGCTTTCCTTGGAGGGACCCTGGGGTCTGAGGCGTCCTCCGGCCCACGGAGGGCGACTCAGACCCTAGGATCCCTGCAGGGAAAGCAGCCAGGCTTTCCTTGGAGGGACCCTGGGGTCTGAGGCGTCCTCCGGCCCACGGAGGACGACTCAGACCCTAGGATCCCTGCAAGGAAAGCAGCCAGGCTTTCCTTGGAGGGACCTTGGGGTCTGAGGCGTCCTCCGGCCCACGGAGGACAACTCAGACCCTAGAATCCCTGCAGGGAAAGCAGCCAGGCTTTCCTTGGAGGGACCCTGGGGTCTGAGGCGTCCTCCGGCCCACGGAGGACGCCTCAGACCCTAGGATCCCTCCAGGGAAAGCCTGGTTGCTTTCCTTGGGTGGATGCCTGGGTCCTCCGACCCAAGCATCCGCCCAAGGAAAGCAACATTGCTTTCCTTGGGGCAATGCTGGGGTTGGAGGCGCCCTCCGACCCCAGGATCGCCCCAAGGAAGCTTTCCATGGGGCGATGCTGGAGTCAGAGGCGTCGTCCGACCCCAGCATTGCCCCATGGAAAGCAACCTTTTTTTCCTTGGGGTGATCCTGGGGTCGGAGGAGTGCTCCGACCCCAGGATCGCCCCAAGGAAGCTTTCCATGGGGCTATGCTGGAGTCAGAGGCGTCGTCCGACCCCAGCATTGCCCCATGGAAAGCAACCTTTTTTTCCTTGGGGTGATCCTGGGGTCGGAGGAGTGCTCCGACCCCAGGATCGCCCCAAGGAAGCTTTCCATGGGGCGATGCTGGAGTCGGAGGCGTCCTCCGACCCCAGCATTGCCCCATGGAAAGCAACCTTTTTTTCCTTGGGGTGATCCTGGGGTCGAAGGAGTGCTCCGACCCCAGGATCGCCCCAAGGAAGCTTTCCATGGGGCTATGCTGGAGTCAGAGGCGTCGTCCGACCCCAGCATTGCCCCATGGAAAGCAACCTTTTTTTCCTTGGGGTGATCCTGGGGTCGGAGGAGTGCTCCGACCCCAGGATCGCCCCAAGGAAGCTTTCCATGGGGCGATGCTGGAGTCGGAGGCGTCGTCCGACCCCAGCATTGCCCCATGGAAAGCAACCTTTTTTTCCTTGGGGTGATCCTGGGGTCGGAGGAGTGCTCCGACCCCAGGATCGCCCCAAGGAAGCTTTCCATGGGGCTATGCTGGAGTCAGAGGCGTCGTCCGACCCCAGCATTGCCCCATGGAAAGCAACCTTTTTTTCCTTGGGGTGATCCTGGGGTCGGAGGAGTGCTCCGACCCCAGGATCGCCCCAAGGAAGCTTTCCATGGGGCGATGCTGGAGTCGGAGGCGTCGTCCGACCCCAGCATTGCCCCATGGAAAGCAACCTTTTTTTCCTTGGGGTGATCCTGGGGTCGGAGGAGTGCTCCGACCCCAGCATGGTCCCAGGGAAAGCAACGCTCCTTCCCCCTGCGTCCTCGGTGGTTCAATGGGCTGCTCAGCCTCCGATCCCAGGAGCAGCCCGACCCAGGAGCAGCCCATTGAACCACCGAGGACGAGCTGCGGCCTTGGAGGGGAGCTACATTCGGCCTATTAGGCGCACCAACTTCCCCACCGTCATTTTGGGGAAGAAAAAGTGCGTGTAATATGCCGAAAAATACGGTACTAGAAACCACTGGGCTACTCACACATCCTCATGGGAAACTCTTCTATTCTAAATGAGGCATTTTATGGTCATGTGAGAACAGCAATAAATCACTTTAAATTTGTTTTTCGAGGGCAAGCATGATCCATGAAGGCAAGCTTTTAGGTAGGCTGTGAGTTGGATCATCAAGTCCAGTTGGTTCACACTGGTCAATGTGGTACTTGACACCAGAATTCACCTTCCTCAGAACAAATACAGGTCAAGACTCCTCATCCAGAATGCTGAATCCAAAATATTTCAAAACCCAAAACTTTTGTCATGGGTGGATGAGATAGTGGCATCTTTGCTTTCTGATAGTTCAGTGTACACAAACTTTGTTTCATGCATAAAAATATTGAAAATATTGTATACAAATACCTTCAGGCTCTGTGTATATGAAACATAAATGATTTTGTGTTTAGACTTAGGTCCCATCTCAAGGGATTCCTTCATGTATGTATATGCAAATATAGGTATTCCAAAATCTATCTATCTATCTATCTATCTATCTATCTATCTATCTATCCAAAAGCCAAAACACCTCTGGTCCCAAGCATTTCAGGTAAGAGAAACTCAACCTGTATTATTTTTCCTTCTCTCTCTCTCTCTTTAAAGCTTGTTTCCAGCCCTTCTTGCTTCAAAATATGTTTGAAAAATGGAGGCTAGGCAGGTCCTTTCCCTGCTTTCTTTTCAGGCAAAGACCTTTTTGTTTTGTTGTTCTTCAAGACACACAACAGCAACAAACAACATGTCCAACATGATAACTATATCACTAACTACATTATCAGAGGCAACATCTCTCTCAGTGCCTGCTACTAAGGAACAGAGGCAGGAGGGTGCTACTGGGCTGCTCACATCCTGCTTGTGGATTTTCCATAGGCAACTGGTTAGATACCTTGGAAACACAATGCTGGACTAGAGAAGCCAGGTTCCTCAACCTTGTGTGCCTTCCAAGTCACTGTGAACTTATGATGACCCCATGGATTTCATAGGGTTTTCTTAGGCAGGAAATATTTAGTTGTTGTTTTACCATTCCTTTCTCTGAAATATAGCCTACAGCACCCAGTATTTGTTGATGTTCTCCCATCCAAGTACTCCCCCTGGCTGAACCTGCTTAGCTTCCAAGATCAGACAGGATCTGGTGCCTCTAGGGCAGGGGTCAGCAAACTATGCCCCGTGGTCCGAACCCGGCCCGCTGAGGCCTTCCAACCGGCCCCTGACCGGTCCTGCCACCGCCACCTTTCTCTGGCGCGCAACTCCGGGGCGCCATTTTGTTTTCCAAAATAGTGCCCAGAGTCTTGCATGACCTTTCCCGTCCTGCGCCGTGATGGGAAAGGTCGAGCGAGACTCCGGGCGCCATTTTGGAACACAAAATGGTGCCCCGGAGGGGGTCCCCAGCAGCCACACAGGGCCTCTCTGAGGCCCGGTGCGGCCGCAGGGGACCCCCAGGATGGCTCCAGTGGCCGCGCAGGGCCTCCCAGAGGCCCGGTGCGGCTGCGGGGGACCCCCAGGATGGCTCAGGCGGCCACACAGGGCCTCTCCAAGCCCCAGCGCGCTCGTCGGAGCCCTTCTGGGGGTCCCCCATGGCTGCGCAGGGCCTCTCTGAGACCCGTTGGTGTCGCCAGAACCCTCCTGGGGGACCCCCGCAGCCGAGCCGAGCCTCTGGGGGACCCCAGTGGCCCCGCCGGGCCTCTCCGAGTCCTGTTGCCGTCGTCGGAGCCCTCCTGGGAGACCCCTGCAGCCACGACGAGCTTCTCTGAGGCCCATTGCGGTCACCAGGGCCCTCCTGGGGGTCCCCTGCAGCCATGCTGGGCAAACTTTGGGGTTCCTCGGAACATTGGAGGGCCGGAGAAAAAAAACCGTGGGGATTTGTTTTGTTTTGTTTTACTCCGGCCCTCCGACATTCCGAGGAACCCCGAACCAGCCCCCTGGCTCAAAAAGTTTGCCAACCCCTGCTCTAGGGTCTACAATTCTCCTCCTCCTCACCAATGTAGCCAGCCTGTTAGCCTGTTATCTTGAGAATTATAAAATCTATAATCATATTTGAAAGGTGCCCAGTTGAAAACAGGCAAATCAGGGTTTTTGCCTGATCCAACATACAGTGCAACCATACTGCAGAATTTAAGCACTCTGACCCCACTTTAACTGCCATGACTAATTCTACAGAATCCTGGGATTTGTTGTGTGGTACAGGATTGGAGCCAAAATTATACACAAGGCTAGAGGAGTTTACAGGGATGATGTAAATTTCTTCAGTGTGTCCAATTTGAACAGGCATACAATGCAGCTTTACTTGGAAACACAATTTAGAATACTCTGCGGTGGGACACAGCACTTTCAACCACTTAGTGCAGAGCATACACAACCCTGACAGTGATCCCCCTTTCAGATGTGTCTTGTACAGATTAGCAAAAGCTTAGTTGAAAGCTTGTGTGCCTTTAAGGCAGGGGTAAGCAACCTTTCCCCTTTAAGGGCCGAGGGACTTCAGCTCCCAGAAGCCTCAGCCATGTTGGCCAATAGTCCCATGTTGCTTCTGGGATTCTGGGAGCTGAAGTCCCTCGGCCCTTAAAGAGGAAAAGTTGCCTACCCCTGCTTTAAGGGATCAGACATTTGCTTCTCACAAATCAATAAGTGGAGCTGCACAGGTAGAAAGAGCAGCCAAGAAAGTCAACTCCAATAGCTTAGTATAAAGCACAGGATAGATTATTGTCTCAGAGTGGTTGTCCTCAACCATGGATAAAAGCAGAGCTCCCTCTACAATTGAACTACCATATTTTCCGTCATATAAGATAACTGGACGTATAAGACGACCTCCAACTTTTCCAGTTAAAATATAGAGTTTGAGATATACTTGCCGTATAAAGTTTATAACTTTAAGTTTGAAACTGGCTTCATATTTCTTTCTTCTTGCTGGTGGGGCCATGATGGGGTTTTGACTGTTGGACATTTGTATACTGTACTGTATGTACTGGTGCTATACTGTATGAATAGGTACAGATACTGGTGGTACCTAGTATACAACAACTAGCCAATCATGGCAAGCGATGTACCTTACCAGCGATGGGCTGGTTGTTGTATCCTATAACCTCCTTCTCTGCCTCTCAGATCTTGCACATGAACACCTGGTGAGTGGATTTTCTTCTACCGTACTTGTACAGCACCGCCCTTGCTGTTTTCATACGGTCGCCACATATGGCGGGGATGCAGCTGTGGCCATTTTGGAGCTCCCCCCAACTATCTGCAGCGACCGCAGATTCTCAAGTCCAGCTCGGAAGTATTAGCACCCACCCTATAAGACAACACCTGGCATATAAGACGACCACCGACTTTTGAGAAGATTTTCCTGTGTTATAAAGTCGTCTTATACTACAGAAAATATGGTAATGTAAAAAGTAGCATAAGTTCCCTGTTGGTTCTCACCTGGATCATGGAAACACAGTCATAAGGGTAGCAGAACAAGACGCCTGTGCTTTTCTTGAAAAAACAAAACTTAATTTAAAATGGTTCTCAACCTTGCATATCCAGCTCTGTTGTTGCTGCTGTTGCTGTCCCTTCAAGTCCTTTTTGACTTATGGCAGCCCTAAGGCAAATCTATCATTGGGTTTTCTTGGCAAGGTTTGCCTTTGCCTTCCTACTAAGACAGTGTGATTTACCAAAGTCACCTGGTGGGTTTTCAGGGCTGAGTGGGCCTTGAAACCTTGCTCTCTGGGTCCAATCTAATTCAAACCACTATACCATACTGCCTCTGCACATCCAGCAGCAGCCATCCAAATTCATTTGTGCAGAGTCTGTCCTTATTTGCATCTGAGCATCCTCTGAAACACCTCCTAGTCCAGAAGGCATCAAACCTTGCAACAGAGTGGAGTTTCCTCATTTGTGTGCATTATGTGTGCACACATGTGAGCATACACACACAAGCAGAACAAAACATAGCTTCCAGACCAGTCTGCACAGAAGGCATAGAACAGAGGGGCCCTGGTGGTCCACGATGCAATAAATAGATGTATAAAACAAGTTACATTTTCCTCCTCTAACCCAATCAGGGCTCTAGCAAAAATTAATTGAGCAGTGGCTACAAAAAATTCACATCTCCCTGGAAACTTCCTTCCTAGGTATGTATAAGGACTCTGGTATTACATCAGTGTTGGCTCTTGTAAGGTAATACATTAATGCCATTGTTTTCCTTGACATCTGTCCAAGTTCCTCAACTTGAGAATAAACATTTTGGTATGTCAAAGAGCACTTCCCAAATTTTCTCTGAACAACAACTATTTTTAATTATTCTACTCTTGCCTCTCTTTTCCTTCCTAACACTGTTGGTACCTTTAAAAACAAGCAAATCCTGGAAAGCAAAAGCAACAGCCCCAACAATGACCTGCTTTTTTTTTAATGCTTTTAAGAGTTGGCCATCACTATGTTAAAGTTCACAAACAACAAAAACTAAACAATGCTGGTACTCTGTACAGCTGCCATACAATCCAGCAACTGCCAGACCTTAGTTATTAAGAGCTCCTTTCATCAACTTTTCCCAGCATGGTAGAATTCAAAGATAGAGTCTGCAGAATCAGTATGTAGAGAGATCTTGTAGCACCTTTGAGACTAACTGAAAGACGTTGGCAGCATAAGCTTTCGTAGACTAAAGTCTACTTCCTCAGATGCATCAGATGCTGGTACTCTGTACAGCTGCCATACAATCCAGCAACTGCCAGACCTTAGTTATTAAGAGCTCCTTTTGGGAAGATGCATCTGAGGAAGTAGACCGAAGTCTATGAAAGCTCATGCTGCCAACTTCTTTCTTTCAGTTAGGGGGGTTGCAGATTGCCAGAAATAGTGCAAATTGAGTCCACTTTTAGGGTTAGGGTTAGTGCTAGGGAATCATGGGAATTGTTGTTGTTTTTTCTGAGACATTGAGCCTTTTCTGTCAGAGAGCTCTGGTGCCACAATAAAGTACAGTTCCCATGATTCCCTAACCCCAACCCTAACCCTAAAAGTGGACTCAATTTGCACTATTTCTGGCAATCTGCAATCCCCCATAGTCTCAAAGGTGCTACAAGATCTCTCTACATACTGTTCCCAACATGTTGCTTTTGCACTGAAAAAAATTGCCCAAAAGGGGATAATGAGCAGGTGAACAGCTCCGCAACTAGGCAGGGTAAAAGGCTGTGATCCACTGGCCACTTATTTGGGAATGAACTGATCAGGTATGCATTGGTTCAGACTGCCAAAAATGGAGCAGGGTGGTAAGAGGAAAATCCTTGCTCTTGTTCTCCAGTTCCTTAATTAGCTTCATGTGTTAACATTACTTTCCTCAAACCAACATCCTTCCTGAAATAATTATACCATTTATGATGCTGTTATGAAAAAAAAGAGGTCTTTCAGTCCTCCCCCTCCACTAGTAAAAACTACACCACAAAACACAAAACAGAAGGTGAAAGGGGTATGTGGGGTGTGCGTGTGTATGTCAGGCGTTCAAAGAAGTCAATCCAAACGTTCACAGTGGCGTGGAGGAGGCTGGATCCCCTCCTGCAAGCTAAATGAGTGGAACAACCATCTGACTTGCGGTTTTTCCCCTTCATGTCATCTCTGTACTTCCCACAAATATGCAACCATGGGCAAGAAAAGGAGATTGGAAAAGCTCGGTTGCCTAGCTAATGTAGCAGCAAAGGTCCTTGTAAGAAAGAAAGAAGCTGGGAGCATGATCTTTCCTAGACTTGAGCCTACTTCCTCAAAGAGTTCATGGGGTGGACTTTCCACAAACAGTCCTATAGGTAAGAAAGAAAGAAGCTTAGGTAAGATGGCATAAACTGTACTTATGCCAAAGTGCTGCAGAAAGAAATGAGAAACAGTCCACATTAACCTCATCAGTAACCAGACTGTTCTATAGAAATCCTTGTGTTCATCAAACAGCCCTATAGGTCTGAAAGAAAGCAGCTTAGGTAGGATGGCAAAAACTGTACTTATGCCAAAGTGCTGCGGAAAGAAATGAGAAACAGTCCACATTATCCTCATCAATGATCAGACTGTTCTATAGAAACCCTTGTGTTCATCAGGCAAAAGCCAAGCGACAAAGTGCTTCAATCAAAACAAAAGTAGGTAGTGGCTCAGCTATACTTTGTATTAGGTCCAGTACAAACAGGCCTAATTTTGAAGGGACCATACAACAGAAAAACTACAACGCCTAACTTTTGTCTTCCCTCAGAGTTTTCTTTCTTCCCAACTTACACAGGGAAGGGGAAAGTTGCTAACTACCAAGGCTGCAGAAAAAGCCTCTCCTTCCAAGAGGGAGGAGGACCTGTGCAAAAGGTTCACAACCTCCTTCCCAGCGACCCAGCCATGAAGGGGGTCTCCAGACCCAAACAATGCCCTCCCTCCTTCTGTCTTTCATTTTCTACCCTGGAAAGAGCCCAGCAGGCGGCAAAGCCATAAACCCAAGGGCAGATTTATCTCCCTGCTTTGGACATTGCAGACAGATGGGGAAGGGAAAGGGGAAGAGATCCTTCCAGCAGCAGCGAAACCCAAACTCGCTCCACCTTTGACCAACTATCTAAGTGCATCCGCACTGGGGAGGTATTCCGATTCGACACCAATTGAGCTCGAACAGGATTATTTCTCCAGTGCAGATGCAACCCAGATTTCCACACATATTGGAAGCTGTTCCCCATCTGCAAACTTTGGTGCCTTCTCTCAGCGGGAAAGAGCAAAAAGGCCTAGGGCTGGTTTCATTCAGGGTGTGTAATTTGAAAGACACACCGCCTGTTTCCCAGGCTCTTTAAATCAGAAAACGCCTTTCATCCCCTGTTGCCAAACCTGTTTGTAGGATCCCAGTTAGATACGTGTATATATGCATACACTTTTTATATATAAAAAAGTTTGTATATATAAAATCCTGTTTGTAGGATCCCAGTTAGATATGTGTATATATGTATACACTTTTTTTATATAAAAAAGTTTGTATATATAAAATCCTGTTTGTAGGATCCCATGTGTATATATATACACATATATATACACATATACACATATATATACACACTAAGTGTGTGTGTGTATATACACACACACACACACACACATACACTTTTTATATATAAAAAAGTTTGTATATATAAAATCCTGTTTGTAGGATCTCAGCTTTATACATCCTGTTTATAGGATCCTGGGTGTAGGATCTCAGTTGTCTATCTACAGAGAGAGAGGTGTCATAAGCCCGACTTTTTGCTGCAAAGGCGCTTGTCTTTTTCTCCCACAGCCCCATGGTCAAAGAAATACCCAGAAGGCTGGGATTTGGGATGATCAAAGTTGAACTTTGAAAGGAGGCAAGCCTGGAGGGTGCATATATTTGCTTGGCAGTCAATTCCACTGAAATCAACAAGAGAACAACTGAGAGTCCTGAGTTCTTTTGGGGTGAAGGGGGGGGTTAACACATTGGATCACTGCTGCACGAATCATCAGCCAAGACAGACGACTATATATATATATATACACCCACCTATACAATGTTTAACTGTCTTTTACATATTTTAGTTTTCAGGCATCTGGTAATAGCTGAACTCTCCTCCACAAAAGGACCCACTTCAAACCCACCCAACCACAGGTAAGACAGAGTTGTACACCACCACCCTCACTTCTCTACTTTACGTAAAGAGATCTTGTAGCACTTTTGGGACTAAAGGAAAGTTGGGAGCATCAGCTTTGGCAGAGTTGAGCCTACTTCATCAAAGGCACAAAGTGGGGTGGAGACTCCAGAAAGAGACCTACAGGTCTGAAAAAAAGAAGCTGGTAGGATGAGCTTTCCTAAACTTGAGCCTACTTCCTCAGAGGCTACTTATTCATGGAGTGGATTCTCCACAGATAGACCTATAGATCTGAAAGAAAAAAACTGGTAGGATGAGCTTGAAGACTACTTCCTCGGGGTATAGGGTGCAGTTAAGGGTCAAGAGAGAAACCTCTAGGTCTAAACTAATCCATGTGGTAGGATAAGGTTTCTTAGACTTAAACCTACTTCTTCATGGGGTGGACTCTCCCCAGACAGACCTATAGGTCTGAAAGAAAGAAACTGCTACCAATTTTCTTTTAGACCTATAGGCCTGTCTATGGATGAGCTTTGGTAGACTTGAAGCCTACTTCCTCAGAGGCATGGGGTGGAGTGGAGAGTCCAGAGAGACACCTACAGATCTGAAATAAAGAAGCTGGTGGGATGAACCTGCCTAAACTTGCACCTCCTTCCTCAGAGAGTCCATGGGGTGGATTCTCCAAACACATTCCTCTAAATGTGAAAGAAAGAAGCTGGGAGCATGAGCTTTCCTGCACTTACGCCTACTTCCTCAGAGTCCATGGGGTTGCCTCTCCCGAGTCAGACCTACAGAAAGAAAGCTGGTAGGATGAGCTTTTGCAGACTGGAGCCTACTTCCTCAGGAGGCATGGGGTGGACTTGAGAGTCCTTTCATTCTCTCAGACCTCCAGGTCTGTCTCTGGAGAGTCCACTCCACACACACACACACACACACACACACATGAGAAAGTCAGCTCAAGTCAAGGGAAAGCTCCTGCTCCCAGCGTTTTTCTCTCAGACTCCTTTGGACTCTCCACTCCACCCCATTTTGCTGTTGTTAACTGCCTTCGCTTCGGTCTTGACCCATGGTGACCCTCTGGATGAGAGATCTCCAGGCCCCCCTCCTCTCCTGCTCTGCCCAGCTCCTGCAAACTCTTATTCGTGGTCTCTTTAATAAAGTCCATCCATCTGGCATGTGGCCTTTCTCTCTTTCTACTTCCCTCCACCTTTTCCTAACATTATTGCCTTTTCCAAAGATGTGTCCAAAGTAGGACAATTCTAAGGGCGGTTGCAGACTGCCAGAAATAGTGCAAATTGAGTCCACTTTTAGGGTTAGGGAATCATGGGAACTGTATTTTATTGTGGCACCAGAGCTCTCTGACAGAGAAGGCTCAATGTCTCAGAAGAAAAAGAAAAAAAAACACAATTCCCATGATTCCCCAGCACTAACCCTAACCCTTAAAGTGGACTCAATTTGCACTATTTCTGGCAGTCTGCAACTCCCCTAAGTCTTGTCATCTTGGCTTCTAGGGATATATATATATATATATATATCCCTAGAAGCCAAGATGACAAGACTTAGACTGTCCTACTTTGGACACATCGTTGGAATATACACACACACACACACACACACATATATATATCTGTCTTGATCTTTTTCACCCCATGCCTCTGGGGAAGTCGGCTCAAGTCTACCGAACCTCACATCCTTCCAGCTTCTTAGTCTCAAAGGGGGCTGCCAGGTCCCTTTCCATAGATGACTATGGAAGACGGCTATATGCCTTTCAAGCCTCTGGGTCTGCAGGCAATGAATGGAGAGCCCTGGACTTACCACCCGCCTTCCAAAAAGGCGCCCTTCTTCTTTCTTTCCTTGTCTCAGGTCCCAGAGAGAGTGGAGTAAAATCCTCAGAGTCGGGAAGGATGCGGCCCTGAGCGCGGACTCCTCTGCGGTTCCCCCGCGTCTCCTCGGCTTTTGGGGGGCCCTAGACCCCAGGAAAGTCCCCTTCCTTCCCCAGCGGCCGGAGTAAGGAGAAGGAAGGGCGGCTGGAGGGGAGACTGTCCTTCCCAGCCTTGCCTCCCTCCGACTTCCCGCAGGAGGGCGGTGGAAAGGGAAGCCCTGCCTTTGCCTTTGCCTTTGCCTTTGCCTTTGCCTTGCCTTGCCCTGCCCTCGACCGGCCCACTCCACACCGCCGTCCCCCTTTTCCCCTCCCAAACCCTCTGGAGTCAATGGAGGCGGCAGTGTGGGGTGTGTATGTGTGTGTAAGTTGTGGGAAAGAGGCTGGAGAGCCTGAGGGGGGAAAGCCCCAGCCCCAGCCCCAGCCCCAGAGAGGGAAAGAGGCAACTTGGTGCGCCTCAGAAAAGTAGGGAGAGAAGTCTCTTTGGGAGGCAGGGTGGCCAGCTCTCCTCACCTCCAAGGAGCAACACCAGGCACTGCAAAGAAAAGTATTCCAGACAAACATGTAGGACCTGACCAAAGAAAAAGCTGCAAAACACTCCCAGAAATGTCAATTCGCGCTTCTTATTAGTGCTGCTCCCAATGGACATTCCTCCTGCACAGAAAGTGGAAATGAAGGATATGTCCTGGCTTCCCAGGTCTCCTCAGGCTTTCCCTCATTCCCAGAGGGACCAGATGTTCTAACTACAAAGGAGGAGAAGGCACTGCAAAATGGAAGGTATCCCAGAAAAGGGGGAAAAATGGAGGACCTGACCAAAGAAAAAGCTGCAAAACACTCCCAGAAATATCAATTCATGCTTCTTAGTGCTGCTCCGACTGGACATTCCGACTGGACAGAAGGTTGAAATGGAGGACATGTCCTAGAAAAGGGTCACCCTGTCAATGTCATATAGTTAAACAGAGCTCTCATGTCACCCCTTAACTTTCTTTTCTCCAGGCTAAACCTACCCAGCTCCCTAGGTCTCTCCTCATGGAGCATGGCTTCCATACTTTCTGGCTTCCCAGGTCCCCTCAGGCATTCCCAGGGTGACCAGATGTCCTAACCTCAAAGAGGACAAGGCACTGCAAAATGGAGGGTATTCCAGAAAAATGGAGGACATGACCAAAGAAAAGCTGCAAAACACTTCTAGAAATGTAAATTCATGCTTCTTAGCCATGCTGCAAATGGAGCACATTCTGGAATTCCTCCTGGACAGAAGGCTGGAGTGGAGGGCATGTCCTGGAAAAGGAGGATGTCCTGTCACCCTGATTTTATGGGAATGAGAGCTTGAGGAGGTAATAAGTACCCAAGTTGATGTGGGGGATTTTTTAAAAAGAGGGTGAGTTTGGAGCCCAAAGAACGAAAAGGGAAGGAATGGTGGAAAGAGGGCCATGAAGAGAGAAGACGTCTGGAGTTTTCTAGACTGGAGGGGGTTTATATTATACCACATGATGTGAAAATTCAATAATTCTGCTGCTAATTAGTTATGGTATTCAAGCACTGTGCAGTTTATAAAAAATGTGCACCACTGGAAGACCCATCACCTCAACATTGTATCAGGGGAAAGGTGTAAAATGCCATATATACCATAGTGTGAAAATACCATAGTGGTATGGCTAGTGGTTTGAGTGTTGGACCATGATTCTGAAGAACAGGGTTAAAATTCCTGCTTGGCATTGGAAATTCATCCGGTGACCTTGGGCAAGTCACACTCTCTCAGGCTCAGGGGAAGGCAAGGGTAAACCCCTCTGAAGAAACTCGCCAAGCAACCCCTGATAGGGTTGCCTTAGGGCCGCTAAAAGTGGAAAACAACTTTAACACACACATACTATATATATATATATATATATATATATATATATATATAATGGAGGATCTTTTGATATTCCTCCTGGACAGAAGGTTGAAATGGAGGACATGTCCTGGAAAAGGGTCTGGTCACCCTGTCAATATGTCCCTATATATATGTGTGTGTGTGTGTGTGTGTGTGTGAAATAGACCTGGCCACCTTGTCAATATGACATCCATATGGATGTCATATTGGACGTTTTCACACTACCCTCCTAAAGCCGGCTGGAGCCATTCCGGAACGGGTCGTGCCGCCGATTCCGGAATGGCTCCGCCGCCGAAAGGCTAATTCCTGTTGGACAGCCGGAATTACCTTTCCACCGCTGAAGCCGGAGTTAGCGTTGGTTCGGCCGGAGTGACGCCGGACTTAGGGCTCCGTGCATTTGAACACACGGAGCGAAAAGCCGGACGGACGCAGGGATGACACCGGAAGGGGCGGGGTTTGCCGCCGCGTGCGTCTGAACAACCGGGAAATGGAGCCGGCGTGAGGCCGGACGGAGGTAGGATTGCCTCCTCAAAAAGGCCCGTGTGAAAACGTCCATTGACAAGGTGGCCAGGTCTATTTCACAAGATCTGGGAAATCAAGGGAAATCAACCAAGGACTGGGGCAATCAATGACAATAAAAATAACACAATTCAAGACCAGGAAGGAATAAAAAGATATTGGATGCAATACATATAGGAATTATACAAAAGAGATGACAAATGAAAGACACATGGAATGAAGAGTCATATGAAAATGAACCCCAAATTCTAAAAAGTGAGGTGGAAACTGCAATAAGGGAAATAGTGAAAAACAAATCCCGAGGAACAGATGATATTCCAATTGAACTGCTGCAATCCACATTGACAGAATCAACTCAAGTGTCCGGGAAAGTAGCCAAACAAACAAATGGCTTGTAGAGCTAGTGTGAAGCAGCAGCTGAAGTCTCTGCTTCAAAGTGCAGAATTCCAAACACAAAGGGTTTTACCAGAAGAGTTGTCAAGCAAGCCGAGGTCCAGAGTATCAGATAAGCAGGTAGATCAGGCAGTCCAAAGGTCAAGGGTTCCAGAAAGTCAAGACAGGTCCAAAAAGCAAGGTCCAAGGAGCAACAGGAGACAGGGACAGAGTACTTTCCTCATGAAAGTCAGATATTCACTGGCACTGAAGCAGGCATTTGGCAACTCCTTAAATGAGCATGCTGCAGGCATTCAGGTACTTCTGATTACCTGCATGTTTCTGATAAAATCTCAGTGACCTTCAGAGGCAAGCCCTTTTGGCTCAATGCTGAGTGAAGGTAGGCATAGTCCCTTGATCCTCTTCCATGTCCAGAGACTCTGCTACCAGGAGACTTGGCTGCTGAGCCTCCTGAGATGCCACAAGCTCTGCTGCAGCAGGCACAGCAGAGCTAGGGCTGGGCTGAGGCTCCACAGTTGCAGGCTCAGGTCCCAGAGGAGATTCTGGTTCATCCTCCGAGTCCTCCTCCAGGCAGGGCATGACATCTAGTGCTAACCAACATATGTAAACAGCTATGGAAAATGAAATGATGGCCAACACATTGGAAGTGATCAATATACATTCTCTATCTGCAAAAAGGGAGACACAGGAGGCTGCAGCAACTATAGAACCATAGCACTTATCTCCCATGCAAGCAAAACCATGCTCAAAATTTGGCAACATAGACTCCAACCATACATGGAGAAGTCCAAGCAGGGTTCAGGAAAGGAAGAGGCACTAGGGATCACATTGCAAACATACGATGGTCAATGGAGTGCACCAGGGAATTCCAAAAGAAAATCAGCATGTACTTCATAGACTATAGCAAAACCTTTGACTGCATAGATCAGGGGTAGGCAACCTTTTTGAGCCGGGGGCCGGGTTGCTGTCCCTCAGACAATTGGGGGGCCGAAGCACCAAAAACAATCAAACAAACAAACAAACAAATAAAAATTTAAAATTTAAAAAAAAAATTTAAAAAAAAATATGCATGCACACTCTCTCAGCCCCAGAAAAGCCATGGCAAAGCCCTGTGGAAATTTTGCCAAGAAAACCCCAAGAACAAGTAATAACAACAATAATCAATATCATCATGGTGGGCGGCGGCGGCGGCGGGGGAGCAGCGGCCGTGGCAGGACCGGCCTGGGGCTGGTCCAAAGGCCTCGGGGGGGGGTGCATCCGGCCCCTGGGCCTTAGGTTGCCTACCCCTGGCATAGATCATGAAAGGCTACGGAATGTCCTTAAAGACATGGGGGCACTAACACATCTGATAGTCCTGATGAGGAATCTATACTCGGCAAGAGGCTACTGTCAGAACAGAACACAGAGAAACAGAATGGTTCCCAATTGACAAAGGAGTCAGACAAGGCTGCATCCTCTTACCCTATCTGTTCAACTTGTATGCAGAACATATTTTAAGAAAAACAGGCTTGGATACAGAAGAAGAAGGAGTGAAAATACAGAAGAAGGAGGAGTGATGGATGGACTCTATGAAGGAGGTCACTGGGTATTAAGGGATTGCAGGAATTAAGCAGAGCACTGGAGGACAGAGGGTCTTGGAGATGTCCCATCCATACGGTCTCCATGAGTCAAAATCCACTCGACGGCAGCTAACAGCAACAAATATATATATATATATATATATATATATATATAGGGATGTCATATTGACAAGGTGACATATAATATAGTGACATATAGTGTACATATGTGTGTGTGTGTAATATCAAACCGTGGGAGACAAAAAATAAATTAGGGCACACTGAGGCGCACTATGCTGGTGTGGATTTCTGAGAAAGTTTCTTTGACCTTCCAGAAAGGGCAGAAACGAAGAAACAAAGGGAGAAGTGTGGGATAGTGGTTAGCCACCCTGATGAAGTCTCTCTCTTCTCTGCGTTGTGGAGGGGATAAAGTGACCCAGGGAAAAAGGGCACTGGAAGAAAGGTGGGATACACTGTACTGTAGAAGCAACCTGAGTCTCTTTGAGGCACCGAGGGGCCGGCGGATGGGGAGGCAGGCAGGGGCTTGGGATTCCCCTTTGGAGTATTTGTGTGAAGGGAGAGGGGAAAACCAAAGCCAACTCCATGCTCCCCCCCACCCTGTAAGGAGAAGGATGCTTAGCCAAGCAATGACTATTGCCAAGCCAGCTCCTGCCTGAAAGAGGCGAGGCGCAATGGGACCCTCCCGGGGAAGGAAGGTCAGGCCCTGAGGGGGGAGGCCAAGAGGCCAAAGGGAGGGAGAAGGGAGTGTGGCAGACACAGGAAAGGGTTCAGACATGGAGCAAGACCTCCTCTCCTCTTCTTCCTTCCTCTCTTCTTCTTTTCCTCCTCCTCCCTCTCTTTTTCTCATCTTCTTCCTTCCTCTCTTCTTTTTTTCCTCCTCCTCCCTCTCTTTTCCTTTTCCTCCTCCTCTTCCCTCTTCTCTTCTTCTCCTCCTCCTCTTCCTCCTCCTCCTACTCCTCCCTCTCTTCATTGCTCTGTGCCTTGAGGCTCCAGGCTGCGCTTTATGAGCCCTTTGGAAGGGAGGGGGCGAGGGGACCAATTAGAGTCAGGACTCAATATGGTCCCGTGGGAAACCCAGGCCAGATCTGGAAGTACTAAGTCAGGGAATTTCCTCCCAGACACTTTTTGGCTCTGTGTGAGTGTGACACAGACACAACCAGCTCAGGATCTGTTGTTGTTTGTAATAGTCCTGTGTTTTTGGACTGTAACCCACTTTGAATCTCAAATTTTGGGGGAAAGAGGGATGTTGTTGTTGTTGTTAACTGCCCTCGAGTCGATTTCGACCCATGGCGACCCACATTTCCAAGACTCCCTGTCCTCCACTGCTTTGCTCAGGTCCTGCAAATTCATACCTGTGACCTCTTTAACAGAGCCTCTTTAAGATAGCTAGCATGAAGTTTTGCCTCTCTGCATCCTTCCACCTTTCCCAGCATTATTGTCTTTTCCAGAGTGAGTCGTGCCTTCTCAGATGTGGCCAAAAATGTGGCCAAAAATCATTTTGGCTTCCAGGGAGAGTTCTTGTTTGATCTGTCTTTTTGGCCATCCACAGTCTCCTCAGCACTCTTCTCCAGCACCACATCTCAAATGAATTAATGTTCCTCCTGTCCTCATTCCTCACTGTCCAGATCTCAAATCCCATACATTAAACATTCAGGGTTGTTGGCCATTTAGCAAACTTGCACAAGCTCTTAACTTAATAGTTGTTGCTATTATTTGACATTAAGTCAACTGCCGACTGACCTCCAAGGTCCCTGTTTCTCAAAACCCTGCTCAGATCTTGCAAGCTAAAAGCTGTGGCTTTCTTATTTGAATTAATCCACTTGTAATTTATTTATTTATTTTATATGTAACCCTTCTGGAGTGGGATTCAAGATGGCTCATAAAAAGAAATTTAGTTTTCCACTTTTCCTATCCCCTTCCACATCAGCAGAATTATTGCTTTTCCTCAGTTAGTTATGTTGTCTCATGATGTGTCCAAAGTATGATAGTCTCAGTTTAATGATTTTGGCCTATACTGATAGTTCAGGCTTGACTTGCTCTTGGAGAAATAAACTTTCTTTTTGTGCTCCATGATATCCATGCAATTCTCTTCCAGCACCAAATTTCAAATAAGTTGATCTTCTTTCTGTCATCTTTCTGCACAGTCCAGTTTCACAACCATATGTAGAAATCAGAAATACTGTGGCACTGATAATTCTGACTTTGGTATTTAATTTTTTTAATTTTACAGTTGAGGTGCTTATCTAGTTCCTTCATAGTTGCACTTTCAAGTGTTAGTCTTCTCGTTTCTTGACTATACTGTATTCTTCATTTTAATTAATTAATGGGTCAATGTATATATAGAACACCTTTAACTATTTTTATATCTTTATTACCGACCTTTTAGTTATGTCAGTTTTCAGTGGTCATTAGTTTTGTTTTCTTAATAGTAAATTGTAACCTTTCTTTTGTATTTTCTTCCCTAACTTTCATAATTAGTTTTTCTAAGTTGTTGTTGCCATTTTCTGCTAGTGGTGTCATCTGTATATCATACAAAGTTCTGCTAATCATCCTAACTGTATTATGGGAGCAACAGGCCTTAGGATATAGCAGACCTATGTTATGGGTCCAGTCCATTACACCCTATTTTTTGTTTGGTCAAGTACCTAAACTTTGTTGTTGGAGTGTGGAGTCCTTTGGCAAAACCTTCCTGCTGAATTGTTAGAGAGTTCTCTAAGCAGAAGGGTCAGTCTGATACCCCTTTCTCTACTTAGGAGAAAGCACTTTAGCTAAAAGCTAATGTTGCTTAGGGGCTGTGCAGACTGCCAGAAATAATGCAGCTTGAGACCACTTTAATTGCCCTGGCTCAGTGCTAGGGAATCAAGGGAATTGTAGTTTTTTCTGACGCATTGAGCCTTCTCTGTCAGAGAGCTCTGGTGCCACAATAAACTACAGTTCCCATGATTCCCTAGCACTGAGCCAGGGAAGTTAAAGTGGTCTCAAGCTGCATTACTTCTGGCAGTCTGCACAGGCCCAAAGTCTTTGAATCTCAGCCATAATACAGTATTATAGTTAACTATAAGTCCCACTGAGTTGAGCTTATTCCCTAATAAGTGTGTATGGATGCGCACACACACGCAAGTAGAGGAGCCCTGGTGGCGCAATGGTTAAATGTCTGTACTGCAGCCACTCTCCAATAGACCACAAGGTTGCGAGTTCAGTACTAGCCAGGGCTCAGGCTGGACTCAGGCCTGCATCCTTCTGAGGTCGCTAAAATGAGTATCCAACTGTTGGGAGGCAGTGAGCTTACAGTTATAAACCAGGAGTTGGCAACCTTTTTTGCCAGTGGGGCTGGGGGGGGGGGATGGCGCTGGTGGCCGGTGCGTGCGCTTTCATGCGCGCTCCCCCCGTGCACACGCATATGCACGACTCCCCACGCACACGCATATGCATGTTGGAAACCAACATGGCACCCTACGTCACGCGCGCATGCACACGACGGCAGGGCACCATTTTGGCGGCCGCGGGGGTCCCCCAGGAGGGCTACCTTGACCGCACCGGGCCTCGGAGGGGCCCAGCATGGCTGCGTCCCCCAGGAGGGCTCCCTTGACCGTGTCAGGCCTTGGAGAGGCCCAGCACGGCCATGGGGGTCCCCTAGGAGGGCTCCCTTGACCGCGCCAGGCCTCAGAGAGGCCCAGTACAGCCGCGGGGGTCCTCCGGGGTGCCATTTTGTGTTCCAAAATGGCACACCGAGTGTCGCACAACCTTTCCCATTGCGGGGCAGGACGGGAAAGGTTGTGCAAGACTCCGGGCGCTATTTTGGAACACAAAATGGCGCTCCGGAGGACCCCTGTGGCCGCAAAAGGCAGCAGCTGCAGTGGCGGCAGGACCGGGCAGGGGCCGGTTGGCAGGCCTCGGCGGGTTGGGTGCGGTCCGTGGGCCGTAGGTTGCCAACCCCTGGCTTAGACATCCCATAGCGCGATATGAAGCAGTATATAAATGAAGCTGCTTTGCTTTGCTTTGCTTAGTATTTGTAAAGACACTAGGAAAAAATTCAGACTTGGGCAGAGAAAGTACATAAATTCTCTTTCTGTGCCCCCTATGTTGCTGATTTGACGAGAGAGTGAAACTCAACTTAGAAATGGGCTGATTGACATTTACTACTGCAGTTTTTACATGACTGCATGTTTACTTCAATAACCACTAAATGACACAGTAACATAGTTATTTCTGCCATCCCTCATGCTATGCATCTTTCAGTTTGCAAAATAGACTAGACATGACAACTGTCTTAGCTTTGAAGATTTTTAAAAACATAAATTAATAAATGGCATTATTTACATTATATCAAGGTACTTTCTTTTCTATTTTTTACAATTCTGGAAAACCAGTTTAAATAATTACAAGCTTTGGTCCTTTTAAAATAATAAATTAAACCATGGTTCATTTAAATTTGAAGCTTTTCTAGGTTTATACCAACTAAATTATTTTCCTCACATTAATGTCTGTGTTACTTGATTTAATTTAAATATTATTTGCATGGCACTATTAGTGACTATCAGTGCAGTCCTATTATTACTTAGACATACATTCTATACATTCACTAGGACTTGCTATAAAGAAAATGTATATAGAATTGCAATCTAAATGTTTCAGGAGGAAGAGTATAATGAAAATGAATACTCTGTTTTCTGTGAAAACATTATGTGAAAGTTAAATAATTCTTATGTTAATTAGTTATGGTATTCAAACATTGTGCAGTCTTTTTAATGAGCACAGGGAAAAGATATAAAATACCAGAGTGTGAAGTGAGCCAGCATGGGTAGTGATTTGTGTGTTGGACTAGGACTCTGGAGACCAGGTTTCGAATCCCTGCTTGGCTATGGAAACCTACTGGGTGACCTTGGGTAAGTTGCACTCTCAGCCTCAGATGCAGGAAAATCTTGTCAAGTAAACCCTGTGATAGATTTGCTTTAGAGTTGCCACAAGCTGGAAATGACTTGAAGACACATAACGACAACAACCATAGTGTGAGTATTCTTTGCCTAAGAAAACTCTTATGAAATTCATGGCATTGACATAAGTAGGCAGGATATTTGAACACATGCCTGCGTGCACAAACACGCTCCATTTTTACAGCTGGAGGAATTGTGGAAGTGCCATAGCTGAATACAATGCATCTTAGATCCTGGAGAAAAGCATATATAATTTGTTCATATGTGAATTGCTCTCCTTGTGCTGTGGACTTTTTTCCAGAGCATCCTAGGCCAAGACAACTTGGGATGTCCAGACAGAGGTTGTGGCCAGAGATGCTGGAGAAAGACTGGAGTAGTACCTGTATTTGAGTCTTCTCAGTTGCAATAGAGAAGGATATCAAAGAATTATGGTTAGTTTCCAGTAACAAGAGGGACAGAAAGCATTTTCTTGTTTTAAATGTAATTTTATTTCATTAATTTCTATACCACCTTTCTCCTAACCTGGGACCCATGACAACTTACAATATAATTATCATTAATACTAAGTACAGTAAAAATTTTATAATCAAAATATTTAAAAAATTAAATAAAATGTTATTTAAAACACTAAAATACATTTAATATATAATATATAATAAAATAATAAAATTTGATTTCTATCCCGCCCCTCTACCTACTCAATTTAAAACATAGTAAAGAAGATAAGAGTACAGCACATGCCCTTAAAAGACCCTTCTACCTCAACCAGTTGACAGCCAAAGCCTTTTTTAAACAAAAAGGTCTTTGCCTGCCAGTAGAAACAGAGCAGAGAAGGAAGGGGCCAGCCAAACCTCCCATGGGAAGGAATTCCATATTGTGGGAGCAGCCACCAAGAAGGCTCTTGTGCTCTTTACCAGATGTGCCTCTGATATCCCAATGAATTACATCATTAGCTTAGGGCTTGTCTTCTCTGGCCAGAATGCTCTGGGCTGCCCCAGGAGTATTGTGCCCCTGAATGCTTACTGTTGCCTCTACTGTCTCCTGCAACAAGTGATGACTCTCTCTGCCACAGCTACCATCCCATTCAACCTCTGTCTATTGCCTGTTGCCATTGCCTGTTACAACAAGGTGCCCAGCTATGTTATCAATCCTGGGCTCCTCATTTGACTCATACCCACAGCAGCAGCCCCAGGTGGCTCACAGGGACCCTGTGGGATGGGAGCTACCCATTGTTGCTGCAGAGACAGCCAAAAATATGGAGTAAATGGTAAGTTTTTAAATTTGGTTTAAGGGGAGGAATTGCTAGATTGGGTGTGGGCATTGTGAAGTCTGTGCCCAATTCAGGGTTTGGGACCTCCTTCATGTTAACAGGATGCAGTGAGCCTGGGATGAATTCGAGTAAATAACCCATATACACAAACCTTTAGATTTCATAGTACAATTTTGCTATACTGTCCTGCTCTCTTTATTTCTCCTTTCTCCATTGCTTTGACAAGTCAGGAAGCCTGATAACTGAAGAGGAAAAGAAAAGTGCTGTCTCACTGCTGAACACTTGAAAGAATTCTGGAGGAGACAAATGGGAGTGTGCCCCTGATGGCTTCACAGCAGAAAACACAATGGTATGGAATATATTTTTAAATGGGGCGATCATCAGGACCAGGTTGAACAAATACTTCCATGCAGATTGCCTTGCTATATAGACAAATCAAATAACACATCCAATGGAAGCCATGTTGGCCATACAGCAAAGTAAAACAGTATCCAAAATTCACAAAACAATGTACCTTTATGGGACCAAACAAAATGCACGAAATACATGAGACAAGCTTTCAAAGCTCCACTGGCTTCTTCATCAAGCAAAGATGTTAAAAATCATTCATAAGAAAGAAAACAATGACAATTTTAGTGTCACAGGCCTACATTTTGCCAAGATGTTTTTGTTGGTCTCAGTTACAGTGGTATGGATAGGCATGTAGGCAAAGGCCACTCTTCCCTTTTGGCCATGTGGGCTCAGGGGAACAAAGAGCAGTAAAGTGCAACACAAAAAGAAATTTCCTTTGAGATCCAGGCTGCCCCTGTCCTGTGCGAGGCCATCCACTCCCTTCCTAGGCAAAGAAGATTTAATTTCTCAGGGACTCTCTGTGCTGTTGTATTTGGAAAACTTTTAGGTGCTGTTCAGGTAAAACATGCCAAATGTCGTTGTCCCAATGAAACAAAAGGGGGGTTGCAGACTGTCAAAAATAGTGTGAATTCAGTCCACTTTTAGGGTTAGGGTCAGTGCTAGGGAAACATGGGAATTGTTATTTTTCTGAGACATTGAACCTTCTTTGTCAGAGAAGTCTAGTGCCACAATAAAATACAGTCCCCATGATTCCCTAACCTTAACCCTAACCCTAAAAATGGACTGAATTCACACTATTTCTGACAGTCTGCAACCCCCCAAAGTTTTCCCTTTGCTGGAGATTGAAACCTCAAAGAGTTAAGTCCCAGTCCGTTTGCTCCTTCTTTAAGATTCCCCCGTTGCAGCTAAAATGCAGTATCCCCAAATCCAGAAAGCATAACCAGGAGTAGCCATGTTGGCCATACAGCAAAGTACAATAACATCAAAAATCGAAAACATAAGGCCTAAGCAGACTGCCAGAAATAGTGCACATTAAATTGAGGCACTGCCCTGGCTCAGTGCTAGGGAATCATGGGAACTGTATTTTTTTCTGGGACATTGAGCCTTCTCTGTGAGAGAGCTCTGGTGCCACAATAAATTACAGTTCCCATGATTCCCTAGCACTGAGCCAGGGCAGTGCCTCAATTTAATGTGCACTATTTCTGGCAGTCTGCTTAGGCCCATAGTGATATCTTTATGGGGACAACCAAAATACACAAAATACATGAGGCAAACTTTTGAAACTCCTCTGACAAACCAAATGTTAGTTTTGCAATATCCTTTCACAGATAACTCAGGCATTTTGGGCTACTTTAAAGAAGGTATGCCTAAATACCCTAACGGCACCAGATACCATTTGATCTTGGAAGCTGAGGAGGATCAGCCCTGATTAGGACTTGGATGGGAGTAGTAGTTGTTGTGTGCCTTCAAGACATTTCTGACTTATGGCGACCCTAAGGTGACCCAATCATGGGGGTTTCTTGGCAAATTTCTTCAGAGGGTGTTTGCCATTGCTATCCTCTGAGACTGAGAAAGTGTGACTTGCCCAAGGTCACCCATGGGTAAGCTGGGATTCAAACCCTGCTCTCCAGCATCCTAGTCTAGTCCTCAAACCACTACATGGAGACCGCCAATGTGTACCAGGTGCTGTAGACTAGATTTCAGAGGAAAGAATTAGTATTCTTTGCCTAAGAAAACCCTATGAAATTCTTGTGGTCACCATAACTTGATAAGTGACTTGAAGCTGTATGTGTGCATGCATGCACACGCAAACACACATGTCTTAGTTCCCTGCAATCACCATTGTAATCTGGGGAGGCTCTCCTTGATAATGTCATGTTGACCCATGCATCAAATAAAGGAGCCTTAAAAGAAGATTTACTGTCTTCTGATACCTTACTCACTGTGCTTTCATCGTCTATGTAACTAATCCTCTCAAAGGGTTATGTAGGGAGAAATATCTTTTGGCTAGTAATAGCAAAAGATGGAGAAGCACAAGTGCTGATTGGTTGCTGTATTGTAACATTCCACATCAATATATACACCAACAATGTTTTCAGATTCCATTGTCCCACTATTAACACCAAATAAGATAAGAAGTGAGCCCTTGCTTCTTAATGTTCTATTGAACTATAGAGAATTTTGAAGTCGAAAAGGAGGGTGTCAAACTAGGGATCCATCTTTAACTTTGCTAAGCTACTCAAAGTAGCCTTTGAGTGGCTGCTGCAATATTGATTCACGGCAGATGAAAATACTTGCTGGGCAAGGAAGCTGGAGAAATATACCAAATCCATCCATACCCACTAAAAGAAGTGCTGGAATGTGCAAATTTGATTTCACTGTTTAAAAACAATTATATATTGAACTGTTTGTTAGAGCTGTACAAAACACACTGCAGAAATTATCCGGTTTGAGACTGCTTTAACTGCCCTGGCTCAATGTTAGGGAATCCTGGGAATTGTAGTTTGTTGTGGTACCAAAGCTCTCTATAGAGAAGGCCAAGGTGATGAACAGACTGGCACTTTAGACTGGCTTGGGGGCAGAATGGGGGTGTGGCGATGGCACGCCAGCTGCCCCAACTCTGCTCCCACGTCATCCTCACGCCACGTGCCCACCACACAGTGGGAGGTGTCAGGGCGCTCCCTTGGTGCAGCATTCACACATGCTTTGCCAAAGGAGCACCGAAAAGTCGATGCCATCGCGGCAAGGATGGCTTTTTGCCGCTCTAAAAAGGAGCGCCATTTGCCAGCTCTTTTTAGAGTGGTAAAGCATCGGATTGGGGCCATGGTGTGCGGTTTCCACGGCCCCAATCCGCCAAGGGGCTATCTGTTTAGCTCCCAAATGTCTCATAAAACTAGTTTCCAGAATTCCTTAGCATTGAACCAGGGTAGCTAAAGCAGTCTCAAATTGGATTATTTCTGCAGTGTGTTTTGGACCATACTTGGAACTTAAATTAGCATGAACTATGAAAAATTGCATTATGTTGAACGTTAATGTAACTAGCTTCAGTTTTTCTGTTACAGAGAAATTGTAACATTTGCCAGGTGCCTCTCAATGTTGTTAAATTTAACTGCACTCATCTACAGAGAATTATGAAGTTGTAACTTAAGAAACTAAATAACTAAATTGGCTCTTCTCAGGCCAATTCTGACATAATGCTTTCCGCAACAATGGAATACTCACAGAGGAATATATGTGAGCATGGAATGCTACATGTCTGAGAAATCCACTTATGCTTTGCAGAAAGGATCTGTGAGCAGGAAATTAAATTCTTACCCTCTGTAGCAACGTTATGTGAAACAATCACAGGAGCTCTTGAGGACTCCATAGTAATAAACAGAGTGTTCATAATTACCTAATTGGTTTATTTCATGCTATGATCGAAGCAGAAACATGTTTTAACTCCTGCTGCTATGGGTTGTTATGTTGTGGTGTTACATTGTTCGTCTATATAAGAACTAGTACTACCTATGGACGTAGTCCCTCCTGTATAGATGCAGGTGTGCTCTTTAGTCCATCCCTGCTTGCTGATCCTTGGACATTTTTCAAAATGTAGTAACACTTACTTTCTGGTGGTCCATAACTATCTCTCAGGGATTCATAAAGCATCTACACATAGTCATAAATCTTGAGTTTTTCCTGCTCAGAATGCCTGGCTCCTAACCAAAGCAAGAAACAAACTTGACAATAGCAACTGAATTCATAGGTAACACAAATATATAGGTACATGTTCCAGCTGCATAGGTCTGATTTTCTAGAATAATGGCTGTCTGATCCGAGATGAGTTCTCATTTTGTTTTTATCACTGATTCCTTGTTATTGTTTTATCGTTTTATAGTATTGTTGTATTTTAACTTTTCCTTAGTTTAATTCTGTTTTAAGGGATGGGAGGGTTGGATTGTGGGACGAGGGGAAGTTTTAACTTTGTCTGTTTTTAAATGCTGTAACCAGCCCCAATTGCCGCGCAGAGGGGCGGGCTATAAATAAATTATTATTATTATTATTATTATTATTATTATTATTATTATTATTAACACATGTTAATAGTAATCATTCCAAAATGAAAGTATGTACAATTCAAACAATTGTATTATGGCATAAGTTTTATGAAGTCCATGAAAGTTTATGCTATAATAAATGCGCTCATTTTAAAATACCACAAGACCCTTTGTTTTTGTGTAAAGTATCTTACTTTGTTTGTGCCTGTATAAACCATTAAAAAGTAATTATATTACCACCCTCTTGTGATGAAGCAGGGATGGGAATTCTGCAGCCTTTCAGTTGTTACTGTACTGCAGCTCCCAGCATCCCTTACCTTGGGATGTGCTGGCCAGACTACTGGGAGTTGCAATTCACCAGTGTCTGGAGGGCCACATAACTATTCTGCTATAAAAGCAAATATGGTTAAATCAATTGAATGTAAATGATGGGAAATTTCTGGCTGATCTTCACTGGCCTATGCAGTTCTCTGTTTATATTTCAACTATGCAAACAACTCTCAAATGTACCTTTCTACATATAATTTTTATTAACTCCCCCCAATCCATAAATTTATGGTTGGATTAAAGTAGCAATTTAAGACAGCTGCACAGGTCAATTCCATGTATGTCAACTCAGAGGTAAGTCCTTTTGAGTTCTTTGGGGCTTGGTCACAGGTAAGTGGATACAGAACTTTGGGGCTTGGTCACAGGTAAGTGGATACAGAATAAAACTACACAATTACTTTTAACACAGGAGTGGGGATTGAGGGACTGTGCCCTTGCAAATATTTAGGGCTATAGTTTTCAGAAACCCTTACCATTGGTCAAAATGCCAAAATGTGACTGGCTTAGCTGTAGCTTCTTTCACTACTTAACAAGTAACTCTTTACGTCATCTGAAATGTCTCTCTTTTGTTCATCGGTTAGCAATATGTTGGGAATATTGTTGGTGTACTACATGGTACAACTATGCCAGTGTAGTTGTTGGTGGTAGGAATTCAAAAGACCATGGCACAGCAACCATGAAATAAAGCATTAGAAAAATAGGCTGCTTGGAGCCAGGAGATTATGGCTGGAATCCTGTTGGTGAGATAAACTGACATAACCTAGAAATATACACACATATTTTATTTTATGGACTTCTCATTTAACCACTACACCTTCTCACCTTCATGATACAAACTCCAACCCAGTGCCTTTTTACTCAGATATATGTCCTCTTATGTTCTTTTGAACTCTATCTACATGACCCGGAAAGATTCTGGAGCAGATCATTAAACAGAGAGTCTGTGAACATCTGGAAAGTAATTTCATAATCACAAAAAGTCAACATGGGTTTCAGAGAAACAGGTCATGCCAGACAAATCTGATCTCTTTTTTTTGATAAAATTACCAGCTTGGTAGATGAAGGGAATGCTGTGGATATAGTATATCTTGATTTCAGTAAGGCCTTTGACAAGGTTCCCCATGACATTCTTGCAAGCAAATTGGTAAAATGTGGGCTAGACAAAGTAACTGTTACATGGATTTGTAATTGGTTGACTGGTCGAACCCAAAGGGTGCTCAACAATGGCTCCTTTTCAACCTGGAAAGAAGTGACCAGTGGGGTGCCACAGGGCTCTGTCCTGGGCCCAGTGCTATTCAATATCTTTATTAATGACTTGGATGACGGTATTGGGGGCATAGTTATCAAATTTGCAGATGACACCAAATTAGGAGGAGTAGCTAATACCCCAGAGGACAGGATCAAAATTCAAAATGACTTGAACAGACTAGAAAGTTGGGCCAAAGCTAACAAAATGAAATTCAACACGGAGAAATGTAAGGTACTGCACTTAGGGCGGAAAAACGAAAAGTACAGATATACGATGGGGGACACCTGGCTGAATGAGACTACGTGTGAAAGGGATCTAGGAATCCAGGTGGACCACAAGTTGAACATGAGTCAACAGTGCGATGCAGCAGCTAAAAAGGCCAATGCAATTTTAGGCTGCATCAGTAGAAGTATAGCGTCTAGATCAAGAGAAGTAATAGTGCCACTCTATTCTGCTTTGGTCAGGCCTCACCTGGAATACTGTGTCCAGTTCTGGGCACCACAATTCAAAAAAGATGTGGAGAAACTGGAGCGTGTCCAAAGGAGGGCAACTAAAATGGTGAAGGGTCTGGAAACCAAGCCCTATGAGGAACGACTTAGGGAGCTGGGGATGTTTAGCCTGGAGAAGAGAAGGCTGAGAGGTGATATGATAGCCGTGTTTAAATATTTGAAGGGATGTCATATTGAGGAGGGAATAAGCTTGTTTTCTGCTGCTCCAGAGGCTAGGACCCGAAACAATGGATGTAAGCTCCAGAAAAAGAGATTCCACCTCAACATGAGGAGGAACTTCCTGACTGTAAGGGCGGTTCGACAGTGGAACACACTCCCTCGGAGAGTAGTGGAGTCTCCTTCCTTGGAGGTCTTTAAGCAGAGGCTGTATGGCCATCTGTCAGGGATGCTTTGATTGGGAGTTCCTGCATGGCAGGGGGTTGGACTGGATGGCCCTTGTGGTCTCTTCCAACTCTATGATTCTATGATTCTATGATTCTATGACCATTGTAATTAAACCAAAAAAAATTAATGTTATGTCAGCATATAGACATTTTGTTGTAATAGTATATGAACAAAATTAACTGCCAAAATAAATAATTTACTGGTATCCTTCACACACTCTAAGCCAGCTTAATATATCTATAACAAGGAAATTCAGACAGAGTTATCCCATGCAAAAATCAGGATGTTGAGCAAAAATAGCTTTTGTGCAACAGTGGAATGGAAAGTCTAGGGAAATTTACTTTACTGTAGTATGATAAAGTTATTGTTTCAGCTTAGGTCACTGACTGATGTGGCATAATTTTCCAGCTCTAATAATTGTAAACAGTTCCTTTATTTTATATTAATTTATATTACATATTATTTTCCCCCCACTAATGTTTTCCAGAAATTAATCATAAAGAACCAATACAGTTCTGTGGAAGACCTAAAAGTAAATGACTAATGCTGTCATATACCAAGAGAAAATATGGGATGTCAGGAAGTACAGGCAAAAAACAAAACCCTTCTGCTCATCAATATAATGAAACAGTGTTGAGTTTGCCAGGCTTATCCAAAATTATTTGGCTGAAAATGAAAGATTGAAACAGAAAAAGAACAATTTCTGGAAAGTATTGTAGACTTCTTTGGGAAAGTACAATGTCTGTTCAGAGGCCATAAATGCCTTCAAAAGGTTTGCACATCAGTTATAAAAAGATGAGTTGGAAGTGGTCTCCGTGAGATAATTCCCCATATCTCAGTTTGTTATGGTGATAAAAGAAACTGCTATTCCAGGTATCTTCTGTCAGGAATATAAAAAGATGATGGAACCAACTTCTTAAAAAGGCCTTCCAGAAATTGTACAATACTTGTACTTAACAAGTAAAACCACATCTCCTGCTACTGGTGATATTATCATGACTACTACTGTTATTTTTTTTTAATGTCCAATAGTTTTTCTTACTAACATTGAGAAAATTACTCAGGACTTAGTCCACTGCAAGCATTCCTGAAAATGACTCACTAAATACTGTGGGTCTTACTTTCCAGTAAGCATATATTGTCTATGTTTTTCTATATCATATTGTGAATTGCTGTGGCTACCTTGTTTCTCCTTAGAGAAATTGGGGTTTGTATTTTGAAAAATTTAAAATTAATTCAAAATGTTATGTCTCGAGGATTATGTTTAGGATCAGGATGATGAAAAAGAAATAATTTATACTGTTAATTATAAATTAATTCACAAACATATTAAATGAGCAGTCTGATCCAGAAATTGTTCTAGTAGACCATGCCATCAAAGTCTATTTTAGTAGTGTAAGATGAATAAGAATGGTGAGTTATTGAAATAACATCTGGAGTAGCTAAACCCTTCTGCAGCCCCTTATATATAGTGCTGTTGGCTGCCTCATGGTTTTTATGCACATGTTCTCAATTTCTGGATGGGCTGTAATTATGCCGGAAGTTGCTACATACCAAATACTAAACATCTGGGTGAAGAAATCTGTTACCCAATGAACAGCATTATGGTAGAGAAGACAAAGTAATATCTTCGAAAGGTAGAAATTCAGATTTAAGATTGGCTACCTCAGAGACTTGAGGAAGCTCTTAGGAAGAAAGTCGGAGACAAATAAATAATAGGTTTTTGTGGGTTTTTCAGGCTATGAGGCCGTGTTCTAGAAGAGTTTATTCCTGTCAGCTGTGAAAGCCTTCAACTACACAGATAAATAATAATTATTAATAATAAAAACTGGATTCATGAAATTGGGATGTAGGCAAAGTATCAGTTTGCTCTTGTGTGCCTTCAAGTAGTTTCTGACTTATGGTGACTCTAAGGTGAACCTACCACAGGGTTTTCTTGGCAAGTTTCTTCAGAGAAGGTTTGCCATTGCCTCTGAGGCTGAGAGTGTGTGACTTGCCCAAGGTCACCCTGTGGGTTTTATGTCCAATAGGAATTGGAACCCTATTCTCCAGAGTCATAGTCCAACACTCAAACCATTCTGGATCTCCAAAGTATCAGAGTCTTTCTTATTATACAAATTATTTGATCACAGTCTCAAACAAAGTATCAGTTTTAAAAATTTGTGAAACATTTTATTATGATTATTTTTTTTTTTTACATGAAACATCCAATACAACAGCCCTGGTGGCGCAGTGGTTAAATGCCTGTACTGCAGCCACTTACTCATAGACCACAAGGTTGCGAGTTCAATACCAGCCAGGGCTGAGGCTCGACTCAGGCCTGCATGCTTCCGAGGTCGCTAAAATGAGTACCCAGCTTGTTGGGGGGCAATCAGCTCACAGTTGTAAACCGCTTAGACATCCCATTGCGTGATATGAAGCGGTATATAAATAAGCTGCTTTGCTTTTTGCTTTTTTTTTTTTAACAATTTCAAATGGGACATAATACAAATCCAGTGATGGGCCCATTCATTATATCCTTTGCAATTAAAAATTACACAATACAAAGGTGGGGTACAAAACAAATTTGTCAATAATGAGGTCACTATCAATTAGCATTGATAATGGATAAGACCAATAATAAGAAGAATTTTTCATGTTGAGAGTGCTCCAAGATGGTGTGTAAAAATTATCACTTTTTATAATCATCATGGTACTACCTTTCTGTGGTGGTATGATTGCATGCTCCTGTAAGGCAAGAGACTATGCTGACAGTAGCAATGCTGTTGGTACGGTGTCCCAGGTCAGACAGGCTTTTGCTGATGAGCCAGAATGAATGTACCAAACAACTACTAGGCAGTAGCAGCAGTGTGTGAGTGTGTGTGTGTGTGTGAGAGAGAGAGAGAGAGAGAGAGAGAAAGAGAGAGAAAGAGAGAGAAAGAGAGAAAGAGACTAGCAGAGGATCCCTCAGAAACAATGGCAGCGGCACCATACCTAACACTTGTTAGTATTGCACAGAAATTACACGCAGTATTAATCTTTTCCCATGAAAACCCAAGGATGAGACAATCCAAAATGAAACAAGAGATAATGCCAGAAGATGACACTCTCAGGTTGGCAGACACTCAACAAGCTACTGGGATACAGCAGAGGACAACAATGAGTAATGCTGTGACTTGTGATGCAACTGGACTCAGGCCAAAAGAACTTCAGCTGTTGATGTGCTCAGAGGTGAAAGGAAAGTCCAAAGCTGCACAACACATATTATAGGAACATGGAATAGTTGGGATTATGAATTGTTATTATGGCAGAGAAACCATAAGAGATTAATTAAAGAGAAAATTGAAAGAGAGGAAGGATAAAAGAGCTACTTGAATGGAAATGACAAGATTAAATCATATGCTGCAGTAAATTGGTGAGACTGTTATTGTTTTAATTTGGGCTAAAATTTGCTTTATGTAGCTTCCACAGCCATGGGTGTATCCTTTTGTTTCTTTTGTAGTACAGTTAACACTCCGTATCCACGGATTTATTATCCACAGATTCAAGCATCCACAGCTTGAAAATATTTTAAAAATCTATAAATTCCAAATAACAAACCTTGATTTTGCCATTTTATATAAGGGACGCCATTTCACTGTGCCATTGTATTTAATGGGACTTGCGCATCCACAGATTTTGTTGTCCATGAGAGGTCCTGGAACCAAACTTCAGTGGATATCAAGGGCCCACTGTACAATCTGCTTTCTATCCTTTCCCACTCTTTATTATTATTATTATTATTATTATTATTATTACATATTCAGTATGTTGAAAAAATGTTCTCATGTTTATCAATCATGGTAATTATTGCTATCTTCTGTGGTCTTGTAGGACCATGCTTGTACTAATGCTCCTTGCTTTAACTGTAAAAAGTAAAAAGAATGTAACACAATGTAAGGAAGCAGAGACCTGTCTTTGAGAAACTGGAATGAGTTTGGAATTGAGAGAGATAAGAGTCGATAAGAGTGTGCATTCTGGGAGAGATAAGAGTCAATTTGATAGAGACAGAGTTGTGATCTCAGAGAGATGGGAAACCCAGCCAGGAGGGAGAAGTGACTCTAGGTTAGAGGAGCAAAAAAGAATAAAATATTCAAAAGTTCATGTATTATTTTACTGTGTTCCAATAAACCTAACTTATTGCTGTCCTTGTTTTAAAACTGCCTCTGGCTGTCTCTATGGAGCCTCTATCTGTCTCTATCAAGGAAGCAGGCAGTGCCTACTAATACAAACCCACCACAGCAACACAGCCAGAGGTCTACATTTAAGGGATCACCCTGAGGCTCAAGTGCCCAATCCAGGAAGGGATGGGGGGGAGGAGTGGGAAACAAGGGCTGAGGGAGTGGCAGAGTCCCAAGGGTTGGAACTGTGAGTCCAGCCTTGGGAAAGGGGTTTGTCACAGGTGGGTGATGTGATTAGACCCTGTGATGACATTTCCTGAGTAGATGTGTGGGAAGAATTGATATGATCTTGTACCTTTGTGGCAAGGTCTTGTACCCATTTACCCACCTGTGTTGTGTGTCTTTAAGTAAGTAGCTGAGATTGGGGGGCTGTCTCTAAGAAAGTAAAGGCCTGACACCAAGAGTCCTTCAGAGTGCGGCATTGCCCAGAATAGGTAGTAGTTCACTGATGATATGTGTGAGAGGTCTCAGTTGGGAGCTGTGTGTGACCACTAGTGAGGTTACGCCATTTCCAGCCTTTTATCTGTTCTGTAATAGATTAATCCTGGGTGCAAGTCTTGCCTTGTGGATTTGTTTTGTTTGTTTGCTTTTACTTCATATGGTGGGTAGTGTAGCTTGAGGAATGCTTCTTGTAATTCTATAAGTTTTGTGTCCCTGTCTTGTGGGTTTGAGCAGATGCTGTAGTGTGTTCAGGGTGGAAACTGGAAGCATATAAGTATGTGTGATGGGTCAATGGGTTTGGATTGCATAGCTGTATAGTGGTGTGCAGAAAGTGAACTTGTTCTATTAATAGTTCCAGGTTTAGGTACGGTGGAGGTTGTTGAAATACTGATGGAATGTCTTGATTCCTCTCTGTGAGTCCAAATTATAATGATAGCATCAGTGTACGCCAGGTAGAAGAAAAGAGAAGACAGGAAGATAGGAATATTGTATGGATTACTGTCTAGTAATCTTTACTGTTTAAGTGTGCGTTGAACATTTTAAATATGTAATATAAATACGCGTATAAACTGTTAGAAAACCCACTATTTATACTAATCTGTCTACAAACCTTGTGATATTTAATTCTTCTTGCAAGAGTAATCATATCATCTAAAGGATATGACATAGTGAAATAAACTGGCTTATAATTTTTTATCATGTAATAGGCAGTTTTAAAGATGGGACACTGGATAATATTGACAGTTTGAAATCCATCTAACCAGTAATCTCAGGATTCTGTGTCTCTCGTTTATAAGTCACCCATTCAATAAAGAAAAACAATGACAGCATGTCTAGGACAGTATTTCACATACCTTATGATGTTCTCATAATTTAGTTGTGTGTATCTAAATTTACTTTTACTTTTTTAAAACAAATGTTAAATGAAAATGACAAGCCTGTATAATACTTTCAAACATGAAAGCTTTAGAAGTGCTCACATCTTCAATTATATTAGCACTGATGGATGAATAAAGTGGAATAATTTCTAAACTAAACAATTCCTAGAAATAATACTGATCTGTTTCCTTTTACACATTTGGTAATATAGCCAGTAAGATAGAAGACAATTTGGACTTATTCCTAGGAAATGACTCATACATGAAAAATAAGCTAGTAGCTGGAGAATGTATTAAGACTAAGTTTTGAACCACTCACATGAAATGATGGCATACTCTGAATGCGGACTACTTTGCACAAATAGGTCATGACACTGTTTAGACAATTATGCCTTCTCTATGGTGCACAGACTTTTTTTTTTAAAAATATACAATGACAGAAATCAGTTTACAGCTGAGTCTGTAAACCTCTGGGCTTTTGCAGTTGTTGGTGTCAACATATCAAAGTGAAGTGTTTCAGTATTCAGCCTGATTTATCCGAATGTCACAGCAGATATAAAATGTTCACATTGTGCTGTTTACATAGTTTGAAAGATGATTCATATGTGACTGGATTTCACGTCATTCTGACATTAGAAATAATTGTTTGGGTACTGACATGGTTCTTTCCCATGCTAGTATTTTCTTGCACAACAGAAGTGATGCAGTTGGTGTGGGAAAGCTCTATTGTAATATTTAGGTAAGTTCAGAGTGGCCAATGCAGTGATAATAGACGCAAAGCTGATAATGCCATTCAAGCAGCTTCTTTGTAGCTTAGGGCCTTTACAGACTGCCAGAAATAATGCAACTTGAAGCCACTTTAACTGTCCTGACTCAGTGCTAGGGAATCATGGGAATTGTATTTTTTTCTGGGACATTGAGCCTTCTCTGTCAGAGAGCTCTGGTGCCACAATAAACTACAGTTCCCATGATTCCCTAGCACTGAGTCAGGGCAGTTAAAGTGGCCTCAAGCTGCATTATTTCTGGCTGTCTGTAAAGGCCCTTAGAGAGCTGAACATACCTATTCAGATATTCAGCTGATCGTACCAGTGGAAACTTGAGTATTTGATTTTTTTTTTTTTGAAAAAGCAATAAGTCGACTATGGAAATAGCTGCACAAACACGTGATCAATTTATAACTTCAGACTGCAAGCCAATAGATAGGGCAGCTGTTAGGCCCATTGATTTCAGTGGCTTAAAATATATTGAACTCTGTACTGGACTGTGAAGGAGATATTCTGGAATCCAGTCTGTAGAATTCAGAAGCAAATCTTTTGCAAAGGATTTCCCTCCCTCTTGTCCTGTTTTGGTCTCAGCACAAGACCAGACCCCCAGAAAGGGAACAGAGGAAGAGACAAAGCCTGAGAGAAACACAGGGAGAAGCATGGCTCACCAGCAAGGAAGTTGAAATAGTGAAGTCAGCTCAGTCCCAGTCATACACAGTCCAGCAGTAAATCCAGGCAATAGCCCAAAGGGAGATTCAAGAGTTTGGTCAATGAAGAGGGCAAGGTCTAAAACTATCAGGCAGCACAAAGAAGAACATAGGGCACAAATGTTGCTTCCATTATCCAAGGACAGGGGTAGGCAACCTTTCCCTTTAAGGGCCGAGGGACTTCAGCTCCCAGAATCCCAGGAGCTATTGGCCAACATGGGACTATTGGCCAACATGGCTGAGGCTTCTGGGAGCTGAAGTCCCTCGGCCCTTAAAGGGGAAAGGTTGCCTACCCCTGTCCAAGGAGGTCAGTTGTCAGCAACAACTTTCTGAGGGAAATGCAGGGATATTTATGGTGTGGCATCCTCCTGCAGATGCTGTTTGATGGCTAAGTGTTTTAGATATAAATGCATGGAATGTCTTCATTCCTCCTTCTCTTGAGCACGCTCTGCTGGAATAAGTACTGCCAGATCTGTGTCTCCATCTGCGTCTGGGTCCACGACAGAGGACTGTGGCTGCTGAGAGGTCTCCCCATCTGTCTCAGCCACTGCCATATCTCCCTGATGCACTTTCTCTCTGACTGAGTATTCACTGTCTGTGCCAGAGTCTGCACCAGGGTCCCGGAGGCAGGGCATGGCACCCCTCAACTAATTAATTTCTACTTTAAAATATATACGAGACTAACCTTTGCCACTCTCCACTGTAATAATAAATAATGTATTTTATTTCAGTACAATTCAGATTCTAAAACCATCTGTTGAAACTTTTAAGTGCTGCAAGATATTAATGGTATATACATTGGGAAATAATGGTGAATTTTTCTTTTTGTTCTGTCAGATCAGATTAATTTCATATGAATAAAAAATGTAGATTGTTCAAGACACAGAACAGAAAGTACTCCTAAAGTAAGTAATGGTTCCTTACAAAAGTGTGATCTTTTTCTATGTATTTATGGTGTTAAAAATTGATCCTGGGCCTACAATTGGGGAAGGCCAATGATATACTCATAAAAGAAATCTAGGTATTTGGAGGTTTAAACCATGATTGCTCTGTTGCAATACACTCTTTGTTGGGCTGTCTTTGAAGACTGGAAATCACTTTATTTATTTATTTATTTATTTATTTTATTTCCAGGATTTATATCCTGCCTTTCTCCCATAATGGGATTCAAGGCGGGTATATCTCATTCAGAATGCTATTACCAAACTGCTGATGTAGCTCATGAAATAAATTGGAATTTTTATTTGTGACATTTTTTCCCCTAGGTATTTAACCTTTTTCTTGGTTTAAAGCCATTTTTGTCAGTTAAAATAAAACAGTCTCGCTTTCTCATATTCTTTGGTAACACAACAGTTTTATCTTTATAAATCCAACTAAATCACTATAATATTTTAAATTATTCATCAAGATCTCAACAGTCTCCAAAGGATCTTCCATAAAAGAAAGAAATCACCAAATCATGAGCAAAAGCCCTCAGTTTAAACTGTTGTCCTTTAATATTGATACCTTTGATTATTTCTTCTTCCCTTGTAGTTCTATTTAAAACTTCCAAAACTAGCATAAAAAGTAGACAGAGGACAATCTTGTTTGGTTCACCTTGGAATATTACAAAACTGTCACTTCACTATTCATCAGGGTCTATACCTTTTGAATATCATACATCATTTTAATCCATAAAGCAAAATCTTTCCCAAAATCAATCTATTCCAATACAGCAACCATAAATGGCCAGTTCAGATTACCAAGCACTTCCTTTACATCTAAAAATATCAAGGCTGCTTGTTTCTCATTTTATTTATCCAAATATTCTAGATTAGCAAATACCTATTGTCTCACAGAAATCTCATTGTTAAAAGGCCTTATTGGTCTTCTTATATCAAATTCTGTAAGACCATCTTCATTTTCTTTGCCAAAACTTATAAAAATCTTATAATCATTATTCAATAAGGAAATAGGCCTGTAATTCTTAGGTCCTGCCAAGTGATGCTGGCATTACACCAAGTTACAGGTATCTTCCTAGACTTTAAAACTGAACTCAGCATTTGTTGTAATGACAAACGCAGTTGATTTTCCAGACATTTATAGTACTTTGCTAATAATCCACCAGGCCCTGGAGCTTTCCCTACATTTATTTTTTTAAATATTTCAGCCACAGTACTAGATGCATTAAATCTTGATCTTTGGCATCCTGTAACACAGGAGTAGGCAACCTTTCCCCTTTAAGGGCCGAGGGACTTCAGCTCCCAGAAGCCTCAGCCATGTTGGCCAATAGTCCCATGTTGGCCAATAGCTCCTGGGATTCTGGGAGCTGAAGTTTCTCGGCCCTTAAAGGGGAAAGGTTGCCTACCCCTGCTGTAACAGGTGGTCAATTCTGATAATTTAGGTAATCATTTATTTTCTCCAAATATATATTATTCTTCTCTTTTATATATATATCATAAAGAGAAGAATAATATTTATGAAAAATTTTCTTTACATTCCCATTATCTGTAGTCATCTTTGCCCATCTGGAATATTCAAAATTATTTTCTTCTCTTGTAATTTTTCCTTAATTTATAAACCAGCCATCTACTTATTCAAACTAGTGGTAAAAAAAAAAACCTCTTAACTGGATTGATGGATTTCAGTTATCTGTAATCAAAAAGGGTTGAAGGATTGTATTTGAGGTCTGAATGAAAATTTGATCAAGCATATAGCAGATGTATGGGGAAAATGAATTCCATGATATGGGGTAATTAAGAAAGGGATTTGAAATAGGACTTCTAATACTGAAATGTTTTCATAGAGATCTAAATGTATGGCCACTGCTGGAAATACTGCATAAAATTCTAGCGATTATCAATGGGTACTATTGTATAATCCTGGCTTCTATCATGATAATTATATGCTAGCTCTTGGATCTGAGATAGTGTGGCTCTAAAGAGGACTGCTGTCCCCATGCACTGTTTGTGGGCTTCCCACAGGCCTCTTATTTGCTACAATAAGAAACAGTGCTGGATATGCCTCTGATCTGATCTAGCAGGACTTGTGATATTATGTTTGGATTTTGCTCCTGCTGTTAGAGAGTTCCATCTAGAGAGTTATTGATAAAATATACTTTTCAATTTGATTAAAGAGCAGAACTTTAAAACTTCCCACAATCATTTTGAAATACTCATTTGTATCCTGCAATAAGAAATAGAGATATTTATTTATTTAAATTTGGAAGAAAGCAAAAGGAAAGTTAAACAAAATTGTCCCATGATTTTAAGGTTACTGTGCAGCACCTCAATTAATGTAACTTGACAACATATAAATGATAAACTAAGGAATTATGGACAATTAACCTCTCTCTCTCTCTCTCTCTATATATATATATATATATATATACACACACAAAAACTGCAGACTGATCAATTTTATTGTCATTGAAAAAAGTAAGCAATTCAAGGATTCCGTGTTTAAAAACATAGCATGGATGTACTTATAGATGGAAACTGATGGCCTTTTAGGAATTCATTTGGAGGAAGAAGACAGGAAATGTAATCAAACTGAAGAGAAAACTCAGATGTAATGCCCTGCTACTGTCAAGGTTGCACCTGTCTGTTGTATAAATAGAAAGTTACAGCTTGCACTCATATACAGTGCAGCTTTGATAATTCCTTTTTTAAATTTTTAAACACTGCCAAGCAGTAGACACAGCTGAAAGTTTTGAGCTTAAAAAGACCATAGTATAAGTCCAGTTCATTTTAATATGGCATCAACCAATACATTCATCACATATACAAAAGAACCATAAATGTAATGATTATGTGGTCAAGTTAAGTCTTTTGTGTACTGTTGACCTGGGTTGAGGTAAAGTAGAACTCAGATTCTAGCATATTGGCCATGCCATGGTGTGAAGAGTTCAGCAGCATGCATCAAACAAAGAATTAGGTGAGGGTGAGAGACATTACTGCACTAAAACATTATGGTTAACTGGACTCCATGATACATGGAGCACTATTGTTGCCTAAACCTGCATTTGCAGCAAGCTATTTCCATACAGTTTGCCATGAGCTGCTGCCTCATACTACTACTACTGTTGTTAATTTTTATATTTCTATACTATTCAAAATGGTGTGCAACACTCCCCATCATGAAAAACATATTAACATATTTAACATGAAATAATACATGGAAAAAATAATAAATTACAACACTTAAAAACAGAGACTCAAAACACAGTTCTCAAACTGGCCAAAACCATCAGTTTGGAAATGCCTTGGTAAAGAGGAGGCCTAATGTACATCACAAGTAGCATCTTCTAAACATCTTTGGGGATGGGTGGCAGTGGGGAAGCATTACAAACATTGAGAACCACCATGCAGAAGATTTTTTTTTTTTGTGTGTGGGGGTATTGTTATCATTTACTAGTCTTAGCTCAAGTAAATCCATTGAATCAGTAGGGTTTACATAACTGTTGATATAGCATTCAACAATTATTTCAATGGGTCTACTTCAGTTGGAAGTACCAACTGGATTTAGACCAAATTTAGGCCTAGAGGCATCTAGTGAAGCTTTGCTGAATAGATACCTGGGGATGTGATAGAGGCAGTGAAAGAAACCTTCTTTGCAGCCCTAACTACAGACCAGTAGGCATGACTGTGTGTGAGAGAGACATGGCATGGATTTAAATATAAAGATGTTGCTTGATTTATTGTGTGATTAGGAAGTCAGTGGCTGTTGAAAGTGGGGAGAGAATGGAGTGCTGAATTGGATGCTGATTGGTGGAATGTTTGTGGATGTTTGTATGGGACATTTGGAGAATGGCAGCTAAAGTTTGACTTAGATAAGCTTATAGCACAGCACTTAAGGAATGGGAATGGAAAGGAAAGGAACGGAATGGAATGGAACAGGGCAAAAATGCATGTTACTGGACAGGAGAACGCCACCAATGTCGCTGGGAGTCCCCCAGCTGTTCCTGGCAGCCAATTTTTGAAGGACGGTATTGGTATCGTTCTTCAAAATCAGCTGCCAGGAATGGCTGGGGAACGGCTTGGGGGCTCCCGGCGGCATTGGTGGCGTTCTCCTGTCCAGTAACATGTGTTTTTGCCCTGTTCCATTCTGTTCCATTCCTTCCCATTCCCATTCCTTAAGTGCCGTGCAATAAGCTTAAGAGTTTGAGTGAAGAGCTTAGCCTAGGGTTTGAGAAGAGCACAACTGGAAATGTGTTTGAGAGGAGAGAGTGTAGTATTTCAAATGTTTTATATATATAAAGTACTGTTTTATTTTTAACCTCTGTAAATAAAGCTTTGGTTTTTCTATACTTTTGGCCTCCAGAATTGCTATCATTCTGAAAGCTGGGTTTCAGACAAGGTCTCTGTGATAGCAGCACTGAAGATGGAAGGGTGGTGTGAAGGCATCCTATTTAGTAAGTTAAGTCTGAAGACCCTCACATTTGGCCACAACGATGGGATTACCTGAGAAGAATCCTCCCAGTTAGTGGTACAGGTGTGATTCTTGCATGGACACTTGTATTCAGTTATGGGATAAAGGGTGGAACCCTTGCACAAATGGTGGAAACCCCACATCTGGTGTAGGTATCAATGGAATATAAGCTTTCATTTGGTGGCAGTGGTGAGAGTACACAAGAGTAATTTTCACAGTGTGCTTTAACACATGTTCAGTCAATCTCATGCTCTAACACATATTCAATGAGACTTGTGCAATTTACCAGCCAGACAAGCTTCAGATTGCTTTACTGCCTAGGCCAGATTTCCCTAGAAAATCAGTGTGTGTGTGTGTGTGTGTGTGAGGGAGAGAGGGAGGATAATGGAATAGCTGGCTTGGCCTAAACATGTTAAAATTTGAGCAGCAAGTGTTACCAGCCACTTAGGATGCAAAAGTTGACACTTCCTCACAGCTGCTTTGAGTTGTTCATACACACTGTGATAATGGGATCTGTAACAACTGCTAATATACAACCTCTGGCCTTCAGACAAGAGACGTCTGTGCACATTGATGGCCAATGATGTAATCTGGGACAATTCACAAAACTCCAAACTACACTTGGGGACAATGGGAGCTTTCATGTTTCTTCCTTCTTAGTGTGCATGAGCCATTCTGGCCAATTTGCAGCTCTGGACTATGTCAGTCTTTATTTCTACCAAGCTGTGTCCAAAGGCTTGTTAATCCAGTTTTTAGTTCCCGTTGAGTATAAATGTGATTACTTGTAAATATAAGTGGAACATGTTCTCCCCATCCCACAAATTATTGTAACAGCCTTCAGTTCAATTCCCATATACCAAAATATATATACAAGCACTGTATGTAAAAGGATGATTCAGTTAATTGGTCCTTTGTCACTGCAGAGCCCCACAAAACAGAAACTCTACCAGGAGCCCCACTACACAATTACAGCACTATGATTTAACTTCAGCTGTCATGGTTCCATGCTATGGGATCCTGAGGTCTACAGACCACCAGAGCTTGCTGGTTGAGAATTTAAAATGCCCCTACCTAAACTGCAAATCCCATGATAGTTAAAATGGAATCATAGTGCTACAATTGTGTAGTGTGAGAGGACCCCCGGCTGTGATCTTCCATGACAACAGGATTACAACTGGCAATCCCACACCAGTACCAACTACTTGACCACTGTGTAAATATAATGTTGCAACATTGTGTAAACATAATGCTGAACTAGATGGAACTCAACATAGAAAACCAGATCCAAAGTGTGCCTGGTCATATGAGTGAAACCAGATATCATTTGGCAAAGACCCACAGTTGCTATCGAGTCCATGAAGCCTTGAGCAGCTCAGGATGGCTTCATCATCAGTGTTGAAACCCTCTGCCAGAAGAAGCTGGGGGACTTTGACACCATTACTGAGACCATCTTAACTAGTTCAAAAAGGGAAACTAGGGCAATGGGACAAGCAATACGCCAACAGAATCACAGAGTTCCATGCATCTACCTTCACATACCCACACTCAACGCTGAAAACCTGTTGGAGAGGACAAGGGAAATCTTGCACTTTATCATTGCAATGCTGTCTCCCCATCCCTAGGCTTAATTTTCTGCCATGCACAGAACTAAAGGAAGCAAAATTGGGAAATTTCCCTTTTCCTAAGTATCCTCTAAGTATCAAGAGAGCCAGCGTAGCTCTTTTTACCCATCTGTACAGCCCCTAACTTTTCCAAGCTCTGAATCCAAAATATCAGGAGAGCACCTGGCTGCAAAAGTCTGCCATAAACTCATATAATAGTATTAACTAGTACCGTTTTCCCTGAAAATAAGACCTACCCATAAAATAAGCCGTAGCAGGATTTCTAAGCATTTGCGCAATATAAGCCATACCCCGAAAATAAGATATAGGGCCGATGCAGATTGGCGACTTCTCTGGGCTGCCCCTGGGAGCGGGAGATCAGGGCTCAAAGGGCTGCAGCCCCAATCCTCCTCTTTGCTGCCCCCAAAAGACTGACTCAAAGGGCCACTCCTTTTGGGGGCGGCAAAGAGCCTGCCTTTGAGCAGCAGCCATGACTCTTTTCTGGGCTGCCCCTAGGAGCAGCAGATCCACCACTCCCAGGGGCAGCCCAGAAAAGAGCCGTGGCTGCGGCTTAAAGAGTTGTGGCCACAATCCTTGTCTTTGCCACCCCCAAAAGGAGCAGCCCTTTGAGCCACTCTTTTGGGGAAGGCAAAGAGACAGCCTTTGAGTTGCAGCTGCAGCTCTTTTCTGGGCTGCCCCTGGGAGAGGTGGATCCACCGCTCCCAGGGGCAGCCCAGAAAGAGCCGCGGCTGTGGCTCAAAGGGTTGCAGCCACGATCTTCATCTTTGCCATCTCCAAAAGGAGCAGCTCAAAGGGCCGCTCCTTTTGGGGGCAGCAAAGAGCTGGTCTTTGAGTCGCAGCTGAAGCTCTTTTCTGGGCTGCCCCTGGAAGCAGTGGATCCACTGCTCCCAGGGGCAGCCCAGAAAAGAGCCACGGCTGCGGCTCAAAGGGTCATGGCCACGATCCTTGTCTTTGCCACCCATGAAAGGAGTGGCCCTTTGAGCCACTCTTTCAGGGGCGGCAAAGAGCCAGCCTTTGAGCCTCCCGGCAGCTCTTGTATGCACGCTGCACCAAGAGAGCGACCTGACACTGCCCGGAAGGGGGCACAGCGTCAGGGCGGAGTCAGGATAAATAAAACATCCCCTGAAAATAAGCCATAATGCATCTTCTTGAAGCCAAATAAATATATGACAGTGTCTTATTTTCGGGGAAACACGGTAGTTGCTATATCTAAATGTTGAACAAAAATGAATAATTAACAGATTTTTTTCCTTTCTTTCACAGTTAAACATTGCTTGGTTTGTCTTTACAGCAACCCCAAGTTTCTAAGCAATCACAATTTCAGCATAACTGAATTATGCATAACTGATTGATCTGTGGCCTGCAATATGCAACAGTAACACAAACAATGTCTCATGCCAAAACAGTTGAAGTGATACTATTGATATGGCTGAGATACTGAACTTTCCCACAGTTCTGATAGATTTCTCCAAGGGGTTATCATTTGTTAGGATGCCACATATTCTTTTGGGTTAGATATTCAACTATGATCAGAAGGAATTAATAACACACTGATTGTTATAGGACATATACGGTGGTTGGAGAAAATGTAGCTTTGTGCAGCTTTATGTTAATGGTAACTCCAAGGAGGTTATTTGGATTCAGAGATAAAGTTGGCCTGTGGTTTAATTTATGCAGTCTCTGTTACTATACATAAAGCCTGAGAAACTGAATATTTGGGAAAGAGGAAAGCAAATATAATTTCAAAGACACTGCCAAAGAGCTTACCAGGAAAAACTTCCTTCAAGGAAATGGCTGAATTACTATTGTGATCGTATGAGCTTTTATGAGCAAACAGAAGAAAGGGAGCAGCACCATATGCAACAATCAAATCCAATTAGGTGCATTTATAATCTAATAAATAATTCCCAGCACATGTTGGATATCTTTGCAGAAGGAAACTGTCCAACAGTTAAATATATCAATATGATGTTCCATCTACTCCTCACACAGCACTTGCAGAGGAACTTTATCTTCAAACATGACTGAAATCAAGTCAGTAGAGCAGCCTCTTTGAACCTCACACCTACAGATACAGATCCCATAATCCATGAGTGCTGGTCATGCTGGATTAGGCAGATGGGAGTTGAATTCTAGAGGGTACCAAGTTAGGAAAAGTTGCAGTTGAGGAGGAATTCAGTAGTCACATGCCAAGAGGAATGGATTAGAAAGGTGGAAAATGTGTGTCCCTCCAGCTGTTGCTGGACTGCAAATCCCATTATTCTTCACAATTGTCCATTCTGCCTGGGTTTACAGGGGTTTAACATCTGAAAGGTCCCTCAGACCTGGATTAAAAGATCCCTAGGAATGTATTGAAGACAGCCAGAATAGGGAAGGTCTGGGGGCAGGGATTCCAGATGTCTTATTATAGCACGGCTACCCCAATCCTCTAGATATGTTTGACCACAATCATGCTGCTGATGGAATTTATAATATGACTTGCCCAAGGTCACCGAGTGGGTTTCATGGTCGAGTGGGGAACTGAACTCTGATCTCTAAAGTTGCAGTCCAACACTCAACCCACTACACCCAGAGATGCAGTCAAGAACTCAAATCACTATGCCACAATAAACAGATATTTAAACAATCATTTAACTCACAAAAAAGGATCTAGTATGTACAACAGCAGCAACAATGAAGTAAAATGAGGAGAACAGATTTACCATATTGTAAACATTTTAAATTATTAGCATTTTTAAACAAAAAAGGAGACACAAGAGACTACAGCAACTATAGAACCATAGCACTAATCTCCCATGCAAGCAAAATCATGCTCAAATTCCTGCAACATAGGCTCCAACAATACATGGAGAGAGAAATCTCAGAGGTTCAAGCAGGAAAGAAAGAGGCACCAGGGACCACATTGAAAATATAGGATGGCTAATGGAGTGTAGCAAGGAGTTTCAAAAGAAAATCAACATGTGTTTAATAGACTACATCAAAGCCTTTGACTGCATAGATCATGAAAGGCTATGAAATGCCTTTAAAGACATGGGAGTGCCAACACAGCTGATAGTCCTAATGAGGAATCTGTATTCAGGACAAGATGCTACTGTCAGGACAGAACACAGAGAAACAGAATGGTTCCCAATTGGCAAAGGAGTCAGACAAGGTTGCATCCTATCATCCTACCTATTCAACTTTTATGCAAGGAAGGAAAGCAGGCTCGGACATAGAAGAGGGAGGAGTGAAAATAGGAAGAAATATCAACAATCTGAGATATGCTGAGGACCTCAAAATACTAGCAGAAAACCTCACAAACCTGGAACAACTACTGTGGCAGATCAAAGAGGAAAGTGCAAAGGCAGGCTTACTATTGAACATAAAGAAAACAAAAACAATGACCACAGAGAACTTACACACATTGTCAAATTAGACAATGAGGAAACAGAAATAGTAAAAGAGCTCTCATATATGGGAATCAAACATTGATCAGAATGGGGACTGCAACCAGTAAATCAGAAGAAGATTAAGAATGGGGAGGGCTGCTATGAAAGAACTAGAAAAGATACTAAAATGCAAAGACATACAACTCAACACACACAAAAAGAAAATCATAAAAGCCATTGTAATAAGAACTTGACTTTGGAGAATTTATAATTAGTTCAAAAAATAATAATAGGATCTGAACCCATTGTGTGCAGGGGGCTAGAGGGAACAGTTTCTGCAGAGACAGCTTTGTCCAAAAGAATGGTACTTTTAATAAGAGAGAAAAATAAATCAATAAGCAAGCACACACATATACAGAGGATCAAACATACAAAAACACCCTAACATACCTGCAAACACACAAGAACTCAGGAGTAAAGTAGTTAGTTTGGGTAGGACACACAAGGCTTTCTAATGGTGATAATTACCTGAAAGAAGGCTGCTCCAACGATGAATGAAGAGGTAGACTCAACCATTACGAAAAGGGAAAGGACAACGAATAGCGCTCAAGACTCTAGTCATAGATCACAATGGCATAAGCATCATGAAATCTATCCAGAACCCCCATGTGCCTGAGATTTTGGGGAGCATTTATACCCTTAAGAATAGGCTAAGGTGAAGAGTTGCTATTGTATATTGAAAGATTCTGATTGCTATTGCTTTGAAGTAGACAATTTCCAAAAGAGGGGAGATTGGATGTTGATTTTATCTCACCTTCAGCCGGACACATCCTGGCTGACACTCCTAAATCTTCTAGATGTGAATGTCCTGCTCTATAGCTCCTAAGCCTGGCTTTTTTGATATGCAAATGGTTGTAAATGCAGATGTTTGGAGTGCCTACTTGAGGCTCATGCTTTGAGCTCATGGCAATGAAGGCTCCTTTCAGCATAGGGCTATGACAGGGACCCAAAAGGGTTCTTGATATCAAAACCAATCATCGTAACACCATTGTATTCCCTATTACCATGTATGGATGTGAGAACTGGACAGTCAAGATAGGAGGAAAATCAATGCATTTGAGATATGGTGCTGGAGAAGAGTGTTGAGGATCCCATGGACAGCCCAAAGGACAAACAAATGGGTCCTAGAACAGATCAAGCCGGAGATATATCTCTAGAAGCCAAGATGTCAAGACTTAGGGCCTTTGCAGACTGCCAGAAATAGTGCAAATTGAGTCCTCTTTAAGGGTTAGGGTTAGTGCTACGGAGTCATGGGAATTGTTTTTTTTCCCCTGAGACATTGAGCCTTCTCTGTCAGAGAGCTCTGGTGCCACAATAAAATACAGTTCCCATGATTCCCTAACCCTAACCCTTAAAGTGGACTCAATTTGCACTATTTCTGGCAGTCTGCAAAGGTCCTTTGACTACCATACTTTGGACACATCATGAGAAGGCACAAATCACTGGAAAAGACAATAATATTATGAAAGGTGGAGGGAGGGAAGTAGAAAGAGAGGAAAGCAACATACTAGATGGATGGACTTTATTAAAGAGACCACGAATAAGAATTTGCAGGAGCTGGGCAGAGCAGTAGAGGACTGGGGAGGGGGTGCTGGAGATGTTTCATTCATAGGATTGCCATGGGTCAAGATTGATGCAAAGGCAGTTAACAACAACAACAAAACATTTTAAATATTAGCAACAATCCTATACGTGCTTATTCTTTAGTCAGAACCAGGGCATTCTGTAGGGATACCTTTAAGTGAGTGTGCATAAGACTGTAATGTATAGTTGAAAAACCAAGCTGGGACTGGGAATGGAAAGAACACAGTATAGTTTACCAGATTAAATACATGCTTCTATATCTGGAAGAAATGCACTTGCTATCTGGCAAGGATTCAGCATATGGAATGAAAGAAAACCACAGTCATAGCATTTATTTTTTATTTTTGACTGGAATCTTCAGCCAACTGGACTTAGAGGGCCTGAACAGACTGCTAGAAATAATCCAGCTTGAGACTACTTTAACTGTCCAGGCTCAATGCTATGGAATTATGGGAATTGCAGTTTTTTGAGACATTGAGCCTTCTCTGTCAGAGAGCTCTGGTGCCACAATAAACTACAGTTCTCATGATTTCCTAGCACTGAGCCCTGACAGTTAAAGTGGACTCAAACTGGATTATTTCTGGCAGTCTGTTCATGCCCTAAGTGTGTGCATAATCATTATCTGTCATATCTTATCAAGGCACCATTGCTGAGAAGGCTGATGGGGAGATGCCTAGACATCTGTACACTAGACATCTGTACACTTGGAGTGTACAGCTACTGGAATTGCTATTTTCAGAGAATTATGGCTTTCAGAGCACAGGTTTCAGATGTCAGTAATGGAGTCTTCTTGACAAAAACGAGCAACTAAACCCTCAAACTATTGCATAGTGGGACTTTATTTAAGAAACTTCTATCCTGCTTGTCCTGTTCAAAACTGAGTTGCTCAATGCAGCTTGCAAAATATAAAAAGCAACAAACTAAATCAACAGAACCCCCACCCCCAATTTGCAAAGAATTTGAACAAATGGTTAACAAATAAAATTAAACAACCACAAAGTCGAATTGAGTTAGGTAAATTACTTACCTGGTCCCAGTCTTGCCTGTTGAATTACCGGTAGTTCAGGTGCACCAAATGAAGTATTGTGCGCATTACATACTATGGAATGGCTTATACTGAGCTTGATTTGGTTTGCATCCATTGACAATGTTTTAAAAAGTTGTCCAAATATTTATGAACAATCGCAGGTCCAAGTCTGGAGCTGGACTGTTTTTATGCCATAAAAGTCTACAGACAACAAAACCCTTTTCCATGGTACTTACCCAGGGAGATTTGTTGAATAAAGCCAGCTTCCATGAACTTTAATTCTGAATTTTTAGCTCCAAGCATAAATATATTATTTATATCTTGTAAGATATCTGACACATGAACATCCCCAATGATCATCCATTCTCTTATCCTATTTGTTAAACATTCCTTCTTTCATAAAAAGATAAAAATATTTTTTTTTATTTTGAACCTTTGGTAGCACCTAGGTGTTGTTTTTTAAAAAATGACAGTTGTTTGAATGATTTATTCCAGAGGTGCTGTAAAAACAATAAAATTGTCTTCCATTTATTTCTGAGTGCTGGCCAACCTCACATTAGGTGGTCACCTCAGGCAGCAGGTTCTGGGAAGTGGTAACTGGTGCATCTATACTGTAGAAATAATGCAGTTTGACATTGCCTTAAGCGCTTTAGCGCCATTCTATGGAAACCTGAGATTTGTAGTTTTACAAGGCCTTTACCTTTTCTGCCTTCTCTGTTAAAGAATGCTGGTGCCTCACAGAACTACAAATCCAAGGATTCTGTAGAATGGAACCATGGCAGTTAGTGTCAAACTGAATTATTTCTACAGTGCAGATGCACCCAAAGTGATGAAGGAGAGAGCGCCCAGCTTCACTGCCTGTCTTGTAGGAAGATTTATTGCTTTTGTTCACAGTGAGCGATGGCTCTGCTAATGTAGCTTGCAGGGGTTTTTTTTTTAAAAGGGTATGTTCCAGGCATCTAAATCTAGAATTTTTCTTTGACTGTACTTATTCTAACTATAGCTCTGCAGACAAAACACAGCAGCTTTCTTTACCACAAGGCCCAGACAGAAGAAAGGGTAACTAGCAGCTGAGAGTTCCTTTTTTTCTTTTTTAAATGACTGTACCAGATGTTCAGTTTTTACAACACTGGCAGGAGTCTTAGCATCAGCCCTTTCAGTGTCATTCCTGCAGCCCCATGTAACATGCCAGTTACATGGATAACCAGTATGATGAAAACTTGATGTTCACAATTTAAGTTTTGTGTGCCCTAGTCCTGTGCATGTTTGCATAAATGTCAGTTCTGCAGAATCAAAAGCAACTTACTCCTTAGCAGCCAGGGCCAGAATCATCCATGTCTCTCACAATAGTATTGTTTTTGTTGTGTATTGTGAAGTCATTTGTAACTTATGGTGATCCTAAGGCAAAGGGTTTTCTTGGCAAGATATATCCAGTGCATGGTTTGCCTTTGCATTCCTCTGAGGTTCAGAGGATGTGAATTTACCAAGGTCAGCCAGTGGGCTTCCATGGCCAAGTGGAGATTCAAACTCTTGTCTCCAAAGTTGTAGTCAAGTATTCAAATCACTATATCATATTGAATTTATCCAGGTATCTCTGCAGTATTAAGTACTTTCCAAGATGATGAGACCAGTAACTTTGCACAATGTTTATTTGCTGACCATGCAGCAGCATCCAAATATTTACCATGGCACAGCTGTGCCATACCACTGGGAAAAAGGAGCAGCCTTCATCCTCTGAAGTTTCAGCATTAAGCTTTACACATTGTTAGTGTTAAACAGGATTTTAGCCTTAGCCAGAAATTGCTGGGAGGGACACAGAGTTTTCCATACTTTGAAGTCTGCCCTTGAATCTCAGCAGTAAATTGTGGGAAGGTCTTCAGATGGTGTTGCTTTGACACTGGAACTCTGAGAGGGAAAAGGAGGTATTCTGGAGACACATTGGGGAGACTTTGGATTCTGGAACAAAAAACTAAACGAATGGAAGCAATATGGACATATGAGGGAAAGGAGGGGCTTTATGTGAGATCTAGTGGATTATGACCCCCCAGAACACTCTGTATAGGAACTTTTTTAACAGTGGGAACATGTACAATGGCCTTCTGTATCGGAGAGCTAGCTATCAGTGGATTGGAGCACCCATGGATCACCCTGCCCTATTATCCTCAATGGAAGTGTGTCTGTGCAGCCACTGTAGTCACACACATCTTGTGTCCATAGGCAATAATGAGACTTCAGGTCTCACGTTTTTTGGTATCCTCGGGGGGATCTGGAACGGAATCCCTGCCGATACGAAGGGCTGACTGTATATCAATAGATTTGCATTTATGCAGCTTTCCACGGGAGTAATTGGGGCTTCCTGGAAAAAATGCTTCCTCCTCTCAGCAGTTCTCTGCAGAAATAGTGGACTTTCACCCAATTCTATTACTGTTACATGTTTTCAAGTCAATTCTGACTTATGGCAACCCTACCAAGATTTATTCAGAGGATGTCTGCAATTGCCTTTCACTTAGGCTGAGAGAGTGTGACTCAATCAAGGTCACCCAGTGAGTTTCCATGACTGACCAGGGAGTCAAACCTCAGTTTCCCAGAGTCCTAGTTCAGCACTCAAACTGCTACACTACACTGACTCCCAACCTATCCCACATTCTCAAGTGATCACCCAAAGCAATTTAAATTGCTCTGCAATCTTCAGAGGCCTTGTTCCCACTATGATTTAAAGCGAATTGCTGAATGGGTTATATTACTGTCGTTCCCACTTGAAACTGGTTCCGATCCTACTGTGCTCGGTTTCAATCGCAATGAAGCGAGGCAGACGCAAAAATCCCGCTGTTTCCTGACACTAGTTTTTTGGCACTTCTTTTGAGAAGAATCTATTCCAAAGCGTGTTCAACAAGTGGGAATGACGGATCTGAATTGGATCATTCTGGAGGGGAGAGACTAATGGCAGAGAGGTGTTTACCATCTTGACTCAGTTTCTGGGAAATCAGCCATTTCCTCCCATCTCTCCACTCTCAGCACTGCCTTTGTGCTTGTGGTGTAACCTATGGGCACGTTATATATATATATATATATGACATATATATATATATGACAGAATATATATATATATATATATGACAGAATATGCATATATATGACAGAATATGCAATCCATTGTATTTGCAATTATGGGCGGACTGCAGCTCAGTGAGGCAAGTAGTTGCGAAACCAATGGATCGCATATCCTGTCTTTTTTTTTAAAAAATATAGTTCCTAAGCCAGGCTGCTCAAAGGGGAAATGGTGTGCTTGAGCAGCCTGGATTGCTAAGGGGCAGAGGAAGGCAGTTGCTAAAGTCAACCCACCCAGCGCCTGGATTGACCCCATCCTCACCATGTTGCCGCTTGTGTCACCAGTGATGTGCAGATGATTAACATGCATTTTGAAGCAGCGCAAACTAGTGACAATTGTGCCAAAAAAGAAGTGATTTGAAGGGAATAATGAATAATGAAAAGATCTGACTTTTTGGAACCGATTCACTGACATGGAATGAAGGCGAATTGCAAACCGGTTAAAACATAAGTGGGAATGAGCCTAGAGTAAAAGAATAAATTACTAGAAATCAGCACATAATGTCTACCCAAGAGACCTACTTCCGAACTATACTGTGGTCTTTTTAGCAGCAGATGAAGACTTATTTCATAGACTTTTTAGTCTTAATATCTTCTAGCACTTTTAAGAGCCTTTCTTCTAATATTATATAATGTTGTTGGCTTAACTCTCTTACATGACAATTTCAAAAGCACAGTGTGATGTGGCATAGAACTATGGTGTACTGGGCAGACGTTCAAATACCTGAAAGGTTATACCTTGACTCATAGTTAAATACAAGCTAAAATCCCAAAGTATGGAAAGTATGAATATTGTACAGTTGAAGAAGTCAATCTCTTTGTAAAATTTAATTATTTTCAGAAGCAGTAACAAGCCTTCTCCTTAGACTCTCCCTAAAGTCCCTCATACTGGATAATTTTTAGCCAATCTCTAATACTCTATTCTGTATTATTTGCTGCATTAGGAATTGAGTATAAAATAGGTGCATGTGCCAACATCCAAATCTGGAAGATATTCACTTTGTATATTAATGCCATTGCTGTCAATAGGATGCACATTTAATGTATATCTCCATTGAGTCTCTATATCAGTAGAAAGGCTGGATATGAATAAATAAAATAATAATGCATAAATACTGTTACACTGGATTGTTTTGACTGTATTTTATATAAGCTATTTTCATTTGTAAGGTTGCTGTGCAAATGTACAAAAGAAAACAATCTTCCTGCTAAAGGAATAAAACATCCATGAACTTGAGCCAGTATGATCAATGAGCAGGAATTGTCCAGACAGCAGTAATTCCTTCTTGAAGATCACTGAAATTGGCTGCCATCACCACAACTTGTGGTTCTGAATTCAATAGTTTAACTACAAGTTGTGAGAAGAAAAACTCCATTTATCCTGAATCTCCAACACTTCAGCTTCAGTAGATTACCTGTGTTTTATAGGGATGCACCTCCTTATCAACGTTCTCTATAGCCTGTATTCAAATTTGAGTGAGTTGTATGCCTTCAAGTTGTTTCCAACCTATGGTAACCTTAAGGTGAAATTATCATGGATTTTTTTTTTTGCAAGATTTGTTCAGAGGAAGTTTGCCATTGCCTTCCCCTGAGGCTGAGAGTATGTGACTTATCCAAGGTCATCCAGTGGGTTTTATGGCCAAGCTGGGAATCAAGCCCTAGTCTCCGCAGTCATAGTCCAATGCTCAAACCACTATGCCACATTGGCCCAACTATTCATATTTATCAAAAACTAATTTCTCCTTTGTTTTTTTAAAAATTAAAAATATTAACATACTGTAACCTTTCCTCACAGAGGTGTTGCTTCTTTCCTGCCCACTTATCATTTTGGGTGCCCCTTTCAGCTCTTATAGTATCATTTTTGAAATGCAGTGACCTGAACTGTAATATTTCAAATGTGGTTTAACCACAGAGCTGCATAAAGGTATTACAATGATGAATTGTAGTTTTACTTCTTAATGATCCCTGGCATTGAATCTACCCATTTCAGAGCAGCTGCACACTGAGTCAGCATGAGCTTAAGATCCCTTACAAGATCAAGCACTACCAGTTGAGATAAGCAAAATTAATATTTTAAATACTTATTTATATTGAACAGCAGATGACAAATTATTGTCCACCAGCCTTTTTTGAGAGATTCTCCTGGAGTTCTTTGCTGTCCTCACTTTGCTTTTACCATTCTGAATTGGTTTACTTTACTTCTTACACCCAACTACAAATTAAAAATCATGTTTTTGGGGATATAGGGTTGATGTAGGCCCAGGTATCACTAGGACCTTGGTTAGTAGTAGTTAAGAGGTTGTACTCATGATTTTGGAATAGTTCCATTATAGATAACATGACAAGGTAAAGGTGAGAAAAAAGGATGCCATAAGAATTCCAACAACTAGCTTCTTTCTCCTTTTCTTTTCAATGTCATCCTCTAGTAAAAGCTGGCTGTTGGCAAGTATGCAATCAGGCATTTGACTTCAAATGTAAAATAATTTAGAAAGCCTACCCCCACCCCCAAGGCTCAGAGCTTTCCAACAAAAATAATGTTTCCCAGCTGGCTGGCGATTGTAGGAAGGCGGCATCATTTTACACTCTGCTTTGGAGACATGTCATGGACAAAAACTAACATCCAAATGGCATATTTTATGACTGTAAGAGAACTTCAGACACAATCAGAGGTGAAACTGAATCTCCCAAATGGCTTTTGAGAAAGAACTGAATGCAAAGGACTGAAGCTGATGCCAAAGAAGTAAAAATAAGTAAAAATAAATGAGAGCAGAAGCATCTGCCTCTTTCCCTGAGTTTCTAGGCTGATTCATGTGTGCATATTTGTGCACCTTGTACACAAAGACATGTACTTTTCATGCAGGGTTGACCCTATCATTTGGCAGAGAGAAGCAGTCATTTCAGGCAGGAGGGACTGGGAAATGTTAGAAAAATATTGGAGGAGAAAGCTGTGTACTGTGCAAGGAGAGTATCTTAACACATTGAGACATTACATTGAGAAAATGACCACTGCTTCAAGAGTCTTTGCAATTTTGGGAATTTGTAGAAACTGTGTGCGAGGAAAAAATCTTGAATGAGAGAAAATTAATATTTTTGCACAAAAAAACAATGTATTTCATTCTAAATCTATTGTCTGTGCAAAAAATATTGTACTAAACCCACATTAAAAAAAAAAACCTGCATGTTTTCAGCACAAATGAATTTGTCTCAAAAATGTCCTAAAGTGCCAAAAATCATGAGCAGAATTTTGTGTAATCTTGCCCAGGAAGGAAAAAAACATTTGCAATTATTCATTCTTGTAAAGAATTAATGAAGTGAAGATTTACATCCCCGGTGCCTCATAGACTCTCCCCACTACATCCAAGGCCCCCAGGCTTCAGTTGTTTCTGGATCACAGCGGGGGTCATCAGCTGGATAGAACACAGGAACAGAGTTCTTATAGTAGTGCTGGAGGCGTATGAGGAGCTTTTTCACAACGCCAGGATATTGTTCAGATAAATCATTTCTTTCCTCAGCATCATGAATGATATCAAAGAGCCAAAGTTTCTTTGTTGGTGGGTCACATTCCAGAGTCTTTGACTCATTGAACAAAGATGGTGGTGGAAACCAGCAACTGCAGCCTAAAAACAGGATCAGAGTGAATTAGAGCTTAGTTGGGGCAGTTTCATAATATTTTCCCCCAGCATGTTCAGGGATCTGGCTTCATTTCACAAAGAAGGAATGGAATGGAACTTGCCACCTGAAATTAGGTTTTTCTGTTTTGATTTTCCAAGTGCACAAGAGAACACCAGGCACTTTGAAGAGAAATTAAGACATTAATAAAAGTAAGAAGAGTACCTGCTAAAAGATGTAAGAAGTTTTATCTTGCGCTTACACTGTTGCCCTTTAGGTGACATGTTAAGACATTTTAAAGTTATTTTAAGGTAAATTGTTTGTTTGTTTAGATTTGATGTGAAGGGATTTTAAATCAGACAAGGGAATCTGTGGTTAGGACTTGAGTCCTACATGTCCCAGCCGACATGACCAATGGGCAAGGACTGTAGGAGATATAATCCAAAAACATTTGAAAGCCCAAACATTCCTGCTGTCTGAATTGGGTTGAATTTGAAATTTTGATAATATTTAAATATGTTAATATATTTTATTATAATTTCATATTGTGTCCTGGGATATATAAGTACTAAAGGGTGACATAAAACTGCCACAAATGAACCAGACACTAACCTGAAAGTAACTTTTATATGAGTAGTTATATTACCTGCTCAGTGCTTGAACAGATGAGCATGTGTTCTTACTGGCAAGTAAACTCCCTTGCTGGTACATCCCATCACGTTCTCAACTAGGAAATAATCCATACTGCATTTAGAGTCAAACCTGGGTTGCCAGATATGGTATGAGATCAATGACTAGAAGATCCAAACAGCATGGCCAAAGGTCAGGAATTCTGGGCACTGAAATCTAATAACTGGTAACTCAAGTTTAAGAACCACTGGTCTAGATATACAGTACACGTGGGAAGGACTGTCCCACTGAATTAAATAATACAGGCAGGGGAAAGAAGAAGTGGCCTACCACCCAGGAAGAGTTCACACTGCATCCACATTTTTTTAAACTGTCAAAATTACAGGTAAAATATAGTTAAAATGAAGGGAGAGGGAACATGGATAATCTTTCCCAGTAAGCTCTTTCTTTGACCTATAAAACATCAATTGCTAGGAGAAATCAGAATACAAGACTGATCACAAATTTAATATACTAAATATTGGTATGTACAATATTTGGAAATCAGAGCTTTGCATGGCCGTTGACCATACTGGGTGGGATTCTGGCAGTTTTAGTAGGCAAAGGTAACTTTTCCAATGAAACTTGTGAGAATTCAAATAAAATTACCTGGATTGCCTGTAAGTAGTTTCCACTTCCCATATCGAATTGCAGCATGTATAGAAGTATTGAAAATTGAATCTTCCCATGAAAAATAGTCACTCTGTTGTGAAGTCACGTGGTTGCTATTTGCACCTAAGATGGAACAGAAGACTAGAGTTATATCAACTATGCAATTGTACTGTTTATATTTAAATGCAGTTGTGGCAACCAATATATGGAAATCTCTATAATCTATTTTGTAAGAAATATTTTGACTCTGATTATAAAAGGGACTTGGGGTAAAGAGAAAGGTTGGCCCATGTAGCTGAATGGGCAGGTACCTCACACAGGTGATTTTGGGTGTCACAAAAGTTCAATGGTTATGTTACACAATTTGTTCTTATTTTAGTTTTACTGCTAAGGAGGGGAGGGATTTTGGGGACATATTAGAGCTAATAATATGGTGGGGCCTGGGTACTGTGCATCTGGATTTTTTTGAATTCCATTTCCTACTCAAGAAGCAAAATGCCTTGGGCCAAACCTGATAAAAACAAAACAAACACCTGTTGAACCATGGGACAAGTTTGGAAGCACACAAATGACTAGGGACAGAAAGAATACTTGAAAATATTCAGATATACTGGTATATATTTTTAAGAATCCTGGACTGACAAGAATATTCTATGTAGGAAAAGGCATTTTTGTGTGTGCAGAAAATAGCATTAGTGTGCAGAAATACTACTTCATGTGTAGAAAATTGTGTTTCATGCACAGAAGTGGGTTTGGTTTTCTTCATTTAAAAAGTATATATGTTGTACAGTGGAAAGAAAGTTGGTAAAATTACTTGTTCCTTCCTTCAAGAATGAAATTAGTGAAGAATTATATTCCTATAAACTATATTCCACACAAACATTGCTTTCTCTACCCCTGAGCAACCACTGAAAAGTTCTATAAGTTTTCAGACACTGACACAGTTTCGAGGTTATGGCATTGATAATGAACAGAATCCTGGTGCTTGTCACTGAAAGGCACTTACTAGCAGTAAGAGTGGCAAAACAAACCACAAACCTTGGAGGCTGAAAACACTGGAAAAATCTATTTATGTAAGGCCCCAAAGTCTATTTTTATAGCCTTCAAATAGGGTTGCCAAGTAAAATATAGGACAAGGCTCTTGTACCCTAATAGTTGAGTGGGAGAAGGAACTTCAGCAAATATGTTTGTCACATAAGCTTCACTGCTAAAATTTATTTATTTATTTCATTTATTTGCCACCTTTCTCCTAGATGGGACCCAAGGTGAAAATTCCAAAATTTCATCTTCTGTGCAGCCCCTGTCAGTCAGTACAGCTGCTCTGTCCTCTATTTCAGTGCTTCTTAGGTTATCTCATGTGGGTGCAGGTAAACATTTTTGTCCAATGTGTCAGGAACTGGCACCCTATTTCTGTCCATTGGCTATAATGTTTTTTTTTCCTTGGAAACTCATGAGGACTGGCAGTCAATAGTTCAGGGACTGGCACCAATCCAGGAACTAGGGCTCTGAGCAGTGATGCTCTATTTCACATAACAATCCTCCCCACATTCTTGCTGGGATTGCCTTTTAAAAAAGGCCTCCCAGAAGCTTCCAGAAGTGGAAAATCACCTTTTAAACAGGTCACAATATCCTTCTACATTATCTAACATTTTTTTAAAATACTAGTTTTTTCACAAACTCATTTCCCCCAACCACTTCCAGATGTATTTATTTAAGATTCCTTTTGCCATTTCTGGCAGTCATGCACCCCCTTCCATGGGAGAAAACTAGTCTCTGGAAATACTTTAATTGTCCATTCCTGGGCTTTTTCACACTACATAGTTATAGCGCTATGATTTTACTTTAACTGCCATGGTTATATCCTATGAAATCATGGGATATGTAGTTCAGGGAGGGGTACTTAGAATTCTCCGTCAGTGAGCTCTTACCAAAAGACCAACCCCAGGATTCCACGGATTGCAGCCATGGCAGTTTAAGTGGAATCAAAGTGTTATAATTATGCAGTGTGAAAGGGGCCTGATGTAAGATATTGTTCTTGTGTGCCTTCAAGTGGTTTTCAACCTATCAGAGGGTTTTCTGGGGCTGAGAGGTTGTGACTCATCCAAAGTCACCCATTGGGTTTCCATGTCCAGGTGGGAACCTAACCCTGTTCTCCAGAGTCTTAGTCCTACACTGTGCCACACTGGCACATGAAACCATATGTGGAAACAATGGCACAAACAGCCCTTTCTAGAAAAAGACAGACAATTTCAGAACCCAGTGTGTGTGTGTGTGTGTGTGTGTGTGCTAGCACATGGGAAAGTATATCTAATCATCCGCAATGTGGGAGGCCTGGGAACATGGTTGCACCTTTACTCTGCCTCTGGCAATAAAGTAAATATTACAATCAACATGTGTTCCCAAGCCTTCAGCCTAATGAAATGGATGCAACCTAGACTAACCACAATCCTACAAATCTTCTAGACAAATGCACACAAAAGCCACAGTTTATACAATTCTCAGTAACCCTATCCTTGCCCAGTCTCACAAAGGATTGCTCAGAGCAACCAACTATAATAATGCTGTATTTTATTTGAAACATTTCTATTCTAACTTTCCAGTTTGAAAAATTGAATCACTCAAAGCAGCTTACAAAACAAGCATAAACCACACTAACTAAAAAGCCACAACCTAAAATATGCAACTATGACAGATGGAATTGTTTTTGTTATTGTATGCCTTCATATTGTTTCCAACTTATAGTGACCCTAAGGAGAAACTATCATAGGGTATGCTTGGCAAGATTTATTCAGAGAGGGTGTAACTTTGCTTTCCTCTGATGCTGAGAAAGTAATAATAATAATAATAATAATAATAATAATAATAATAATAATTATTATTCAATGGCTGAGGGAGATTTGGACCCTAGCGTCCAGAGTCCTATGCTCAAACCACTATGCCATGCCAGCTCTAGCGACAAGACAAATTCCAAAGTTCATATTGTGGTAATACCTTCATTAGACCAACTAAAAGGGGGAAAAATCTGTGAAAGCTTTCAAGATGACATGCTTCTTCACTAGGCAAAGATTTTTTTAAAAATGGGAAGAGGAAAGTGACAATTTTAAGTCTCACACTGTATGTCAGGTGTGCAGAAGCCACAGCTCCATGATGTGTGTGTCTGTGTGTGTCTGTGTGTCTTCAAATCACTTGTCAGCTTACAGTATCCTCAATCATTTCAAAAGGTTTTCTTAGGCAAGGAATACTCAGATTTGGTTTTGCCAGTTCCTTCCTCTGAAATATAGACCCCATGACAATAACCCCTAGGGAAAAAAAACCAATTTCCCCTGAAGATCTTAGTGTTCCCCTGCTCTTTGAAATTAAAAAAAATTAAGTTGCTACCATTTAGCTGTGATGTTGATATCCCAGTGCTGCTGCCAAAAAGGAGTGAGAGCTGCTGCTTCTGCACCAACTGAGCCATCATCATGAAGTGTATTTACACCTCTTCTAGCCCTGTTACTAAGGGTCTTCCTGAGGTCCAGCAACCTACAGGAAGTGAAAATTTAAAATATATAATGGCATGGGCTGTTTGCTGAGGCACCCTGGGACACAGTGGTGCACTGGTGGTGCAGTGTTTAAATGCCTGTACTGCGAGCCACAAGGTTGTGAGTTCGATCCCAGGGGCTCCAAGGTCCACTCAGCCTTGCATCCCTTTGTAAGTCATTAAAATGAGTTCCCAGCTTGTTGAGGGCAATTAGCTTACCCATTGTAAATGACTTAGAGCAGGGATCGGCAACCTTTGTTGCCGGGGGGCCGGGAGCGGGGGGGAAATGGTGTGGGGGCCGGGTGTGCATGCACGTTTGTGCTTGTGCACACTTACTCCCGTGCGTGCATGCGCACAACGGCCACCGTCGTGCGCATGCGTGCATGTGTGGAGGCGCCATTTTGGAAGGCCCCAAGCGCCTGTGCCAGGAGAATTCTCCCGGTGCATGCACGCTGATGCCTTGCCAGGGCCCAGGGAAGGCCCCAGAGTGCTTGCGCCGGGCGAATTCACCCAGTGCATGCGCACTGACGCCTTGCCAGGGTCCAGGGAAGGCCCCAGCGCTCCTGAGCTGGGCGAATTCACTGGCACAAGCATGCTGGGGCCTTCCTAAGGATCAGGGAAGGCCCCACGCTGGCTGCGTCGTGAGAATTCGCACAGCGCAGCCACTGTGGGCCCTTCCAAAATGGCGCCCATGCTCGCACGCATGCGTGGGCTAGCGCGGGCGCTATTTCGGATGCCAGAATGGCACCCGCGCTTGCGTGGCGGCTTGAATGGGGCGGCAGGACCGGCCACGGGCCAGTCCCAAGGCCTCCGTGGGCCACACCCAGCCTGTAGGCCATAGGTTGCCAACCCCTGATTTAGAGAATGCTTAAGTGCACTGATAAGCGGTATAGAAATGTACTTGTTATTGCTGTCACTATAAATGCTAGTGTTGTGTGAACGGGCCCCAGATGTCACGTTCAGCTCTCCTGAGCCTAAAATGACCCAGGGGTGCCCCCAAATGTGGCAAAATCCCTCTGCTGCCTCCCCTGGAGAGTTCTGGTGGGCATTTATTTACTGCTGGGCAGCCTAGGAGTCACAAAAATGGGGGCACACAGGCCTCAGTTTGTCTACCTCTGTGGTATGTTGTCTCAAGATGGTATGGGAAAAGGGTCTGCAGATAAATTGAGGTGCTGGATCAGGCAAAGCATGTATGTCTGTAAAAAACAAACTGGGTAGCTTCATATTTGGTCAGGGGGAAGTAATTCCTCAGAAAACTTAAGTCCCAATTCAAGATATAAAAATATTGTTAAGTATAATCAATTTTTTAAGGGAGAAAAACTAATAGAAAGCAAATATCCAGCATGTAGAGCAAAAGCCAGCCAAAATAAAAATGACTTCTTTGTTCTTTTATATCCTGCCAAAATTTAATTCCAAAAATTAAAACTAATACAGATAAAACCTCTTACAAGCACATAGGTAAAAAATACAAAAATATTGTTAAAGTGCAATTAAACTATCCACAGAATTAAAGCCTTTTTAAAGCCAGGAGATTACAGCATGCAAGTAATATATCATCAAAGGACTGGAAGAGGGTGGTAGCATCAGTGGTGCAGTAAACTACTTTTAAATTCTGAACTTAATGGTTTCATGCCTCCACCACTTTGGATAGCAATATATATTACTTCACTTACTTCTAAATGTAACACAACCTGCTATGACTGTGGTCTTTCCTGTTCTTTCTATGGAGTGAGGCCTGGCCTGAGTATAACTATCAGTAGTATGAGTCTCCCAGGATAGAGGACTCCACAAAGTAAATCTTTTTGAGTTCACAGGCTCAGAGTTGTTTGGAAGCAACCTTTTGATCCTTGGGTGGCCCAAGGAGCCACAAAAAACAGCTGTGGAAGGCTGCATGTGGCCCATGGGCTATACTACCCCTGCTATAAGCTGCCTTAAGGTGTAATGAAAGAAGAGTCTGGATTCAGCTTAGTAGACATACCAGTTTTATTTTATAATTCCTTGCCTGGATAAAATCAAAGGCAGACTAGCATTCGGACACTCCCCTTGTTCTCATAGGCTGCATCTGCACTGCAGAAATAATCCAATTTGACACCAATGTGCTCAGTGCTATGGAATTCTGAGAACGGTGGCACCAGAGTTCTCTGACAAAGACAGCTAGATGTCTTGAAAAACTACAATTCCCAGAATTCCATAGCATTGAGCCATGGCAGTTGAAGTGGTGTCAAACTAGATTATTTCTGTGGTATAGATGCAACCATACCTAATATACATTCTGGAATGAAACAGCTCAGGACATTTGCAATTCTTGGCTTGGATCATGGAATGGATTGGGCACAAACATTGTAAATGCCACACTAGAGAAAGCCCTCTCCCATGTGTTGTTAATAACAGATATCAGGGAGTGTGGAGGCAGGAAACAGAAAAAGAGCCTCTCCTGATAACCTGAGAGTTTAGGCAGGTTCATTCAGAAGGAGAGAGACCTGCAGTTAAACTGTTGCTAAGTGGTGAGGGGTATTTTAGCAGCCTTGTAAATAAGTCCACAAAATTTAGTAGCCTGACATTTTTGTTTTACAAGTCTGTTGTACACTGGCAGAGGAGAGATAAGAACGTCATCCTTCCTGTTACAATCCAGTGCATTCCCTTCTCTCCCTTACGGTATATTTGGTTTCATGCTGGAATGCTTCATCTCGCCTCCATCGACAGTCTGCTTGTTCACACCTGTGTGCAGTTTTTTTGTCACCTATGGCTACCAGGAAGATGCTTAAACAGAAATCTCTTTTAATGTTATACAGTTCCCCTCCCCCACATTTGCAGATTTGACTTTTGCGGTTTGATTAATATATCATTTCTTGGAATCTCTAGGTTCTCCACTGCGACTCTATGGTCAATGTTCACCACAGGTCATGCTGGAGGACCTCAAGATTCCTATAGAGAACACTTATCTAGGCCTTTATAGATCCTCCAATGCAATTCTACAGTCAACATCTTGCTGATGTTGACTACAGAGTTGTGCTAGAAGATCTAAGAGATTCCTGGAGAGGTGTTATCTCAGGCAAAAACAAAACAAAACAAAACAAGTGCTTTTTATTTGTGGTTTTCTCACTTTTATGGGGTCCCTCTGCTCCAGCGAATGTGGAGGGCCCACTGTATAACTTAACAGAGTGCTTCAGCATGATACCCTCCAGATAGTTTGGATGACCATCCCATCAGCTCAAGCCAGCATGGCCAAAGGTCAAGGGTGATGGTAACTGTAATGCAAACAAGGCCAGATCAAGAAATGTTGAAGGAGAGAAGCAAGTAGTGTCCCACCCCCTGTGAAAATGCCTCATTCTCAATGTGAACCACATTATTTATAAGTCTGAAAATCCATCAGCAATAGAAATACGGCAAGGATTTTCATGACACCCACCATCACCTGTCTAAAGTGGCCACCTCACTGATATAGTGCCTGATGGAACAGCCAGGTTGCCTATCCCAAATGTAGCAGTTAAACAGCATTCAAAATGCTTTATGTATATTATCTCAACACACTTTGTTAACATCTGTGTAAGCTAGACTATTAGTATTATTGTCATTATTTCACTGCAGCTGCATGGCTGAGGTTGAATTTGCCTTGGGCTAGCACAAGATGGGTTGAAGTTTTCTCCTGCTTTCTGACAATAGGTAATTCATCCATAGCTTTAACTTTATACCAGCATTTTATTAAGTGGTGGGTGAAGTCATTTATGAAGAAAAGCTCTTTTTTGAGAAGTGCTGATGATTAAACATTTCCATGAGACTTGATATGCTCTCTCAGAACAGGCAATTTCCCACACTGTTTATATGTGCAAAATATGCCAGTCCAGCCCACTCTAGACTTCCAGGGCAAATTATGATGGTTTATTTTATTTCTTGATCTCTGTAAATTTCATTATGTTTTTTAGCAGTTTTCTTGCTCTGCTTTCAACATGGAAAACAAATGAAAGGGAAAGATTGCCAGACACAAGCTGACTTTGAAAATCATGAGCTATAGCACTGCACATGGCATTTATTATCTGGCCTGGAAAATTCAAATCTTTCATCATTTTGTGTACATTCCATATGACTTGTTCCAAATTGATTCAAACTTTTTGATTTCCAGTTTACAAAAGCAAATATCACAGACAATATAGTGCAGCCATAATGTATATTTAAAAGATACCAAGGGAACCAATGTCTATTTTGTGTGGTGGTACTGAGCAAGGGAAAAAAAGTTTTAGCCTAGTTATGTAGTAAAAAAATAAAACAACAGTTACATAGTTTGTGGCCTAATCTCTCATCATTGACTGTAATAAAGTATACGAGGGGGTATCATAAAGTAATAATTATTACCTGGTCGTTATTATGGTATATTGATGAAATTTTGTCAGCGTCATCATCACCAAGTGACTTTTTCTTTTCCCCCCAAATGAAAAATCTGTTGCAGGATCGCCAATTTGACAACACCGATGACATCATTCATGAAGTGGAAGAGTGGTTTACGGTGCAGTCTACAGACTTCTACAATAATGATATTTGGAGGGTCAAGAAATGCTGGGGAAAATGTGTAAATCTGGATGGTGACTACATAGAGATAAGTTAAGAATTACAAATTAAAACAAAATTTCTGTCAATTTTTTAAAAAGGTGATAATTAGAACTTTACAATCCCCCTCATATCTACACGTAACTACATTTGCTACTTTCACCTTCTCCATCACAGTAAGCCGTACTTCAGTAAGCCAAAACAGTTTAGTCTTCCAAAACTGCATTTTGTTGCAGAATTCACACAGAACTGGACCTACAGTGCAGTAGCATCACTGGGTGGGTGGGTGTGGCCCACATCGGGAGACACCCCACAAGAGGGGGTGACACCTGGCCGCCCCCCCTACAGGGCCTCCCCACAGCCGCAGGCCTGGTTTATGGGGCTCCCCACAGTCGCGGGCTTGCTCCCTGGGGGCACACGGGGCTTATTCAGCCCTACTTGGCCTTTCCCCGGGGTGCACGGGGCTTCTCTGGCCCTCCTCGGCCTTTTCCTGGGGTGCACAGGGCTTCTCCAGTCCTCCCCGGCTTTTTCCTGGGGTGCACAGGGCTTCTCCAGCCGTGCACTCGTGCTCTCGCATGCACCAGAAATGTACCAGAAATGCACCAGATGTGCATTGGAAGTTGTGCAACATAAGTTCTGGCTCCATAAGTCCTGCCCCCCCTCCAGTCAGTGACCGCACCAGATGACACAAACCCTAGGGGCACCACTGCTATAGTGTAGATCTGAAAAATTATAAGCCTAAAGAATGGTCATTTGAAGAAATGTAAGCAGCATCTTCCAGTTTCAGCCAGCTGTCACATGCATTTCCCCCCTATAAACAAAACTGTCCCAACAAATATATTGATTTTTGCTACTGGCATATTTGTACTCCAATAATGTAATGTATTGGGATGGAAAATGCTATGGTTTTTCCAGTGAACCATGATGCAACACAGTAGAGGTGACATATTCTGGCTGTTAGTACATTGGTCCCGTAGGGGGGAAATTGAAATTTCTTTTAGCAGGATTATTCTTTTATAAGGGTTTATTAGGTTTCTTTTATTTAAATACCCCACAATGTAAGAAGTATATCTTTTTTTTTTTTACATGACTGTATTTTACTTTTATTCTAACTTGTACCTTCTGGTACTGTCAGTGGGTCTTATCTCATGAAAAAAAGAAATCTGAAAAGGAATGGTAAAGAGCCTCTCCACATGACATCATAGTAGTTCCATTCTCCTTTCCAAGGGAGACAGTCATAAAAGTATGCTTTCTGCCAAACAGACTTTTCTAGTGCGATAAAAGACACATCTTTATGACTGTCTTCCTTGGAAAGAGAATGGAAGTGATATGACATCATGCAGAGAGCCACAGAAAAGCCAGTACTCTTCCATTCCATTTCAGATTTCTTTTCTGATGTGCTAAGCCCAGTGTTTGGTGGGACAGACTTGATTCTGTACACATAAATACTCTTTTGGACATGGGACATTTTTATATGCCATAATACATCAGAATTCTCATTAGGATCAGAAAATACTTTACAACTCACACAAGGCAAGTTTCTTTTTCTTTTCTTGATCCACAAGGATCAAGAAGAGCCCCACTGGATCAAGTGGATATTTCTCAGAAGACCACAGAAGAAATAGGTCTTGAAGGCAACAGGTCATCCCCATTGTTAGTATTCAAAGACACAGTGCCTCTCAGTTTGAAAATCCCAAGTACTCATCATTTTCTCTAATACAGAACACAGGTTACCAATTGGAAGTAACTAGGGCCACCCAAAAAAAACCAGGAGGGTTTCTAATCTTTAATAATTAAAAGACAGAGGCTGTAATCTATGCACATTTATCTGGAAGAAGGTTGAAGGCTTGCTTCCAAGGGGACATGTGCAAAACTGCTTTGTAAAATGTGCATGAAAGAATGGGTTTTGTCCCAAAAATATTCATATTGAATGATGAGGTAACAGTTGCAGCATTTTTATCAAAAAAAACAACAAAAAACCCCACATTAGTTATATTCTTCATTTATTCACTTCTTAAATAACAGCTTTGCTGTCAAAGCCATAAAGAGAAGAGCTAAAAATAGGCAGCATATGTATCTTAAAAATACCTAGAAAAAAATGAACCAAATGCATTCATTCTTTAGTCTGTGATTAAAATGATGAGAGAGAACCTTTCTGAGAAAGGGCTTTCCCCCTCCCTTTATGGCAAGTGATCAAAGAGTACAAAGCTTTGGTGTAACACAGTATTTAGTGAAAGCCTAACCACAAAACCTAAGTCATTCTATATTCCAATGTATTTGTGGTCCATGCCAACATGCAGATGGTACATTTTGGGAAGTGGAGAGAAACTGCAAAGAAGAATGAAACCATGTAAATGTAATGCTTTATTCTGAAGCAGAGCCATGCCCAATCATTTATTCCACAATGTTTGACATGTGAGCTTACTTTCCAGAGGCAATTTTACCTCCCTTGTGGGCCAGTCTTCACTGAACATGAGCAAAAATGGAAAGGCTTTGCTAACAGCATGTGGGAGATTATTGATTGCTGATATACTATGATGGACCAAATATAATTGTCATTGTGATTGCTGACATACTATGGTGGACAAAACATGGATTATTCATTGGCATCATCTGTTCTTTTGAACTTCTACCACACTAGATTTAATGAAGTTTAACACCACTTTAACTGCCATGGTCCATCCTATAGAATCCTGAGATTTGTCCTTTGTTGTGGAACCAGAGCTCTCTGCAAGTGAAGGTTAAATATCTCACAAAACTACAAATCTCAGAATAGCAGTGAGCCCTGGCAGTTAAAGTGGTGTAAAATTGCTACAGTGTAGATGTGGCCTTGGTCTGCTCCACAATCATGCCTATGGAATTGGCCCAGGAACTGTGGACAGAAGTCAAAGAAATAATTAAGAACGAATGCAAGAAAATGCTAACAGTAGCCAAAAAGAAAGATAAGAAACAATGGTTGACGGATGAAACACTTCATGCAATAAAAGAAAGAAGAAAAGCAAAAGCAAAAGGAGATAGGAACAAAGCCAGAAGAATGAACAAAACCGTCCAACGTCTGACACACAGAGATAAGGAGAAATAGAAGACAACAACAAAAGGGAGAATGAGAGACCTCCATCAAAAAATCTGAGAAATTAAAGCCAAGTTCAAACCGAGGGCAGGGATGCTCTATGGAGAAAAAAAGAACATAATACAGGAACAAGAAGAAATAAAAAGACTCTGGAGGCAATACACAGAAGAGTTATACAAAAGAGATGAGGGAATGAATGATATTTGGAATGAGGAGCCATATGAAGATGAACCCCAAATTCTAAAAAGTGAAATAGAATCTGCAATAAAGGAAATGGGGAAAAATAAATTACTGGGAACAGATGATAATCCAATTGAACTGCTACAGTGCCTACAGACAGATGCAAATTTAGTGCTAACTGAAATATGCCAACAAATATGGAAACAAAGTGGTGGCCAACAGAGTGCAAATGCTCGATATACATACCAGTCCACAAGAATGGAGATACAAAAGACTTCAGCAACTATAGGACAATAGCACTAATCTCACATGCATGCAAAATAATGCTCAAAATTCTGCAGTATAGACTCCAACCATACATGGAGAGAGCAATTCCAGAAGTGCAAGCAGGATTCAGAAAAGAAAGGGGCATTAGGGACCACATTGCAAACATACGATGGCTAATGGAGCACACCAAATAATTCAAAAAAAGAATCAGCATGTGTTTCATAAACTACTGCAAAGCATTTGATTCTATAGATCACAAAAAACTATGGAATGCAGTCAAAGATATATGGATGACACTACATCTGATAGTCCTAATGAGGAATCTGTATCAAGGACAAAAGGCCACCATCAGAACAGAATTTGGGGAAACAGAGTGGTTCCCAACTGGAAAGGCATCAGGCAAGGCTGAATCCTATCACCCTACTTGTTTAACTTATATGTTGAAAACAATATAAAAAAGAAGAATTATAATCAGAAAAAGGAAGAGTTAAGATAGGAGGAAGCAACATTAACAACCTAAGATATGTGGACGACACCATAATATTAGCAGAAAACATTCAGGAATTGGAACAGTTAAAAAGGAAGGTCAAAGATGAAAGTGCAAAGGCAAGTCTGATGCTGAACATAAAGAAAACAAAAATAATGACCACAGAAGAAATACACAAATTCAATCTAGACAATGAGGAAATTTGAAATAGTTAAAGAATTCCCATATCTAGGATCAAACACTGACCAGAATGGAGACTGTAGCCAAGAAATAAGAAGACGACTAGGAATGGGAAGGGCAGCTATGAAAGAACTGGAAAAGATACTGAAGAGCAAAGACATACAACTGAGCACTAAAATCAGAATCGTTCAGGCCACTGTATTCTCAATTATTATGTTTTATTGAGAAAGCTGGACAGTGGAGGAAGCAGACAGAAAGAAAATCAACTCATCTGAAATGTGGTGCTGGATAAGAGTATTTAGGATACCATGGACAGCCAAGAAGACAAACAAATAGGTTCTTGAACAGATCATACCAGGGCTCTCCTTGGAAGCAAAGATGATCACGTTGAGACTATCGTACTTTAGTCACATAATGAGAAGGTAGAAACCACTAGAAAAAACAATAATGCTAGGAAAGGGAGAAGGGAGAAGAAAGAGAGGAAGACCACAAAGCAGATGGATAGACTTGATCAGGGGAGTTATGGGCAAGGGCTTGCAGGATTTGGGCAAGGCAGTGGAAGATAGGGATTCTTGGAGATGTCTCATTCACAGGGTCGCCATGAGTTGGAACCGACTCGAGGACAGCTATCAACAACAACAACAATAACAACTCTGCCAGTTGCTGGCAAATCAAAACATCTTAGGTATCTGCCTAACACTTGAGCCACTCAACATGGAGATGTTCCTTCCACAGTTGCTAACAAAGGGAGGTGTTTCTGGGATTTATAATTGGGCAAATGAAGAGCTTTCTAAATTTTCTCTGTTCTAAAACTGGTAGCTATCTTATGCTTGTGTTGTTTTGAAGATGAGGATAGGGAATGGGTGATATTGCTGGACTGCAGTTCCATCACTCATAACCAGCACAGCTAATGTTGAAAGATGTGAAAATAACAGTCCAGCTGCTTTTTGGACAGCCATATGTTTCCGCAGCACTGTTATTTATTTAGTAGTATATTTAGTAGTACAGTAAAAGTAACTACAATAAAACCAGCAGCTAAAAATATCCCTGGGATTTTCGGCATTGTTGCTGTGGTTGTTGTTGTCGTATGCCTTCAAGTTGCTTCTGACTTAATGGTGACGCCTAAGGCAAACCTATCATGGATTTTCTTGGCAACTTTCTTCAGAGGGGATTTGCCATGGTCCATCCTCTGAGGCTGAGAGAGTGTGACTTGCCCAAGATCACCCAGTGGGTTTACATGCCCAGGCCAGTATTCAAACTCTGGTCTCCAGAGTCACAGTACAATGCTCAAACCACTATACCACTGGCTCTCATTATGTCACTTCATTTGGTTATTTGACAGTAGAAATATGAATAGTGGGAGGTCTTCTGATTTCAATGAAGAAATCATTCCACATGGAATAGTCTCTCTTGCACTGTAAGCAAAGAAGCTGCACATAGGCCATGGAACAGTAAGAGCCCCCCACCATACACACACTCTCCAGAAAATAAAGACTGGAGAGGTCTTTCCGTTATGTGCCTTCAAGTCTCCTCTCAACTTATGGTAACCCTATGAAATTCATGGCAATTAACATTCAAGGAATCAACTTGGCCAAAGACTGTACCAGCTGAAGCTGTTACCAAGCAATTCTGCTGAAAAGAAACTAATTAACACTTCCCTGCTTAATACTTCCTATGCCATGTCTTGTTTGCAAATCAGTCAGGATTGCTACACCCATTCAAGATTTTAAGATACTTAGCTAACTTTAAACTGATTCATTAGTTAACTAATGGATTGCTTCTCTGAAATGTTCTGCATTTTCAGTGCATAAGGTTTTTTTGTGTAGCTACTGGGGTGAACAGTGCTTCATTTATCTGTACTTTATATGACCCATGTTTTAATTCTCTTCTTGTTCAAATCCACCAAAAGGAATCACATTCTCAGTGTGAGAATTACAATAACAATCACCACTATTCAAGCATTCTTTTTAGTTTAATGGTTTCAGGAACAAGATTGAATCATAAAAAGACTACTGAAGCACCCATTGTTTAACTTTTCAGTTAAAAGGGGGGGGGGGGGGACTACAACGGCTCCAATCCATAAACATGTCTTACCCACTGTAGCATGTCTTATCCACTGAACAGACAGCTTTTACAACAGGAATAACTTTTTATACATAGGAAGATCCTGAATCCCTCTGCTTGTTATTTGTCATTTTCCCTGAATTAAAATTCCCAATGACTGGGGGGAATTCCAGGGCTTGTACGCCTAAAAGTAACTTTTTCAAGGTCTCTTTTTTCTCAACAGAGAGATAATGCTACCCTTCCACTAGGCATTGCATGCAGGATTCCCAATATGGTAGTAAGGAAACCAGCTGACCCTAAATGCTAGATATGGCAACCCATCCAGCCTGGCCACTGGTGAGCAATCATTAGAGCAGTAGTTCATCAATGGAGTTTATCACACAGCGGCAAATTGCTTAAATCCTGTGCAGAAACGATCAGGAAAAATTTGAAAAAAACACAAAAGTGGATTGGTTTTCAGACGTGTTTGTGTAAAGGAGAAATAAAGTGACATTAACCTGAATGGAAAGTCTCTCAAACCTGCTCCTTTTTACTTTCGGAAGTTCCTGAAAGTAAAAATGAGCGGGGTTTGGCGACTTTCTGTTCGGATTAATGGCATATTACTTCTCCTTAATGCCAACATCGTGTGAAAAACCACCTGCTTTTGTGGGTTGTTTTCACTTTAAATCCAGATTCTACATGGGATCTGTCCCGTGTGATAAACTTCAATATCTGGAAGATCAGGACTTCCCTGTCCGTTTTAGAGAAAATAGAAAATAAGAATCAGAAATAAAAATAGACAGAAGAGATCTCTGATAAAGTTGTGAACTTTATGGGCATATATCCTGTTTTTCATCTTCAGCTATTACTATCTATGTATCCTTGTCATTAGAGATACAGTAAGATTTTCAGAAGAGGAGGTGGAATCTAGAAAATAGATATATAGGAATCTACAGGAATAGAGTAGGGAAGTATAACAATTTGTTCAATTTGTGTTTTAGAACGAACTTACCAAATTTGTGATTTCTGAATGTAAATACAAACTGGAATCTATACATGTGTGTAATTTGCAAAAGGGTTCACAATAAAAAATAAAAGGGAGAGAAAATTCATTGAAAAATCACTTCAAAATGTGCACACTTGCGGGAAAATTACACAAATATGTGCATACAAACTTTTTTATAAAATTTGTTGAAAATGCATTTTTTTTTTAAAAATGTGCACAATAACATGTTCAGAATTTTTCTGTGAATTGAGGTAAAAAATTGCAATCTGTTGCAGAATTGTGATAAGATGGACTTAGAGAATATGAGAATTAGAGCAAAATTGAGCTTGATAAAATCAACCACTTCCTAGATGGAAGAGAAAGTTTACAGTTATGATTGTACAGAAAACGGGAAAAACAGTGACAGATCAATTATGATGGATCCAGTTTTTAAATTGAAACTTTCCCCACAACTCTCTAGTTTCCATATGCTACTGTAATTGAGCCTGAAAATGAGCATGTTTCCAGATAATTGTGTGGGGGGGTGGGAGGGTGGGTAAGATATGGTTTTCACGTTTACCTGATCTCCACTTCCCTTCTCTTCCACTGCTGTTTCCTTTGTGATGAATTTAATATTGTAAGCTCTTTCAGTAAATATCCCCTTGTACAAAAAATTAGGCTGAAGCAATTTGGCAGCATATAGTATCTCAGCCTTAAGTCGTTCTTAAGACAATGCAAAGGTTCTTTAAGGAAACTGATATATGCACGGTGTACACAAAAGCATTTCGGATCCTAGAAAAAGTTTTTTGGGTTTGTTTGTTTTTCAAAAAAAATCCAGTTCCTTGAATCCCTCACAGGCTGCCTCAGGGATCTGAGGAGTTGTATTCCAAGATATTCACTCATTGCAGAATGGAGCAGGAGAAGAGTATTAAGGACACCATGGACTGCCAAAAAAACAAAGAAATGGGTACTAGAACAAATCAGGCCTCTACTTTCCCTGGAAGCCAAGATGACTAAATTGAGGTTCATACTTCAGTCATATAATGTAAAGAGATGGCTCAGTAAAAAAGGCATTAATGCTAGGAAAGGTAAAGGGCAGTAGAAAGAGAAGAAGACCATATGCTAGATGACTAGACTCAACCAAGGAAGCCATGACCCTGAGCCTGCAGGACCTGAGCATGGCAGTTAAGGATAGCGGGGCTTGGAGGTGTCTCATTCACAGGGTTACTATGAGCCAAACCTGACTCGAGAGTGGTTAACAATATTCCAACAAGTATATTTCTACCATCTTGGTATTTTAATAACTTGAATGCCTTATCCTCAAACTTGGAAAGTCCAAAATTTCTTCTGCATATTTTGATGATAGTGAATGGAAGACATCTGTTTACATTTGTTAAAATCAATGTGACATAAGTGGTACCAGGGACCTGAAAGAAAGGGCTACAGTACAGTATTTTCAAAGGTGCTGCAATTTTTTAATGAAAAGTCTGAGCTTGGAAAAGCTACTTCTAGACTGCTGTTTGCAGAGCTCACAAGTGGTCATGGTGGCTTGGTTGTTGTAATCCCCAAAAAACAAAACAAACAAAATCCCTCCCCTACCCATGTTTCCAATGTCCCTCCACTCTCACAGGTACATCTGGTGGGAACACAGGAGAGGGGCTACCCCCAGACCCTGGAATTCCCTTCCCAGAGAAGTTAGACCAGGGGTAGGCAACCTAAGGCCCGGGGGGCAGATGCGGCTCCCCAAGGCCTTTGGACTGGCCCCAGGCTGCTCCTGCCGCCGCCGCCGCCCCCCCCACCCCCACCATGATGATATTGATTATTGTTGTTATTACTTGTTCTTGGGGTTTTCTTGGCAAAATCTCCACAGGGTTTTGCCATGGCTTTTCTGGGCCTGAGAGAGTGTGCACACATTTTTAAAATTTTTAATTTGTTTTTTAAAAAATATTTATTTATTTATTTATTTTTGGTGTTTCAGCCCCTCAATTGTCTGAGGGACAGCAACCTGGCCCCCAGCTCAAAAAGGTTGCCTACCCCTGAGTTAGACCATCACCCTCCCTATTTTCTTTTCACAAACAAGCAAAGATTTTTCCATTCTGACAGGCATTTGATGAGTGATGATGCAAGGACCATCCTACATAATATGATGGACACTGCTAATTGCTGTGCAGGTGTGTAGGTGTATTTTAATATATGTTTTAACCTGGTTTTTAATTTTTTCTGATTGTTTAATTGTGGGCTAGTCTACCTGTTTAAAATACTGCTTAGTCCAGTCAACTAGAATATGATTTGGTGATTTGCAGGAGTTTGGGCTTAAACTCTGCAGAAAAAGTTTGTGGTTTTTGTGATTTTTACTGGAGTATCTGCTGAAATCTGTGGAAGTGTGAGTAATCGCATGCGTGTCCATCTGTCTGCTTTGCATGCATTCTGATGGCTGTGCATTTCAGCAGAGGGAAGGTGAATCAATGTGAACAGATGTACATTTGTGCAGGAAAGTGAAAACAATTAACCATCAATACAAATGTGTAAAAATGTGCATCAACTGCATAGAATCATAGAGTTGGAAGAGACCACAAGGGCCATCCAGTCTAACCCCCTGCCATGCAGTAACTCAAAATCAAAGCATCCCCGACAGATGGCCATATAGCCTCTGTTTAAAGACCTCCAAAGAAGGAGAGTCCACCAACCTCCGAGCGAGTGTGTTCCACTGTCGAACAGCTCTCACTGTCAGGACTTTCATCCTAATATTTAGGTGGAATCTCTTTTCTTGTAGCGTGCATTGTTCTGGGTCCTGTTCTCTGGAGCAGCAGAAAACAAGCTAGCACCCTCCTCAATATGACATCCCTTCAAATATTTAAAGAGGGCTATTATATCCCCTCTTAATCGTCTCTTCTCTAGGCTAAACATACCTAGTTCCCTAAGTCGTTCCTCGTAGGGCATGGTTTCCAGACATTTGCATAATACACATAAATATAGACTAGCCCTTGTGGCTTGTTAACAATATTTTTAATTGTTGCAAGCTACTTTGAGCCCCGATCTGGGAAAAAGGTGGGATAGAAATAATAATAATAATAATAATAATAATAATAATAATAATAATAATACTTCCCTTGCTCTTGACTTGTTTTAAAAAAATGTTTAAAATATACATTTTGTTCCTTCATACACGGCAGTACGATCAATGGAAGGTATGAATTAAATGCATTCTACATTGGATGCATTGTTCCATTGGCTAATTAAAAACATTCAAGTATGGTACTAATCTAAGGCCCAGATAATGTAAACAAAAAGACTTAGACCCACAAAGAGCGGGGAGGCAGCACTAGTTCAGACTGGTTTATTTTTTCCAAAAGGCACCTCATTAACATACAAAAGGACAAATATTTTATAGAGGATCTCTTCCATTTCACCCTACACCCAACATTATGCATTCATTGCAACAGAAACAGTGAGTTAGAAGCATCCAGTCTTCACAGAGAACTATATCAAATGCCAATTTCAAATCTAAGGGTATAGCAGTATTATTAGCAGAACATGAAAAAGTTTCTTTTTTGGTATGGCTCTCAAAATCCTTTATCCAACACAGCCAGTAGTTATATTGGCTGTGGGTTTCTGGGAGCTGCAGCACAGAAAAGTTACATTTCCAGGCTCTGCTCAGATGTCACTGTGATAGATTGGTGAGATTCTGGCTCAAAGAGTCTGGGAGTCGCCATCTGATCCCCCTCCTTATGTTTTGATTAGCCACTACTTTGAATTACACCAAGTTGACTAGGCTTTATTCTAAATGATACCATTTAACTTACCACCATCTACTCCAGTCTCCTTCCAAAATCTAGGACCACCCAGATGTCTTGAATGACAAACACCATCCTCTGCAGCCACCATTCTCTGCAAACACCACAGCCATCCATTTTGATTTGAATATTATGGAAGTGTAGCACATGCACACATTCACACTCACATCTGGAATGTGCTAGATTACACAACGTTGGTCCACCTTAACTGGCATCTCGGGCCCATTCAAACTACAGAATTATAGCACTATTATTCCACTTTAACTGCTATGGTTTCATCCTATAGAATAGGATTGACAGTTTAAGGAGGGGAATTTAGTATTCTCAGTAAGAGTTCTCCAGAATTTGTTGTTTTGTGCCTTCAAGTAATTTCCAGCTTGTTGTGTTCCTAAGGCAATCCTATCATGGAGCTTTCTGAAGCTCAGAGTGTGAGACTCGTCCAAGGTCACTCAGTAGGTTTCCATGGCTGAATGGAGATTTGAACCTTGGCCTCCAGAGTCATAGCCCAATGCTCAAATCACTATGCTACATTGGTGCCCAGATTTCCTAGGAAAGTATGACCAGTAGCCATGCTGTCTGAGAGATTTTGGGAGCAGCAGTCCAAAATAATAACTTTTCAAAGCCCTGAACATATGAAGCTGTTCTATAACCATGCCAGATCGCTGACCTATCTGCCCTGGGACAAAGCCTAGGACCTTTTGTGATTGAACTATGGCCTCCAACTTCTCAGAGGTAAAACATATAATCCAAGGTCAGAGCAATGTGCCTTAATAAACTCTTAATGGCAAACATTCTAGAAACAAGCTTATCTTCCATATAATATTTATTGTACTATTCAGCTTTTTAGTTGGGTCACTAAAATCCTTGGCAGTGTGAGCTGCACATTTTGTACAGACAATGAAATGACACTGAGATTTTGATTGTGCAGAAAAAGTCCTATATTTTGGTTGCAGGGAGAAGATATTGAGTCTTTGCAGATTGGCACTGCTTATATTTGACATGCTGATAACATTTGTTTAAGCAGCAAAATAAGAATAAGAGCTAGAAAGCTAATATTTTTGAGATAAATAATTGCATCTTATCAAGCAATGGCCTTCACTTATAACATAGTTCATGATCACTCTCCTGTTGGTTCCTTTTGCTTCTTTATCCCATTTGCTGGCACTCTTGATACACGCAAAACTGAGAAATGGTTTAATATAGTTTTAGTCTTTTAAAATTATTATTATTATTACTTATTGTTTTAAATTGATTTTATTGTAAGCTGCCCTGGGTATTGAGTGTAGGGTGGGATATAAATATTTTAATAAATAAATAACCGTCATCTTTGGGGGTTAGTAAGGCACCTCATATAGTTGTACTACACTATAATTTATCAGGTAAGAACATCTAGGCTTGCTTATATGATAAATTATAGGTGTAGGTTAGTCTGAATGACTGATTTAAGTTTGGTGTGCCACATGCTGTATGAGGCCATAGCTAGTGGGCTTGTTCTACTGAAGAAGACATGTGAAGTGGGGAAAGATTATCCTCTCACTACAGCCCACATGCAGCAATATTCCTTCATAGCTAATCTTAGATGGTACAGAAGGCTGGGGAGGAAGAGGTAAATAAGGTACCATCACAGAAGCAGTCAGACACTGGTACCCTTTTGGGATTTAGGCCTAGGATTACAACACAAGTATAGAGGCAGCAGCCATTGCTTGCTGTTGGCTTGCACAATATGAGACCCATTAAGTAAAAACAAGCAGCAACAAACAACATACAAACTCACAGCTAAGAATTGTGCTGTGGTCTACCAGTGCCTCAACCTCTTCCCCAATCCACCTCTTTGGCAATTCCAGACAAGTAGCAAAAGATGGAGGTTGGTCCTTGTGTGTTGCTATTGGTCTTAGGAAAGGGGGCAGGAGGTAAGCCATAGGGCCCAAACCTCTAGTTGGCCTTGGCCCTTGGCTGCCTGAATGATGAAAAAAACCAAATGATACATTAAAAAAAATCATACTGCAACGTTTGTTATTAAATTTAGGTAAAGGGGCTCCATTTATGCATCTTGCCATAGGCTCAGTGCCAGCCCCAGTGGCCTCAGGTTGCCACTGCTGAGTGGGTTAAACATTAATTTGTTTTGAAATATTTCATAGAGTTCTTTCCACAAGTCAAGGCAACATATATTAAAAATACAATAAAATGGAACAAAACATTATTGAGAAACAAGATGAACAATGGTTCAGAACAAAGCTTCAGAACTAACCAAGAAGATCACAGTGAAAAATGAGGGAAGTTTCCTACTTGAGTGCACCTTACAGGTTCTTCTTTCCATTCCAGCCCAAGCAGTCCAATGCAAATAGCTGGACCTTACAGCCTCTCCTGAAATTTCCCAGCACAGATATGCATTTACAGAATATATTCCATGAAACAGTCAGAAAATATGTGTCCCTTCTTTTCCCCAAAGGGCAAAACACTAGAGGAAAATTAAGATTTCTCCCTTTCTCTCCCAGCTCCCATTTTTCTGACACACCTGCCCCTGCTCTGCACATCCCTGGAGGTGTCCTTCCATAGCTTTGGGACAACTGAGGTGAATGGCAGCTGCAACCATTCTCACCTCATGAGAGAAAATACAGCACAGCCTGATTCGAAGGATAAAGCGACCTGATGTAACCTGATATGTGGGACTCAGGCCATGAATATGGCTTTGGGCCATATTCATAGAAAAGTTTAAAGTGATATCACTTCCTTGCTTATATCTAAGGCTGTATACACACTGAAGAAATAATCTACTTTGACACCACTTTAACTGCCATGGCTCAATGCTATGGAATGCTAGGAACTGTAGTTTTGTGAGATGTTTCCTCTGGTGCAACAGCAAACTACAAATCTCAGAATGTCAAAACATTAGCAATTAAAATGGTGTCAAACTGGATTTTTTCTGCAGTGTGGATGCAGCCTAAAACAAACACAAATGGTGGGTCAGGAAAATTCTGCTCCTCCCTGGGGAATCTCCTGAGTCAATCATTGGCTTGCCTTTCCTTCCTCACTGTTTTTATGTCTGATTTCAGTAGTCAAAATCCTATAAAGTGAGAAATACAATGATGTTTTACTGCGGATAAAACTCCCTCTGTCAGCAAAACTGAGGTGGGGGGATTCTTCTCTGCTGTTGCATGCTGTTGTGCATTTTCAAAATCTGTTCTAGAGAATTATGAGAGTCTCCAGGGTAAATTTGGGGTGGGGAGTGGGAATAGGTGGGACCAGAAAGTTCCACTGGGTAACTGGACTTCTGCTTTTAAAGAAGTAGCCATATTTGTCTCATACAGCATAAGAAGTAGGAGGGAGGAAGAAGTGTGACAGCACATGTAAAACTAGCTTGCCATGAGTTTTCATTGATATAAACCCACTTCTTTGGATGCACTTCCAAGCAGTATTAAGGCCTCAGGTATAAAGCAGATTTATGCAGTTGTGGGAGTGGGATAGAATGTAATAGGGACCAGAAAGATGGCAATAATGTCCCTTGCCCTAAATTTTCAAAGGGCTGGTCAAGGTGATACAGATCTTTCAGAACTTTACAGTGCTGATACGAGAAAGCAATAAACCTGCTTATCAAAAGACAGTTTCCCAGGGTTCAAAACTCTCTCTGAGAAGGTTCCTTTTGTTATATGTGCAATAGTGAGGACTCTTGTGTAAATATATGGAGTGTGCCATGAAGCAATTGTCTTATTCATGCCTCTGTAAGTGGATAGGAATTTGTCGATATAATTCAATCAGCTATTTCCCTTTCTAATCTTCCTTTGTAATTTCTTTGTTCAAGGACTGCAGCCTTTAAATCCTGGTATGTCCAGGAAGGTCGAAGTGTTCTACAACTGTTTTTCTTTTTTTACTCCATTTCTAATGTCAGATTTGTATCCATTAATCTTCTTGTGTAGAGTATGTCCTATTTGTCCAATGTGGAGTGTAGAGGAGCACTGCTGGCATAGGATGGCATATACAAGTTCAGCATCCTTTCTCTCGAATTCCAAAATCCAAAATTTGCACATGGGGGGGGGGGGGGAGAGGCTGAGATAGTGACATCTTTGTTTTCAGATGGTTCAGTTTACATAAACTTTGTTTCATGCACAAAATTATTAAAATATGTTTAAAATTACCTTCAAGCTATATATACAAGGTTATAAGAAGCAAATGAATTTCATGTTTAGATTTGGATCCCACCTCCAAGATATTTCATTATGCATATGCAAATATTCCAAAATCTGGAAAAAAAATCCAAAATCTAATACACTTCTGCTCCCAAGCATTTGGATCACATTGGAGGAACAGCAAATAAATGCACCTTTGATGTTGTGGGTGATCTTATTGGCCCCTGTAATATTGTTCCCAGAGTAGATGTGGGGACAGAGTTGGCATCTGGGTTTGTGGCAGGGTCTTGAACCTGTATTACCACCCATGTTATGTATCTTTTTATAAGTGAGTAGTTGTTCAAAGCTGTCTGTAAGCCAATATAGCCCCCCCCCCCAAGAGCATGTGATAGGATTGTGTTAGTCTCCACAGTTGGTTATAGTTCAACAATCTGTTTGAATAGTTTTAGTTGGGGGCTATAGGTGACCACTACAGCTGTTCTGTCATTTTGTGGTTTTGGTCTGTCTTGTAGTAGGTGGTTCCTGGGTATTAATCTTGTCTATTTGTTTCTTCACCTCCTTGAATTTATAACACACATTTCTCAAACTGCAATACCCACCTAAGGAGGGGATGAAACATGAGATCCATCTCTAAGATACCAAATTTTGCCATAACAGGAGAAACTTTTAAGAAGCTGGTAATGGGCTGGGATTTAACTCTTTGGGGTTTTTCCTTCCAACAAGGGTAGTTGTATTTGGGCTACAATTGGCAGCTTTTACCTGTACAACACTTAAACTTTTTTCAGATGTAACAGTACAGGTACAACTTGCCTGAGAAAGGAGCAGCTAGCTTCACACAGGACAAGGACAACCTGGGTCTCAAGCAGTTATTTTACTGTTGCTAATGGAGCTGAAATTTTATAACTTGTTTTTTATTTTGCCCTTTGTCTCTGGTCCCCACATGATCAAGAAGGGGAGTGATCTTTGCAAGCATTGAGATGCCCCCAGAACAAGTGAACTACAACAGAAACAATATCTGATACAAAATGTAGGCCTCTGACTCTATGATCATCACCTTTCTCCTCCTGTATGATTTTAAAGCATTTTTTGCCTGATGAAGAAACCAGTGGAACTTCAAAAGGTTGCATGATCTATTTTGTGCATCTTGGTTGGCCAATAAAGGTATACGGTAGCTCTTTTGGGGATTTTGGACTCTGTTCTACCAACATGGCTACCCTTGAATATGTTCACCCCAATTAAAGCATTTTTTAAACATCACATAATTACAGATGTCTCCATCATATCATACAACTTTCCCAGCCTGGAAAGTACCTGGGAAGTACAGCCCCAAAATAATACTTTAAAACTTACAGTCCCATGACTATCTGGGCTCAAAAATGTGTTTGTTGTCACAGATATCCTCAACAGAAAAGCAGTTCTGCTGAAACATTTAAAAACGAAAAGGAAAGGCTTAAAAAACAACAAAAAAAGTTGTGCTTGTAAAATAATTGCTTCCAGAATGTTTCCATTCATTAGTTCAAGATTTCAGTAGTGCTCTGCCAACAATGGTTTTCCTGTTCCAGTTACATCTGTACAAAAGGATGGGATATTCATTTTTATTCCCCCTTCTCATATGTCTAATGCACTTCTTTTATAAAGATTTTAAAATGCTGAGTAGATTAAGAGTCTGTTCAAATAGGATTTCTGATGTAATACTGTCCTCCTGTGGGACTGTACTCACACACCTGAAGTGATACAGATCCACCAGAGGAAAAGTTGGGGGATTAGTTATTTAAAGGTATACTATGGAAACATTTACGTGCAAACATCATCACCATCCTCCTCTTCGCTCTGGCCCTGTCCTCACCGTGTCGCTGCTTGCGTCACCAATGAGGTGTAGATGAATGTCATGCATTCTGAAGTGGCACAAACTAGTGGGAATGACAATCATGCCAAAAAAGAAGTGATTACAAGGGAATAATGAAAAGATCCACTTTCAGAGTGGGAACAACAGACCTTTTGGAATCGATTCACTGACACGGAGCGAAGGCTAATCGCAAACTGGTTTAAATGTAAGTGGGAATGAGGCCAAAATGTGGCATTGAAGTTTGAGTCTGGGCTTTGAGCTGGGCAACCCAAAACAAAAAATAAGGACAATTCAGATTGTCTCTCATAAAAAAGTAGTACACAATAAAAGATGTAATAAACTCCAACATGGCTGATTCCTATAAGGGAAAAGTACAGGCAATGTTAACTGCTCTATATAAGAGTGGAGAAAACCCAGGAGAAAGCCATACCAAGCAGCAGACCTTCTAAAGCAGCAATTTGGGCAGCAGGAAGGGGCCAGTTATCTCATGACTGAGTTGAAAATATACATTGGTAGCTGAGTGCAGGAGAGCCAGCACCATGTAGTGGTTTGAGTGCTGGAGACCAGGGTTCGAATCCCCAGTGGTGTCACTATGGTTGGTGTCATCCGGTGCAATAATTCATGGTATCACCCTTCCCATTGACCTCCCCCCATACCACACCATACAGATTCTTTAGTAAAGTTTTGTTGTACTGTTACTCCTAAATTGCAATTCTCATATATCAATCAACAGCATGGTAATAGTTGTGACATAAACAATTAGCACAATTAAAATGATACTTTTTAATTACAATATCATACACATGGCTTAAATGTGTTTATACATAGATAGTTTCATGTGCTTAAGGTGACAATTTAGTAAAATATGATGTTTTTAAATAAAAAAATATTTTTTTTGAAATTTGAAAATTTAATTTTAAAAACCCCCAACCTGTGGCCTCTCTTTTCTCCTCCCACTGAACCTCATCCTATTCACCTCATCTCTTCAGTATTTTAATGGGACACAGGTGAATGCCACAGCCTGTTTCTGCCCAAAGGCAGATGTTTGGGGAGCAGTGGAGTCACCCCCCCCATCCTTAGGGTGTCACCTGGTGCGGTCTGCACCCCCCCCACACACACACACACTCCCCAAGTGATGCCACTGCAAGTCCCCTCTGAATCATGAAAACCACTGGGTAACCTTGGGCAGGTCACACTCTCTCAGCCTCAGAGGATGGTAATGGCAAACCCCCTCTGAAGAAATTTCCTAGAAAACCCTGTAATAGGTTTGCCTTAAGGTCGCTATAAGTTGGAAACTACTTGAAGGCACACAACAACAACAACAACAGCCAGCTGACTGCAACTCTTAGGCTGGATGTGAGCCATTTATTTACACTACTGACTGAATGCTGGTCTAATATATGAAGTTTTATTCTCTGAAACAATTATTATAAGTGGAATTAATACAATGTATTGGAAACTGACTTATATGTGAATATACTACCATTACCAGTTTGGATGAAATATGAGATGTTATGACGCCTTACTGAGATACACTCCAAGTACAATGTGACCTATAAGCATTAATAAGGCTCCTTATAAGATGTGTCTATAGAAACAACTTGCCCAGTCGATGAATTATCTATGTGCCCAAATAGTAATGTCTATGTGATACTATCAACCTCCACAAGGATTGCAGCTGTATAAACAAATTATTGTATTTTATAAACATATAAAAATTTATAAAGCTGCATATTTATTCTCCTATAATTTCCTAAGAGTCCAAAGCTTAAGAATTGCTTATGGAGAATGTGAGTTTGATCTGCCTACTAGACAAAACTGTTCTTTATTAGCTTGTCAGCTCAAGTGACCAAAATAGCTAGCTAGATACAGATTGACAAGCATAAGGTGAAGAACCTTCAATTGCTTAATAAAGAGATAAGTGTGGGATAACCATATCTGTTTAATGGTCTCAAAAGATTTATGGCAGGTCTACATAAGATCTGTTCCTATATGTCTTCAGCCATTTGAACTGAGAGCTAAAACACTGTCTTTTCCTTTGTGATAGGATTAAGCCACACAATTAGCCATTGCCTGATTGGGTTCAGGAAAGGAATTTTTTTATGCCAAATAAATTTTGACACTGGCCTTTTTGGCTTTCCTAGGAGGAGCTCCTTTAGGATTTCCACATTACTGTGTTTCATTACTGCCATTTTTTACTAACACACTATCACACTGCTCTATGGTTACTGCACATAGCTTGCATTATGTCACAGTTTATATTCTTTATATAATTATATTATATTTTTTATTGTAAGCCGCTTGGATTGTTTGTCAATAAGCGGGATATAAATTGTTGTTGTTGTTGTTGTTGTTATTATTATTATTATTAGTTAAGTGCAGAGGGGTAGAAATTTCAGCCTGGAAACTGGCAGAAGTGGATCTGAATAAAGTAAAGATCTGGACAACTGTCAGTTACAGCCAGGTGCAAGTGGAATAGTGTGGAAGGCATTAACAGTGGAGGCTTGGCCATGAGCCTCAAGGGAAGATGCAAACAGGTGTATGTATACCTGGCCAAAATTCTGTCCAGGTTTGAATCACTGGACAAGGTAACAGGTTTCTTTCCCCTACATTCTTCTCCACAGTGTCAGATATGGTAATCAATCTTAAATAAAATGGCCTAGTTCTCAGTGTATGGCTTTTCCTTTCTGGCTGCAATCACAGACAGACTGCTGAAATTGTTTCGATCAGCATGTGTTCTGTGCTACTTCTCCAACTTTCTGCAGTACAGACACCTAAATACAAGACATTACAGGTCTGTCAACCTAATTCCTGTCCCTTTCCATATATTAAAAAAAACTAAAACATAAAGGAATAACAATTCAAAAGAATTACGAATCTTAGAAATGTTAGTTCATATAAAGCAAGAGTGGGCAACCTATGATGCTCCAAATGTTGTTGGTCTTCAGCTCCTATCAGCCCTGACCAGCATCACCAATACGATGAAAGATGCAATCCAAAAACATTTGGAGGTCAACAAGTTGCACACCCCTTATATAAAGTGGCAAGCCTCTTGCTGCATAACATTTCCAAGCTCTGGTTATGCTTAGAAAGATTCATGGAAGATAAAGCTATTGCAAACTATAAACAGCAATGATAATTTCGATGCCCAGAAGCAACACAGAAGAAGCTGCCCTATAATAATTAAGATGATGTGTCCATCTAGCTCACTGTTGTCTACTCTCAGTGGCAGTGGCTCTTCAGCTTTACAGTACTATTCATTCACATGATTTAATATAAAATTCCTTGAATTAGAAATGACAGGGATTGAACGTGGACTCTATACACCAATGATGAGGATTTTTTGACCCTCTAGATCAGGCACCGGCAACCTACAGCCCGGGGGCCGGTTAAGGCCCTGGGCCCCAGACTTACCAGCCCAGGCCGAAGGTTGCTGCTGTCGCCGCCACCGCTTGCCGCCGTCGGAGCGCGTTTTTGGCTGCGCTCGCAGCGGCCGCCATTTTGGAAGTCAAAATGGTGGTCGCGATGCATTTGCGCATGTGCAGTACTCTTGCGCATGCGCAAACGCGTTGTGGCCGCCATTTTGACTTCCAAAATGGCGGCCGTGACATGCGCTGTGGCGGCTGCAGCTGTGCGCTACGGCGGCGGCTGCAGTAGCGGCCGCGCTAGCAACGTGCGCGGGGGCGCCATTCCCCCCCCTCGGCCCAGCCGAGACCTGGGCGACGGCAGACCGGTCCAGGTCTGAAAAAGGTTGCCTGTCCCTGCTCTAGATATTGATGAACTATTGCTCCCATTAAGAGGGGCTAATGGGAACAGCAGTTCAAAAATATGTGACGATCCACAGGTTGCACAGCCCTCTTCTTCATGCACAGTTAGTGTTTTGGCATGATCCCTTCCCCAGAGTAGCAGTCATCCTCTGATAACTAGGTACTTTGACAAGCAACCAAAGGCGGACATTGTTATTACACAAACTTATGAACTCTTAGGTCTGACTGGTTTGTTCCATTTTGGAGGTAAAACAGGAGAATAGCTAAACCTCTGTATTTTTTCAAAAAAACACCATTTTACCCTTAACTCAAAGTTTATGCCTGGTATAGTATGTCTGCAAGGGCTAGATATGCTTCAGAAGAAGCCTCATAGATCCAGTTTGCAATTTTGCACAAGTGCAGAGATGCAGAGAGTATCAGTGACAGAGACTATGGGGATGGGGAGGTGAAGCTTTAGGAACAAAGAGTAATACAGATGGTTCCCAGACCACAAAGGTTTGTATTTGTTTTTCACTAATTTTTCTGTCATTTGCTAAATCATGATATATGAAAACAATTATTTCCCCTGAAGGAGGAGGATGCTGAAATGTCAAGGGCTCCTTCAGGCTCCACTGTGATAATGAATTATTGGAGAAATAAAATTTTTTGCTACTTCAGTGAAGAAAGACATTTTGTGACCTTTTGCTGCTTTATGGCGATAATGAATTTTCTGCAGAACTCAGACACTTTCACTTGCTCTATTAAAATAAGAATGCTTGAGGAATAGCTGTGACCTTGACCTTTGAAAAATTAATGAAATACTGATTTTGAAGGAACTGATGAAAATCTGGTTATTATCTAGACTCTTATTTATTACTGTCATGCCAATAAAGCTCCCCCGTCTAAAAAAACCCAAAACAATGTTCTTCAGCTTATCAACTGAACTACTAGCTCCTTGTATTTAGATACAAGACTCTATTTATTCTTTATCATGCCAATAGTATCAGCTTTATACAAAGATGCTTTGAGTCAAGATGAAAGGCTTAAGTAACAGCAGAGGTTTGACACAATATGCTCCAGACCTTATCTACTAATGACATGTGAGGTTATATTAACAAGATTTGCCATGAGTTCAAATTTCATTCATCATTTTAAAACAATAAACCAGTTTTTAAAGAGTTGACTTTATTTATAACAATTAAGGGATATCACAGTATGCCTACTGCTACAGCTTAAATCTTTTAATAAATCCGGTAGAAAGAGAATAAGGAAACAAGATAACTACCAATATGGAATGTTTCTTCTCCTCCAGTATTACATAACAACCTAAACCAAATGTCGAAGGAAGAGAAATATAGATGCAGGGTTGGTAAGGCTATATTGTTTATACTGGAAGAAACAAAGGCTCGGAACCGATGGGCCAAAAGAAGCAGCTTCTGGGCACTTTAGGGGTGTGGTGTTTACAAGATGCACACCTCGAAAGCAGCCCAAAGCTGCTTCAACTTCAGTCCGTTGGAATGAAGTAAAAAGGAGCTGGGATAATCCGACTCTTGGTGGCACAGCTTGGGTCCTGTGACAGTGACCACGGTCTTGACCCACTTGCGGCCAGAGAGGCCTCAGGTTGTTCCTTCCCACCTGTTTGTGGGACAGGCCAAAGTTGTCTTATATAGAACCATTCTTTTTATCCATCTACTGCAGTCTGATTGGCATGGCTCTCTGGACCAAGATCCAAATAAGTCCTTTTTGGATCCAAATATCTCTTTCTTTGGTCCAAGATCCAAATATGACCTTTTCTGACAGAATGACATCCAACAATAGGGCAGATTCCCACTCTTCCCTACACCCCATTCTATCCCCATATGATCTGGAGGATTTGAGTATATTGAGATTCAGAGAAAAGCATAAGATAGTAAAGTTCCATTGCGTGAACAATGCTCCACCCACAGTGTTTAATGTGTTTAATCTACACTAGGTGTGGGAATCATTCAATTCATGTGGCCCTCAATAGCCATTTTTATGGTACGTGGGGTCTCCCAGAGGAGTCCCCCCCCCCCAATATATATGACTCACAGTTTTAGGAGGAGGAGTTCTTCTCTAAATTAAGGAACACACCATTGGAGGAGATGTCCTGGTCACCAAAGGGGACTGGAAATGGAAAAATGGCCCCTGGACACCTAGAGCTTCCTCCCCCTTGCCTAGACACTTAGTGAATATCTCCACAGAATTGCAGGCATTTTAAAAATATTCCTACGTGCCCTACAGAACTGTACATCTTAGAATCATAGAGTTAGAAGAGATCTCAAGGACCATCAAGTCTAATCATCTTCCCAGAGTCTGTCTGGAAAAGGAGGCATGAAGGGAATGCATCAGCAGAAGAGGTCTTCTGAAGCTGAAGCAGAAATGAAGGACTGGTATTTTCCTCCCTTAACATGTGCAGGAAGCTGCTTCATGGAGCTAAAGTTATACAAACAAGCTCAACAGCTATTCTGTCTTCTAAACAAGACATTTCTTGGACTTAGAACATGCCTGTAACCTTGTAACCATATAAGCAATGGGCTTTTGGTATGCCTATAACCTTATCAGCCTATTATAGCTTGTGCCTGTATGTGCTTAGCTCCTACCTGAAATCAGACAAAAAGGGCAGTGATCCAAAATGCTACAAATTCTACAGTTCCAGAGGTTAAGATTCAACTATTTAGCATAGAAAATTAATACACTTTGTTAACACACTTATCTTTTCAAATGATGCCAGCTGTTGTTAGCAGTGCATGAACACAAAGTGTCCGGCCATTTTCATTCTTTTAAAAAGAAATAATATAGATTTCCCTCACACATTTATGTACCCCCCAAAAACCAGTAACAGCATCTTCTCCCACTGAATGTTGTTCTCTTTATATCAGTTTTATATTTTCCCCAACAGTGAAAAGAAATATGGATGACACAATTCAACTGGGCTATATAATAACTCACAGAACCTTCTTTAGCCTTTGTGCAGCCTGTGAGAAATGGAGCCCAAAGGAGCTAACTGTCCCATAATCAAGACAAATTCTTCTGGTGTTTCCAACATATGCAATATATAATGTCAATGGAATTCAGGGATGATTTATTATAAACTAAATATCCAAACATTATAAAATACTATTTAAGAATGAAGTTGGCAGTTCCACAATAAACTATGGCACTCATACAGCAGAACACAGTTGTGGAGATACAGACGAATACAACATCACAGACAGCATATGCTGTCTTCTGGAACAACACAGAAACTTTACCACAGTGCAAAGTTTACACACTGCTAAAAAAAAAGTGCCATATCAAATACAATGACTGGTGATAATGTTGAGAGCAATGGCATCCTTCCATGGTATAGTGCAAAATAATAAAGCTCCCAGACCATAGAATCCTATTGTTACCATAGAGAAGAGTATCTATTTCATTACAAGCTATGCAGCAGAAATGTCCAACTCAGTGATTCTCAGGCTTTTTACCCATGTGACCTCCTTTCCATTATATGGATCTTCCAGGGTGCGAACTGGGGTGTGTGAATGGGCTAATTTCTGCACCTGTTTACTCACAGGATCAGCTAAACATGGATGTTTACATCAACAAGGATTATCCCATCATGTAAAACTAGGCTCCTTCCCACCTCTGGCAACTCCTAAGCTGGCTACGTGATATGTCTGCATACATCTCATAGCTTTCACATTAGGATCATGGAGGCAGAGTTCTTATAATAATTATGATACCAAATAATAAGGGATGAAATGAAGCAGAGTGCATGGTAACAGCGCCTCCCTCAAAGTAATATATGGACAAAAATATTTTGCTTATGTAGCTTACATATTTTTGTTCATCTCACAGCATCTATCAATTGCTCCTCTCTCTCTCACACACACAGGTTTCTTGTGCCATGTACTCCCTGTGCCTTAAAGCTGGGCTCTTGTGCTCTCCGCCTTTTATCTTCACTTCTCTGAAGCTGAATTGGGCATGGTGGCTTGAGCACTGGACTAGGATTCTGGAGACCAGGGTTCCCAGCTTGGCCATGAAACCCACTTGGGAATTTCACATGCTCTCAGCTTCATGCGAAGGCAATGGCAAACTTCCTCTGAACAAAGCTTACCAAGAACACCTCATGATAGATTCACCTTAGGGTCACCATAAGTCAGAAATAACTTGAAGGCACACAACAGCAACAAGAAGTTAGAGAAGGTGTAATGGGGAAAAACACTTAGTTCACTTTTGCAGGGAGCAGTCAATCTGCAACAGTGCACACACATACACACAGGCTTGTCCTTTTTCATGTTTGCTGTACTTGCAGGCTGACTTGTGTTGCCCTCCCTTGAACCCACCCCACAGTTTGAGGATCATCATCCTAACTCTCTCCTGGACCAAATGAGCTAGGCCACAAAGGGGGGAAGCAGACGGCTAAAAGTGCCATTTTGGGGGCAGGGAAGGGGAGGGGCAGCTGCACGGTGGGCGCCCCATCCCCTTCCCCAAGTCGTCCTCGGAGCAGCCGGCCCTCCACACGGCCGGGGCTCTGAGGATGATCTCCCGCTGCAGTGTCCATACACGCTGCAGCGGAAGAGTCGCCGAAGGTGCGCCGGCAGCATTTTGCGGTGCACCTTCGGCAACTTGTGGAAGGAGCGCTAATTTAGCACTCCTTCTGGGGGCGGCGAAGCTGCGCCGCGGGGCCGAGGTGTGGGGATACCTCAGCCCCGTGGCGCAGCTTCCCGGGGCAGCCCACGGCTGCCTGTCTGCTTCCCCCCATAGTCTGTTAGGACTTGCTCAGTCAAGTGAGAAGCCAAAGTTTGCATTGAGGCAGTGGAGTTCTGAGTTCTTGGCTGATTTCTATAAACCCTTCTATAAGTGCTTTAAAACTGCACATATATCCATCTGCTTTCATTTACATCATTAATTAATTTAAATTAATGATAGCACTGGATGGTGTTCACACATGACAATTATTTCACAACCCAATCCTAATGAAATCAATGGACCTACATACAAATCGGTGGGCACAAAAATGCACCCAATGTGCATATTCAACATTTTACTCCGATCTTTATGTAAGTACACATAGCAGAGCAGGATTTCAGCCTGTGGCTATTAATTTTGGCCATTATTAATACAATACATGAAGCAATGCAGCTGTAAATGTCAAGAAAGATAACACAAATTAAATTGGCTCAGACTAAGAAATAGACTCATTTTGTAAAATTACTTAATTTTAAGTTCCTTCCTATTCCTTTAAGAGCAAATATGTCCAAAGTAAACTCATTATGGTTTGTAGATTTAGGAGATTATCATGAGGGATGTCCTGTCATTGTCCTGTCCTTCCCACTCAATCATGGGAAGGACTTTCACACCGCATTCACACTTATCCCATCCAGGAAGCACTATTGACCACAATGGTGCTAAAGACTTTCATATGAAGTCACACCGATCCCGTCATTAACTTGGCATTAACTTGTTATTAAAGCAACATTGGCTGGCATTTTGTATTAATGGAGGTTTGTGTTATTACAATGCCGCTTTAAAGATGGGTTAGTGACGGGATCGGGTTAAGGATGGGACCCATTGGGTTAAGGATGGAATAAGGATAGGGGAGTGATCCTGTCCTTATCCTGTTCCCTGTGTGATAATTTCCTTAGAGTCCATTATATTGTAGACCCAGCAGTGAGGGTGAGCTTTGTACTTAGCAAGAATGAGCACAAACCACCTATTGTTGGAATTGGAAAGGCTACAGTTTTATTGGTTACAGCCGAATAGGCTTGGCTTACAGCAGGGATCTAGATCCAGGCATTGGTCAACCTGCCTGCCAGCCAATGCCACTGCATTGATCTGTCAACCTACCTACTGACCAACAGAAACCCATTCACCCAGCCTGCCTGGGTGATGGCTGGAATGCCTGGCATGATATGTATGGAAATCCACATAGGTGGAAGCCACAGCTTGTTTCCCCTGCCTCCAAGAGGCGAAGCAGAGCTCTCTGATCCTAAACTAGGTGTGACCTAATTTCATACACACTCAGTGTTCTCAAATCAGGCAGCAGCTTGAATATACACATTCAGTAGAACAGCAACCTTAGTTCCATTACAAGACAGGACCTCAGGCTGTTATAGAATTTGAAATGCCACAAATACAGTAATACCGGAATTATGCTACAGCTTACAAAGAGAATATAATTATGTATATACAAAAGCAGAACCAGGTAAACAAAGGCGTTAAGGAAAAGGCATCAAGAAAATGGTAGACATGGCATGACATGTTTGGCTTCCCATGAGATATGATCTTGTTCAGCATATCAGAATAGCCCAATTCCCATTTTTTCTTAAACAGGAATGTTCATTGGCACTGCCACCAATCACAAGGAAGAAGATAAAGAGGGTGAGATAAAAGTTATTGTCACATTCAAATGCAAAGTGCAAAAAGACAAGCAACACTACTGAAAGAGCAATGGTGTGATGGTGTGAAAGGCAGCATTGCTGTCCCAAGATTGCTTTTCAAATGGAACAATATGAAACAATGGGCTGGTGTGATAAACTGCAAAGTGTGGCTCTAAAGCCACATGGGGGTCTCCAAGGCTGTTTCCATAGCCCCTGATATCCCCACAACTCCTTTTTCTGGTTAAAAAAGTGTGTGTGTGTGTGTGTGTGTGTGTGAGAGAGAGAGAGAGAGAGAGAGAGAGAGAGAGAGAGAGAGAGAGAACTGGCTATCCTGGAAGCATTTAAGTGTGAAAATTTACCTTTAAAGGAGCTTACACTCTCCCAGCATTGTCTAACATTTTAAAAAAAGTTTTCCAATACCATAAGAGGACTTCCAGCTGTGTCTCATTTTGTTTTCATCTTGTCTGGTTTTGGCATTTCTGGCACTCTGTGTGGCAGAAAATTGGTTCTGGGCCTGCCAAAATTGTTCACCCCTGCTTTAGAAGCTCTTGATAAAACTGGGCTATTTTTTTTTAAAGTCTTCAAATTGATAAGAATAATGTTTTCTTGCCAAGGTTTTGACCATCTCTTGTTTCAGACATGATTTAAAATGCCACATAGAGAAGTTTATTGACAGATTGTGATTAACAACCCTCAGCTCCAACTTGGATTGTTACTCTTATGACATCATTCAGGTCATATTCTGAAAAATAAAATTGCTGATAACAGAATGCAGGCCTTCAGTGGTACACTACAACAGGCCATGTAGAAATGATTGCATGGTCAGAAATGTTTGGTTTAGCAGTTAAGGGAGTTTTGACTCAGATCCAGTTGGTTTTTAATTCAGCTGAATCACTGAAACTTGATAAAATGCCATAAGACAATCTAAAAGAAAGCAGATCCTTCACAATGCAAGAGCTGACATCATCCTCACAGCTGCCAAGCCATCCATAACTTGGTTTTTGAAGGAACGAAGCAAAGTTATAACAAATGTGCATGATATGTACATTTTGCAATATTCTCCCCAGTGCATGTAAATCCACTTAATTTGAAACATATACCTATCATGTGATTGTATTCTTGTATATGAAGGGTGTGTAAAGTGTTGGTTTGTGGCCATATGTGGCCCCAAGGATGATTCTTAGTCCCTCTCCTCCCCTTCAGCCTGCTCTTTCTCTGGGGCCCTTTCACTCTGTACAAGTATAGCACTATGATTCCACTTTGCCATGTCTGCATCCTATGCAACCCTGGAGTTTATAGTTTGGATAGACACTAGAGCTGAGAATTCTAAATATCTCTTCCTAAATTGCAAATCCCAGAATTTCATAGAATGTTGCCATGGCAGTTAAGGTGACACCATAGTGCTATCACTGTATAGTATGAATGGGCCTATGGTTTTAAAAAAGGAGAGGGGATTATCTCTCTTGGAAGACTTGGGGAGCAACAATTCACTTTTCAACAGGTCATGGATGTCTTTTCTACTGCTGAATGTATTATTATTAATAATAATAATTTCAAAACCAGAAGTAGATTTGTGGGCAATTCTTGTTTTGTTTTGTTTTCATTTTTTATATTCTGCATGGATTCCATAGATCTAAATATCCGAAAGGCACCAGATCCTGTCTGATCTTGGAAGCTAAGCAGGATCAGCTCTGGTTAGTACTTGAATGGGAGATTGCCAATGAATACCAGGTGCTGTAGGCTATATTTCAGAGGAAGCAATTGGCAAAACCACCTCTGAGTATTCCTTGCATAGGAAAACCCTGTGCAGTTCATGAGGTTGCCATAAGTAGAAAGGTAGAAGGCACAAAGTAGAAGGCACATACACATGTACACACTTGCTTTTTTACCTATAGTGGGGGTGGTAGAAATTCCATCTTTCTCTTTACAAGTGAAAAACAAACTGGAAGCCCTGGCAGGTCAAGAGGCTATACATAAATGGCTTAAATAAATAAATAACCTTGAGGAGAGAACTTATGAATTTGAAACAGATGGGAGGCAGAACAGTTAATTAGTCTCTTTTTGCATGTCTGTCCTTCAGAGTTGTAGCTTTCCCAAGTTATTTGGTTTGTTTGTTTAAGCAAAAAAGGGAGTAAAATGCAAGCAACTGGATGCATAGTTCAAGCCACTGTTTTATAAGGAAACAATGAGGCAAAGTGTACTTATAATGTTTATGGTATAGACATCCCACCCAATGGGAAATGTTTAGGCTAGTCAGGGGTAGGCAACCTTTCCCCTTTAAGGGCCGAGGGACTTCAGCTCCCAGAAGCCTCAGCCACGTTGCTCAATAGTCCCATGTTGGCCAATAGCTTCTGGGATTCTGGAAGCTGAAGTCCCTCGGCCCTTAAAGGGGAAAGGTTGCCTACCCCTGGGCTAGATGGCTAAACAGGAAGCCTTCCAGCATCCAAACAAGGTATGTTTTGGATATAGTTACTGTTGTTGTTGTGCACCTTCAAGTCATTTCTGACTTATAGTGACCCTAAGCGAACTCATCACAGGGTTTTCTTGTTGACATTTGTTCAGAGGGGGTTTGCCTTTGGCTCCCACTGAGGCTGAGAGTATGTGACTTGTCCAAAGTTACCCAGTGAATTTCCGTGGCGAGAATTCGAACCCTGGTTTCCAGTAATACAATTAAGAAAATGCAAATCTGTTCTAATTTTGTGCTTGAAGCTTTCTCAATGGAAATTTGACATTTTAATGTAGGTTTAATCTTGTTTCTATACACGTATGCACAGACACTCTAGTTCTCAAGGCCAACATTGGTCTGGGTCTAGCTTGTTTGCATTTAAAGCAGGTGTAATATGTGTGGAACTAGAGCCTCAATCCCCTAAAGGCACCAGATCTGTTTCATCTTGGAAACTAAGCAGGATCAGTCATGATTAATAAGTGGATGGGAGACTACCAATGAATATCAGGTACTGTAGGCTACACTTTAGAATATGGAACTGTCAAAACCAACTCTGAGTAATCGTTGCCTAAGAAATCCCAATGAAATTCATGGGGTCATCATAGTTTGACAGCGACTTGAAGATACGTTGCCTCAGAGGTAGTTTTGCTAGTTCCTTCTTCTGAAATATACCCCCCTCCATATACACTGTTTGTGGCAGATCCATTAGTTCATCCAGACCAGGTGTTCTTAATGTACTCCAGGACAGGATTCAGATGAAACTAAAAAGGAAAGGACAGCCTGGTAGATAAGAAAAGGGACTGCAAAAATAAATGTTACATTCTCCAAGCTTGCTTTAACTCCAGATTATCCTTTCCAAGAGTCCTTGGTCTCTGAAAACAACAACAGAGTTAGTGGAAAGCTGAACGCTCCTTCCCTGCCTTCTCTCCTTGTAGTCCACCACCCACAGTAATTTACTCTATGGCCCTTTGCAGACTGCCAGAAATAGTGCAAATTGAGTCCACTTTAAATTGAGGCACTGCCCTGGCTCAGTGCTAGGGAATTATGGGAACTGTAATTTATTGTGGCACCAGAGCTCTCTGACAGAGAAGGCTCAATGTCTTAGAAAAAATACAACTCCCATGATTCCCTAGCACTGAGCCAGGGCAGTGCCTCAATTTAAAGTGGACTCAATTTGCACTATTTCTGGCAGTCTGCAAAGGCCCTAAGTCTAGTTTACTTCCTATACTTCAGCTAGGTTGGGGAGTGGTGGTGGGAAGAATTGGAGCAATGGACTAGGTGATAGTAGTCTAGGGAAGGCAGTCATTTTTCCTCACCCAGTGCTCTTTTTCACACTAAGAATAGCTGTTCCCACACAAGAGTTAGCTCAGGATTTGGTTCAATTGTATTTTGCTTCAATTAGGAAGTAATCCTCCTGAATCTACAGTGCGAGTTTTCATTTCAGGTGAAAGGATGCTTACGGGCTGGGTATGGTGGGCATAGCAACATCAGTCCTCTCGGTAGCATCACAGGGTGGTGGTGGTGCGGACCACACCAGGTGACACCCTAAGGTGGGGTGACCCCACTACTCCCCAAACATCTGCCTTTGGGCAGAAATGGACTGTGGCATTCACCTGCATCCCTTTAAAAAGCTGAAGAGATGGAGTGAGTGGGGTGAGGCTTAATGGGAGGGGGAAAAAGACATCCTAGATTTTAAATTTTCCTTTTTTAAAATTTAAAAAATCTTTAAAAACATCACCTCTTACTAGATTTTCATTTCAACCACTTGAAACTTATGTACGTGTAAATGCATTTAGGCTGTGCATATGATATTGTAATTTAAAGGTTTAATTTCAATTTTCAGAGTTGTTTACATCACAACTACTACCATGACATTCAGTAATATACAGGAATTACGATTCATGAGTAATGTTAGTACAAAAAACATTACTAAAGATTCTGTATGGTCCAGTATGGGAGGAGGTCAATGGGGGAGGTGATGCCATGAGTTACTACACGAGGTGACACCAACCCTAGTGACACCACTGAATCCTCTTACTCCACTCACGTTTTGTTACATGGTTCTTCTCACTATCTCTTAAAGGTTAAAGGTTCTTCTCACCATCTCTTTAAAAATGTTTCAGCCTTCTTCAGAATGACCTGCTATTGTTTCCACAAGCAGTGCTTGGAAAAGTAATGGGAGAAGGGGGTAGAAACCCTACAGTTCCACCATGGTAAGGCTTTAAACATTCTCATTCCCATTTCCCACCCAAAATAATGCAAACAATTCTGCCAAATGCTTCTGAACATACTCACAAATTATGGAAAAGCACAATTAATACTAGTCTCAGGCCTGGCTGCCCCTATATATTTATGCAAGAAGAAAGATTTGTAAAAGATGCCCTGGACACCAGATGCTGGTGTGAGAGAAATATAAAGGATGTCAGCAGGATGCATGGATGAAGATGAACAATGTGGTGGAGATTTTGAAGTGTCAATGTTCTGTGGAGGATATGTATAAACCTCACTTATTGTGCATTGCTCAAAATGCACTAAGGAAGAACACTCCTCTCTAGGTATCCACACAGAGGATAGTTACAAAGTCTAAAAACCTAGCAGAGTATGTACTGGGAGAGAAATTGGTACACATTTAAAATGTGGTATTGGAGAAGAGTTCTATAGATAGCATGGACTGCTTAAAAGACAAATGAATCAAGCCTAGAAGTTAAAGTTACTAAACTGAGTCTGTTGTATTTGGACATACCATGCAATGATGTGACTCATTGGAAAAAAATGATCTTTAGAGTAGAAGGCAATAGGAAAAGAGACAGCACCACAGGTGGATTGTTTCAATAAACACAAGCCCAAGCCCCGAGTCTGCAAGCCCTGAGTATGTAAGCAGAGCTCCTGATAACTGGGGCTCTTGGATGACTTTCATTCATAGGGTTGCCATAAGTTGCAGGCAACTTGACAGCAAATAGGAACAAGAGCTAAATGCTTCTGGAAGGTCTAACTCTTACTAAAGGGCTTTCCTTCATAAATCCCAGAGGGGACTGACTGTAGTATTTCAGTAGTTTACATGTGCCTAGATCTATGTTCTCATGTTTCCTGGCCCTGCTAATGGATTCTGGAGCTGTGCCTTTGTGATCCCTGGTTCAAGTTAGACTCTGCATAAGGAATCTCATCCACCACAATTATTTCTGACCAGAGCCTGGAAAAGGTTACTGTTTGGACTACAATTCTTATTATAGGTAGTAACATGGGATTCTGGGAGATACAGTCAAAATAAGTAAATATTTCAAGCTCTCCTTGCTACTGATGAATGACCCATTATGTCTTATGTGAGGCAAATATGTGTTAAATTTACTGCCCTAACTGAGACGTGGGGCTGTTGGAATTGCTGAAGTTAGCTCTTCATAATTTCTCAACTTGCCACTAGTCAGTACAATTGCTCTGAATAATTCCACACATATCTTGGAAAGCCTCTTTTAAAAAGTAATTAATTACAGTCCAAAGGCCCTGGTTATTTGAACATTTGTTTTGATTTTAGTTGGTTGCCTTTAGAATTACAAAGAGATTAATTTCTTTTCTTATTACTGAAAAATAACTTAAATGGTTGGTTTTTAAGTTTTCTAAAGCACATACACCAGAACAATTGAGGCTGCACACATATAATGTCAGGTTTTTTGGAGTTATGGGTTTTGGAGTACACATGAAAATGTACAAGATGTATGAGAACCTGTTCCTGTGAGAAGGTTTCAAGGGAAAAGCAGGCCTGGAAAACAACAGATGTACACCCAGACATAAACACTTTCCCTGCAGGAAGTCAACACATTATTGTTTTGGGAAAATGGCAAGGCTAAAAGGTAAACAACATTACATCATGATGTTTACATGTCACTGGTCACATGGTGTATGACGTACACACCAGGGGGTGGACACGAGTCTGGGAAATAAGGTAGTAGCCAATGAGCATCATGGGTCACGCCCAAATGGGTGTCAACTTGAGGGTGAGGAAAAAGTCCTTGCATGGTGCTGGGGGTTGTGTGTGTTGTGTGTAACAAAGAATTGCTTGGAAATAAACTATTTGGTGTTTTGCAAGACATCCGCTGCTGTGCTTCAGGGAATTGAACTGTATATTGGTTTGCTCAGTTGTGACAATAAAGGTAGCATTTATTAGTCTACAACAGGGGTAGGCAACCTTTCCCCTTTAAGGGCCGAGGGACTTCAGCTCCCAGAAGCCTCAGCCATGTTGGTCAATAGTCCCATGTTGGCCAATAGCTCCTGGGATTCTGGGAGCTGAAGTCCCTCGGCCCTTAAAGGGGAAAGGTTGCCTACCCCTGGTCTACAACTTGAGTGGTTTATGATATCTGCTGAGAGAGCTGAGGCAGTGACATCTGGATCCAGGGGAAGAAGTCTGGAGGTGTGAGGAGAAGGTGTCAACTTATCCTGCCAGCTCTGCTGGATGGTATACTAGTACTGCAACACACATCATCCACCATGCGCCAGGCATGGCATCTCTGACATGTAATACAAAATACACCTAATTAGCAAGGCTACAAACTCCCTGTAACTATAAAAATAATTAAACCATTATTATAGTTACACCACAAAAGAAGTGAAATTATCCCTTGTAATGTTACAGTCACAATGTATCAAAAAAAGAAAAAAAGAATTAACTACAATTATTTTTATTGGCATCACGTTACTTCTAAGCTCTGGTTTGGCAAATGATCATTAGGTCAGTTAAAGGTCAGCATGAAGGAGGAGCTCGTGGGTAAAACTCAGGCCACATATTGGCAGCCAACATGGGCTGCATCCACACTGCAGAAATAATCCAGTTTGACACCACTTAAACTGCCATAACGGTTCAATGCTATAGAATACTGGAAATTGTAGTTTTGTGAGACATTAAGCCTCTTCTGTCAGAGAGCTCTGGTACCACAGCGAATTAAAATTCCCAGAATTTCATAGCATTGAGCCATGGAAGTTAAAGTGGTGTCAAACTGGATTATTTCTGCAGTGTGGATGCTACCTAAGTGAGGAAGCAAACTAGCTAATCAAAATGGAAGTCAGGAGAACAAAGGTCAGGAGCTGTGGAGAAGGAAAAGGGGCACAGCTTGCCAGGACAGACTTGTAAGCTGCATTAGGGAGCCTTACAGGCTGGCTTTAGTTGCAGGAGAGTGGGAATCCTTAAACCTGGTTTAAAGACATATATGATGCAGCAACCTTGCTAAAGCCTGACTTTGGAACAGTTGCAGTCTTTTGCTGACTGGGGGGTTCTGAGCGTTATAGTAGATCTGCATGGAATATACCCTGAAAGACGAATGTTTGCCCCTTTGGTTTGTTTTGAGGAAGGCTGGAATGCAAATAAGATATGGAGAAAAAGTATGGAGCATGGCACACACAGAAGTCCTCTCATGACAGCCTCCCTTTTCTCAGGAGTGATGGCTCTCACATCCGGCAAACCATATGGCACAAAAAGAATTCTGAGGGGTTCTTGTATGTAGCCAAGAGGAGGCCGGGTACCGGCAAGTGCACTGTGTGCCAGCTGCTCCATCTGGTGCTTCATATAACTTTTTTTGTGGTAGCAGAAATACCAAAAATATAGTCCAAGAACACTATGTATGACTTTGGAGGCAGTGTACTTTTTGAACTGGCCAAGAGCCAGAGTACATTTTCTTTCCACCTTTTTCCTTTCCCTTCCATGAGGGCCTGGCCAAGAGCTATTCCCTTCATTTTCTCTCTCTCACATACACACACACTCACACACTCAATTGCACACTCTTGTGCCACTGCTTCAGACAGAGGGCAGAAAGCACCAAGGCACACCATGTCTCAGTGTGGTTTCCCAGTTCAAATGCTTGGTCTTTTCCCTCTCCCTACTTGCTTCCTGCACATCCAGTTTGGAAGAGGAAAAATGGGGAAGAGAACAGTGCAAGGCAGCCCCAGTCACAAGGCCTGGGAACTTGGGGAGGAAGGATCGCCATCTGTGGTTTTGGACATCCTTTTTGTTATTATGTAGTCATTTCATTAAGGAATTTAGAGACAGTGTACAAAAAGGTCCTGTTCCAAGCAATTTTTTTTCTTAAAACAAACCCCATATTGAAAGGCTTAGTCTCTGGCCAAAAAAAAGATGAAGAAAAGATATTTTTAAAAAACAGTAAAATAAAATAACTGGGAAGAGTTGTAAAACTGACATCATTTAGCAGAGAGGCAGCACTGGCAAAATCTTCAACTCGTGTGATTACACTACAAAAGCAACCATGGGAGTTGGAACCTCATAGCCACATTTGAAGCTCCCTTCTCTCTGATCTTCGCCCTCCCTCTGCAAGGTCAACAATGGTGCTTTATTACATATGAAGCAACATATGCATGCATATACGTGACTATCAGGAGTTAACTGCCACTACTTAACACTGGAGGCAGTTTGGTCTTTGGCATTGTGCCTCACCAGGTACTGTCAAGAACTCCACGTTCAGTCTACATTACATATGAGTAACTGTGGGCCACAAGAGAATGCAACAAACTCTGGGAATGATTTAGGGGGTAGTTAACTGTGCTCTGCAGATGAGATCACCGACAACACTTTATGGCAAAGTGGCAGAATGGCTGTTATCCTGCATTATTTAATTTCTCCATCCAGAGAAAAATAAAACCTACCTTAAGTGGGGATCCCACCCTCCCTTACAATGATTTGGCTTCAGAACTGTCTCTTAAGAGTTCCAGCAGTTAATCACAGACTTACATGGAGATGGATCCACAAAAATTGGGTCTATGTTATGAAGCAGCTCCTTCCTGGGCGATGGTTCTCCTTCACTAGAACAAATTTATGAAGAAAAATATCAAATTTCTTTCTACTGTACAGGACTTTATAGTAACAGATGCCTAACATTTCAATGCTTCCAGTTGTGATCTTTCCTAACAACAATGAAAGTCTGTTGACCAATTAAATGTATAAGGCTGTTCAAACTGGGTCCAATATAGTGACTGTCTTTGATCTGCACTGGGAAATGTGGCTTCATTTATTTTATTTCAGGATAAGTGCATTGTTCTTAATTAGAGAAAATGAGTACTCAATGAGATTTACACCAATATCAATAAAATTTAACAAGCCAATACAGGAGGTATTCCAACACATTAATGCTATAACAAGAAAAACATAAAAATAAAAACCAAATCAAGGAAAAAAAAGCATGCCTGAACATTTCACTTTTTAAAAATGACTAAAGGGAGCTAATGGTTCCAAAGCTGAAGTGCCTTTATTCATGTTGACAGATTTTATCACATGAGTAGAAGGATCATGGAAGAGGGCGTCTCATAAATTTTAATAGATTGGTTGAATGGCTTTATACATTTGTAATTAGAACTATTACGTAGCGAGATAACAGGCAGGCAGTGCAACTGGTAGAATAGATATCTTAAATCAAGGCACACATCAATGGACAAGCAACAAGAGTTTGTACCAGCTGGAGCTTCAAAACATTTCCACAAGACTGTGGTTCAGTATATGTGGACTTTTTTAAAAAACTCATTTTTAGCAAACAGAACATTATGATGTAGAGGCAGGGGAGTGAGTCCCTGTTGGTTTTGTTTGACTTCTCATGCCTTTCTATACTACTGATAATGGTATTGTTCTTGGCCACCTTGCTGAGATGGGTCTTGAAGGCACTGTTTTACAGTAGTTATAGTCCCTCCTGGATGGGCAGTCTTAGAAGGTGTGCTGTCAGGTTCCCGTTTGATTCCTTGGCCTCTGGCCTGTTTTGTCCCTTAGGGTTCTGTTTTCTCCCCTTTGTTTTTTAATATATACAGTGGGTCCTTGGTACCTGCCGGAGTTTGTTTCCAGGAGACCCCTTGGATATCAAAATCCGTGGATGCTCAAGTCCCATTCGATACAATGGTGTAGCAAAACGTGTCCCTTCTATACAATGGCAAAATGAAGGTTTGCTTTTTGGAATTTACTTAATTTTTGAATATTTTCAAGCTGCAGATGATTGAATTGGTTGATAAGAAATTTGTGGATATGAAGGGCTGACTGTACATGAAACCAGTGGGAGAGATTTTCTGGAGTTTTGGAGTCCAGTGCCATCAATATGTAGATAATACCCAGTTCTATTATTCTTTCCCACTTCAATCCAAAGAAGCTGTCTTAGTTCTAAACTGGTGCCCATCATCAGTAATGAACTGGATAGGGGTGAACCATAACATGATCTATAGTTACAAACTGTAACTGTTTGGATTACTGTAACATACTTTGCGTGGGGCTGCCCTTGAAGAGTCCTCAGAAACTTCAGCTTCTTTAAAGAGTTGCAGCCAGATTATTAGCTTGGGCTGGCTACAGGGAGCACACAGCTCCACTGGTTACCATCCTGTTCCAGGGCCTATTCAAAGTGTTGGTTATGACTTATAATACCCTATAAGTTCAGGTTCAGGTTATCCGAAGGACCATTTCCCCCCATATGAGCCTGCCCATGTTTTGAGATTTTCTGGAGAAGTCCTTATCTCTGCCCCATCACCCTCACAAGTATATCTGGTGAGAACATGGGAGAGGTTCTTCTTAGTGGCTTCTCCCAGGCTCTGGAACTCCTGGGTTAGACCTATGTCCTCCTTACTATCATTCTGTGGGTAGCTGAAGACTTTTTAGTGTTGGTAGGCATTTGAGGGCTGAGAGCAGATTACTTAAGAGATATGCCACATTGTTTGTTTGCTTTCTTTTTCATTGTCATGCTTTTATAGCTTTTGATCCTATTGTTACTTTAATTGTATTTTAAACTTTTTTATGATGTGACTTTTAAAACTGTTTCTAAGCCACCCTGACTCTCAGACTGGGAAAAAGCTGGGATAGTAACAACACAACAAGAATAACAACAGCAACAATATGATTACTATGACCCCTTAGGAAGTTCACAGAATCAAACTGCTAGAGAATACCCAGTGGTTCATGAAATACAGCACAACTCTTTGTTCCCCAGTGCAGGAGGCTATTCAATGCCCAAGGCATCTCAGGAGAGGCCTGTCCAACTACATAAAATAATAAAAACATCACCGCAGGCAGGCGAAAATAGTTTAAATAGCTCTAATAGAAAGCTGTTGTAAGTAACTGATGCATGACAGATTCAAGCAAGGAGGAGACGGTGGTCAATTTTATTTGCCCTGTTACAAAACTATAATTGCTGCAGATGTTTTTCTTCCATGGGGGTCTGCCAAGAATCCTATATATCACACAATGCATATATCACACTTCTAAAACCCAGACACCTTAATCCAATCTATTAAAAAGCCTAGCCATTATCGTTTCAATTAAATGCCCTCACTGAAACAATAGAAGACTGAAAACCACTTTCTGCATTGCTGATAGCTTAATTAACCAATTATCGCCTCCTCCACCTTGTTTACTTTGGGATATTGAAAGCCAGTTACTTTTCAACCATGCCAGAATGTATCTGGTTACGTTCTTTAAACAGGGAATGCACTAGGGAATTTTGGTTCTATTGCAAAGAAATATGAAGTGTTGTAGAGGAAGAAAGCCAACATAGTGTAGTGCAGGGGTAGGCAACCTTTCCCCTTTAAGGGCTGAGGGACTTCAGCTCCCAGAATCCCAGGAGCTATTGGCCAATATGGGACTATTGGCCAACATGGCTGAGGCTTCTGGGAGCTGAAGTCCCTCGGCCCTTAAACGGGAAAGGTTGCCTACCCCTGGTTTAAATGTTGGACTACGATTCTGGAATACCAGGGTTTGAATCTCTGCTTAGTCATGGGAACCCACTGAGTGACCTTGGGCAAGTCATACTCTCTCAGTCTCAGAGGAAGACAATGTCAAGTCCCTCTGAAAAATCTTGCCAAGAAAACACCTTGGAGGGTTTACCTTAAAGTTGCTGTAAATCAGAAATTACTTGAAGGCACACAACAACAACAACAACAACAACTGGGTAAAAACAGAATAGTTTGATAGATAACACAATGGACATACATGAGACTTCATGTGGTTTTTGATTTATGAGCAGCTGGATACTGCTTTCAGTCAATCCACTGAAAACACTAAATAACCAACAGGTTATTCTCACTCCAGTTACTAATCCCAACTAAAGCAGACCCATTGAAACAAACAGAATTTACATTATTGTTAAGTGGCCATTTAGCAATTAATTTAATGCGGGGGTGGGCAAAGTACATTTTGATGTCTTGTTATCTGAATTTAAAATAGTATTAAAGACCTATTTCTTCCGGCTGCCCTACCTAGTCAATTCAAAACTACAAATTTTAAATCAGTACATTTTAATCTGGATGATATTATGTGTAATAGTAATTTTAATTCTGTGTTTATATGTTTTAACTTATGTGTTTAATCATCAATTATATATTCTATTTTAATCTGTGTTGTACCTTGCCTCAAGCCTTGGAGAGAGGATCATGATCATCATCATGATCATGATGATGATCATGCTAATCCTTAAAGTAGACCCACAAAATCAAACACTGAATGGAAATACTGAATGTGTAAATCCCACTGCTTCAAAGAGTCTACTGTATTTTGGATTAGTAACTACATATAGTGTGTAGCTTAGACTCATTTTCTTTCTTATTCCAAAGTAAATTGTGCAGGTGCTATCCAACTGGGATCATTGGGTGAGATTTAAATCTCGCCAGGCATTTCCCCCCTTATTTTCTCCCCTGCCTGGAAGCGGACTAAGAAGGGAAGGGGCCCTTCACTGATACAAATGCTTTTTTTTTTTAATTGCCATGTTGTATTTCTGTGCCTTCAAGTAATTTCCAATTTATGGCAAGCCCTTCTCAGCATTTTCATGACAAGATTTGTCTGAAGAAGATGTGCCCTTGCCTCCTTCTGAGGCTGAGAAAGTGTGACTTGACCAAGGTCAGCCAGTAGATTTCAGTGGCTAGCAGGAATTTGATTTCTGCTCTCCAGCACCATAACTCAATGTTTAAATCACTACTGCACATTCACTCTATCTAATTTGCCATGGAAGGGAATAATTTTAAGGTGGTGTAATGGTTGTAGAAGGTAGATTTAAGCCTCCCCTACTTACACATGGTGGTCCCACTTTGGATTAGGCTTGTGTGTGCTTATTTAGGTGAAAAAAGAAAATGTATTTAATTTGGTATGCATTTAAGCTATAGGCAACAGTTGATAGTACATACTTCTTTGCCAGAGGTTGAGAAGAATTAGTGCGAGATAACAGTGAGCTAGATGGACAGATAGTGTGATTGGTTTAAGGCTATCACCCTGTTTTCTTACTTACTGATTATTCTGTTTGGATAGCTTTAGAAGGGCTACTTCAAAGATCTCTAAATTTGAGTATCTGTGGGCCTAAGCAGACTGCCAGAAATAGTGCACATTAAATTGAGGCACTGCCCTGGCTCAGTGCTAGGGAATCATGGGAACTGTAACTTATTGTGGCACCAGAGCTCTCTGACAGAGAAGGCTCAATGTCCCAGAAAAAAATACAGTTCCCATGATTCCCTAGCACTGAGCCAGGGCAGTGCCTCAATTTAATGTGCACTATTTCTGGCAGTTTGCTTAGGCCTTGTGTGTAGCTTGTAAATTTCCTATACTGAAAATTAAGGAGACAAATATCAGATGCATGAAAGTTCAGCTGTGGTTGCTAATAATTGGTATGTGCCTCTACGTAGATTCTGACTTATGGCAACCCTATAATAGGGTTTTCTTGACAAGGTTTCTTCAGAGGAGATGGAGTGTGATTTGCCCAAGGTCATCCAGTGGCCAGTCTGAGCCCTGGCATACCAGAGTCCTATTCCAACACTCAGACCACTATACCATGCTGACTCGTAGTATACCATGCTGGCTCATGATGGCAATTACGATCATAGTTAGATGTTTTCTGATTTCATAGACATTAGTGAAATTTTCTCTAATTTTTGCTTTCAAACATTGATTTTTCAAGATACAGAGCATTTCCCAAAACTTCCTATGTTTAAAGATGGTCCTAAATATATGTAATGATGTGTTTCTCCATCCTAGGTTTTCTACCTGCCAGACATTGGCCAAGCACTTTTTTAAAAACATCATGTTGACAGATTCTTTTTACTTTTGCTAGTAAATTTATTAAAAAGCACCATACGCACCAGCACAATTTGAAAAATATTTAAGATATGTGCCTCTTTTTAGTCAGCGTGATAATGGGTTTGGTTTTGCAAACTTTACCATGGAGTATAATGTTTCTGCTTTCTATTTCAAAGGCTTTACTGAGGAAATTACCTGAGTGTTTTCCATATATCAAAGCCATCTAAAGGCTTGGTACCATTTGTATATCCTCCTGCAAGATTCACCAGAGTCGGCAGCCAATCAGAAATGTGGATAAGGTCATGACTTTCCACTCCTTTCCGTTTCAGTAAAGGACTTGCAACGAACCCAGCACCTCTCACTCCTCCTTCCCACAATGTCCATTTTCTCCCTCTTAATGGCCAATTGTTTCCGCCTGCCAAAGTTTGGCCTCCATTATCTGAAACATATTTAATAAATAAACATACGTTCTGGTAAATATTTATGGCATATATATAAATCAGGTGTATTTTTATTAGACATCATATCAGACAAGCAAATGCCTAAATCCATCATTTCTAAGGGAAACAGTATGCTATCAGAATCCCATTATTTTTTCAGTTGTGTGGCTAGTAATGAATTAGTTCTTGTGGTGCCTAGGCACACTATCAGTTATGCAACTTGTTGCACAATCAGTTTTGGAATGCCTTGTACAACTGCTTGCATAAGTAGCTGAGCAACCGGTTACACAATAATAGGAAATAGTGTTGGAATTAAGTGTCTGTGAGTGCAATATTATTGGCACTGGCAGAATGACATCACTGCATATTCTTCGAGGCATAGTAAGACACATCTTTATGGGGAATACTTGACATTACTCTCAGATTCAATCCCCAGCATCTTCAATTGAAAAATGAGGCAGCAGACTATAAGATAGGTGCCTTCTCAAATCTTCAGAAAAATACTGCAAATTAGGATAGATAATACTGGCTTAGATGGACCAGTGGGTTTATTGGATATAAAGCAGCTTTACCTGTATTATTCAAAATAAATGAATTTCTGTAATTTAGCTTCAGAACCTATATGTTATTCCTGAAATGATGCTCCAACCAACAGTCAATGTGAAATTCAGTAAGAAAAAAAAGAGTAATAGACAGATCTTCATACATGCAGTTCAGGTTTAAAGCTAAGCAATGGACAATTAATTTGCACATCAAGGTGGCAATTATGAATATTTATATTAAGAGCATTTTGTTATTACTTCAGACTTAACTCTTGCTGTGGAATTATTCTTTCCCCTTTGTTATTCTGTTTTTAAGTTACAAGAATTTCAAGCAATTACCTGTTGTTAATGGAGAAAATAGCTATGTTTTTTCTTTCCTCTTGCAATTTAATGTTTACTAAATATTAAATACCAGTTTTCTGTCCTGCTCTGGGTGGGTGGCTCATAAAGTTTCCATGTTTAATCAATTAATTGGTGAGTTATTAATATTGATTATTCTAATTTTAATTGACTAATCAAGTACTTTCCATTATTTATGAACAATATTTTTTAAAAATATTTTAATATAAATGCCTTTATTATTGTAGATGGAAAATACCATCTTATTCCTTACTCTCTCTAACACCAAAGAAATAAGACAAGCATGCATAATCAAAACCTGTGCTATTCAAAATGGTGGTCCATAGATCAGTGCCATTAGCTGCTAGTTAGTAACAAGTTTCTAGGACACTGTGCAAATACAATCATAACATAGCACAGTCTCTGCCACACTAAGGCGCGGGGGGGGGGGGGGAGATTGATGGTCTAGCCCCATCAGATTTCTTGAGAATTGTTGATTGAAACTAGTCTTCCTAGGTTGGGTCCCTTCCAGATGTTTTCCTCTCTATTTCCAATCACCATCAGTAGAAACTGATGTGATTTGTATACCAGAATGTCTAGGGGGCACCATGTTAATGAATGCTGTTGTAAACTTAAAGGCTGGGTGGATACAGAATAACACTTCTGCAAATGGGAGGAATCAAGTTTCCATTTGAGAAGGGCTGCAATCCAAGCAAAGAGTCAAGGGAGGAAGTGGCTCTTTCCTCATTCCTTCTGTAGGTTCCTTTAGATTTGACAACGTTGTTGTTGTTGTATCCCTTCAAGTCGTTTCTGATGTATGGTGACCCTAAGGTGACCCTATCATGGAGGTTTCTGGGGTTGAGGGTGTGTCGCTCACCCAAGGTCACCCCGTGGGTTTCCATGGCCAAAACTGTGATCTTCATAGTCATAGTCCAATGTTCAAGCCACTATAACATGCTGGCTCGAACCCTACAGAACAGAATGTGCATGTGTACATGTGTGCCTACCACCAAATAACTGTGCAACCAATTACATAGACATCTATAGAATCTAATGCTTTTTGAGCAAACATCATATAGTTTTTTGACCAACAGCTAAGAAAATCTATCACTCCTACAGCTTCTAATGGGGTTTTCTGGATGATCTTTTAGTCAGTAAATTTATCAATTTACTATTGATATCTATCATACAGAATCAATACAAAACTCTTTTTCAGCAGTATAGAGTTTGCTGTTGATTTCAGCACTCATGTCTGAATTCTAGACTGTATGCCAAATTGTACACCAGTTGCAAACTCAGCAGTTGCTTTGAGATTAACTTGCCTAATGAACTCATTGTCAACATAGCCCTGAAATCCCTCACACTCTGCAAGCTCATAAATGATCTAACACAATCATGTTTGGGAGAAATACAAAACAATCCAAAATTACCTATCCACAAGCAAACCTATAGACATCTATGGCTTGACATTCTATAGCCTTTAGAAGTGAGGTGGGTGACTGCAGTAGGTCCAGGGATCAATTTTCTGCTTAGGGATACTTTCAAGGCATCACAGACCGCCAGAAATGCAATCAATCAACCAATCAGAAATAGCTGGAAATTCATTTCTGTTTTTGAAAAACTGGTATTATTTTCATGTTAAACTTTGCAATGAGGCTATGACCTATTTAAAAGGTAAACTGTTGCTCTTGGGAGGTTTCCAAGACAGGCGAATGCATTTTTGGGTGGAGGCAGAAACAGGTCAGTTGGGGATACAAAAAAAAAGTCTATCCAGCCCTGCTTTAGAACATGGACAGATGGGTTTAGGTGCCACAGTTGTATCCAGTGGTGCATTCCATCACTTCAAAGCTTCTACAACTTAAGGAAATTTACTTTTCATATTTGTGTAATGTGGAATCTACGGTAATACTTCGATTTTGCTTGTGGAAGTCATTCCATGACCTGCATAACACATTAGGATTTCACTGTACCCCTAGTACTTGCACAACTATTTGCAGAACAACAGCACCTCTTGTATTGACTCACTTGCATAATCCACCATAATATCCACCTGTATTTTGGGGAGAATGATATATAATTCCTCAGTCCCAGCATCATTATTGTAATTGTTATCAAAATCTCCACAGCCCTTTCCCCCTTGTTGACTTTCCCTCCCCAAATGCCAATAGTAACATCATCCTTTAAATCCTTCAACAAATTCCCATCTGTTCCTGTGAAGGTTTGTCACAGTCCTAAATCTTCCTACAGAAGTTTCCATCAGGGAGACATTCTATCTGATAAAATTGAAATCTGAATCAACAATGTTGCCTTGTTTGGGCTGATTCATGGATACATGTGTTTTCTCAAATGAGTTGCCTTCATTAAGATGTATCTTGCTTGGTAACTCGTGATATGAAAATTCTCTGGCAGGGTGATTAAACTACAAAGGCCTGAGACACACCTGCAAGCCATCACTTAATATGCCAAGCCAAGGAGTAATGAGCAAGTCTCTCTGATCTTATCAGCAGCTCTCTGATAGACAGTAGAGTACAAAAACACAAGTGTCACAGATCTTGAAGCAGTAACTTCATTCTTTACAGCTAAAGTACATGCATGCAGGAGTATCTCATTCAATTCTATGAGGGGAAAAACACAAATTGAACTAGATCCAGATTAAGATAGGTCCACTTAGTTCCCAATGAAATCATGTTTAATTCTATTTAAGGCCTTTCTGGAAGTGCAAGTATATCTGAAACTATAAGTACATTAACAGGACAGATAAACATGAACAATTTCATTGTGCTTTGTCAACCAGATTGATATTATTCCTTTTGATCTGGTTCCTTAGATCTATGGGAGATTAACCAATTTGTGCATCCATGAACTTGCCTGAATCTGCTCCTACCAAATATTTTCACAACCCTTAAGTTTGATATTTCTAAGGCATGTAGTTCCTGCTGAAGAGTTTTTCCCCCCTATTATCTTTATTAGGTCTCCACAAATAAAACAATACAGAAATTACATTCATCATATACACAATCTAAATTAACTAATGCAACCATACAAACACTTCTAAAAAAATACTTCCTAAATTCTGGTTTGTGAGGTGATACTACTAATCTATTCTTCTTGTTTTACCTTATTATTTAGTTGTTCTTATATTCTTGATTCATAACCTTGCTTATTGTTAGGAATGGTTTTGCTCTTAACAAAGATAGTTTACCCTATTATAATTTCACCATTTCTCTTATCACTACAGGACATATTTTCAGCCCTTAACTGAAATAAAATTCAACCATAGCCTGCTAACTTTTTCCAATTTTCTTCAAAAAGTTTAGTTGTCTTGTTCCCTAAATATGGTGTCAACTTATCAATTTCATACATGTCAAGTAGTTTTGTGCACCATTCTTCTACCAGCCTGGTAGCTGTACACATATAGAATATTATCTTACCATATTTCCTCTCTGTTGGTTGACCCAATATGTTCAGCATATTCAACAGATATAATTCTGAGATTAGTGGAAAATCTATTTGTAATATATTCTTTATCTTTTCATGACTTTCTTTCCAGAAATGCTTCGCTCTTTGACATCGCCACCACATGTGAAAGAACGAGGCATTTTCCATATAACACTTCCAACAATTTTTTTTTTTGCTGTCATTATAAATTTCTGCTAATCTCTTGGGAGATAGATACCACCTTTATAGAAGCTTATAATAGTTTTCTTTCAATTCAAAGCTTCTGATGAATCTGATGTTTTGATTCCATGTCTTGGACCAGTGGACCTGCTGAAGATTTAAAAATCCCCATAAATAACATATTTCTTCATTACATGAGGAGAGAGACTAGTGAGTCAAGCAACCTAAGAAATTCACACATGTATCAAATGAATACACAGTGAACTCTTCTGAAATGAATCTCTACTGTTCTAAACTGCAATGTGCATCTTGTCCACAGTCTGTCTTGAATCTTAGAAGAAAACGTCATGACCTATAAAGAAGATGCATGCTAAAAATATCACTAGAGGTTCAATATCTAACCACAGCAATCAAATTAATCTCCCCCCCCCCCCATTTCAATCCTTTCCTTGAAATTTGGAGAAATACCCTATCCAACAAACTGTATAGCACATGTTCTTCTAGAACACGGCCTCACAGCCCCAAAAACCCACAAAAACCTATGGATGTAGGCTGTTTCGACTTCACATTTAAATTATTTGCATTGCTTTAGAGCAAATTTTAACTTTCCTCTAAACTTCTTCTAAGAGTAAGGTCTTTCCCCCTCCATTTCCACATGCAGGGTGGGGTTTATTTAGAACTTTCCCTCCATTTCCACTTGCAGAAAGTGGTTTATTTAAAACTTTAGCTGAAAACTGTCCATCATTTATTTTGGGCAGACATTTCTTATGTTCCTGAACTGCTTGGGGATTGTTTGATTAGAACAAGAGTTTTGAGAGTCATGATGTTTGTTGACTTTTATTGCTCAGAATTAAAAGCGCAATTTATTGTCGCTTCATGAACCTTGCCTGTCCATTTTATACCCTAACTCTTTCTTCACCACCGGGATAACATTTGTTCCTTTTGGAATCTTTCATTTCATAAGCAATTGCTTCCAAAGCTAAGAGGGTAAAATAAATAAATAAATAAATAAATAAATAAATAAACTGGTATTCTGTATGGGAGATATATGCATAAGCACTGTAAATACAGTGCTACGCAGGCCCAGCCAGCTGAAATCCCCCTCATGCTGGAGATCACTGAGGTGGGGGGGGATCAGCATCAGCCAGATGCTTCCCAATTGACAGGGAAACAGCCCCCTCTCCCCCTGTCTCTCACAGTGGCTACTGTGTGCTAAGTAGGGATTGGGGTACTTTTACAGTCCCTATATAGCCCCTAAGCTAGGGCTATATAGGGATCATACCTATGTGTGCCTTCAAGTCGTTTCCAACCTATGGTGACCCTAAGGCAAACCTTTCATGGGGTTTTCTTGGCAAGATTTGTTTAGAGAAGGTTTGCCAATGAGGCTCCTATACAGGTCAATTAAAAAGTCAGGCAGTCCTGTTTCTGCTCTGCTCCATTCTGAAGATTTGTCAGGCATCCAATGTGCCACCTGGTACAGTGAGGCATGAAATTGTAGGGGACACATTGATAACTGATATAAACTGACTTGTCAGTATGGATGTTTTTTGAGGTAGTAAAATAATGAATGGTTGACCCGGAATAAGTTAACCTGTCCAGCTCAGCAACAATTTTGAAAGCTCACAAAACAATCTGTAATCTAATATCATATATATACATGGAGAAACATGGAAATCACAGAAAAAAAATAAGAATATTCAGATGTAATTTTTAAAGTTAAGTACTTTAGAAATCATAATCTGAAATTTTAAATGCGTTTCTAAACTAGACTGCATTTTCCCTCTCATACAAAGAATTAAAAATAAGATACCTAAAACAATTTACCGGTATGTAACATTATAAAAGCTGACCTGGTAGGGTTTTTTTTTTTAAAAAACTAATGGCAATCTAGAAATTTTTAAAGTAAAATGAAATAATAAGACAAAAAATTATACAAAGAATACCTGGTGGTCAAGATACCATTTACTGCTCAATCACATTGATATTCTTCAGTAGATTCAAGATGATAGGCCAGGACAAAATGTCAATGATAGCAGGTAAGAAAGCTTCAAAAGCCTCCTAAAGAACCCCAATTATGTCTACTTTCATTAGGGAAGTGAGCCATATAGTTAGCTATGTCACTGTTGTGTGTATTGACATAATCCCCATGAATTCCTCATTGTGGGCCTCTAAAGTAATTTGATCCTATGTCTTGTTATTTGAAATGCAAACAGGTTACAAGCCTAAGCTTCCCTTCATAGTGGCTATGGAAAACAGACAGAGCTGCATATGCTATGCTTTAAAAAAAAGGAATGGAAAAGAAAGGAAAAAAGTTAATTTATCTAGTAAATACAAATTCTGTGCCACAAAATGCTGTGTTTGGGCACCTACACTATGCCAATAAAACTAATCTGCTTAATATCCTATGTCATTCATGCTGCCCAACCTACTCTAAATTTACTTGGCTTTTATATATTACATGAGCTTAACGTGATATACATCTCTTCTTCAATTGATCCTCACAACAATCTGGTGAGGTTAATCAGACTGTGAGAAAGAGACTGGCCCAAGATCAAGTCATGGTTTTCATGTTTGAGTAGGACTTAGAGCCTAGATATCTCAAATCCAGGCTTGGAAATAACGAGTTAATTAACTTGTTGTGTGACTCACAAGATTTTTCTTGTGATGTGGCCTAACTCGCTATTTTCTGACTGACACTGAAGTTAATCCTCTGCTTTAATGAATGGATTCATTTTAAAATTCATTAGAATAGGTGGCTTCCCCCCCTTTTGATTCTCCCCACCCTTGATTTTGTGTGTCACACATGAGTGGTGGTGGTCAGTTTGGAGCAATCGGTTTGCAGCCAAAAGAGTAATTTATCCAAAAGATGCCTGCTTGATGTCTACTCTGATGTAAATCCCATTGAATCCCTTTGTAATCCTTCAGTATGTTTTAAAGCGATTTTAAATCTGTCTAACTAATTGGCCATCACAACATTCTGTGGTAGCGAAACCCATATGTTAATTATGATGTTGAATTTGGTTTGAATTAGAGGGCTCTCTTGTGCAAGTAAATGACCTTCAGATCCTTCCAGCTCCACGGAGCCATGAAGAATATGTGGCAATTAAACGGTGTAAAATGAATAAGCACACTCATGTGTTTCCTTAGTGATTTCAGAGTTATGCTTTAATATGGAACTTAGCGGTCACTTTTATTTAATAAATACAATAACAGAGGTAATAAAATTATTTCTTCTGCTTTGGCTATTCCAAGAATAGTGCTGGCACATCACTTTTGCATTCTGAGAGTAATTTGGTATGGACTACGTGCGCATAATGTTCAGATGAAAATATAGCAATTAATCGACACACTAATGTGGATGACTGACTTCCCCACTGAATGGTAAAAGTTACAGTAAATTTACTGGTTTGTAAAACTGCAGCAAAAAAGCCATGTTTAAACATTCTGAGTAGGAGCTTTTCTTAAAACAACGATTAGTATTTTCCTGTGGTGGAAGGAGTTAGGTTTGATCTGCAGGATCCATTGATCAACAAATATGCATCCCCCAACCTAAAACACAGTGAACAGTAGGGATGTGTGTACCAACCCTAACATTCAATTCAGATCTGTTTCAGTTCAGACTGATCTGAAGCCAATTGATTCTGTTGAGATCTTAATCAAAACCTTTACTTGGAATCCAAATCTTTATGCCTTCAATCAATTATCAGGGGAAATCAAGCAACAGCTTTTGTGAGCCCCCCCCCCCCCCGATTTGTAAGAAGTGGATGACATTTGCAGGCAGAACAACAAGAAGTTACAGAAACAAGGGTTACATCTGCCAAATTTCAGACAAACAGGTGTAGAGACACAACCTGGTCTGATCTACTGGTTTTTGAAAAGGAGTATAACTTTTCCATGTATAGTTGCCTCTCCATTTTCCTGGACTTCAAGTCTGCATCCCTCACCCATTTGCAGGTAGGAAATGGAGGGGGATAAAATGGGGCACGTGCCCATGGCCTAAGTGTTGGGATTGGAGGTCTCTGGCAAAACCATTCACTGTACCCAGAAACAAGAAACACCAGTCACAAAACTATTTTTGCTCTTCCTCTTCCCTTACTTGGTGTCTTCTTTACGTGGAAAGCCTGCGGAGAAGTGTGTAAAAGTTTGGAGATGTATTTAGATATTTCCTTAATCTGCCCAAAGCAGCCCAGTTTGGTTCTGGACTCAGAGGAACTGTCCAGACTGCCAGAAATAATCCATCTTGAGACCACTTTAACTGTCCTGGCTCAATGCTAGGGAATCATGGGAATTGTAGTTTTTTCTGAGACATTGAGCCTTCTGTCAGAGGGTTCTGGTGCCACAATAAACTACAGTTCCCATGATTCCCTAGCATTGAGCAGGACAGTTAAAGTGGCCTCAAACTAGATTATTTCTGGCAGTCTGTACAGGCCCAGAATTTATTAAAATCTGAAGCATATCCCTAACCAACAGCCAGAAGTGATAAAATGCCACATGAAAATACACAAACGCTCACATGCGGTAAACGTGTTCTGTGAAAAAAAAATTCAGTGTACATGGAAAAGGCATTTTCCATATGTAGTCTGATTTTCCCCATGCCATATTCTTCTGCAAGGTGCTATAGTGAGCCAAATTGCTGTTCTGCACCTAAAACCCTGTTTTTGAATGTGGAAGATCTCTAGATGCCAGCTAGTTTCTTGGAAGGAAAGCTCACTTACTTCCATGTACGTTTGTTTAGGAACACAGCCAAAGCCTTGTGTCTACTGAATGGAATACTGAATTCCAAGGGTCAAAACATGCTAAAATGTGGTTGGAACATTTGTGTGTGTGTGTTTAATCATTGAAGGAAGTTTATTTTGAATGCCCTGTTTGGGCATTCCCCTCTCCTTTCTGAAGCAATTTGTTAGTTTTCTTTAAAGAATGTACTCATCTGATCTTCTTTCCCTTCTTTTTTAACTTAAAGAGCCTAATTGAGATGTATATTTACAATGTCTTCAAAAAGACCATGGGGGAAATGAGAGCACTGCTAAGGCACTTTCACAGATGTTGCACAAGAACTTTAAAGAGCCAAAATTCATAATCTTATACTCTTAGGTTGTGTGACAAATAAACTTTTACAGTCATCAAACACAAATTCTACTGGATAACAAGAAAGAGTATCACCAAAACTTACAGATATGAGAATACAGAGTTTGGAAATGTTACTTTCAGGACTATAACTTCCTCAATTCTCCAGCATGCATGGCCAGAGATTTTGCAGATTGGGGGATTATGGGAGTTATGAAAAGGCAGTGTGGTGTAGTGTTTTGAATGTTGGACCACAACTCTGGAGACCAGGATTCAATTCCCAGCTCGGTCATGAAACCCACTGGGTGACCTTGGGCAAGATACGCTCTCAATGGCAAACCTTCTCTGAACAAATCACGCCAAGAAAACCCCATGATAGTTTTGCCCTAGGTTTGCTACAAGTTGGAAACAACTTGAAGGCACACAACAACAACAACAACAACAAAGTTCAGAAATATTTTTTGAAATGGGTGTAACATTATTACTGCAACCGGTTTTCCCCAATGTTAAAAAAACAAAACAACACCAAACAAGTGCTTGCAGAAATGCACAAGGATTCTTTCAGATGCCTGCCAACTGTACAAGAGCAGCTTCCTTTGAAACAAATAAATAAAGCTGCATTTGAAATAAATAAATAAATAAATAAAGCGTAGCCTTAGCTTGCATTAACTTTCCAAACTATCTGGCAAAGCTTTTTCTTATGTGGGGAAGAGGAGAGACCGAGCGTATGCATAGGAATGCTTCCTCGTATTTTTGTTTAGGAAAAGCTTGCCTTTGGTACCAGAGATTACCTTCTCGTCCTCTCTTTTTCTCCTCAGTTTACTTGAGGTGGAAGGCTGTGGCTGCACTTTGTCGTTTATCTTACACAAAATAAACAGAACAATCTGGAGCTAATTTAAACGGTTTACCGTATCAGGATATGGCTGGGAAAGACTTGAAGGTGGGGGGGATGGGGAGGGAAGCTCAAATGGGAACAATGGCTCTGTGAAGCTGAACAGCAGTGAGCGCAGGAAGGCTCTGCAGACAGCCTGGCAGACAGCTGTCAGCCATTCCAATAACAATCCCTGCAGCCAATGAAAACTGGCCAGCATCTTAGCTTCCCAAACCAACCCAGGAACACCAACAATAAAAACAAAGGATTAAACATTTCAGCATTAGTGGCATGTGTGGCATGGCTGCAATTCAGTGTCAGGGATATTTTAACTGCACATGGTTTGGGTCCCTTGCTTCCCCCACTCTGCCCAACTTCATCACTATGATTCACAAATAAAAAGCAGCTGTAATTAAAGCACCAGATCTGTAAAATTTGTAAAATAAATAGTGTGATCTATGAAAACAAGTTTGAAAATTGTATCTCTTTGCATCTGTTTTCCAAATCAGTTTTTCTTTGGAGATGCATTAGAATGACACATTTTTCATGCATTTTGAAAGAATAAGATAATTTTCAGCAGTGGATCAGAACAGGAAAACAACAAAACTGCTTCATTTGAATCAATTATTCAGTTCTGCGGCATAAAGCAAAGCATCATACATCCTATTTTGTTAAATATTACAAAAATTCCCCTCTGGCATTACAACCTTTCTGACCAACTTCAGTATTTTATAAAATATTACAAAAATGCCACATTTCTCAACCAAACAATTATTTGAATGCCTTCTTTTACTGGGTTAATCTGGACATATATACCACATCCCCATCTCTTCAAAACCAGTCTGTGATGACTACTGGGATATTTCCCCCCTTTTGTAGTTTATGGCCATCCGTGCCATTGTCACCAAATGAATAATCATTTTCATACCCTCAAGAAGAACTACAAATCTCACAAAGAATAGATCAAGTAGTAACATACAACCTCTCATACATTTGATTTCATAAGTATATAATCTTGAACTATGTCCCACACTCACCTCTGGCATTACTACCTTTCTGACAAACTTCAGTGACATCTATTGAATTTGAATTGCCTAAGTGGAATTCGGTATCACTTAAATTAATGCAAGAAAAACTCGCCTTAATATCCAGACGCTTTTAGAACTATCACCAAGCATCCTTCCCCAAGTTCCTTTTTCCTTTTCTCTTGATACACACTAGGTCCTGAACTCAGATTGGTAACTAGCCTATGCACTTTACTCAAGGGTGCCTTTCGTTTGATGCCAGATATCAATGATTCAAATTATATACAATCTAATAGTGGGATACATGTTTGAAACCAATCCATTAACCACAGGGCCAGATCTGTAAATACTGGAACCCTGGGAGCTGATTAGATAGCTCTGTATCTGCTCTGTATCCTTCATGTAAAATTCTCCATATTTCCAGAAACAATAATCTCCTAAAGGTTTTATGTCTCCCAGTAAGTCTCTTCTGCAAGAAAATGCAATCAAATCAATTAACCCCAGATTTCACTTGCTTTTAAATTTATGCAACATGGGAAAAATATTTTTTTTGACAGAGCTTAGATGTAATGAAATTCATGTTCCTTTTACTGAAAACACTGAAGTACAGTGAGCCCTTGGTATCTGCTGGGGTTTAGTCCAGGACTCCCCATGGATACCAAACTCCATGCATGCTCAAGTCTCATTAAATACAATGGCACAGTAAGATGATGTGCCTTGTATAAAATGGCAAAATCAAGATTTGATTTTTATTATATATATATATATATATATATATATATATATATGGTTTGAATATATATATATATTCAAACCATAGATGCTTGAATCAGTGGATAATTTGTGGATATGCAGATAATTTGTGAATCTGTGGAAAAATTGTGGATATGGAGGGCTGACTGTATGTCTTTAAGAGGTGTTAAAACACCTTGCTGTTGAGATGAAATACCAATCCTGAATATACCAAATTTTCATGGGTCTCTGTGTGGTTGAACAATAGCATGTTTTAAAACAATTTTAAAGGAAAAGCAGCTGCATGGGGCCTACATCCAGAATTAGACCCCATGACAGTTTTCTGATAAAAATCTCTTGCAGCTGCTATTTGCTCTTGAATTTGTTGTTGGCAATAGATAGTATTTTCAACTGCAAATAGCAACTAGGGTGGGCAATTTTTGCAAAAAACAAGCCTGGAGCCCAGGGCTGTGTGAGGGATCAAGGAAGAGGAAAGGCGAGCTCCGCAGTAAGAGCAGCCATTTTAAGCTTGCTTTTATATATAATTAGTATGGTGTAGTGGTTTGAGTGTTGGACTAGGACAGTGAAGGCCTGGGATGTCCAGGAAGGAGGAGGAACAGGTGTGCTCCTCTTTCTCCTTCTCCCTGCCCTCTGCATGCTGGGGAAAATGGCTTCGCATGCCATCTCTGGCATGCATGCCATAGGTTCACCATCACAGGACTAGGGCATTGAGAGAGCAGGGTTTGAATCTCTACTTAGTCATGGAAACCCACTGGATGGTCTTGAGGAAGTCATGCCCTCTCAGCATCAAAGAAAGGCAATGACAAACCCCTTGTGAACAAATTCTGCCAAGAAAACCCCATGATAGGTTTACCTTAGGGTTGCTATAAGTTAGAAATAACTTGAAGGCAGACAACAACAACTACTTAATGCAATGTGTGATTTGACTGTTACCAACATGAACATATCTGCAACTTTGGTCCCTCAAGTGGTCATCTGTGAACTCACACTTATGTGTCCAGGAAGAATGTTTCTCTTGGTGCTGTTCACATGGATGACAAGGAACTGATAGACCTATATGTGAGTCTCAGCATGCCTAAGTCTATAATGAAATGGTAAATTTGGCCCGTGGGGCAAAAAGAATACTGATCTCGCCAAGGCTATCAACACAATCACTCCCAAGCATCCTTTCCAATCTGCTTCTAATCGTAAGCCATGGTATACGGAGGAGTTTAGGAAGATTTAGTGGGTTGGACAACGACTGGAGTGCACTTGGTGGAAGACTCAACTCTTATCTGACAAGACTCATCATAGGAACTTCCTTCGTTCCTATTGAGAGGCAATACGTGCAGCGCAGAGATCTTTCTTCTCTGCACGTATTACGCCTACAGAGTCCCATCCAGCAGAGACTAGGACCCGAAACAATGGATGCAAGCTGCAAGAAAAGAGATTCCACCTCAACATTAGGAGGAACTTCCTGACAGTAAGGGCGGTTCGACAGTGGAACACACTCCCTCGGAGAGTAGTGGAGTCTCCTTCCTTGGAGGTCTTTAAGCAGAGGCTGGATGGCCATCTGTCAGGGATGTTTTGATTGGGAGTTCCTGCATAGCAGGGGGTTGGACTGGATGGCCCTTGTGGTCTCTTCCAACTCTATGATTCTATGATTCTATGAGAACTGTTTAGGGTGGTAGGGGAGCTGACATGGGTGTCGCCCGCGCAGAACCCACTACTTAACCCGACAACAGCCTGCTGTGACACGTTTAACAATTATTTTGCAGGTAAAATCTCTCAGGTAAGAGCTGACTTAGATGCCAGAGTTGTAACAGAATCAATTGATCAGGTGTCCAGCAACTCCGTTAATGAAATTATACTGGATCGATTTCAATCTGTGAGTACCGATAATGTGGACAAGCTCCTTGGTAGTGTGAGGAAGACCACTTGCCCTCTTGATCCTTGCCCATCATGGCTGGACGTCTGGGGGGGGGGAATCACTGAGGCTGCTCCTTAGGGACATTATCAATGCATCCCTCAGAGAGGGTTATGTTCCATCTTATTTAAAGGAAGCGGCGGTTAAGCCACTTCAGAAAAAGCCTTCCCTGGTTATGAACAACTATAGACTGGTCTCCTTACTACCTTTCCAAAGCAAAGTGATTGAGAGGATGGTTGCTCTTCAACTCCAAGCCGTCTTGAAGGAAACCGATTATCTAGACCCATTTCAAACTGGCTTTAAGACAGGATTTGGAGTTGAGGCTGCCATGGTTGTCTTGGCTGACGACCTTCGTCTGAGCATCAATAGGGGTAGTGTGACCCTGTTGGTGCTCTTAGACCTCTCAGTGGCTTTTGACACAATAGATCACAACATCCGCTTGAATCGCCTGAGAGGGTTAGGAATTGGTGGAGGCACTGCATTGCAGTGGTTCCGTTCCTTCCTGTCGGGCAGATTCCAGAGGGTGTTGCTCGCGGGCAGTTGCTCCGATGTCATTCAATATATATATATATATATATATATATATATATATATATATGAAGCTGCTGGGAGAGACCATTTGGAGTCATGGGGTGGGGTGTTATCAGTATGCTGATGACACCCAGATATACTTCCCCATGACTCAGTTGTCAGCAATGACTTCAGGTGGTGTCTCTCCCCTCAATGACTGTCTTAATCAGGGACCGGCAACCTACGGCCCAGGGGCCGGTTAAGGCCCCGGGCCCCGGACTTACCGGCCCAGGCAGAAGGTTGCCGCTGTCACCGCCGCCACGCGTTGCCGTCAGGGTGCGTTTTCGGCCGCGCTCACTGCGGCCGCCATTTTGGAAGTCAAAATGGCGGCCGCAGCGCGTTTGCGCATGCGCAGTACTCTTGTGCATGCGCAAACGCGTCACGGCCGCCATTTTGACTACCAAAATGGCGGCTGCAACATGCACCGCGGCAGCTGTAGCCGCGCAAGGTATGGCGGTGGCCGCGTTAGCGGCCGCGGCGACCGGGTGCGCGGGGGGTCATGCGTGCGCTGCCATTCCCCCCCACCCTTGGCCCAGCTGAGACCTGGGCTACGGGAGACCGGCCCAGGTCTCCAAAAGGTTGCCTGTCCCTGGTCTTAAGGCAGTAATGGGCTGGATGAGGAAAAACAGATTGAGACTGAATCTAGATAAAACGAAGGTACTAACAGTCGTGGTCCCAAAACTAGGTATTGGGATACAATTTCCAGTCCTGGATGGGGTCACACTCTCTGCTAAGGACTGCATTCGCAGTCTGGGGGTGCTCCTGGATCCATCGCTTCAGATGACTAATCAGGTAAATGCGATGGTCAGGAGCACCTGTTATCAGATTCTGCTGATACGCCAGCTGCACCCTTTCCTGGAAGTAAGGGACCTTGAAACTGTGGTGCACGTGCTGATAACCTCCTGTCTTGATTTCTGTAATGCGCTCTACATGGGGCTACCCTCGTGCTTAGTCCAGAAACTTCAATTAGTACAGAATATGGCAGCCAGGCTGGTCTCCGGTACATCTAGGAGAGACCATATAACTCCTGTCCTAAAATCACTTCACTGGCTACCAATCAGTTTCCGGGCTCAGTAAAGGTGTTGGTTCTTACCTTTAAAGCCCTACATGGCTTGGGTCCAACCTATCCTTGGGACTGCCCCATATAATCCACCCCGCACACTCTGGTCCTCTGGGAGGAACTTGCTGCAGCCTGTTAAAACTAGGCTGTCTGCTACCTCCCAGAAGGCCTTTTCAGTAACCGCTCCCAGCCTATGGAATGGCCTGCCAGATGAGGTCCATCAGATTATCAGCTTAAACAGCTTTAAAAAAGCTGTGAAGACAGATCTCTTCCAACAGTCCTTTTCTGATTAGTCTTCCCGGCATAAAAAGTGATCTCATTCCCTTCTCTACTCTCCGCCATATTGTGCTGGTTGTCTGCTTGTTATTATGATCTTTTAGTTGTTCAATTGTTGGTTGCTTGTTGTTGTTTTAATTCCTATTATTTAATACTGTTTTAAGGGGTAGGTGGGTTCTGGAACTGTAAATTGTGATGTTTTATTGTTGTAAGCCACCCAATTGCATTTGCAGAGGGGCGGGATATAAATTAATTATATTATTATTATTATTATTATTATTATTATTATTATTCATAAATAATATTTCTTAAAAGTCCCAAATTTATTTAGAAAATAATATGATAATTTCTACATTTAGGATTTTAAAGAGGGATGTTCAGTCATTGTAGGCATTTTAAATTTAATCAGCAATTCTTAAACAAAACTACTAGTACAGCTGGAGGTAAGAGGAAATGTCTGCTGCCCTCCCACAAGCAAATATTTGCTATTGGATTGCTCTCCCTTGTTTAAAGAGTTTGTGATAGGCTTATTACTAGACTATGAAAGCATTAGAAAACATAGTTTCCAGAATTTAAAGTACCATACAAATTTCAAAGTTTTATTCCAATGCGACATAGAAGTTTGCTTACAGTTTTCCCCACACAAATGGAACATGAAGTAAGTAAGAACCACTCATACAGTAAGCCCATTGCAAAAGGCGGCAGGATATAATAACTGCCTTACCCAGCCTCACACTCTCCAGGCTACAAGTTCATAAGTCCCACCACCCCACTAGGGATGGAAAGTGCCATGCTGGCTGGGGATAATGGGGATGGTAGGATGCTGGGGGAGGGGGAAGCTTATGCAGTACCCAAGTATGCACTTTTCATATAGGCATTTGTGCCACTACACCTCACTTCATAACTAAAGTGTCTTATGAAAGTGACTGGCATTGATTTCAGTGAACAACTTCCAATTACCCATAAAGTCTCCAGCAATAAAAATAATGGAGATAATACTTTTAAGGAATTTATTTGTATTCAGTGCTGATTTGTAAATACTGACATTAAACAACATTAAATCATGTTTCTTGAATCTTGATGTGAACTATTAAAGGCATTTTTGCCACCTACTACCTCAAATCAAGCCATGGTATTAAAAGAGGAATAATTTGAGCTAGGAGACAACGACACCTCCCCACTGAGCTCGGTCGAATGGACCCTATACCCCAGGGGTAGGTAACCTTTCCCCTTTAAGGGCCGATGGACTTCAGCTCCCAGAATCCCAGGAGCTATTAGCCAACATGGGACTATTGGCCAACATGGCTGAGGCTTCTGGGAGCTGAAGTCCCTCAGCCCTTAAAGGGGAAAGGTTGCCTACCGCTGCTATACCCTATATAACTCCTGGATCTGAAAACATGGATCTGTAACTTTTCTATTCTACAACATCAGCAAGATGTGATCCTATGGTGGATTGTATGTTTTCTGTTCTTATTTACTTTATGGAACAATAAAGCTCTACTTTAGATCTACAAGATGTGTCTGCATGCTTTTGGCATGGAAAAGGCTGATGGAAGAAGCTACTGTTGCTCTGCACTTCATATCCAAATATTCAACAATTTGCACTGACCATGCTCGACTGTCCCATTGCTCTTTTTTTTTAACAGTTACCATTCTAGCTATTTATTATGCAACAACAGCTGGCATTGCCCTCTTCCCCGCCTACCATTTCCCCATTCTCTTTCCATGTATCTTAAATTACAAGCCATTGTACAATAATGTTGAATAACTGACAAAGTGGGCTATAGTCCATGACAACTCATACTGGAATAAAGAAAAAATAAGCAATGGGATCTTGTAGCACCTTTGAGACTTAACTGTGCAAAAAAAGTTGTAGCATACGCTTTTGTCTACTAGATCAATTTCCTCAAATGCATTGCAATAATGGGATAAACATGATAAGTTAAAAGGTACTACAGGATACTGTATGATAAATGTGATTTTCCTTAAGTGCTTTCATAGAAAAGTTTACAATCAGTCAATTAATGAATTGATAAGGCTTGCTAAATATCTACACACTTGCAACTACCTATGCAACAAATACAGGTCTTAATCTTCTAGACTGTGGGCCTTTGCAGACTGCCAGAAATAGTGCACATTAAGTCCACTTTAACTGTCCTGACTCAATGCTAGGGAATCATGGGAACTGTAGTTTATTGTGGCACCAGAGCTCTCTGACAGAGAAGGCTCAATGTCTGAGAAAAAAAATACAATTCCCATGATTTCTTAGCACTGAGCCAGGGTAGTTAAAGTGGATTCAATTTGCACTATTTCTAGCAGTCTGCAAAGGCCCTGCATCTCTGAGAATCTCTGAGATAACTTTGTCTGACCTACTACAGAACAGTGAATTAGTGATTAACAGTGCGTCTATTAATCAGGTAGAAAAGCAAAGTGGGGCTACCCTTGTGCTTGGTTCGGAAACTGCAATTGGTCCAGAACATGGCAGCCAGAATTTTATTGGGAACAGCTAGGAGGGATCACATTACGCCGGTTTTGAGGTCCCTCCACTGGCTGCCTATTGGTTTCCAGGCTCAGTACAAGGTGTTGGTTATCACCTTTAAAGCCCTAAATGGCTTGGGTCCAAGCTATATCAGGGACCGCCTTCTCCCATATAATCCTCCCCGCGCTCTCCGATCATCTGGGAGGAACCTACTGCAGCTGCAAAAAACAAGGCTGGTGGGGACCTCCCAGAGGGCTTTCTCTGTTGTCGCTCCCAGACTCTGGAACGGCCTGCCGGATGAGATCCGTCAATTAACATCTTTGGATAGCTTCAAAAGGGCTGTCAAGACGGATCTCTTCCGGCAGGCCTTCCCAGATTAAATCACCCGGCCTGAGACTTTAAGACTTGCACCGACTGTTCTAAAAAAAAAACATTGTTAAATTCCCTTTAGCAGGGTTATTTATTGGTGGGTATTAATTTTATTAATTTTTAGCTGTAATTTGTTTTAATTTGATCGGATTTAATAGTTTTTTAAGGGGGGAGGGGGGATTGGTGTGTTTTAGACTGTATTCATTGTATATGACATTTAATTATGTTCACCGCCCGGATTGGTCCGCCATAGGGCGGTATATAAATAAAAATAAAAATTATTATTATTATTATTATTATTATTATTATTATTATTATTATTACATAGGGTTTATTAATTATTTGTCCAACTCATTACAGTATTTTAGAATGTGGTAACAGATTACAGTTTTTTTTAGAGGAAAGGAGAGATTTACTGAGGACTTTCTCAGACTTGTATGTGCAATACTTAGGAATATGGAAAAATCAGACGAAATAATCCTTCTAAATCTCAAACAAAAGCCAATCCCCATACCAGGGGTCGGCAACCTACAGCCCACGGGCCGCACCTGGCCTGCCAACCCCCGCCGCCACTGCTGCCGCCCGCCACTGCCGCGCACGTCACGGCCATTTTGGCAAACAAAATGGCGCCAGCGATGCACGCGGTGGTGGCGCGGTGGTGGCACAGTGGCGGCACATGAAGTGGGGGTTGGTGGCGGCGGCAGCGGTCAGCGGGGGCTGCGCGCACATGCATGAGCGTGCGTGTCGCCATTTCCCCCCCCCCGGCCCAGTGGAAGACCTGGGGACCAGCGACCGGTCCCAGGTAAGTAAACCTTGCCGACCCCTGCTCTATACCATGTAAAGTCACACTGAAGCTAGAGTATGCATAGAACAATGGCTGAGACTTTATAGTGCAAGAGCTAAACTGGTTTAATAATTAGTTCTCTGGTATATTAGGAAAGCATATCCTTAAAAGGATTTTAAATAATCTCTATACCTTGCCAAATCTTTGCAAGTTCCAAGAGCTGTGTAAGACAGACGGTTAAGTACAAAGCATAAGGAAGTCTATCCACAGAGCAAAGTCATACTGATAGAAATGTGTCAAAGATATATTTTTTTATTTTTCCAGATTTTTTTTTGCACATTGCCATCACGTTTCAAACCCTTCACTAATTAATACTTGCACACACACAATTTTTCAAACTGAATCCAGATAACAGCTTTGTATCACATGCATTCTTTTGAATTATGTGTGCATCATACTTCTCACACAAAAGCACAGATCGTTCTTTAAGGAATATCATGCAGATCTGCTCAGACTAATTGTTGGACATAGCACATGTGCAGTGTGCAGCCAGTTAAAATGAATAACAGCTGATACACATCATCATGGATTTTGTTTTTCATGGAATCACAGAGTTGGAAAAGATCACAAGGGCCATCCACTCCAACCTTCTACCATGCAGGAATACATAATCAAAACACTCCTGACAGAATGTCAACCAGGTTCTGTTTAAAAACCTCCAAAGAACGAGATGCCACCACACTGAGGGAGTGTTGAAATTCTTCCTAATGTTAAGATAGAATCTCTTTCCCCATAGTTTGAATCCATTCCTCCATGTCCCTGTCTCTAGAGCATCAGAAAACAACTTGTTTGATCCTCAATATAACATCTCTTCAACCATTGAAACATGGCTATCATGTCACCGCTTAACCTTCTCTTCCCCAGGCTAAACATACCAAACTTCCAAAGCCATTCTTCATAGGGCATGGTTTCCAAATCTTTTCCCATTATGGTTGCCCTCCTCTGGACAAGCTTCAGCTTGCCCAGAACTGTTCTCAGTATTACAGGTGAAGTCTGATCAAAGCAGAATAGAATGGTACTATTACTTCTCTCAGTCTATAAGGAGACCTGGTGGCATACTAGTTGAATGCTGCTACTGCAGCCACAATATTGTGAGTTCGATCCCAGGGCTCCAAGGTTGACTAGGCCTTCTATTCTTTTGTAGGCTGGTAAAATGAGTACCCAGCTTGTTGGGGACAATTAGTTAACATATTGTAAACTGCCTAGAGTAGAAATGTAAATGCTATACACTATACTCCTATTTATGCAGCCAAGAATTGCATTGGCTTTTTAGCTTTTACATCACATTGTTGGCTTACATTCAGCCTCTACATCCCTTTTGAATGTACTGTTTGAAGCCAGATGTCACACATCCTATATCTGTGCATTTACTTTTACTGCGTTAGTGTAGTAACTTACATTTCTCTCTGTTCAAATTCATTTTGTTAGTTCTGGCCCAGCTTTCTAATATATTAAGGTCATTTTTGAAGTCATGGCAACATCCTGAGACCTGTAGTTTGGTGAGACACTGGAACATTTTGGCTGAGAATTCTAAATGCCCTTCCCTAAACTGCAAATCCCAGGATTCCACAGGATGGAACTATGGCAGTGAAATGACATACTACTGCTATAATTCTGTAGTGTAAATGGTCCTTAAGTATAGCAGAGGCTATTCTTACATAGCCAGTGTTGACAAATGATCCAACTGCTAGAGCAGTTGGTTTTTATGCAAGAAACTAAAGGGTTGCTCTTCACCTCTGGTTGCAAAATGCCATAAGATAACCCTGTACTACTTTGGTAAGTGCCAAGCTGGCTGGATATTTCCAAAAGCAAAACAGTAACTTTTACAAGCTAGGATACTGCTAGCAACCTGAACACTGCTTAGAAACCACAGCCAGCTTCTCTTCTGATAGCCTTTGGTATCCCTTTGTGGCAATCTTTCTCACATGCTAATGTTTTTACACTAAACTAGTCTAGGAAAAATGTGTGCAAAGGAGCCCTAAATGCTATTTTGGTTTATAAGGATAAATTACATTGTTTTGATTAAATCCACCCAAAAAGGGAAGGAATAAAGTGGGTAAACCTTTTGCTTGTTTATTGTAAGTAGTTTGTGACATTGAGTGCAGACAGGCATGCACCAATGAAGTTTGGCTTAAGCCAGGAGACCTGATTAATCAAACAAGAACATAATCAGCTTTTGAGCTATGGTGACAGATCAGCTTGTTCCTTGTCAAGAAAAAGACAGGCTATTAATTAACTAGAAAATCATTTGATGGTTTAAAAACCTCAGCAGGCTTGTAGCAAGCCGTAACATTTCACTGTCTCATTCCACACCATTTACGGAATCTGAGAAATTACACAGAACACCTAAAAGCTAAGCTCTTTAACGTACAAGAAAAACAGAACCTCTTCCCAGGGAATTATATAATCACATCTTTTTGTGAAAAAAATATGATAAAAATGCACTACTCATGTAGCATGCCATGGCAAATGTAATATTTATTAATAAACTTGACTTACTGCAGAGATGATGGCTAGCACTCTATGTTAATACAAAGTGCAGCACAGTTATTGAGCATGTATTCTAGTCACCTGAACTAATTTGGATTTATGCCAGTGTCTTTCTTCTAGTATAGAAAAGTCTCATTTAGAAAGTGTCCAGTGGCTCCACCAGTGGAGAAAATCCATTTTGAACTACAGTGGGTCCTTGGTATCTGCTGGGATTTGGACCCAGGTTACCCTGTGCATACCAAAATGTAGAGATGCTCAAGTCCTATTAAATACAACGAAATAGTAGAATGGTGTCCCTTATATAAAATGGCAAAATCAAGGATTGTTTTTTGGAATGTATATCTTTTTAAATATTTTCAAGCTGTGGGTATTTGAAAATGTGGGGGAAAAAATGATGGATATGGAGGGCTAACTGTGGGCCTTTGCAGACTGCTAGAAATAGTGCAAACTGAGTCCACTTTAACTGCCCTGGCTCAGTGCTAGGGAATCATAGGAACTGTATTTTTTTCTGAGACATTGAGCCTTTTCTATCAGAGAGCTCTGTGCCACAATAAACTACATTTTGGAAAACAAAATGGCGGCCACGACTTGTTTGCGCATGCGCAGTATGTTAGAATATAGATGGGTTATACAGTCAAAGGTGAAATGTAGAGATGTGTGTCTGAAATTTTCCTCATGGGAACAACATCTAGACAAACAAAAACAACCCGGTCCAGGTGGCCAGAGAGTCATAACATCAGAAGTTCCCAGCTGGGAAAGGCAGCCGAGTTACAAATAACAGTAACCAAAACATCATTAGGCTGGGAAAGAAAACCACGTAGTGGATGATGGACAGCAAGGGGCTGGGTTAACAAACATCATAAACATAACATCCAATCAACATAAGGTTAACTCCCAGAAGGTGGAGAAGGGGCAGGACTGAGAAATCCTTTTGTCTAGAATTGTTTATATTTCTTGGCTTCTTCCTGTTTGTGTGTGTGTTTACAATGGATCTAACTATGGAGTTAATTCTTGGACTATAATATGCTTATATTGCTTTTACAATGTACCTTCAGGATCTGGAAACATGGATCTGTAACTCTTTTGTTCAACCACATCAGCATGATGTGATCCTATGGTGGACTGTATTTTTCTTTGCTTATTTTTACCTTTTGAAGCAATAAAGCTCTACTTTTAGAAGTTTGGATTTTTTTTCCTGGCTCTGCTGGATTTTCAAGCACAACACACCAATAAAATTCAACACAGTATTCCTGCACATGTGCAAATGAGTTGTGGCCGCCATTTTGTTTTCCAAAATGGTGGCCGCGACTCATTTGTGCATGCGCCGAGTACTGCGCATGCGCAAATGAGACACGGACGCCATTTTGGAAAACAAAATGGCGGCTGCAATGCGTGCGGCGGCAGCGGGGTCGGTGGAGGCCTGTCCAAAGGCCTCGGGGGGGGCTGACCCGGCACGCGGGCCGTAGGTTGACAACCCCTGATCTAAGAGATACGTGGAACAATATATCAATATCATCTCTGCCCACCCCCCAAGCATTTTCTAGGGAATGGGATAACTTAGAATAGGGGACAGTTGGGGAAGAAATGGGAGTGCTTAAATAATTTTTCACTTCTCACTATTTTAATCCAAACCACTTTCTGAGAACTAAATATAGCGGGGGAAACCTTTCCACAAAACTGCATGTAATGGTTGCTTTTAACAAACAACAAGCAGAGAGCCCACAAATGTAAGCACAAACTCTTCGACCTCTGCTTTTTGGCCCAATCCATATCTAGAGTTCTGAACAGCAATTTATATTGTACAACAAGTTCCATTTATTTTGACTATGTGTGTCTGTATGATATAAACTGCTGGTTGAAAGGGGCCAAAGTGGATCGGGTGCCTTCTGATGGCTATCTGTCAGAAAACAAATCCTGCACATAAGTCTGGAGCCATGTGATTAAGCTCATGTGCAGTTTGACCCTGTAGCTTTTCCAAAAGATGAAGAAAAGGATTTAGTTCCATGTGTCTGCACTGTAACTAGAAGCTTTTAAAAGGACATAAATGCAAATGTGTGTGTGTATTTGCTTTCAAGTCACCTGTTGACTTATGATGAACCATGAATTTCATAGGGTTTTCTTAGGCAAGGTGGTTTTGCTAGTAGTTTAAAGCACCTGGTATTCACTGACAGTCTCCCATCCGAATACTACCCTGCTTAACTTCCAAGATCAGATGGGATCTGGTGCCTTTAGGGTATAAACACAAATATGATTAATGAATTCAATTTAATTCACAGATGTCAGTGCAACCTGACCACACTTCAAAACACAGGCCCTGGTCACAAAACATACCTTTAGAAAAATTTTTTGGAAAGGGCATGTAACAGTGAACCATGCCAAGACAAGATTTCTTAATTGTATTTACTGTTTAAAATATTTACAAGTGTTATAATATATACTTTTGTTCCCAATTAAATTGAACTGAAACTGCTAGGAAGATTGATGACAGCCCAGCTTCGCTACAGTAATAAAAGTTTATTGTTCTTTTACAGAGATAAGAGATCAGACCAAGGATCATGTTATAGCTTAGTATCATATTTCCAAAGGTAAGCTGCCGGTCAGATGCCCGTGTAAAGCCCACAAACACTGCACAAAAGTAACAGAGCTAGCTTACTGTTTGCTCTCAAACAACTGCTAAGCAGAGATACAGTCCCTCTGGGCATGAATGATTCACTGACTACCACAGCCAACAGCTACATATTGGTGTAGTCCTCATTAATCAGTCTTTACAATCATAAAACCCAACCATCACCCTCAGTTCAGAAAAATCACTTTTTTGGATTACAATGGCCATGTTGGCTGCACAGTTCTGGGAGCTATAACCCCCCAAAAGCAGCTTTTCCAAGTTCTTTCAAGTGACATCTTTAAGTTAAGTGTGTGAAGTGCTACTTTTCTTTTGTCTCATGGGTACCTACTGCCAATCAATTTTATTGGATGACCCAAATTCTACTAGTAAGAGAGAGAGAAACTTCTCTCTGGCCACATTATCCATGGCCCAAATAATGTTATAAAACCTTTATTGTGTTTCTCTTTAGTCACCTTTTTAAAAAAAAACAACCTTTAAAACCATTTAATATTTCAGATTAAAAGTCAAAGCTACAGCAATAAGTTAGTAAACCAGCAACAAGAAGCATGTGGCATCTGGAATCCCTTTTGGCAAGAAGAACCGAGTCCATCTGACAAGTCTGAAGTCTAGCTATCTATATTAGGCACAATAAAAAGAGAGGCTAAATATGCCAAGAATTATACAGGGTGGTGCCAATAAGGAATGTCTGAAACTTTTACTTATTAAAAAGGCATGGGGTTATAGACTGGATTTAAGCAGGGGGCAAGCCTAGAAGGAATCCAGGCTTCTCTTCTGCACATTTCAGTTTGGACATTTAGAACCAAGTGCCAAAGATAGCAATAAAAGCATGTCATTTATTTTTCATTATTAGTTCTTAAATTGTGTGGGTGAATCCTTTCATTGCTTATGAAAGGGAAGGATTAACAGTATTTACTACAGCTACACAACCTCTATGAAAGCTTCAATTCATAGCTCAACCAAGTCAGTTAATTTCTGACCTCTGGCATTCCTGCTGAATCGAACTCTTGAACTTTTATACTGAAGGATTTAAGGCTCTCTGTCTCTGTATGATGCACATGTCCTTACATTCTTGTCTATACAAATTTTAATTTTAAAAGATTCTGGGGCCTCTCCTTTCTCCTCCCACTGAGGTTCATCCCACTTCCACCATCTCTTAAAGCATTTAAAAGGGAAGCAGATGAATGCCAAAGCCCATTTCTGCCAAAAGGTAGGTGTTTGAAGAGCAGTGGTGTCATCCCCCCTTAATGTTTCACTTGGTGCGGTCCGCACTCCCCGCACTCCCTAGCGACACCACTGATTGGGACAGTTGGAAGGTATCCATAGCAGAGTGTGGGGAAGTAATTTATAAGGACCTAGCAGACCCTAGTTTATAACTTATCTTAGTTATGAGGTGTTCACAAGAGAGCCAAAAGTCTGTCAACCACAACCACATTACTGTCCACAATACAGCAATACAATAACGACACTAGTCTACCTCAATGGATGTTCTTTCTGATACTCTCTTTGGAACCCTAAAATATCCTATATAAATGTGAAGTGTCACATGTGGGGACAGGCAGCAATAAATGCAGTCCTGTATATATGCCCACACACACACACACACACACACACATATATATATATATATACACACACTCATCCCTCCATTTTCATGGACTTGAAGTCTGCGGTCTTGATTATTCATGGAAGAGTGAACTCTGTTAAATTAAATGGTGTATACGTGAAAGTATGTGGCCATTCAAGCCAATGAGACTTGATTATTAGTGAGTTTCCATTTTCGAGGTGGGGGTGGGGTTCCAGAACAGATCCCCCACAAAAACAGAGTGGCTACTATATATGTTGTTGTTGTTATATACCCTTTTCCTTTTGCTTCAAGAAGTTGAAGATAGTGTACACAATTATCTTTTCCTCACAATAATCTAGTGAGGCAGGCTATGCTGAAAGATAGTGACTACCTCAAGTTTGCCGGTGAATTATGACAGGGGATTTGAACATGGCTCTCCCAGCCCTACTCAGACACACTGACCACTGTACTACCCCAACTCAAGTTGTCGAAAGGACCTACTACTCTTCATTGCTACAGCTACCAGAAGAAGGCCCAACACAAACTGTCTCCAGGATGCCAAATAGGAACAGGATGTTGACTAACTTGGAGCAGCTGTCAGTGGAAGAAAACATACATTTGTTTTGTTTTGTTGTCCTTGGAAAAAAAATAGTGTGACAAACTCTGATAACTCTCAATAGAAGTAGTGGAAAATAAAAGGGCTAAATTTTAAACAGAGAGAAAATTAAGAAAGCAACATTATCCAGAGTGGAAATAAATTATGTATATGGACTCCTAACAATACAAACACAATTCGCAAAACAGAAATTCTATTCTTGTGGCACCCTCTTCTGGCAAGCATCAGATGCAACAGGGATAACCTTCCATACCTTAGCGCCCTTTCATACCACACAATCAATAGTGCAATAGAACCATTTCAATTGTCATGGAACAATTTTTTTTGGAATCCTGTGACTCTTTAGCTGAGAACTCTAAATACTCCTCCCTAATCTGCAAATCCAAGGATGCCATAGGATATAACCAAGGCACAAATCATAGTGCTCGAAATTGTGTAATGTGAAAGAGTCCTTTATTATGTGCCTGATGCAACAACTTTCTACCTATTAAATAGCTGCTAAAGACACAAAACTTCTATCATGGGTCAACCCTATGGATATCTTCCCATCTTGCTGCTTTAGGTTAAGCACTAAAACAGAAGTTGAAAAAGCAGTCCTACAAAAGACAACAACAAATCTATATAACGTTTTATACAGTATTCTCCTGTTTGGAGCTGAGATGAGATCCTACTAATTGTGCTGGATCCCAGATTGGGTGATTATTAAATAATGAAATAAAAATAAATGGACATAGTAAAACATGTCTGTGAAATACTTTTAAGAAAAATTGAAATACAGCACGTAAGTAGACAATGAAGATAGCAACTAATATGTAATTTTTCTGAAGAAATCAATGAATACCAAGCCATACTCAGTAACACCTTGCTTGGACATTCTGCTAATCTGTTCTGAAGAACATTTGGAGTTCCTTTCTCTCACTAACAGCAGCCTTTTAAAGTGTGTGAAAATATTGCTCACCAACTAGCATATCATCAGGACACAGCAAGCTCAAACCATATTATGTGGAACTTGAAAATATTATTTTTAGCAGCAGCAAGGATAGAAATCGCTCACCAGTGAAGACACTATCATGCTGCAAACAGCTAGTGAAAACATGGCAAATAGCCTCATATGAAAAACTGACCTGCAATTTGAAAACCTGATCCAATGATAACAACTTCATTGAAACTTAGTACTGCCTCTGTACAACTTAGCACAACATTGTTGAAACTTTTACTGTCTCTGCTAATAAGAATATTTCTCCCATGTAGACTGCTAATGCAGATGGCCATGTTTTGGATCAGTGCTTTTTGAACAATACAGGCATACCTAAGTACAAAGGAGCTCCTTTTTCACAAAATCTTATGCTTTCCCAGCCCCCTTTTTCCTGATCCTCTCTAACTGAAAAGTTTTTAGCAGCATCACATTGGGAGGATGGTAAAGGAAGGCTGGAGAAGCACAGCTTTTCAGTGTCTGGTTGCAGCAGCATGTCTGCAGTAAACAGTGCAACAAAGCTTGAGGTGGAAAAAAGTGGGATTTTACTTTAGTAATTCTTACTATAGCTGTTTGTGTCTGCTTATAACAGGAAAGGTAAAGAGCAGCTCCCTCCAGAGTACCTTAATGAGTATGTATGAAATGTGAAAGCGGCTGGACAGTTAAGCCTGCCTTACCAGTTCCACGCAGTAGGTTTAGTTTTGGGTTGGTTTTTTTTTAAGAGCACAGATCCATAGATTTATTTGGTCACCAAAATGGAAATCACAAAAAAGGTGAGGGATGGTGAAAGAAAAAATTGTCCCTGCATACATTTGGGAAGAAGATTTCACATGGTCTCCAGAAAGCTGAAAATGTTTTTGTTTATTTATGCAAGGCTTAGTTGACCTGAATGTTTCATTTCACATGTACATATTGTTAGATTTAGACAAAAAGATACAAAAATGTATCTTTAAGAATGTATATTATAAATGTAGACAACATGTGAATTTTACAGAGAAATACAATAGGTTAATTGAAACGAACAGTTTCATTTGGTATTTAGATATAATGGAAACGTATTGATAACTACCTCCTGACTGTCAGCCCTGCATGCCAACTTTTTAAACTGTCCCTTATTACTGTTTTGAAAACGTTGCCATAATACACTCAACTCCTCTAAGTGATGCTCTTGAGATTTGATGATTCTCAGTCAAAAAATATGATTTTTCTGTTATTGCTACTGCTATTAATTATAATAGTTTTTAAAAATATATTAATTTTGGGGCTTATAACTTTAAGAGTTACCCAGACCAGTGGGAACTGGAAGGTGTAGTCAGAAAGAGTATATTTTCTGAATTATGTGTATAAAAAGGAAGGGTCTATTCATTCTGTTCCAGCCTCTTTGTTTTATATATATATAATTTATAACCTTTATAACATACAAATAAAACATAGCTAATGGTATTATTTACATACTAGTCATTTCTAGTAATTAGTTATATTTGCTAGAATGAAAACCTACTTACATAACAATTGAAAACCAAATACTTTCTTTTAGCTCTTAACTTTGTTATTTTCCTTAACTTTGTTATTTTCCTTTTACCTTACGTAGTATTTAAATCACACTATTAACAGCAATCTTTACTTTTTCAAGAAGTTTTTCGTGGATCTGCTTCTTACAAAGTTACTATAAAGTCACTCAAAGTTACTCTTACAGAGTTACTAAGATTTCCAAATAAAAGTATAACAATCAAAGAGAAGGTTATTAAAAAACCCAACCATATGCTTATATCGAGTTTACAGTCTTCTTGTAAATGTTAATTCCCCATTCATTGCAAGACACTATATAATCAAGCCATTCCAATCTTTTCTCCAATATTTTATCACTGGTTTCCAATCTTTTTCTACTTCTTTTAATGACTTATTATTTAGTCTGCATGTAAGTTTATCTAGTTCAATCATATCCAGTAGTTTTATTAGCCACTCTTCGATTGATGGTATTGTTATCCATTTCCAATATTTAGCTAAGAGAATGCGTGCAGATGTCACCATATATAAAATTAATTTCCAATGTTCTTTTTGAATTTGTCTAATACCAATGTCATATTAAGCAAAAATAATTCAGGTCTCATAGGAATAGATTTCCCTATAATTTGTGACATTTTAGATTGTCAGCTCCACCATAAATGAAAAAAAAAAGAATCCTTGTGTTGCTTTGCATTTCCATCATGTTGGGTCAACTTCTTTATACATTTTATTTAATTTATTTGGGGTAAGAGACCATCTGTGGAATATCTTGATATAATTTTCTTTAAGGTCCTGAGATTTAGTAAATCTTTATGTCTTTCTCCAAGAATCTTCCCATTGTTCTAAAGTTATTGTATTTTGAATATTTTGAGCCCATTTAACCATGTTGTTAGTTATTTGTTCTTTCTCTAATTGTAATGTCAACAGTGTGTAATAGATTTTGGATATCATTTTCACCTTTTCCTTAATTAAAGTGTCTCCTAATTTGTCATCTTCCATGTCAAAATCTTCCAGTTTTTTATCCATCGCAAATCTTTCTTGAGGTTGTCAATAAGTAAACATCCTTTTTTCTCCATTTTGTCTCTTGATCTTAATTCTATGCTGAAGTCAAAGTTTATTTTCACTATATCTTTATATCTGATCCAATTATTCTTTTTGTCCTTGCATTGCCCATGAAAGCTTCCTCTGGGGAGATCCAAAGTAGGATTTTCCTATATAACTTCTGTTTATATTTTGTCCATGTTGTCAATAAAGATTTTCTGATTATATGGTCTACAAATTCTCTGTTAGCCTTTACTTTATCGTACCAAATGTATGCGTGCCATCCAAATTTTTTGTTAAAACCTTCCAAATTCAGTAATTCTTCATTGTTTAATTTCAACCATTCTGAGATCCAATTTAAACTACATGCTTCATAATACAGTTGTTGATTTGGTAATCCCAGTCCTCCCTTCCATTTCCATTCCACTAATGATAGACGTCTTATTCTTGACTTTTTGCTGTTCCATATAAATTTTGAAATGTCTTGTTGCCAAATTTTGAAGATTTTTGCTTGTATTATTATGGGAATATTCTGAAACAAGTACATAATTTTTGGCAAAATGCTCATAGAGATTGCCGATATTCTCCCTGTGAGAGATAATTGAACTTTAGACCAGTTATGCAATTTTTTTTTATTTCCTCCCAGGTTTGTTTATAATTGTTTCCATACAGGTCCATATTTCTTTTTGTAGGCCGAATTCCTAAGTATTTTAATTTTTTCTCGGTTTTCATACCTGATATCTCATAAATTTGTTTATCTTCATTCCTTGTTACATTCTTTGTAATATTTTTTGGTTTTTTTATTGACTTTAACCCCGATAATTCACCAAATTCTTTTAAGACTCTCAAAAGTTCACTTATGCCTTCTAATGGGTCTTCCAGGAAAATCATGAGGTCATATGCATATACTTTCAATTTGTATGAATGTCCTTTAATTCTTGGGCCTTTAATTGATAGATTATTTCTGATGATATTATTCCATATCTCCATCACAGTAATAAATAAAAGTGGGGATAGTGGGCAGCCTTGTCTGGTGCCCTTACTAATGGTAATTGTTTTGGATTTCTTCCCATTAACTATTAATTGTGCCTTTTGTTTTTTGTAAATTGTATGTATTCCTTCTATGAATTTGACTCCCAGATCCATCTTTTCTAAAACCGTGAACATAAATCTCCAATCCACTGAGTCAAAAGCTTTCTCTGCATTTACAGCTATTATTGCTAGTTTTTTACCAGGATTTTTTTCATAGTACTCCAATATATCAATTGCTGTCCTCATGTGTTTTTTTTTAATTTGTCTGTCTGGGAGGAAACTGTTTTGGTCTTGATGGATTATCCTTTTAAGAATTTCTTTTAATCTCTCTGCTAATATATTTGTGAAAATTTTATAATCTAAATTAAGTAGTGAGATTGGGCGATAATTCTTTGGGTCTTTATGATCTTTTCCTTCTTTCAGAATAAGTGTATATCTGAATACTTCCATGTCTCTGGAATTTTCCCTCTGAATGCTTCATTCAATATTTCATATAACAGTGGAATTACTTAATCTTGTAAATCTTTGTAGAAAGATGCTGTTAAACCAGATTTTCCCTGTTTTAGGTTCTTAATTGCGTATTTAATTTCTTCTATTGTAATTGCCACATTTAATTTATCTTGTTGTGTTTTAGTTATTTTAATAATTTGTTGTTTGTTTAGATATTCCTCAATCTTTTCCATTTTGTTTTCTTTCTCTTTCTTTTCTGTAAATAGGTCTCTGTAAAAATCTTGAAATATCTTCTTTATAGTCTCTTGGTCTGAGAATGTCCTTTCTCCTTTCTTTATTTCTGAAATCAGTCTTTTCTTTTTCTTTTTTAAATTTATTCACCAACCATTTGCCCGGTTTATTTGCATGCTCAAAAAACTTTTGGCGACAATATTTCAACTTCCTTTCTACTTCTTGAGTGATTTCTGCATCTAATTGCTTCTGCATGATTTCAATTTCTCTCATTATTTTCTGTTTTGAAGCTTCTTCTTGGATATCATATAAAGTCTCTTCTCTCTTTTGTATTTCTGCCTTTAACCTTTGATTTTTTTTCCTCTCTGTTTCTTTTTGACTTCAGCATCTTGTTTTAGAAAATGACCCCTTTAAAGCATCCCAAAGTAGTTGCACTGAGACTCCTGGTGTCCTATTCTCTTTTAAATAGTATGTGTTTCTTTTGTTTTTTGTAAACACTCCTCGTCTTTCAATAAATTTTCTTTTAGTCTCCAAATATAGTTTTTCTTCTGTTTATACAATGTGAGTAATACTGGGTGATGGTCAGAAAGAATTCTTGGAAGAACTTCCATTTCTTTTATTTTAGTACTCAAATGTTCCAGCCTGTTTAGATGTGAGACTAACAGTGCACCGCCATATAGGTCCACTCAGAAGAAAGCTCTTCCAAGTAATGACAGTAAGGGGACAAAGGGAGGAGGAAGGATGTTCCCTAAAGCCCAGGGGAGTAGATGCCCGTATGAATGTGTATTAGAATGTAAAGGAGTAAAGGAGCCCTCACGGCGCAGTGGCCAGTACTACAGCCAGTATTTCAGCCACAAGGTTGTGAGTTCGATCCCAGGGCTCCAGGTTTGACTCAGCCTTGCATTCTTCCGTAGGTCACTAAAATGAGTACACAGCTTGTTGGGGGCAATTAGCTTACACGTTGTAAATTGCTTAGAGACTATTTAGTTCAGTATGAAGCAGTATAGAAATGTAAATGCTATGCTAAACACTATTGCTAGAATGTAGTGAGGGAAAGAGGGAGGAGATATGATGAACTGGTCAAAGGCACCCTCATGAGGATGAAGGGAAAGGGTTAGATAGTGTTGAAATATGTGTTAGTGTGCCAGGAAACCATTATCTCTGTTCAACCCACTACAGATGGACTGGAGTCTGGGTATGTTCTGACTGGGCCCTTGACCAACTCATCACATCTTCTCTCTGGTACCCACACTACATTCCAATACTCATTCATATGATTATGCACACTCCTTGGCTTTAGGCAACACCCTTCCACCTGCCTTTGTCCCCAAATGAGCAGTTTAAAACTGAACTTGACTCCTTATATTCAGAAGGAATATATCATTCAAGTAAGGGACAGAAGGTGGTTTCAAAAGTTCTTTGTTCTTTGGCTGCTTTAAGTTCCAGGTGAATAATGTTTTCAATAAATAAATATTCAAGGCACAAAATGGTTCTCACTGTTGTTGTTTTTGTGGACTGACTGCTTTTTGTACAGTATGCAGTGTATATTTTTAACTATTTTTAAAGACTTTTAAATTATTCTTATACAAGTAAACACTAGTTGAAAACCTGTTCAGCAGATACAGTATCATAAACTGGATTTACAATATTTATGAATATTCATGTTTATAGTCATAAATGACCAAACAGGAACCCCATAACCCATCCTTCCAAGCTGGCAGTGCCCCAACCAAAGCATTTCTGAGGGTGTGAGACCTGGATGCTAAGAAATTATATCCACAGCATGTTCCTTGTCATGAACCCCCTTAGGACAAGCAGTTGTGGCAGGACCCCAAAAGGTCTCTCCAGCTGTCTGTTCTCCACAACTAGGAACATGCTGGGAATGTCATTTCCCAGTGCCCTGACCTCAAGTGCCTCTGAAGCACTTCATCTGGGACACTGTCAGCCAGCGAAAGGAGGTTAAGGGCAGCATTGCCAGTCATAACTACAATGATGGAGCTTCATCATTACAGTTATTATGGCAATTCAGCCTCTCTGCAATTTTGTCCCTTCACACTTTCCCCTTCCCCAGCAGCAATACCATTATGCCAGTTAATTATTCCTGCAAGATAATTAAAAATGTAATTATATATGCACATGTATATATAATTATTGAATTTTACCTGTAGAAAAAATGAAAACAGTGTTGTCCCAAAGTCCATATGTCTTCAGGGCTGTAGTGATATTTCCTACAGCTTCATCCAGAATGGATACCATTCCTGCATATTTGCGCCTCTTTTCATCTTTAATAAAAGTGTATGGTTCTATGTACTTCTCAGGTACTTGAAGAGGCTCATGGACAGATTGCAGAGCAAGGTACAGAAAGAGAGGCTACAAAACATACACAAAGAAAAGAAAAAGATACCACAGCATTAAATGCAAGAATCAAAAGAATGCTAACAAGCTTCTACCTGCAACTACTTCAATGGTCAAGAATAATGAATGAATTTATATTTTTTGTATTTTGTGTGCTTTTATTAATAGATATGATCTAACCTAGCCTTCCTCAATGTAGTCCTTTCAGACGTGTTTGATTACAACTTCATCAACGCAAGTGATACAGTGGCTAGGGTGTGTATGTGATAGAAGCTGTAGTAAAACATATCTAGTATGTGTGTTCTTGGTCAGAGAAGGCTATTATTCATTTTTTATTTTTTATTAGCTTGCCAGATGATGTGAGCTATGGTTGGTAAACAAATGTTAATTTTTTTTAACAATGTCCTTCTACAAACAAATTATGACCTCAAGATATCCATAGCAAAGCCCTGTCAGCTGATCTGCACAGTGTTTCATAAAATATTTTAAAAACTCCTCTCATTTTACATCCTTTGTTCTAGCAAGGAATTATTCTTGCATTCTGTACTTGCCCTCAACATCTAAGATTTTATGGGGAGTTTTTATACAAAATTGTACAGTGTTCTTATAATAATGGAAGATATAAATTCTTCTATGAAGTTAAAGCATGAAATTCTGTGTACTGTGGGCCCTTGGTGTCCCCTGGGGTTTGGTTCCAGGACCTCCCCCCCCCCATGGATACCAAAATCTGTGGATGTTCACATCCCACTATATACAATGGCACAGTAAAACAATGTCCCTTCTATAAAATGCCAAAATCAAGGTTTGCTTTTTCAATTTTTTTCTGGAGAAATATTTTCATGCTATGGATGATGGAATCTGTGGATGGAGAATCTGTGCTTAAGGAGGGCTGACTGTATTTCTAGGCACTTAAGCAAAAGTTAGGAAATTTCCTGTTTTTACTGGTCATGTTGGCTGGGGGATTCTGGAAGATGTAGTCCCAAAAGGCTGTTTCCATACACTCTGCAGTTATGAGACCTTTATCCTAAGCACATTAGTTTGGTGGCTAAACACAGAACTATAGCCTAGTGTCTGATTTTGTGTTAATCAGAAATGCATCAAAATATATTAATACTAGTTTTAAGTGTTAAGAAAAACAGAGACAGGGTACCTTCTTAGGTTGATGATTTGCTATGAGATCTAGTGCTCTTTGTGTAAATATATTAGTAGAGTACATATTTTTATATCCATCTGCAATTTCTTCTCCATCTCGAAGATCAAGAGCACATCGGGTTACATTCTTTGATACAATGGGAAAACAGCGCTCATGAGAATAGTAATTTTCACTTCCAAGAAGGTACCCTAACATAAAAGGAAATGAGAACAATCATATCTGAACATCAGAAGAATAGCCATGAAAACAGAAATGACAGCAAGAGTCACAGTCCCCTGAAAAAGTAGAGATTTGTTTATGAAGCCAGGAAGGGGGAGGGGGAATGTGAAAACAACATTTTAAAAATAAAATAAAATGAGTCAACAATTAATTTGGCAATATATTTCCCAACATGTGTAAAAATCCCCAGAAACAGTATCAACAAATGCATACTTGATAATGTGTAAAAGCAGTTGAATTATGTTTCTAAAATTAACATCATTTGGTAAACTGCACAATGCTTATAGGAACTGCTGAAGATAACACTGTTGTGCTCTTTATATTCACAGGATACCATGCTGATCACAGTATTTTTCATGCAAACTGTACAAGTATGAACATTTCTGATCTGGTGCTGACACCAACTGGCGAATAAGACAGTCACTGTTCAGAATCAAATACCACCATTTCTAAATTCAAAATCCACAATACTCGTGATACCTTTATTAGGTCAACCAGAAGGCATGAAAAACATTACACTAACTGTTGAAGCTTGCTGGTTTCTTCATCAGGCAAAGACATCAGGGGTGGAAATCATGAAAAAAATTACATGTTTTAGTCATAAAAGCCCACAGGTCTGCATTTTGTTGTTTTGGATGTTACAGTGAGAGTGTCCTCATGCAGGCAGAATCCTTACCTCTTCCCCACTTCATAAAAAGAGGTGGAGGAGCAACAGGAAAAAGGGCTATAAAAGAATGCCATAAAATTTCAGTTCTCCATTGCAGCCATAAAGAATCTTCTTGCGAGACCCGTTCTGACCTGGACCAGCAAAGCCCCAAAGTCCTATAAAGCTCAGCCATCTTTTTAGAGGATCCCATGTTGCAAGGTCTGGAGATAAAATTAGGTGTGACAGGCAAATTTCTTTTCCAAATTTGGAAATTTCATTTCCAAATGTAATCCTTTGACTGCTACTTTATCATGAATCAGTGATGAGGAATTAATACAGAGATGACCTGCAATTTATTCAAGGGTTAGTGGATACTTAAATATTTTCTACTGACATACGTGCTCTGTCGGCTTCAAATGTGGCCCTTTATAGCATTAATGAAAAGGCTGAAAGAAGTAACACAGATGAAATATTACATCATGCAAGCCCTTTATTTCAGCAAGGTACATTATAAAACAAATAAAATTCTTTCCCTAAGAATGATCATTATCATACCCCTTCACCTTCAAAACAGCAAAACAGCTCCTGAAAAGCTGGAGCAGTATTTTGCATACAATAGGAACACAATGTGAAATATTCTTCCTCAATTCAATCTATACCCATTCAAAAATATATGGATGATATGCAGGTGCCCAATGACCATTATGACTATTATACCTGTCAGCTTCTCCCTCACTTTCCTCTTACTTTTGTAGGTTCCGGTTCCACCACTGTTATTTCCATTACTCAGTTTCAATCAATTAATTACTGAATGTTATGAATTACAATTCATAACTGGCATGGACTTCTATAAAAAGAACTAGGGGCCTAGGAACAAAGTGATGCAATAGCTGTAGATCAGTGGTTCTCAATCTTTGGCTCTTCACATGTTTTTTTATTTCATTTGTCCATGTCCTTATGACTGGCTATTCTCTCTTGGCTTCTTGGGAAATGAATCTAAAATATCTGGAGGGCAAAACGTTGTAACAACTACTATAGGTCCCAACATTTTTAAAAAAATCATCTAAAGCATTAACTTGCTTCTAGAACATTTGGCCCATGTGCTAGCAAGGTTTCCAAGGTAGATTGCTAATTAACAGGGTTGAGTACATACAAAGGGTGATGTTCCCTAGCACCTAACTTGGGCTAGAAGGTTCTCTCTAACTTCAGACTCCCATAACAAAAGTCCTACTACTTCACTGCTGAGTAGCTGTGTTTCTCTGTGTATCTTTGTTGCAAAATAACATCTGATCTGTCAAGCCTTACACCCTGAATTATACCCTGAAAACTTAGAAGATGGAATTTCTGCAGGTATCGCTTGTCACATAACCAGGTCAACAGGTATCAAGCAGCACCTGTTGAAATTCCCTTTTCTGCACAACTATTAAAGGTCCAGGAGCCCTCTTCAGTTTTTACTCTGGCAACCCCACCCCGAAGATAAGTAGGCGCTTTCTGCTCTATCATTGTGGATTAGAGGTCAAGGGTGTTATAAAGTTGTTAAAGCCAGTCTAGTTCTGGAAGTATGTTCTATACAGGTCAAAACATTTATGCTTATTGACACTGAGCAAATAAGATTTCTGAATGGAAGGTAGAAAGATTCAGTCGACATGCATAACATATGTCAGTTTAATTATACTTGTAACATTTTTGTGATCTCATGTGAGATTACTTTGTCAACCACAGACAACTCAGCATACAAAAGGTGTATTTCTACTAGCCCAAACAGCACAACATGAAAGAGCAGTTCTCTAGCTGCTGGCTTATGTCACCCATTCATAGTACGTATTCAACATATCTGGCTTATACTCTGTGGATGGTCTTCATTTCATCACAGTTGAGAAGAGAGCATACAAAGATGATAACACAGTAGAAGCTCAGGAATGCATGTTTAGTGCTTCAGGTAAGGATTTTTTGATACAGGGTGCTAGGATTGTGACAGCTGTGATCATAAATATAAACCAATTAAGCAAACTAATGCTTCTATGGCTGCATCAAATACACATGTGGTCACTATGATAACATTCTAGAAATTATGGGCCTTTGCAGACTGCTAGTAATAGTGCAAATTGAGTTCACTTTAACTGCCCTGCTTCAGTGCTAGGGAATCATGGGAATTGTATTTTTTCTGAGACATTGAGCCTTCTCTGTCAGAGAGCTCTGGTGCCACAATAAACTACAGTTCCCATGATTCCCTAGCGCTGAGTCAGGGCAGTTAAAGTGGGCTCAATTTGCACTATTTCTGGCATTCTGCAAAGGCCCTTTGTCTTAAAAAGAAGGTCAAGTAAATTCCTGCTGACACATCTGATTACTACACTTGTACAAATCAACTCTTTGACATTGTTCTCCCTTCATGGTTTTGCACCATTTCCTTTAAGACATCCAGAGGTTGCTGGATAACCAGTTCTCATCATATCTGGCCAGTGGCCATGCTGGGAGAGGCTGATGGTCAATAGAATTTGTTAACACCTACAGGCCCATGGATCCCTAAAGTTTTATCTAAGTAAACTATAAAGCCATAACAAGTTATAGAGGGTGTTGTTGTTGTAAATAAAGGAAGGAGGAGTATTTGTGTCACTTACCAAAATAAGTATCAAATCCTCTTCGGGTTGGAAGGCATTCCTTTCTGTACATTCCTAGATGCCACTTCCCCACCATATGAGTAACATATCCTGCTTCTTTAAGAAGTTCAGGCAGGAGTTTTTCATCCAGTGGGACACAGCTGGGCTGACACGGCCAAATTATTTCATGCTGTAAACCTGTATGGATCTAATGAAAACAAGTGTACCTCGCATATTTGTTACAACATAATGTGGTGATGCTTAAACAGCACTATCTGCAGCAACATATTTATCTCTAGAGGAAAGCCAACCTGAATATTCCTAAATCAATCAACTTAATTTTACATGTATTGTATCTGAGAAAGGTTATGAAGATAAACAGCAGCACATGCTGAGGATGGCAGCAGAGGTGCAGTGCAGATCATTTTAAAATACTTGTGGACATTTGGAAGGCATCCGTGCTGTGCATCCAAATAAAAAGAAACAAACTATAGATCTCCCACCTTTTCATTCTGGGTTGGGGCTAGATATTAATTTGAAGAAGAGGCATGTGGAAGCTAACCTTCCCATCAACCTTCCCAGTTCTCCACCAGATCTCCAAAATCTCATACAATGCTATTCTAAATACTGAGGAACCTAAGAGACCAGAGCAGGTAAAGGAGCAGAAGACTAAGGGAGAAAGGGAAGATTGCAGGATATAAGTTGGAAGCACTTTCTCCTCTATTCACAGAAGGTGCTTCTTCCTGCTTTTCTGCATATGTTTCCTACCACCCTGCAGGTTCACTGATCCTCTATGTGTTTAAGGGATTCTAGGGGCAGCACCTACATAATTTTAAAGTAGATGGTAAAGAGATCAAAATATTTCAAGATTTTCCTTACTTGGGCTCAATCATCAATCAGAATGGAAAGTGCAGTCAAGAAATCAGAAGAAGACAAGGAACTGGAAGGGCAGCTAAGAAGGAACTAGATAAGATAATTAAATTAAAGTGTAAAAATATGTAATTAAATCTCAAAGTTAGATTGTCTATCTATGCCACTGCATTTCCAATTTCTATATATGGTTGCGAAAGCTGGACAGTGAAGAAAGCTGGCAGGGGAAAAATCAGCTCATTTGAAATGTGATGCTGGAGAATTTCTGAAAATACTGTGGACCACTAAAAAGACTAGTGAATGGGTCCTAGAGCAGATCAGGCCTGAACTCCCTGGAAGCAAAGATGATTAAACTGAGGTTGTCGTATTTTGGGCATATCATGGGAAGAAAGGACTCACTAGAAAAGACTATAATGTTTGGTGAAGTAGAGGGCAATAGGAAAAGGTGAAGGCCACTTTCCAGATGGATAGACTGAATCAGAGAAACCACAGCTATGAGTTTATGAGTCTGCAAAAGCAAGACTGTTGATGATAGGGTGACCTGGAAGTGTCCCATACATAGGGTTCCCATGGGTTAAAGTCAACTCAAAGGCAACTGACAAAAAACAACAAAAGGGGCAACATCCACCTGTCATCTTTCATGTTGAAATATCTGTATCTGATCCACAGAAATTACCTGGCATGAACTGAAAATTGGGTTATCACCCAACTAATGAAAATCTGACAGTCCAATCAAATAAATGATTACTTAAAGAAAGTTTCACTGTGTTCAATGGGGCATACTTCCAGATTAAGTTCATAAGCAAATGGAGCATGTATTTTTTGTCAAAACAAAAATTAATTGATGAATCAAGTAACTACCCAAACCTTCATAAATCTGCTCACAACTAAAATCAATCCTTTGTTGTCAGACAAATGCCTGCATGCCCCTCTGTAAGTGTCATCTTAGAAAACAGGGCCTCTCTTGATTGTGCCCACCATCTGCAGATTTATATACATTTTTCTATTAATTTTTAAATTAAAACAGTTTAAAATGTGATGCTTGATCAATATGAAAGGTTTTAATTATGAACTGATCAAATGGCAAATGACACTCCAAACCAACCTTCTCAAACCAGGCTTTTTCTTTATATTTACAGCTCCAATCAGACCTATCCAGCATGACTAATAGCTAGGCATAATGGAATCTGTAGTCCAAAACATATAGAAGGACCAAGGCTGGAAAGGACAGGTTACTTACCTGTAACGGTATTTCTTCGAGTGGTCATCTGGGAATTCACACAAATGGGTTTTATCTGCACATGCGCAGCTAGCTCGGAACCTTCTGGAATCACTAGGCAGAAGTTGGATTGCAACTTTTTGGCGGTAGCTTTGCCCACCTCTATATAGGCCCTCGCGTTCCCGCTCGATCCTCAGTTCCAAGTATGCCGCTTACAAAAGCGACAGCAAGGTTATCAAATAGAGCAGGACACGACTGAGGGGAGGTTGGGCGGGATTTGTGTGAATTCGCAGATGACCACTCGAAGAAATACCGTTACAGGTAAGTAACCTGTCCTTCTTCTTCGTGGTCTCTGTGAATCACACAAATGGGTTATTCAGACTAGCAAGCTAAAGTCAATGGAGGAGGGAGTGTCCTGACACAAGGCTTGCAGGTGCAAACAAAAATGTTTATTGGAACAACATCAGCCAAGGTAAAGTAGGTATCTTAACATCCATATGCATCAAATTCAGGTGTATCAGGAATTGAATATAACCCATCAGTCAACGACTGTAGTATGCAAAAGGGGATAGAACTGTAAACAGTTGTATAGATTCAAGTCTGAATTCAATAGAACCCGTATTGATATTCAATAAATAATATATAAACCTTCAATTCAGGTATCAATGTATGCAGATTTGTACTGAAAACCAAATATTTGATATACTCAAAAATGAGCAAGTGCATAATGAAGTTAGTGCAAAACATAAGTACAAGTACATTCAATGAAGTCCAGATAATAATACTGCTCTCCCAAAGGCAGCCTCCTGTCTGGCTCGTGTGTCCAACCTCTAATGTTTGATAAAAGTCATTGGTTGGGACCAGACAGCTGCCTTACAAACATCTTCCAAGGGAACGCTAAACAGGAAAGCAGAAGATGATGCTACCGCCCTTGTGGAGTGCGCATGCACCCGGCCCAGTGGAGTCTTGCCTGCCAGTTCATAACACAAGTGAATGGTCGAGGTCACCCACTTAGACAGTCTTTGAGGAGTCACAGGCAGTCCTTTTTTATGTTCAGAATAGCACACAAAAAGTCTCTCCGAGCGTCTTGAGCCCGAAGTACGCTCCAAATAGAAAGACAAAGCTCTACAAACGTCCAGTGTGTGCAGTCTTTGCTCGAGCTCAGTGGTTGGGTTCGGGGCCAGGGTGGGTAGCACAATGTCTTGGTTGATATGGAATGCAGACACCACCTTCGGTAAAAAGGTGATGTTAGTATGGAGGACCACCTTGTCTTTGTGGAACCGAAGATAGGGTTGGTCCATCCTTAAGGCACATAGCTCACCAGCCCGGCGAGCTGAGGTCAAAGCTATGAGGAACACCGTCCTCCATGTCAACAGTCTCATGTCAGTAGTGGCCATTGGTTCAAAAGGCTTTGTAGATAAGTAAGACAACACCAAGTCCAGGCTCCAAGCCGGCGTCGGTACTGATGATGGTGGGTATAGGTTATTGAGTCCTTTGAGAAATCTCTTGACTAAGGGGTTAGCAAAGAAGGATGTTCGGCCCTCCAGCTGGTAGTGTGAGCAGATAGCAGAGAGGTAACCTTTAATGGCTTAAGTCCCGACTCAGAGAGGGATAGAAGGAATTCAAGAACTATCGGTACCGAGACCCGGGACGGAGAAATTCCTCTGGTTGATAGAAAGTCCGTAAATCTTCTCCACTTGTAGGAGTAAGACCTCCTGGTAGACGGTTTCTGGGCTGCTTCAATTATTGTCTGTAGATGAACTGGAAGTGAGCTCAAGGTCGGATTCTCCATGCTACCATGGGTAGAGAATCTAGGTCCGGGTGACGCACTCTGCTCCCGTGCATGGTCAGGAGGTCCGGGCGATACTCGAGATGGTAGTAGGTTTCTTGTGACAGATGTAGAAGTGGAGCAAACCAAGGTTGTCTCGGCCACCATGGAGTGATTAAGATGGCATCTGTCCTGTCCATTCGCATCTTGGCGAGTACTCTGGTTATGAGTGGAAACAGACGAAATGCGTAGAATTTCCTTCCGTACCACATGAACTGGAAGGCATCGCCTCGAGAAGCTTGGGTCGGTATTCTCGAACAGAACTCTGGACAATGAGTGTTGTCCTTCGTAGCAAACAGGTCGATATCTCTGGTTCCCCATTTGGAGAACAGCTGAGCCACCATCTCGGGATGGAGCCGCCATTCGTGGCAGGGATTGGCCGATCTGCTGAGGCTGTCAGCCAGTTCGTTGTCCTGTCCGGGTAGATGGATGGACTGTAGCAGGATGTTGTGGTCGATGCACCAATCCCAGATGCATAGCGTGATGTTGAGCAGAGTCAGAGATTTGGTTCCTCCCTGTTTGCTTAGGTAGTACATGACGGTGGTGTTGTCCATCATGAGTAGAACTACGTTGCCTGACAAGTCCATCTGGAATGCCTTGAGTGCCTTCTCCACAGCGAGTATTTCCAAGGCGTTGATGTGCAGAGCCTTCTCATCTCGGGACCACACTCCCCTTACAGTCAGTCCTCGGGATTGGGCTCCCCAACCTTCCATTGATGCATCTGTGGTCAGGGTGACGTTGGGCTGAGGAGGTAGGAATGGCATCCCTGTACAGACATTGTCGGGATGAAGCCACCATTTCAGAGACATCGCAACTCGCAGCGGGATAGTGAGCCACTTCAAGGGGGAGTCAGAAGTAGCGTCGAACGAGGATAGGAACCAGGACTGTACGGGTCTGAGGCGCAGTCTTGCCCATGGTGTCACAAAGGTTGTTGAGGCCAAGTGTCCCATTGCTGTCTGTACCAGATGTGCTTGGACCCTGTTGTGCTTGAGGCAAGCTCTGCTGGAAGCAGTGAGGGCTACGAATCTGTCTTCCGGGAGGAAGGCTTTTTCTAGTTTTGAATCCAGAATAGCTCCAATGAACCTGACCCGTTTGGAAGGAGTGAGGTTGGATTTTTCCTCATTGACTTTGAGTCCAAATGAACGGAGCAGATCGAGAGTGAACCGGATGTCGACCAGGAATGCTGCTATGAAAATAAGCATCCTTGAGATCGATGGTGGCGAACCAATGGTCTTTCTGCAAAAGAGGCAAAATAGAAGAAAGAGTTGTCATGTGGAAACGCCGGTATTCAATAAAGAAGTTCAGTGTTCTCAAGTCCAAAATGGGCCTAAGGCCCGAGTCCTTCTTGGGCACGATAAAGTAACGTGAAAAGAAACAGTGTCAAGCCCGAGAGGCGGGAACGGGTTCGATCGCCCCTTTTTCCATCAAGCCGCGCACTTTGTCGAGTAAGGTGTCAGAGGGGTTTGTGATGAGAATAGCTCCAGTTGGTGGGAGTTCTTCGAATTCCAGGGCATAGCCCCTCCTGACGATGTCAAGCACCCAGGAATCGGAAGTGATGGTGGCCCAGGTGTTAAAAAAGGGCCTTAAGATGTCATCAAAGGTGGTGTCGACGGAGTGCGCAGCAACACATCATTGTCTCCTCTTGGCATCAAAGGGTTTCTTCCGGAACGCCTGCCTTTGGTGTTGTTGGCGGCGGCCTGAAGATGAAGAAGAGCGAGGAGTTTGTTTCCTACGCGATTGGCTTTGGGATTGTGAAGTGTCCTGCTGGAAAGGACGCTGATTTTGAGAGTACCATGGTCTCGGTTGGTAGAAACCGAATCTTCTCCTAGAGGACTGAGGCGGTTGAATGCCATGTTTGCGAGCGGCAGTCTTCATCTTTTATTTTAGATTTAGCTTTTCATCCATGTCTTTATGAAAATGGCAGGTCTTCTATGGTTGTCTTGGCTTGAGATGTTAAATCGGCTGCACGCAACCACGCATGCCGACACAGTGAGATGGCATTAATTAGGGTTTTTGATGAGCAGTCAGTTAGGTTTCTAGCTGTCACAATGTGCTGTGCTCCAACCGCATGGGTCTCCTGTTGAAGGGCAAAAGCATACGGTTTGTGCTCTTCTGGCAAGTGTTCTAGTAGTGGTCCAAGCTTTTCCATAAGATGTTGGGTGTAAGCACCCAAACACCCTACGTAATTAGCCACTTTAAGGCCGAGGACTGAGGTAGAATAAGATTTCTTGGCCAAGAAATCAATCTTCTTCCCCTCTTTGTCTGCTGGGGAGGTGGAAGATTTGGAGGTGGAAACATACTGAGTGCCTTCCACAATGTCCGAATTCTATGAGGATGATCTATCATCCAAGCAGGTTTAGGGTCGGCAATGCGATAAAGATTGTCCATGCACCTCAATGTCTTTGAGGCAGATGTAGGCACCTCCAAGATCTCTTTAAGATTTTGGCTAAAGACAGCATGTAGGGGATAGCCGGCCTATCTATCACTCTGCTCTGAACCCGTTTCTCTAGCTGGTCAGAAGCCTCTTATTGTTCGGGCTGGGCAACCGCCAGGTCAAGTGTGTGCGCCATTCGAAGGATCTGGTCTGCAAAGGCACATGTATCATCCGAGGGAGAAGAAGACTGTGTGTTCAGAGGAGGTTGGGTTTGAGTAGGAGACCAATCAAAGTCTTCACCGGATTCACCCTCCGGAGCCGGAGAGATAGAGCGGTACGACGGGGTGGACTCGGGAGACGAGGGGCGACGTGGATTTTTATGCTCACCTCTTAAGTGTTGGCGTCTAGCTGGAGGCGATGGACTAGGAGATGGGGATCGATGACGTCTGGATGTAGAGGAACGACGACGGGATGTGGAAGATCGATGCCTCCGGGGAGTTGAAGGGGATGAAGATATGATCCCCTGCTTATGGGAAGCACTGGAATGATAACGTCGTCGAGACAGTCCAGGTGATGGAGACGGAGAGAGAGAGAGACGGCACAGTGCGTCGGAACCAGAGAGGATGGGGGCTGCTGTGCAGCAGGAAGGAGATGAGACGATGGCACTGGAGAAGGGAGGGGCTGCTGTGTAGCAGGAAGGGAATGAGGCCTTTGAGATGATGTGGGAAGGGGCTGCTGTATAGCAGGAAGGAGTTGAAACTGACACCTCTGTTCCTCCGTGTGGAGCAATTGGTCGGGTTGAACCGGCAGTAAGTAACTGTTGGAGGCCTCACGGTACACCAGTTGGGGGTACCTGGAAATCCACGGATCCAAAGCCGGCTCGATTACGGGCTGGTGTTGCTTTTGTTTTTGTTCCGAATTGGACCGAGGAGATGGTCCACCAACGGATCCGGAAATGCAGGCCGGAGAAGGAGATACTGTAGGCAGGATAGCCGGGCATAGCGCTATGGTCAGAGGCTGTTGGATTTCCGCCTCGGACTCGGTGTCGACGCAGGCCATCGGAGTGGTAGGCTTTGAAACCGACGGGCCCGTGGGCGTCAGTACAGGCGCGGTTGTTGGTGGAGGAGCGGAGTGTGATGACAGAGGCGTTTTTGGATTTTCCCTGGATTTAGAGTGCCTTCTCGAGTGCATCGGCTGTTACCTGTCGGTGGAATGGGGTGAAGATGCCGAGCGGGCTTTCTTCGAAGAAAGGGAGGACTCCTCGATAGTCTCCAAGTGTTTGCGCTTGGAAGACCTCTTTCCACCCTTTCCCAAGCCCTCAGGATTCACGCTCTCCTTGCGTCTGGATGACCTCTTCGATCTCTCCCTGGATCTTCCCCTTTGTCGAGGGGGATCCGAGGAAGGCTTAGATATGGCTATGGTAGCCAAGGCTATGGCAGGTGATTCGGTCTGCAAGGCCTTCTCTCACAGTGCTGCCTTCAATTTCACCATCCTATTCTTCAGAGCGTGAGGAGTCATTTTCCTGCACATCTTGCAGGTTGTGGGATTATGTGTTTCTCCGAGACAAAAGACACACTCCTCATGCTGGTCAGAGGTCGGCAGCTTAGAATTTCACAAAATGCAATGTTTAAAAGAAGCCGTAACGTCAAGTTGGAGGGGTGAAGCGAAGGCAAAGTCGAAGAACAGTCCAAGTCGAATCTATCAGTTTGTCATCATTTGAAGGAGTAAGCGAAAGCAAAGTCGATGAACAGTCCGAGTTAAAATCAGTAGAGTCGCAATCCAAAGAATAGTCAAGCCGAAAAAACGTGGTCAAAGCCATTAGGTCGAGTAACTGCACTAGTAGCGAGGTCCCTTGATAGCTGCAAAAGCGGCAGACGAAAGGAACTGAGGATCAAGCGGGAACGTGAGGGCCTATATAGAGGTGGGCGGAGGTACCGCCAAAAAGTTGCAATCCAACTTCTGCCTAGTGATTCCAGAAGGTTCCGAGCTAGCTGCGCATGTGCAGATAAAACCCATTTGTGTGATTCGCAGAGATCACGAAGAAGAAGGGCTTTGTGACTAAAATAAAACCTAATGCTCATGGCTCATCCCCTCTACAGTTTTCTTTATTACAGAAAACCTACTCCAAAAAGTTTTTCAGTTCTTTCTAGCAGATTCTTAGGGTTTCTGGCTAGCTGTAACAGGGAGGAGGTACTGCACCCCTCTAGCCTGCACATGCTGAAGTTGCTTTTGTGGATACAAAGGCTACAAGGGAGACAGTGTCTGTCCCCAACATCTTTAAAAATGTTTGCACCTCCATAGTAACATAAAGGTATGCACCAAAAGTGTTTCAAAGACAGTCCATTCCTCTCCCTTATAGCCTTTTCTAATTGGGCATCACCAGATGTGATAAACTCCCACAATCTGATGGTCATGATGGCTAGGGATGATGGAGGTCATCATCCAACACTTCATGAGGACGTCAGGTTGGGGAAGACTGTTTTATTGGTTGTTGTTTTCTCTTAACTAAGATATATGGATATTTTCCCCCCTGACATACAGCTACAGGTAGAGCTAGCACATGCTGAACAGATGTGTTATGTACAAAAGATGACCTTAGGGATGCTGCTGACTTTGAAATCATTTGAAGCAAGCCTTGTTCTGCATAAACCAAAAGGGAAACTCCCCTATCAGTCTCAAGTTAACTGGCTGAATTAGACATGTGTAGAATTGTATCTGCAGAGGCACTCCTGCAAGTGATTAAAGGCATCTGTTTGTCAAAGCACACACTAATTTATGTATCCTGTACTTAGCATGCTTTGTGACTGGTCACTGGAAGATAACATGAGCCAAATTTACAAATCTGATTATTGAGTCTCTGTTGAAAAATAAATTTAAAGTTGGCAGGTCCAGGGGCTTTGAGGCGATCAGGGCAAATTGGAGGGGGCACAAAAACTCCTTGGAGAGCCCACATACAGCCTATGGGCCACCTGATTCCTATTTCTGCTATACATACATATCAGTATATGGGAATCTTAGCAAACTGTCTCCCATTCCTCCCCTGTTCTTTGGTGAAGGATTTCCTCCTTTTTACTGATGTCAAAGTAGTCACCCTACCTGGGGCCCATGCAAATACATCTCTTCATCCAATTACATAATACAGACCATCATTATCAGACCTATGAAACACATGGAGACTTTGAAGACTTTTGGCCTTCCAAAAGTTGGAAACCCCAAGAATGAATCCCCTAATAATCAAATTTGTCATTTGGAGGTAGTATGAGTGCTATTTATTCATGAAAACATTTTATTCCACTAAACTTAATCTTGCCTCCTAATCCAAATAATGTACACTCATCTTCATGTATGATGTTGCAAAGTTTTCACAAAGTCATTTCCTAAAACTGAAGCTTTAATTAAATGCAATTCTGTTTCCAACTTCAGGACAGCAAGCCAGGAGAGTGATAAATACTTGAGTCTCATTTTTCCAGTCATAGTTCTATTAACCTATTTTGCAAGGCAACATTTAAAAAGGAATACCAAATGTCTCATAATTAGCCAAAACTAGATCATGTAGCAAAATAGATTTTTCTACCAGCCAAACATAATAATTGAAGAACGGAAGAGCTTGAAGATTATCCAAATGGAGGATTCTAGCTGGTTCTAAAAAGCAAAGAAACAAGGAGCTACTGAAACTGAACATAAACATAAAATGGAAAAAAAAGGATTCATTGTTATTGCCAAACTGCCAGAGCATATTATTTGCCTTCATTTTCAGATGAAACATCAACCATTCAGTGACAGCCAAGCAGTGTGTTTCATGAACTGCCAAATTATTCAAATTTTAAAGAAGACAGAATGTGAATTAACATTGCTTAGTTGGTCTTATTCAGGTAAAAAGTACCACCAAACATCTATTGGACATGTTGAACTTCCATAAAGGTTGCTATGGAGGTACTCCAGTCTTTCGGTTTTATTTTACTTGTTTGAAGCTTAAGAGATAAACCATCAAAACTGTCACAGCACTTCAGCTCTGATGCGGGATTTATGGTCAGTCATAAGGCAGGAATACAAGTAATCACTGGATTAATAGTTTTCTAGCTCAGCTTTTAAAAATTAAATTGGGATGGGAAAACAAGTGATGTCTCTCTTTTGCCTATAGCTGCATATAGTAAATTTTAAAATGCTGAAAAACCATAAAGTTGTTTTCTGCTGATTCTCTAGCCAGCCTCCCTTAGCAAAAAAGAGATGGTGTGTCATTTGTGAGGGAGGGAGCAAGCATCTGGTGTAAGGTTTTCATGAACAAACAACGGGATAAAGTCAGTATTATCAACCAATGCAGTAATATATCAATTTTCAATTTTGATTGGAAAACAGATGGCCAGGCTGAACTGACATAGGAGTCTTTTTATGTCAGGAAATTAAATGGCCTGTGTGTGTGTTTGTGTATGTGTGTAAATTTCACTAAGACAGAAGGGGGAAGTGGAAATGGCCAACAACCGAGCACTACAGATTAAGGGATTTTAAATATATATATTTATTTATTGAGTTCTCTTCTTTAGTTTATGGCTTACAGTCAACTGCTCTTTCTAGCTAAATCTACTGAATAAATGGGAAATTAAGTAATTTCCACTAGTTCAATTAGTTAACAATAGCTGGGATCAGCAAATGAATTTAGGCCTATATCAACATAAGGCATATCAGGATAAACAACAAAGAGGCAAGATGATTAAGAACAAAGGGCCTTTGCAGACTGCCAGAAATAATGCAACTTGAGGCCACTTTAACTGCCCTTGCTCAGTGCTAAGGAATCATGAGAACGGTAGTTTATTGTGGCACCAAAGCTCTCTGACAGAGAAGGCTCAAAGTCTCAGAAAAAAATACAATCCCCATGATTCCCTAGTATTGAGCCAGGACAGTTAAAGTGGCCTCAAGTTGCATTATTTCTGGCACTCTATAAAGGCCCAAAATGGCTCATCAAGGGAGGAAAAAAAGGTTAAGAGTTACCCACTATCCATAGCTTTTGTTCATAACTGGAGTACATAAAATTGTTACAGAAAAAACAGATAGAATGGGCTTCATTTTCAGTGACTGGTATCACTGGACTAGTGACAGGCAGGCAGCAGATATAACGCTTGCCAAAATAGCATGTCTTTACTTTCTTCCATACCAGTGAATGGTTGCTGTTGTCATTTATTGCAGCACATGTGAATACTGTGGCAATAAAATCTTTTTATCCCTGCTGCTCGAAAAAGATCCAGTAGGGCACTGCAATGTGTCTCTGGGCACAGAACACACACGAGTATTCAGTCTTTTACATCCTCTTCCACTCATGCTACAGTACAAACCTTCAGCACTAGCTCAATACATTTTGTTGCCTGAAGCGGTACAGTAAGTAGTGCCTCCCTGCCTCCTCATGAATCATATTACCAAAAGGAAAAAATTGATGTCTGAGATAGAAAATGCCACTACCCCTCCCTTATTTCCTTGACAGGGAAACTAAAATGCAGTTGGCCCTCCGCATTTGCGGTTTTGACTTTTGCGGATTTGATTATTTGCAGTTTTGATTAATATGTTCGCTCTAGGAATCTCTAGGTTCTCCAGTGCAACTCTGCCAGAAGTTGACCATAGGGTTGTGCTGGAGAACCTAGAAGTTCACAGAGAAAACACTTCTCTAGGTCCTTCAGCATGATTCTGTGAGCAACTTCTGGCAGATGTTGACCACAGAGTTGCATGGGAGGACCTGGAGATTCCTACAGAGCTGTTCTCTTATTAAAAAGACCCATTTCAAACTGGCTTTAGGACAGGATTTGGAGTTGAGTCTGCCATGGTGGCTTTGGCTGATGACCTTCGTCTGAGCATCGACAGGGGTAGTGTGACCCTGCTGGTACTCTTAGCCTCTCAATGGCTTTCGACACAATTGATCACAACATCCTCTTGGATCGCCTGAGGGGGTTAGGAATTGGAGCCACTGCAATGCAGTGCTTCTGTTCCTTCCTCTCAGGCAGATTCCAGAGGGTGTTGCTCGGGGACAGTTGCTCCACTAAAAAGGAGCTTAATTGTGGCATCCCACAAGGTGCCATCCTGTCCCCGACGTTGTTCAATATATATATGAAACCGCTGGGAGAGATCAGCCGGAGGCATGGGGCGGGGTGTTATCAGTACGCTGATGACACCCAGATATATTTCTCCATGCCTCGGTCGTCGGCCATGACTTCAGATGGCGTCTCTCCCCTCAATGACTGTCTTAGACCAGTAATGGGCTGAATGAGGAAAAACAGATTGAGACTGAATCCAGATAAAACAGAGGTTCTTACAGTAGCGGCCCCAAAACTAGGTATTGGGATACAACCTCCAGTCCTGGATGGGGTCACACTGTGTTCACAGTCTGGGGGTACTCCTGGACTCGTTCCTCCAGATGTCAAATCAAGTAAACGTGACAGTCAGGAGTGCCTGTTATCAGCTTCGGCTGTTTCGCCAGCTGCACCCTTTCTTGGAAGTAAGGGATCTTGAAACTGTGGTACATGCACTGGTGACCTCTCATCTTGATTTCTGCAATGCACTCTACATGGGGCTACCCTCGTGCTTAGTCCAGAAACTTCAATTAGTACAGAATATGGCAGCCAGATTGGTCTCCAGTACATCTAGGAGAGACCATATATCACATGTCTTAAAAAGACTCCACTAGCTGCCGATCAGTTTCTGGGCTCAGTACAAGGTGTTGGTTATTACCTTTAAAGCCTTAAATGGCTTGGGTCCATCCTATCTTCAGGACCACCTCCTTCCATATATCCCAACACGCACACTCTGGTCTTCTGGGAGGAATCTGCATCAGCCTGTTAAAACTAGGCTATCCGCAACCTCCCAAAAAGCCTTCTCGGCAACCGCTCCCAGATTATAGAACGGCCTGCCGGAAGAGATCCATCAGATTACCAGCTTAAACAGCTTTTAAATAGCTGTGAAGATGGATCTCTTCCGGCAGGCCTTTCCTGACTAGTTTTCCCAGCCTAAGGAGCGATCCCACTCCTATCCCTACCCTCTGCCACATTTATAACTGTTTGCCTGCCTGCTATTAGGATTCTTTAGTTGTTCTTTTATTGTTTTAAAATTCTTGATGTTTAATACTATTTTAAGGGGTGGGTGGGATTTTTGGGATTGTATATTGTGGTATTTTATTGTTGTAAGTCACCACAATTGCTTTGGCAAAGGGACGGGATAGAAATAAATTATTATTATTATTATTATTATTATTATTAAAAATGATATGTTTTTTATTTGCAGTTTTTCCACATTCACGGGGGTCCTTCACCACAGCGAATGTGGAAGGACCACTGTAATCATAAATTAATAACATAGTTTTTGCTGGGTCTTCACAATATCTTCACAACATTGTGATTCCACTTTAACTGTCATGGTAACATCCTGTGAAATTCTGGGATTTACAGTTTAGGAAGGGATATTTAGAATTCTCAGTCACAGAGCTCTAGAACTTCATGAAACTACAAAGCTCAAAATTCCACAGGATGTAGCCATAGCAGTTAAAAATGGGATTATAGAACAACTGTGTAGTGTAGAAAGGTCCCTTGATTAAAATGCTCAGAATCAGAAGGGTCAGAGGCAGAAGACAGAATCAAAGGCAAACCGTCTGCACCACTCTCAGGCAGATCAACTGCTCAGATTGAGATCTCCAGCCTGGAGTAAAGATTTGACAACCAGGAAAGTCCCAGATTGGTTCAGCTGTTCCTGCCAGAGTGAAACGGTGCCATTCACATTTTGGCCATCATCAAAGTGACACTATAGATGGATAATTCCTTCAGGCTCAGGCTTGACCAAAGTTTAGAGATACAGTTGGCCCTCCACATTTGTAGCTTTTTTGGATCTAATTATTCACGGATTTGAGTAATATGTTCTCTCTAGGCCCTCCAGTGCAACTGTGCCAGATGTTGACCATAAGAGTCATAATGGAGGATTTAGAGATTGATAGAGAAAACACTTCTCTAGGCATTTGTAGGTTCCCCCAGTCTAATTCTATGGGCATCTTCTGGTGGATGTTGACCAGAGAGTTTCACTGGAGAACCTAGAGATTCCGAGAAAGGTGTTCTCCCTGGTAAAAAATAAAAAATAAATAAATGGTTTTTTTTATTTGAGATTTTCACATTTTCATGGGGGTCCTGCACCCCTAACCTTAACAAATGTGGAGGGCCCACTGTACTACCTTTGGTGACTGCATACCTAGATTCCTTGAGCAACAAGGGAGATAGTGGCTGAAATCTAAGACCACCTCATTGTAGCATAAATCTTCAAATGTGGCAATATGAGCACTACATGATTCCCATGCTGGAAAGAAACATTGTGTGACACACATCAATTACTAGGTGTCATTGTGCAGTACGCAATGTACAACACACATTGCATAATATATGATGTCCCAAAACAACAGGCAATGCACAATCACAACATGGAAAGACAAGGCACAGAGGAACATGCTGAGATAGATAGATATAATTTTGAGGGGCTTGCAAGCAAAGCATGACTTACACATGCAACTGGACATCAACCATAGTAGGAAAAGCTCTGGACCTGTCCCAGTAGCACTGCTGAACAAAGGCACTTAGGCCCCACCATTCAAGTTCCTAGTTTGAGACTTTCAATGCCTTACAATGTCTTATCAAGACAACGCCTATGTCAAAAAACTTTTGTTTTAAATTTGCTGAAAGATATCAGTACATCAGTAAGGAAGAAAATATATTTGAGAGAAAGATGGTAATTTCAACACAACTTTGGCTATGTTATTCTCAGAAGACAAAAGAAATTGATAAAGAATGTCAAAAAGCAAAGTAAAATAGCTTCCTGAGCAAAACAGGTTTCTAAGACATTAGATTTGTAAACAAGGCTATATCTCAAGGAAATAAATAAAGAATGAGTAGGTGATTTAAAGTTCTGGTATTTTCATCTTGTATTTAATATAAAAGGTGAAATAACTGCATTAAGAACACTGTATGAGGCAACCTACATATACGAAAAGTGGTAAGAATGCTACTATAGACATGGTGGGAAATGGCTTTGTGGTTAGGCTTGACAATGGGACAGCATTATTGGGCATTTTGCAACACACCTACAAAACACTGCAGGATAAGCTACACAAGCCTTGAGCAACAAAGAGCTGTGGTATTAGCTAAAAATGTATGAAACAAACAGTTTGAAAATTTGCTTAGGACCAATGAGGAAATATACATGTACATTGGACCCTTGGTATCTGCTGAGGTTTGGTTCCAGGACCCGCTGTGGATACCAAAATCCGTGGATGTTCAAATCCCATAAAATACCATAGTGAAATGGTGTCCCTTATATAAAAAGACAAAAAGAAAGTTTTCTTTTGGAATTTATATTATTGAATATTTTCAGGCTGTGGATGGTTAAATCCGTGGATAAAAAATCAGTAGATATAGAGGGCTGACTGTATATGTAAATAATTATTACAATAATAATTGTTGAAAAATGCAACTAACAAAAAAATAATTCAGATGTCCCAGAAGAATACTGCAACATTTCAAGTTGATCTAATCAAATGATTGAAAAGAGGCATTTATAGAAAGGATAAAAGGCTTTGACTTCTGTCTCCCTCAGTGACTATATACATATGCATATATTCTCACCCACCCATCACCTGCATACATTTCAGATGCATGTAATTCTTGTGATCTTCATGCTAGACTGGATACCATGGAATAACAGTCACAAGCATGTGATGCTGAATAACATTTTTGTTGTTTCCCATTCTGTTTTTCCCATTACTGGATCTGCTGCCTCCATCTGCTGTGCAGTTGCAAAAGAACCAGATGAGCCTTGCAAACAAATCTTGACATATATGGTAAGAAATCATGAACACTGAAGGACACAGAAGTGTAACAGCCTTGATCCAAAGATACTTGCAAATGTGTTGGCTTATAGCTTAGTGCTCAAAAGGAGCTTCACAAACATTTTTAAGTACTAGAACAAAATATAACTTAGGGCCTTTGCAGATTGCTAGAAATAGTGCAAATTGAGTCCACTTTAACTGCCCTGGCTCAGTGCTAGGGAATCATGTGAATTGTATTTTTTTCTGAGACATTGAGCCTTCTCTGTCAAAGAGCTCTGGTGCCACAATAAACTACAATTCCCATGATTCCCTAGCACTGAGTCAGGGCAGTTAAAGTGGACTCAATTTGCACTATTTCTGGCAGTCTGCAAAGGCCCTTTGTCATTTAAAGCAGCAATATTGCAACAACTGTTTTATACTGAAAAATATAAAAAACTAGTCTTTATCAAAATAAATGACTTTTCTAACACTACAATTCCCAGAATCTGGCAGCCAGCATGGCTTTGATCCTTAGACATACCCCAAAGCAAACAACAATCTGAGTGCGGTGGGGACTGCCACAAGCCCTTCTCTGCTCCTCACAATGTTTCCTAGGAAAAGAGTGGGGCAGAACAGATAAAATAGTCTGTCCTTGATTATTAAAAGCAGCCTCTTCTCTGCAACAGGATCTGCCAAGCCACAGACCAGTACAGTAGTGGGCATATGTGAGGTTACCCACCATTGAAATTATGGGGTTGGAAGCATTGACTATCTTTAGGAGTGGATGTATGTGTGCAGAAGAGAAAAAAGAAGAGTTGAAGCAGCCCTTGGAAAAATACTTGTCAGACTACAACTCCCATCAATCCACCAGGGGATTGCCATTGGGGAACTTGGACATTGTAGCCCAAAAAGTAACATTTGCAAGTTCTGACCATATCACTTCTCTGCTTCCCAGAACTGTCTTCATTAGTGACTGTCTTCATCAATGACGGATTCTGGGAGATTTTCCATGCTCTGCCCTTCCTCAGATCGATGCTTTCTAATAAACTACCTGGCACTTAATTAGACATTTACTTTCTGGACTGAACCCTGTTTTGTTTTGACTCTTAACTGCTTCCAGTTTGGTTTCAGTTCTAAAGTCTGTCTTGCTGGAGTACAAAGCTGTTTTGCGTAAACTTAACAGAAGTTTTTTTTTTAAATAACAAAACTCCTAGAGATTGTCATTCTAATTGGGTTTTTAAAAAAACTTTTTAAAAAATTATTTGGGAGATTAGTTTCAGCTCTAGAGTTTTTGCTCAGTTGGATTTCAGTGCTCTTTTTAAACAATGCTTGGACATGGTGGGAAAAGTGAAAGGAAAAATGTTTCCACATCACCAATTCCTCTTGTGTCTCCTCCTGTGAAGAATCTGACATGGACATGGAGATGTTTCTCATGCTACAAGGTATGGCTGCACAATTTAATGAACTGAAACCACTTATGCCATATATACAGCCTTTGGTTGCTTCTGGGGTGTCACCTGGTGTGGTTTGCAGCATCACACCCCCCTAGTGACACCACTGCATTGTTGTATGTATTCAAAGATATAGCAGTGTTAGTCTGTAGAATCAGTATGTAGTAGCTCCTTTGAGACTAGGGCATGAATAGACTGCCAGAAATAATCAGGCTTGAGTCCACTTTAACTATCCTGGCTCAATACTAGGGAATCATGGGAACTGTAGTTTTTTTTGAGGCATTGAGCCTTCTCTGTCAGAAAGCTCTGGTGCCACAATAAACTACAGTTCCCATGATTCCGTAGCACTGAGCCAAGGCAGTTAAAGTGGTCTCAAACTGGATTATTTCTGGCAGTCTGTTCAGTCCCTTAGTCTCAAAGATTCTACAAGATTTATATCTCTCCACATAATTGTATATAACTGAGATTCCTTTTGAATATAAATAAAAAATTATTAAAAATTAAAAAATAAACTACCTGATAAGCAAGTAGAATTCAGAGGCCTACAGCCAATTGCTGCTCTCCACTACAGAAGACCTATTAATGGGACTTACATAAATCATAGCATTATAGAGTTGGAAGAGACCCCAGGGGCTATGCAGTCCAACCCCCGGGCATGCAGGAACTTGCAATCAAAGCACCCCTAACTGATGGCCATTCAGCCTCTGTATGAAAACCTCCAAAGAAGGAGATGCCACCATACTCCAAGGGAATGTGTTTTATTGTTGATCTGCAATTGGACAGAAGTCAGAGTCCTAACTAAACACCACACTCTGTGTGTTCTTGTCTTCCAATTAACAAAATTAATGCAGCCAGCAAGACCATGTCTTAAAGAGAAGATGGATTTAGAATCACTTCCACTGATCCCCGACCAAATGGTAAGTATCACCATCCATCTCCATCAGGGTTATACTCTTAGCTTACAGTCCAGTGATGGATGCAGACTTGGACACATAGATGATTTCTTAGTTATTTTATTGGATACATTTATATCCTTTCTTTCTTTCTTTCTTTCTCACAACAACCTTGCATGTCGATCTGACTTGGAGGGAAGAAGGGTGGGCGACAGACTCCAAATCATCCAATGCAGTTTATGGCTCAGTTTATGGCTTGGACTCAAAAGTTGTACTCACTGTGTGTGGTTCAGTTCCTCATCAAAATACCCTTTGCTACTTAGAAAACATGAAAGTATGACCCTGGAGGCCAGGGTTCAAGTCCCTGCTCAAGCATCAAAATCCATTGGGTGACTCTGGGCAAGTCACACTCTCTCAGCCTCAGAAGCTGGCAATGGAAAACCCTTCTGAAGAAACCTGTGATGAAAACCTTGTGATAGGCCTTGTTGTGGTGATTGTTGTGACTCACGGCAACTCATGGATTGTTTCTGACTCATGGCAACCCTAAGGCAAACCTATCACGGAGTTTTCTTGGCATTTTTTTTAGTTTGCCATTGCCATCGTCCAAGGCTGAGAGTCTGATTTGCCCAAGGTCACCTAGTGGGTTTACATGGCTGAGCCAAGATTCGAACCCTGGTCTCCAGAATCATAACCCAACACTCAAACCACTACATCAAACTGGTTCTTATGCCTTAGGATCACCATAAGTCAGAAAATGACCTGAAGGCCCACAACAATAACCACAAACCTCAGAAAGGACATATGATCTTGAAAGCTGAAAAAAGTGACACTAGAAATGGATGAAGGACCAAAGTTTCCGTATCAGGGTAGCTCTTCCTGGAGGTGGCTCAGGGCCTGAACAGACTGCCAGAAATAATCCACTTTAACTGCCTGGGCTCAGTGCTAGAGAATCATGGGAACTGTTCAACGTTTCAGAAAAAAACTACAATTCCCATGATTCCTTAGCACAGAGCCTGGGCAGTTAAAGTAGGTCTCAAGCTAGATTATTTCTGGCAGTCTGTAAAGGCTCTTAGTTGGAACTTGGCTGGGGAGGGAGCAGATGCAGCACAGCACTCTAACCTATAAACCACACTGACTCTTTATATGGCACTTTACAAGAACAGATAATAAAGCATTACCATGTTATGTAAACATGTGAAAACGAAGAGTGTCCTATAAACATAAAAATGAGACTTGGATTTGCAATAGGCAGTTATGGCCTATTGGATCTTTCCTTAGTTAAATTGTATCTGTGGAGAGAAGGCAGGTTAGAGCCAGCCCTGGTGACAACCAATCAGGACTGAGCTGGCAACAGCCAATAAAAAGTTGGGCTGTGAGGGGAAAATTCCGTTAGAAACAGTTGGAAGTCAGTTAGGGTTTGGATTCCAGACAGTGAGGTTCTGGTAGTGAAGGTCCCAGAGTGGAACAGGGTTAAGGTCCAGAAGAGAGGGGCCTAAACTCCGTATGAAACTCCAACTGAGGGAGTTAATAAAGAGGGGTATTGATAGCCTTAGAGGCTGGTTAAGAAATAGTGGTAAAGGTACCCAAAGAAGGGCTAAGAGTGTCCTGTGGGGGTAATTGAAAGTGTTCCAAGAAAAGGAGTGTTTTTGAGTATCTGTAACTGTAACCAACTGCAAGTCCGAGTGAAACATTGTAAATGTAAATAAAGTGTTGTTACTTTATGAAACACTTGTCTCCAGTGTGAATGAATATCCACAATACTAAACCTTATACAAGATAGGTTAGACCAGGGGTAGGCAGCCTAAGGCCCGGGGGCCGGATGCGGCCCCCCAAGGCCTTTGGACCGGCCCCAGGCCAGTCCTGCCGCCACCGCCCCCCGCCATGATGATATTATTGTTGTTGTTATTACTTGTTCTTGGGGTTTTCTTGGCAAAATCTCCACAGGGGTTTTGCCATGGCTATTCTGGGGCTGAGAGAGTGTGCATGCATATTTTTTTTAATTATTGTAAAAAAATTTATTTATTTATTTATTTATTTTTGGTGCTTCGGCCCCCCAATTGTCTGAGGGACAGCAACCCGGCCCCCAGCCCAAAAAGGTTGCCTACCTCTGGGTTAGACCAAAGAGTTTTAATAAGAGAAGTTTGGGGAAGGAGTGGCTCTTCATATAAAATGGTGGCAGCTGTGGGACGAAAAGAGTCCCTGGTGTAGCTACAAATGAAAGAAAAGTGTGTGTGACAGCATCTAGTTGGCAACTGGACATTCTTTTGGAATTATCTCAAAATCCAAATTTAGCTTCAAAGACAATTCTATACAAAATTAAACCAGTATTTATATGTTGTTTGTTGTTAACTGCCTTTGAGTTGACCAGGATTCATGGCAACCCTGTGGATAAGACATCTCCAAGACCCCCTGTCTTCCATTGCTCTACTTAAGTTTTGCAGATTCATGCTTATCTTTTGTAGATTCATGTCCATGACCTCCTTAATTGAATCTAGCCATCTGGCATGTGGTCTTCCTCTCTTTCTACTGCCCCCATCCTTTCCCAGCATTATTGTCTTTTTAATGACTCATGCCTTCTCATGATGTTATTTCACGTACAAAATGATTAAAAATAGTGTATATAAAATTAACCTTCAAGCTAGGTGTATAAGGTGTATACAAAACATAAATGAATTTCTTGTAAAGACATGGGTCTCCATCTCCAAGGTATCTTATGTATATACAAATATTCCAAAATCTGAAAAAATCCAAAATCCAAAACACTTCTGCTCCCAAGCACTTCATATAAGGGAGTACATTGCCTGTACGTTGCCTTTGATGAAGAAACATGTCTTGAGTGTTGTGGCATCTTAAAGAGACTAACTAGTTTGTTGCAATCTCTGCTTTTGTAAGAAAGACCACTAGTTGCAAGCTTCTTTTTGCTTCCTCCCCACCCAACACAATCCCAAACCTCAGGCTTCCTAGTTAAGAGGTACACGTCAACCTTAGAAAACTATCTCAGAATCAAATATAGCAATAGGCACCCACAAATGGAAAGCTAGTTAAATCAGAGGAACTGCCTGAAAGGACTTTTTAAATTAGCTAGTACTGTGCCTTCAGCTGCACCCTCCGATTCATAGTGCTGATATGCAATATGAAAAGACTTTAACTTATTATTTCCTGGGGTAAGATGGAGGAATGTCAACATCAGGGGTAGGCGACCTTTTTGAGCCAGGGGCCAGGTTGCTGTCCCTCAGACAATTGGGGGGGGCCGAAGCACCCAAAATAAATAAATAAATACATAAATAAATAAATAAAAATATTTTTTTAAAAAAAAAAAGTTTAAAAAATATGCATGCACACTCTCTCAGCCCCCCAAAAGCCATGGCAAAACCCCTGTGGAGATTTTGCCAAAAAAACCCCAAGAACAAGTAATAACAACAATAATTAATATCATCATGACGGGCGGCGGCGGCGGCAGGACTGGCCTGGGGCCAGTCCAAAGGCCTCAGGGGGGGCACATCTGGCCCCCGGGCCTTAGGTTGCCTACCCCTGGTCAACAGGGCTGCCCCAGGGCCCAGACATTAATTCATTCCTTCAAAGTCTCTTAAATTTATGTGGGGGGGGGTCACACTGTCACAGCCACCTACAACCAGCAGCCTCCCTCCCTCCCAGCCACCTCCTTGACCCATGAGATGTTTGAGAGCTCCTGTTAGCCATGAGAGTGCCTGTTACCCTCCTATCAGAGGCAGAGAAGTTGTAATTGTGAAGAATTGGGAGAGCGGCTCACCTGGGCTATGAAATTGGAGGCACTGCTCTCCCTCCTCTTCCAGGCAGCTGAGGCCACAGTGATCACCTCTGGGTCTCTGATTGCTACCACACTGCAGCATTAAAGCAGTTTGACACTGATTTAACTGCCATGGCTCCATCCTGGGATTTGTAGTTTGTTGTAGCACCAGAGCTCTTTTACAGAGAAGGCTAGATAGCTCACACAAAACTACACAGAGGATGCATCTACGCTGCAGAATTAATGCATTGACACCGCTTTGCCATGGCTGGAGCCATGGCAAAGCGGTGTCAATGCATTAATTCTGCAGCGTAGATGCATCCTCTGTGTTTTCCCTGTGGCTCTTTCTGATATAATTCACCTGCCTGTCCCTTTTGTTCCCTTCATCCCAATCACTGATGCTTCTGCATCTCTTTGCTAAACTGTGGCTTCCTTCTCCTCACTTTGGCCCCAGTCTTGCTGTCTCTTGCTGGAAGGGCAGGCCATTATTATTATTATCTAAAAATCTTTAGTATTTTCTTAACACAGAATTTTGTACATCATTACATTTTCTTTGAAATTCACCCATTATATAACGGATGTCTTTTTAAATTTTATTTATTTTTTATCCTACCTTTCTTCTGGAACAGGTCGCAAGAAATCATTAAATTACCAAGGAAGTAGGGGGGGGGATCCCACATGCCATACAGTCCCATTCAGGAAAAAAGCAGGATATAAAATAAATATATCAAGAGACAGATAAAAATAGTTGAGTCGACCAACAGGATCTTCATAATTTCTGCTGGCTCCCCACCTGTACCCACCACCATCAACCTCATTGGTCCTGACCCTGAACATTATTAAAGGAATATATTACTAAAGATCTTGCCAACAGGCACAAATAAGCCAAACTCATTGTTTCCAATTACAGGTGATTTTCTGTGATGGACTAGAGTGACTCCTGAGTTATAATTCATTCAGAAGGTCCCCATGTTTGAATGAGATAATGATTTCTTATCACACTATATGTGCTAATGGACTTACCTTATGACAAAATACTTATATGATCAGCAACAGTTTGTAAGTGGCCATGGGTAATAATGTAATCAGCCCTGTTAGTAATGCTTCCTCTAGTCTAAAGCAATGGGGGGATGCAGACCAGGGCGTTGGGCATGCCCTGGTCCGGAGCGCCACGGGACCGCAGCCTCCGCACCGCGGCGCTCCTACGGCGACCCTAAAAGGAGCTCCAAATTGGCGCTCCTTTTAGAAGACAGGGAAAGTGCGCCCTAAACGCGTAGGGCGCACTTTCCCTGCCTTTTCCGCCACAGCACGTGCGGTCGCTGTGGCGGGAGGTTGCCCCGGAAGCGCCGGCCGTGCGGAGGGCCGGCAGCTCCCAGGGCGACCTCAGGAAGAGGAAGGAGCGCCGCTCGTGCGGTGGCTCCTCCTCTTCCGGGTCTCGCAGACGACTCTTTTAGTCGTCTGCCGAGGCCCAAAGTTTCCCAAACAGTGTTCCTCCAGATGTTTTGGACTTCAGCTCCCAGAATCACTGGCCATTGGCCAAGGTGCCTGAGGTTTCTGGGAGTTGAAGTCCAAAACATCTGGAGGAACAAAAGGCCTAAGCAGACTGCCAGAAATAGTGCACATTAAATTGAGGCACTGCCCTGGCTCAGTGCTAGGGAATCATGGGAACTGTATTTTTTTTTCTGGGACATTGAGCCTTCTCTGTCAGAGAGCTCTGGTGCCACAATAAAATACAGTTCCCATGATTCCCTAGCACTGAGCCAGGGCAGTGCCTCAATTTAATGTGCACTATTTCTGGCAGTCTGCTTAGGCCCAAAGTTTGGGAGCCACTGCTCTAAACCAATGGTTCCCATAATCTGGTCCTCCAGATGTTCTGGACTTCAGCTCAAAGAATTCCTGACTGTTGGCCAACCTGGTAGGAAGTGATGCCCCAGCCATCCAGAGGACCAAAATTTGGGAATTGCTTCTCTAAACACAAAACTCTACAGTTATTGAGGGCCTAAGCAGACTGCCAGAAATAGTGCACATTACATTGAGGCACTGCCCTGGCTCAGTGCTAGGGAATCATGGGAACTGTATTTTATTGTGGCACCAGAGCTCTCTGACAGAGAAGGCTCAATGTCCCAGAAAAAAATACAGTTCCCATGACTCCCTAGCACTGAGCCAGGGCAGTGCCTCAATTTAATGTGCACTATTTCTGGCAGTCTGCTTAGGCCTTAACCATATGTTCTGTGTATGTATGTGTATTCTCTCTCTCTCTCTGTCTCTCTCTCTCACACACACACAAGAATTTTCCATAACACTTCATGCATCTGATGAAGTGGACTATTGTCCACAAAAGCTCAAACACACACATACAACCTATCAGTCTGTCACAGAGCTCCTTGGTTGTATACACAATCCTACTATCCTTCTGAAATAGTTTTAAAAGCCACTAGAGGTCTCTCCAAACCAGATCATGATTAATCTGATTGCACCCTTCCACTATCTAAATAAGCTATGATTTATTATAAATGCTTATAACATGAAGTTTTCATTTTATTAACTTAGCTGAAGTTTACAAGGCATATGGACATATGAACCAGGACGTAGATGTCGTATTCCTAAGTGCTGACAACAAATACCTGTCAAATTTATAACAAGAATGGATGAAGATGTTCATACAGTCCAAAACACACTACAGAAATAATCCAGCTTGAGGCTGCTTTAACTGCTCTGGCTTAGTGCTAAGTAATGCTGGGAATTGTATTTATTATGGCACCAGAGCTCTCTGACAGAGGAGGATAAATGTCTCACAAAACTACAGTTCCCAGAATTCCATAGCATTGAGCCAGGGCAGGTAAAGTGGTCTCAAACTGGATTAGTTCTGCAGTGGGTTTTGGACCATAATTAAAAACTACTATCTCCAGAAATATCCCAAAACTCAAGCATCCTTCAGAAGAAAAACTATTCAATTCGAGTAGGATGGTGCACACACACACACATGCACCCGACACACAAATAATTCTCATGATTTGCACGCGATTTCAATGCAATAAAAAACATCCTGCATGAAACAGGCTGAGGATTCAGAGAATGGGTCTGGACTCACAAGTTGTACTCACTGTGTGTGGTTCAGTTCCTCGTCAAAATAACCCTTGCTACTTAGAAAACGTGAAAGTATGACCCTGGAGACCAGGGTTCAAGTCCCTGCTCAAGCATTGAAATCCATTGGGTGACTTTGGGCAAGTTACACTCTCTCAGCCTCAGAAGCTAGCAATGGAAAACCCCTTCTGAAGAAACCTGTGATGAAAATCTTGCGATAGGCCTTGTTGTGGTGATTGTTGTGTGCCTTCGAGTCATTTCTGATTTATGGCAACCCTAAGGCAAACCTATCATGGAGTTTTCTTAGCAAATTTCTTCAGAGGGAGTTTGTCATTGCCATCCTCCAAGGCTGAGAGTCTGATTTGCCCAAGGTCACCCAGTGGGTTTACATGGCTGAGCCAAGATTCGAACCCTGGTCTCCAGAATCATAATCCAACACTCAAACCACTACATCAAACTGATTCTTATGCCTTAGGATCACCACAAGTCAGAAAATGACTTGAAGGCCCACAACAATAACAACAAACCTCGGAAAGGACGTATGATCTTGAAAGCTGAAAAAAGTGACACTAGAAATGGATGGAGTTGCAAAGTTTCCATATCAGGGTAGCTCTTGCTGGAGGCCTCCAGCTCCCATCCTCTCTTAGCCATGCCAGCTGGGGGCGATGGGGACTAGAGTCCAAAGACATCTGGGAACCAAAGAGGTTGTTCATCTCTATCCTATCCCTTAGTTGTTCAGTATGCAAAGGGACCTTGCAGACTCTTTGAGGTTAACTGAAAAAGGGAAGTCGGTGTCAGGAGCTTTCCTAGACTTGAGCCTACTTCCTCCCAGGCGTGTCTGTATTTTATTCTTTTAATATGAAATCTGTTTTAACATTGTCGTAATTTAATTCTATTTTAATGTATCACTTTTGTATGTTTTTAATTTTTTTAAATATTGTAAGCCGCTCTGAGTCCTGGGCAGGATACAAATAAATATAATAATACTGATGATTATATGATGATGATGATGATGATGATGATGGTGATGGTGTGTGCTTTCAAGTTGTTTCTGACTTAGGGCAACCCTAAGGCGGCCTTATCCTGAGGTTTTCTTGGCAAGATTTCTTCAGAGGACGTTTGCCATGGCCTTACCTGGAGGCTGAGAGAGAGTGACTTGCCCAAAGTAGGTATCCATGGCTGAGTGAGGAATGGAACCCTGGGTCCAAAACACACTTAGAAATAATGGTCGAATTCAAAGATATTGCTGTGTTAGTCTGTAAAATCAGTATGGAGAGAGATCTTGTGATAAAGAGAAGTGATCAAGAGAAGGAAGGAAAAGAGGGAATAAAGGAGTGAGAGAGAGAGGGAGCTGAAGGGAAAGAAAGGAGGCAATAAGGGCGACTGGTAAAGAGAAGGAGAGAAGTAAGAAAGAGAAGGAAATTGAGAAAGATCAAAGAGTTATAAAGAGTTATAATGAGTTTAAAAGAGTTTGGGGAAACTGTAAGGGGTTTTAGGTATTATATAGACGTATGTTTTAGTTAAGTGTCTAGTGTTTTGTGTTAATATGTTTATATGTGAAAATATCTAATAAAATGACTTCCAAAAAAAAAATGTAGAGAGATCTCCCCCCCCCCCCCCAAAAAAAGTATGTAGCACCTTTTGAGAATATGGTCCAAAACACAGGGCAGAAATAATCCAGTTTGAGACCGCTTTAAATGCTAAGGATCAGGGCTAGGGAATTTTGGGAATTGTATTTTATTGTGGCACCACAACCATCTGACAGAGAAGGCTAAATGTCTCACACAACTACAGTTCCCAGAATTGCCTAGCCATTGAGCCAGGGCAGTTAAAGCGGTCTCAAACTGGATTATTTCTGCAGTGAGTTTTGGACCAATGCCACTATGAGCTATATTGTCTCAAATGTGCTGCAAGCTCTCTCTCCATACTGCATCTACAGACTAACATGGCTATATCTTTGAATGCAGCCATTCTGGGGATGGTAGTTTGTCGGTCAAACTGGATTGTTTCTTCAGTGCAGATGCAGCCCTAAGACTCTGGAAAGGTCCAAACCACAGTGCAGAATTAACCCAGGGTTGAACAGCACTGAGCCAGGGCAGTTAAAGCGGTGTCAAATTGGATTATCTCTGCAGTGTGGATGCAGCAGCCCTAAGACTCTGGAGAGACCAGGCTCCAAACCACAGTGCAGAATTAACCTAGGGTTGCACAGCACTTTTGCAGACTGCCAGAAATAGTGCAAATTGAGTCCACTTTAAATTGAGGCACTGCCCTGGCTCAGTGCTAGGGAATCATGGGAACTGTATTTTTTTCTAAGGGCCTAAGCAGACTGCCAGAAATAGTGCACATTAAATTGAGGCACTGCCCTGGCTCAGTGCTAGGGAATCATGGGAACTGTATTTTTTTTTTTCTGGGACATTGCGCCTTCTCTGTCAGAGAGCTCTGGTGCCACAATAAATTACAGTTCCCATGATTCCCTAGCACCGAGCCAGGGCAGTGCCTCAATTTAAAGTGGACTCAATTTGCACTATTTCTGGCAGTCTGCAAAGGCCCTGATTGAGCCAGGGCAGTTAAAGCGGTGTCAACCCGGACTGTCTCTGCAGTGTGGACGCATCTCCTAGCCCAACAAGACTGAAGCCGCTTCTCCAGGAGGGGCATACCTGGCCCAAGCCCCTTTCCCGGCCAGGGGGTGGGGTGTCTCACCTGGTACCTGCCGGTGAGGAGCTGGCTTCGGGACGGGGTGCACAAGGGCTGGGTATAGTAGCGCTCCAGCCTCACCCCCTTGGCCCCCAAGGCGTCCAGGTGCGGGGTTCGGATCCTGGAGCCATGCCAGCCCACGTCGTGCCAGCCCAGGTCGTCGGCCAGGACGAAGACCAAGTGGGGAGGCGGAGAGGAGGCGCCCATAGGTGCCCCCCAAAAGAGCCCCAGCAGAGCCAGCGGCAAGGGCCCCAGCAGCACTGGGCAGCGGGGCATGGCTGGCTGGAGAAAGCAAGAAGGACTGGGAGGGAAGAAGGGAGGACACTGGAGGACCAAGCGACAGGGCCGCCTCCAGCTCCGCCTCAGAAGGGAAAAGGAAGCAGGCGCCCGCCTTTCTCGCTCTGGCCGCCCCAAGGAACAAGGAGGGACAGGAGGCGATGGAGGACTGACTGCTGCTGAGGCCAAGCTGGAGTGGGTACTACAACTCCCACAGGGGACGGCGCTGACTGGGCTCCAGGAGTTGTAGTCCCCCTAGCCAGGGGTAGAACCAGAGCTCCGCCTTTTCCTTTTACACAGCCTACAGGCCAACCTTCCTGTCCAGGAGGAGCTGCAACATGTCCTCCATTTGGAGCATTTTGTTAAAAATAAATGAAAAACCAACCAAAGGGGGGGGGGATTAAAACAGGAATCATATAAGCCGTCGTAGACCTCACAGACCTGGAACAACTGTTAAGGAAGAGCATAGAAGAAAGTGCCAAGGCAGTCTTAATGCTGAACATAAAGAAAACAAAAATAATGAATGACCTCAGAGAACTTACACACATTCAAACTAGACAATGAGGAAATAGAAATAGTAAAAGAGGTCTTATATCTGGGATCAAACATTGATCAGAACAGGGACTGCAGCCAGGAAATCAGAAGAAGACTAGGGGCCTCTACAGACCGGCCCAAGGGCAGGCCTGAAGGCAGAGATGGGTGGGGGCAGCCGCACTTGGGCCGCCCCAACCCCATGCTGAGGACGTTCTGACACCATGCGCCATTACGCATGGCGCGTGGCATCAGGACGTCCTTCTGGCACAGCGTTTTGACATGCTGTGCCGGAAGGGGCGCTAAAGAGCCACGTGCCAACTCTTAGGGCGCTCTTTTGGGACCGCCTCTTCCCGTATGATCCCCCCGCGCCCTTTGATCAGCTGGGAAGAATCTGCTTCAACAGCCTAAGGTGAAACTTAAGCAGACCTCCCAGAGGGCATTTTCTGTTACTGCCCCTAAACTGTGGAATGGCCTGCCGGACGAGATCCGTCTTATCTCGACACTTACTGCCTTTAAGAAAGCAGTTAAGACGGATCTCTTCCAGCAGGCCTTCCCAGAATAATCTCCTCATAGGGATGGGGACATTGGATTCACTCTGCTCTATCCTTTCCGCCGATTGTGATATCCTGCTGCGGCTACACGTATTTTATCTGTCCATTTTATATCAGTTCATTTGTAACTTTTAATTCTATCAAGTTTAATTCTATTTTAAGGGGAGTGGGTTGGGGGTGGAAGGGTGGGAATTTTCAAATGTTTTAATTGTACTATTTTTAACTTGTTGTAAGCCGCCCCGATTGCTCTGCAGAGGGGCGGGTTAGAAATAAAATATTATTATTATTATTATTATTATTATTATTATTTTGCCACCCGTAAAAGGAGCGGCATTTTGCCCCATCTACTGCTTCCCGGGGCAGCTCTCCGCCGCCCTTTTGGCCCGTCTGCAGACGCCCTAAGAATGGGGAGGGCAGCTATGAAAGAACTAGAAAAGATCCTAAAATACAAAGACATACAACTCAACACAAAAGTCAGAATCATACAAGCCATTGTATTCCCTATTACCATGTATGGATGTGAGAGCTGGACAGTCAAGAAAGAAGATAGGAGGAAAATCAATGCATTTGAGAGATTGTGGTGTTGGAAAAGAGTACTGAGGATCCCATGGACAGCCAAAAGAACCAACAAATGGTTCCTTGAGCAGATCAAGCCAGAGATATCCCTAGATGCCAAGATGACAAGACTTAGGGTCTTTGCAGACTGCCAGAAATAGTGCAAATTGAGTCCACTTTAACTGCCCTGACTCAGTGCTAGGAAATCATGGGAACTGTAGTTTATTGTGGCCCCAGAGCTCTCTGAGAGAAGGCTCAATGTCTCAGAAAAAAATACAGTTCCCATGATTCCCTAGCACTGAGCCAGGGCAGTTAAAGTGGACTCAATTTGCACTTTAGACTGTCGTACTTTGGACACATCATGAGAAGGCATGAATCATTGGAAAAGGAAAGGTGGAGGGAAGTAGAAAGAGAGGAAGGCCACATGCCAGATGGATGGACTTTATTAAAGAGACCATGAATAAGAGTTTGCAGGAGCTGGGCAGAGCAGTAGAGGACAGGAGGGCTTGGAGATGTCTCATCCATAGGGTTACTGTGGGTTGAGACCCATGCCCAAATCAGTTAACAACAACAACAGATTAGGAAGCTGGGCCAAAACTGACAAAATGAACTTCAACACGAAGAAATGTAACGTACTGCACTCAGGGCAAAAAAAAAAAAAAGGAAATGCATAGATATAGGATGGGGGGACACCTGGCTTAACGCGACTACGTGTGAAAGAGATCTAGGAGTCCTAATATAAACCCAGTATAGTCCCAGTTTGCCCGATATGAGGTGACAGACACTCCCCCATAATGATTCTGTGTGCTTGTTAAGATTCAATCTTCTGTCCATTTCAAATCTTCTGTCCAGGAGGAACTGAAAAATGTCCTCCATTTGGAGCATTAAAAAAATAAACCAAGGGGAAAATTAAAACAGGAATAGATTAGAAAATTAACAAAATGAATTTCAATAGGGACAAATGTAAGGAACTGCACTTAAGGAGGAAAAAATGAAATGCATAGATATAGGATGGAGGACACATAGCTTAAAGATCTATGAGTCCTAGTAGACCACAAGTTGAATATGTGTTAACAGTGTGATGCGGCAGCTAAAAAGGCCAATGCAATTGTAGGCTGCATCAATAGATGTATAGTGTCTAAATCAAGGGAGGTAATAATGCCACTCTATTCTGCTTTGGTCAGACCTCACCTGGAAGACTGTGTCCAGTTCTGGGTATCACAATTGAAAAAGGATGTTGACAAATTAGAGCGTGTCCAGAGGAGGGTGACCAAAATGGTGAAGGATCTGGAAACCATGCCTTATGTGGAAAGACTTAGGGAGCAGGGTATGTTTAGCCTGGAGAAGAGAAGGTTAAGAGGTGATATGATAGCCCTGTTTAGGTATTTGAAGGAATGTCATATTGAGGATGGAACAAGCTTGTTTTGTGCTGCTTCAGAGAATAGGACCCAGAGCAATGTATTCAAACTACAGGAAGAGATTCCACCTCAACATTAGGAAGAACTTCCTGATTGTAAGAGCTGTTTGAGATAGGAACACACTCCCTCAGAGAGTGGTGGAGTCTCCTTCTTTGGAGGTTTTAAAACAGAGGCTGGATGGCCATCTGTCGGGGGTGCTTTGATTGTGTGGAGTTTATCACACGGTGACCTATGTGCTTTCATCCCGAAAATGATTAAAGTGTCCGCATCCCAAAAAATAACACAAATGCATGAATGGTTTTCACACGCAGAGCACAATAACACATTAAAAGCTCATTACTAATGTGAGAAAGTAGGTAGAAAGTGCATTTGGTTTTCACAGATGCGGACAAATCTTGTTGGTTTGGAAATAATTTTTTTGTGCGTGCACACATAAGTAGTAGTTGCATCACCAGAAATCACCCAGAGAAATAAACAATTTTATTTACACAATTTTGTTTATAAAAATGTACTTTACTATCCCTTATTTTCCAAGAAATTGTATCCAACCTAAGTAAAAAGAACAAAACATTACCCAAAGGAGGAGGAAAGCTAGAAAAAAACTTCTCTCTCAGGACGTTTTCACACGGGGCTTTAGGAGGACTCAATCTTACCTCCGTCTGGCCCCACTCCGGCTCCATTTCCAGCTTGTTCACACACGCGCGGTGGCAAACCCCGCCCCTTCCGGTGCCATCCCTGCGTCCGTCCGGCTCGTTGCTCCGTGTGTTCAAACGCACAGAGCCCTAAGTCCGGCCTCACTCCGGCAGAAAGGCCTCTAATTCCGGCTTCAGCGACGGAAAGGTAATTCCGGGTGGCAAAAGGAATTAGCCTGCCGCCTCCGGAGCCATTCCGGAATCAGCGGCATGAGCCATTCCGGAATGGTTCCAGCCGGCTTTAGGGACCCCCGTGTGAAAATGTCCAAACTCTGGCTCTGTCCCTGCATTCTCTCAGCAGCTGTTCCTTTAAGAGCCCTGGCTAATGGGGAAGGCCAGAGGAGGAAAGACATTCACACAGAGAGGGGTGCACGAGGGAGAAGCAAGCTTTGTCTCTCTGTGTGTCCGTCCCCCTGTCTTTGCCTCAGCAGCTGTTCCTTTAAGAGCCCTGGCTGAAGCATAAAAGGCTGTGTCCCTCTTGGCACAACAAAACAGCACTGGAAGTAAACTCACCCCAAAGAACCATAGGAAATCTGGCAACAAGTAAAAAAGCAGGGAGAATTCCACAAATAGCTTTCACACTATAGCAATTATGCAAAAAAGCAATATTGTGAATGAAACAGAAATGAATTCACAATATTTTCCCGAAAATGCCTATTTGCTGTTTCATGCCACTTTCTTTTCGGATTCTATGTAGTTTGCACATAACATTGTGTGACAACCATTTGTGCAATTGTACCTAATATGTTGGATAATCACAGGTTCTTACCTGTTTAAACTTCCAATTTTCCTCATGTAATAAACTCCTTTGTTCCTGCATGGCAGGGGATTGGACTGGATGGCCCTTGGGGTCTCTTCCAACTCCAACTTCCAACCCCTTTAATACTGTTTTAAGGGGGGGAGGGATTATGTTTTGGAATATATTGTATGGTTTTATTGTTGTAAGCCGCCCTGATTGGGTCCCCAAAGGGCGGGATATAAATAAATTTTATTATTATTATTATTATTATTATTATTATTCTATGAAAACCTAACCAATACAAAAATACAAAATAAATGAAGTTAGGGGTTATAAAATATTGCTCAATTGAATATGAATATAAACATATTATGTTTCTACACATTCACATAAATAATTTTATGTTAATATTCATTGATTGAGCAATATTTTACAACCCCTGAATTCATTTCTTTTTTCCCCCTCTCCATTTGGAGCATGACTAAGTAGCATGAATTTACTTTTGTAGGAATGCTTTTAGCTTTTCGTTGGTCAGTTCTTCCATTTTTTCTGGAATGTCCTACATTTTGCAGTGCCTTGTTCTCCTTTGCAGTTAGGACATCTCTTCACCCTGGTCCCAAGCTCTAAATTGTCCTAAGTTTTGAGGTGCAGATGCTCCCCTGGAAGATTCCAGGTCCCGTTGGATGAGTGGAAGCCCGTCCTGTGACCAGAAACACTTCCCACCCACCTTCAAAGCAAAAAAGCAAGTAAACTGGATCAGGCGCTCCTTGTGTGTCCCCAAAAGAGACGTGGATTAAATTACAGTCAGCCCTCCACATTTGTTGCTTTGATTATTCACAGATTTGATTAATATATTCTCTCTAGAAATCTCTAGTTCCAGCAATGCGACTCTATGGTCAACATTAGCCAGAGGTTGGGCTGGCATTTTTAGGCTCTCCAGCTTAATTCTATAGTCAACATCTAGCAGATGTTCTCCATAGAGTTGTGCTGGAGGTACAAGAGATTCCTTGAGAAGGGTTTCATCAGGTAAAAAAAATAGTATTTTTGATATTTGCAGTTTTTCCACTTTCACAGAAAGAATAACTGCATTGACATCAGCCTTGAGAGCTCTAAGGAGCAACTGTTGGTGGCTTTATTTATCTACCTGTTCTCTCACTTTAGGAGGCATATATTCAAAGACATAGCCATGTTAGTCTGGGAAATCAGACTAGATTAGGACCACACTTGCCTCCCCCATGTGCTGAATATTGCAGGCAGTAATGCCAGGACACTTATCATCACCCAGCATCCTCAGTAAACTAATGGGTCACAACATCCCATCAAGAATCACCAGAGATGCCCACCTAACATCCACCCTTTCATCATACTCCTTTGAATGATGGACAGCTTCGAGCTGCCTTTTAAAATAACTATAATATTGTAAGGTATCCCAAATGTAGTATCACTTTATATAATTTAAGGAATTCTAATGCATTTTAATGGCAGCTCCAAATTGATCACTGGCTATTGCTTGTTGCTGCTACATTGTTGTTAACTGCTTTCAAGTCAATCTTGACTCATGGCGAACCTGTGAATGAGATGTCTCTAAGCCCTTCTATCCTCTGCCTCCCTGCTCAGGTCCTATAGGATCAGGCCTCTAACCACCCTGATTGAGTCTATCCATCTGACATGTGGTCTTCCTCTCTTTCTATTTCCCTCCACCTTCCCCAGCATCATTGTCTTTTCTAATGTGTTGTGCCTTCTCATTGTGTGGCCGAATATGACAGCCTCAATTTTGTCATCTTGGTTTCCAGGGAGAGTTCTGGCTTGATCTGTTCTAGGATGCATTTGTTTGTCTTTCTAGCTGTCGGTAGCCTCAGCACTCTTCTCCAGCACCACATCTCAAATGAATTAATTTTCTTCCTATCTGCTCTCTTCAATGTCTAGCTCTGACAGCAGTGCCATGATAATAGGGAATACAATTGCTTGACCGATTCTACCTTTAGCGTTTAGCTGTGTATCTTTATAGAATCATAGAATCATAGAGTTGGAAGAGACTGCAAAGGCCATCCTGTCCAACCCCCCTGCCATGCAGGAACTCAAAATCAAAGCATCCCCAACAGATGGTCATCCAGCTTCTGTTTAAAGATTTGCAAAAAATGAGACTCAATGTCAGGATGTTCTTCCTAATGTTGAGGTGGAATCTCTTTTCCTCCAGCTTGCATCCATTGTTCCATGTTCTAGTCTCTGGAGCAGCAGAAAACAAGCTTGCTCCATCCTCAATGACACCCCTACAAATACTTAAACAGGGCTATGATATCGCCTTCTCCAGGCTAAACATACCCAGCTCCCTAAGTCTTTCCTCATAAGGCATGGTTTTCAGACCCTTCACCACTTTGGTCACCCTCCTCTGGACATGCTCTAATTTGTCAACATCCTTTTTGAATTGTGGTGCCTAGAACTGGACACAGTCTTCCAGGTGAGGTGTGACCAAAGCAGAATAGAGTGGCACTATTGCTTCCCTTGATCCAAACATTATACCTCTATTGATTATTATACTTTAGGATTTTGTCTAGTTCTTTCATAGCTGCCCTTCCCATTCCTAATCTTCTTATTCTTGACTGCAGTCTCCATTCTGATCAATGTTTGATCCAAGTTATGGTAAATCTTTTTTTATTGTTATTATTTCCTCATTATCTAGGTTGAATTTCTGTAAGTCCTCTGTGGTCATTATTTTTGTTTTATTATAAGTTTAATATTAGGCCAGCCTTTCTTTAGAGATTGTTCTAAGTCTGTGATGTTTTCTGCTAGTAGCATTGTGTCATCTGCATATCTTAGGTTGTTGCCACTACATGACCCATCCACCCCCAAATAGGAGGGGAGACATTGGAAAGCATTGTCAATCATGGAACTAGTTGCAGAGTAATTTGTCTCATTATTTAACCATTTAATCTACCAATTATAATTTGGTTCTTCAAAGGCTAATTTTCAATCTTATAAAAAGTGCACATCAAACAAACAGTGAGACATTCAGAAGGTGTGTAACAACACTTTTGGAAAATCTAGCAGTTTCTTTCATCAAGAGATGAAAGAGCACCAACTAAGATTAAAAAGTGCCAAGACAGAAGAAAGATTAATGGATGTAGATGAATTAAACTTCAATAAATCAATTAACAATACTATGCATACTAATTCAGAAATACAACCCTTGTGTTTAGTGATGTTTACTTCTATGTAAGCGTGAGTAGCACTGTAGCATAATATACATTGAACAGCTTGAGCTAAGTGGTTTAAAAAGTACAAGTTTGAAGAAAATTGTGGAAAATATTAAATTATTACAGAAGATGAGATCCAGTAGATAAGATTTATAGTGTGGATAAGACATTATGCAAACAAAGATGACTATAGAATATAAGGAACATACAGGAATGACCTACTACGGAAGTGTCCAGTATATGGAATATATGTTTCTTATGTAGTGGATACTATTATTTTGTATTATTTTCTACTGTAAATGGTATACAACACAGACTAAGAAGAAAAATATAATAAATGTGAAATGGAAGAAGATGTGACAGCAACATATAGAACTTATATTTTTAAACTCAGCAGCTTTACAAAGATAATCTTCATGACTAGGGGCTAAAATTAGTGGAAGCATTAGAACATATGGAAATAAAATTAGTGGAAACATTAGAATGTATAGAAGGGAGAGAACTCCTGTTTGAACTCCCATTTACAGTCTCAGCCAAGAAGCAAACTCAGAATTGAATGTATGCATTTTGGTTGTACAGGTTTGAAAATGGACTATTCTAATGGGTAGTCCTTGTTTACCACGTTCCTAGATCAAGCTTAATTATTTACTTTAACCCTTGCATTTTTGCAGTTTTAGGGATTTGAGTTAACACCCCAAATATATACAGTACCCTAATTAGGGCAGCAAAGAAGGTGAAATATGGAAAGGATGGGACAAAAACATTTCAAAAGTCAGAAGTCCATTACAGTCATCCCTTTCGATTCTCAGGAGATCTATTCCAGACCCCCCTGCAAATCGAAAATATCGCAAATATTGGAGCCCCATTGGTTAGAATGGCTGCACATGCGGTCTGGGCACACGTGCCATTTCATCTCTTTTCGGTTGCTGTCCGCAAAAGGATGAGACTGTGGACAGAAAGTCCGTGAACAGTGAGAGATGAATGCATATACAGCCGTCTCTCCTTTCTCACAGACTTAAAGACTGTGGATTTGCGATATTCAGGGGCTTGAATATTCCTGAATCCTTGTTTTCATGGGGGGGAGGGTCTAGAACTGATCCCCCATGAAAATGGAGGGCCAACTGTAGAACAGTACAACAATTGGGAATTTACACTAATTATCTTTGCTTGTGTGCTCTTGTAATAAAGTTTGTGTCAAAACAGGAGAACGTATATATTGAACAGACTATATGTGCACCAATGTGAACTGCAATATAAAATGTGAATATGTGAATAAGAAGCTGATATTTTAAATAATATTTGAGAAATTTTAAAAAACACAGTAACTTTAAACACATACTACTAATTTTGAGTGCTAAGCCAGCACAAAACACTGGCGAACAGACTACCAATAAGCCATTGGTAGATGTATATAGATTAGTAAATGCATATAAATATGGGCACCACAATACTGCACAGATTTATTTCAAAGTCTTACTGGTTTCATAAACACAACACATTATTCATATAGTATCACCAGTGCCATCACCATCAGTATAGAAGCTCATATAAAATAACCATAAAAGATAATTATCTGGTAAGAATGGAAACTCTAAAGCAGAAGTCAGCAGCATAATCCTTTAGCCTCGATGTTGTTCTGCAACACAGTATTATGAATGAGGCTACAATCAAAGCCAGATAGAAGCCTTGCTAGAAACAATGAGAGTAAATTGTCAGCTGATAGCACACATCTGAGAAGCCCAAGGTTACCCAAGGAACAGTTAAAAACAAGACTTGCTGTTTCAGCTTTTTTACCTGTCTGGGTGAAGGAAGGAAGCCGTATTTTGAAGTACTCTCTTATATTGTCTTATATTGCACCAAGTTGAGGAAAACAGGAACGGAAGAATAACAAGATAGACTGCTGGGGAAAATATAGTGCTTATGGAATGTCTATAAAACTAGATTAGGAATGTGAGATTCCCAGAATCAAGGCCAACATTCTTTCCAATTATTCTGTTACCCTAATTGCTGGGATCCGGGGAGGATGCTCAAAAATTAATATGTTTTGGGGGAATTTTGGTACTAAGCTAAAATGGGATCTGAAGTTCAGCCAGGGCAACAGTGGCCTTGGGATCAGGCCAACTATACCAGGTGCAAAACACAAAGAACTCTAGAGGCAGGTTTCCAAATGGGATTCGTAGTTTATTAAGGGGGGAAGGCAACACATACACACTGACAAGAGCTAATGAATCAAAGGTGGGAGAGATGAACAGAGTTGAGGCTTTGCTAATAGTAATACTCACCTGATGTAGCTCTTAAGTCCAACTGATGAGAGTCTGGAACAGAGAAGGCTCAATAGTCACTGTGGTGGAAAACGGGGCTAGCTGGCTATTGAGGGGTTCAGTTTAGTAAACTGACAGAGTGTTTGCCTGCTACTAGACCAAGACCAAAGTCTGTCTATTTCCTACCAATATTTATACTCTAAAACTAGCTTGAGGGCAGAAGGCAAGTGTTGAATGGATTAAATCACTTTAGAATGTTTCCAAGCGGGGAAAGAATGGTCCGAAACCAGATTGAATACAACGGGTGATAGGTGTGAATACATTCCTTAGCCATGATCCCTTCACCCTCTCCAGGCATAAAGGGATTATGCTGGAAATTCCTCTGATTTAATTGAGGGTTTTTTTTCCCTACAACCTCTTCTTTGTTAGCTCCTACGTGCAGGAATCGGAACCTGTCATGGATTTGGGATGTCCTCAGTGGGGTTGTGCTCGGGTCATTCACATCAACTTTATCAATTTAATATCAAATAGGGAGGGGTGAACAGTTCCATGCTGGCTAAGCTAATTTTTTTATTTAAATCACCTGTATTGCAAAGCTCCATTATCAGAACATTATTTTAGGATAACTATCTGTCTGCAAGAGAGATTTCAAACGGGTATGACCATGTTTGAAATAATGCATATGTGTGCATATGTATCCACTGGTTTGCACGAGGATAGGGAGACAGACAAGAGATGGGAGTATACATCCGAATTAATGGGTATGTATGGATCCCCCATGAAAATGGAAGGCCAACTGTAATGCTACAGAAAATTCATCTTCCCAAATCCAATTTTTAAGGATGCTGTTTTGTGGGCAACACATCATCACATCATAGTAGGCTTCCCATTTTGGATGCCATGTCCTACTATCATGATAACATCTTAGATTGAAAGTTTGCTTTCACAGAAATGGTTCAGATTGCAACAGATAACATTTTATATCAACAAACAAGGTGAAATACTTACCTTCCTCTAGTACTATGGTACCAGTACATTCCTTAATATTACATTTTGATTATCATCCACCTCCTGAGGTACACAACACTCCCATGGATTCCCTCAGCAGAAACCAACAGATCACTCAGAGTAGTTTCTATCTCCAAAGATGTTCTATCATGTTAGGCTCAGTGGGGACTTCCTCACACAAATGTCTTCATATTGCAAAATAACATAAGTTTGAGATACAGCGCAACAGAAGGGTGTAATCATTAGGGAATATGTTCGTTTACAATTGGAACTGTCCTCTCATCTACATGTTTTCACTTTTCTCTCTAATAAACTAAAGTGGAAACGCAATGCAATAAAGAAAATGAAACAAGACACACTCTATGGTGGTCATGATAGCCACACTGCTTCTGTTGTCATGCAGAACTCTTCCACAAGTGTCGGACCTCCTAATGCAAGAGATAAACAAAATGTATCATCCAGACTTTTTGACTTTCCAACTCACAGACTAGCAACTCAAGCTGCCATTTTAACGGGCATAGATATTGGCAGAGTGCTTTTACCATCTCTTAAGCTCATCTTAAGAAAATCTTAAGAACTTTAAAGAGGAAACATTTCAGATATATGTTTCTGAGGATGGCTTCTCAGCTTCAGCTTGCTCAGTCCTTGCAGTCTTATATTTTATGTTAGATTTGAAACAACAAGGGTTGTCTTCCACTTTAAAAGCATACCTGGTGACTATTTCTTCCTGTTGTTCCAAGGCCCCTTTTTATTGACCCAGAAATCCCTTTTGGTCAAATGTTCTTACAAGGTTTCTCCCATTTATATGTTCCAGTTAGTCCATTGCAGCTCTCATGATTGTTACCTGTGGTTCTTTCAAAGTTTATGAAGAAAACCTTTGAACTTTTAGCTTCTTCTGATTTAAAGCTATCAATCCTCAAGGTCAATTTCTTTGTTGTTACATTGGCACACCAAACAAGTTAGGGCCTAAGCCAGAGGTAGGCAACCTTTCCCCTTTAAGGGCCGAGGGACTTCAGCTCCCAGAAGCCTCAGCCATGTTGGCCAATAGTCCCATGTTGGCCAATAGCTCCTGGGATTCTGGGAGCTGAAGTCCCTCGGCCCTTAAAGGGGAAAGGTTGCCTACCCCTGGCCTAAGCAGACTGCCAGAAATAGTGCACATTAAATTGAGGCACTGCCCTGGCTCAGTGCTAGGGAGTCATGGGAATTGTATTTTTTTCTGGGACATTGAGTCTTCTCTGTCAGAGAGCTCTGGTGCCACAATAAATTACAGTTCCCATGATTCCCTAGCACTGAGCCAGGGCAGTGCCTCAATTTAATGTGCACTATTTCTGGCAGTCTGCTTAGGACTTATGATTTATGCTCTTTGTTCAGATCCTTTATATCAGTTTTCCACAGACCAGATGTTTCTTTGCTTCCACATGTAATTATACAGTTTACTTGTACAGGAAGTAGTTCTCCCAACTTCCTATCCAGAATTCACAAATCCACTGGGAGTGATTCATCTGTTTGGATTTGGCGCAGTAGGTGGACCAAACAGCTTTGTTTGGAATAGTTAACCTTTGCCTTTCCTATGTTGGTCCTAAAAGGGGCACTCATGTCTCCTCTCTCCTTTTTAAGTGGATTCTACAAACAATCTTGGCGAGTTATCAGTTGACTGGAATGCCAAAAGCCTTTAGAGTCTGGATGTATTCTGTTATTGCTGTTGCCATCCTTGCAGCCTTTTTGAGAACATTTCAGCTCTGGACTGCTGCAGAGCAGCCACTTGATTCCAACTGTTCATATTCATTTCATCATTTAGACTTGAGGAACTGGCAGGAAGCTTCTTTTAGAAGGGATGTCCTATCATCTGTTGTGACATGACTTGTAAGTTAGCTCACTAATCACCAGCTGCGTAATTCATGGAGACCATGACATGTAATGTTGCTTACCTGTAATTGTTCTCTGAGTGCTCATGCAACTCATCCTCCGTTGCATGGTTGACATTATGGTTGGCTGTTATCAGCAGCATTGAATTGAGGGGATTGAATTGGGAACATTTAGTCCTGTGTATGTAGGGAGTGAACAAGTGAAGTTCCCACAAAAACATTAATCAGTTCTAGACAGTTGTGTAGTGAGGATCTGCATAGGTGTAGAACCACAAGTTCAAGCATGATCATTCGAAGACCCACAGTAACAGGTAAGCCACTTGTCATTGTATTTCTCCCCTAATTTCCTACTAAAAGTAGCTCCAAAATCCAAAATTAAAAATCCATTAAAGAATATAACATAACTCAGGATTAGTTGGCATGTTGGGAAAGATCATTCCCTCTCTCATAATTATTTTTTGACTAATTTCATTGCTTCCGTATTCCTGCTGTCTTAACTCTGATAGTCATATTAATACTAACATCAGGGCTATGCAGACAGGCACGAAAAGGTGACCTAAAGCTGCCTTTTCCCTAAGCTGCAGCAACTGCCCCATCTGCCCCGAGGATGCCCTAAATGGGGATGGAGCAACCACACTGGTGGGAGTCAATGCATCTTTTCCGAGGCTGTATTGAAGCCCCAGTAACCGCACCCCGAGGATGCCACAAAGGGAGACGGAGCAACCACATGGGCGGACAGTGGCTGCTTTAATTTTTTTTGTTCTCTCAAATACATGGCGCACGTGCACAGGAACATATCCCTGCACACCTGTGCAGGAACTATCATAGGCTAGTATCCAGTCTGTCTCTCTCTGTGTACAAAGGTGACTGAACTTTGGCATCCCTGCGAACCTGCGCTGGACCTGTTATAGGGCAGTATACAGTCTGTCATTTTGTCTGTACAAAGGTGACTGAAGTTCAGCATGCCTGCACACCTGCGCAGGACCTGTTCTACATCCACATATCATACAAAGATTCACTGATCTCCATTTCCCCCAAGGAATGGGTGCAGTAGACAGTTGCCACTGTCTGATTGTGCCACCCTTGGGGCGAAGGAATGAGTTTGTCAACTGAAAAGACACCTACTTCATCCTCCTCCACAAAACATGTCCTACACAGATCGGGGGGGGGGGGAGGGGAGAGGAGATTTGTGTGGACAGAATGGATACATGTAGCTGGTGGTCATGCAAGGGACATGGTCAACAGGACACACAGACAAACGTTACTCCAAGAGCCCCCCCCCCATCATGCCAGGAAGTGGTGTGGAGGTCTTATGCACACCTGCACAGAAGAGGTCACAAAAGCCTCTTTCATGCAAACTGCTGTGCATGTTGACAGCAAGCATTCATTCAACAGAATGCATTTATTGTCATAACAGAGGACAGTTGCTAGGGTGCATACACAGGGTTAAAATTAGGATTAGGGTTCTAATATTCAAGCGCACCTGCGCCAGTGCTTCCATACCTGGAAGCATAGGGCGCTTTAAATTAAAACCTGCATCATAGGGCACATGCTCTGGATCGCTGACTCAATTTCTGCCGCATGTGCAATGGTGCACCGATGTCACTGCATACATACACACATGCGAAGATGTGCATCTTTGCTGAAGGAATGGGAAAAAGCGGCTCCTTTTTGGAGTGGCTTTTCTCGGCATATGACAGCTATGAATATTGCAATTTTTAATGCTTTTAGTTAGTCGTAGGGATTTTCTGGCACAAGTTGTGTTGACAAATTTGGATGACTTCACTTCCTGAACACTAACTGACACAAGTTACAGCAAGAAAAGGTTGAATGATTTTCCCCACTTAGCAATCCTACCTTAAGTTCATATCAGATCATCCTGATACAGTGGATCCTGAAAACATAACTTGGCAAATATTTCAGGTAGAAATTCTACTCTGGAAAAAACTTCAATTCTGTGGCATAAATTAATATGCACATTTTATATGCAACAATAATAAAACCTCAGCACGTATCTAAAGAATTGATTGGAGATATTGATAACTGGAGAAGGGGTCCTCCTTGGTGGGGACAAAACCTCCCACTTTCACGCAGCACCCCCTTCATTAATCCCATGGTCACTGGAAAGTGGACGAGGTTAAAGCCCCCCAAATCTTTCTGTGGCTGCATCCACACTGCAGAAATAATCTGGTTTGGCATCACATTAACTGCCATGGCTCCATGCTATGGAATTTTGGGAATTGTAGTTTGTTGTGGCACCAGAGCTCTCTGTTGGGGAAGGCTAAATGTCTCACAAAAACTACACATCCCAGAATTCAATAGCACTGAGCCATGACAGTTAAAGTGGTGTCAAACTGCACTATTTTTGCAGTGCATGGCCCTTAGTGTTTTAGCATTGTTAGTTTCATGTTAGAATAGTTTTAGTTATACTGTATATATATATGTATAATAGATATATGTATCTATTTTTTCTTTTTTTTTCTTTTTAATGTTTTTTCTCACCTCTTTTGTTTTTAAAATATTCAGTGCTTGTGTGAATTGTATTGCTTTTGCTAAAAATTCAATAAAAAGTATAGTATAAAAAAAAAAGAACTGGGTGAAGTCCTTAGTCCTTTTTTGGGGGGAGGGAATCATAAAGTACTTAGAGAAGAACCATGGCTTTAAAGTTCTGCTCTCCTCCATAACACTGGTGACAGCAGAGTAGAATGGAATTGAACCTTTGGATGTAGAGAACTGAACTTCATTACATAAATGACATTAGAGCTGCCATAAGTTCATATATCTAGTGAAGGAAAGATTGGTGTGGCGCCTCTGACACCACAGATCACTACTTGATCAGGCAAGTAGGGTAAGGTTAATGGTGAGGCTGGTGCAGGTGTATCTGAATTATGATGTGGTGGCTGTCTCTATATCTGAATTTACCACCCCTGGGACTAAAGCTGGCTTACAAACATTAAAACAGATGCAAGGCCCCTGTAGACAGAGCAGACTGCTGGAGGGCTGCAGCATTTGCTGCTTTAGTTTTTCTTTTTATTTATTTCTTTTTTTTTTTTTAACATCCAAATAGTGCTTCTGTTGTCCCACACTGTTTTCTGGTAATTTCTGGCACCAGCTGCAACAGTTTATTCCCATCTTTAAAGGCAATTAAAAAAAACAACACATCAGTGAAACAGCACTTTTTCACTACAGCACTAAAATGCTAAGATTTTCTTAAAAAATCAAAGGGAAGAGCCCAACTATAACTCCCCACTTCATTAAAAACATTCAAACTTTAAAATATAATGAAACTATCAATAGGATTAAAAGTAATTTAGAAACATCAATTTAACAAATGGTGCAAACTCCCAACAAATAGGGACAACTCACAGATTGATGTAAAGAAGGATGAGTTCTCACAATATAGCTCCTTGGGTTTTGCTGGTTGTTTTCACCTCCACATCCATTTGTTCTATTCTTTTAGGGGCCCATTTGTAATGGTTTCTTGGATCAGCACTGTAGCATTTTTTTTAATTTTTTTTTTTTTTTTTTTTTTTTTTTTGCTGAGGTAGTCCTGTTTTGCAAGGTTTGCTTTTGGATGGAATGAACCTCTCTAATATTGGAGTAGGAGGAAGATACTCATAAAGAGTTCTTTGCAATGAATCCAGGAGGTTGGCAAAGTCTGTGAAGATGGTACCAAAACTGATAAGGATGGAAATTACTGGTACCAAGCCTTATCAGTTTTCTTCTTCTTCAGGTCCATGTCAATCTTGTCTTTATCATTGTTTAATAGCATTTTAAGGAGTGGGGGGTGGGATTGTGGGATATGAAATGTATATTTTAATGTTGTAAGCTGCCCAGATTGCGTTACGCAGAGGGGCGGGATAAAAATAATTTATTATTATTATTATTATTATTATTACTCATTAATGTTGGGATCTTAACAGTGGCATTACTAGGATTCGTGTCACCTGGTGCAGTAACTTGTGGTGTCATCCCCACACTTGATCGCCTCCTATACCACACCATATGGAATGCTTAGTAATGTTTTATGCACTTGTAAATCATAATTCCCATATATCACTGAATGCAATGGCAATAGTTGAGACATAAACAACTAGCCAAATTAAAATTATACCTTTAAATTACAATATGATAAGCACTATCTAAATGTATTTGTACATAGTTCCATGTAATCAAAGTGAAAATTGTGAAAAAGTGAAAATTTGGTAAGATGTGAAGTTTTAAAAGAAAATTTAAAAAGAGTAATTAAAAAAACCTTGAGGCCTCTCCTATCTCTGCCCATTGAACCTCGCCCCTCTCCTGCCTTCTCTTCTGCTGAGCTCCTGGGTTTTAAAGGAACACAGATGAACACCATAGCCCATTTCTGCCAAAAGAAAGTCATTTGGGAAGCAGTGGTGTCACCCACCCATTAGGATGTCACCCAGTGCACCCATCTCTGTAACGTTCCTGGATCTTAACTTATGCTCTTCTTTACACATATCTACAGCTAAAGATCTCCCTACTCCTATGTCAGTACTGTTGGTGAGGAAAACAGTCAGCCCTGAAGAGGGTCAATTCTGTTCATTTCTAAAGACTTGTGCAAATGCTTTCTCATTCCTGGAGGAGCTCATCAGTACCACAGTAGTTGATCTATCCTTCCTAAACCTTCAGCAAATGGTACAAGCCCATACTTGATGGCTTTCTCCCAAGTATAGGGAGTGGCTGCCCAAAGGTTTGTTTATAAGTACCCTAGGCAGTTCAAAGGAGTAAGAAAGTGAATGTTTTTTCAGAGGGTTCCTTTCCTTGGACTCAGTACTGTGAGCTATGTGGGTGATGCAGGAAGGGCTAGACCAGGGGTAGACAACCTAAGACCCGGGGGCCAGATGCGGCCCCCTGAGGCCTTTGGACCGGCCCTAGGCTGGTCCTGCCGCCACCGCTGCCCGCCATGATGATATTGATTATTATTGTTATTGCTTGTTCTTGGGGTTTTCTTGGCAAAATCTCCACAGGGGGTTTGCCATGGCTTTTCTGGGGCTGAGAGAGTGTGCATGCATATTTTTTAATTTTTTAATTTATATTTATTTATTTATTTTTGGTGCTTCGGCCACCCAATTGTCTGAGGGACAGCAACCCGGCCTGCAGCTCAAAAAGGTTGCCTATCCCTGGGCTAGACCTGTCTCTGTCTTTCCACTTAAAATAATCATGTTCACTTCTAATTAACTTCTATTTTAAAATACTGGCAAAATGATATATAACAAATACTTGGTTACAAGTAATGTCACCTTTAAGAAAGAACTGATCCCTTAGTGATTGAACAAAATAGGTTTAAATCATTTCAGACAATAATTTCCAAATGGATTCCCCTCACCCACTCCATCTACCATTAGGAGCGATCCTGTCAGTTTCTATATTTTACTGTGACCTGCTTTGTAAACGGATAGTCAGATCTGTACAATGTAATGTCAAACTGCATTCAGTCCTTGGCAATGAAAGGTGCTCATTATTCAAGCTGTGTTTCTACTGGCATGTCTTATTTATGCTTGAGCTTCTTTACAGAGGGTTTACATTTAACAATTCCTTTGGAAGATCCTGCTCTTTTGAGCAATTTTAAAATGACCTTCAAAAAGTACAATGGAAATGTATTGCTGACTAGTATGAATGCAACCCCAGCACTATTTTAAAAGTTAATACTAAAAGATGGCTTTATAGCATAACATAAAATAAATATGTTTTATAGGTTTGATGTCTATCACTCACGAGCTGGGTTTGATATTTGTCTAGAGCAGTAGCATGGGGGGGGGGACACTAATGCTTTAGAGGCCTAAATACCCTAACAGGACTAAATCCAGTATGATCTTGAAAGCTAAGCAGGGTCAACCCTGGTTAGTACCTAGATGAGAGACTACCAATGAATACCAGGTGCTGTAGACTATAGGGCTATGCAGATGGGCAAAAAAGGGTGCTTTGAGGGTGACTTGTAGGCATGCCGTTTAGACGAGGCATGCCTAAAAGTTACCAGGAAAGCGCCCTCTAGCTGTTGTATGCTGAAAAAAGCTGCTCCAAAAAGGAGCGGCTTTTTCCTGCTCCTTCAGCGAAGATGCACACTTTCACATGTATGCAGCGACACCAGGGCACCAGAAAATGGCTGTATAAATGCACCATCGCATGTGCGGCAGAAATTGACTCGGCAATCCAGAACATGCGCCCTACGATGTAGGCTTTAATTTAAAGCACCCTATGCTTCCAGGTGTGGGTGCACTGGCACAGGTGCGATTGAATATTAGAACTCTAACCCTAACCGTAACCCTAAGCATGCGCACTAGCAACTGCCCTCTGTTATGACAATAAATGCATTCTATTACATGTACGCTTGCTGTCAGCATGCACAGCAATTTGCATGAAAGAGGCTTTTGTGACCTCTTCTGTGCAGGCGTGCATAAGACCTGCACACCACTTCCTGGAGTAACGTTTGTCCATGTGTCCTGTTGGCCATGTCCCTTGCATGACCACCAACTGCATGTATCCAGTCTATCCACAAAAACCTCCCTTGCATGTACCTCTCCCCTCCCCCCTGATCTGTGTTGGACATGTTTTGTGGAGAATGATGGAGTAGGTGTCTTTTCAGTTGACAAACCCATTCCTTCGCCCCAAGGGTGGCACAATCAGACAGTGGCACCTGTCTACTGCACCCACTCCTTGGGAGGAAGCAGAGGTCAGCGAATCCTTGCATGATATGTGGGTGTATGACAGATCCTATGCAGGTGCACAGGGATGCCAAACTTCAGCCACCTTTGTACACAGAAAGTGACTGACTGTATACTAGCCTATGACAGGACCTGCGCACGTGCACAGGAATGTTTTCCTGCACAGGTGCCCAGGTGTGCAGAGATGTGTTCCTGCGCACATGCGCATGCATTTGAGAGAATGAAAAAAAATTAAAGCAGCCACTGCCAGCCCATGCGGTTGCGCCATTTCCCTTTGCGGCATCCTGGGGCTGGCGGTGCGGTTGCTGGGGCTTCAATACAACCTCGGAAATGCTGCATTGACTCCCCGAGTGTGGTTCCTCCGTCCCCATTTAGGGCATCCTCGGGGCAGGTGGTGCGGTTGCTGCAGCTTAGGGAAAAGACAACTTCAGGTCACCTTTTCCTGCCCGTCTGCATAGCCCCTATATTTCAGAGGAAGGAACTGTCAAAACCATCTCTGAGTATTCCTTGCTTAAGAAAACTTGAAATTCATGAGCTTGATACATGTTGACAGGTGACTTGAAGGCATATATACACACACAGTACTTTAGACAGGAAATAACAGATAAAGTATAATTAACAATAACAATAACAATAATCTTGCTTAATCAGACCAGATTAAGACCAGATGGACTAAGAATCACAGCATGTAAATTTGATCTTCCATAGTGAAATAGTGGAGAGAAAGCAGCAAGATATGGTTTTCCAAATGCTTTCCACAGAAGCTGAACAGTACTGGGTTAGATGGACCTCTGGGTCCAAAATACCCTGTGCTGGGCCTGATTGATAGTTTGCATCCCCAAGGCCCCTTAAGGGGACTCCCCAAATAAGGGAGAGATCAGAATGCAGGCCTTGTCCCCCCAAATAAGGTCTGGCCCTATGCCACACTAATGTTGTGACATAAAAGCAGCTAACAAATCAGACAAGAAGCTCTTTGCATGCTGAGTAAATCTGCATGCTGGATGCTGCTCAAACATTAAGGGCCAGAGGAGTGTCAGAAGTATCTTTCTCCAAAAGTTTCTTTCTCTCAACTTAAGGGGGGGAAGCAGACGGGCGGCCATGGGCCACCCCGGGAAGCTGCGCCGCGGGGCCGAGGTATCCCCACACCTCAGTGCTCCTTCCACAACTCGCCAACTCTTCGGCACCTTCGGCAACTCTTCCGCCGCACCGTGTGCAGACGCTATAGTGGGAAGGCATCGTCGGAGCACCGGCCATGCGGAGGGGCCGGCGTTCCGACGATGTCTTCGGGAAGGGGTTGGGGCGCCCACCGTGCAGCTGCCCCTCCCCTTCCTTGCCCCCAAAACGGCCCTTTGCGCCATCTGCTTCCCCCTTTAAGATAGAACTCAGTGATGCCTATGCTTCCTAGTATCTGCTGAGAGGAACCAATTGGCTGTGTGCCCAGACAAATACACTCAAGAGAGAAAATGATGGTCCTTGCAGTGTGGGCCACCTATACTCTCACAAATAAGCCATTAATTAGGTGGGGGCTTCCACGTCATAATTGAATAAACTAAAGAGTAACAAGTCACATATAGTTTCTTAATTATTAGTAAACATAAACTATTTTATTATTGCATATTTCATCTGTAGTTTTGTATTTCATATGCAGTTTGTAATCAATTCACAATCAACTATGCCCATGATTGGAAATGCCATGCCCCTCACTGATTCCTATTGCTCCACTCATGCTTTTGATGAATGACTTCTGCAGCAAAGAATCTGTTCTATTTGGATAGATTCCCTGTTTAGTTTAGAGCCCTGGTCATGAAAAGGACTAAATCATGTGGGAAGCCCACCCAAACAGAGCAGCAGGCCTTTGTCCCTGTAGAAGATGACAGAACTGAGTGACAGGAATGCAAGGGAGGAAGGACAGGTCACAGCCATTTTCCAGCTCATGATTATCATTGTGTTGAGGATGAACACCTGGACCAGGCTTAAAATCAAGTCATATATGTCATATATAATGATTTCCAGTTTAATACATGCTGAGATCCCAAGGTATGTCAAGTTTAAGAGACCCATATCATGTCCAACCATTTTTCCCATTGTTCTATTACAATTTTTGTATCTTTCTTCATTGAGAAACACCTCCAAAATTCAGGCGCTATGCTTAGCTTATTTAACCTGTTAATAAATCTGGCACAGATGTTAATGGAACCTGAACTCTTAGTAGGGAAGAATTACACATCTGTTGTTGTTTATGTTTTAGCATTCCTGCTGCCCTTCTTCTGAAGCCGCGTTCTAGTTGGTTCAGTCATGACCAGTGGCTCATGAATGATAGTGGCTGGAAATTTTTTCCCTAACAGTTCCACTTCCAGTTTCTGCCCAGCTTTGCTGAGTTCCACAGGGACATATGCAAAAGCCAAACTTTGCTGAGTGTTATAGCTGTAACATCCAGATGTGGTGTTGCCAATAACCTGGAAAATTATGCAAATAACAAAACTTTTTAGAGCATGAAATTGGTGCAAAGTGTGGAAGTAAATACATAACCTGTAATAAAATCAAGTATGAGACTGTGCAGCAAAGTTTCTCTTAATATGTTGTAGCTGCATATGAAAACCCCATGAATGTGCTGATTAAGTATGATCCTTTCCAGATAAAGGGGGGGAGTCTCTGAAAGTCCCCAGGTTTGCTCCTATGCAAACCAAATTTGTCTTGGAGATCTACATGACATTTCTCTCATCTCAAAGTATGCCCAGGGAACTCCCATCATTATCAATGACTTCTCATTCCCATTCTCCAGATCAGTTTAAATTATCCCTTTAGGGGGGAAGCAGATGAGGGCGTCCAAGACGCCCTGCGACGGTGCGCTGCGGGACTGGAGCAGTCGCACCGCGGCGCACCGGCGGCACCTCTGAAAGGAGCGCAAAAATAGTGCTCCTTTCAGAAGTCAGTGAAAGTGCGCCCTAAAAGCGTCGGGCGCACTTTCACTGACTTTTCCGCCGCTGCGGCGGGAGGTTGTCCCCGGAGCGCTGGACATGCGGAGGGCCGGCGGCTCCGAGGACGACCTCGGGAAGAGGAAGGGGCGCCGCGCGTGCGGCTGCCCCTCCCCCTCCTCTTCTTTGCCTCGGAGACGGCTCAATAAGCCGTCTGCCGAGGCCCTTAGTTCCCAAAATGAAATGCACCTTTTCATGCCTGTGTTATACCAGAACTAGTTAAGATGGCTGCCACCAAAAAACAGCATTTTCCCCCCAGGATCCAGATGCAACAGAGATCAAGTGAGGGAGAGAGAATGTTTGCAATATAAGCAAATGATCCTAATGCTTAACTAATGAAATATTGCTCAAGTACTTTAGTAATCTGATAATAACTTCTGAATAATATTAGAAAGCGCTCAGAAGAAATGAGTGAAAGCCAATTTCTGAAATGTAGCCTGAGTCTAGGGCTGCTGCTACACCGCAGAATTAATGCAGTTTGACACGGCTTTAACTGCCATGGTTCCATCCTATGGAAACCTAGGATTTGTAGTTTGTTATGGCACCAGAGAAGGCTAAATATCTCACAAAACTACAAATCCCAGAATTCCCTAGCATTGAGCCATGGCAGTTAAAGCAGTGTCAAACCATTAATTCTGCAGTGTAGATGCAGCCTTGATGTGACACGTGATCAGTGGAAGGAGGACGAGTAAGAACACAAGGGAAAGAGGCATGAGGGAAACCTGGTCTAGTCCAAGAGAGAGTTTGGATGAAAAAACATGAATGTGCAGATAAATTCAAAACAAAAAGAACTAATAATAAATAATAATAAAATTTATTTGTGTCCCGCTTCTCTGTAAAATACAACCTGGGAGGCTTACACGATAAAACAAGCAATCCTGTCCCCCAATAGCCCCCCTTAAAATACAGTTAAACAATCAAAGTTTAAAACATACTTAAAAATAACAGACTACAATAAATGACAAATAAATTAAAATAACTGTAGCAGAAATCAGGGTCAGCCATAACTTTTTTGGTGGCCTGTTATCTACTTGGGAAAGGCCTGCTGGAAGAGATCCATCTTAACAGCTTTTTAAAAGCTGTTGAAGGTGGTCAAGTGACGGATCTCATCTGGCAGGCTGTTCCATAGTCGGGGAGCGATAGCCGAAAAGGTCCTTTGGGCAGTTGCAGATGGTCTAGTTCAGGGGTAGGCAACCTTTTTGAGCCAGGGGCCGGGTTGCTGTCCCTCAGACAATTGGGGGGCCGAAGCACCAAAAATAAATAAATAAATAAATAAATAAATATAATTTTAAAAAATTAAAAAATATGCATGCATACCCTCTCAGCCCCAGAAAAGCCATGGCAAAACCCCTGTGGAGATTTTGCCAAGAAAACCCCAAGAACAAGTAATAACAACAATAATCAATATCATCATGGTGGGCGGTGGCAGCGGTGGCAGCAGGACCGGCCTGGGGCCGGTCCAAAGGCCTCGGGAGGCCGCATTCGGCCCCCGGGCCTTAGGTTGCCTACCCCTGGTCTAGTTTTTATAGGTTGCAATAAATTCTGGAAAGTGTTCATACTTCTAGGGACTTTCATTTCAGCAGGTCTGCTCTTGTTGGGACTAAAAGTGGGTTTAGCTCACTAAATACAGGGCCCTTTTTGTCTTTACTTGTGCAAACATATTTGTGTTGGCAACCATTTAGAATTATATCCAAATTATCCTTGTTTTGTGAAAAGATGAAATGTGCTCCCCCTCTCCATTGTTTCACTTAGGGGGGAAGCAGACGAGGGCGTCCAGGACGCCCTGGGCCGGCGCGCCGCGGGGCCGCAGCCTCCGCACCTCGGCGCACTGGCGGCGTCCCTGGAAGGAGCGCTAAATCAGCGCTCCTTCCTCAAGACAGCGAAAGTGCGCCCTAAAAGCGGCGGGCGCACTTTCGCTGTCTTTTTCGCCGCGGCGCGTCCGGTTGCCGCGGCATGAGGTCATCCCCGGAGCGCTGGCCGTGCGGAGGGCCGGCGACTCCGAGGGCGACCTCAGGGAGGGGAAGGGGCGCCACTCGTGCGGCTGCCCCTCCTCTTCCAAGCCTCCAAGACGACTCTATTAGTCGTCTGCCGAGGCCCTTATTTGAAATAAAATCTAAGCTACTTGCCTTGTTGTTATACCATACACTTTCATTTCCCTCTGGATCAACATTATCTGTTTCCAAGGTGAGATACACAAGTTGCCGTTCAAGCCCTTTTTCTTTAATCTGCTTCAATGCTTGTTTTCCTATGAAGTCAGCTGGCTGGGAAAAGGAGAAATGGTAACAATGATAAATGATTAGTGAGACTCTGTGACAAGGTTATAGATGCAGGCATTTAAATGTGCCTTCACTTGTTTTCCTGTCAATTAAGTTCTAGATAAAAATACAAATTAAATCAAGCCTTTGGACTTCATGAATGTTATTTCATCTTGTCCACAAAGTAGGCACATTCAGTTACCTCACCTCAAATGTTTCTACATCTGCAATCCTTTAAGATTTATACATTTCAATTGTTATTTTAAAAACAGAAATTGAAAGGAGCTCTGCAGCTTCCTTTGCCATCCTAGTTCCTCAGATGCTTTTAACATGTCCCAGTTTCTTTCTCCTCCCACTTTTCCTCTTTGTTCTTGGTTTATTTTAGTTGCTGCAAATTGAGTTCACAATGCAAAAGTAGTTTGGACTCAAGTCGGTAGGACTGAGAGGAGGGGCAGAGTCATGCCCTTCTCCATAGGCTCAGGTGAAAGCAAACTGCTGCAGCCTCTCCTAGCTTTAAAACAGAATGTCCTGTGCTGTATGATACCAAATTGTTTCTTGAAATAAACAGCCAGCTAAGAGAGGCTTTCCTTGTGGATATCTTTTTAACCGTGCACCAGGTGCTCTGTCAAAGTCAAACAACCATATCTAATTTCCATAAATCAATATTGCAGGGAAGCATTCCTGATTTCAATTTTTCTTCTTCTCCATTTCTGATTGTTTGTTTTTAAGATTTGCATAGGCCTTATATTTTAAAGCCTACTTTAACAGGCTTTTTTCTCTATAGACCCCTTTTGATTTACTAATTTTCTGTGTGTGCTAGGGCAATAGATACATAGTTGTGCAGTGGCATACCTTTACAGAAAATGGCAACCAGGTTGTCCTTATTAAAAGCAGCTATTCATACTAAACCAGATGTCATGAACAGAGTACACTATTGCTTTTGGTTGATTACAGAAATTTGCAGATTTGTTGGAAGCAGAAAAATCATGGACAGCATTCCACATTTAAGTTTATAGCCTCTAAATGCACCATGGGAGAAAGAAATAAGTTGGTAGCATAAGCTTTCATAAAGTCTACTTCCTCATAAGCATCTGAAGAAAATCTGTGAAAGCTGAAGAAAATCTGTGAAAGAAACTTCTTTCTTTCTCTCAGTCTCAAAGGTGTTCAAAATCCCTTGTATACTGATCCAGACTAACATGGCTATGTCTTTGAATTCTAAATGTGCCATGTAGCAAGCCTCATCTTCAGGAAGTAATTCTGCAGTGTGTCTTTACAAGCTCTAATGAAACTCTGCCTATAAAAGAAACACATGCATTTAAATACTGCTAAGCTCCCCAGTGCTTACTCTTCAAAATCATTCATTTGACTTCCATAAATCCATCATTTATAAATGGAAAACACAGTCTGCATGAAGGTTAATGCAGCAATCCTAATTGGAGCCTTGAGTATGACCTGGCAACAGATGTGAATTGCTTTAGTGGGTCACTTCTAGATTAATTGCATAGAAGGCAGTTAGCTCTTGTGAATATATAAACAGGGAGATAGCTAAAGTAATTTTGATTTGCCTTAGCCCTTTAAAAAAAAACATGTCACAAATTAATTTGTGCTAGAAAATTTCATACATGTAATGTTTAGTCTTTAAAAACAAACAGAATGATTATTTAAACTATGGGTGAAATTGAACACCATGCAAGTGACCCTTCACTTGTCTTCCTGATGCCCCCTCCCCAAATTTCTCCCAGTGGGTCTCTGAAACACTGCAGCAGATTTTTAGGGTGTAGCAAATGGGTTGGAGGAGGATGGTGAATCTCCCCTTTCTATACCAATCCAATGAGCAGTTCTGTCAGCAGAAGGGGCCCTCCATATCCACCGATTCTTTATCCATAGGTTGAAAATATTTTTGAAAATATATAAAGAAACCTTGATTTTGCCATTTTATATAAGGGACACCATTTTACTATTCATTGTTTACAAAAGGACTTCAGCATCCACGGATTTTGGTATCTATGGGGGTCCCAGACCCAAACCCCAGTGGATACCAAGGGCCCACTGTAATTCTACATTTACAAACTATTATATTGCAATGGATTCTGTGAAAGAAATAACATTTACATTATTTAATCTTCTAAATTCTGCATAATGATAATACAGGGGAAATGATTCATATCAGCCATGTCTGGTGATTCAATAATGACTTTCCAAGAGGAAAAATTTGATAGGGTAGTATAATTGTTCCAGGTAGCTTGTCACTATGCATCTAGAGTCTCTACAAAAATTCCATTCAAGCTTGATTTCAGCAAAGTGAATGGAGACAGAGAGAGGTGGGGGAGTTACATAGAAAAGATAAAATATCAGCTAGCAAAAAGGAGAGGAATTGTTGTGTCCCAGACCAGACTGGGCCAGGAAAGCATTTCAATCCCTTCTCCTTGCTTTGCCAACCTGGCCTTCTGTTGCTGTCCTTGGCAGCTTGTGAAGGAAAGGTGACAGCCTGCTAGGAACGTCCCCCTTAAGGCATCTTAATAAGCTCCTTGAAATGATGTCTTCTCAAGCTTCTCTCTCCTTGACATTTCCTGAAGGAAAAGTGGAGGCAGGGGAAGAATGCTCCATTCAAAGTCACCCGTAAGGGCACCTTCAAGTGATGCCTTTCAAACTTTCCTACCTCTCCCTTCCATCAGGAAAATTTGGTGGTGGTGAGGAGCTTGAGGAGATGCTGTTTCATGACATGAGTGTAAATGGGTGTAATGTGTGTGAGTGTGAATGGGTGGGTGTCAATGAGAGGATGAGATTTGTGTGAATGTGAATCCATGAAAGAATGGGATTGTGCAAGTGGAACAAAAGAGGGGTGTGTGTGTGTGTGTGTGTGTGTGTAAAACCACGACAAGAAGAAGCTGGGATGGGTTTGCTTCTGTGTGCATGAGAAAGAAAAAGAGTGAAGATGGTGATCATCTTAAGTTTATCATTACTCCATTTTTTTGTTCTTATTTTTTTTTTCTTACGCCGCTCAAAGGACTTAAAAGAGAAAAGGTGCACAAAATGGCATGGCTCCTATTTATCACCACCGCTGGCCCTGCATCCCTGGCCATGTAATCCCTGAGATAGTTTCACCAGTGATCTATGTTGAATTGAATTGCCCATTATACAATTCAGGGTTGTATTAAAGGGCTTATTTTTAAAAATCAAAAACCTAATTCCTATTTTTTAAAAAATAAAGTATGGTGATATTTTGTTTGAAAAGGGTTATGCACACCATTCTTTCTGATGAGAAATTTAAACATAAAAATCAACTGAATTATTGCTGTCAAATTCTGAAGATTTTCTGACCTCTGTTTATAGTTCTAATTGTCACAAAATATAGCTTTAAGCAACAAGGCATATAATATGCAGAGTGACCAGATGTCCTCCTTTTCCAGGACATGTCCTACATTCCAGCCTTCTGTCCAGGAAGAATTCTAAAATGTCCACCATTATGAGCATGACTAAGAACTATGAATTTATTTTTATATTAGTGTTGTAGCCTTTATTTTGTAATGTCCTATGTTTGTCTTGAATGTCTACATTCTGTGGTGCCTTGTCCTCTTTTGCAGTTAGGACATTTGGTCATCCTGTTTAATATGTGCACACACACAAAAGGATCATGCAAATGTGTGTTTTAGATGTGTGCGCTATTCACACATATTGCAATCACATTCTGCTGTGCAATTCAAGTTTCTCCTTTAGAAAGCCTCACACATATTTCTGTAAAAGATGTAAAAGATCATGAACCAGAAAGTCCTTCAACCATGCTTTTAACCTGACCATGTGAGCTGTAAAATCCTGACAGAGCTCCTTCACACTTACATGGCTATGGCTATGGCCATGACCATGACCACTTCAAACAGCTGTCTTTTACCAGAATCTCAAGTATGGATAATTTGTCAAAACAAGGCTGTTTCCTAGTATTTCTTTGCCTACACAGATTATCAGACTTTTGCTTCTGAAAACCAGAATTACCATGATAGTGACAAAAATAAGATTTCCCCCCTCCAGTTGTGCAGTGAAAACACTGCCTAATATCTGTTTAGTGTTGCTTAGCTAAAATTACTGCTTTACTTTTCAAAAAGAAGAAAGGAATTTGATATATAGGCTTGCAGTCTTGGCTTAAAGCTAATGAAGACTAATATTTCTTTACATACAAACATGCATGCATGCATGCATGCATACCTTTAATCTCAGTGGGATGAAAATTATGAATTGGTTTCTTTGATAATGAAACTGTCTAAAGTTTCTGTTTTCCAGACTCTTAACAAATACTGTATACAATGATTATATCATTAATATGAATATGATTCCATAATGATTCACAGGAAATTTATATTAGTCTGTTTTCTTAGAAATGGGAACTAAAAGGTACCAAGTGTTTTCATTTTATATCACAGATTGTAAAATAGAAGATTAATTTGAGCATTCATGGCTCAAATTGTAATTTGCATAAAATTGGCTTTTAGCTTAACACAAGTGTATTCTTCTATGCACTGTGTTCTGCTTTCAGAAACAATGAAAGAAGGCTATTCTCAGTAGTAGTTGCTAATTTTTAAAAAAATGTGAATTGTACAGAGTGGTATGTAGACAGAAACTCCCAAATTATGGGTTTGTTTTCTTATCTGGTCAGAAAAATAAAAGGAGGCAATTAAGGACAATGATGCTCGAGTCCCTAGGAACAAAAATATTATAATTTAATATGCAAAATGGCTGTCAAGAAGACATCGCTACATATTTTAATTGGGCAATTTATTTGGTAAATACCTTATGAGAGCTGGAATTGATCCAAATTATATACACAAAGCTAGTCAACTGAATAAAGAGAACAGCGACATCTGCTGCAATCTGCTTTAACCATCACCTTACAACACACAAGAGGCCATGTCCATGCAGTATTTTGAAATTAATTATTCTTCATTGGCCATTCTTCAGCAATTTCAGGACAGGCTTCAAAATCATATCCCCTTGACAGGTAAACATAGTAAAGTCTTTGTGCTTCAAAGAAAACCAATAAATTAAAGATTTGGTGTTCTGAACACATTATTTTTTAACAAGCCACAGTTGAGAAGAAACATTTTTGGAGGCTTTATCTGTGAATTTCTTCTTTCCTTTGAAGCAGATAATTTAGCCTTTCCCCCCAGAATGCCTTCAAAATGTTTTTTTCCTTTTTGCAGTAAGTCAATTTTTATTGAAAATTTGGGTGAGAATGCAGTGTTCTGTAGCAAGGTTTGAAATATGTTGGGCCTGGGATGGTATAGACTAAGAATGTGGCAGAGTGAGCTAAAGTTAGTTAACAAACTGAGATTTAAATTATGTTTTTATCCTGGTTTGTGTGAAATGCCTTCATTAAACAAACAACTGCTCATTGAGTTTTAATTTAACCTGCTCCTATTGCACATTCTTGAAGCATCAGCTTTCACTATCTCCTCGTATGGAAAGGAGGGAGAGAATGGAGAGGGCACTTATGAACCCAAAGCTCACAGCTGGATAATGATCAGACCAGAATTTAGCTGTTTGTCTAAACTAGGCCATTTTGTGTTGCTGGAGGGCTAGCAACTGAGCAATACAATAAATAATAATAATAAAATTTTATTTATAGCCCGCCCCTCTGCGTGGCAATCGGGGCGGGTTACAGCATATTAAAACAAACAGAATTAAAACATTCCCTCATCCCACAATCCAACCCTCCCATCCCCTTAAAACAGAATTAAAATTTAAGGACTTAAAATACACAATGCAATAAAACAATAACAATAAATCAGCAACCATAGGGACGAAATAAGAACTTAGCTCCCCTCGAGGCGGAAGTTATTCCGGGAAGACCTGCCGGAAGAGATCCATCTTTACTGCTTTTTTAAAAGAAGCAAGAGTGGTAATAAGACGGATCTCTTCTGGCAGGCCATTCCACAGTCTGGGAGCGGTTGCAGAGAAGGTCCTCTGGGAGGTCTGCACCAGCCTAGTTTTTATTGGCTGTAACAGGTTCCTCCCAGAGGACCGAAGGGCGCGGGGGGGATCATACGGGGAGAGGCGGTCCCTAAGATAAGATGGACCCAAGCCATGTAGGGCTTTAAAGGTCAAAACCAACACCTTGTACTGCGCCCGGAAACTAATCAGCAGCCAGTGGAGGGATTTAAGCACAGGTGTTATGTGCTCCCTCCTAGATGTTCCTGTGATTAACCTGGCTGCCATGTTTTGCACCAGTTGAAGTTTCCAGGTTAGGCACAAGGGTAGCCCCATGTAGAGTGTGTTGCAGTAATCCAGACGTGAGGTTACCAAAGCATGTACCACAGTTTCCAAATCCCTCATATCCAGATAAGGGTGCAGTTGGTGTATCAGCCGAAGCTGTTAACAGGCACTCCTGACTGCCGCATTCACCTGACTAGTCATGTGAAGCGACGAGTCAAGGAGTACCCCCAAACTGCGAATACAGTCCTTGGAGGAGAGTGTGACTCCATCCAGGACTGGAGACTGTATTCCCAGATCTGGTTTCGGGCCTGTGACTGTGAGTACCTCTGTTTTGTCTGGATTCAATTTCAATCTGTTTTTCCTCATCCAATCCATTACCGCTCTCAGACAGTCATTAAGAGGAGAGACGCCATCTGAAGTCTGAGTCGATGATCTGGTCATGGAGAGGTATATCTGGGTGTCGTTAGCGTACTGAAGACACCGCGCTCCATGCTTCCGAATGATCTCACCCAGCGGCTTCATGTAAATGTTGAATAACATCAGGGACAGGATAGCACCCTGAGGGAAGCCACAATTAAGCTCAATTTTGGACAAGCAACTGTCCCCGAGCCTCACCCTCTGGGATCTGCCCGAGAGGAAGGAACGGAACCACTGCAGAGCAGTGCCTCCGATTCCTAACTCTCTCAGGCAATCCAAGAGGATGGCATGATCTATAGTATTGAAGGCTGCTGAGAGATCCAAGAGCACCAGCAGGGTCACACTACCCCTGTCGATGCCCAAGCGGAGGTCATCGGTCAGAGCAACCATGGCAATCTCCACTCCATATCCTGTCCTTAAGCAGGTTTGAAATGGGTCGAGATAATCGGTTTCATCCAAGACTGCTTGGAGTTGGGAAGCAACTGCCCTCTCAATCACCTTGCTTAAAAAGGGTAGCAAGGAGACTGGTCTGTAGTTGTTTCTATCCAGGGGGTCCAGGGAGGGTTTTTCAGGAGTGGCCTGACCGCCGCCTCCTTTAAGCAGGATGGTATACTACCCTCCCTGAATGACGCGTTGACTGTGTCCCGAAGGAACACCTTCAACACATTCCCCCCCTCCCCCCGGACGACCAGCCAAGATGGACATGGATCGAGAGGGCAAGTCATCTTCCTTACCCTTCCTTACCCAATCAACAGCACTGTCAAAACTGGGACTTGGGATGCCTCCTTCTGCACAAAAAATGAGCAAGACTGAAATAAGATATTAATTCTAAATAGGAATCAAAATGAACCTTACATGCGATTCTATATGAGTTGGGGTTTTTTGTTCCTCGTGCATGCAGTGGGCATCCAGATGTTATAATGTAGGTGGGAACTTCCAAGTTAATCTTGCACAAAAGGCACTTTTATTTGAGCTAGATTTGTTAATCTAGTTTGTTAATTAGCAGTGATTTTATTAAACAACACTGGCGCAGAATATCATTTGGGGCCTGTTAAGCTGTAAGTTGTTCAGGAACATAGAAGGGGTTTCGTATGATGTTATTACCAATCTAGGAAGGTTTAGAAAAGGCAATGTTTTAAAATTTGAATTCTACAGATAGGTTGATTATATTTTAGCTTGTCTGTCATTTCTATGATGTATCCTTTTATTGGTATCTGTTTTAATTTTTTGCATGCCCCCAAAGCAGCCAAGTCTCTACCATCAAATTTCATGTTGAGACAAGCTCCTGCAAGATACTTTCAGGTCAAGTCTCAAGGTGAGTTTCAAGTCTGGGAGCCAACTTTAACAGAAAAAAGGAGGAGGTGGTGCTATCTGTGGGGTGGGGGGTGGGGGTAGATTTTCAATTATTAATTTTTTAAGGTGCACAAAATTAAGTAATTTTTTTTATCACAGACAATTTATCAAGATTACATTTAAAAAACCCAAGGTCTGCTTATTCAGCAGCCTGGACCTACTGCAGGGGTAGGCAACCTTTCCCCTTTAAGGGCCGAGGGACTTCAGCTCCCAGAAGCCTCAGCCATGTTGGCCAATAGTCCCATGTTGGCCAATAGCTCATGGGATTCTGGGAGCTGAAGTCCCTTGGCCCTTAAAGGGGAAAGGTTGACTACCCCTGACCTACTGCACATCAGCAGGGTCCTGACCTACTGCACTTCTGCCTCAAGCCTAACACGTTTGCTGTTCCCCTCCAAGAAATATTATGAATATGTTATGTTACTGAACCAAGGTCAATAAGACAGTTGCTAAAAATACACAAGTCATGTTGAGTGGCTGAGACAAGTCCAAGCCAAATAACTGATGTGACTTGAGCATGAGTCAATCAACTTGAGTCTACATCACTGCCTAGAGCAGGGGTAGGCAACCTTTCCCCTTGAAGGGCCGAGCGACTTCAGCTCCCAGAATCCCAGGAGCTATTGGCCAATATGGGACTATTGGCCAACATGGCTGAGGCTTCTGGGAGCTGAAGTCCCTCAGCCCTTAAAGGGGAAAGGTTGCCTACCCCTGGCCTAGAGATATCTGACTGGCTACTGTGAGATAGCTGAATCTAAACTGAGAGGCTATACCAGGGGTAGGCAACCTTTCTCCTTTAAGGGCCGAGGGACTTCAGCTCCCAGAATCCCAGGAGCTATTGGCCAACATGGGACTATTGGCCAACATGGCTGAGGCTTCTGGGAGCTGAAGTCCCTCGACCCTTAAAGGGGAAAGGCTGCCTACCCCTGGGCTATACAAACTGGCACAAAGAGTCGGCCCCCATGCCAGCTTCACGCCACATGCCACACCACAAAGGGGAAGCGTCACAGTGCTCCTTTGACACAGCATTTACACGTGCTGCACCAAAGGAACTCAGAAAAGCCGCCGCCGCCACCACCACCACAGCTAGGGTGTCCTTTCTGCAGCTTCTTTTTGCGCCGTAGAAAGGCCAGATCGGGGGGTCAGCATGCAGTTGCTGTGGCCCTGATCCAGCAAGGAAAGGGCTGGTGTCCCACTGCCCCTTAGGGGCAATCTGTACAGCCCCTGAGTCATTCTTTTAGAGCCATTTGAAATTAGTAATGACTAACTTAAGTCTCATTTATTTTGGTTGGTCTACTGAGAAAAATATTTTTGGAGTACAACTCCCAGAATGCTCCAGCCAAGACAGAAACTGGTCATCCTGGCTGGGGATTCTAAAGAGCTAATTTCTTTAGATTCTGGTCTACTCCAAACATGACTATCTGGATTGACCTCAAAATGCTGGACTACAGGTGTGTTGGCAAGTCTGTTGGAAACTTCACTTTAGTACATTGATAAGAAGTATTACTGAATTAAATAGCAATTAAATAGAAAGAAAGGAACCACATTTATTTTACCTGTAAATCAATTAAAATCCAGTTCTTCATCTTTTTAAATGTCACAAGTAGTTAATTAACCATTAAATTTGCAGCTGCCTGATCTGGCATATAAATAAAAATTCAACAAAAAGCAGTGAAGATAGAGAACAATTAATTATTAATTAATTAAAAACAAAATGCATTTAAAACATATGAGCGGTTGTGGAAAAGAATCAATTTTGTTGAGGCTCAAGCAATCTATTTAAAAACTTCACACAATGAAAGAATTCCTTTAACATACCGTGTTATTGAAATGTATCACTATCTGGATTTGTTATGCAAAGATGATGTACATTTATTTGCATATATAAGAAAATGTTCAGAAGTAATGGTAGAGCTCTGAAAATGTTTAGGACCGACCTTATTTAATTTTATAAAATATTTCAGTCCAGCTTCCAAAGGATTGGTGTCACAATTCATCTGATAAAGAAGAAAAGGAAGAAGGTATATTTAATAACTTGGATAACCAGTAGGTGGCATATTTCCTTCATTTCTCCAGTAACTTCTTCATATCCAGTGAGAAGAACCTGTTTTGTTAAATATCTTAGGCTGCTGCCACACTGCAGAATTAATGCAGAATTGACACTGCTTTAACTGTCATGGCTCCATTCTATGTAATGCTTGGATTTGTAGTTTGTTCGGCATCACAGCTTTCTGACAGAGAAGACTAAGTATCTCACAAAACTACAAATCCCAAAATTCCATAGCATTGAAACATGTCTGTTAAAGCAGCATCAAACTACCTTAATTCTGCAGTGTAGATGCAGCCTGATATTTGTACAACACTGACCTCAAATGCAAATACATTATTTTTTCAGTATGCATATTTGGCAAAAATATGTATCTATGTTACACCACTAGAAAACATGAGTTTTTTTGAAGAATTTTACTAAGAGATTATTTTCTTACAAATCAATCTCCCTAATTCTTGCCTCAATGTTAAAAGATGATCAACAGGAGGATGGATTGGGCAATTGTCCTCTCCATTTTCAGCCAGTAAGACTGTTGGGATGTATACTTTCCGGATGGCTGGAAGTGATTTGGTCCATACAGCAAGTTTTGCATGTACGGACAGAAAATAATCTAGCCAAGGATTGTTGGATTATGGTCACTGCATTTTGCAAGTGAGGTTGTCACAGAAATACATTTGTCCTACCCTGTTCGTGGACTTCGAGTCCACAGTCTTGCTCTTTACGGGAGGGACAAGCGGCTGTACATAAAATGGCAACATGTGCCATTATTTTCAATGGGCCTTGAATATTTGCAAGCCGCCATTTTTGTGGGGGGTCCGGAATGGATCCCCCCGAATTGGGAGGGGAAACTGTATTAGCATTGTTTTTTGCAAGAAAAAGTAGAAACACAGGAGGCTCTCTCATATTAAAGTCATTTGGCTCAATACTGCCTACATCAGAGGTTAGGAACTTTTGACAGGAAGCCCGGATGAATCCCTGGAGTATTTGTCATCCAGCCTGTTAACTTCTATGCATGATTGGAAGTTTAATTCTTTCCAAACTATGGACATGCAATAAGGTGTACATTTATCCAAGAATTTATTTAGGAAACTGGAGCAATAAATAAAAGGAGAACAGCTATTTCCTTTTGCAACATCTTCACAGAGATTTGGAGTGTCACATACAGACTAAAATACATTCAGTGCATATTTTGACTGACAGAATAGAAACACCTTGAGACAAATGGGGGGAAAATCCTTATAAATGGAATGAACAGCATGGAAATGAATTAGAAACGCTTCAGAAATAAAGACTATAATCCTGGACATAGCTGTCCAAATGTAGGTCTCATTTATTTAACTATCCATGTTTTTTTCTGAAGATAAATTCTTTACTCTGCAAGTAGCTTTCTAAAATGAGGTCTGGGCAGAATTTCCCAGTACTTCAGTAGCTAGAAAGTCTTTCTATTGAATGGCCCAGGATTTAATTATTAGAACTTGCTCTAGGGACGAATTCTACCCAAACATGCTACTAGGAGATGTTAACCCAATTCTCTAACACATAAGGAACAGAACCAATGTATTAAAAAGGAAGTTTTAGTATCACAAATGTAATGAACATACTGTTGTGTGTGATTTTTGTTTTGGGATTTTTGGGGTTTTTTTTTGCAAAACAGAAAAATTATAAATAATAGTAATTTGGATTACCAGGTCAGCATTACCCCATTCCCTGGGATTTTAGGGTCCACACCTGAGACCACAAGTCCTTATGCTATCAGGGGAAGAGTCCAGGTGATACCATTCTGGTGTGACAGAGGCAAGGGAGGCAAAGAATGGGAGGCAAACTAGAAGAGCTTCTAGGGGTGGGTGGGTTTGGGGATTCCAGGTTATTTATGTACCTGTACTATATGATGTAGTATTTTAATTGTAAGCCATCCTGATTGCTTGTCAGAGGGGCAGGGTATAAATAAATATTATTATTATTATTATTATTATTATTATTAGGTCATTGTGGAAATAGGAATGAGCAGACCCTGGATAAATGGTACCAGAATGTGGTTCAAAACCTAGCTAATCAGATTTTTATGTCAAACACACAGCTGGATATTTTCTAGTGCCGGAGCAGATGGCAGAATGCATCCAGCAGCTGCAACAGCTGCTGCCATTTCAACCAGGGCTCATGTCTTCCATAGTCTCACGCAAGATGTATGGTGAATTTCCCCTGGCCTTATGCTGCCGCTGCTGCTGCTACCATTGCTTATAGAAAGTTCACCACCGGACCTTGCCTTGTTTTTTCCAAGCCCTGAGCTGCTTTGTCAATGCCTCTGCAGCAAGAAAGCTCATGTGGGTTGCCCATTGCTTTGAATGGTGTGATGGCTCCAAATACATGTACCCACTGATTCTTTTTGCAGTCTTCTCATCTTACTGATGGCTTTTTGGTGAAACAGTGTTGCACAAATGCAACACACATACAAACAACTGAACTAGTAAGGCCTGGCACAAGCTGGGAATGGGTGGCAATGGGTGCTCAGATTTTAAAGCCTCCTCACATACTGAAAATATAATTTGCCTCCTCCAGTGTCACTCACACGATTTGTCTCTTCACAGGGAGATCCAAGGAAACCCATCAATTCCCTGAGATTTCAGCATGTGCCTTGAAGCCTGGCAATCCAACTATATAGCTTGGGAATCTATCCAAATGAATGTATCTTCCTATATGAGCCTGCCCAAGTTTTAAAATCCATAGGAAGAGACCTCTCAATACCCATATTAGGGGAAATATGGGATATAAATTAAACATATAAATCCTAATAGTAGCTTTTTAAAACTTTACTTCATGAAACTCTGAGTAACAGACAATAATTTGATAGGACTTGTGATTAATACACAGTGCAATATAATGATATAACAAAACGAAAATGTGTAAAAAACAATTTTCAGACCTCTGCCCCCCAGGCTCGAAAACCTTTTTCTAGCCTTAATGTATTCATTGCATATGTTCCAAAGTTGTCGATTCCTTGTTCATGGCCAGCTTCCATTATAGCAGAATATAGAGCTGCAGAATCTTTTCGTTGGTGATACAACTCCCAGCCCAGTTCACCTATTAGAAATCAAAATTAACAACTTAAATCAAGTCTGGAATCAATCAGGTCCAGAATAATTCAAAAGTGAAACATGAAAACAAATATTAACCTCCACCCATAGCTGGATTATATAAAAGTACAGCTATCACGGTGAGAGCCAGTATGGTATAGTGGTTTGAGTGTTGGACTATGGGCCTTTGCAGACTGCCAGAAATAATGCAGCTTGAGTCCACTTTAACTGTCCTGGTTCAGTACTAGGGAATCATTGGAATTGTATTTTTTTCTGGGACATTGAGCCTTCTCTGTCAGAGAGCTCTGGTGCCACAATAAACTACAGTTCCCATGAATCCTTAACACTGTTTGGCCATGGAAACCCCCTGGATAACCTTGGGCAAGTCATGCTCTCTCAGCCTCAGAGGAAGGCAAAGGCAACCCCCTTCTGAACAAATCTTGCCAAGAAAACCCCATGAGAGGGGTTGGCGTCAAGTCAGAAATGACTGGAAGGGACACAACACTAACATATCCAGGGGCATCCATGCTGGCCATCTAGCAAAGTACAATAACATCCAAAATTCACAAAATAATGATATCTTAATTGGGCCAACCAAATGCAAAAAATACATGTTGCAAGCTATCGAAGCTTCACTGCTTTCTTCATGTTATTGTACTGTGCTAGATGGCCAACATGGTTACTGGATATGTTTTCTGGATGTAAGATTACCACATTTTAGCCACATCAGGGGAAATCTAAAGAGAGGGCCAATGGACTGGGACTTGATTATTTGAGGTTTTTACCTCCAACAAAGGTAAAACGTTTTTTTCTATAAAATTTGAACTACGTTTGGCATGTTTTACCAAAACAGCACCAAAAAATGTTTCCTAATGCAAAGACATGGAGGGCTTCTCTAGAAATTCTGTACTTGGTGCCTAACAAAGAGTGTGTGGTTTCACAAAGGATGGGGGGCAATTTGCATCTCTAGAGGAGCATCTCTTTTTGTCTTGTGAATGGAACTTAAACATCCTTTATTTCCTAGAGTACCCACATGGCCAGAAGGAGGAGGGGCCCATCTACATGAATTTCCCTCCAGAGCGCTCTGAACTGAGAACAGCCACATCGTGACAAAATGCAAGCTTGGGTCATCTTAATTTTCCACCTCCTGTATGATTTTTAACATCTTTGCCTGATGAAGAAGGCAGTGAAGCTTCAAAAGCTTGCAACATGTATTTTTTGCATTTGGCTGGCCCAATAAAGGTATCACTATTTTGTGGATATGGAACAACAATAACAGTAATCGAAGTACAGAGTTTTAAAACTTACAATAGTAACAATTTTTCTCTGACTTACCTGTATAGGATATTCTAATTGCAGTAACTGGAATATCAGCAATTTTAACATGTCTGGACAGTAGAAAATTAAATGCAGCATCAGAGAGATCTTCTGCTGTTAATTTCTGGAGAACTTCACGGGCATTTGGACCAGCTATACCTAATACTCCAATTTCATCTGTAATATTTTTGATCTCAACATTATATTGCCCTTTAACTGCCTCCTCTTCGATCCATCTAAATACATAAGACAGCACTTTTATTTCTCAGAAACAAAAGCACAAACTGTTAATGCATGAAAGCATGATTAGATTAAGAAACTTGACAACCCAATAGAATCGAAACAACTCCCATTAAAAAAAAAAAAAGCTATTGGGCCTCTGGTAAGTTCACCAGACCAAACCCATGATCTCCAGTTTAATCAAGAAAAATGCAATTTAAGTTGCCCAATTAAATAATAAAATACAATTTTATTATTTGATTTGTTCTTTAGACCTAATGTTGTTGTCGTTGTTATAGAAAGATGTTACCAGGTGTAATGGCTCCCCGCTCCACCCCAGTTCCAAACCCTTGGGATCCTGTCATCCACCTTGCACCTTGCCCCCTCAATATCCCTCCGTCTCAAGTACTTGGGTCTCATATGGAAAATTACTGCATACATCCGTATAAAGCATCTTACCTGAGCCGGCGGCATCCTGATATTATCAGATGAATTTAGCCACTGAAATCACCACCTGGGTGCAGCCCGGATCCATCGCCGCTGAGAGGGGTGCTCTGGCAGCCATTTTTTTAAGCTGGAAAACTCCCAGCTTCAAAAAGAGGCATGAGGAGCATCCCTTTAAGCAGCGATGGAGCCGGGCTCCACCCGGGCAGCAATTTTGGTGGCTAAATGCATCTGATAAAACCAGGATGCCACCCACTTCTAATTTTAAGCCAGCTCAGGTAAAACACTTTATATCCTCATGCGATAATCTCAATGGACTGGTTTGTTCAGTGGGTTCACTGTGATAATTGTGACCAGCTCTCTCTGAAAACGTAACAGGAACAACAAGACACAGTTGTAAAAAAGAATAAAAGTAAAAGTTCATTAAGATACATTTAGATCACACATAAATATCTGAATTATTTAATCATTTGCAGCTCCTTAAATATCTATTCTCTCCCCACCCCTGTTGACATCTCTCTCTATTACAGCCTGTCCTCATCTCTAGGCCATCCTTCCCTATCTCCCTGCAATCTTATTCATATCTGCCTTATTACAAGATCTCAGAAAAATCTCAAAATCAGAATCATAGAGATCCTAAAGAGGGAGCCAATGGACTGGGACTTTACTATTTGGAGTTTCTGCCTCCAACAAAGGTAAAACATTTTTTTTTTTTTAAAAAATGGGACTACATTTGGCATGTTTTACCAAAGCAACTCCTATTTTTTTCCTAATTCAAAAAGCATGGATGCTTGTTTTCAGAGATTCAAGGTTCTCTGCCTAACAAAAGGGGTTGTGACCTCACAAAGGATGGAGACATCTGTGATCTCAGAAGAAATACCTTTTTGCATTGCTAATGGAATTCAGATGCTTTGTTCCCAGTGCCACATGGCCAGAAAGAGAAGGGAGCTGCTTGCATACATCTTGAGAAAATGCAAGCCTGTGACTAACATTATCATTTTTAATTTTTTTCCCCTCCAGTATGATTCTTAACACCTTTGCCAGATGAAGAAGCCAGTGGAGCTTTGAAAGCTTACATCATATGTTTTATGCATCTTGGTTGGCTGAATAAAGGTATCCCTGTTCTGTGGATTTTGGATGTTATTGTATCTGACTTCTGTCAAAGACAAGCCCCACTTTTGTATACTTTCTCTCCCCCCATAGCCCCCCTTCACAGCATTCGCTGAGCTGTGACTGGCTGGCTTTAACCTTACCCAGCTCTTCCCTTTACACCAGATGTTCTGGACTATCCGTGATCTGGATTCTAACCAAGAATCTAGGAATATGTGAGATATAATTGGATAATGTGGCACTTTTTGTGACTGCACTGTTGTGATCATATCTATGGCAACTTCATTGAAATGTTTGGTCAGTCTGTTTGGAATTGGTCCCAGAGCACCCATCACCACAGGAACCACAATTGTTTTCTTTTCCCAGAGCAAGTAGGTCTTCATATTTCATATTTTCCCTCTTTGTGTTCAGTTTTGTTCTCCCCTGGGATTTTCACATTTGTACTCCAGATGTTATCTTTCTTAATCAGAATTATGTCTGGCATATTATGTTCTAATTTTAAAATCACATATGGTGTTTTTTTTTAAAACTTCACTGTTTTCAACAACTTTTTCAGACTTATGTTTAGCATGTGTGAAGAAATGGTGGAAACTTGAGAAAGTGGTTGCAATGGTGTTTCTTATATTCAGTCTCTGTGTTCTTCCTGCACAAACAAATGAGGTGATCAACAATTTCAATTTTTTCTTTACACAGACTACATTTACTAGCCATAGTTATTTTTTGGAGTTATTTTGTCTTGGTGCAATTCATTTCAAGTGCCTGTTCTTGAGCAACAAATATAAGTCTTTCCATTTCTTTTTTCAGTGTCCTGTTTTATAAGCATTTCCAAATGTTCCTTTCTCAACTACTCCCTCTATGCTCTTAACATAATTGAACATGTAATGGTTTCTTTTGGCAAGCTTTGCAGCAATTGTCTTGTGATTTTCTAACTATATACATCTTTTGTTTCTTCAGTGATCATTACACTCTCTCTCTCTATATATATATATTAATTTTTTTCTTTGCATTCTTTGACTTTTTACCCATCTTTTATCTTTGTTAGTAATTTGTTTCATCTGGAATAACCCGCAGCCTGCAATATTATGCAATAGATACAGTAGATCAACATCACTTCAGGGATATAAAGTCTTTGCTCTCATAATTTCCTGAGATTTTCTGTCCAGTTATGTTTGAATCCAATCAAGCATATATATCGAATAACAGGTTTGAGCGAGAAATGTATGATCGAATTTATGCTTCTGCTTCTAAGTTCTGATTTTCAAATATGTGTGTGTGCATGCATGTGCGCTTAATGTTTTATTAACTTTTAAATGCATGTTTTCATTTTATTGTTTAAAACTTTTTTAAAAAAATTATATCACCTATAGTTTTAGATATTTTGTTTTAACTTATTGTATACTATGTTGGGTCATATATTGGGAGAAAGGTGGGATATATATCAAATAAATAAATAGAATTGTCCAGTTGATATATCTGATAATTTCAGTTCTTTCTTTGGTGCTTTTTTTTGGGGGGGGGGGAAATAGTGTTATTAATTTCACCAATAATTTTCTTTGTAATTCATTTTGTTGGTCAGTAAAAAAAAAAATCAGTATTGCTTTTTGGATAATATGTTGTCTTGGATCTAATCTGCATTGCAGAAATAGTGCAGATTGATTTTACTGTGGCTCAATGCTATGGAAATCTGGGATTTGTAGTTTTGTGAATTATTTAGCCTTCTCTGTCAGAGAGCTCTAGTGCTACAACAAACTACAAATCCCAGGATTCCATAGGATGGAGTCATGAGTTAAAGTGTTGTCAAACTGCATGAATTCTGCAGTGCAGATGAAGCATTGGTTGCATAATTGCTATTATCTTACATTAGAATGGGAGAACGTTTCTTTCCAAATGGCATACATTTTCTTTTGGTGGCCTCAGACTGATGGATATGCTTTATATTAGCAGCTCATATATTACTGTATTTTCTGGCGTATAAGACGACTGCGTGTATAAGACGATCCCAACTTTTCCAGTCAAAACACAGAGTTTGGGATATACTCGCCGTATAAGACAACCCCTCTTCCAACACACACCAAATTAAAATTTTAAAAAAACAGATTTGATTTCAATATGGTAATTCTAATTCACATGCTTATGACATGCAGGTACTTAGCAGGAAAACTGTCACTTATAAATACAACAAACTACAGCTCCCATGTTCCCTAGCATTTATTTCTGCAGTGTGTTTTGGACCTTACTTTTTAAAAAATAGTCCAGATTTAAATGCTGCTTTAAAAATTATTTCCATCTCCCAGCTATGAGATGGTTGGGGGGAAATGAGAAAGTGTTGGGGGGAAGGACTGCCAATATACTAGGTGATGCATTCTGGGGTATGTACAATTTGCGACCAAGTAAGTGGTCACACACTCTCAGCCTCAGAGGATGGTAATGGCAACCCCCATTTGAAGAAACATGCCAAGAAAACCCCATGATAAGGTTGCTTTAGGGTCCCCATAAGTCGGAAAGGATTTGAAGACACACAAGAACAACAAAAAAGTCTGCATTTGTTTCATAGGTAGTACATGGGAATAGGAGCCAGCATGGTGTGGTGGTTTGAGTGTTGGACTACCACTCTGGAGACCTGGGTTTGATTCCCCACTCTGCCATGAAACCCACTGGCTGAACTTGGACAAGTCACACATTCTCAGCCTCAGGGGAAGGCAATGGCAAACCTCCTCTGAGCGAATCTTGCCAAAAAAACCCATGATCACCACAAATCAGGAACAATTTGAAGGCACACAACACACACATATAACTTCCAAGTTAAGGAACTTGGTTCTTCTTTAGATAAATCTTCAAGGGTACTCCCTCTCTCTCTCCCCCTCTCTCTCATTGTGCAGAATTATTTGTTAAAGAAGCCATGCCCAAGCAGCACATCAACTTTGGCTGCATCTGCATTGCAGAAATTTATTAAAGCTGTTTGACACTGCTTTAACTGCCCTGGCTCAAGGCTATGGAATTCTGGGATTTGCACTTTTGTGAGATATTTAGCCTTTTCTGTCAGAGAGCTCTGGTACCACAAAGCAAACTGCAGATCCTAGGAGTCCATAGGATGGAGCCATGGCAGTTAAAGCAGTGTCAAACTGCATTATTTCTGCAGTGCAGATTCAGGCTGCATCCATACTGTAGAATATGCCCCCTCCCCCATCTCCCTTTGTCCTCCACTTGGTTCCCTTCCCCTTCTCCCTTGGTCCTTCGCTTGGTTCCCTTCCCTGTCTCCCTTGGTCCTCTGCTGGGCTCCCTTCTCCTTCTCTCTTCATCCTCCGCTTGGTTCCCTTCCCCGTGTCCCTTGGTCCTCTGCTTGGCTCCCTTCTCCTTCTCCCTCGGTCCTCTGCTTGGTTCCCTTCCCCATCTCCCTTGGTCCTCCAATTGGCTCCCTTCCCCATCTTATATGCCGGAAAATACGGTAATCCATTTTCTACTGCTGTCTATTTCTTTAGTTTTCCAGTAACTTCACAGTCTTTTCCTCTGGTTGCCTAGCAAAAGATGCTTAGATCTGTAGGCTACTTTTTGTCTGATGTCCAGAAACTCCAACATCTATATCTTACCCTAGCAATAACTGATTCAGTATGATATTTGGTTTTGGTTTCTGTGCCATATTTAGTGGGAATTTGGCACATTTAGTCTGGCCTCCCAGCAAAAGGCTGTCTGACTTGGGAGACCTTACAAGTGGCAGTGTCACCATTAACACAGCCTCTTGCCATGGAAAGGTAGTGCTAATCATTGTCATTGCTGCTGTTTCTTCCTGACCACTTTTTCAGGTAAAGCCTTTAGAGTATACATAAAATAAAGCTTATGATTTTCCTGAATCCTAGTTCCTCCACTATTCTTGTCACCTCAAGGGCTTTTAACATTTCTGTAATTAAAAAGTATACTGACCTCAAGTCATGAAGCTCTGATCCAGAACCAGTAACCAACAAAAATTCCCCCGGCCTCAGATGAGAGACTGTGAGCTCAGCATAGACTCTGCCTCTTGGGGTTAACATATGACTTATATTTGTGAAACCAACCTATATAGGAAAAAATAGCAACAAATAATCACATAGTAACATGCAAATGTTTCATGCAAATAAAGTTCTTTCTACTGTACAAAAGCTGGAAAGCAGAAGGGTTGCAAGAGCATATCCAGTCAATTTCTATGGGAATTTTTGTTCTGTTTTTTGTACTACAGTAGAAGTATTTATAACTCAGAATCAACAGATTTCCTTCAGGTAGCCATTGGAAATTAATTTTTATATGCTCTTCCTGAGGAAAGAAATAACAAATTACAATATTATATTTGTTGTATTCCATACAAATTTCCAAGTGATTAGCATCTACATTTAGTAAGGATTATTCCAGTATCTATCTATTTAATTCACCATCATGAACTGGAGGTAGTGTGTTTGTATGAAGCCTCTATGCATTACATCTGACTTTTGCAAAACAGATCAATGAACTCTGTTCTAAGATAAAGAGATGCCATAAAACCAACATACACAAGACCTATGGACTCTGATCCAACATTATGTTCATTTTATGGGCATCAGATGAGGACAGGACTGGCGAGATTCCCCAGTCAGTGAAGTGAATACAATTCCTGATTTGAATTTAGGTCATACTAGACAAAACACCAATCACATGATGACTGGCTTTCTAAAAAATAAACTGCTGGTACAGGGAACCCAATCCAGATGGCCTCACATTTTTAAATAGCTATTCACACAATTGCTCCTTGTCTGATTGACATCTCAATTTAGTTTGGTCCTTGGATTCAATACATTTCTGATTTCACATTAGTAGGGCTATACATGTCAGATCTGTTCCAGACTTTAGGATATATCATCCAGAGTTTAGGAAATATGATCCTAGATTAATATAACTATTGCATTTCAATTTACCTTGGGGATCACATTTGCAAATAGATGATCCAAAAGTTTAACAGAATCACTGCCTTTGATGCTAAACTTGCCAAATGGAGTAAGATCAATCACACCCACTTTTTCCATGACCTGTTTATATTCACGACCTACTGGTTCAAACCAGTTTGTGCGTTGAAAACTAGGCCTAAAAAAAGAATGGTTATACGCATTTAAAACTAACACACTAATAGTCTACTATTTTCAATTAGCTTTAAGCAACTCACATGTCATTATTTATAATGTGACTAACATCTATAAAATTGTAAGAATGGAAGCTTGTATCTGATTAGGGACCATTGTTTTTGCAACTACACCAACTACACATATGGTCCTATACCTATATGGTGGGTACATAATAGGCACATTACAGATGAGCATTCCTTGGGGTAGGACTTGCCAGCATGATATGCTGCTATCCTCGCAAATCCTCCCACCCTGAGACCTTAATTAATCGTCCATTGTCAGCTAGGAATTAGCATGTAAATTAGCATGTAAATCTGTGTATTGTTCTGTTGAGGCAAGGCCTCAAGGTGGAAGGATATGCGAGGAGGATTAGTGTCTATTTAATTAATGATCCATTATCTGCTGGGAAACGCCCTGACTCAAAAACACGGTCAAATCTTCTTCTCCATGGCTCCAAATAGTGAAAGTGTTGTCCACATACTGGAACCAAGTTGTGGGATTTTTTGGTGCTGTTTCCAGGGCTTGCCTTTCAAAGTGTTCAATGTACAAGTTTGCGATCATGGAGCTCAGTGGGCTTCCCATGGCTATCCCATCTCTCTGCTCATAAAATCCATTGTCCCACTGGAAGTAGCTTGTGGTGAAACAATGTTCGAACAGGACTATGACATCTTCTGGAAAAATTTGTTGGATGAGTGCCATAGTGTCCATTATGGGGACTTTGGTGAACGGGGAGACCACATCGAAGCTGATTAGTCTGTCTGCAGGTCGCCCACTCTGCACTTAAGACATTTTCAAGTGGTGACCAACAATAAAAGTATTTAATATGTGTGTGTGTGTGTGTGTATGTATATGTGTGTGTGTGTATATAGTATAAAATGAATATTTGTTGTTGCTGTGTGCCTTCGAGTCATTTCCAACTTATACCAAATAATAATATGATATGCATGTGTGTGTCTGTATATGTATTACAACATAATACTATATCAAACAGCACACACACACATATATACACACACATACATATCAACATAATTGTACAGATGAAGCCATAGCTGGCCTTTCAGTCATGGAAGACTTGTTGTAATAAATATATCTTTAGCAAAATCCAGCAATTAAGTAATGATGTTACAAGCCTAACATCTATCAGCAGGGAATTAACTCCACAGGGAGGAAATTACTGTGCACTATAAAACAAAACCTTACATTTGACCCAAATAGGTGGCCAACACAATTGCCCAACAAAAGTGTTTCATATTGAAAAAAGGCAGCATCTGATAACAGCTATACTGTGTGGTGCTGCCTTTAAAACTGGCCCAGAAGATTTAGGACCGAGGACAACCCGACATACAACATATTGCTGTAATCCAGTTTTGAGTACCCGTGCCACCATGCCCATACTATCTCCCTTTGCAAGAGACTGTAGTTGGCATATCCAGTGAAGCTAGTACAGTCGGCCTTCCATCTTCACGGGAATCTGTTCCGGACACTGCACCCCCCCCCCATGAAAATGGAGATACGCAAACATTCAAGCCCCATTGATTTAAAGGGAGGTCGCCCCTCCGGGAATATACAAAAATGCGGACTGCAAGTCCGCAAGAATGAAGGGATGACTGTATAAACAACTCCAAGCTACCATACACCCTCACCAACAAAGGCAAATCCATGAATCCTCATTAAATTAGGAACCTGTTTTTTAAGAGAGAGTGCAGCCCTCAGTACAACAGAAAAATAAATTTAACTTTCATTTACTTATATCCAGTCTCATCCCCCGGTTTGTAGAACCAATGAGGTTGTTCCCATCCTGCATGGAATCCCATTGAACATTTGGATTTAAGGACTTCATAAAGCCCACTGACTCTTTCTGTAGGTCTCCCAGCAAATCTTTCTTCTTTTGGATAACCAACTACAAAAGATTAAAAGAAAAGAAGCACACGAATAGGAATAATTTATTGCACATGTAAACAGAATTATTTTTCACATGCCTAAGAAAGATTATACTTTTATATGTGCTATGAACAATGTAACTTATGCAAATGACAGGGTAAGGAATAACCAAACCCTGTCCTCTCTTAATCTGGAAGAAGAAAAGAGGGTAATAAACATTAGCACTAGAACTTTTGACTGAATGTCAATTTTATTTTTTAATAATTGAGGAATGATATGCAACTCTCTTACCAATATTGTTAAACCCATAAGATTCTCTTGCTTTTGCTGCTGTATATTCCACAGTTGTCCATTTTCCATATCTATTTGGATCTAATTCTATTAGATCAAAAGGTGGCTCACCATTGAGTATCCAGTCACTAAGGTACTTTCCTATGCCACCTGCATGGATGATGCCGTATCTAAGGGGAAGGACGGGGGACATAAATATTTTCCTCATGGATTTATTTCAGGTAACATTTCAGCACAAAACTGGGTATTTCAAATTTGTTAATGAATAGCACATAAGATTGGTCAAATATGTAGTACTCAGGCAAGCTGGTTTTTGGTTATTGCATAGCTCACCACATCAGCAGAGGTCAGCTGGGAACACTACAATTCAATTAAAAAAAATCTGGGCATAGTTCCCAAACAAGACACTGGTTAAGGTCTATTTCACACAGGATTATGTGTCCTACAAAGTCATCAAATTTCCACATAGGAAATAAAAAAGTCACAGCTGTAATTTATCACATTAGTAAAAATAACGATGTGTCTATGTTCCAGGTATTCATACAATAGGAAGCTGCTACTAACTCCACTACATATATACTTTATAAATAGATGCATTGGAGTACACATGACAAGACATGCTGGATACTTGCAGTTTCCTCCAAAGAAATGCCTTCTACATAGGAAATCCATTTCTAGAAACCTTCTACACAGCATAATCCCTATGGACTGTCTTCCTTATCAGCACTCATCTATAAAATGGGATCATCAATAAGCTTATGTACTTGCTGTGAAAAAGATTTTAAAAGTTGGTCTGTGTGGTTGTTATTGCATACCTTTAAGTCATTTCCAAATTATAGCAACCCTAAGGCAAAGCTATAATGGGTTTTGCTTGGCAAGATATATTCAGAAGGGGGTTTGTCTTTGCTCTTCTCTGAGGTTGAGAGCATGTGACTTGCCTAAGTCATTCAGTGGGTTTTAATTAACATTATAATGTAATTTTTTCTCACTAATATTTGCCTCAACTCTTCAGACTCACTTTCTGAAAAAAACAGCAGGTCAAGTGTAGGGATATACCCATTCTCTTCCATAGTCAAAAGAGACACACAAGAAGAACAATCTAAAGTTAATAAACTTATAAAGATTGATAGACAAAAACCTTACACAAGGGATCATTTCACTTACCCAAACCCAATAGCCACCCAGTAATTTTGAACACTCTGATGAGGTCCCACCATAGGTAAAATATCTGGAGAATATGTTATAGGACCAGCAACAACATTGATTATGTCTGCTTGTTTCAGGACTGGAACCATTTCCATTGCTGCCTCAACATGATCCATTATTCGGTCCAAATCAGATTCGAAAAGCTCCTTACCAAAACCTAGAAAAACACTTGACTTATTATATGTTTGATATCAGTATGCTCTAAAATTTTCTGATTATACAGGTAGCAAAATCTATATTTTACTACTTGTTCACTGTAATAGTTTAAATCAGGGGTAGGCAACCTTTCCCCTTTAAGGGCCGAGGGACTTCACCTCCCAGAATCCCAGGAGCTATTGGCCAACATGGGACTATGGCCCAACATGGCTGAGGCTTCTGGGAGCTGAAGTCCCTCGGCCCTTAAAGGGGAAAGGTTGCCTACCCCTAGTTTAAATTGAAGGGAGCTGAATTATACAGGAATGTGAACAAAATACCAGAAGGATTTTTTTCTGGATATGTGTATGCAATCTACATATATAGTTGTTACTTATAAATATCAATAGGACAAACAGTAGGACACTGGTTCCCCACCAGCAATCTTTGGACCACTGGACTGAGTGATCAACAGAGGGAAGTAAAACAGATCAGAGAGGAAAAAATGAGAGAGATAATTGAGAGAGCATGCAAGGTTTCCACGATGAAGCTGTTCACTTTGTTTCTTGAAAAATATTAAATATTAAATGTCAGATGCTATCTAGATCATGAAAAAGTTAACTAATAGTAACAAGCACAGGGCAATACAGCCAACTGAATGCCTTGGGCACCCTGTATGGTCAGAATCAGGCCCATCCCAGAATCATCATCTGACTGGAGGGAAGAAATGGACACACAGAGAAAGCTGTTTCCAATGGTTTTATAGCCCATCGGTTTTGTATCCATCCGTTTTGTAGCCTCTTGATTCTTTTCACTCCTAGGTTCAGTGTGGTTTGTTGCAGGAATAGAAGCAAAATATCTCCAATGGCATGTGTCCTTAGGACTATGCCAAACAATGTCAAAAATGATTGAAATTTCTTGCTTATGTTGTTCTGTAGAAGCTGTCAGTGAAAGTGTAATGGTCAACATAAAGAAGGCTGGGAATACAATATACAATTACGGTCCAAGATTTTTATTTTTATTTTTGAAGTAAAATTACCTGGTGGTACTCCATCTGCTACCCAGGATTCTTGGAGTTTCATTTTTTCTGGGCTTTCATATGGGCCAAATAAAAGCCCATCCCTTTCTTGTCTTAGATAGTATGAACCTTCTAAGTCTCGAAGCACAGGCAGTTCCTTTTTCAGGACTTTCACTTCAGGGATAGTTGCAGTGACAACATACTGGTGGTGAACTGGTATGAGTGGATGATGCAATCCAATCATTTTGCCTATTTCATGAGCCCAGAAACCTAGGAACACAGAATGTGCAGCCATGCAAGTATCAGAACAGCAGCAGAATACTTGGAAATGAAAGAAGTTACAAACTTTTTTCAGAGTAAACAGCACAATGTAATGTTCTAAAATAAGATAGAAACTGGAACAGCATGGGAAGGAGCTGTGGGGAAGCAGCAGAATGGGAAATCAGTGAAATTCACCATTCTATTCCCTTGCTCCAGCAGAAATCTGCTGAGCAGAAGTTTGGATCCAACCCATTTTATATTGCAGAAAGACTGACAGAAAAACTGGATGCTTCACAATGTATAATCGTTTTATCCACAGCATAAAGAGTAATCTCTGCATTAAAAAAAAGCAATCTATGAAGTAGCTTCAAAATACCTAATTCAAATATACTGCGCAATATAGTTTATACTTATCGAACACAGTTTGAGGCTTAGGGTTGCAATCCTAAACTTATAAAAGTATTAAGCTTCACTGAACATAATGGAACTTATTTCTATGTAAACATACATAGCTTTTTTCAGCATTTGGCAAATATTCATTTTTGCATATACTAAAACCTCTTTGTAGTCTCGCTGTTATGTGTATTTTGTACATTTTCTTATCTACCTTTCAGTTAGAAGAATTTTACTATTGTGTCACATCTCTTCACTATTTTGTTAACTTATTAAAACCAAAGTCAAGTTTCAATGTTCAACCAAAAGGAACATTTAGAGGTGGTACTGATTAATGACGTGAGTCAGCATGGGTAAATACAACTATGATGAGCGTACGTTACCAACACTCACAGCCAATCTTCTTCCTTCCTTTCATATCCTCCTCTCCAAAATGAATAATAATTTACTGTGAGTTTTCAACCTAGCCCTAGTGTGCTAAGTTAATATTGCTAACTGAAAGCACAGTGGATTTATTAAAGAGCAGCTTACCTTTTCCCCTCATCCAGTTGCTCAGTTCATGGCTTAGAGCTCAGGAATGTTCTGTGCTGTAAGTGCACATGTTCACCCATCTACCATTGTCATCACATGTAGAATCCCACCCTTTTCTTAGGGGGCAAGCAAATGGGGCAAAAGGAACGGCCAGAGGCCGCTCCAACCCTGATCACTCCAGGACCACAGCAACTGGACTCTGCAGTCCTGAATGGGCCACCAGGAGGAGCGGCTTTTTGTCACTCCTTTTTGGGCCAGCTTTGGGCCACCTTAGGTGGCCTTGGAACAATTTCTAGGAAGTTTGGGGGCATGCGTTGTTTGAATGTCATGCTCACAAAGCTTCCAGAAATTGCTTTATTTGGCCCGTGTGTTTTGGCCCTAGTTTCATATCTGATAACAAATAATGATTTGTGCTAATTTCAAAACAAGTTTGCAAATTTAACAGAGACTGATTACAAATCATCATCTGAAGGGAAGGCACTAACTATTGCTTGACAGTTGACTGTCCTGATTTGGCATGGGCTGTCCCAATTAACCCTCTTCAATCCCACTTTTTCAGCTGCTTTTAAAATGTCCCAGTTTCTCTTTAGTCCTCCCACGTTCCCTTTGTCTTCAGCTTACTTCAATTACACCAAACTGTGTCCAAAGTGCAAAAATTTACACTCAGTTAATTCAGCAGGAGGAAGAGAGGAAGGAGTGGACTCTTGCCCTTTCCTGTAGACTCAGGTAAAAGCAAACTTCCACAGCCTCTCTTAGCTTGTTTATTATTTCTGATTTAAAAATGTTGCAACCTTGACCACACTCTGATGTTGCCTATTTATGTGTGTCCCAATTTTCACCTCTTTAACACTAGAGGATATGCAATTTGGACTTATAGCAAACAATTGGCAAAGACACCAGAGATCAAAAAGAATTCACCCATGTCTGAGTTTCAGTTCCCTCTGTGAATAGGAGAAGCCCTCTGCATAACAAAAGAAACCCTTCTGTTCATGGGGACAAATCTGAATCTAAGGGCTCATTCCCACTATGATTTAAAGCAATTTGCTGATCAGATTATATGTCCCTCGTTCCCACTTGAAACCGGTTCCAAACCAACTGCACTCAGTTTCAATCTCAATGAAGCGAGGCAAATGCAAAAAACCCCACTCTTTCTGAAGACTGATCATTTTGCAGTTCTTTGGGGGGGGGGCGATTCTGAAGTGTGTTCAACAAGTGGGAATGACGGATCTGAATCACATAATACTGGAGGAGAGGGACCAATGGCAGAGAGGGTTGGCATAAGAGTGTTTACCATCCTGCCTCAGTTTTTGGGAAATCCTCCATTTTCCCCCCTCTCAGCAGTGCCTTTGTGCTTTGTGGTGTGACCTATGGGTGCAACACACACACACATAGATATGTGCTCCATTGCATCTGCAATTACTTGCAATTATTCGGGGCCATTGCAAGCAGCGAGCAGGCCGACTGCAGCTCAGCAACACAAGTAATTGCAAAAACAATGGAGCGCATATACAGTCAATATATATATATATATATATATATATATATATTCCATTTGGAGCAGGATTAGAAGCATGGCATTTACATTTGAAGCAGGACTAAGAAGGACATGTCCAAAGGAGGGTGACTAAAATGATGAAGGGTCTGGAAACCATGCCCTATGAAGAATGACTTAGGGAACTGGGTTTGTTTAGCCTGGAGAAGAGACAGTTAAGAGGTGATAGGATAGCCCTGTTTAAATATTTGAAGGGATGTCATATTGAGGAGGGAGCTAGCTTGTTTTCTGCTGCTCCAGAGAACAGGACCCAAAACAATGGCTGCAAGCTACATGAAAAGGGATTCCACCTCAACATCAGGAAGAACTTCCTGACAGTGAAAGCTGTTCGACAGTGGAACATCCTCCCTCAGAGGTTGGTGGAGTCTGCTTCTTTGGAGGTCTTTAAACAGAGGCTGGATGGCCATCTGTTGGGGATGCTTTGATTTTGAGTTCCTGCATGGCAGGGGGTTGGACTGGATGGCCCTTGTGGTCTCTTCCAACTCTATGATTCTATGATTCTCCGTCATCCTACATGTTTTCTTGAATGTTTTCTTTAGGGTGGTTGTGTCACTGATGATGCTTTCGTTTGATCATTTTATTACAGCCATTAGGCCAGTATAAAAACACATATATAAAAACACAATAAAACACAGTACAATACAATAATACATCTAAATAACATATAGCTCCTTATTAAAACATGGTAATGGCCATAATACCAATAAAATAATCATTACCTAAATAAAATCATAAATTAAACTAGATTATAGCATTTAGAAAAAAAAAAGTCCCTTATAACTATCCAATAAATTTAGCACTTAAACAAATGAAAAACGGATAAGTTGGTCTATGTTTAAGCATTTGTGATATCAATACAACAGCTATATCTCATACATAATGCAATCAAGTTCTCTGTCACAATGGCAGGTTAACCTTTTCTTAATAGATTTGACTTATAATTCAGTATTTATACTACGGCCATATCCTCCCAACACTAGTTCAACAACGTAGTTGGTCAAAACAAATTTATCATAGCAAGACTCCACATCAATTACAGTAGTCATACTAACACACTAAGATGATCTTTACATCTGCTTTAGAAATTTTTTGCGGTTTGTAATGGCAGCTGCAAAGAATTTAGCAACTTTTAAAGTTATATCTTTATTACAATCCGCAAGTAGGTAATTGCTATAAAATTCCTCTTGCCTACCCGGTATTTGCAATATTATTGGGGTTATATACAAGGCACGTATTTCCGCATATAAGGAACACTGAAAAAGAACATGGTTGATTTCACTGATGATGCATAGATGACTGACATGCATTTTGAAGCGGCACAAATCTAGTGGGAATGACAATTGTGTCAAAAAAAAAAGACACAAATCCATGAAATAAGGAAATAATTCACTTCCATAGAGGAACTACTCCTGGACTGGAATCAATTCACCAACCTGGTGTCAAAGCGAATCGTGAACCGGTTTACATGTAAGTGGGAATGAGCCCTAAGTCATTTCAAATATCCCTGAGAGAAGGCAGGAAGGAAAAAGACAAAATATCAAATGAAAACACAAGGAAAATAATATAATGAACAAGTTTTTTTTGGGGGGGGGGGAAAGGAAAATGTAGCTTCTCCCCATATGACAGGGATTCCCAAACTGGGGTGCCTGTACCCCCCAAGAGGTACGAAATCGAATTTCAGGAGGTGAGACAAAGAGTAAATTTGTGTCCTTGTCCTTGGGTGATGAGTCAGAAGTAATCATTAATTTTTTTCCTGAAAAAATTAGAACTTAATTGCTCAATTTAGATTTGCATTTTATGCACTGAGTTAACAACTTATTTTTTAAAGTTCAATTTGTTCACCCGTATTATTGTATATGGTCCAATTTTGTGGCTCAAAAGTTAGAAAGTAGACGTCTTCATCGTCAAATGTGATATTACTTTTGTAGAGGGTGCAAACATTAATGAAACCTTCCTTAGGGGTGTGGGGCATAGAAAAGGTTGGGAACTATCATATGTGGAAATATGAAGTGTCTGAACAATCACCACATTCTATATGAATAAAGCTATCGTGCAGTTTTACTATGTACTTCCTTACTACTTCATTCATACAAAAATGATGTATTCCTAAGTTGTTGAGTAGGACATTTTTTTCATAGTAGCATCTTTACTTGAGATGCTTGTCCCAAGGCTGGTCAAATTGGCTGAGTTTTTCACAGGCAAAAGTCCTTTTTTACTTATCAAATATTTGATTTTTTAGTCTTTTAGCCTACTTTTTTAAAAGAATGGTTTGATTTTGTTTGTTTTGTTGTGATTTTGCTGGATTTTATGTACATGTGAAAAATTACTTAAATAGAGAGAACAGTGGTCTAAACATTAATAATAATAATAATAATAATAATAATAATTAGAGGGGGACTTAAATAGAGAGGGTTTAAAAAGAGAGAATAGTGGTCTAATAATAACTAAAAAAAACTTATCAAGATACTGTGGTAGATGTCTCAGACCTTTGACACAGTGTTTTTGGTTGTCCTACCAGGTTTCAGTGCCAAGTTTCAACTCAAATTCTAAATGGAGTACTTCTTAGAAGCAAGAAAAGGGGATCAATCATATCTCATCAGAAAATCATAGCCATCACCTCAAAATTGGTGATGTCCAATTTCAAGCTGAAAAGTTCACATTAAAAATGGAAGGGCATTAGAAGCTAAAAGGGGAGCAGCCATAAATCATCAGGAAAGAATTTTGTGGTATATTATGTGCCTTCAAGTCTCCTGTTGACTTATGGCAACCCCATGAACCTTATAGGGTTTTCTTAGGCAAGGAATACTCAGAGATGGTTTGGACAGTTCCTTCCTCTGAAATATATCCACAGTACCATTCCTACTCTCTCATCTAAGTACAAACAAGGGCTGACTTTGCTTAGCTTCCAAGATCAGACAGGATCTGGTGCCTTTTTGTGGTACAGCCCACAAAGTTTGACAGAGCATTTTTGTTGTCAATCAATTTGCAGTGACTAGTTTCAAATCAAAATTTAAAATCAGTTTTAAATCAGAATGTTAATCCCCTGGGAATCTTCCTAGAGACCAAAAAAGGAAGCGTTCAAAGTTTATCAGAAAATATTTTTGTAAAGGACTAGTTAACAGGAGAGGGCTTTCTAAAGCATTTTCTAAAGCTGCTAAGATGCCTGAGGGTTTAAAGAATAGTAAAACACGAGGAGGCTAAAGTACTGCTGCTAAGATTCAGCAGGGTGGGAAAAAAGGCATACAAACAGGAGAGGGCTATCTGAGGTAAGAATTCTGGCAAGTTTCCTGTGGCTTTTAAAAAATGGAGACTGGGAAATAGTATGCGCTAAGGATCCCTTTTAGGATATTATGCATGGGCCCAGGCAATGCCAGGTACACCTCATCTTTAAAAATTATTTTTAAAATGAATTTTTAATCTCACAGTAAAAAGATAGTGAGTGTGTGTGTGTGTGTGTGTGTGTGTGTGTGTGTAGTGGGGTGAATCTGCCTTGTAATTATTCATAAAGTGTAAATGAAATATATGCCAAGTAAGTATCTGAACAGTCCATGGACATCTTAACAGAATTGCCCAATGCTGTCATCCATTTTCTCTGTTAAACTGAAATGCCAAACTGTACTTGGAAACACTCGTTTCACATCCTGGTGGCCTTACATTAATTTCCATGGAAGCAAGACTCACCGATCTATGTACTAATAACTACTACTAATATTAATAACATGCTTCTTATTCTACCATTAGGCACTAAAACTGCTCATTCTAGAGTTCTATAAATGATTAACATCAATAAAAATATTTTAAAAATTCACAGTTTCATGCCAAAATATTTTTTACGATATCATCATATCACTTATGCAAACTCACAAACCATTTGCTTTTTGCTGGTTTATGTATTACCGCATTAGTGGTCTGTCTGTATTAGTGGTCTGTAGTGTCAGATACCTCAACCTGTATAATTGGGTCTCTTGTAAAAGGCACCATAATATGGTTCATCTCTTACCAGCTGTATTCACAATTCTGTTTGCTTTAATTATTCCATGTGGAGTTTCAACTTCCCATGTCCCATCTGCTCTTGGCTTTAGATTAGTTACTTGGACTGGATAATTTAACTGGGCACCATATTTTCTGGCCCCTGCAGCCAAGGCCATAGTGAGGGAATAAGGATCAATATGGCCATCTCCAGGATTGTACAAACCTGCTAAAACCTAAGTGAATCAAAGAAAATTAAATTATATTAGTTTTTTTAATGGATGAGGAATAGGGAAGATTGAATATTAAAGTTTAACTGGAAAGCTGAGTGTAATTATAGAAATCTGGCTCTCAAGGACAAAATGGCTAAATATTAAAATACAAAAACCAACTTCATTTATCTACCTTTTCCATGTTTAATAAAGGGAATAATTCTTGGACTCTCTCTGGTGCAATAAGATATTGCTCTGCTTGGTGCCAGCCAGCTCGAGTCATTTGGTATTTAAACTCATCCACTCTTGTTGGGGTTGTAGCAATTCTAATACTTCCAGGCTGATGAAAACCCAGAGCCTAATTGGAAGAGGAGGAAAGGACTTATCAGGATCCAAATATAGAACACTTAAGTGAAATCCAGCATAGAACTAAATAATCATGACATCCTGTATTTTATTTATTTATTTATTTACTTTTATGCCGCCTTTCTCCCCAAAAGGGACCCAAGGCATCTCACAAATAAAAACACTTTAAAAACATTTTTTTAAAAAAAATAAAATAGCACAATTAAAACAGTACAAAATTAAGATTAAAAACATGCAAAAGTTAAACATAATCTAAAACACCTGCCCCATATAAAAATGTATCCAGTCGATGTAGTATAAATATATGATGGCTATAGAATTAATAACTTCCCATTCATACAAAATAAAACAAAAATGTAAACAACATTTAAAAAAATAGCATACTTAATAGTTCAAATTTTTTCCATTTTCAGCTATGTTTTACTTCTATTTACAAAGATATAATCCAGTATTTTGATTTGCACATTTGTTCCTGCCAGCTGTTTGAAAGTTTATAATGTGATCAGTGGCCTTTTAATTGATACAACATAAACTAGACCTTGATGTGCAAATAATTTTTAAACAAGAAATGTTTGGGTTTTTCTTTGTGTACAACATACACAAAGTGAGTGACTTCTGTCACTACATTTGTCCTCTTTGCTGCTGGTGTGCAGATATAATTTTCGAAACCATCTTTCCCATAGTACCTTGGCTCTGAGGACCCCCTTGAAACACCTTTCAAAAAATAGTTTGGAGCTGAATGTCTCCTCCTCCCATTACTGCCACCACCCTTTTCTTTTTGTCACTGTTTCTGCTTCCTCCTGCTCTTTTTCCTCCCATGTAATTGCACCGCTGGAAGTAGAAGTTCTCAGATCAACTTTGCAAATTCATAGTGCACTTAGGGACAAATAAAGTGGCTTCCAGTTGCTTTGAAGGAAAGGTGTTTATAGGATTCACAGCCCTAAAGCAGGTGAAAACTGAAATGAAACCATGCTCCAAGACTAAAAACCAGAGCATCTTTACACCTGCAGATACACAGCCCAGCACCTGTGCAGGGCTGAGGCAAAGCACAACAATCAAAGTGAGAAAACTCCAATAGATGCAATTACAACATACACAAAGCAGACAGTCCAACATGATCATGCGGTGAGAGGAGTGAAAGAGGCATGTAGGGGGGCCCTCCATGATTGTACTTTGCCAACATAAGGTGAAATTAGATTTGCAGAACTGCAATGACATGAAGTGTGCATGGTTTGTGTGACAAGGTCAGGACATCTGGAGATTAATGTCTTTGAAGAGGCCAGACACTTGATTGTGTATTGGGACTACACCTGTGTGTATCACTAAGCAGAATTATGCAATATACAATGATGCATTGTATGAGCAATCCTGCACTGAGGTTGCATCAGACAAGGGTATACCTAACTGTAAACATGTGTGGGTCATTGTAGTTATGGACAGTTGGTATCAGTGAGTAGCTGTGAAGGGAATCAGTGCTGGTGCTGTGTATAGTGAGTATATCAGAGAGTTCTGTATAGCTCTGTTGCTGTCTGTTATACTTCCATCCTGAATCTTGTTCTACTTCTGCATTTGTAAATAGTCTTCCTTATCATCTGCAAATAAATCCTTCACCATGAAGCTGTCTGCTTCTGCTTCCTGATTTCTATGGTATCTTTAATGTCTGACAGATATACTGCAAATCACATTCACGCCTCGACTTCAGCGTGACATCACTCACGCAATGATGCCTTGTTCCAGGAGAGCATTGAATGTATGACTGTGTGGCCAATCAAAGGTGCAGCCATGCAATGGGATGGCATCTGGGTGGATGTGGGAGTAATTGGAGGTTGCAGGCAATGTGTTTGTGTAATAGTGAGCATGTATAGTGAGTGGGGAGGCAACAGCAATGCGAGTTGACACCACACTGTGCGGTCTGCCTGAGGGTATTCAGACCACCTTGGGAGATTTTGACTTGCTTTCAGGAAAAGTAGAATTGAGCTGCTTTTTCCTGTCCATCTGCTCTGGCCCTTTAACACAACATTGCTCCAGAATGGTCATGTTTTCTCTCTAAGACTGCCTTTACTCCTTCCTAGGGAGGGCAGATTTGGCTACAAAAATTAATGCCTTAAGTATCATCTGATTATACCAGGGGAAGGCAACCTTTCCCCTTTAAGGGCCGAGGGACTTCAGCTCCCAGAAGCCTCAGCCATGTTGGTCAATAGTCCCATGTTGGCCAATAGCTCCTGGGATTCTGGGAGCTGAAGTCCCTTGGCCCTTAAAGGGGAAAGGTTGCCTACCCCTGGATTATACTGTAATGTAGGGCCTCGGCAGACGGCTTATTAAGGCGTCCTGGAGGCAGGGAAGAGGAGGGGCAACCGCACGCTCGGCGCCCTTCCTCCTCCCGAGGTTGCCCTCGGAGCCGCCGGCCCTCCGCAAGGCCGCCGCTCCGGGGGCAACCTCCCGCCGCGTCCGCACACGCTGCGGCAGATAAGTCAGTGAAAGTGCGCCTCACACTTTTGGGGTGCACTTTCACTGACTTGTGAAAGGAGCGCTATTTTAGCACTCCTTTCAGGGATGGGGAAGGAGCGCCGCAGGATCGAGGAGCTGCCAGTCTGCTTCCCCCAAACCCCCAGTTAACATAGGGCTGCACTGGAGAGTGTGTTACAGTTAGTGCAAAATGGGATAGCCAGATTGATTTCTTGTGTGTGTTTTAGAGAACATGTATTACAATCGTTTATTTCAGGGACAGGCAACCTTTTGGAGACCTGGGCCAGTCTCCCGTAGCCCAGGTCTCGGCTGGGCCAAGGGGGGGAATGGTGGTGTACGCATGCGCACGCGTGCGCACCCCACCCTGCGCACGCCGCCGCCTCCATAGCTTGCGCGGCCGCAGCTGCGGCGCATGTCGCGGTCGCCATTTTGGTAGTCCAAATCACGGCCGCGGCGCGTTTGCGCATGCGCAAGAGTACTGCGCATGCGCAAATGCGTTGCGGCCGCCATTTTGACTTCCAAAATGGCGGCTGCAGCGAGTGCGGCAGAAAACGCCCCCCAACGGCGGCGCACGGCGGCGCACGGCGGCGGCGGCGACAACCTTCCGCCTGGGCCGGTAAGTCCGGGGCCTGGGGCCTTAACCGGCCCCCGGGCCATAGGTTGCTGGTCCCTGCTTTATTTGTTTGAACTGGCTACCACTCTGTTTCTAATCTAAACCCAAGGCATTGTTTTTACCTTTCAGATGCCTAAATGACTTCTGAAGGCCACTTCTTCCTATGAGAGCCTGAAAGATCACCTACTTTGACCCTGAAATGCTCAACAGAGGTCCCATTGCATGTCTCACCATCCTTTGGTGCATACACGAAACAATTCTGTCCCTGTAGTAGCACCTCCCAGTGAAGGTCAGACTTGGTCCAACTCTACCTAGATCCAATTCATTCTGGCTTCAGGCCTGGTAGATACACCTTTGGTGACCTTGGTTGATGACCTATGTAGGGGATTGGACAGGGGGAGTGTGTCCTTGTTGGTTCTGCTGAACCTCTCAGTGGATTTCTATACCATTGACCATGGTGTCTTCTGGGCCACCTCTCTGGGATGAGACTTATAGGTACTGTTTCACAGTGACTCTAGTCCTTCCTGAAAGGACAAACCCAGCAGTTGGTCCGGGTCATTTCCTGTTCAGCATACTGTCCATTAGCCTGTGGTATACCCCAGGGCTCTATCTTATCCTTCATGCTATTTAACAGATATATGAAACCACTAGAAAAGGTTGTCCAGAAATGTGGGGTGCAGTGTCACCAATATAAGGATGACACTCAAGTCTATCTCTCCTTTTCACCTAACTGCAGGAATGCTGTCTTGGTACTAAACCAGTGTCTGTAGTCAGTACTAGACTGGATGAGGGCAAACATACTGAGGCTTTATCCAGATAAGACAGATGTGCTCCTTGTCACTTGGAAAACAAATCAGGAAATATGGATTCATTCTTTGCTGGACAGGGCTACATTCCATCATTTGTTCTCATATATTTTTATCTTGAAAGGTGATCAACAAATATTTTTAATAAATAAAGGTCATAAAATGTACGCATACTCACTGTCTGAAATTGCCAGGCTTGCATATGATCCATTATTATTTAGGATATAACATTTCATAAAACTACTAATATGAATCTTCAATTTAATTTATATAGTTTATTACCTGTCCAGTTTCTTCTTCTAGCTTTTCATAAAGCTTGATGCTATAATGATGGATTTTCTTCAGATTTATTCCAGGATGAAAATATGTTGTCAAACCTGCCTTTAAAAAGAAAATAAATAAAAAAGATGACCAAAGATGTTTTGAGATATGCTGTTTACTTTTTCTGCTCCTCTTTCAAGTCTATGTGCAGAGTGCAGATTCCATTTGTTGTAGCAAAACCAATAAAAAGAAGAATATTGTAACATTTGTTGCAAGGGCTGGATCCCTACTAGGTTATTTGCATTTATGTGCCATGACTATCTGAGGGTAGCTGACTTTTTGTGCTACAAGTCTAATAGCATTTCCTGCAATGAGCTTGGAAAGGTTTAGAGCAGGGGCCAGCAACCTACGGCCCGCGGGCCAGTTCCAGCCCAGGGCCCCGCACTTACTGGCCCAGGCGGACCCCTGCTGCTGCTGCCTGCCGCCGCTGCCACGCGTTTTGGTCGCCGCATGGCCGCGCGCACCACGACCACCATTTCGATTTCCAAAATGGCAGCCGCGACGCGTTTGCGCATGTGCAGGAGTACTGCGCATGCGCGAATGAGTCGCGGCCACCATTTTGGAAAACAAAATGGCGGCCGCGACTTGTTTGCGCATGTGCAGTACTCCTGCGCATGTGCAAACGTGTTGTGGCCACTATTTTGGAGAACAAAATAGCGGCCGCGACAAACGCGGAGGTGGTTGCGGCAGTGCGCACGGTGGTGGTGGCGGAAGCGGCGGCAGCGCACATGGGGGAGTCGCGCGCAGTGGTGGGCTTGCGCGCGCACGCCGCCATTCCCCCCGCCGGCCTGCCGGAAGGGACAACTTCGGGGGACCGGCCCCCGGCAAAAAAAGGTTGCCTACTACTGGTTTAGAGCTTTGTAAAGGTTGGATGACAGCTCCCAGAATCTCCCAGCCAGCTGAAGGTTTGTGAGAGCTCTGGCCCCTAAAAGATAACTTTTCCAAGTTTTGCTCCTCTGAGGGAAACTAGGGGCCTTTACAGACTCCCAGAAATAATGCAACTCGAGTCCACTTTAACTGCCCTGGCTCTGTACTAGGGAATCATGGGAATTGTATTTTTTTTCTGAAACATTGAACCTTCTCTGTCGGAGAGCACTGGTGCCACAATAAACTACAGTTTCCATGATTCACTAGCACTGAGGCAGGACTGTTAAAGTGGGCTCAATCTGCATTATTTCTGGCAGTCTGTATAGGCCTCAGCCAGGACTTCAGGAGTTCAGGTGTGGAACTCAGACCAGTTAGGCATGGGACTCAGCCATATGAAGAAAGTAAGGAAAAAAAGTTTATCCTTGGCCTCAAGGCACAGTCAGAGAGCCTTGAGAGTATTAAAAACAAACCAGGCAGACAAACAGAGAGACACGTATTTCTCTTTCTGCCTCCACATGACATTAAAGAACTTTCCTTCTCTTCCAGTTGTAAAAGCATGGGAGAGGCCAATAAAAGGTCATAAAAGTGTCCCTTTTGCCAAGCTGGAAAAATCTGTTTGGCAAAAAGGAACATTTTTACCACCCACTCCCATGCTTTGATGACTGGAAGAGAATGAAAGTGCTTCAACATCATGCAGAGACAGAAAAAGAAACACTCCTCTCTCCGTTTGCCTGCCAGATTTGTTTTAATGCTATAAGGCTCAGAGTTCTGGTTCTCTCCTATGGCAGGATCATAGGCACTATGGACTGAAAAGATTCTCCACTCGAGGTACAATCTGGTACATGTATTACAAGTTTCCCATCACTGGTATATACTAAAACATGCGTGCACTAACTACATGAAAACTAAATGCTAAGAAAAGTATGAAATGCCCAAGAAACCAATAGCTCCTGAACACAGCTGTTAGATTAAAGTTGGGAGGCGCAACTTCGATCTACTGGAGGAGGGTAGCAATATTGCCCTCTAATAATATTTCTGCCCCCCAGTGAAATTTTCCTTCAATTCTCACATTTCTAATATGGTAGAAAGAGAGACATTTAAAATTGTTCATACTTAGATATCTAACATTTGCTGTGTACAACCCCTTGGTAATTTTACTTGCCTCTTGAATGCCTAAACTCTATTTCTAAATTATCAACTGAAATTTTAAGTTACTGCTTTGCTAGAAATTTGAGGAATGAAAGAAATATTCCTTTGTGGGGGCAGAATTTTTATTGGGGGAGGATGCCCTCATCCCCCCTTTACACCCCTGAGGAGGGCTATCTCACATTGTACAGTACACTGTAATCAAAATGTATGGGAGAGACTCACTATATTTTATGAAGCCTATCAAGTACTGCTGTGATTGTTTACAGCACAGGTGGGGAAAGTGTGTCCTTCCTCAGCATGCACCCTCCTAGGACAAGAAGCAGAGTAATATCCCACCTCATCTTTAAGATTTATTTATTTATTTTTTTAAAAAACCCACAACACCCTGATTTTCAAATCCAGAAATGGACTTCCAGACAATTCAGAGTTGGGGTGGTGTTTTGATTTTTTATTTTATTTTATTTGCATCTTTTAATAATTTTATTTATCATTATTTACACTTCTAAAAAAAGTTTTCACACATAAGCTAAGTACATCCACAATTTCCTAAACTACATTACTAAAATTCCATAAAGTTGCTTTGACAACAAATACCATTGTCCTTAGCTTAAGTTATACATCTTTTTCTTTTCTATCATTATTAAACCTCAGCTCTCTTTCACCAGCTCATTATTTGTATCTTATAATTTCCATATATATTTCCATACATCCTATCTTTTAATCGTCTTGTCCTTCCTCAATAAGATTCTTTAACATTTTCATTAGTTTAGTTGCTCTACTTCGACCATCTTTTCTTACTATATTCTTCCACAGGAGACCATTCTTTATCTACCTTTTCTAGATCCACCTGGTTCAACAGGACAGTTAGTCTATCCATTTCTTTCATTTCAGTTAGCTTCAATAACCAATCATCCACAGTTGGTAACTCTTGTTTTTTCCACTTCTGTGCTATTAACAATCTTGCAGCTGAGACCATATATAAAAGAATTCTCCAATATTTTCTCTGTAACATCTGGTCTGTCTGATTTAACATATTTAATAGATATATTTCTGGTTTCAATTCATACTTTTAATTTTTATTATTTTTATATTTTATTTTATTTTATTTTATTTGCATTTTTGGTAGTCTGTGCTGCCTTGGGGGCTCCAGGAGCAGAATATTGCCCCCTAGACAATTGTGGTAGCATTTTACAGAAATACAGGAATATACATGATTGCAAATGTATGCCACTTCAGAAGTTATAGTACATATTAGTTACATTTAACATGCTTTACTAGAACAGTCTTCACTGACACATGAGCTGATATCTAGCATTACCCTGTGACTGCAAGCTAGTGAAAACTCTTCTTGGTCACTACATGTCACTATAGTTTGTGTAACATAGATCTATCTAGTGAGTCTCACCTAATGTTCCAGGGCAGAACATCTTGCCTAACTACTGGAACAAAAATAGGTTGCTTTTCTGTGAATGCTATGGTCAGTATAATTAGAGGCTCTTATGAAACAGAGGCTCTCTCTACATCAGCATGAGAATGTTTCAGCTTAAAATGAGACTTTGACAACCATAAAGGTAGAATTAAGGTAACATCTTGACGTTGGGGCCTTCTCTCATTTGCAAACATCCTAGAAGGATGTGGTCCTAATTTTTTAATGTTGTTGATGTTTCTGTCTCTCAGTGTGCCCAGTGCCCTACAATTCCTAGGCAACATGCTAATTACTGAAAATCTGCTTCTGCTTCCCTGCTTTTCATGGTAACATTTCAATGGTTCAGTCTTTGCAATTGCTGAGCTTGCATTTTGTTGCCACAGCAGCAGCTCCAGTGGACAAGCAGTTCTGTCACTCTCTAACATTAAGCATCAGTAATTAATAAGCTTCAGCTATATGTCATTTTCCATGGCATTAAACAGAAATAATTCAAATGACTTCCTAAAGTCTAGTCCTAGCTATAAAATGTTTATTGAGTTATTATGATCTGTAGACAGCAAAACAAATCTGATGCCTTATTTTCAAGTTCAAAGCATGAGGAATCCCCCTTACTGCATGCCAAGTAGATCCAGCAGTGAGTTCAGATTTTTCCAAAAGAAGTACATCCTTCATGCCACCCTTGGCCAGGTGATAAGCAAGACTCACTCCAACACAACCTCCTCCAATAATTAATGTTTCTGCTCTATCTTTCCATCTTGCTTCTAAAGAAAATGGCTTTTCTTCCCTAGGAAAAATAAAATAGGACATTTTATTCTTCATCTTATTAGGGACTAGCAATAAAATTGTGTTGTACATATTTCACATCAATAGTTGAACAAGTAAGACGTCAGTGTTAATATTTTACTTTTAGACCATTAACACAATGTTCTTATATGAAAGTCACAAGCCAGAGGCACTAACCAGCTGGTCACCTAAGAGTTTCAGGACAAACTTGATCACATCCCATCAAGATCTTGAACACAAAATTAATTTTCCACCCAGGCTTCCAAATTATATTAAATTAATTAGACAAATTTATCCCCAAACACACGTTTCTTATTAGAACCTCCCAACCTAAGCACCCAGGTTAATCCCCCTTCAGATATTTTCCCTGATCTAATTCATTTCTCACCCAAATGAATTCTACTTTTCTGGATTTATTATTTCTAAATGTACCATTTTTCTTTCAGTATCCATAAAATTCATTTTGTCCTTTTGATTATTTTTTTCTCCTCCAAATTCACCCCCCACAACATTTTCTCTTTCAAAAATTCTTTTTTTCTTCTTCTTATTTTCATCCTCCTCCCAATTAATTTTCACTGGTTTCCCCACCACTATCCATCAGTTAGCATCACTAAACAGCGGGGGGACAGGGACGGACGGACAGGCGACAGAATCATTATTAATCCTGGCTCTTCCTTACGGGATAACAAACACACTAAAATGCAAAAATAATAAGCAGCTGTTGAAACAGCAACAGCTCCCTTTCACACACCCCTCCAACCAGGTTGCCTCTGTGACACATCCCAACTTAACTTACTAATGCTGTTCAATAGCACAAGCCTCTCTGTGCAGCACTCAGATATTATTTATACAGAGAGATAGACAAGAAGTCAATCCGTTGAATTAATTTTAGGCACAAACACAGTAGCACAAGCACCACCAGCCACCCCACACAGCAGCAGCAACATGGCATAGCAAGCACTGATTGTGTGAGAATGTTGGACTTAAACTGATTAAATTTGGATTTAAATCTATCATCTATCTATCTATCTATCTATCTATGCAGTACAGAATATATGTGTGTGTAACAGTTTTTGCTCTTAAAATGACTGGCTCAATTTGGGAAGAGGCTTCCCCAGGTTAACAGTGTGAAAGAAGCCACAACTGGCCTAAAGTAGGAGATATTTGCTTCAGTTTATTAGAAGCACATTTATTAGAACATTCTGTATAATTTGCCACTATTTGCTGATCGTTACGAGCCAGTGTGGCGTATAGTTTGAATTTGGACGACTCTGGAGACCAGGGTTCGATTCCCAGCTTGGCCATGAAACTCACTGGGTGACCTTGGGCAAGTCACAGCCTCAGGGGCAAACATCGTCTGAATAAACCTTGCCAAGAAAGCTTCATGATAAGAGTCGTCTAAGGGTTACCATAGGTCAGAAATGACTTGAAGGCACACAAGAAGTTCATGGTTACACGTATAATGAATTACAGGTTTCCTATTCACTTTTAAAATTATTTCTAGCACTAGTAGGTTTTCTCTTTGCACACCATATATGCAGCTTAGGAACTCCCATACTCAGGCAGTCTATACTAAATGATGCCTGATTTAATGCTGTTTTACATACTCTACAGTGTCTACATATTTCAGTGTACAATATTAATACACCAACTGGGAGCCATCTGGAACGGTCTTGCTTTTCACTTTGTGTTGAACTTCAAACCATAGGAGGGGAAGGGGGAATGATACTTCAGTGACACCAACCAAGGACTATGCAAGGATTTGCTGTATAGAAGAGGCAGGTGTTAACCCTTTTATTTTATTTATTTCATTTGTATGCTGCCTTTCTCCCAGAAGGGACTCAATACAGGGATGTTTGATCCATAAGCATATATATGCGCTCCCTAACAGTATTTCCTCTGTTAAATGTTACATAGGTTACTCATAAGAATGCGTTCCTATAAGATGCCCAAATGCATGCAACAGCAATGGAATGAAATGTCTATGGGCCTTTACAGACTGCCAGAAATAATGCAGCTTGAGGCCACTTTAACTGCCCTGGCTCAGTGCTAGGGAATCATGGGAATTGTATTTCTTTCTGGGACATTGAGCCTTCTCTGTCAGAGAGCTCTGGTGCCACAATAAACTACAATTCCCATGATTCCCCAGCACTGAGTCAGGGCAGTTAAATTGACCTCAAGCTGCCTTATTTCTGGCAGTCTGTAACGGCCCTATGTTACCTTTTGAGAACAGGCTCTGTTGTACCCATGCCCCTTGCTTTAGTGTTGCTCACTAGTTCAGTCTTATATAGCAGGCATCACCCTGTGGCTTTCATAAGCGATGAGCAAAGAAGGGATGCACAGCAGCAACGTGACATAGCAAGCATTGATTATGTGGGAATGTTGGATTTAGGCCAATTTAAATGGTTACCTAGGGGCAAAGTTCATTGAAGGGAAAACAGAGTATTGTGTCCCCTGCCCTCCACCCAATCTCTCTTCCTGTTCCACTCTGATCTGGTGCTAACCAAAATGGTGGTCAGTGGATTGGTGCCAGTCCCTGACCCATCTGGTGTTGGTCTCTGGAGAGCTTCCAGGAAAGAAAGAAATGATTGTAACTAATGGGCATAAATATGACACCTGTCGAAGCTAGGTGTTGGGAGAGTTGCCAGTCCCCACATCTAATAGTTTAAGAAGTCCTACTCCAATCTACCTCACACAGTTGCTGTGAGAATTAAAGAAGGAAAACTATATACACTATGCAAAGGGATCTTGCAGCACTTTTGAGACTAACTGAAAGACAGCAGTAGGTAGCATGAGCTTTGGTAGACGTGAGCCTACTTCCTCAGATGTGTAGGCTCAAGTCTAGGAAAGCTCATGCTGCCAACTTCTGTCTTTCAGTTAGTCTCAAAGGTGCTGCAAGATCCATTTGCATACTGATTTTCCAGACTAATATGGCTATATGTCTTTGAATTCTGTATACACCATGATACCCTGGACTCTCTGGAGGAAGAGTGAGAGTAAAAAAAAAAAGCAAATCCAAATTAATTAATATTGCTTTCATTTTGGTGTAGATTGTATTATAAAATAATTTTAAACGTACTCAGATACAACTGAATTCAATCTAAGCTTGTATCATGTATCAAGATACAATTGAATTCAATCTAAGCTTGTATCAAGCTTGTACCTTCGTATCCGCTGGGGTTTTGGTTCAAGAACCCTCCCCCTGTGGATACCAAAATCCATGGATGCTGAAGTCCCATTAAATACAATGGCATAGGAAAATGGTGTCCTTTATATAAAATGGCCAAATCAGGGTTTGCCTTTTGGAATATATATATATATATATATATATTAGTATTTTCAAGCCAGGGATCGTTGAATCTGTGGATATAGAGGGCAGACTGTATTCACATCATTCTCAAGCCAATTTGATGAAACAAAATGGGAATTTGAAGTCAGGTCCCTGGGACATCCCATATTTCCTGTGTTTGTGTGTACTTTCAAGTCACCCATCAGCTTATGATGACCTCATGGATGTCACAGGCTTTTTCTTGGTGGTTTTGCCAGTTCCTTCCTCTGAAATACATCTTACAGCACCTGGTATTCCTTGCCAGTCTCCCATCCAAGGACTAACCAGGGCAGCCCCTACTTAGCTTCCAAGATCAGAGGGGATCTGATGCCTTTGGGGTATTTAGGTCCTGCCAACATTTCATTCTTGCATCCCTTCAAGTCGTTTCCCATTTATGGCAACCCTAACTTATCCTGTGGTCTTCTTGGCAAGATTGGTTCAGAGGAGTTTGCCATTGCCTTCCCCTGAGGCTGAGAGCGTGTGACTTGCCTAACATCACCCAGTGGGTTTTATGGCCAAGCTGGCAATCCCAAACTACCACTTTTGGGGGGGGGGAAGCAGTGCGCTTGTGGATTTGGCCTGGGATTGAGTTCCACTCTTTTGGCCAGAGTTAGCCAAACTCTGCCTCCATAGTAGAGAAAATAATCCATAGCCATGGCTCAGGGCTGTGGAATTCTGGGCAATGGTAGTCGGTTGTGGCACCACCAGAAGTTTTGCGCTGGGAATTCCTGGGAACTGGGTGAGTCACACTCTCTCAGCCAAAGCCATGGCAAACTCATGCCAAGAAAAGCCCAGCTCTGGTGCAGCAACCAAGGAATCCCACAGCCTTGAGCCACGGCAGTTTGGGATAGAGGTGCCAAAGCGGATTCTTTCTCCAGCGCGGACGCGCAGCCTAAAAGTCTCTGGCCCCAAGGCCTGGGTCCCCTTTTGCGAAGGTGGGAGGAAGCGGGGAGTGTCTGAGCAGGGGCTCCAGGGACGAGGGAGGCAGACTGGACTCACCCCCCGCGGGTGCTCTGGCCGGAGGAGGCCAAGGGCCGAGTGGACGGAGAGAAGGAGGGGAGCAGCCTCCGCAGGGCTCCCCGGGGGAGCATGGCTTCTCCCTCGCAGGCGACGCTGCCCTCTCCGCTGCCCCGATCTACCCAGGCGAGACAAAGCCAGGAGGCGTCTCCCTCTCCCACTGGGGCCACTGCTGACCCTCCCTCCCTCCCTCCCTCCCTCCGGCCAATCCCTTCGGCCCAGGCAGCCAGCCAGCCGGACAGCCCTGCCCTGCCCCTCGCAGGCCAAAGGCAAGAGCCCCCGCCATGGAGGAGTAACCAGGGGTAGGCAACCTTTCCCCTTTAAGGGCCGAGGGACTTCAGCTCCCAGAATCCCAGGAGCTATTGGCCAGCATGGGACTATTGGCCAACATGGCTGAGGCTTCTGGGAGCTGAAGTCCCTCGGCCCTTAAAGGGGAAAGGTTGCCTACCCCTGAGTTACGCCCTTACTGGACTACAACTTCCAAGGGAGTGGAGGGCTTTAAGCGCAGGACTACCAGGGCTCCATTTCGAGGCGTATTAAAACGAAGGGCAGGCCTTGCCCATAGGGAAACCCCCCTACTTGCTTATAGGGAAACATAGGAGAATGCTTTCCCCATAGAAGGACATCATAGGGGAATACTTGCCCATAGGGGAATATAGGAGAATACGCGTCCATAAGGATAAATAGGGGAATACTTGCCCATAGAGGAACATAGGGGAATACTTGCCCATAAGGATACATAGGAGAATACTGGCCCATAGGAAAGCATTGGAGAATATTTGCCCATAAGGGAATCTAGGAGAATACTTGTCCATAGAAGAACATAGGGGGATATTTGTCCATAGGGGAATATAGGGGAATACTTGTCCATAGAGGACCATAGGAGAATATTTGCCCATAGGGGAATACTTGCCCATTGAGGAATACCTGTCCATAAGGATACACAGGGGGATACTTGCCCATAGGGGAATATAAGAGAATACTTGTCCATAAGGATACATAGGGGAACACTTGCCCATAGAAAAACATAGGAGAATACTTGCCCATAGGGAAACATAGAGGAATATTTGCACAGGGAAACATCTGCACAGTATGGGCAAGTACTGTCATTTGTTTTAGTACGTCCTGAGAATAATTGCCCATAGGATTTTATTACAGAGCATATTGTAAGGAAAGCAGGCTTGGACATGAAAGAGGGAGGCGTGAAAATAGGAGGAAGAAATATCAACAATCTGAGATATGCTTACGATACCATAATACTAGCAAGAACCTCACAGAACAACTACTAAGGAAGCTCAAAGAGGAACGTGCCAAGGCAGGCTTAATGCTGAACATAAAGAAAACAAAAATAATGAATGACCACAGAGAACTTACACACATTCAACCAAAACAATGAGGAAATAGAAATAGTAAAAGAGTTCTCATATCTGGGATCAAACATTGATCAGAATGGAGACTGCAGCCAGGAAATGAGGAGAAGATTAAGAATAGGGAGGGCGGCTATGAAAGAACTAGAAAAGATCCTAAAATGCAAAGACATACAACTCAGCACAAAAGTCAGAATCATACAAGCCATCATACTTTCTATTACCATAAATGGATGTGAGAGCTGGACAGTCAAGAAAGAAGATGGGAGGAAAATCAATGCATTTGAGAGATTGTGGTGCTGGAGAAGAGTGCTGAGGATCCCAAGGACAGCCAAAAGGACAAACAAATGGGTCCTAGAGCAGATCAAGTCAGAGATATCCCTAGAAGCCAAGATGACAAGACTTAGGGCCTGTGCAGATGGGTGGCTCTGGGCCTCCCCTGCTAGCTGCAGATTGAGGCGGCGGCAACCGCGTGCTGCGGCCTCGATCCTCCTTTTTGCTGCCCCTGAAAGGGTGACAAAAGGGCGCCCTAAGAGCCAGTGCGCAGCTCTTTAGCGCCCCTTCTGTCAAAGCACGTAAAAATGCTGCACCGGAAGGACGTCCTGACGCCGCATGCCCTGTGCGGCATCAGGATGTCATCGGACTGGGATTGGGGTGGCCAGTGTGCAGCTGCCCCTTCCCATCTCTGCCTCCAGGCCGTCCCTTTGGGCCGGTCTGCAGAGGCCCTTAGACTGTCGTACTTTGGACACATCATGAGAAGGCATGAATCGTTGGAAAAGGCAATAATGTTAGGAAAGGTGGAGGGAAGCAGAAAGAGAGGAAGGCCACATGCCAGATGGATTGACTTTATTAAAGAGACCATGAATAAGAGTTTTCAGGAGCTGGGCAGAGCAGAAGAGGACCGGGAAGCCTGGAGATGTCTCATCCATAGGGTCACCATGGGTCGAGACCAAAGCAAAGGCAGTTAACAACAACAACAAAGGGTTTTCTTGTTAAGGGGGAAATGCAGCTCCCCATGGAAAAGTCCTACATGCCCATAGAGAAATGGTACTTGTCCATGCTTGCCTATGGGCAAGTATCCGCCACTGTTTCTCTATGGGCAAGTTTTCTCCTATGTATCTCTATGGGCAAGTATGGTTTCCCTATGGCCAAGTACTGTCATTTGTTTTAGTACGTCCTGTTCATTTCCTGGCTCATCCATAAAGCCCACTGGTAACCTTAGGAGAGTCACACACTCTCAGCCTCAGGGGATGGCAATGGCAAACTTCCTCTGAACAATTCTTGCCAGGAAAACCCCATGAGAGATTCACTTTAGGGTGACCACAAGTTGGAAATGGCTTGAAGGCACACAATTTGCACACACAGTCCAAACAAACAAAAAAAAAAAAAGTAACTTTTTCAAGCTTTAGGAGACTTGAGTCCAAAACACACTGCAAAAAAATCCAGTCTGAGACTGCTCTAACTGCCCTGGCTCAGTGCTAGGGAATTCTGGGAATTGTAGTTTACTATGGCACCAGAGCTCTCTGACAGAGAAAGCTACATGTCTCACAAACACTATAGTTCCCAGAATTGCCTAGTACTGAGCCAGGACAGTTAAAGTGGTCTCAAACTGGATCATTTCTGCAGTGTGTTTTGGACCTCTGAATCGTTTGTTGTGTGCCTTTGAATAGTTTCTGACTTATGGCCACCCTAAGGTGCCATAAATCATAAGCCAGTGGAGTAGAACTCTGGAGGCCAGAGTTCAAATCCCTGATCGGTATGGAAATCCACTGGGTGACCTTGGGCAGTCACACTCTCTCAGCCTCAGGGGAAGGCAAAGGCAAACCCCCTCTGAACAAATTCTGTGAAGAAAACTCCCATGGTAGGTTAGCCTTAGGGTCGCCATTAGTTGGGGAGAAACCACTTGGAGGCCCATAACAACAACAGCAAAGTCCCCCAAAAAGAGAGCAAGTTTTCCAAGGTCTATAGAACTATATGTTCATTTCCCCCCCCCCCACCTCTCTTTTCCCCACATTCCTGGTTCTGAAAGAAGGAAGGAAGGAAGGAAGGAAGGAAGGAAGGAAAAAAAGAAAGGGAGACCTTGAAGTGATTTTCTGAGTTGCCTCGGTGACCCATTTTATTACAGTTAAACTACGCTCCTGTGGATTCCAGTAACAACAAAAATCCACCAAACAGTGATACCTTTATTGACCAACCAAAATGCACAATATACATGTTGCAAGCTTTGGAAGCTTCACTGCCTTCTTCATCAGACAAGAGGTTACAAACCAAATAGGGAAAAAAAAACAACAATTGGAGATGTTAGTCCTAGGCCTGCATTTTGCTGTTTCTTTTCTATAGTTAAGATGGTATGGACATGCTCCTGTGGAGACCATGAAGATAGGTGCCAGGATTAGAAGAAATAGGCCCAAAAGTGTGAATTTTGGTGGTGTCAGCTTGGTGTAATGGTTTCAGCGTTGGACTGGGACTCTGGAGACCAGGGTTCGAATCCTGGCTCAGCCATGAAACCCTCTGGGTGACCTTGGGCAAGTCACACTCTCTCAGCCTCAGGGGAAGGCAATGTCAAACCACCTCTGAACATATCTTGCCCTTCAAAACCCATGATAGGTTTGCCTTAGGTTAGCCATAAATTGGAAACTGCTTGAAGCGAAGGCACACAACAACAGCAAAAGGGTGAATTTAGGGATGACATGATATTGTACTGCCATGACTCAATGCTATGGAATTCTGGGAATGGTAGCTGGTTGTGGCACCATTCCCAGAATTCCATAGCATTGAGACATGGCAGCTCAACTGGTGTCAAACTGGATTATTTCTGCAGTGTGGATGCAGCCAGAGACATATTTTTGGGGGGGTGTTACTCAAGTTACAGAAAACACTGGACTCATGTCACCTGTTGCAGCAAGAACAATTGAAAGACCTGAGGCACCTCAAAGCTTAAATAACTTTATTTTGCTTAATATTTGCTTAATATTAATAACTTAAATAACTTTATTTTGCTTTCTGTGGCATGGGATGGCGATGTAAAGAGTGTTTTGTGAACTTCTTGTTCCACACTAGAAAACAGAGAACTCTTGTATCCGGCCATCTGAATGCTTTCTTTGAAAAGATAGGATCTTTTTGAGGGAATTATGTAGACAGAGAGAAAGAGAAAGCAGAAAAATAGGTTCTTTCCACTTTTTAAGACCTACTAGAAAAGAGGACAGTAAGATGGAGAGCAATAGAAAAAGAGGAAGACCCCCATTACAGGTGGATAGGCTCAGGGTGCATCACTGTAGAAATAACATTAATGATCCAAAACACACTGCAGAAATAATCCAGTTTGAGACCGCTTTAACTGCCCTGGCTCAATGCTAGGGAATTCTGGGAAGTGTAGTTTAGTGAGACATTTATCATTCTCTGTCAGAGAGAGCTCTGGTGCCACAATAAATTGCAATCCCCAGTATTCCCTAGCACTGAGCCAGGGCAGTTAAAGCGGTCTCAAAGTGGATTATTTCTGCACCGTGTTTTAACAACAACCCATTAAACCCGCTCCCTGGGACCCTTAGTGACTCCTTAACCCCTCTCGTTTATTTATTTATTTGTTTCTTTATTTAAAATTCTGGTTTTAACGGTGGGTGTGACTGGAAGAGACAGAGAGCGAGGAAGGAAGGCACTCGAAGCTTTGCCTCACAGCCCTGATATTCAAGAGGCCGTTATTTTAGCTCGCGCTCAGGGACCGCTGACGGGACAGCCATTCCTCCAATCAGAGTCCAGCTCAGGATGCCCCGCCCCCTTGGTGGGCTATATATAGAAGGAGCAGGAAACGCTTGCCCTCTTCTTGTGCCTCTTTTCCGTGGGTTGCTGTCAGTGTCTATTTTGGACTCCTGTCAGTCTCTGCGCGGGAGATCATGGCACCGATTGGAGGGACCGTGAAAGCCAAAAAGGTAACGGGGCCGGCCATTTGGGATTCTGGCTGCATCCTCATTGAGAAATAATCCGGTTTGGAACCATTTTAACTCCGCTCCGCTGTGGTGCCACAACAAACTACCCTTCCCAGAATTCCATAACATTGAGCCATGGCAATTAAAGTGGTTCCAAACCGGATTATTTCTCAAGTGAGGATGCAACTTCTATTTTTCTGAGCTTGCAGACTCCCAGGTCTGCTATTCACTTGTTTATTTTTATTTTTAACCATGTACTTTTTATTAGTTTTCACAATAACATTTCAAACAAAAAGCCTTTTACAAATATCTATGACATTATTGTTTTGTTATCACAATAGTACTTGCTACAAATACTATTCACTATAATACTTTTGTCTCTGTTCCATCCTGAGGCTTCTTTAGCGTATAAATTGTTAACATCCATTTATTATACAGTATCCTAACATACCTTATTCCTCTTATCTTATTGTATTGTATCTTATGTACATGTTCTCTTAATTGTCACCTTTACCATTTTTCCATAGAGTACAAAACTCTTATTTATCTTTTATTTCTTACTTCTTAGACCCATGGCATGGTTGTTAAATCCTCAGCATTACCTCAAAATATTACTAACTCATAAATTTACCTTACTTGCTTATTTTTAAACAAAGGGAGGAACTGCTTAGGCCAAGGGAGATTGTGGGAAGCTAAACAACCCAGGGAAGGTGGTCTGAGGGAGAAATTTGGCAGGAGGAATTAGTTAAGAGAGAAAAATGGACACTCACATTTGTCTCTAATCAATCTTTCCATGGTGCCAGACGTGTAGAGCAAATGGAGATGGAGCACAAGCCTTATTTATTTTATTATGTATTGTCTTTGCTTATAGCCTGCCTTTCTCCCCACTATGGGGACTCAAGGCGGTAAATAGCAAGTTTGAAGCAGTGCAGTTTAAAAATAATTCAGCAGCGTTAAAGTGCATAAATAAATATAGTATATATATATATATATAGAAACAGCTAAGCAAATTTAAAAGTTGAAACAGTTGTTTATTAATATTTAAAATGTATTTTAAAAGTCCGTGCAAACTTTATGTAGCTCATTCAGACATGTTACTTTTTTTTATATAGTTCCAGAACTTTTAGTTTTGTAATCTGTGAAACAGATGATTATAATGAGATAGGTGTGTTGCTGTGTTTAATGGGATGAAGATATGCCAGTATTAGGTGGAATCTGGACAGTACTAGCTCTTGTATTATGGAACTGGGGGCTGGAAAGTAGTAGGGTATTGGAGGATGTGTGGATGTGAGAGATGGACAGTTAAAAAAGAAGAGAGGAGGAAAATCAACGCATTTTGAGATGTGGTGCTGGAGAAGAGTGCTGAGGATCCCATGGACAGCCAAAAGGACAAACAAATGGGTCCTAGAGCAGATTTGGACATCTGAATGCTTTTATATCAGTGTGTATATTGAATTGGGAGTGGAGGAGAATCCTACGAATTGCATCAACAAAAGCCAGAGATATCCCTAGAAGCCAAGTTGACAAGACTTAGACTGTCGTACTTTGGACACATCATGAGAAGGCATGAATCGCTGGAAAAGACAATGTTAGGAAAGATGGAGGAAGTAGAAAGAAAGGAAGGCCACATGCTAGATGGATGGGCTTTATTAAAGAGACCACAAATATGAGTTTGCAGGAGCTGGGCACAGCAGTAGAGGACAGCGGGGTCTGGAGATGTCTCATCCATAGGGTCGCCGTGGGTCAAGACCAAAGTGAAGGCAGTTAACAAATGTGTACACAGTGCCACCTACCTTGTGTCACCAAAGTTAGCCTGCTGACCTCAGGCACATTGTCCTATTGCCTGTGTTGAAAAAAAAAAGATTCACCTACAGTCTGATCAGTGTGTTTATTGAATTGGGAGTGGAGGGGGATCGTATGACTTGCCTCAACAAATCTTGGGCTCATACTACTGCTGGAAAGCTTTGACTTTATTTAGCTAAAATGCTAAGCCACCCACCCACCCCCACCACCCAGTATAACAATGGGAGGATGAGCTTTTGATAGCAATACTGTGCCTCAACTATCAGGATTTTTTTTTTTAAAGGTAACCTTGCTATAAATACATTTTCAGAATATATGAGCAGGCACAATATTTATTGCTTATCTTATTCATTCAATTTATATTTATAATATGTCAAGCATATTATATTTTTATATGGGCAGTGTCAGCAGCCGTCCATATCTAGTTTTGAAGGTGTTTAAAGGTGAATCACAACTTCTGGGGCCTTCCAAGGGAGGCAGTTAGTTTTCTCTTTCCTTTCCATTCCTTTTCTTTTTTTCTTTTTTGCCTTTTATGCCTTGTCTCCAAATCCACACAGCACCTCCAATCTTTCAGTTAGTCAGGGTCAGAGATAGAAGAGAATTAGTCAGGTTAGAGTTAGTTAGTAAAACACTGCTCCCTCCACATTTGCTGGGGTTAGGGACACAGGACCCCTGTGAATGTGGAATTACCTGAGAGAACACCTCTCTAGGAATCTCTAGGTCCTCCAGTGCAACTCTATGATCAATCTGTCAGACATTGACCATAGAATTGCATTGGAGGAGCAACAAATGCCTAATGGAGGGTTCTCTCTAGGAATCTCTAGGTTCTTCAGTGTGACTTTTGGTTAAAGTTGACCATAGAGTTTCGCTGGAGGGTCTAGATCAGTGGTAGGCAACCTTTCCCCTTTAAGGGCTGAGGGACTTCAGCTCCCAGAAGCCTCAGCCATGTTGGTCAATAGCTCCTGGGATTCTGGGAGCTGAAGTCCCATGGCCCTTAAAGGGGAAAGGTTGCCTACCCCTGGTCTATATAGTCCTAGAGAGAACATATTAATAAAATCTGTGAATAATCAAATCCGCAAAAAGCCGCAAATGTGGAGGGATGAGTGTATATACATGTGAGAGATGTGTGTTAGAGTTAACATCAGTCAGGATTTATATGTACTAAATCAGTAGTCTGAGATGTTATGTTCAGTTTGGGTTTAATAAAGCATTAGAATTGTATTGTACTCTTGAGCCTCTGAGAACACTACATATTGAAAAGCTTGAGTTCAGACATGGTGTCTGTGGTGGCAGCAGTTGTAATAAACAGCGTGTTTGTCCAGTGGGGAGATAAGGTGAAACATGAACCATGAGGATATCTAGGAAGTTTGCACAATTGGTGGCCACAGTGGTGGGACAAGTGGAAGTCCTCACATTTTTGTGGCAAAGGTGGCATAGATAAGCAGAAGACCCTCATAGCTGATAGTAGTGGAGGGATTAGTGGAAATTACCGGGGAAGGGGGAGAGATTTGCTCACTGTTGGCCCTGAAAGTTGAGCCTCAGTAAATTCTCCAGTAAATTCTTTTTTAAAGAAGTGCTCTAAAAGTTTTTATGTAAACTATGGCCTCATTCCTACTTACAAATAAATCAATTTGCGATCTGAATCGATGGAGTGGTTCGACTGTGGTTCACACTACATTTGCCCCAATCACATTTTCTTGTTGTAAAATAACCCACTTGTCATTCACATTGACCAATGAAGCAATTCAAAATGGACCCTTTTCAATTTAAATTGATTCCTATTTGCATCCTATTCACACTTGAGCTGAATCGATTTATTGCAAAAGATGTGGGGAAAAGAGTGTCAAAAAGATGCTAGTTAAATGGGTCTGGTGCAGGGGCCCCCTTACCCAAACTGCTTCATCAATTTAGCTGAAGTGTGAATATGTATCATGTAAACCACTTCAAAATGGTTAGCAAACTGGGTTAAAATGTAGTGGGAATGAGGCCTATAAAGAAAGTCTGCCCTCCCCACATGCACTGCCATTGGCAGCAAGGAGAAGGAATAGCCAAGGAAGCCAGTATGGACCACAGGTATAGAATCTTACAGTATTTTGGGATGTTTTTGTTGTTCCAATATATCCTGGATCCCCCCACCCCCCAAAAAAACACCCTTTAGATGAGAATAGAGTTTTGCTGCTGGGAATTGCCACTGAATGGTCTGGGACATCCCAGCCAACAGCAACATTTACTTGTCTGGAGGACCTGTTATATATTGGTAAACTAATCTATGCCCTCCAAAGATTACAATTTGAGTAGCAACATTGTAAATATTAGGATATACAGAGTTAGCTGTGTTATGGTAATAATTGTCAGGATTCATATGACAGACATCACATAGACTGGTGTAGTTTTAAGGAATTTGTCTTTATAATAAAGACAGTAACATAACATTAGTCTTATTCAATTAATCTTGCTAATCCCAAGACTCCCAACTAAGTAGTCCCATAGATTTAATGCAATTTACAGAAGTATGTATTTACCAAGTTCTCATTGAATCAGTGGATCTGCTGTAGTTGGGATTCACAAATCATATTTAGGCTTTTGTTTGGATTTTGCTTTAGATTGCAGTTAATACTATAATCTCTTATGCAAATGTTTATGCATGTTGTTGGTTTTGTCTTACTGTTATTGTTCTAGGGTATTCTGGAACGTTTAGATGCAGGAGAAATTGTGATTGGTGATGGAGGATTTGTCTTTGCTCTTGAAAAGAGAGGTTATGTAAAAGCTGGACCATGGACTCCAGAAGCTACAGTAGAACACCCAGAAGCAGGTTGGTCTAATCTGTAATATGTGTGTTATCAATTACATAAAATTATCCAATTGGAGAATGAACATCCTGACCCCAATTCAGCTAAAGTTAGTCATGATTAAGGCTATAATCCTGTAGTCCTTGCCCTGACAATTCAATTCAGTCTAGTGGGGTTTATTTTTGAATATACATACATAAGATTGTATTTTTGGAGTAAGTTCCTGAACAGAGTTACTAGTTTCATTGAATACAATGGTATTTATTTCATATTGAATCTACATATAACACAATCCTATTATGTCTTGTCACTTGTCTCAAGTTCATTTATTTCAGCGGACCACACTTAACTTTAGCTCAGTTGTTAGCACAGTGGCTTCAATACAGTAGCTAGTCCAAACTAAAGTAGATCCACTGAATCAATGGGTATGTTTTGTAAGTTTCATTGATTCAATGGGTCTGCACCCAAGTGAATCTGTTTATACAGAAATATTACTTTACCCTTAAATTTCTGTGATTTTATTTTATTTTGTTTTCAATTTCAGGAATACCTTTATATAAGACCTTAAAACATATTGTATTTTGTCCCATATCTGAAGGAATCTGTAGCCATAGAGATATAGCTTTTTCAAAGAGAAGGAAGCAAAGGATGTAACAGTAACAAAACATTCATACTAGCTTAGGTACTCTCTATTTATTATTCTGTCAAATGCTAGGTGTGATTTGATCTTCTTCAAAGTTAGGAGTCCAATTCATTTGAAAAGATAATAAACACATATTTTACAAAGGGCTTGCAGAAATATCACGCAAACAGAGTGAAATAGATATGATCTTAAATCATTAAGTGACATTTTGATGGATCAAGACTTGTATGTTTAAGGTAGAGAGAAAATGTCAGAATGACCTCGAAACTGCATCAAGATTCTTAAATGTAAGCAACCTAGTCTGTCCTCTTGGTTAGGTTTATTGTAAAATAGGTGACATCGGCTGCATTGTGTAACCATGCAGTACAGTTCAAGGGAACTATTCCAACTTCATAATTATAAATAAGTGTACTTAGAAACAAGTCCCTTTTATTTCAGGTAGCAGAAATGTTTTGTAAATTATACCATCAGTAGTCTACTGGACATGTAACAAGTGCCCTGCTAGGCAGATAAATGTCTTGAAAAAACCTAAATTGAAATAGAGACTTAGAGCAATTTTAGATAGGCTTTTACCCTTTTATGCCACTTACCCTACTTGAATCTCTGAAATTTACAAGGGTTTTCCATTACATTGTCCTCCATTTGTGACTCCTCCAGGTTTTTACACTTCTTTTTTAAATGGAGAAAAGAAAGTGCCTTTTAATTGCTACCATGCGGAGCCCTCTATCTGGAAGCACCCTAAGAATACAGAAGGTTATGCCTTCCTTTTGTAGCTTCATATAAATTTACAGAGGCTGGAAGCCACTGTTTTGAAAGCTTGTGTGAACTTATACAATGAGACATATTCTTTTCTCCCCACCAAAGCCCCTGGCACTCCTCCCCACCACCAAAATATGGTTTCTCAGATGGTTCCTCAACAATGTGGGGAAAATGTTAAGGTGATGCAGGGGAGAGAGGGGATTTCTTCCTTCCAGTTCCATTGATCCAATTCTATCAGCAGAAAACTGGCTTTCACCAGAGGTTTTTCATAGCATCATATTAAGCCTGCTTATTCATAGGATTTCATAGTTTTCACAATAATATGTGAAAACATAGTAAAACAACACTAGTTAAGTAGTAGTAAATAGAAGGTGATTTGTGCTTGCCCAAGCCCCTTCTGTTTGTAGAAGTGAACTTGGAGTATGTAACTTCCTGGTTCAGATTCAACCATACTGACTTGTCTGTATGGATATACATATCAGATAGTTTACTAGTTTCACATACCTTCTACGTTAGTCATGAACTACTCTCAAGCAAAGAAAATAATGTGCTGTTTCTTTTTTTAACAGTACAACGTTAAGTAAATAATGATGACTGTATAGTAAATAATATCCATATTAAGAAAATGCAACGTAAGAGGAGTTGCTGATGCAATGCTAACATTACATTTGACTCTTCATTTTGTTTAAACATTTTGCAGTTCGTCAGCTGCATCGAGAATTCCTAAGGGCTGGAGCAAATGTTTTACAGACATTCACCTTTTATGCCAGTGATGACAAATTAGAGAACAGGGGAAACTATGTAGCTGAGAAAATTTCTGTGAGTAGTTTCAACTACTTTTTATTAATATTTTTGACAAGAAGGCAGATTTATGATTGTAGCATACATCAGCCATAACTGATTTATTAAAAATGTAGCCATGAAGATTCAAATGAAATATACCATGATTTAGTATACTGAAATAATGCAATAGGGACGCTGCATGGATGACAGTCTAAAACTCCAGGGGTATCTGAAAGCTATGGTTGATTTTACTGTAGTTACTTCTTGAAAATCACTTTCATGTTATTTATTATTCAAGAAAAGATGTTGCTAAGGCCTAATTTGATTAATTATTGGTGAAAAGTATAGCTTGTATTTCCTTATGAAAAGTTGTTATGCTGCGAAATAATAATTGCTAATAGATAGCAAAGGAGAAATATTGCAAGTATTGGATTATGCTTAGCAACTATTTTTCACCCAGAGAATAAAGTTGGAAGACTGTTTGTCCTTTGGTCCCTATTCAGAGATACTGTGACATCATGCATTATAGGGAGAAAATATGATTGCCTTTCATATTGTAGGTGTATTTAAAACATTTAATACCTTCATAAATGTTTTCCTCTATTAATTTCAAAATCTCCTTTTACAACATGTTAGTAACTTACTAAGAAGAATGAGCCAAGGGAGGCAGGAGAAAGACACTTTAATCAGCACTGAAAAATTCTTTGGTTATTAGGGATCACTGCAAAAGCAATTGAAATATTTGTCTGTAAACCTGGTTTGCTCCCAGGTTGCAGTTGGCTGGAAATACATATGTGACCAGCTGGAATGCATCGTATTTGCCTTGAGGGACACAAAGCAACTAAGTGATTTCATACCATGAGATTGTGGCTGTGTGTAATCCTTGACTGGGATCTCCGAAGGAGGCCTAATAAAGAGCAAAAAAGTGTGTCAGAACAGCATCAGGTTGGGAACAAGGACAGGAAATAGAGATATAAATAATTAATGTAATGATTGGTATGAATTACTTATAGGAAATATTTTGAACCCCAAACAGAAACAGGCATCCTTGCATCTTATTTGCACCAACACAAATGTATAAAGTGCTTCCTTCCTAGTCCTTTTTTGTCTCCTTAGAGTTAGAAATTAATCCTATCTACGGTACCGTAAGAGTTTCAAGTGCTATTCCTACTAGATATCAAAAATCATCATATATAGAAACAATCTGAACCCCTTTCCTTTAATCAAATATGATCTCTTAGAAGTATATCTACATCTACATTTTGTCCTTATAAACAATAAGAATCTCCAATGTCACAATGACTTGCTATGCAAATGTGCGTGTCTATTCAAAAGTAAGCTCTACTTCTGAAGAGACACGCACATTTGCATAGCTCTACTTCTGAAGCCCCAAAATCTTCATACTATGATACTTCATGGTTCTATGATAAAATTGCCATAATACATCTACATCTCTCAGTTTTGATTTGTTCCAGAACATCAATATAAAATCAACATCCAGAAAGCAAAATTAGAATGATTCTACATTAAAACTTTTCTGCTTTCTATTCCATTTTTAAATAAATCTGTATTAGAATTCACAATTGGTCATTAACTTCTTCACAGTTTAAATTAGTGCTGGTACAACAGGAAGGATGCACCACATAAACCTGGAAATTTCATGCAAAAATATATGTCCAGTGTCGATCAACATTTACAGTCTCTTTTACCAGCCTGCTAAAGGCAATACCAAAAGATTTTCTTCTCCAGTCTTTGCAAAACATATTTCAACATTAGCCAGTAATGTTTCCTAAGAGTCCAAAGAAGGCAAATCCCCAATAGCCATTCATGCAAATAATAATGAAGGTTTAGCCAGATATTCTTTCGAATAGGGATGGTTCCAGCTTCTTCTTTTTTTCTGGGCAGGAAGGTTTGAGAAGAACCACAATTACATCCTGAGCTTTTGCATCTCCTTCCTCAATGCTTTGTAGTCATCCACATGTCCTGCTGTATCATGGATATGAGCTCTATGAAGCAGGAATGGAAAAGTCACACAATTTAGGTAATTAAAAATCAATTTTTAAAATACAGATCAGGCAGCTCCAAACTTCAGTTAAAAATTGATTGAGCTGGCATACAATTTGGTGGAAATTACATTGAATTTAATCCTAATATTTTAACTCTTGTGTGCTGGGATCCTGCTGGTGATAAATGTATACATACTTCAGAGTTACATGTATATGTATCCTTTTCTGTGTCGTTGAAGGACCTATTTATTAGCTCTTTGCACAACATCCCCCTCCCCCCAGTTGTCAAATCCAGGGATGCTTCCATGACTGTTTGCTGGCTGGTGGGAGGGAAGGAAACAACCAGGCCACACATGTTCAAGCTGCATTTCTGCAGCTGGCTGAAGAGGAATGAAATTGGTCACCCATCTTGTTGAAGATCCAGGATTGTGACTTCATATCTTTTTTCTTGTTTGCTGTATGGAATTTAAATCCATGTCTCTCTAAATGGACTTGAATTAAAGGCTGCATTTAGTTAGTCTTGAACAGGGGTAGGCAACCTTTTTCGATCCTGGGCTGGTCCCCCGAAGTCCTCGTCTTCGCTGGGCTGAGGGGGGGAATGGTGGTGCGTGCGCTCACGCGCGTGCACACCCCCTACCGCCGCATGCGCCCCCCCGCATGTGGTGCTGCTGCCGCCGCCACTGCGGCACGCACAACCGCAGCCACCGCCGCGCATGGTGCAACCGCCCATTTTGATTTCCAAAATGGCGGCCGTAACTCGTTTGCACATGCGCAATACTCCTGCGCATGCACAAACGCGTCGTGGCTGCACGGATGAGAAAACGTGCTGCCGCTGCAGTGGCGGCGGCAGGGGTCTGCCTGGGCCAGAAAGTTCGGAGACCTGGGCCGGAATCAGCCCGGGGGCCGTAGGTTGCCGGCCCCTGGTCTTGAAACTGGTGTAACTGGTTTCAGGCATGGGAAGCCAAACACTGACTAGAAGACATCATCAATAGCTACCTGAAATCCAGGTACTATAAGAACTGGTTGAAATTGCTGTGTATATTTAGCCAGAAGAAGAGAAGGACAGACATAACTGTGTCTTCAGTTATCTGAAGGGATGTTACCTAGAAAGTGGATCAAACTGGTCCTTTTTTGTTTCAGAGGCATCACAATCAAGCTGGTCTAGAAAGCCAACAGTAGGCCAGGCACCACCAAGTTGCAGCACCAAGAATATCTCTCAGTGATCACCTTGCTCAAACATGAGCCAGGGCTGAACAGAAGTCTACTATGTTGCTGGCCCAGGACTCCATCCCTTCCTATTCAGTTGTTCCTGAAAAGGGAGAACTGCCTGGTCTGAAGCCTGGCATTTCCTCCTCTCTCCAGGACTTCTTGTTGGCATCAGCATATAGACTTCTGGGAACATGGCACTTCTGGATGAGAACAGCCTGTCCCAGAGCTAGGGTCAGGTGAAGGAGATGCCAAGATTGTCTTGGGCATGGGGACCTCTGGATTAGATATGTTGTATCTGGCCAGCTCAGATGTGCCAAGCTTATTCCGGCAGGCCTTTCCAGACTAGTTATACCAGATTGATCCTCCCAGCCTTAGATTAACACCCGTTTATGAGAAGATCCTCACGTGGCCCCATCAAGTGATGGGAGGATCGTAGAACCAGGGTTTTGGAGTCACTGGGCTGGATGGTTTATATTTTAAATTTGAATTATTGTTTTATATTGTTCTAATTTAATCCTGTTTTAAGGGGGGGATGGGGTCTGTTTATATTGTATGTTTTATTGTGAACTGTATGTTTTAACTGTAAGCCGCCCAGATTGGATTACCAATGGGCGGGATACAAATAAATTTATTATTATTATTATTATTATTATTATTATTATTATTATTATTATTATTATTATTATTCAGCTTGGGTGAGACCAATATCTTCTCCCCCTGAGTCCTCCACCTCTCAGTCTGTGCCCAGACAGCTGTTAAGAGTCCTAGACTAGACAGGACTAGAAGTAGTTTGTGTTACTTAAAATCAGACAGATTTGTCCAAACATTAGGGGAACCTTCCTATTGGTAAGTGTTATATGACATTGGAACAATCTGCCTTGGGAACCAATAAACTCCTGTAAGTAGGAGATATTTATGCAGAAGTTGAATGAGAATATATCTTGAGAGCATGTAGTTGCACTGAACAGTAGGCTGAACTAGATTCCTTCCCTGATATAAAATATCATGATTGTACATAGGAGCCCTGGTGGTGCAGTGGTTAAATGTCTGTACTGCAGCCACTCACTCATAAAGGTTGTGATGTGAAGTTGAAGGCTTTCATGGCCAGCATCCATAGTTTTTTGTGTGCTTTTTGGGCTATGAGGCCATGTTCTAGAAGAATTTATTCCTGACAGTTTGCTTGCATCTGTGGCAAAATCTTCAGAGAATGGCAGCATGGAGGTGTGTGGGGTAGGGTCACACAGTATATATACCCACACACCTCCATGCCATCATTCTCTGAAGATGCCAGCCACAGATGTAGGCAAAACATCACAAATTAATTCTTCTAGAACACAGCCTTATAGCCTGAAAAACCCACAAAAAACAAGGTTGTGAGTTCAATACAGCCAAGAGCTCAGACTCAGCTCAGGCTTGCATCCTTCCAAGGTTGCTAAAATGAGTACCCAGCTTGTTGAGGGCAAATAGCTTACACATTGCAAACCGCTTAGGGAGTGCTTAAGTGGACTGATAAGCAGTATAGAAATGTACTTGCTATATATACATAGAATCGTACTCAGAGGCCACCTACATAGTTTCTTGCATCCTCTGTGACTTCTACCTCAGATGTGAGATGTGTCCAGCTTTAAAATTGTTGTTCATATTTATGACTTTTGTTATCAGACAGCAGGGACATTCAATGTATTGTAGTAATCTAAACTAGAAGTTACTTACTATGGATGTTGCTGGCAAAAACTTTTCTAGAGGAGTATAGCTCCCCAAAATTCAAGAAAGGTCACTGTTGGTCTAGAATTGGGACCAGTACCACTCCCACATTGTAAATCAGATTGCTAAAGGAGAGTTTATGGCACATCAAGGATACTTCCTGGTGCTGATTTCCAGGTACCTTGTCAGAGCACCCACTGCCATATTTAGATAAGAAGCAAAGAAAAATGGAGCCACACATTTCTCAGCATACTGACGAAAGTACATACCAAGTCTCTGAACAACCAGCCATTTCATGTAGGTATTAAATAACATGGTAGTTGACAGAACTGTGTCACATTCCAAAATATAAATGTCATGGATGGAACAGGTGTTTCCCAAGATCACCTCTTGAAGTCTTCATGCAGATAGAAATGAAACCAAAGCAATGAAATATTTCTAGTTCACAAATCAGATCTGTGTTCTGAAAGAATGCTACTGTGGTCAGTGGTATTGAAAACTTGTTGAGAAGGCCAGGAGGATGACAATGACCTTGTTTATCTCTCAAAATTGTGACTCAAGAATTAAGATGATTGCAGTATCCTAGTTATTTTCTGGTATATTGCAGTATCCTAGTTACCAGTATTTTCTGGTATATTGTCAGCCAAGGAGACCAAGGTCATTGCTGAACCCATGACAGAAAACAGAATGAAATGGTCTAGATAATAATCTGTAATGCTGTCATGTGTTCGTGCATCTTGCCTCAAAATGGAGTATTTGTGACTAGTTAATACTAGACAGATTGGTTCTGGGAATGTTCTCTCTCTTTCTCATTCATAACCAGGAGCTTTCTAAAATGTCCAAAGCAATATTTTATTTGAAACTGGCATCTCATGGATCCATGTAGTTAGTTTCTCTTGGGCACATATTAGCCATGATGGGAAAGTGGCTAGCTTCTTGTCATAGCACCCAGTCTGCATTCTTTGGAGGTTGAAGTGTTCTGTCTGCTCAGATAAGTTGAACCATTCTCAGTGAAGCTGTTTGCATTGTACACTGTTGAGAATCATGATTTTGTGAAAATTTCTGCTAATTGAATTTTTAAAATGAAGCATCTTATATGAATAATATGTAGATTTTATTTTTCCCCATGTAAATCAGTACAATTTTTTTTCTTTTAGTGCCAGAAAGTGAATGAGGCTGCATGTGATATTGCAAAAGAAGTGGCTGAAGAAGGAGATGCTTTGGTGGCTGGAGGCGTCAGTCAAACACCTTCATATTTAAGCAGTAAGAGTGAAGCTGAAGTTAAATCAATATTTCGAAAGCAGCTAGAAATTTTTATGAAAAAGAATGTGGATTTCTTAATTGCAGAGGTGAGTTAAATTATGAAAGAAATGATAAGTGTAATCACTGGAACAATGAAGTGTGTCTGATTTGGTGCACCAGAAACCATTATTAGAGGAAAAAAATAAGTGGACTGCTTACCATAAAATAGTATATTAAGTATTTTCTTTACTATAAATGTGTGTGTATGTATACATATACGTGTATGGATACATGCATGTTGAAGAAACCGTCACTGGACCCACCATCTTAGGTAATTATCAGCTCTTTCAAAAAATATGGTAGCAGCACAACTCTTGCCATTCTTCGTTGAAATGGATTATTGAGATCCATCCTAATCTGGGTTCAAGGCTCATTATTGGACAGAAACAGCCTTGATGGATGACACATACTGGGAACGGGAAAGGGAGTACATCTTTGTTGGTTCTGCTGGCTTGCTTGGCAGCATTTGATACTATTGACTTGGGGGCATCATTATTCCACTCTTTTTGGGCTTAATGTTCCTAGAAATTGGACATATGGGATTTGTTCAGCCTCTAGCCCACTAACCTGTGAACTCCACAGTGCTCAGTACTGTCCATTATCTTTTATGTCTCTTGTTTACACTTGAAGCCAAGGAAACTGCCTAAATTCTGAATTGTCTGGATACAGTGATGGATTAGATGTGTGTGAGTAAACTGAGACTCAATCTAAACAAGGTTGTTCTATTGGTCAGTAGAAAACCTAACTTGGGGGTGGGATTACAGCCTTTCTGTATAGAGTTACACTCCCTCTGAAAGAACATTTGTAGCCTCGGAGTCTTCAGGAGCATTGCTTCTGAAGATCAGGTTGTTGCTATGGCCAAAAGTGCTGTTGTCCAGCTTCAGGAGGTACACTAGTTGTGGTCTTTCCTAGAAATGCCACAGTAGTTAATGTATTAATTCCCACTCAGTAATGCACTTCATTACTGAAGTGCTATTTTGAGAAGTATTTGGAAGCTACAGCTATTGCAAAATGCTGTTGGATGTGCATTTTAAAAGACCATATTTGTCTTGCAGGAACATGACTGATTTCGGATTTTGAACTACAAAGTCCTGAATGGCATGAGGCCAGGGTATTGGGAAGATCAGCTCTTTTCATATAGGCCTACCCAGTATTTGAGATTGTCAGGGCAGACGCTGCATAATGCTAGGTTGATGGGTGTGTTGTTGTTGTTAACTGCCCTCGAGTTGATCTCGACTCATGGTGGCCCTATGGATAACACATCTCCAAGACCCTCTGTCCTCCACTGCTCTGCTTAATTCCTGCAGCCCCATGCCTGTGACTGCCTTAATAGAGTCCATCCATCTGGCATGTGGTCTTCTCTCTTCCTACTTCCCTCCACCTTTCCCAGCATTATTGTCTTTTCCAAAGAGTCCTCCCTTCTCATGAAGTGTCCAAAGTATGACAGTCTAAATCTTGCCATCCTGGCTTCTAGGGATATTTCTGGCTTGATCTGCTCTAGGACCCACTTGTTTGCCCTTTTGGCTGTCCATGGGATCCTCAGCACTTTCTCTAGCACCATATTTTAATCAATATTTTTTATTGATTAGCCCATTGGCCATTTCAAAAAGAAATATAGCAGAATAAAATTCAAAGAGAGTTCCATAAAATTAAAATGAAGAATGAAGAAAAATACATATAAAAAGAAAAGAAAATATTATGTGATTACAGTAATATAAACACAGTACAATGGATACCATTTCCCTAAAAAGTAAAACAGAGAATAACATCAAACATCAGATTTCTTCATCACCCCTACAATTTACACCAATCAACCCCACAATCAATTTCAAATGCATTGATTTTCTTCCTATCATCTTTCTTAATTGTCCAGCTCTCACATCCATACATGGTAATAGGGAATACTATGATTCTAACTTTTGTTCTGCGTTGTATATCTTTGCATTTTAGAATCGTATGGGTGCATATGACAGAGCTTTCTTTTGAAAGAATGATAGAACTTGACTGTGGAACTTCTCTTCAAGGGAAGTCTGGCTGGCCTCATCCCTTTGAGTTTCTGGTGGGCAGCTGAGACGGGGTTGTTTCACATAGCTATTGACCCTTGAAACTGCTCTGACTATTGTAACTGTCTAGAATTACTTCTTAAGAAGTATACAAACTTGTTTTTAAATGTTTTTATTCATGTATTTAATGTTTTCATTGTCTGTTGTACATGACCATGGGGACCCTGATGGGTTGAAAGGTGGTACATAAATGCTTTACATGCATTATATAAATGAACACTAAAGTTTAAAATTATAGAGCTGTTAAGTCGCTGACTCTATTGGTTGCAAGATAGGCAGGTTGGCAGTTTGAGGCCTGGGTGCTGCATGATGGGGTGAGCTCCTATCACTAGTCCCAGCTTCTGCCAGCCTAGCAGTTTGAAAGCATGCAAATGCAAGCAGGTAAATAGGTACCACTTTGGTGGGAAGGTAAATAGCATTCTGTGCAATCATACTGGCCACATGATCACAGAGTAGTGTCTGACAATGCTGTCTCTTCGGCTTAGTAACAGAGATGAGCACCATCCCCTATGATCAGACATGACTAGAGAACCTTGTCAATGGGGAATACCTTTACTTTACCAAAACCAGAGTCTCTGTAAAGGCTGCTCACACAATGGTTTACAGGACCTTGTCTTCTCAGTTAAGTGTGTTCTGTGGACTGAGGGATTTTTGGAAAAGTTCTGGAATATGGAATGGGAGTGAAGGAAATAGGAATCTATAAAAATTGGGTGGGAGAAGGACTTTTTTGTGCTATGCATGGGGCTGCAATGGGGAACGGGTGGAAAGACTTCAATGAACGAGCAAGTTCCATTTGCAAAAAGTCTGGATTGCATTTGCCTTGTTCCAGAGTATAAGATCTTTTCGAGTATATATGCTACTATCTCTCCCTACCCCCTTGCTCAGCACCAGAGGTACTGAACACTGAACCCAGTATCTTCATTATTGCCTTGTTGCCAGTACATTCAGCAACACTTACTGTAATTTATTATAAATTATTGAAACCAATCCATATTTAAACATATATTGTAACTTACTCAAAAGAGTAAGATTGAAAACAGTTTCCCCAAAGAAATGGTTTGAATGTTTTAAGATATTTAGACTTGGATTTTAGTGACCCCTTCATCTATATTTCTGGCAACCCACTGACTCTTATGTTTTTTAAAAAAAACTTTTAGTATTTTGAACATGTTGAAGAAGCTGTGTGGGCAGTTGAGACCTTAAAGGAATCTGGGCTGCCCATTGCAGCTACCTTGTGCATTGGTCCAGAAGGAGACATGCATGGTATAGCACCTGGAGAATGTGCTGTTCGACTTGTAAAAGCTGGTAAGATTCTCTATTTCACCTATCCATTGATACATGATGAAAAATATTAGCAACATAAGATGAGCTGAAAGAGTACATAAGCTATACTTAGGTAGATCAAAGGAAAAAAATGATAGAGCCAATCCTACCATTAGGCACATGAGGCAACTGCCCCAAGCTATAGGAGCTGGCAGGAGCATTGATGACAACAACCTCCTGGCTGTTCTTCCTGACCTCATAAGCAGTTTCACTTCATTTCATGTTACTGTGCAAAGGCAGGAATCCTGTTGGTTAGTTCTGACTAGACTAGAATCATTGAATCACTAGAACATGTAGTTGATTCAATGGGCTTACTCTGCTCAAGAATAGGATTCTGAGCAATGTGTCCTAAGTCCTCTAAACTAGCCTGCTGCCTCAGAGGTATAGGAGGATGCTGTCATATCACCAGTGTTTAAGATAAGAATTAATTACCAGTCTAGTCAGCTTATGCAGATGAACTGTGAGATGGCGAGTGTTTTGAGTGCATGCAGAGGATGTAGTTTGACATTTCTTAAGAAAGAATCTAGACATTATGGAAGATTTTTCTTCTTATTCTTTAGGAGCTTCTATTGTTGGAGTAAACTGCCATTTTGATCCAGCCACTTGCCTCAAAACTGTGAAACTCATGAAAGAAGGCTTGGCTGCTGCTAAAGTAAAAGCACATTTGATGTCACAACCACTTGCTTTTCATACTCCTGACTGTGGAAAACAGGGTTTCATTGATCTACCAGAATTTCCTTTTGGTAAGACCTGAATATTCTTGTTCTTGGTAGATATCAAGTTGAATAATAATAATAATAATAATAATAATAATAACAACAACAACAACAACAACAACAACAACAACAACAATAATAATAATAATATCATCCCGCCCCTCTGTCGAACAATCGGGGCGGCTTACAACAATTAAAATTCCATAGAAAAATACAGGGTAAACACCCCATCCCCCCTAAAAAAGTATTAAACTACACATCTGCTAAAAGATATTAACCTAAAAACAACACAAGATAAAAATAAGGTAAGTACAAGAACCATAAACAAAGCAGAGCAGAGACGCGAGCCAGAAAATGGAAGCGGTAGAGCCGGGCAAACTCCTGAGGCCAGGAATCTAGTCAGGAAAGGCCTGCCGAAAGAGATCCGTCTTCACAGCCTTTTTAAAGCTGCTTAAGGTTGTAATCTGACGGATCTCATCCAACAGGCCGTGCCATAGTCTGGGGGCAATTACCGAGAATGCCCTCTGGGAGGTTGCAGACAGCCTTGTTTTCATTGGCTGGAGCAAATTCCTCCCAGAGGACTGGAGTGCGTGGAGAGGATTGTATGGGAGGAGGCGGTCCCGAAGATATGTTGGACCCAAGCCATTTAGGGCTTTAAAGGTAATAACCAACACCTTATACTGGGCCCGGAAACTAATTGGCAGCCAGTGAAGGGACTTTAATATCGGTGTTGTGGTCTCTCCTTGATGTTCCCGAGACCACTCTAGCTGCCATGTTCTGCACTAGCTGGAGTTTCCAGACCAAGCATAAGGGTAGCCCCATGTAGAGCGCATTACAGAAATCCGGGCAAGAGGTTACCAGCGCATGCACCACAGCGCATACTTCCAGGAAAGGGCGCAGCTGGTGTATCAGCCGAAGAATAATAGCACAATAAGTCAAATACTATTAAAACTGTATTCTTATGCTCATGGGAATTAATGTCATTGAAGACATGAGCTTGTATTACAGAAAGTATGCATATCGTGGGTTTAAGGATGAAGCCAATTTTGTACTAGTTAAGATATGGTGTGAGTGTGGTTTTCTAATAAATTTATTTAATTTTTTAAAAAAGAAAATACTATTGAACTGCTTTACTATTCTACCACTAGAACCCTAAAAGAAGAAGAGAGGAGAAATGGTAAATGTAATGGAGGAACCAAGATCAGCAGAAAACCTCCATATCACTTGTAGTGCAGTTAAGCTATGGTATGGACTTGTCTTCCTACCATCCCCTCCATGAATGCTTTGAATCCCAGTTTTGGGGAGAAAAAAGTAATTGACAGATGACCCTCAACATCTCCTTCCATGTTGCTCCTTCAGTATCCATGTTCTATGTCTTGTACTTTTAATTTTTTTTTAAAAAAATGATAGTCATATTGTTACACTGGGGCACAGTGTGAACAAACTTCAGTATCTCGGTGTGCACCTTGAGAGCAGAAGTGATGAAACTGGGCTGCTGCAGTTGAAGGGTTTATTTACACAGGATAGGATGCATATAACTATATGCAGTAGATTCAGAGCTCCTGGATGAAAGCAAAGACAGGCTTTCTCCTTCTCCAGTTCTCAGCAACTAAGCAATACAGGAACTCTCCAATACTCACTAACACAACTGCACAACTCTTAGGACCCACAAATGCTCATACTGAGCTATTCCTCTAATACTCTTGACTGATGCAGCCTTGCATCAGGCATTACATCATATGCATTACATTTACAGTCCAGGTACAGTCCCAATATACATTTGCAGTCTGGCTCCTTCAAGTACATGATAAGCAGATGTCCTGACTTTTGTCACACATACACACACACACATAATGGCTTTGTAGTTCTTCAGATATAATAATATATAACACTGCAGTGTGACACACATAATTAAAAGAACAAAAAGAAAATGTTCAGTCTGGTAACCAAAAGTGTAACTGAGAAAATGAACTTCAGTGGAAGACCTGCATAGCAAAGGTCACAACCTCATTCCAAACATCATCAGTGGGACCACCGCCCCCCAAAGTACAGTGGGAGGATCACTGCCTGGAATTGGTTAAGGAACTAGAAAGTAGTATCAGATGTATAAGTATAATAATGACAGTTTTATCAAATCTGTGCAAAATATTAACTGAATAATCAGGTAATAATGAAGTAAATGCATTAACTTGTCATCAACAGCTTTGGAACCAAGAATCTTAACCAGATGGGATGTCCACAAATATGCTAGGGAGGCATATAACTTAGGGATCAGATATATTGGAGGATGCTGTGGATTTGAGCCATACCACACTAGAGCAATTGCTGAGGAGCTGGCCCCTGAAAGAGGTTTCTTACCACGTGGGTCTGAAAAACATGGCAGCTGGGGGACCGATTTGAGCATGCATACCAAGCCGTGGGTCAGAGCGAGGTAAGTTTATTTTTAACTTTGGCACTTAAACAGCCCACTGAACATACTTCCTTCTTAGAAATTGTTGCCCAGATAGCAAAGTACTTGGAAGTAGTAGAACTCTGCATCATTATACAAAACCATGTATGCTAGGAGTTCTGTACGAGACGTTTATAGACATAAGTGCAAAATGGAAGCAAAAGAGTGTGGGATCCTTCTCAACATATGAATTAAGATCATTTAAGTAATCAGCGTATAAATCAAGATCAGATTACCGGTAATTCAATTCTGTTTGAATGGAGTTAAATCTCCCCTGGTTTACTGTAGGCTAACTTTTATCTGACAGTTGTACAATTATAAACCTCATTAGGATTTACTGACAGTAGAAATGCTGCCCTCCCCACACTGAACTGGCAGGAGTTTTTTTGTGCAATAAATCTGAGGAAATTGAATTGGACTACTTAATCTATATGCTAAATAGTTTCCCTGAGAAAGAAATATCTACATTCAAAACATGGGAAATTTAGACCAATTTGATAATAAATCTGAGTTGCCGTCTTTCTCTACTTACTTTGTGTTATTGCTCTCCTGGTTGCAACTAAGCCACAGGTTAATTGAAATTATTTACACAGATGTGGCATGTAATTTTGAAGCTTGTTGAGTGGTCTGACTTGAAACCTCATTTAAACTGATTACAAAGAGGGAAACATAGTTACAAAAAAGGTATGCAATGTTTAAACAAGGATTGGGATTTGATTGGCATAAAATACAACTTGACCTAAATATGGTGATATGCCACTTCATTACTGAAACACTGGATTGCCTAAATGATACTTGTCTTTTAGATTATCATAGACTGAGGAGTATTTTTGCTTCACTTTTATGACTGTTTTCAGCTACAGAAGTGATTTCCAGTAACAGTCTGTCCATATCCTGGAATATTTTAAAGCAAGTAATCAAAATAGATTTTTTTCACATTTAGGTTTAGAATTAGATTCTTCTGTGACTATCTGTTGACTGACATAGGACCTTATCACACAGGGCAAATCCTGTGCAGAATCGGGATCTAAAAGGTGGGGAAAACCTGCAAAAGTGGGTAGATTTTCACACACATCGCTTTTAAATTGTGCTTAACCTTAACAGAAAGTAGTCAAAAGCTGCTTCTTTTTACTTTTGGGATTTTCCGAAAGTGAAAAGAAGCAGCTTTTGAGTACTTTACGTTTCGGTTAAGCACAGTTTAAAAGTGACATTGTCTGAAAATCTACCCGCTTTTACGGTTTTTTTCCTATTTAAAACCCCATTTCTGCACGGGATTTCCCCTATGTGATAAAGTCCATAATCATGTTCCGTGTAAATTAACAATAGATTTTATCTTTCTGTACCCAGGGCTAGGAAAGAGTACTGGGAGAATCTGCTGCCTGCTTCAGGCCGCCCCTATTGCCCTTCACAGTCAAAACCAGATAACTGGGGAGTGACCAAAGGAGATGCTGAGCTGATTCAGCAGAAAGAAGCAACAACTGAGCAACAGCTGAAAGAGCTCTTCAACAAGCAGAAATCCAAAAATAAGGCCTAAATTATTAGCAATTTCTTATGTGCTGATATAATTGCATTAATGAATAATTGACATTCATTGTGAAGATGATTACAGACTAAACTTGTTAATTATTAGTTTAAAGTATAATAAACCTGAGCAGCACAAATATTACACTCTTAAAATTTTCATTTATGAAAGTTCTAATCCATATGAATTTGTGTGAAATTTCAGGAGTTCAGATATTAGAAGCATTTATAAGACACCAATTTTTTTTTTTTTTACAGTATGCGCAGTTCTGAGTATGTGCATCTTCTCCAGACTTCTTGAAATGATTGGGAATTAGGCATATACAAATGGTTAAATAGACCAATTATAATGTAAAACTAGACACTAAGAGAATGTGTATTCCCTGAGATAAATCTGTTTTTCTTTCCACAGTGGAATTTGCTTCAAGCCATGTTTACTTTCCAGTGACCACTCACAAAGCAAAGCATGCTAAATTTATAATATTTAGGTGAGGACATTCACATGCTATGACTCCCATGTGTTAAACATTTAACCTAGTTGGATGCTTAAGTGCACATCTTCAAAACTAGGAGAAAAGTCCTGTCATGAGGTTTCATCTTTCACTCTTCTGTAGGAGATGGGACCCCTAAAATCATCTAGCTCAATTGCTACTACCCACTGATTTTAACTCCCCCCCCCCTTAACCTGTAACTCAGTGGGAAGTTACTGAGAAACTTACCTTGTGCTTTTTCCAGCTCTTAACACTGCAGAGGCTCTGCACAGGTGCACACACACCATTTATCTGGCTTCTTACAGTCCTTGAGCTTTTCCAGCTACCAACTATCCCAGTGGCTGATTGCTTTTCAGTTTTCCAATGGTACCTAACATCACAGGGTATTTAGTGGGGTTTACTGTCTAGTGAACATTTTTAGGATCGAAGCCAAACCAGGACTTAACTTTCTCTGGGTTCCGCAGCCAACCCATTTCCAAGTAGTGCACTATTTATGAAAATAAAATGGTACAAGTACTTTTTCGAAAATATGTTGTGCTCATTCACTGAAACTAAAATTTAAAAAACTGAAAACTGAAGAATAAAAGACCTCTAGTAAGTCATTTCAAGTATACATTCATTACATATACATTGCAGTCCATTCCAATATCTGTCACTGGTGTGCCAATCAAGTAGTTGAGATTATTTCTCTCACATCTCTGTTCCTAAAGCATTGCTGGGCTTTAGTGCTAGCTCTGAAAATGAGCTCTGCATAGCAATGAGGTGTTGAACAAGTTAAAATGCTCTTGTATGTAGCTAAATATTTCACTAATATCTGATGTATGAAGCTTCATATATTGATATAAGTCCAAGATCAATGTTCTTTATTAATATTAATATCAATAAAGATTTACAAATTTGAGTTACTGTCAGCTGAACTAAAGAGTGAAATTATGTTCAAAATGGTTTGGAAAAATGTAAATAAAATAAATAAATACATTGACTAGAATTCTACTTCTGATACATGCTTGTGTAACCTGGGGTTATGTGCACATACATCCCTTTTCAGCCATTGTGAAAGGAGGTGTACAGTACCTCATGCAACATGCCAGCCCCAAAAGGCAGCTTCCAAGCACTGGCATGTACTGCCATGGGCTAGCCATTGTGTGGCTAGAGTGGGTACATGATACAGATTTTAATAAAGCACATTTTTGCTTGAAATAATGCACATGGGAAGCACACATATTGTTTTAAAGGGGGGGGGGGAACCCACCTGTTGGAATGTGATACTCCTTTAAATCAGGAATGGGTGAGAATTACCGGTTACTGCCATAGCCAGGTAAAGATCAAGGACAGACCCACACAACATATAGCCTGGGGACCACATGTAGCCCGCCAAAGGATTTTGGGCAGCCCACGAGGATGTGAAGCGACTTCAAGTCTCCTCTGCTGCTCAGCCTTCTGAGGAGGAGGTGGTGGACAGGCAAATACTTGCCCTACAAGGTTCCTCTAGTGCTTCGCTTTTCCCCAAGGAGAAGGATGGGTGGAAGAAGAGGATGAGGATGGGCAAATGCTCGCCCCTCAGGCTCCTCCACAGCCCAGCTTTCTCCAGAGGAAGAGGCCAGATGGTGGTGGAGAAGGGGGACGGGCAAATGCTTGCCCTGCAATGTTTCTCCACCACCTGGCTTTCTCCTGAGGAAACGGCCAGGCAGAGGAGGGGGAGGAGGTTGGAATTGATTTTTAAAAATATTAATTACTAATAATTAATGTTAATATTTAATTAAAACCGGTGGTCCGAAGAAGTTTAGCCTATTTTAATTTTGGCCCCTTCCTATTGCCAAGTTGTGCAGGTCTGATCAAGGATATCTTCCAACAAGCTCTCCTAGAGTCCTCTATAGGTTTTGGTGGATGATGTCATAATTCTATGTCTGGCTATGTTTGTCTAATCCCTCCTGCGTTCTGTAGAGAGCAATAGAATTGCCATGGGGGGCAGGCTACTGGGAAGGGGCACTTTGAATGTTGCAAAAGAAGGAAGCATACCAACCCCTGCAATAACAAAAAACACAAGGATAAGATGGATTTATTCTTGGATATGTCACTAATGATGCTGGCTATACACTGTTACTGTTCCTCAGCAGAGTCCTATAGTGTAGAGTTCGACATGCTGAGCCTATATTTAACTTACTTTTTCCCTTTGTGTATCTTACTCAAAGAAAATAGGTTTTTCTTCGTGTTCTGGAGCAGCAGCCTTTCAGCCTCAACGTTTTTATTCATAGGTTCACTGAGACTTGAACATCTGCTGCACATCCTTGAAGCCTGCATGAACTGTTTTTGTAAAGGTTAGCAAGTTCACTTTATATCATAGCTCAGAAGAGTTATTGGCCAAGTGTCTGGGTGATGCTAGGAGCTGCAATCCAAAAATGTAACTTACAAGCTCTGCTTTATACATTTGTTGTGTTATTATGTGCCTTCAATTTGTTTCCAACTTACGATGATCCTAAGGTGAAACTATCCCAGGGCCATTCCCCCCCCCCCCCCGGCCTGTGGCAAAAAAAAGTTGCTAACCCCTGCCTTAGATCAAGAAATAATGGATGATAGTGACATAGCGACTAATTGAATTTTGCAAGGCCAACACTTTGTTCAACACAGACACACTCTTAAAGCAACCAATTCTTTGCATAATGGATGATAGTGACATTTCAGAAAATTATAGGTTTACAGTTGAAAATGCGCACAACGTGGGCCGCCATTTTGGAATAATAATAATAATAATAATAATAATAATAATAATAAATTTTTATTTGTAGCCCGCCCCTCTGCAAGGCAATCGGGGCAGGGAACAGCAGTATTTAAAACAGAACAGAGTTAGAAACATTCCCTCTCCCCACAATCCCATCCTCCCCCCCCCGCCCTATCCCCTTAAAATAAAATTAAACCATGAACTAATTAAAATACAGTATCAATTAAATTAATAAATTAAATTACAAAATTTAACATGGGGAGTCAGACAAATGGAACCTTTCTATGGGCCGACAGTTATTCCGGGAAGGCCTGCCGAAAGAGATCCGTCTTTACCGCTTTCTTAAAAGCAGCAAGGGTAGTAATAAGACGGATCTCGTCCGGCAGGCCATTCCAGAGCCTGGGAGCGGTTGCGGAGAAGGTCCTCTGGGAGGTCAGTGACAGCCTGGTCTTTATTGGCTGTAACAGATTCCTCCCAGAGGACTGCAGGGCGCGGGGGGGATTGTACGGGCAGAGGCGGTCCCGCAGATAAGATGGACCCAAGCCATGTAGGGCTTTAAAGGTCAAAACCAACACCTTGTACTGCGCCCAGAAACTAATTGGCAGCCAGTGGAGGGATTTAAGCACAGGTGTAATGTGCTCCCTCCTCGATGTTCCTGTAATCAGTCTGGCTGCCATATTCTGTACCAATTGGAGTTTCCGGGTTAGGCACAAGGGTAGCCCCATGTAGAGCGCACAACGGCACCAGCCGAGTTTCTTGGCAAGGTTTGCCCAGAGCGGGTTTGACATTGCCTTCCTCTGAGGCTGATATACACACAGTTAATGCACTAGGCCAGGGGTAGGCAACCTTTTTGAGCCGGGGGCCGGGTTGCTGTCCCTCAGACAATTGTGGGGCCGAAGCAAAAATAATAATAATAAAATAAAATTTAAAAAAATTAAAATAAATGAAAACAAATTTTAAAAAATATGCATGCACACTCTCTCAGCCCCAGAAAAGCCATGGCAAAACCCCTGTGGAGATTTTGCCAAGAAAACCCCAAGAACAAGTAATAACAACGATAATCATTATCATCATGGAAACGACTGGAAGGCAGGCCCACAGACAAGCAGGGATGCATGCACACTGTCTCAGCCCCAGAAAAGCCATGATGGCAAAACCCCTGTGGAGATTTTGCCAAGAAAACCCTAAGAACAAGTAATAACAATAATAATTGGCGGCGGCAGGACCGGCCTGGGGCCGGTCCAAAGGCCTCAGGGGGCCACATCTGGCCCCCGGGCCGTAGGTTGCCTACTCCTGCACTAGGCTATAGTATTAATATACTGGACTATAGTAATCTCCATAAGTTGGAAATGACTTGAAGCCACACAACAACAGCAGCAATGGCAAGTTCCCTCCCCCCTGCGAACCAACCTCTCTCCTCGTGGCTCTTGCTCTCGCTCTCCTCCCTCGCGTGCTCCCTTCTCCCTCTTCTATTTATGCGGGGCTGGATGTTCGTGCGCGGAGGGTGGAGAAAGAGGAGGAGGCGGAGGAGGCTGCATGCTCGCTGGCTCACGCGTAACCCGGCCGCCATTTTGTGTTCCCCGTGGCAGAACACAAAATGGCGGCCAGAGATGCACACAAGAGAGAAAGGCAGCGGCAGGAAGGTCCAGGGGCCGGTAACAAGGCCTCAACGGGCCGGATTTGGGTTAAAGCTGAATTGGCAGCAGCATATGACTTAGAAGAAAGTTAAGAGTGCAGTGCTATACACATTTGCCTTTCATTGAGTCAATTGAACTCAGTGAGACTTACACTCAAGATGTGCATAAGATTGCACTGTAAGTTATTCAAAACAACCTAAGAAACTAAATCAAGTATGTGTGTAATTGGCAAAACATCAAATTAAACCAGGCCATTGTGATACAGGCTGTGTTTTAAAAGTTATATTAAATATGTCCTTAGGCTATGCACATCAAATATAGTATGATGGTTTCTATGTGTAAGATTTTTTATTTTTTTTTTTATTTTTAGTAACTGCAATCTGTTTGTCATTTCTGGTAACAATGCAGTTGTTCACCACCAGTGGCTGTGATAGCATCACTGGAATGTACTGATGTGATGCATTGATATTACCCCTATGTTTGGATATATTGGGTCCGGATGAGTATATTGCTCCATTCTTCAGAAAACAAAGTAGAATTACATCTTATTCCACAACAAGACATTTCTGTTGACATTCTGGTTTGTCTGAAATAAGGTACAGAATGAGAAAAAATCCGTAGCAATGAGAAAATCTGATTGTTCCTGTTTTATCAGGGTTCACCAGGGTTCATAGGAGGTACAATTAATAAAAGGATATATTTAGATCTGTAATCTCTGGTTGTTTATTTCCTTCTCCAGAACTGAAAAAAGAATATATGATCCAAAGCTCAAGACATGTACTAGTAGACAAAAGAGGAATCTGCAGACAGAACTATCTGACTTTTTCATCTCTGTGTAGTCTTTGGCAAGATCCTTCTCCTGGTGCAACGGGAATTTTTTCTTCCCAGACTACAGGCATTTTCAAGGCATATGAAAGAGCCCTGGAGAGGAATTGCTCCTGTCCGGTTCTACTGAAGAAAATGTTTCATTCAGAATTACTTATTTAATTAAGGAAGCAAGATCAATTTAAACAATTTAAAATGTAAAATCCTTTTAGATAATGTATAGTCTAAAATGTATTAACCCATCTAACAAATTAAAAAGAATATAAAATACTTCAAAGCATTGTTGTTGTTAATTGCCTTCGAGTCGACTTTGATTCATGGTAGTCCCATAAGTGAGACACTTCCAAGCTCCCTTGTCCTTAACTTCTCTGCTCAGATCCTGTAGGCTCAGAGCCATGGCCTCCTTGATTGAATCTATCTATCTAGTATGTGATCTTCCTCTCTTTCTGCTACCCTCCACCTTTCCTTGCCTTATTGTCTTTTCCAGTAAGTTGTGTCTTCTTATTATATGACCAAAGTATGACAGCTTCAGTTTGATCATTTTGGCTGCCAGGGAGAGCTCAGCCCTGGTATGCTCTAGTACTCAAGTACATGTAGAAAATGGATAAAGTCATTGGATCTTAAAAGCTTTTGTAAAATGCCATGTTTTAATTTGGGGGTCATTCACACTGCATTATAACCCGGGTTGCAAACCGGTTTAAAAGGGGGTTGTTCACACTTGAATCGGTTTGCAAACCAGTTTAAACATGAGTCATTCACACTAGAATTGGGTTTTTCCAACCCAAATTGGAGTGGGCCTGTGTCAAATCCCCCTTACCCTGAGTTTTTGGGAAACAACTTTTCCCCTGTGCTTTTTGCAAAACATCATATTTTTTCAGGGTGCCACCAATGTGAACTTGCTCCCATCAAATTCGGGGCTTCCTGAAGGGAGGGATCAATGGGCAGAGAGGGTGGGCAGAGGGACCAAACATGCCTAGCTCATCTACAGAATGGCAAGTGCCATTTTTGTGCTTGCACTTAGCTGCCAGCTTTGAGTGTTTCCAAATTTCCTGCTGGTGTGCCCTTTAAACAACTGCTCAGCTGTTTTCCTTTTCTGCTCTTTTCCTCCTACGATGCCATTGCTAGATGTTTGGCTCAACAAAGCGGGAGAAGGGGGCTCTTCTGGGAACATTTTTTAAATATATATATTTTACAGAGTGTGTGATCCATTGCATTTGCGTGGCTTCCATGCCAGGTGTGTGTGATTTGTTTCATTTTTGTATTCCCCAATGATACCATTGCAAGGAGTGGGTGGGCGGGCAGTGGGAGGGATGGAGGAAAAGAGGAGGGAGAAGGAAGGAGGGAGGGATGGAAGAGCCTTCACCAGTCAGTCTTGGTGCCCCTCATCCCTGCCAGGGGCTCAGAGGAGATCTGATGCTCCCATCACTGCCAGCTCTGTGGGCTAAAATGCCCAGTCAGACTCCAAAGAGGGGACATTTGGACATTTTTCCTGGAAAGGGGGATGAAATGGAGGACAGGTCTTGGAAAAGAAGGATGCTCTGGTCATCCTGTCCTCATCCCAGGGTGACCAGATAGATGTTGTCCCTGCCAGGGGGGAGGGAGACAAGGAACTGCAAAATGGAGGATGTGCAAGGGAAATGCCCAATAAAAGCTCATATAAATATAGAAAGTGTGTTTCTTAGTTCTGCTCAAAATGGAGGACATTTTGGACATTGTTCCTGGGCAGAAGGTGAAAATGGAGGACATATCCTCTGAGAGTTAACTCCTCCCTCCCCCTAGATACAAAGCGACATCAACAATGACAATGGAAGTGAAATGATGTAGATGTGCATCATTTGATTGACAGAGCAAAAAAAAAAAAAAATACCCAAAAATGATTGAATGTGATCAATAGGGAGGATCCATTTTGAATTGGTACTTTTGCTAGTGTGAACTTCCAGAGGGTTATATTGCACCAGATAGATTTGATTGGGGTAAACATAGTGTGAACTTCACATTGGGTCTGACTCGGTATTGCATAAACAAATGCATTATCGAATCTCCCCGGATCTATCTAGCACAAAGCGCTAGTGTGAATGACCCCTCGAATGAACCCACATTGATACCAGTGTTGGAGCCACTGAAAAGCCTCTAAGAGGAGAACATTCCACAGCCTGGGTACCACAACACTAAAGCTTCTGTCCTACATCCTACAAAATGGATTCTGGACTGTTGTTTTTAAATGAAGTCAGGCTAGATAGTACTTCAGATTGAGAATGCCTTCAAACTGACAGTAGCCTCTGCAAATAACAGCTCTTCAGATAAATAGGGTGGTCATTTATATCTTATTTAAAACAAAATGCATCACCCTCCAAGAAGTGGACATGAGAAGGAATGAAATCTACAAAAAATATAGAATTACTATGAATTAAAGAAAAATACATCTTATATAGCAGGGATGACTGTGCTAAGGTAACTTGTGCATCAGTCTGCTGACCAGAGGCTATTTAATGGAAAAGCCTCCTGTTCAGGGAGAAGTGTTTAAAATTCTTAGCCAGAATTTTTTAGTGCCTTATCAAAATACAAACTCCAGAATTCCCAAGATGGTTCCATGACAATTAAAGTAGAATCATAATGCTATAACTGTGTAGTGTAAAAGGACCCCAGGTGCATGAGTCAGCAAGCAAATGAAATTCAAGTCTGACTAGATCAAGGGAAGTAATAGTGCCATTCTGTTCTGCTTTGGTCAGGTGTCCAGTTCTAGGCACCACAATTCAAAAAGGATGTTAACAAGCTGGAGTGTGTCCAGAGGAGGGTGACCAAAATGGTGAAAGGTCTGGAAACCATGTCCTATGAGGAGCGACCTAGGGAGCTGGGTACGTTTAGCCTGGAGATGAGGAGATGAAGAGATGACATGATAGCCTTGTTTAAGTATATGAAGGAATGTCATATTGAAGATGAAGCAAGCTTGATTTCTGCTGCTACAGAGAATAGGGCACGGAGTAATGGATGCAAGCTATGGGAAAAGTGATTCCACCTAAACATTAGAAAAAACTTCCTGATGGTAAGAGCTGTTTGACAGTGGAACATGTCCTGCTCAGAGAGTGGTAGAGTCTTTTAAACAGAGGCTGGATGGCCATCTGTTGGGAGTGCTTTGACTGTGTATTCCTGCATGGTGAGGATTGGACTGGATGGTCCTTGTAGTCTTTTCCAATTCTGTAATTCTATAGAATTCTAGGACTCTGAAAAAAATTCAATGGAAAAATTCAAGGACTCTGTTTCATCAGATTAGCAGTTGGAATGAAGGACCCTTTCAAACAGGGGATGGCATTTCCTCCACTGATGCAGATTAATTTTCCACCCATTGTTGCCATGACAAATTTGTCACCTGGTATCCATCCTTCTTGTGATGAGACTCTCTGTACTTAGCTAGACCCAGACAACAGACTTTTAGAGCGCTTCCACACTCCAGAAATAAAGCAATTTGACATCACTAACTGTCACGGTGCCATGACTCTATCCTACAGAATCCTGGAATTTGTAGTTTGGCGAGGTATTCAGTCTGGTCTGTCAGAGACCTGTGGTGTCTCACCAAACTACAAATCCCAGGATTCAGTAGGATAGAATCATGGCAGTTGAAGTGTTGCCAAACTGCTTTATTTCTGCAGTGTGGATTCATCCACAGTCTGCCCTGAGGCCCTACCCAATGCATGGTAGAACTTCCCAGAGCTGATGCTTCTGAGTACCCAGAACCATGTCCTTGTCACAATGAGATGACAAAGCAGGACTTTGTGAAGGGGTCCTCCAACTGCCCTTGAAGCCATAGGTAAAGTAGGGGATAAGGCTACCTTAAACATTACACAGAAAGAGATACTCCCATTTTTCCTTTTGCAAAACTACCATGAGGGTATTAGCAGAGCCAAAGTTCTCACACTTTGGTGCTGCAGCACTGATCAAAAAACATAGGAAGTGTTTCTTGAAAACATTACCCAATATATCTTATGTCCCTCCATAGCAGCATCGCCCCAAGATTTCTGAGACTTTTAATTGTACTGTGAAAATGCTGCCTCCTTGTGGCAGTTTATATACTTACAAAAATATTAAGATTCATGATTGTTGTGCCTTCGAGTCATTTCCAATTTATGGCGACTCTAAGGCAATCCTATCATGGTGGTTTCTTGGCAAATTGCTTCAGATAAATTTTTTTCTGAAATTTCTTCTTCAGGTTTGTCATTGCTATCCTATGAGGCTGAGACAGCGTCATTTGCCAAAGGTCAAATGACAGTGGGGTTCCATGGCTGAGCAGGGATTTGAACCGTGTTCTCCAGAGTCAGTGGGAATGACAATCATATTCACTTTAAATCATAGAGTATATTCTCTTTAAATCATAAAGCAATTCACTTTAAATCATAGTGGGAATGAGGCCTAAATGGTATGCATGTGAGTGAAAGAATGAATGAAAGAGCATGGCTGAGCATGTATATATCTGTGATCACTGTTGCATGTAAGTGAGACAGTATGTGTAAAATCTACACATGTATTAAGTATTGAATTTATTTAAATAAAACTGTTTTAATTTGAACAGTATTATTTCCCTATAAAATGTTAAAATATCAATATACATTAATTTGCAAACAAAAATACATACACTAAACAAACACAATATTTTTATTCATATGCTATGTCAAGCAGGGGTGTGACAGCTGCATGTAGATGTAAAGGGGGCCACAAGGGTAAAATGTTTTGAGAACCCCCGAGCTAGAAGATTAACTAGGTATAAATTAGAAAGAAAAGGTTAATATGTTTATGTCTTCAGTTTGATGAGCAGTAAGTCAAGTCTTTTGTGTTTAGAGTTATAAGAGGGTGGAGGGTCATAGTCTATAATCTGTCTAGAACTGTAATCTGTCTAAAATTTAAAGATATAGCCATGTTAGTCTGTAGAATTAATATTATAGATGGTTTGTAGCACCTTTGAGACTAAGAGCCTAAGCAAACTGCCAGAAATAGTGCACATTAAATTGAGGCACTGCCCTGACTCAGTGCTAGGGAATCATGGGAATTGTATTTTTTTCTGAGACACTGAACCTTCTCTGTCAGAGAGCTCTGGTGCCACAATAAATTACAGTTCCCATGATTCCCTAGCACTGAGCCAGGGCAGTGCCTCAATTTAATGTGTACTATTTCTGGCAGTCTGCTTAGGCCCTAACTGGGGGAAAAAGAGGTTTGTAGCATGAGCTTTTGTAGAGTTTAGTCTACTTCTTCTGATGTTTATAGTGGATTGAAAGCCAGGGACAGAGTGCAGGACTTTAGCTGAAGATAACTAAAAAGGAATGTTGGTTACTGTAGACCCAGTCAGCATGAGTAGAACCCACAAGCTCTACATAATACGTAGTTGTGCAAAGGACTTCCCCAAATGTAGGTCCTTAGGAACAACATCCTGTTGTTTGCACTTGTTGAGAAAGAAGATATCTATCTGTACGTGGGCAAGTTTTTTTGAAGAGGTTGATGGATTTCCACTTCATTTGGTTAAATTTGGTGCTTTCCATAGTGGTAGAATTTAAAGATATACCCATGTTAGTCTGTAGAATTAATATGTACAGAGATTTTGTAGCACCTTTGAGACTAACTGGAAAAAAAAGAGGTTTGCAAACTATGTATCATGTAGAGCTCATGGGTTCTGACTGGGTCTACAGTAAGCAACATTCCTTTTCAGTTTTCTTCAGTTAAACTCCTGCGCTCTGTCCCTGGCTTTCAATCCGCCATCAACATCTGAAGAAGTAGACTAAAGTCTAAGAAAGCTCATAGTCTCAAAGGTGCTACAAAATCTCTATGCAATCTGTCTAGTTCGTATGGGTGTACAGTGTGTATTGGTGTTTGTAATGTGTATTGTGTACTTTTGTAATATGTACAGCTGGTGTATAACAATGGAAAAGATAATATATGTGGTTTTTTTTAAAATAAAACTAACTGGTATTCATTTTATCATGAGTTTTCATGGATATAAACCCACTACTTCAGATGCTGTGCCAGCTGGAAGGGGTTTCCTCTATTTGCTTAGGTGGAAAAGTGAGCAATAGGAGTCTGTTTTGTAATTGAAAATGTAGCTAGGTAGCATTCCGTCTTCTCAGACCTTGAAAGACTTTGGGATTTAGGACTCTGCCCTGATGATGATATCACTTCATTGGACAATCTGTATGGAGGGTAGGGTTGTACCCAAAGAGGAGGAAGAGGCATGACGGCCACATGCAGATGTAAAGCGGTTCAAATCATGGTACTGTTCATAGTGATTATCACACATTCTATTTAGTTGGTATCCATGGTATCTCTGTGCACACACACATGGAGTCCAGACAGAAAATTCACTATAGAGGTACTGATGGAGTGGAATCACATTCTTCACATGTTGAATGCTGGAAAAGTCTAGAAAGATAATAACAATCTTTCTTTTTATTTCATTAGGAATTGGTAGCTGCTCTTAAAAAGAATTAATATAATGACATGTTGAAACCATTCATAAATGAGAAGTGGCAGGATGATGCTCTGTGTCATAATAGTCATTCTTCTTCCAAGCAACAGTCCATGTTCTGGTTTCTTTTCTCATAGTCAATGGAGGAATCAGAAGCAATCATATCCCCCCCCCCAGACATTTCCTGAGCCCAAATGGTAAGCGTTTGCTTTCAATCTTCCACATATGTCATCCACGTGAACAAATACCACAATAACAACATACAGGCTGAATTTATCCCCAAATATGAAGTCGAAGGCTTTCATGGCCAGCATCCATAGTTTTATAAAATGTTGTTGTTGTTGTTGTTGTTGTTTGTGGGTTTTTTGGGCTGTTGGGCCATGTTCTAGAAGAGTTTCTTTCAGACATTTTGCCAGCATCTGTGGCTGGCATCTTCAGTGAGTACTGGAATGGAAGAGAGTGGGTATATATATACTGTGAGACCCTGGGTAGGGAGGAGTGGTTCCCATGTAAACTGTGTATTATAGAATCATAGAGTTGGAAGAGACCACAAGGGCCATCCAGTCTGCTGCGCTCAGCGAAGGACAGGAGAGACCCTCTCACAGCCGCAGGAGTTTACCACATACCATGCAGCTGCAGACAAGTCTACATAGGGACCACCAAACACAGTGTCCAAACACGAATCAAGGAACATGAGACACACTGCAGACTGGATCAGCCAGAAAAATCAGCAGTAGCAGAACACATTATAAACCATCCTGGGCATAAAATGCTGTTTGAAAACACTGAAATTCTGGACCATGCCAACAACTATCAGGTCAGAATGCACAGGGAAGCCATCGAAATCCACAAACACTTGGACAACTTCAACAGGAAAGAAGAGACCCTTACAGTAAACAAAGTTTGGCTATCAGTCCTGCAAAATAGAAAAATCAGCACTCAGCAAATGCAAATGAGAAACCACCCAGGGTCAGGGGTGTTCCCAGCAGACAATAATCAACAATTAGCAGACATTAATCCTCTTTTGCATATCTTCCCACTCTGAGGCCCTGCCATCAACAACAGAACAATACATAGTTTACATGGGAATCACTCCTCCCTACCCAGGGTCTCACAGTATATATATATACCCACTCTCTTCCATTCCAGTACTCTCTGAAGATGCCACCACAGATGCTGGCGAAACGTCAGAAAGAAACTCTTCTAGAACATGGCCACACAGCCCAAAAACCCACAAAAAAACTATCCCCAAATAATTAGTTGATATAAGAAAATACCTGTTTTCTAGAACAGTTGATGTATGAAAATGGCAAAAGAGAGCACAGCTAAACTGAAGCAAATGAGCAGAATGTAAACATACCCAGTTTCTTCCAACTGTATGGCTCACATTCACTCCGCTATTTGAGTGGTGAGAAGTTCCAGAGGCACATACTTCAGATTGGTTTACTTTAGAAGGAAGACTCTCGCAATTTATGGTGTTTGGATTTCAGGGTTCCTGCCAGCCTGTTGTTTTCCACTGTGCACCTTTTCTAAATCCCTACTTTATCTCAGCTTTTTTACTTCAAGAATTACCCTTTTTCCTCGGGTCATACCCTCAAACTACTGCACATTTCCTTTCAGTAATTCCCTACTGTTTACCCAACCAGTTACCTCAGGAATTACTGGCTTTTCAACTCATTTATAACACCTTTCCCTCATGCTTCACTTTTGATTTTTTCTCCTCTCTTCCCCTCAACAGACTGCTTTGGCAAAACTGCCAGCTGTCCACTTTTAAGACCTCTATTTGGTTTTTGCTTAACCAAAGTGATCCACACAGAAGATCCCACCACTTGGAACCTAATATATGTGACAGATCCACTGTCCATTGTTCATTTTCTTGACTCTTTTATCCATAACCCCCACTTCTGGATCTGGTTTTCAGGCCTCAAAGTCATACTTAAAATGGACAATCAGGTGTATTGACCACTTGGTTCAGTATAGTAATATATGACCAGTCCTCCGTGTTGTTGTATGCCTTCAAGTCATTTCTGGCTTATGGCAATCCTAAGGCAATCTTACCATGGGGTTTTCTGGGGATGAGAACTTGCCCAAGCTGACCCAGTGGGTTTTTATGGCTGAGTGGGGAATCAAGTGCTAGTCTTCAGAGTTGTAATCCATTGCTCAAACAGCTACACCATGCTGTTTTTTTGGGATAAGAAAGATAAATCTTCTGGTATTGGCCCTGATCCCTAAGCTGAAAGTTGTTAGGATGTTGTTTCTATTGTTGTAATATTTTGGATGATTTTATTTACTGAGTGTAATAAAAATAAATAAATAATAAGTCTCCCTTATTTATTCTTAAATTAAAACATCGAGACAGAGATGTAGAAAGTAAAAAATAAAAATTTATTATACAGTAACATATTTAAAAATTCTTATACGAACATTTAGTATATGTATACAGTTGTCCCTCCCGATTTGTGGGGGATCCGTTCCTGCAATGAATCAGGAAAATTGCAAATATTCAAGCCCCATTGATTGCACAGCATTTTGTCCCTCTCCACTTGCTGTCCATGAAGGAGCGAGACAGCAGACTCCAAGTCCACAAATGAGGAGGGACAAGTGTATTGTACATATATTATTATATATGCACATACATATTAAACTATATCTGATAAAGAAATGAAAAAGTAGTGGGCGGGAAACAGCTGGCTATAATCTTTGGAGCTTGTAGAAGGAGAAAGGCAGAATATAAAGTAAATAAATAAGGAGAGTAGGTAGAACTGAAAAAGGGGCTAGTGGGTTTCAAGTCCCCATGTCCAACTGAATCCATTCTAAATAGTTTATTGCATGGAACTTGCAGGAACGGAACGGAACAGCACAGAACAGGGTGAGAATGCAAGTTACCGCACAGGAGAACGTCACCAATGCCACTGGGAGTCCATAAGCCGATCCCCATCTGTGCTATTGTAGCCGATTTTGAAGAACGATTTTGAACTGTTCTTCAAAATTGGCTTCCAGGAATGGCTGGGGAACAGCTTGGGGGGTCCTGGCAGCATCAGCGGCATTCTCCTGTGTGGTAACTTGCATTCTCACTCCATTCTGTGCCATTCTGTTCCATTCAGTTCCCGTTCCTGCAAGTGCAATGTGATAAGCTTACAAGTCTCCATCTGAACTTTTAAAAGGGCAACTGTGGGGGACTAGGGGATTGCATTTGCCCCTCCAGAAAACCTTGGAGGGCTGCACCTCCCCACTGCACCTACCAAAACCCATTTTTTTAACACCCAAAGGCTCTCTAGGGCACATGGGAGGCATTTTCACCATGGTTGGCGGGGTGGGTGGGTGGCTTCCTGGGCTATTTTAGACTTGGGAGAACTTTTTGAAACAATAGGAAGTGAAATCACTTCCTGCTCACTTCCTGTGTCAAAAATGCCTCTCATAGGACCTTATCAAACGCTGGCCACGAAGCGAAAAGTAACAGAAAAGTAACCGAAGTGAGAATAAATTCAGTTCTATACCGAAACGAACTGAATTTCGCCCTGGCGGCCATAGCGCAATGAATACGAAGGCTCCAAAGGGGATTTAGCGATCAGGCGCCGCGGGATGCGGTTCACATGGGAAGAAGGAAAACACACACACAAAAACATTTTCTTCTCTCTCTCTCTCTCTCTCTCTCCCTTCCCGCCACCCAAAAAGCCAGCGTCGCAGAAGGCGCTTCTGTGGATGGCAAGGATGGGATGAAGGAGTCGGGAGGAAAGGCAGCCAAGGGGACCGAGGAGGAGGAGGAGGGCTGGAGGACTGGAGGAGGGAAGGGGTGTTGGTGGGGAAAAATGCGAGAGAGATGGAGAGAGAGAGATCGCCTCCCTCTTCCCTCCTCCTCTCCTTCTCCTCCTCTTTCTCAATCCGGTTTGCCTTTCGCCAATCCCTTCCCCTCGCCGGGATTTTCTGCTTGGGAGAGCTCTCCCTGCTTCCCCGCCCCGCCCACCATTGCGTAATGAATACGAAGGCTCCGCTTGTACTTCCCCAACAAACCGAATGTCAAAATCTCCCTACTCACTACGGATTAGCTTCGGGTTCTGTGGAGTTTCGGGGCAGCGTCGCGTGTACACGCGGGGAAACAATACAGATTAGCTCCGTGTTCTAGGGCAGCGTCGTGTGTAAACACGGGGAAATAATATGTATTAGCTGCAGGTACCCTTTGGATTAGCTCTGCTCTAGACCCCATGTGATAAGGTCCATAGGCATGAACTTGCCTGGGTTGTATATAAAGCTTGATATAATCCCCAACACATCCCCAGAGGGTATTTGAGGGGGCAGTTTGAAAATATTTTGCTTTTTTTTTTTTTAAGTCCCTGAGAAAGATCCAAACTAGAAAGAAGACATTTGCAGCAGCCAAACTCCCTAAGAACAAACTCAAGTCAAGAGAAGGAGGAATGTGTGAACAAATGTTACCAGTATTAAAAAGCTGGATAAACATAAATTTATGTGGCTGAGGTGGGAATACTAATTAAAGAAAAAAAGGAATTAGAGACTTCAGACCCACAATATGTGAGGTGATTGATAATATTTAACAACTGGTTAATTCATCCTAAAAATAGGCCTCAGCTGGGTTCAGATTGCTCACCTTCCCAGCATCTAGTCAGTGACTAATTTCATTCCACTAAAGCAGGGGTAGGCAACCTTTCCCCTTTAAGGGCTAAGGGACTTCAGCTCCCAGAATCCCAGGAGCTATTGGCCAACATGGGACTATTGGCCAACATGGCTGAGGCTTCTGGGAGCTGATGTCCCTCGGCCCTTAAAGGGGAAAGGTTGCCTACCCCTGCACTAAAGGTTTCTGAGATGACAGTGAGTAGTTGTTTGAGTGTTGGATAGTGACTCTGGAGACCAGGACTCAATTCCCACCTCAGCCATGTAAACCCATTGGGTGACCTTGGACAAGTCACACATTCTCAACCAAAGAGGAAGGTAATGGCAAATCTCCTCTGGACTAAACTGGCCAAGAAAACCCCATGATAGAGTGGTCTTAGGGTCACCATAAGTCAGAAACAACTTGAAAGCACACAACACAACACATACAAAGGTCCCTGACAGGCAGTATGGTATAGTAGTAGTTTGAGTTTTGGACTGTAGCTCCGGATAACAGGGTTTGGATTCCCACTTGGCCATGGAAACCCCTTGGATGACCTTGGGCAAGTCACACTCTCTCAGTTTCAGAGGAAGGCAAAGACAAAACCCCTCTGAACAAATCTTGCCAAGAACTCCCCCCCCCCACACACACACATACACACCATAGGTTCACTGTCAGTCAGAAAGAGCTTGAAGACACAAAACTCTTAAATGTTCCCAGGGAACTGGTCTTAAAAATAGCAGTATTATATACTTCAGTCAATGGTATCAAAGGCTGAAAATATATAAAAAGAACAGAACATTGGCAATGTTATTTAGAAAAGAGTTGTTCATTGAGAATGTAACTAATATCAGACTCTCAATGCAATCACGTGAATGAAAACTAGATTTAAAGTGGTCTGGTGGTGAACTAGAGGAAGTGGGGATGAAGAAGCCAAGTAAGAGAACTGAAGAAATTTCAGTGTAAATGGTAAGAGAGAAAGAGCACTGTAACTAGAGAAGGAAAGAATGCCAAGAGAAACCTCTTTCAGGAAAGCAGCAAAAACAGTCCTATCCTTAGCCAAAGTGAGTCACTGCAGCAGGCAATAGATTTTCAGGGGTCATTCCCACTTACATTTACAGCAGTTAGCACAGGGGCAGGCAACCTTTCCCCTTTAAGGGCCGAGGGACTTCAGTTCCCAGAAGCCTCAGCTATGTTGGCCAATAGTCCCATGTTGGCCAATAGCTCCTGGGATTCTGGGAGCTGAAGTCCCTCGACCCTTAAAGGGGAAAGGTTGCCTACCCCTGGTTAGCAAATCGTGATGACACCGAGTGGCTGATTTGATCAAGAGCGATGCTTTTTCCCCACTATGGAAGCGAATCATGCCATTATTCCATGTAGTTCCCACTTACAAAGGGGCTCCTTCCCTCTCTCCTCAATGCAGTGGCATCTCAATGGCTGAGGGATGCGAGCAGTGAGCTCTGGACTCCCCTGGGAAGGAAAGGGAAAGGGAAAGGGAGGGAAGCCCACATTGCCTGCCTCCCCCAGCAAGGGCTACAACCTCCTGCTCCACTCCCGGGGTCCTGCCCAACCACCGCAAGCTCCACATTGAGGTTGCCGCCACATATGGCCTTCCCCCTGTGCCCCCTCAGGCATGCTGGACCTAACAGATATCCTGAGCATGAGCAGAGAGTCCCTGGGAGGAAGCCTCTCTGCCTCGGTAATGTTACAATATGCTACAATCCATTACAGTGCAATTCAGGTCCATCGTTCACACTTGCTGAACACAGTTCTGAATCGATTTTCCCCCCAAAAAACAAACAAAACAAAACTGCCAGAGAACTACTCAAAAAGTGTGGGTTTTTTGGATTTGTAGCGGTTCAAAGTGACTCCGAATGATTGCAGTCACTTCTGAAACTGCTGACAGTGGGAACAAGGCACATACACAGCAATTCGCAATTCACTGTAAATCGTAGTGGGAATGAGGTCTCAGTGTCACAGAAGAGCAATACACTGTTGACTGTTAATGTATTTTTACTACCAGGCATGATGAGATATTTCTTGTTGTTTACTTTCAAGTCATTTCTAACATATGACAAACCTAAGGTGAACTTATCATGGTGTTTTCTTGGCAAGATTTGTTCAGGGATTGTTACCATTGTCCTTCATTGAGAATGAGAAAGTGTAACCCAAGTTATTCAGTGGGTTTCCATGGCTGAGCAGAGATTTGAACCCTGGTCTCCAGAGTTGTAGTCCAGTGTTCAAACCACTAGACCAGTAGTTCTCAAACTGTGGAGTGGAAGCCCAAGGGGTATGTGAGAGTTGCTAAAAGGGAATATGAGATTTGAAAGTACTGATCCTTCCTCCTCCTCCTCTCAGTCACACTCTTCATTTCTTTTTTACACACTCTCATATACACAAGTCAAGAAAATAAATGTTCCAATGTGACTGTGGCCCTATTCAGATGGTGAAAATAATCCATTATGAATCTGGGTTGAATCTCTGTTATTCACATGCATCCTGAATGCACCTGATTAAGTTTGGGGTGGAGGTGCAAAAATACCCACTTAACCCAGGATAATTGATACTGTGGTTTTTGTTGAGTTTTTTTTTTTTTTAAGATTTGGATCACCAGCAATGTGAATAACCAGTGTGAATAGACCTGGATAATTTGGAATTAAACTCTCCAGGGAGCCCTGGTGGTGCAGTGGTTGAATGCCAGTACTGCAGCCACAAGGTTGTGAGTTCAATCCCAGGCTGGGCTTCAGGGTTGACTCAGCCTTCCATCCTTTCATAGGTGAGTAAAACAAGTACCCAGCTTGTTGGGGGCAATTGGCTTACATATTGTAAACCGCTTAAGGAGTGCTAGTTCACTGATAAGCAGCATAGAAATGTACTTGCTATTGCTATTGCATGCCTTGAATGCATTTCAAACTTTTTCGCATTGTTGATTCCATGTTTATTCGAGTGCTCACTGTGTGAGCAACTGAACTCCCAGAGATGCGCATAGATGCAGTTCCATAGTGTGAATAACAAACCCAGAATGCGTGAGTGAGGTCATTCGCATCATTCCACTAAAAAAAAAAAGATGTCTGGATGACCTCTGTGTGTGTGAGAGAGAAAATGACTATGTGTGTGAGTGAAAAAAGAAAGAATGAAAGAGCATGCTTGCATGTGTACATATCTGTGAGTATTGGTGCATGTGAGTGTCGCTGTGTGAGACACGTATGTGTAAAATTTTACACGTGCTTTGAGTTAGGTATTGAACTTATTTAAATAAAACTGTTCTAATTTTAATTAGTTTTCCTTATACAATATTAAAATATGAATATACATAAATGAGTGGACAAAAATACTCATGCTAAAGAAATGTTTTTTTCCATATAATGTGCTGAGTGGGTGGGTGGGGGAGTGACATCTGCATATAGACGTAAAGGTAAAAAGTTTGAGAACTACTGTATTACACCATGCTGACTGAGAGGTACTTATGAGGTGTCCCCCCGCCCCCCCCATCAAGTAGCAAAGCAATTCAGCTGCCCTTTGGTACTATGCACCTTGGGTGGATGCTGTTTTGCCTCAGACAGCAAGATGCCTTGCCCTGGTCCCAGACAGCAAACTAATCACAGGAATAGGTGTCAGAATTAAATGAGAGACTGAAAGTCAGATCCTGGAAAAATACTTTTAAATGGTAATTAGATAGAGATCCAGTTATAGCAACGGCTCCTGGAGCTCCTCAAAATAGTTGGGGGACACTTGCAATTATAATTTCTGCAATTTCTAAAAAAGGAACACTTTCCAATTTCTTGAAAGCAACTAAGCCTGCCATATTGTTACCTACTTCATTGGTACATGGTGCATCATACATAGTTAATTACTACCTCCTAATAATTGCATTTGCACATAACAACAAGGATGAGGAAATATGGATGAGACAGCATACTCATTAGCACTAATAGCTTCTTCCTACTGCAAGTGTAAGCAACTAAACAGAGTGAAAGCAAAAGAGAATAAATGAAGAAAATTATTATGAAGCTAAAGAAAGTTGTCCAAGATAGTTATTAGATAGTTCCCGAGGAACCATCAGGAACAGGAATTTTCACAACAAAAAACAGATCATAATTAACTCTGAACCAAAATAAGAGAGGGCATGGAAAAGAAACAGACATAATGAATTTAAAGTGGGAAAATGCACCAGAGAAAGGAAGGGTAGGATTGAGCAGCCTTAACAAAACCAGACTTGCTTAGCAGAGACAAAAATAAGCAAAAGAATGCTAATAATAAAAGAACAGCATCCTAACCAAACATGGGAAAGTTGTAGTGGAAACAGCAAATGCTAAGCCAAGGAGAGCGGAAAACAAAGTTGAACCCCGACCATAGCCTCAAAGCAATCCAGATGAAAATACTATCTCTGCTCCTCCGCATGCTTCCAACCTGATTCTTCCATTACTTTCAGCATCATACTGGAATCTTTTTGCTTTACAAATTTTAAAACTACACATTATAAACATAAATAAAAATTCTTCCATGTGGAGCTGTTGTGGAAATTTACTGGGAACATGTTCTTAGACTTCTTCACTGCTAGTCATAAGAACAGTAGGTTACCCACTACTCCAAGAGACCTTCATATCTTTACAGAGCTTAGAAGAAGCATTTCACAAGCAATGACATTATCTGTAACATATGACTCATTAGGCAATTATGTCACAGCAGCAAGTAACACTATTACTTTTTTGATGCAGTAAGGAACATTTACTCACCACTCCTTAGAATTGCTTTGGGGAACTCAGTTGAGATTATTTCTGTATTTTTAACCTATACTTTAAAAAATAAATAAAAGTAAGTACCATAATGACTTCGTATCAAATAACAATGGCAACATGTTACTGAACTTTTTCCTTTTAATATAACTAGCACTCAAAAATAAATTGAAAAATGAAAACAAACTTTGATGTTTTCTATCAGGGCTCATGTAAAGATTTCTTTAAACATTTCAGCCTTCAGTTAGTGCCTTCAGCAGCTGTTTTGAAAAGCAAAATCAGCCTTGTGAAGCTGGGCCTTATACTCTCAGGATTTTTGCATCAAGTACAATTTGACAGGGTATACCAGGGGTCCTCAAACTTTTTAAACAGGGGGCCAGTTCACTGTCCCTCAGACTATTGGAGGGCCAGACATGCACACTGTGGGCCTGGGACAAGTCGGCTGTTAAGCAGGACAGGCAGCAGTGGCAAAAACACCTGGCGGGCCGGATAAATGTCCTCAGCGGGCCGCATGTGGCCCACGGACCATACTTTGAGAACTCCTGGTGTATACAGTTATCAGTTCTAGAGTCTATGACTTCTTTCTAGTATGGCACTTTTAATTTCTTCCAGTATTTTGAGGGATCCATACCCTTTTAACTGATAAAGACCAGTACATGTGTGGTCAAGCAACATCAGAGTGAGGTCAAATGGCAAAAGTTATTAATGAGGACTAACACAAAACTAGGAGAGGCTGCATCAGTTTGCTTTTGTCTGAGTCTACTTGGAAGGACAAGACTTGGGCTCTGTAGAGACTAGCCACAAGGGCCGTTCTGGGGGCACAGCGGGGGCTTGGTGCCCACTACCCCGATTCCATTCCCACGTCGTCCTCACGCTGCCCACAGAAACAGACAGTAGGTGGCTTCAGGGTGCTCCTTTGGCACAGCGTTCATACACGCTGAGCCAAAGGAGCGCTGAAAAGCTGCCGCTGCCGCTGTGGCAAGGGTGGCTTTTTGCCACTTTAAGGAGAAGCAGCAAAGTGCTGGATCTAGGCTGTGGTGTGTGGTTGCCACAGTCCTGATCTGCTGCTCCTCCCATTGGGATAGCTGAGCACAAACTGCTTCGCATTTTGAACTCAATTTGCAGCAACTGAAGTAAGACAAAGACAAAAGTGGAAAGCGGGAGAGAGAAACTGGGACATTTTAAAAGCAGCTGAAAAGTGGGATGATAAAGGATTAATCAGCAGTGTCCCTGCCAAACTTGGGCAGTTGGAAAGCTTGGGGACCCAGAATTTATAACATGGCTTCTCTGTTTTAACTAAAAGTATTTGATTCATCCTTCACTATGATCTTTTTTTACATATAGCATATGGAAATACCAGATGGTGATGTCTGATTATGCCTCATCAGGAAAACAGAGAGAGAGAGAGAAAAATCGGGGAAAAAAATCTACAAAATCTGTAACCTGTCTCTAAACAGGTTTTACTATCTATCTATCTATCTATCTATCTATCTTTTTCTTTACAATCTACACAATGCTTTAGTGGTTTCTGGAAGAAACAGCAGGACAATTCTGGCAGCAATCAACCAACAGAGAGCAATGGCTGGTCAGTTCACACCAAAACCAATTTGCTAGCCAATATATTAGGCAGTCATTTATTGCCAAAGCTTGGAATGTTACTTGGAGTGCAAAAATAGCTCATTGCATTTCTCATTTATTACAACAGAGGTCTAGCACAAAACACTTTGTGGCCAGAGGAAAAATACAAGACAAACACCTCAGCCCATTCAACCTGCAAAAGCTAACTGGACCAGCAGTTTGAATCTTGCTTCAACACTGGTGGGATAGGATAAGATAGGATAAGATAGGATAAACCTTTCTAATTCTCATCCATCCAAAATTATTTTGAAATAAAAATAGATAATAAGGTTTTGATGGTGACCCATAGACACAATACTCCATTGGTGTATCATGCATAGTTAATAGTTGTTGTGTGCCTTCGAGTCATTTCCAACTTATGGCAACCCTAAGGCATAGGGTTTTCTTGGCAAGTTTCTTCAGGGAGGTTTGCCAGTGCCATCCTCTGAGGCTGAGAGAGTGTGACTTCTCCAAGGTCCCCAAGTAGGCTTACATGGATGAGCCAGGATTTGAAACCAAGTATTTATTTAACAGTAGGAGACATCTTGTGAGGAAACTGTCTTCTGTACTGGTAACAGGAACATTTATGGTGAGCCAATGAATTGGTTGACACTTACAGAAATGCAAGGTTGATGCAGAATATTCAACATATTGTCATAAAAAGTACACAATGGTAAACACTAGTAGCTGTCCTTTCCTACAGCGGCAGAATTCCTTTTTCTTCATATGATTCAGCTAAGTCGTCTTCATCCTCTGACCTGCTTTCTCCATTTAATAGAGCTTCATGTTCATCTATGCTGAAAATAATTATAATTGAGGGAATTGTGCATAAGCTTTTGCTGCATTCTGTTTAGGCTGAATCAAAGCAATGCATCTGATCATTATCCATACTTTTAAAAGTTTCAGATTAAACTTTGGATCTGAAGAAATCTCTGGCTTTCTCTTTGTCCCATGTATTACATTGTTAATAAGTACCATTGTATAATGATACAAATATATCAAGTTTATAGACTGCCATATTTTGCAGGGTAAGGTGGGGAGAATCCTTGGAAAGAAGAACTTTAAAAAAAAATGCAGTGGCACCACAGTATTTTAAAGATGTAACTTCATTCCTTTAATACTGCTATAGCACAGCTTCATAGAGTTTAGTCGAACACACTCACATGTCCCACATTTTCCTAATTACTTTAAAAAAAAATTGGCAACCTCAGTTGAGAACACAACAAAGGCTCTTTGTGCTATTGCTAAGGCGAGCCAAAAGGTTCTTGAAGCAAAGCTTGTTTACAAGGGCAGCAAATGCAGTTCTTCCCTACACCAAGCTTTCATTTCATACAATGGAAGATATACTTCATTATACAGTATAAGGAAGACAGGAAATATTGTGTACTAATGAAGAAAAAGTACACTAATATAACCTTGTTGACAGCTCTGTCTTAATCTCAGCACAACAATCCAATAGCTATTTTCAGAACCTTTCTTTACTACATAGAAGTGAATCTCCAAGTACTAGCTAGCAGCAACACTGCAGGCATTTCCAGGTAGAGGGACTTCCAGATGACTCAGTGCACCTGACACCTGGAGTTCACATGCCGACAGTTGCTGATCCAAACAGATTAATAGGATCAGTATGGGTGGCACAAAAATGGCTGTATTTCAACTATGGGCCTTTGCAGACTGCCAGAAATAGTGCAAATTGAGTCCATTTTAACTGCCCTGCCTAGGGGGAAGCAGATGGCTAAAAGCGCCGTTTTGGGGGCAGGGAAGGGGAGGGACAGCCACACGGTGGGTGCCCCAACCCCTTCCCCAAGTCGTCCTCGGAGCAGCCGGCCCTCCGCATGGCCGGCGCTCCGAGGATGATCTCCCGCTGCAGCGTCCATACATGCTGCAGTGGAAGAGTCACCGAAGGTGCGCCAGCAGCCTTTTGCAGGGCACCTTCAGCAACTTGTGGAAGGAGCGCTAATTTAGCGCTCCTTCCAGGGGCAGCGAAGCTGCGCTGCGGGGCCGAGGTGTGGGGATACCTCAGCCCCATGGCGCAGCTTCCCGGGGCAGCCCACGGCCGCCCGTCTGCTTCCCCCCAAGTGCTAGGGAGTCATGGGAACTGTAGTTTATTGTAGCACTAGAGCTCTCTGACAGAGAAGGCTCAATATCTCAGAAAAACACTACAGTTCCCATGATTCCCTAGCACTGAGCCAGGGCAGTTAAAGTGGACTCAATTTGCACTATTTCTAGTAGTCTGCAAAGGCCCTGTGTTAGCAGCAACTGCAGTTTTGAAATTAGAGTTGACATATCACTCAAGAACCAGTGTGGTATAGTCCTTTGAGCATTGGACTATGACTCTGGAGACCAGGGTTTGAATCCCCTCTTGGCTATGGAAACTCATTGAGTAGCCTCAGAGGAAGGCCATAGCAAACCCCCTTTGAACAAATCTTGTTAGAAAATGGCTTGAAGGCACACAATAGCAACAACAACAACACCTAGATAACTGAGTTTCACCTGGACTCTAGGCATGCCACAGAGTGCCAATTTGAACCATCATTTGGCCCAGATTCTAAACTCTCATTTTAAAATGCATATCTCTGTCCTTTGTAGAAGATGAAATATGAGGCAAAATAGGGAGGCACCCTTTTATGAAATTGCTCTGCAAAACACATGTTCACCCTGCTTTTTAGGCACAAGGGAAGCTAGAGAGGCAAGGGAGGGAATGGAAGAAATGGGAAAGCAAGTGGTGAGATTGGTGGAATGCAAGAAGCAAGAGGGATGCATTGCAAGGGCATGAGAAGAGGTGAGACAGGGAATAGGAGAGATGGGAGAGTGGTGCAATACAAGAAGCAAGGAGGCACTGCAAGGTGTGAGGCAAGGCAAGATGAGGGAGGGAATGGGGATGGAATAGGAGAGGTGGAAGAGTGAGTGGTGTGAGTGACAAAGTGCAAGAAGGAAGAGAGGAATGCATCATGAGGGAGTGAAATGATGTTAGGAAGGGAATAGGAGTGATGGTGGGTTCCCAATTGGCAAAGGAGTCAGACAAGGTTGCATCTTATCACCCTACCTATTCAACTTATATGCAAAACATATTGTAAGGAAAGCAGGCTTGGATATGGAAGAGGGAGGAGTGAAAATAGGAGGAAGAAATATTAACAATCTGAGGTATGCGAACAACACCATAACACTAGCAAAAAACCTTACAGACCTGGAACAACTACTAAGGAAGATCAAAGAAGAAAGTGCAAAGACAGGCTTATTGTTGAACATAAAGGAAACAAAAATAATGACCTCCAAGAACTTACACACATTCAAACAAAACAATGAGGAAACCGAAATAGTAAAAGAGTTCTCATATCTGGGATCAAACATTGATCAGAATGAGGACTGTAGCCAGGAAATCAGAAGAAGATTAAGAATGGGAAGGGTGGCTATGAAAGAACTAGAGAAGATCCTAAAATGCAAAGACATACAACTCAGCACAAAAGTCAGAATCATACAAGCCATCGTATTCCCTATTACCGTGTATGGATGTGAGAGCTGGACAGTCAAGAAAGATGATAGGAAGAAAATCAATACATTTGAGATAATGTGGTGCTAGAGAAGAGTGCTGAGGATCCCATGGACAGCCAAAAGGACAAACAAATGGGTCCTAGAGCAGATCAAGTCAGAGATATCCCTAGAAGCCAAGATGACAAGATTTAGACTGTTGTACTTTGGACACATCATGAGAAGGCATGAATCGTTGGAAAAGACAATAATATTATGAAAGGTGGAGGGAAGCAGAAAGAGAGGAAGGCCACATGCTAGATGGATGGATTTTATTAAAGAGGTCATGGGTATAGGGTTGCAGGAGCTGGGCAGAGCAGTAGAGGACAGGGGGGCCTGGAGATGTATTATCTATAGGGTTGCCGTGGCAGTTAACAACAACAAGGACAGATGGGTGTGAGTGGAGGAAGTCTTTTTTGTTGTTTATCCATCTCCGAGGGATAAACAGAGAAGGTATTATTCACCTATTCCTCCTTAGCTTTCTTTCTATTCCATAGCTCTCTTATTTCAGAAGAACACCTGCCTCTCAGAAGCGGGATTTGGTGTGGCTGGGGGTGCTGTGTAGAAAAATCACCTTCTAGCTACTTCTGTCAGTGATTCTTTGGACACAAGCCTATTTCATAGCAAAAAATTAGCTCTTTCTGAGGCAGAATGGTTTTTTTAAAATATAATCTCATGCATATCTACTCAGAAGTAAGTCCTTTGAGTTCAGGGGTCTTACTCCTAAATAATTATGTCCATTTATCTCAGAGTAAGTCCCACTGGGTTTACTTCCAAGAAAGATAAGTAGAAATAAGAAGAAGACTAGGATTGGCAAGGGCAGCTATGAAAGAACTGGACAGGATCATAAAGTCTGAAAACATAAGTCTGAACACTTAAGTGTGGATAGTCCAAGATACTGTATTCCCCATCTCCATGTATAGATGTGAAAGCTAGACAGTGAAAAAAAGACAAGAGGGGGAAAAATCAGCTCATTTAAGATGTGATGCTGGAGAAAAGTACTGAGAATATCGTGGACAGCCAAAAAGTCAAACAAATGGGTCCTAGAACAGATCAGGTCTGTACTCTCTCTGATAGCCAAGATGACCAAATGGAGGCTGTCATACTTTGAGCACATCATGAGTTAGAATGAATAATTAGAAAAGACAATGATGCAAGGAAAGGTGGAAGGCAGGAGAAAGAGAGGAAGACCATATGCTAGGTGGTTAGACTCAACCAGGGAGGATATGGCCCTGAGTCTGCAGGATCTGAGCAGAGAAGTTGTGGACAGAAGACTTTGGAGACTTGAAGTCAACTCAAGGGCAGTTAACAACCACAACAACAAGGCAAATAGACTTGTCCAGTACAGCAGTACAAATCATTATAAAAATAATTCTGCACTTCTCCTAATACGTTTATTAGACTAAGTACTGGATTATATAATTGTACATTTGGCAGATTAAAAAGAAAGCATAATTAATTAATTTCCCCCAGATATTATATATATATAAAACACATGCATGATTGTAGGATAGAAAAGTTATTTTACAATGACGAAATGGTAGCAATAAAATTATCAAATTATTGAAAGCACCCAGGTTGTGTTCCTGACGATAATGTTTTAAACTAACAATACAGTAGATGCTTTAGGTGACAAATTAATATACAATGTTTCCTGAGTCAAACCGCACCAAGTCGCCAAGCAGGAATGTATGACAAAAATTCTAACACACCTTGAGAAGCAAAACATTGCCAAAAGGAAGATGTTGAACCAGATTCAAAAGGAGGGAAAAAATGACAGATTTATAAAGACAAGCTTTTTATGACAATAAATATTTCAGGATATAAAAATGCAGATGTGGAACATCAAACAACTGGATTAACTTATGTATATGCCACAGTAAATTAAAATCTATTCACTTACTTCTTCATTGTGTTGTAATTCCTTGTGTATCCTTGATCAGCATGTATCATCAAACAAGGAGATGAATGTTAGTTTGTTTCTGAACAAATACCATATGTGCAATTTAATAAATGATTAATAAATTATGGCCTATGACGTCTTTAATTTTCTGGGATAGATTTTTGCATTAATGTTTTTCTGTAATGGAATGACTGAGTATTTCATGCAACTAATAAGATACAGCTTTTGAGATTCTATAGAGATCAAAGGCAATCAGAATAGCATGGAACAAAATTTTAGTATTATGAAAAATAAGTGTACCTCTAATGAGAAATGCAAAGTGTACTGGAAGCAAGCTGTGTAATTTATAATTTATATGATAAGACATCCTTGCCTAGGCAAAGTTACATATAAACATGTAGGATTATCTCTTGGCCTGCATTGGAAAGAACAGTTAAAAAGTACAAATACATTAGAGCAGAGGTTCCCAACCTGGGGAAGCAGGAGATATAAGATGTGATCTCAAGGCATGCAAGAAAGAGTGGTTTAGGTCCTTGAGTCATGAATCCTCCTTCTCTCTCCCCCCCCCCCCCCAAGTAAATTAGAATCCAATTGCTCAGTTTTATGCACTGAATTAAAAGTTTATTTTTAAGGTCAATTTGTCCACCCACAGTATTATATGTGGTTCAATTTGTGGTTCAAAAATTGGAAATCAGACTTCTTCATCTTCATTACTTTTGAAGGGGATGCAAACATTATTCAGATATTTCCTAGGGGTGTGGGGCATAGAAAGGTTTGGGAACTGTTGCATTAGAGCATGGATGAGCAGGGGGTGGTGGATGAACTCTGGGGGCCTCACAATCTACCAAACGCTCCAAAAAATGCTAGGAGATCCAGGATGAGCCAGATATGTTTTTTATGTATATGCAGGGGCCACTGCAATCCTTTTAATAGTTAATTGCTACTCTTTGAGGTTTCCAAGAGAGGTAAATCATGCCTCTATCACCACTTCTCCTCTGTTACTACATTTGCCAGAAAAAGGGCAACAATAAAGAGGTTGGGGGCTAGAAAACAGACACAGAATTAGCATGCAGCTACAGGGCTGCACCTTGCCCATCCTCACATTAGAGGAAGAGCCAGGTATCCTTTTGACCTGAAGGTCACTTTGCTAATGTAAAACTCTGACAGAAACCACATGCCAGTTGTGGATGGAGCTACATGCTTTTTCTTCTTCAAGACTCTCCTCAATGCAGACACTGATGCCGCAATCCTTTATGGCTCAGTGTAGCATAGTAGTTTCACATACAGACCTATGCCAAGTTGATCAATATACCATCAGTAACCTGTAGCCAGGTGTGAAATTATGCCATCTGAGATCTGCCAGTGTCCTATGAATGTCTCAGCACTGCTAGAACCATATTGTGCTTGGCTACAGTTTCATAGCCAGATGTTTCTCTGATCCTGCTCACTGACCTTTGAGGCACAGAATAACTGGGGGGGGGGGGTAGGTGGGTGGGCTTTATGGCTGGGAAAGGGACTTTGGTTGCTGTGGAAGGAGGAAGGGAATACTATCATTGGTAGTACCTCAAAAAGTGTGTATGCTACTAACAGGCTACCAGCCAGAGAGAGTAACAGACACACAATCTTAATGATTAGAGCTTCTGCATAGCCTGAAGGACAAGGAGTTCTGGTCCAGCAATTAATTTAGCAAAATGTTAAGTGATGTTCCACAAAAATTGTTTAATATTAAATGAACAGGAAGAAGGTGCATTAGATTAAAAGTTTTCTGGTTTTTCCCCTTGTAAGATATTCAATGCAGCTGATGCATTTTTTGTAGTGTACCTTCAAATCCTGTTCAAGTCCTTTCTGACTTATGATGAGCTTAAGGTGACCCTATCATGGATTATTGTTGTTGTTGTTGTTGTTTTGGCAAGATTTGCTTTTCTCTGAGGCTAGGAGAGTGTGACTTCCCCAAGGTTTCCATAGCTGAGCAGTGATTCAAACCCTGGTCTCCAGAGTTGTAGTCCAGCATTCAAACCATCATATAAAAAGTAAAATATTACAATATTTTTTTTAAAAAAAATACTTGTTTGGGTGTTTTGCTGGTGAAAACCCCCATTGACATAAAATAAACACATCCAGTTTGAAGTGGCTGAAAATGGCAAATCATACTCTGTAGACAAGACAATTTATTTTAATTATAATTATTTATTTCATTTATATGCTGCCTTTCTCCCTGAAGGGACCCAACTGCCATGGGCTGGGGTGTGGACACACTGGCTCCCTCAAGATCCAGGAACTGACTAGTCCAGCTGCTGGTTGTTTCTTATTTTGAAAAGAAAAAGAGGTACAGGAAGGCATTTACAGACCTAAAAGTGACCCCTGCCAAAAGTCTGAAAACTTGACAGAATACACAATAGCACCCCATGAGGTTAAGGAGGTGCAACTGGACATCTGGGGGAGATATTTCAGTCCCAAAATGTTGGAGGCAAGGGAGCTCTTGAGGCTCCAAAAATGATCATGTGGAGGCTACATACTGCTTGTTCACCCACCCACCCTTGCCCTAGAGGCTTTTGGAGATGTGATTGGCCAATTTTTAAGCCAGGATTTTATTTTTTATTTTTTTTATTATTTTTTTGGTAGGGGGATTGTCAGTCAGCATGCAGGGTAGAAATCCAAACTTTGCCCATCCCAGTATATAAGACATACAATTAACACCATTGTTTTAAGATGAGTCTGTGGAAACATGTCACAACATTAGTCTGCTGCTGAATGTGGGAGTGCCTTTGAAGATGGTTTGGAAACTGCAATTAATGCAGATTATGACATACAGAATATGATCACTAACTGGGTCCAGCCATTATGAATATAATGAACACTAGTGTTTCATCAGTTAAGTGAGTACATTTGTCTGGCGTCCAAAGCTCTTCACTGCAAATGATCAGGATATCTGAAGGGTTGCTTATTTCACATGCCCCTGTCTTTATATCCTTCAACTAAGTTATATATCTTTGGAAACACCATTGTCTATAAACAATTTCAGACTAGCAAGGAGAGGCTCTTTTCAGCAATGGTGCTTCATTTATGGAATGTTTTCCCCAGGGACATCCACCTGACACCAACCCAGATGATATGCTAGGAATGACTTTTTACTTTCCCATGCCTTAAAACAAGTAATAATGAAACCTGATGTTTGTATTTACCAGACTGCTTTTCTTTGTTTCTGTTAGTATAAGTTATATGCTGCTATTGAGCTTGCAAATTCTATACCGTCTTACTTGGGAATAAATTCCATTGAATGAAGTGGGCTTATTTCTGAGTGGCTATCATAAGTTTGTACTGCTAATCATATTACATTTTTATATTGGTATTCAAAGGGATAGCTATATTAGTCTACTTTACCATACAGAAATCCAGTAAACTGGGAAGAAGACATCTCCAGTAAAAATATTTGGAGAATCAGTTCACTTCATTAGACACATGGATTGACTCCTCTTTGCAGATACACACACACACACACACACACACACACATATATATATATGTACAAAGGGTGTGTGAGTGAAAAGTCATGGAAATGCAAAGGTGGTGGAGTGGCAATATTGCTTAAACAGTGGCTGTTAGGCATACTTAAAGGGACCAAGAAGGGAGAAAGATTTTGCATACAAGTTCAGATAAGCAAGTAAACATAAGTATTGTGAATATGGTGGAGATGAATCTTTTTCTACTGTGTTAGTATGTGTGCAAGTCCAGTAAAATATTGTGATAAAGCAGGCATTAAAATAATCCTTTTGTGGCTGCACTGAAAACTGTATTTTAATATATGCAATGTGCCAAATCAAGGGAAGAAATTTTCTACTTTGTTTTGGTCAAATCATATCTGGAAACTGTGCCCACTTCTGGGCACCCCAAGAAGGATATGGACGAATTGGAACAAAAGTGACCAAGATGCTCAAAGATCTCCAAGCCAAGCCCTATAAGGAACAACTTAGGAAGCTGTGTACTTTTGGTTGGAGATGACAGGGAGGTGGTATGATAGCTGTCTTTAAATATTTGAAGCAATATCATGTAGAAGATGGAGTGGGCAAGTTTTCTGTTGCTTCAGAGACTGAAACTCAAACCTATGGATTCAATTCCCAAGAAAAGACATTCCTCATAACATTAAGAAAACCATCTTTAGTATAAGAGCTGTTCAACAGTGGAATGCATAATGGACTCTACTTCTTTGGAGATTTTTAAAGAGAGGTTGGATGACCATCTCTCAGGATTGCTTTAATTGTGTATTCCTGCAAGGCAGGAGTAGATGACCTTATGATCCCTTCCAGCTCTATGATTCTATTATTTCTTATACAAATGGTTGCCATTTAAAAAGGAACAAACCTGCCAGCTATTGTACAACACTAATCGGTCATGTGGCATGTGGTTTGTGGTTTCATCATCAGTTCCTGATTGACTGTTTTCAGGGTGTGAGCTTCCAGTAGTGGTTACATAGCTATATTACTCGGTTTTCTTTCTTATTGGAGTATGCATTCCTCTGGTCTATTAAAATGATATATTGTGGCATCAGTCCATTATATAGATTATAGAGTTGCATTCCAGGAACATCATGCTTGTGAAAGCTCTCCCATTCTGTCTGATATAGGAAGTATCCTTGCTAGAGGCATCACTAGCAGGGCGCAAGGGGTACGACTGCAACGGATGACACCTCAGAGTAGGTGAACAACTGGTGGGGTGGTTGCTTCTGGCTGTCCCAAGACTTCCCTGGCCACCCTTTCTACCAGCCAGAGTGCATTTGTTGTCCATTGGCTGTGGCTGTTGGTGTGGGTGAGGTGCATCTACCACCCAGCACCTCCTTCTAGGTCTGGCAGGGCTGCTGGCCCAACTAATATCAACTAAGTATTAGTTGGGATAGCAACGTTAAAATATGGTCAAGATGGCAGAGGTTATTAGCCGTAGCCCACCCCTACCAGCAGTCAATAGACACCAGAGGCACTCTGGCTGGTGGAAGAGGTGGTCAGGGTGGGGGTCTTGGGACAGGATGTGGGGCTGCTTTCCAGGTCTGGTAGGTCTGTTGGTCAGGCAGGAAAGTGAGTCACTTCCCTTTCTGTCTCATCCACCAGCCTCACCAGACCTGGAAAAGGCTGCTGGACAGGAGAAGCAGCAGCTCACCCCTCACCAGCATCAGTGAGAAGAAGCTGCCTTCCAGGTCTGACACCACAACCAACTTCTGCTTTAACCACTACCAGTATATCAGTTCAGGAAAACTCTTAAGGATTTGCAGTCACCAACAGAAAAAAGAAGAAGAAAGAGTTCCTTACCCATACATTAGTATTTAATAATAATAATAATAATAATAATAATAATAATAATAATAATAAAATTTATTTATATCCTGCTTCTTGGCAGCAATCTAAATCCATACAGCATATCCCCGGACCACCCCCCCCCAAAAAAAAACAGTATTAAATAAAAGATAGTTAAAACGTAAACAATATAAACATATTAGAATAAACCATATTAAGAACAGATTGCAGAGCCCTAAACAACCTCTACTGCATTCCTTATCCATCAACAAAGGATGGGGCCATGAAAGGAACGTAGGGGTAAAGAGCCCTGGCCGGGATAATTAATCCAGAAAGGCCTGCCGGAAGAGATCTGTCTTGACAGCTTTTTAAAAGCTGTCTAGTGAAGTCAACTGATGGATCTTGTCCGGCAGGTCGTTCCAGAGTTTAGGGGCAACAACAGAAAAAGCCCTCTGGGAGGTCGCCGCAAGCCTTGATTTTTGAGGCTGCAGCAAATTTCTCCCAGAGGACCAGAGAGCGCGGGGAGGATTGTATGGAAGGAGACGGTCCCTGAGATAGCTTGGACCCAAGCCATTTAGGGCTTTAAAGGTGATAACCAACACCTTGTACTGGGCCCGGAAGCTGATAGGCAGCCAGTGGAGGGACCTCAAACCCGGAGTGATGTGGTCCTTCCTACATGTTCCAGAAATGAGCCTGGCTGCCATGTTTTTGACCAGCTGAAGCTTCTGGACCAAGCACAAGGGTAGCCCCATGTAGAGTGCATTACAGAAGTCAAGGCGTGAGGTTACCAGTGCGTGCACAACAGTCTCAAGATCCCTTACTTCCAGAAAAGGGTGCAGCTGGCGTATCAGCCAAAGCTGATAACAGGCGCTCCTGACCGTCGCATTTACCTGATTTGTCATCAGGAGCGATGAGTCAAGGAGCACCCCCAGACTGTGAACACAGACACTGGAGGAGAGTGTGACCCCACCCAGGACTGGAGGTTGCAACCCAATTCTTGGTTTCGGGGCCGCTACCGTGAGCACCTCCGTCTTGTCTGGATTCAGTTTCAATCTGTTTTTCCTCATCCAGCCCATTACCGCTCAAAGACATTCATTGAGAGAGGAGATACCATTGGAATTCGAGACTGACGAATGAGACATGGATAAATAGATTTGGGTGTCATCGGCGTACTGATAACACCCAGCACCATAACTCCGTATGATCTCACCCAGCGGCTTCATATAGATGTTAAATAACATCAGGGACAAAATAGCCCCCTGAGGGACCCCACAAGTGAGGTCCCTCTTACTGGAGCTACAGTCCCCGAGCAGCACCCTCTGGGACCTACCCGAGAGGAAGGACCGGAACCACTGCAGAGCAGTGCCCCCGATACCTAACCCCTTCAGGCGGTCCAAGGGGATGCCATGATCTATTGTATCGAAGGCCACTGAGAGGTCTAAGAGCACCAACAGGGTCACACTACCCCTGTCGATGCTCAGACGCAGATCGTCGGTCAAGGCAACCATGGCAGTCTCAACCCCAAAGCCTGTCCTGAAGCCAGTTTGAAATGGGTCTAGATAATCGGTTTCATCCAAGACAGCTTGGAGCTGAAGAGCAACCGCCCTCTCGATCACCTTGCTCAAAAATGGCAGCAATGACGCAAATTTGAATCCAAATTGATGGAAACATCCTAATTAAACCAACTCACTATGGTGCTTAATGCTACTATAATGTTGTGTGCCTTCAAGTTGTTTCTGACTTATGGTGAGCCTAAGCAATGCAAAAGGATCTGGTGGTTTTGATTCCAAGTGGTACTCTGCACAACACTAAACTACTACTAATAATAATAATGGCAATCTGCCGCCCTTTGCTGACCATTCAAAATCTTCTGCCTGTCCATCTCACCCTGCATAAGGCTGGGCCTTCAACAAAGCTTATTAAGCAGGGGTGATGGGCAAGTTGTGATCCTTCAACTATGGTTGGATTGCAACTCCCAGCATCCTTCACTATTGGTTATGCTGGCTAGGGCTGATGAGGTTCAGCCCAGCATTATCTGGAGGCTACGAGCTGCCTATCCTTGTTCAAAGGTGAAACCTTTACGAAGCCTCTTGGTTCAAAACTGTCTGACCCCAGGCTTCCATGGGGATTTGTGCATGGTCTTTCTGACCATGCTGTTGACATATTGCTGTGTAAAGCACAATACTCTGCTAATTGTTGTTGCCCACATCTTCCTCCCATAACATCTGAATGCAAAAGTCCTTGAAGATTAGTTTGACAGGAGTACAAAATAAAAATAAAATTATTTTTATTAATATTATTCCAACACAAGTAATATATATATATATAATTACAATTATACAACACATAAACTCCTTTTACAAACAAAGGGTTACCATATAACATTTAGCAATATAACATATCTGCCATTGATGCAACAAATCCTTTCTCCACATAACAAATATAACATATAACAAATACAACAATCATTCATACAATACTGACAGGAGTAAATTTTATATTGATACCTCCCTTTCAAATTTAAACACTGAGGACCCATTAATCTGCTTCCAGTATTTCTTGGATGAAAACCAGGACACATGGACACAGGAACATTAAAATGTGGTCAAGATGGAAGTAGTTATGAATTAGAAAAAACAGACAAGCTAGGAGAGGAAGCAGCAGTTTGCTTTTGCCAAGCCTTCTGGGAAGGGCAAGATTCTGCCTGCTGCTCTTCCCTCAGTTGAGTTAAATGAGTGCAAACCTTTTGCACTTTGAACTTACTTTGCAGCAACTGAAGCAGGCTGAGGACAAAAGGGGGAAAGTGCTTTCTGGTTTTTGACAGAAATGGGCTGCGGCATTCAGCTGTGTCCCTTTAAAGCACTGAAAAGATGGTGCAAATGGAGCAAGGTTCAGTGGGAAGAGAAATTAGAGGCCCCTGCTTTTTTAAAAAATAATATATATATTTTTTTCTTTTTAGAAAACCTAAACATTAATTTTTTAAAAATTATTTTAAAATTGTATTTAAAAACATCACCTCCTACTAAATATTCAGTTTAACCGCATGAAATGATGTATGTGTAAATACATTTAGGCGGTGTGTGTGATATCATAATGTAAAGGTATAATTCTAATTTGGCTAGTTGTTGATGTCACAGCTACTGCCGTTACATTCAGCGGCATACAGGAATTATGCTTTTTGAGGATGTATGGTGTATGGTGTGGTATGGCAGTAGGTCAATGAAGGGAGTGTGAGCAGGACTTAGCACACGTGGTGATGCCAACCTTAGTGATGCCAATGGGTATGCATTAATATGTTTATACAAAGGGATCTTGCAGCACCTTTGAGACTAACTGAAATATAGAAGTTGGTAGCATAAGCTTTCCTAGACTTGAGCCTACTTCCTCAGATGTGTAGGCTCAAGTCTACAAAAGCCCATGCTTCCAACTTCTATCTTTCAGTTAGTCTCAAAGGTGTTATTAGATCCCACTGCATACTGATTTTTCAAACTCAACACCATTAGGTTTTTGAATGTTTGTATAATTTTAGTTTGTAAATGGGAGGGGGGGGGAAGTTGCTTTACCAGGCAAATGGCTTCAGCTGACAGGAAAGGTTTTGGTCTACTATTTACCCTCATGCCCTCAATACTTCTTTCTTTCCACTGCCAGATGTGGGAAGGAATGATGTTTTAATAACCAATTCGCTGTTTGAAGCATTGATAAAATAACCCACAACTCTTCTACTGGAAGTTTCCTATGAAAGAATCCACAAAGTCCAGACAAGGTAGCCTTAATAAGCAATGTGATATTAAGACACAATGTTTCATTTCAACAGTGACATTTTTATCCAAAGCACTTTGTTAAAGAAGGTTGTTGCTACTTGGTTACTGATAATGTTTAAAATTATAAAGGCATTAAGGCGGCATCCTCACTGCAGAAATAATCTGGTTTGATTGTAGAAACTATAATTCCCAGACTTCCATAGCATGGAGCCCAGGCAGTTACAGCTCTGGTGCCCAACAAACAGTTCCCAGAATTGCATAGCATGGAGCTGAGGCACTTAAAGCGGTATCAAACCGGATCATTTCTGCAGTGTGGAGGCAACCTCTAAGAATATTTTCGCCTTACCTATGTTACCTAGCTTATATTACACATTACATGATGTATAATGCCACATAATTCCACTATGTGTGTGTGTCTATGTATAAATTGTTGGGGTCCTTGATTATGGATCTGTGTAGGCTCTCTCAGAGGGGAAGGTGCTGGCAGCTGGCATGGCTTGAAGAATAAGAACCTTGGCTGCATCCACAGTTGAGAAATAATCTGGTTTGACACCGCTTTAATGGCCACGGCTCCATGCTATGGACTTCTGGAAACTGTAGTTTGTTAGGCCCCCCCGAGCTGTAACTGCCATGGACTTCTGGGAATTGTAGTTTGTTCTACAGTTCCCAGAATTCCATGGCATGGAGCCATGGCAGTTAAAGCAGTGCCAAAACGGATTATTCCTGCAATGAGGATGCAGCCTTAAGTTTTTATTGTTAACTTAGGGGGGGTTGCAGACTGCCAGAAATAGTGTGAATTCAGTCCACTTTTAGGGTTAGGGTTAGATTAGGGAACCATGGGAACTGTATTTTATTGTGGCATCAGAGTTGTCTGACAGAGAAGGCTCAATGTCTCAGAAAAATAACAGTCCCCATGATTCCCTAGCACTAACCCTAACCCTAAAAGTGGACTGAATTCACACTATTTCTGGCAGTCTGCAACCCCCCTTACTTCGAGTCGATCTCGACTCATGCCGACCCTATCTCCAAGATAGTCTCTGTCCTCCACTGCTCTGCTTAATTCCTTAACCCTTTAATACCCATGAGTCCATCCATCATGTGGCCTTCCTCTCTTCCTGCTTCCCTCCACCTTCCCCAGCATTATTGTTTTTTTCCCCAAAGAGTCCTCTCTTCTCATGATGTGTCCAAAGTACAACAGTCTAAATCTTGTCATCTTGGCTTCCAGCTTAATCTGCTCTAGGACCCATTTGTTTGTCTTTTTGGCTGTCCATGGAATCCTCAGCACTCTTCTCTAGCACCACATTATCTCAAATGCATTTTCTTCCTATCATCTTTCTTAACTGTCCAGCTCTCACATCCATCCATGGTAATAGGGAATACAATGGCTTGTATGATTCTAACTTTTGTTCTGAGTTGTATATCTTTGCATTTTAGAATCTTTTCTAGTTCTTTCATAGCCACTCTCCCCATTCTTAGTCTTCATCTGATTTCCTGATTGCAATCTCCATTTCTATCAATGTTTGATCCCAGGTATGGGAATTCTTTTGCTATTTCTATTTCTTCTTTGTCTACGTTGAACTTGTGAAGGTCCTTGGTGGTCATTATTTTTGTTTTCTTCATGTTCAGCATTAAGCCTGCCTTTGCACTCTCTTCTTTGATCTTCCTTAGTAGGTGTTCCAAGTCTGTGAGGTTTTCTGTTAGTACTATGGTGTCATATGCATAGCTTGATATTCCTTCCTTCTATTTTCCCTCCTCCTTCTTTTGTGTCCAAGCTTGCATTTCTTATAATATGTTCTGCATATAAGTTGAACTGATAGGGTGAAAGGATGCAGCCTTGTCTGACCCCTTTGCCAATTGGGAGCCATTCTGTTTCTCCATGTTCTGTTCTGACAGTAGCCTCTTGTTCTGAGTACAGATTCCTCATCAGGACTATCAGTTGTGTTGGCACTCCCATGTCTTTAAGGGCATTCCATGGCCTTTCATGATCTATGCCAGGGGTAGGGAACCCAAGGGCCGGGGGCCGGATGCGGCCCCCCGAGGCCTTTGGACTGGCCCCAGGCCGGTCCTGCCACCCCCCCACCCCCCGCCATGATGATATTGATTATTGTTGTTATTACTTGTTCTTGGGGTTTTCTTGGCAAAATCTCCACAGGGGTTTTGCCATGGCTTTTCTGGGGCTGAGAGAGTGTGCATGCATATATTTTTAAAATTTTATTTATTTATTTATTTATTTTTGGTGCTTCAGCCCCCCAATTGTCTGAGGGACAGCAACTCGGCCCCCGGCTCAAAAATGTTGCCTACCCCTGATCTATGCAGTCAAAGGCTTTGCTATAGTCTATGAAGCACATGTGAATTTTCTTTTGGAACTCCCTGCTGCACTCCATTGGCCATCATATATTTGCAATGTGATCCATAGTGCCTCTTCCTTTCCTGAACCCTGCTTGCACCTCTGAGATCTCTCTTTCCAGGAATGGTTGGAGTCTATGGGCCTTTGCAGACTGCCAGAAATAGTGCACATTAAATTGAGGCACTGTCCTGGCTCAGTGCTAGGGAATCACGGGAACTGTATTTTTTTCTGGGACATTGAGCCTTCTCTGTCAGAGAGCTCTGGTGCCACAATAAATTACAGTTCCCATTACTCCCTAGCACTAAGACAGGGCAGTGCCTCAATTTAATGTGCACTATATCTGGCAGTCTGCAAAGGTATGTTGCAGAATTTTGAGCATGATTTTGCTTGCATGGGAGATCAGTGCTATGGTCCTATAGTTGCTGCAATCTCTTGTGTCTCCCTTTTTGTGGATGGGGAATGTATATTGATCGCTTCCAATCTTTTAGCCATCGTTTTATTTTCCATATCTGTTGACATATGTTGATTAGCAGTAGAATTGACTCTGTCAGTGTGGATTGCAGCAGTTCAACTGGAATATCATCTGTTCCTGGTGATTTCTTTTTCCCTATTTCTCTTATAGCCTTAAGTTAGCGCCTTCATAATTTTGCGCGCTATCCTTAACCAAGTAGTGACAACCTTCCCTGACAAGAGTGTTTTGGGTAAAAATGTAACTCCTCCGCTCTGGGGCCACAAGGAACTACAGCTCCCAGAATTCCACAGCACGGAGCCATGGCAGTGAAAAGCGGTGTCAAGACAAGATTATTCCTCAGCCCTTGTTTGTGTGAGTGAGGGAGTGATAGAGAGAGAGAGAGAGAGAGAGAGAGAGAGCAAAGAAAGTCAGCAAAGAGAAACCGGAGAAAGAGGGCCATCTGGTCAGGCAGGAGAGGAAAACAGGAGGAGAAGAAAGAAAGAAAGAAAGAAAGAAAGAAAGAAAGAAAGAAAGAAAGAAAGAAAGGCGCCCTTTCTTTTCTCTCTCTCTGGACTCCCCCTTCGTCCTCTCTGGCCCTGGGAGCCAAGGGGCTGGCTGGCGTCGGAAAGGAGGAGTCTCTTTCTGCGCCAAAGGAGGGAAGGAGGGAAGGAGGAAGGGAGGAGAGGAAAACAGGAGGAGGAGGAGGAGAGGAGGAGAAAGGCTTCCCGGTGGGGGAGGAAGGAGGCCAAGGCAAGGACTGAGGGAGGCGTTTCTGGCCTCTTCGCTCACCCTCCGGCGCTGGACGCATCCCTCTCTCTTCCCCCCCCCACCGCCCCCCAAAAAGACTACTAAAATGGCTGAAGGAGGTGGACTCTTGTGAGCCCTAGAGAGGAAGACCTGCAAAGGCAGAGCTTGGCCCTTGGCAACAAAAGCGCAAGGAAGGAGGCCGAGGAGAAAAAGGAAGAAGAGGAGGACTGACTCTGGAGAGAGGTTTCTGGCCTCTTGGCTGACCAGCATCCCTCTCTTTCCCCTCCAAAAACTACTAAAATGGCTGAAGGTGGGCTCTTGTGAGCAAAGCAGAGCAGAGCTTGGTTCTTTCCGACAAAAGCGCAAGGAAGGAGGCCGAGGAGGCAAAGGAAGGAAGAGGAGGCCTGGCGGAGAGGACTGAGAGTGACCACGACCCCGGCTCCGGCCGCATCCCTCTCTCCTTTCCTTTCCTGTCCTTTCCCTGAAAGGCGGCTAAAATGGCCGGAGGCGGTCTGCTGTGAGGAGCGAGGGTCGCCCACCGCCATGAGCGCCTTCCTGGCCTTGGAGGAGACTTTGGAGGCGGACTGGGTGGCGGTCCGGCCTCAGGCCTTCCAGGAGCGAGAGCGGCACAAGTTCGCCTTCATCGTGGCCTGGAACGAGATCGAGGGCAAGTTCGCCATCACTTGCCACAACCGCACGGCCCAGAGGCAGCGCAGCGGATCCAGGGAGCTCCGGAGAGGAGGAGGAGGAGGAGGAGGAGGAGGAGGAGGCAATCGGGGGGCTCTCGGGGGCAGCCCCCAAACGGGGCCACCACCGCCGCCGCCGGCCAAAGCAGCTTTGCGCAAGAGCTGCTGCTCTCCAGGCTCTCCATCCAGGGCCGAAGGGTCCCCAAGAAGCCCTGGAGGAGCCCGAGTGGCCGAAGCGGCCTCTCCATCCCCTCGGAGCCGGCTCAGGCCTCTCTGCTGCCCGGTCGAAGAGATGGAGGCCCTGGACCTGGGCAAAGAGGAGCCCTCGGGGGTGCCTTCTCCTCCCAAAGAAAGGGTCCCTTCCCAGACAGAGCATCCTCTTCCTCCTCCTCCTCCTTCTCCTTCTTCATCTCCAGCCGTCGAGGATTGCAGCTGGGCCGGGCTCTTCTCCTTCCAGGACCTTCGGGCCGTCCACCAGCAGCTCTGTTCGGTGAGCTCCGAGCTGGAGCCTTGCTTGCCGGCCCTCCCCGAGGAGCCTTCGGGGATGTGGACGGTGCTCTTCGGCTCTCCGGAGCTCCCCGAGGCGGAGATGGACGGCCTCTGCGCCCAGCTCCAGGTCTACCTGGGCCACTGCCTCGACACCTGCGGCTGGAAGATCCTCTCCCAGGTGCTCTTCGCCGAGACCGACGACCCCGAGGAGTACTACGAGAGCCTCAGCGAGCTCCGGCAGAAGGGCTACGAGGAGGTCCTCCAAAGGGCCCGGAAGCGCATCCAGGAGGTGAGGAGGAGGAAGAGGGAATAAAACCATCTTCATAAAACAGGGGTAGGCAACCTTTCCCCTTTAAGGGCCGAGGGACTTCAGCTCCCAGAATCCCAGGAGCTATTGGCCAACATGGCTGAGGCTTCTGGGAGCTGAAGTCCCTCGGCCCTTAAAGGGGAAAGGTTGCCTACCCCTGTGACATAAAACCATCTTCACAGCAAAGGTCCCAGGCACACTGCAGAAATAACCCACTTTGGGGGGTTGCAGACTGCCAGAAATAGTGCAAATTGAGTCCACTTTTAGGGCTAGGGTTAGGGAATCATGGGAACTGTATTTTATTGTGGCTCCAGAGCTCTCTGACAGAGAAGGCTCAATGTCTCAGAAAAAAAACACCAATTCCCATGATTCCCTAGCACTAACCCCAACCCTAAAAGTGGACTCAGTTTGCACTATTTCTGGCAATCTGCAACCCCCCTTTGAGACCGCTTTAACCGCCCGGGCTCAATGCTAGGGAATCCTGGGTACTGTAGTTTGGAGAGACATTTAGCCTTCCAGATGTCAGAGAGCTCCGGTAGTGCCACAATAAACTACAGTTCCCAGGATTGTCTAGCACTGAGACAGGGCGGTTAGAGCAGTCTCCAACTGGATTGTTTCTGAATCCTGGGGATTGTAGTTTGGAGAGACATTTAGAAGGTGAAATGTCTCTCCAAACTACAGTCCCCATGATTCAGAAACAATCCAGTTGGAGAGCTCTGGTAGTGCCACACTTCCCAGGATTGTCTAGCACTGAGACAGGGCGGTTAAAGCAGTCTCCAACTAAATTGTTTCTGAAGTTTCTGAAGGACCAAAATTGCCTCTCCATCCTTCTCCCCTTCCCCCTCTTTAGCTAAAAACTAACAGCCCAGTCTTGGACATTCCTGTTGTTGTTGTTGTTGTTGTTGTGTGCCTTCACGTCCTTTCCGGCTTATGGTGATCGCCTTTGTTTTTGTTGTATGCCTTCAAGTCCTTTCTAGCTTATGGTGACTGCCTTTGTTATTGCTGTGTGTCTTCAAAACGTTTCTGGTTTATGGAGACCACCTTTGTTGTTGTTTGTGCCTTGTTGTTGTTGAGTGCATTCAGGTAATCTTTGACTTCTGGCAACCACCAGAAGTGGTTTTGTTTTGCTGTTGTTGTTGTTGTTGTTGTTGTTGTTGTGTGCCTTCAAGTCCTTTCTGGCTTATGGGGACCAGCTTTGTTCTTGTTGTGTGCTTTCGGTCATTTTAGACTTGTGGGAAACACCTTTGTTGTCGTCTCCCTTCAAGTCATTTGTTTAATTTTATTTCCTTTGTATGCTGCCTTTTCCCCAGAAGGGATCCAAGGTGCCTCACAGATAAAAATATATTTTTAAAAAAACATTACAATAAAATTTAAAACAGTTAAAATAATCTAAAAACAATATAAATATAAAACAATATAAAAATATACAGAACTTAAAAGGCATGACTAATGCCCAAGGCATGACTGATTTCTGACTTATGGCGACTACCTTTGTTGTTGTTGTTGTTGTGTGCCTTCAAATAATTTCTGGCTTATGGCAACCACCTTTGTTGTTGTTGTGTGCCTTCAAGTCCTATCACAGGGTTTTCTTTGCAAAATTTGTTCAAAGGAGTTTTGCCATTGCCTTCCCCTGAGGCTGAGAGCTTGTGACTTGCCAAGGTCACCCGGGGGGGGGGGGGTCTCCATGGCCAAGCTGAGACTCAAACTCTGGTTTCTAGAGTCTTTGCCTACACTGGCACCTATATCTTGGCACCTTTTGGCCTCAGTTCTATTCTTGGTCCCAACTAGAGGGGAGCCAATGAACCAAAAGGATTTATTTATTTATGTATGTGTTGACTCACAACTCAAGAATTGATTCAGTGGGTCTACTCTAATTGGGAGTAATTAACAGGATTCCAGCCTTCACCTTGCACTGGGTATATTTGCCAGGTGTGCTGCCAGATGCTATTCCTAATAGTAGGCAGACAATCATGAGGTTTTCATGGCACGATTTGTTCAGAAGAGGTTGGCCCTTGCCTTCCCCTGAGACTGAGAGTATGTGACTTGCCCAAAGTCACCCAGTGGAGTTCATGTCCAAGCAAGGAATCGAACCCTGATCTCCAGAGTTGTAGTCCATTACTCAAACTACAGTGCCACCATGGCTCTCCTTAGGTATTCCTGGAAGTTAAGTCACACTGAATTTAGTGTGACTTATTCTCAAGATAACTTGTCATTGGATTTCAGCCAAATTATATATATATGCAGATAGAGGCTTGCAGCCCACACCTATGCATTTTTATGAGAAGTGTTTCCATCCATCCAAATTTACAAGAGGTCAGGATTTTGGGATCAAGGACCAATTGTATCTTTCCAATACCAGCTCCCACTGAAAAGACTTTTGAAGGAGATGTTGCACCTTTCTATATTTAGTTGGCAGAATCAGAGCAAAAGAAAAGTGCCACCTTTATGGCACCTATATCTTGGCGCCTTTTGGCCTCACTTCTATTCTTGCTTCCAACTAGAGGGGGCCAGCCTTCACCTTGCATTTGCCAGGTACTATTCCTAATAGTAGGAAGCAGATTGTCATAAAATAAGTCAAAACTGAAGTGCTTGGGCCTAATGTTTACATGAGAAGAGAAACTCCGGCTTACAGCCATTCCTTATTAAAAACATTCTTTTGCTTCTGGTTGGTTGTCGATACATCAGATGAAAAGCACTGAGTAGGTGTATGATTGTTATAATCATCCATTTGTAATAGGGCCTAGATATTCTGTAGATATTGTCCTCTGCTTAGGATGAAATCCTATCTTCTCTGAGGTTAATGAGGACAGTAAATAGTGAATGATGTGAAGTAGCAGTGTCAGTTTGAGAACAAAGGATCAAAGTTTTATCCAGATGATCTGACATTAGGGTATTTTGTACTTTTGTGTGTAAATACTTCAAAGTCTGGAGTGTTGTAGTTTTTATAAGGTTTTACATATTTTTCATAAATAGAGGCGGGGATAAATACTGCTGATTGCATTAGTATTTCATGACTCTTTAAGTGTTTGCTCAGCAGGCTTCTTGCATATAACTTTGAAGCACATGATGAATGCTTGTTGAATGATAGAAGCCATGAATGTCATGTTTGACTTGAATTGGATGTGATATACATTTCCCTAGCTTGGTGGTCTCTATGTTGGACTGCTGTTCCCATGAGCCACAGGCAGTATGGTCAGTGATGGTGGGAACTGTAGCCCCAAACATCTGGAGGACACCAGATTGTGTAAAGTTGTTCAGAACTCTGATGAAGATCATATTCACTTACTTAGACAGAGACATTGGTGAAAAATGCTTCTTGAGATCCATTTTTGGACCTTTTTTTAGGAAAGGAGGGATAAAAATATTGAAATAATAAAAAAAACCCTCTTGCTATGCAGTGTGTGTTTCTCTCTCTCTGTATACATATATGTATACACATACACAAAAACAAATCACTATTGAAGGTGGTGAACTTCAGTGAATATCTGTTGTATTTGTGATTTAGTGGAGATTAGCTAACCAGTGCCAGGCTGTTGATTTTATAGTTGACCTGGAAAAGAAGCATTGCCATGGTAAGAACCTCTTTTGCTTAAGTTCAGATTGTATTGCTTTGAACAGATAAAATCACTGTATAGAATTGTATTCCAGTACAAGTCTGAGGTACATAAGAAATACAGCTGATTCACCATATTTGCAGCTTTGACTTTTGAGGATTTGATTATTCATGGATTTGATTAATATGTTCTCTCTAGGAATCTCTAGGTCCTCCAGCATGACTCTGTGGTCAGCTTCTGCTGAAAGTTGACCATAGAGTTGTGCTGGAGGACCTAGAGATTCTTAAAGAGGTGTTATCCGAGGTAAAAAAATACGGTTTTTTATTTGTAGTTTTTCCACTTTCATGAGGTCTTGTGCCCCTAACCCCAGCGAATGTGGAGGGCCCACTGTACTGCTCTTGAATGTCGCCTTCATAGTTGGTCTTCCCTGCCTTCTCCTTTGTGCCTTTTCTATTCTCTCTAGCATAGGGGTGGGGAACCTTTGATCCGCCAGATGTTTTCTCCTAGAAACATCTGGAGGAGCCCAACCCACCTGAAAGGTAAAAAAATTCCACCTCTGCTACACCAGAGAAGGCAGCAGATGATCACATTTTGTATTTCTCTTTTGCATTAGGATCATGTGACAGTGCAGATGTACAAATTTGCAAAACAATTTTGTCACAGGTACATTCTTATGCTATGAGTACATACCTGGCTTCCCTTATTTCTTTTGAATTCTTTCAAAAAGGACCATCTGTGATGATAGAAGAAAGAGCTGGGAAAATCCCAGATACTTGGTTCTCTAGATGTTTAGAAAGAGAAATTTTTGCAGTCTTGGATGACAGACAAGCAAACCATATCCTTGTGTCCTCAGGAAAATTCCATAAGTCTGATGTAGTTCTGAGCTATACAAACATTTTGAGAAAGAGAAAATGTGGTCACATTTATGAATAGATGGGATGCTAAGAAATAAAGGTGAATGGGTAGTAAAAATACCTGATGCCAGAACCTCCCTAAATGAAATGAGGTAACCTGTGATGTAGATGTGACCCAATTGGTAGACTATTATGCTTAAATGCATTTCAGCCATCTCGTCCTATGGTGGGTAAATGAAGTAATTACGTCCAATAAAAATTATGTGATGTCAATAACTCGGTTGGTATATGCTATGTAAACTGACCTGTCCTAAATTAAAAGGTGTTTCATATTTAGGAAAAGAGAGAATTTAGGCAGCTTGCTTTGTTCCCTGTGGTTCTCAGGTTTCTCTTGTCTCTTTCGTCTTTGATAGTGGCTTTCTCTGAAACAAGAAGCTCATATCTCACTTGACTAAATTATTCCATGATAATGGAACAACAGATGACAGACATTTAATATTAATGTGTAATCCTGATGCAGAAGTTTTCCACACTTCAGGATGGGGATTTGATTCTCTTCCTGAAATGTGAACCTACTAAGCTCATGTGTTTCATACATATTTTCTTTCACATTACAGTACTTTTGCCATCTGTACTTGAAAGTGGATAGAGATGAAGGATGAGGTGTTCAGTCGTAGCAGTGGCATATTTAAAAACCCTTATAGGACTTTCAAAGGGGATCTAAAAGTTGATATAGTTCTAAAGTCAGATATCATTTATTAGCATAAAATAAATGCAGCTCTAATTCTTACATTAAAACTCTTTATAAATGACAGATTTTTCTGCAAATTCAATTTATTGGAATGAGGTGAGCAGAGGCCAACTAGACAACACAATTATTTCTTTTTTATTTTGACACTCTTAGTCTTTTGCTTAGTTGATCAAAATATAATCTAGCTGAATTCTTTAAAATTTAATATTTGTTTTGGTTAGTATTGAATTGGAATTCTGTGTGTAGTATTTCTAAGCTGCAATAATTCTGATAATGCACCAGAATACAGAATAAAATTGTTATCAAAATAATTTTGAGAACTCTCAAATGTTTAAATGATTTCTTAAATAATAATCTGACCAAGGAGTTTATCACAAGAGAGGCAAAGTACCCAAATCCTGTGGATAAACAGGATTTAAATCCTGTGAATATCCCACAAGAGTGGGATTGTTTTCAGACACGTCGGGCTAATTCAGCATTATTCCGACATTAACCCGTGGATAAAGCGGCAAAATTGCACCGCATTTTACTTTTGGAATTTTCTTTATAGTTGTATAAGGAACTGTATGTCTTTTTACAATAATTAAAAAAGCAATTCAATAAACTATTCTGTTTAAAAAGCACATAGGTCACCCAGTGGGTTTCCATTACCATTGTTTTAAAACACATTTTAAAACAGAAAACTTGAGAAAATATGAGAGAGCCTTCTTAATGGCTAATCCCAGATTGTAGTGCTTCCTCCTGTGGGCAGGCAAATATCTTTTTATTTATGAAGGCCTTTGCTTAAATCATGTGGCAAAAGGGTGTTTTCAGTGTGTAATTATGTTTTAGATATGCTTTATTTAAGAGAATTGTTTAATTATTTTTAAACTTTTATATAGTAAAATTTTAGCTGAACTTTGAAATAGTTGTAAGCTGCCTTGAATCCTGTGCTGCAAGAAATTAGTCACCTTGTGTCAAGGTTGACTTAAAGGTACTTAACAACAACTGTAACTAAATAAATGTCTGGATGCATACTGTGGAAATAGTCCTACAGTATGTTCACCTGAATGTGATGTATTTCACATGATTTGGGACTGTAGATAAATAGAAACCTGGCTTGCTTTTTAAACTTTCTATTTCTAAGGAGTGTAGAACCTTCACTTATGGACTAATCTATAAATAACTGGGAGGTATTGCAGGCATCTCAGAAGGACAAAATAATGATGATGATGATGATGATAATAATAATAATAATAATAATAATAATAATAATTTTTATTTATATCCCGCCCCTCTGCCAAGCAATCGGGGCGGCGTACAACATATCAAAACATAAGGACAAATAAAATCACTTCAAATTCCCTCCCTCCTTCCCACACCCACCCAGCCCCTGAAAACAAACCAAACTAACCGGATTAAATAGCAATAAGCAATTAAACAATTAAACAAAGTATCCTCTGTTTATATTTCATAATAATTCAGACTTCTCTGTTTGGTCCACACATATAGACCATTATAATTTTTATAGTACAATGGCTTATTTAAATGAGCCTACTCAAACTGGGTGCTTTCCAGATATGTTGGACTATAGCTATCATGACCCCAGCATAGTTCTTGCTAGGGATGATGGGAGCTGCAGCCCAGCATATCTAAAGGCCCCAGATCTGGGAAGGTGGCATTATATTTTATTATTATTGGGTTGTAGGAATTGGGAATGTTTTAATTGCTGTATTTTAACTTGCTGTAAGCCGCCCCGATTGCTTAGCAGAGGGGCGGGTTATAAATAAATTATTATTATTATTATTATTATTATTATTATTATTATTATTATATTGAGTTGTTCAATGGTGGAATATGCTGCCTCAGAGTATGGTTGAATCTCCTTCTTTGGAAATTTTTAAACAGAGGCTGGATGGCCATCTATCGAGGGTGCTTTGATTGTGTATTCCTGCATGACAGGGGTTGGACTGAATGGCCCTTGTGGTCTCTTCCAGTTTTATGATTCTGAGATTTTGGGGGGTTGTAGACTGCCAGAAATAGTGCAAATTGAGTCCACTTTTAGGGTTAGGGTTAGTGCTAGGGAATCATGGGAATTGTTTTTTTTCTGAGACATTGAGCCTTCTCTGTCAGAGAGCTCAGGTGCCACAATAAAATACAGTTCCCATGATTCCCTAACCCTAACCCTAAAAGTGGACTCAATTTGCACTATTTCTGGCAGTCTGCAATCCCCCATAATTTCACAACATCCTGATCTGAAGCATCTTGGAAACTCTTTGACTGAGGCACTTTCTGGCTGAAAAGTAAGTTTTTTGGGGGTGGCATTGTCAAACATAGCTACAGTGATGGAATTATCTCATCATAGTTATGTGTAATAATAGAGGATCTTGGCTTTTATTTATATGCCTCCTAAAAAGAATGACCATTTGAAAAACAGCTAGAAAGACAGAGTGTGCATTTTAAACCTTTTCTTCTTACTATAGGGAGGCTATAGGCTCCAGTTATGAAAAGTAATAACATATGTGACCAATAGAAACAACATTTTATTGAAAAATTATTTATTTTAGGAAGGGTAGTGTTGTGAACCCTGAGTTTCTCAGATAATGAGCAAACAATTCTCACATTAAGGGGACAGTGCTACACCTCATCAAAAGATCTTGTGCTTTATATGTAGAAGGTCCCTGCATCAATCTCTGCTGTTTCAAAATAAAGGATCTTAGTAGGAAGAATAAGATTTCCACCTGGAGAGCAGTTGTTATTGCAGATAATACTGTATTTTCCTCCGTATAAGATGACTTTTTAACCCAGGAAAATCTGGGTTAAAGTCGGTCATCTTATACACCAGGTGGAGGAGGAGGGAGGGGGAGGAGAACCAGGTTCCAACTCCCAGCCATGGAGACCCACTGGGTGACCTTGGGCAAGTCCCACTCTCTCAGCCTCAGAGGATGGCCAGGGCAAACCAAACCTTTTTGCAATAACCTTCCCAACAAAGAAAGCCAAGGCACTGGCGCCCACTGGCGAATGGGTGCCATGAGCAGGGCCTCCTCACCACAGAAAGAAGCCCCATGCTGCCAACGCCATCCCTCCTCCTCACTTGCCGATGCCCCCGGAGGACAAGGAGGAAGAGGAGGAGGAGGAAGAAGAGGGAGAAGGAGAAGAAGATGGTCTATAGTCCCTCACCGGCCGCATTGCGGGGGTCCTCCGAGTGGAGGGATGAAGAAGAAGAAGAGGAGGAGGAGGAAGACGAGGAGACACCTGCAGCCACCTACTTTTTCCTCCTCTTCCTCCTCTTCTTCTTCTTCTTCATCCCTCCACCCGGAGGACCCCTGCAGTGTGGCTGGTGAGGGACTATAGCCCATCTTCTTCTCCTTCTCCTCCTTCCTCCTCCCGCTCTTCCTCCTCCTTGTCCTCCTCCTATACACACGTACATACACACACATATACATATGTATTAATCCACTTGCACTGTTTTATGTTTACATGTTTAATGACAAACAGCTTCATGTTTATAAGTGACAGTTTTCCTGCTAAGTACCTGCATGTCATAAGCATTTGAATTAAAATTACCATATTTAAATCAAATCTAATGTTTTTTAAATTTTTATTTGGTGTGCTCTGGAAGAGGGGTAGTCTTATATGGTGAGTGTATCCCAAACTCTATATTTTAACTGGAAAAGTTGAGGGTCGTCTTATACGCCCAGCTGACTTATACACCAGAAAATACGGTACTTGGCAGGATGATCTGGCTCACTAGGGCATTCCTTACTTGTGACCCACAATTTTTGCATGAAATGGTGAACAATGATTTACTGCAAACAAGAACAGAAAGTTACTAACAATTGTGCACAAGACCAGGAAGGAATGTGTAAGTCAGGGTTAGGCAACCTTTCCCCTTTAAGGGCCGAGGGACTTCAGCTCCCAGAATCCCAGGAGCTATTGGCCAACATGGGACTATTGGCCAACATGGCTGAGGCTTCTGGGAGCTGAAGTCCCTCGGCCCTTAAAGGGGAAAGGTTGCCTACCCCTGGTGTAAGTGAATGTAGCCTAATATTTGTAAGGCCAATTTGTAAGATTTAGGATTGTGTCTTGACTGGTACTAGTTTCAAGCTGCTTAATAATTTCATAGAAGGCAAATTAGTGGTAAGTAATTTGTGAATGCTCAGATTTGATAGTTATGTATACATGCATATATACATATGTAGTACTGAGAAAAATGGTGTAAAGTTTACAGTGGTAGGATAGTACCTTGCAATGTGATCTACATATAATTTAAACCCCAGTAGTTGGGTTTTAAGATACTTAACGCTTTTCTATTTATTCTCTGACTGCTATGCTCTTGTTGCAGTGATTTTAGTATAGTATGTGGGTGTACGAAATGTGTGAATACCAATAACTAATTAAATGGCATTACAGCGTTTTAATCACTCTTCATATTTTCTAATATCCTTTCTGACTACAGTTGCTTGTTAGCACTGTTGTGTGTTGTACTGTTTTAGGTAAATATAACTTCCATGACTCCCCTCTCACTAATTGGCAATTTAGTGTTATGTATGTGTAGCTTTCCTGTGCATATGGTATTGAAATATTGCTTTGAAATTTAATCTATAGACTTTTTTCCCCATGGCTGACATAACTTTAGAGTGTAATTCACTAGCATTTCTGTCACAGAATCTAATAGCTTTCTTGACCCAGGTGGTGCCATATTAAAAATTGAAAACTTCATTTGGGAGACAAGAAAGCTTGTAAGTTTGCAAAGTTTGGCATTTCAAACTGATATGTGTTTAAGGACGGTGATCTCATTTCTTTATCTTACTATCAGATAATAGCTGACTACACCTTTCCTCTTGCTTAGACTTCCTTTCTCCCCTTGCTTAATTTTAACATTTTAATAAATTGGTTTGTTACCAGGAAGTGTTCAACCTCTTTCTGTGCTTGAAGCCATGACACACACAAGTCTGACTGGCTTGTCACATCTGAAGTGTGGGATTCTGGTCTATCTGCTTGGACAGGTTTTATTATTAAAAGTGGAGCAGGTGGAGACTACTAAGGAGATCACTTGCCTTCTTTTCAGATTATGTATGCCTAGGAGCCAAGCATGGGCTGCTCAGTAATCACATAGTTGACTCCACCTTGGGTCTTTAAAATGCTTGAACAAGAACTGTGCTGAATATAACTTTAAACTTGCCAGCATTTTCATACATTAGTTAACAATGTAACAGGTGAGAAAAGTAGTCCTTTAACTTTAAACACTCAGAGGGAGTACCGTATATGTCTAACTACAAAAAGAGTAACAACAAACAACTTTGTTCATACCCAGCCTTTTCCCCAAAACTAATTGCCACATCTTAGGGAAAAACAACATGGAATGTATGTTGCCTTTGTGCTCCAGGCAAATTTCCTGCACGTCTGCTATTGAAAGGTTGTGCTGGATTTACTGGGCCTTGGTCTGATACAGTCAGCTTTTTCTTAAGATTATTGTACAAAATAGTCTTCATGTCTTGAAATAATTGACAGTCTTCCCATGACCTTTCTGGGAGCTGGTAGAAAGACAGAGATTTCCTGACATAGCCTAAAGTTACTAATGACTGATGCAAAGCTATAGTTCTTCCATTTAGCATATTTTTAACCCTAAACACTTCTCTTCCTATACAGTGTGTATTGCTTCAAGTTATTTATAGACTATAATTATATTCTTTCAGTCTCTCTTCTACTGAGCTACTCATAGCCAGTTTTTAAATAGCTTCCCATAATTCTCTATTTCAGTGGTGGTTGCTAGGATTTTTTCCATGTTGTCATCAAGCTGTGCTAACATACCTACTTTGGTCTAGGCACAGGGAAGTGTGTTACATGGCCACCAGTCACAGTAGAACCCTCTATCCTTTGTGTGTATATATATGTTCATGTGTGTTTGTGTGTGGTGATGGTTTCCCTTTGTTGGGCCTAATGGTTGCAATGCTGGTCTCAGTCAAGAAATAATTTTATTTGTATAGGATAGGAGTGGAGAACCCATGGCCCTCCAATTGTAGCATCCCCTTTCAACCTTTGCAGCCCTCACTATTGGCTGTGCTGGCTAAGATTGATGGGATTTAAAGTTCAAAAACATCTGAAAGGCCACAAATTCCCCATGTCTGCAAATTGTTGTTGTTTCACAATGATTTTTCTTTAAAAATAATAAAAAGTCTTGCTTTTTTTTAAAAAGACACAAACTTTATTTGGTGTAAGCTTTAATGGACTACAGCCTAGTTTATCAGTTGTACCATTTTGTTCTTTTTTGTTGCAACATTCAAAATTATTCCTTCTCACTGCTCCTCCCAGGAAAATACATCTCTTTCGTGTAAGTGAGCTGCCATTTCTCTCAACTGCATGTCTTCGTCTATGGAACTATCATTTCTTCGTTAACATTTTTTTGCTGCCATCCCAACAAAACCAAATAAACAAACCAAAAATAATCTTTAGTTTCTTTCCAAGATTATGTACATCAAAATATAGCAGTAGAATCTCAGGTTTTGGACGTTTTGACCCAGACGTAGCTGCATTACTCCTGCAGTATTTAACTGAGTTGTCATGTAAGCTATTGTTCTGAAATATTGAAATTTTTATATGTTAATGCAAACTCCTCAAGCAAAGGCTTGAAAAAGAAATTGGATAGCACCAATTGAAAAAAAAAATAGCATTTTTTGCATAATCTTGTGTGAAAGGCCGTGATGGTCTCCTTTACCTTTACTTACTGTGAAGGGAAACATGAAAACCAAACATGGGTTTGTTAAATAGGTTTTATCAGATTGCTCTTCAGCTTTTCATGTAAAAGAAGTCTCTCTCTCTCTCTCTCTCACACACACACTATATGTCTTTTTTTTTTTTTTGCATAAATAATAACACCATTTGGATGTTTTATATTTCACCATTGATTAACTCTAGAAGTAAAAAGTGACACAGCCTTTCAGGCTTAACTTGACTGCTTAATGAGATTTTAGACAAGGCACCATTTACCCTTGCCATTCTAATGTGTTGCACAGGAAGAAAAGTTTTGTTATGTGAAGAACACATATTCATTCACAAACAGTACTTGAAACCAGCTCTCAGGGATGGTAATATTAATCTGTTGTATAAAGCTGGCAGGAAACAAAAATATCATTTAGTGACCAAATTTTAGTTAACCTCTCTGTATCGTAACAATCCTCAAGAAATATCTGTCAGTTGCTTTATTCCCCACAGTCTCCCAAGGATGCATGTATATATTGCATACACTTACAAAGCGCACATGCTACAGACATGTTTCAAGCCCTGAATGGAGGATGATTCATCCAGGGCTTCATTAATTGGGAAGAAACTGAAGGAAGCATTTATTCCTGCAGATGAATAAAATGGCAATGGAGATCTGTGTTACCCTCCCCTCATACATTGAACTTCTGTTGCTCTTTTGATTGGTGACGTTGTGGTGTTGCTTGGTTGTAGCTTGAGTTGTATAATTCCCCACAATTAGTTGGGAGAATGATACATTCATAATCCTGTGAATTTTCTATATATTGTTTTGCAAGTCAGTGCTTCCAAAACCATGTTCAGGTGATTACCGGGGATGAAGTTTTAAATTTATTTCAGCTCTTTTTGTGATTATTCATAGGAGAGACATTACCAGTTCCTCCAAAAGTTTGGAAATAATGTTTTTATACAGTCTAAGACATCATTGGTCATTTTTTGGTCATAGATTCATGTTCAGTTTGCTATCTATTATAATCCTTAAATGATTCTTACAAATACTCCTGCCAATACTGTTGTCTTGTACTTCTGATTCTTCTTGGGGCTAGTGATGTTTCATGCTTCACTGCAAGCAAGCTGTTGAAATGCAACACTATGTTTGGAATTGCAGATCACTAATGGGAGGATTTATATGTTCATAAAAGGATATTTGAAAGATGGTCATCTCATGTTTCACTCATGAACAAAGTGTGCAGTTTAGAACTATCCTTAGATCACAAACTTAAAAGAAATAGCAGACACTTTAAAACATTATCATTTAACAAAGAACCATGGATGTTACAACGCAAAAAGTTCGCCTAGTATAAAAACCATAAATCATGGAGGTTCAATGAATGCTACTTGTTCTGTAAAATCAGGTCAAAAAGTCCAAACTAACAATATATCAGTGTTGAATATGGTTGTTTAGGTGAATGTACTAATGCTGTGCAACAGGGGCTACACTGTACATTTGTTTAAAGCTAATTCATACTTAATGAACAAATCATACATAGGGCATTGTGGACAGGCTTTGGGTTTAAATGCTCCTTAATGGTCTAGTTCCCTCCTTGACTTACTTTGTTGTTGTTAACTGCTCTCAAGTTGACTTTGATTCATGGAGACCCTGTTGAGGAGACATCTCCAAGGCTCCCTGTCCTCAACTGCTCTGCTCAGGTCCTGCAGGCCTGTGGCCTCTTTAATTGAGTCTAATTATCTGGCATGTGGTCTTCCTCTCTTTCTACTGCCTTCCATCTTTCCTAGCATCATTGTCTTTTCTAATGATTTATTTATTCTCATAATGTGGCCAGAGTACAACAGCCCCAATTTAGTTATCTTGGCTTCCAGGGAGAGTTCTGGTTTCATCTGTTCTAGAATCAATTTGTTTTGTCTTTTTGGCTGTCCATTGTATCCTCAGTACTCAACTCCATCTCAAATGAGTTGATTTTCCTTCTTCTGGCTTTCTTCACTGTCCAGATCTCACATCCATACATGGTTTTACCATTGCCTCCAGGTCAAAATGAGACACTCCCTTCAAACTGTATGGCATGTTCATATTTGGGAGGTTGAAGTTGCATGCTGATAGCCATAAAGCCATCACAGCCAGACCACTATGGTTTAGGTGCCGTATCCAAGGCAGATAGATATATTTCTTTCTCAGCTACTGTGCACTAAAATGGTATGTTTGGGAGACATTTTCTCATTATGAGTTTATTGGCTTATTCCATGTGTGGGCAGTATGTAGGTGTCATTTCTGGCAGGCTTTGATATTGGTTACAGGAATATTGGTGTGGGGGTTGTCTGCCATTTTTATAGTATTTGGAGATTTTCTTTGTTCTCTTCATGCATACACCCATCCACCTGAGCTGTAGCTTTTCTGCTGGAATAAGAGAGATATATTTCTCTGTATACACAGAGGCATGCATTAAACTCAACCCTCAATGTATCTGAGATGCAGAATTGTTGTGACCACCTCATTTTTCTTCTTTGTAGTTGTTCACCATCAAATCTGCTTGAACTTATGATGACCTTACAGATGAGAGAGCTTCATGAGCCCTGGTCATCAATAGCCCTCCTCAGGTCTAGCAAACCCAAGGTTGTGGCTTCCTTGATTGAATAAATCTATCCGTATAATAGTCTTCCTTTATTCGTATTGCCTTCCACTTTACTGAGCATTACTGTCTTTTCTAGTGAGTCATGTCATCTTATGCTATGTACAAAATATGATAGCTTCAGTTTGTAGCATCTTTGAAAGTAACTGAGAGAAAGAAGTTGGTAGCCTAAGCTTTTGTAGACTATGTCCTAAGCTGCCTTCTCAAAGGTTCTTTGTTGCAGGACTTTACTTGCCTATGGACAGCTCCAAATCTCAGACTGTTACTTACTTACAGAGGGACACACAACACACATGGGGTGATGGATACAAGGCCTTACCACAAACCCAGATATCAACTCTGCCCACACATCTACTTAGGAAATGTCACTACAGAACCGAATCATATCACTCACCATATTAGAGATTCTTTCATTTGCTTGTCCTCTAATGTGATATATGCCATCCTCTCTCAACATTGCCCTTCAGCACTCTACATTGGGCACAGGCCAGACTCTGCATCAGATGATAAAAGGACCTAAATCAGACATTAGGAATGGGAATGCACAAAAACCAGTTGCAGAATACTTATGTATTCCTGAACATTCCAATTTGGACCTCAGAACAGAGAGCATGGTTCCCTCTCAGATTACACATATTATAACATTAGTTAACATCCCACCTCCATGAGCGGTCTTCCCCATTTTATCACATTTTCTTTCTGATCCCCAGCCAGTACATATTGGATCCCAGTAACTCCCTCCACTGTTCATATAGTTCTCTACTCACCTTGGTTTTAGGCAACATCTTTCCTCCCACCTTTGTCCCCCAATTGTTAAAACTGAATCTGTAATCCTTATCATCATACCCACGAGTTTTGCATTTCTACTACTATTCACACACACATCCTGCTCATTCATAGATATAAATGTCTGTCCCTAGAGACTTCATCCCATGCATCAATAAAGTAGACTTGGGGGCGAAACAGATGGCCCCTTTGTGGTGGCTTCCTGGTGACTTGGGGTATGTGTTATTTAGACAATGCACACCCCAAGCCCCCATGAAGCCACCTGACTGCCCACATAGAGGGCAGCTTTTCAGTGGTCCAGTGGCATGGCGTTTAGACGACGCACACTGCAGGAGCCACTGCAGCAGAAAAGCCGGCATTTTGCTGGCGCGAAAAGGAGCGATTTTTGTTGCTTTTTGCACCAGCAAAATGGTGGAGTGGGGCCGCAGCATATAGTTGTCACAGCCCCAATCCTGCATCAGGTGGGGCGGCTTGATGCTGCCCCTTCGAGACGGTCTTTTTCAGCTCTTGGTCTACGAAAGCTTATGCTACCAGCTTCCCTCTTTCAGTTAGGGCCTAAGCAGACTGCCAGAAATAGTGCACATTAAATTGAGGCACTGCCCTGGCTCAGTGCTAGGGAATCATGGGAACTGTAATTTATTGTGGCACCAGAACTCTCTGACAGAGAAGGCTCAATGTCTCAGAAAAAAAATACAATTCTCATGATCCCCTAGCACTGAGCCAGGGCAGTGCCTCAATTTAATGTGCACTATTTCTGGCAGTCTGCTTAGGCCTTAGTCTCAAAGGTGCTACAAGATCCCTTTGCATAGGTTGTGAGTATTCCACAATGCCTAATAAGTCAAGATCCAAATCCTCATCTAGCTGTTGAATATACTGGGTAATCCTCAACAATTGTCTGTTACTCACTCTTAAACTCAACCCTTAAGAATTTAGTGCAGATAGAATGACACTTTAAATTCCATGAAGGGCTACAAATAATGGAATACCAATTAAATTGATAATGACTCAAATGGTGCTGCCATGTTGTTGCAAGAAGAAAATATAGAACTTATGGCCAGCATCCTGTTAGTAGACATGCACAGCCATGTGTTACACATGTGGAGTGTTTTTATTGGACATTCACAATGACCCTGTTCAGCTGATGGGAATGGAAGTGGAGGTCTGCATGAGGAATACACACTAAAGTGTGTGTACATAATCCAGAATGGAGCTCTGCTTATTCCATATTGGGATCTGAGGGACTATTGAGGAACATGCAGAGACCCAATGCAGAATATGTACTGAAGCATAACACATTTCAACATTGCTATAGCACAACAGGTTCCCAGCCATATGTATTTAAAAGTGATCATCATTTTTTGTGCTACAGTGGTATCTTGTATAGGGGTTGTATAATGTGCTGTGGAACAAAGCATTGCTTGCTGGTGGTTATTTATGCATTGCTGTAGTAAACTTGGTTTATATGGGTTAAACTGGTTTGGTTAGTGCAAAGATGTTTGTTGTATCAGTAAAGGGCTTGCATGAGTAGTCAGTGCTATTAATATAATTGTCACTGTACTTTTTGCATTTACTTTCCCTCTGATCTCATTCTCTATAATCCTATCCCCAAGTTTATATATTGTGTATATACCTGATATTCTGGATGAAACTTTTATGTATCTAAAGAAGTGGATTACAGTCCACATGCTTAGTTTTTGTGGGTTTTTCGGGCTGTGTGGCCATGTTCTAGAAGAGTTTCTTTCTGACGTTTCACCAGCATCTGTGGCTAGCATCTTCAGATCTTCAGTTTTTCTCTGAAGATGCTAGCCACAGATGCTGGCGAAACATCAGAAAGAAACTCTTCTAGAACATGGCCACACAGCCCGAAAAACCCACAAAAACTATGGATGCCGGCCATGAAAGCCTACGACTTCACAGTCCACATGCTATTAATACATTTGTAAGTCTTTAAAGTGTCACTGGAGACTGTTGTTTCTGCTGTAGGGGACATGGGCAAGAATCCTGTTGGTGCAATGTGCTGTCTAGTAGTTGCATGTCTTCCCAGTTTATAGGGCAGAGGCAAAGGAAAGCAGGAAAAAACATCCGGCTTTGGGCAGCCTGTTTCTCTGTTTCCTTTCTGGCCTCTGTGTCATGGTGAAACTACTGTGCCTGCCACCAATACCACATAGCAGTTAAGTCATCATAGTGTATCTCTTTTCACTGACTTTGGTACTGGTTTCTGAATTCTCTGGGAAGGGGAACTGCCCATATCAGGGAGCTATAGGGTTGCTGGATCAGATCACGTGTACAGGACATGCTTGCTTTCACCTTTGGAGGAGCTGTCTTTCACTTTTAGCCTTGCAGGGTCTTGTAGCAGTTTGCTACTGAATTTTGGCAGCAAATTGCACAGCAGCGAGATAATGCTGGCAATGTTCTGCTGTGGCTCCCTTTAAATCTGAGGACACTGGGGGGCTTAGAGGGACATAAAAATGGGGCTGGGGACCACACTTTACCCGCCTGTGTATTAATTTATATATACCAATGTATGGCGTGTTAATCAGTTTATTCAGTGGGTGTATCTGTGGTATCCACACACATGTTTGTGTGCACAGACTTAGGAGTTTATCACATGGGCAAAAGAGACGGGATATTAGCACTATGCTCCCATCAATATCACACAAGAGTGCGATGCTTTTCACATGATGTCACGAGACATCATTGCGCGATTATCCTATGAATAAAGCGGCAAAATTGTGCTGCTTTTTATTCATGGGAAAAATTGTGAATAAAAAGTGGTGCAATTTTGTTGTATTATTCATGGGATAATCCCGCAATAATGATGACATGTGAAAAGCATCATGCTATTGCATGATATTTACGGGATGTTGCTGGAGCATAACACTAATATCCTGTTTCTTTTGCCTGTGTAATAAACTCCTTAGAGTGAGCATTTACTTCATAGACTTACATGAATGATACTACCCTCTTTTACCTCTTAGTACATTGCAAGCTGGTCCATAAACTTTACTGAATTTTTATTTCTTGGATTTTACCACTCTCTGTCTCTCAAAATCCACATGACCAAAAAGAGGAGTGGCCTGTCCACATGTATATTCTTCCATACCATCATAACGGAAAACAACAACAACATCTTGACAAAATGTAGGCCTGTGACTCTAACATCATCATATTTTTCATTTTCTTATATGATCTGTAACATTTTTGCATGATACAGAAGCCAGTAGAGCTTTGAAAGCTTGCATCATGTATTTTGTGCATTTTGGTTGGTCCAATGAAGGTATCTCTGTTTTGTGGATTTGGGATGTTACTGTACTTCAGTAAAGTAGTTTGTCATGATGTGTAAGGTGCTCTTGATTTGAGGAGACAAAAATCCCACTACGTGTGCAGAGCTAGGTAGGAAGTTTTCTTAATTGCAGCTTTAGTTTTATTGAGCTTTTCCTGAATACTATAAAAGAAATATTCTGAAAAAGGAAGACATCTGGAATCGATGTCCTGTGTAAGCATTGATTTAAGGGATTTCCACTGTAAGAATTTATGAAAGATTTGGACATTGTATGCATAGTTGTTGTAAAATAGACAGAACCCATGCACGATGAGTAAAATTATCTTTCTGTTGTGTTCCCTACTCGATAGTTTACCTTCATCATTTTTTTATTATAAAAAACCAAACAAACCTCAAATTACAGTCCCTGTGGTTTTTCACATAACTGCATTTGTTGCATAGGAAGATAAAACAGCATGAATAGTTGTGATTCAAATTTGATATACATGAACTTATGTTTTGTTTTCTTTAGTATAGATAGTTTAACAATTCAACCATGTGTTTCCTGTTTAGGATTTTAAAATTGATTTCCTTTATTCAGCATTGCCTGAGTCAGCCTGTTGAGATAAGAGCAGCAAAAAAGAACAGAAAAGTTGCCCATGGTCTTACCAAGGCTTTGAATATACTTGACATTTAAAGAGCACACCCTTCAGGTTTTTATGTCATATTACAGAAAAATATTCCATAGAGCCATTGGATGCTACCAAAGCTTTTGGTTTTATTTTATTTTTTCTGAATTAAACCAGCATGATGTAGTAACTTGAGTGTTAGACTATGACTCTGGAATCCAGGGTTTGATTCCCAGCAACCCACTGGGTGATTTTGGACAAGTCACATGCTCTTAGCTTCAGGAGAAGGCAGTGGCAAACCTCCTCTGAATAAATCTTGCCAAGAAAACCCCATGATCGGAAATGACTTGAAGGCACACAGCAGCAACAACAACAACAACAACAGAATTATCTAGGATTGTGATCTAGAGGAGTCTTCTTTCCCACCTCTTCCTTACTACACTCTCCACATTCACTGCAGTGTGTCAGGCCATTACTGGGAAAGGGAATTTCATTTGCACAGCCCGCATCTCCCATTCAGTATTCTGTGTTGTTTGGTACAACTTACTCATGTCCACTGTACTATGTGCATTCACTTTGGAGTGCATGAAGAGACAGTCTTCTCTTAGGTCTTGTGCTGATTCCATTGTGCATGGGCAACTAAGGGCCTTTGCAGACTGCCAGAAATAGTGCAAATTGAATCCACTTTAAGGGTTAGGGTTAGTGCTAGGGAATCATGTGAATTGTGTTTTTTTTCTGAGACATTGAGCCTTCTCTGTCAGAGAGCTCTGGTGCCACAATAAAATACAGTTCCCATGATTCCCTAACCCTAACCCTTAAAGTAGACTCAATTTGCACTATTTCTGGCAGTCTGCAAAGGCCCATAGTCTTGGTAATGGACCCTGCTGTTTATTGCTTTTTTCATTACTTGTTTATAAACTTTCTGTATGCAAACACTTCTGCTTTGCCAAATATTACTTACCCCTCTTGCCGCCACAACATGTTAGCCAAGGAATTGATTTTATTGTATTTTATTTGTGTTAATTCTGATTTTACTTCCATTGCAGTTTAATTCAGTTTTAAGGGGTGGGAGGGTTAGGGTGTGGGATGATGGAATGTTTTAATTGTTGTCTTTTTAACCTTGCTGTACGCTGCCCCGATTGCCGAGCAGAGGGGAGGGTTACAAATAAAAATCTGTAGTTGTGAAGAGAAGAAAAATAACTGAGATAAAAAAGGCCATTGACACACCAGCAGTGAGAAAAGGAGAGAGAAGGCTGCTGGCTCCAAGTTGCCTGTTTCTCCCATGTGTAATTTCTAGGGGCCAGTCCTTAGATCCAAAGGTGGGTAGAATGATTTTGACAACTGATTGTCCTCAAGCCCACAGATTGTTACATGTATGGGTGTATACCACCAACATTTCAGTCAGAAACATTTAACACAGCTTTTCCTCCTGCTCCTCCCCCTTCCCCTCCTCTTCTTCATTTATATCCTGCCTTCTCTACAATACTGGCACAATCTGTAGAATTAAAATAGTTTAAAAATCCATTATAAACAGAAGATGAAAATCAATAAGACAGCACACCATTATATGCTCAGTGTAATCAATTTCTAAAAGCCTTTTGGAATAGAAAGGTTTTTGCTTTCCGGCAGAAAGCAAGCAAGGCGTGATGATATTGGATATTTCTATATCAGGTTTGCAGAGATTTCTAAAGCATTTCTTCTATTTCATAGAAATAATTAAAATAAGGCATAATATTAAAAAAACTATAGTACCTTTACAGAAAGCTGAGGAATCAATGTTTTCCTGGCTCCTTGTAAAGTCTTCTAAGCAAAAATACAGGGTACGGATAAATGAAGTGAGTACTGTTCACCAGGGTATGTGAATGACTGTTGCAAGTTACAAATGTTAGTCACTTTAAATGATTTTGCTTGATAACAGAGAAGTTTGGTTATGTTATATTATTTTCCTTCATTTTTGCACAGCTCCTGGAAAAACACAAGAATACAGAAAGCATGGTAGAACTGCTTGAATTATATCAAATGGAAGATGAAGCATACAGTAGTCTTGCTGAAGCCACCACAGAACTCTATCAGTACTTGCTGCAGCCATTCAGAGACATGAGGGAACTTGCAATGCTCAGGAGACAGCAAATAAAGGTAACAAACTAGCAGTATAAATTCTAAATTTATCTAAAAGCAGAATTTCCTGTTACCAACCTCCCTGTCATGCATAGAGAGTTGTGTACACCTAACATCATTTGTAGGGTATAGAATGTATCATACCTATATTAACAGATAGTGCTCTCTTTGTTCTTTTTTGGTAGCATTCTGAAACATTTGTATTAGGGGAAAAAACATTTAATTCACTCTGACAAGAAAACTTGAACTCAGACTCTCAAGTTAACATTCTGAAGTTAACAAAGCTAATGTTGATACTGAATTGACTTTATTTGTTTTTCTCTAAGTATGAATTGGGATATATGTTATAGAATTTGTAATGTATTTATCTGAATCCCATGGTGCTTGTTCAGTGGCTTAACTTGTCTAGTTAAAACAATACATTTTTGTTGTGGTTAACCATCCTTAATTCATGGTGACCCCGTGGATGAGACATTTCTAAGATGATACCTTCCACTGCACTGCTTAGTTCCTGCAAATTCATACCTGTGACCTCCCTCATAGAGTCGATCCATCTACTTGCCTCCACCTTTCCTAGTATTATTGTTTATTTTCCAGTGAGTTGTACCTCATCATGATATGACTCGGGTAGGCAACCTAAGGCCTCAGGGGGGCCGGATGCAGCCCCCCGAGGCCTTTGGACTGGCCCCAGGCCGGTCCTGCCGCCACCCCCCACCATGATGATATTGATTATTGTTGTTATTACTTGTTCTTGGGGTTTTCTTGGCAAAATCTCCACAGGGGTTTTGCCATGGCTTTCTGGGGCTGAGAGAGTGTGCATGCATATTTTTTAATTTTTTTAATTTTAATTTTTTTTAAATTTTAATTAATTAATTAATTAATTAATTAATTTTTGGTGCTTCGGCCCCCCAATTGTCTGAGGGACAGCAACCCGGCCCCCGGCTCAAAAAGGTTGCGTACCCCTGATATGACCAAAGTACAGCAGCCTCAGTTTAGTCATCTTGGCTTACAGGCAGATGTCTGGCTTGATCTGTTCTAGGACCCATTTGTTTGTCTTTTTGGCTGTCCATTGTATCCTCAGCACTCTTCTCCAGCACCACATCCCAAATTAATCAAAACAATAAATACATACAAATAAATTTAACATAGATGGCAACAGCCATAACCATAGAAAGTTACAGTCATTCACATTTAGATTAAAATTGGGGAGGGGTGAAAAGGAAAGATTTCAGCTGTCTCTGATATTGACTTGGGTAAGAAAATAAACAGTGGCTTTTCTCCTACTGGTTTGTAAAACCCCTAGTCCTCATACAAATGAGGCAAAATCTTGCCACTTTTTCAAGCCTTCCACTCTTGCTAGTGGGCTCAAGGAATAGGTGGCAAGAACAAATAGAGGCGTTGAAGCTGATATCTGAGAGTGCCTGGCAGTCATTTTCCAGAAGGAAAGGAAGCTTAAATTTCCAACTAGTGGAGGGCCAGTTTGCTTGGGCAGTGGCATTTTTGTCCTGCACCAGACCTCAGCAGGTGGCATTAGCATCTTCCCCCATTGCCATGGAAATGGCCAAGCATGTTCGCAAGAAACATCTTGGGGACCTGACTCAACATTTTTAGGCCATTTTGCAAACTGGACATTACAAATGCTTGACACAGCCTTAAAAAAGAAATAAAGAAATGGGAAGCAAATATTTGGTTATTCCTGTTCTTTTCATCAAGCAAGCCTATTTTATGGCATCTTAAAAAGCCTGTTTTACAGTCTGCAACCTTTGCTCACCCCTGGGATGAACAGATTTGGGCAAACTTTTGGGGACTATATATTCCAGAGTCCTCCAGCCAGCATGGTTATTGGCCATTCTGGCTGTGATTTTCTAAAAAATTTAGTCCAAAAAGGTAAGTTTTCCAAGTTTAGTTCCAAAGGTAGGAACTTGGTGTTTTTGCTAAGTGCTAAATTACCCAATCATTTGGCATTTTTCAAGACTGTCTCTGAGTTTTGAGCCTTTAGCCATTAATCTCCCACATGGTATGACGTATTTCTGAAATGTTTAGAAAACTGTTAAGACTTACATTCCAGGGTACCACAGAATGTAGCAGTGACCATTTTGGATACTGTATCTTAATTTTCAGCACAATTGTGATAAGCAGGTTTCAATACAAAGTAGCAAGTCCTGTAAAGGCCATTGATAGCTTTACAAGACTTGATGTACAACACCTTGTTTGAGTTGCCAAAGATGTTGTTGGTAGTAAGAACCAAACATTTTTCTGACAACCTTCTAAACGCAGATACATTTTTGCTAAGACAAAAGCAGTATATGTAGTCACAGTATATTTTATAGCTTTGTGGTGTTTTATTTTCCTGTATTTTCCATTAGAATATAATTAAAAATCTAGGCATCTTAGCATGCTAATAAAGGTCTAGCATGCAGAAACATTGCGTATAATTGTGCATAATGTTGCAAAGCTATTTTTGTCTTTGGCATTTTATACGTCGATTCAGGTGAGTCAAGGGATTATTTGCGGGAGGACAGGGTGCTAAAATATTGCTTTTATTTAAATGTAAGTAGCATATTATCTATAATAATAGGCTGCTGCTCATATACATGTGTGTGTGATAAATTTTGTGCAGAAAAACAGCCTAAGGTGTAGGAGTATCTCACTTGCTTAACAGACTGGTCTTCCCTTAAGTCTCCAATCTTCTGCAATAGCTTTTTGTTTAAAAGCAGGAGTTGACAGAGTGGCATGTAACTTGTCCTCATTGCCTTCAGAATGCCTTTCTGTTCCAAATAATGATGAGAAAAGAGCATACTTTAAGAGTTTTGATTGCTTAGAAATAGTAAGTTATTAAACTGAACTCACCCTTTCAGTTCTTGATTTGAAAAGCAATGGCATGCTTCATCCTGTTATCTTCAAGCTAGTTCTTTCAAATGATAGAAAGAAGTTGCCATAGTATGTGTACGAATGAACACGTGATTGGGCATGTATCTCAGATGAGTAGAGCAACCTATATTGTGTGTATGTGGGGGAGCCAGCTTTCAACAAACCCACTTGCAAAAAGATTGTTTGGGGCTAGCAAGCAAGTAATCTGAGGCAGCGGCAGTGAAGCTGCATTAATGCAGATAAATCAGGTTGCCAGGAATACCTGGAGTACATTTTTGGAAGGGAGTCTGCTCTTTAGTTTTGAATGCCATCTACAAGAGTATGTTTCCTTTCCCCTTTCTTCTCTTTCTTGGAATAATACGCTTGCTCAATTGAAACTTAAAACCACCCAACTCTTTCATCGATATTTTTCATGGCCAGTAATGCAGATAAATCAGATTACTAGACCAAGATATAGTTTGTGGACATGTGGGAGTGGGTAATTTCTGTAGCTAGGGAATCACTTCTTTGTGAGTATTTCTGGCTCACTGTAGCAATCTAGTGTTTGCTGTGTGTGTTTTTTTTTTTTTTTTTGAAAACCCTTGTAGGCTGCATCTGCACTGCAGAAATAATGTAGTTTAGCACCACTTTGACTGCCACGGCTCAAGGCTGTGGAATTCTGGGAATTGTAGTTTGCTGTGGCACTAGAGGTCTCTGAAAGAGAAGGCTAAAATGTCTGTGAAAACTACAAATTCCAGAATTCCATAATATTGAGCCATGGCAGTTAAAGTGGTGTCAAACTTCATTATTTCTGCAGTGTGGATGCAGTCTAAGTAACATTAATGCTTGTGCAGTGCAAAGCTGGATCCATGGGCATACCAAGAGGTATATATATAAGAGGACAGTCATTTTTATGGATTTAAAAATGCCCTGATGTATCCTTGCAGTGTTCTGCTTCTGGGACTGTTAAGCTGGTGGGAACATTGCCAGTGGTGCATCTGTGCCCCCAGCTTTCCATGGCTGTAGTGGCTGGTTGCTGGGGCAGAAGGGCCATTGTGATGTCTCTTCTTTGGCAGAGCAACACATCTGACCTATACAGTGACCCCCTTCAGCCAACTTTCAATGGGGAATTGGATTACTCTGTCCAAGAACATTTTAGTATTTCTTGGGACCGGATGCAGAATAAGGAAGATTTGCCAGTGTTGTGCTTCTTACTCAGATTATCAACTGGAAGCAAATAATTTAGAAGCATTTGTATTTCTGCCTGGATTTTAATTCTGTTTCACCAAGTGCAGGAATCATTTTGGCCCTTCAGATGTTGTTGGATGTCAAATCTCATAGCCAAGGATGAGGATGCTGGGACTTGTAGTCCCACAACATCTAAAGGGCCTCATAATTCCCATCTCATGCTAAACTCTCAGCTCTGTTTTTGCCCCTCAAAAAAATATAAAAGAGCCAGAGCTAAACTCTCAGCTCTGTTTTTTCCCCTCAAAAAATATAAAGGAGCCAGAACATCAGATAGTGATTCTCTTTTCCCTCATTCTTCAGTTTTTTCTCTCCATGATTCAATTCAGGACAGCCTATCACCATCCATCCATCCTTCCTAGTTATAGTCTTTGTTCTTTTCTCCCTCTCCTTATGATTTTTATATTACTTATGTGTGTGTCTTTGTGGTTTTCCTGTTTTTGATTATTTAAATGAATGCTAAATAGAGTGCTTTGCACCAGTATTTATCAACTTTGGCCCATATCCTCAGTACAATACTTAAAAGTGGTTTAGGGATGCTTTAACAGCTTTGCATTGCAGAAGGTTTTTATGCATCTCTTCATTTGATGATGGATGTAATGGATTGATCTACTTTCAGATTTCCATAGAAAATGATTACTTAGGACCCAGAAGAATTGAAAGCCTCCAAAAAGAAGATGCAGACTGGCAGCGGAAGGCCCAAATGGCTGTACTTTCTATTCAAGATCTTACTGTGAAGTACTTTGAAATAACAGCAAAAGCACAGAAGGGTAATGGAATTTGATTTTTTTCATATTTTCCATTTAACTTCTAACTAAATCTTGTTTACATGATTTGGGGTTTGCAACCACTTGTTCTGCCTGTCACTCAAGTAATTTTCATTGCCTTCTTAGATTTGCTAGAACCTTATCTACACATGTAAGAAAGAGACCATTTTCTTATAAATGTTCATTCTACATTTTGTATGCTGAAATTGAAATTTGGAGATATTTCTGTCTTTGAGTTCATGATTCTTTAATTCTTAAAACCTTAAAAATTCTTAAAAAGGTAGCTCAAGTCTGTCCACTTGACATTTGGTCCTTTGTAAGATAAAACAAATTCAGTACTGGTACAAGTTATGTGGAAGTTGGTTGATGCTTTTCAAAAGTTGGAAAACTGTTAAAGCTGTAAAGGAGGATTGGAGTGATACACATTTTTGGTGTTGGGTTGCAGCAGATGTCTGTGTGTTTGTAGTAAGCAATAAAATACAGGTTGAACTAAGGGCCAGAACAGATGGCCATGAAGAGGTAGCTTGAAGCTACCCCCACTGAAAATGCATTGGAGCTGTGGCAAACAGATGCTGTGGTCCCAATCCACCCTGAACCCAGCCCAAATAGGAAAGAAAAATATCCGCTCCTATTTGGGCCGGGAAAGAGCCGCCTTTCTCGGCTCTGCCACAGCCCCAGGGCAGCTTCTAGATGCTCCAGCAGCATGCAGCGTGTAAACGCTATGCCACTGGAGCGTCTTGAATCCGTTCACATTTGGGTGGCCGGCCAGCCTCCAGGAGTCTTCCAAGTGTCATCAGAGCGTGCAGCATGTAAACGGCACACTCAAGACACCTGGAAAGCAGGTTTAAATGGGCTGTCTGTTCTGGCCCTAAGGAAAAATGGCATCCTGCTCTAGACAATCATACCTTAGCTGTGTGTGCCAGTTTACAACAGGCAAAGTAAACAACAGCAGCCTCCAGAATTCTTTATCTCTTTCCCCTGTAGGTCTGACTGGTGGCAACACTCTTATCATTTTGGCACCAAGTTAAAACTTGTCTGTTCACCAAAGTCTTTAGGCTTCATTAATGCAACACAAAGATTGTTGTTAAATTTTTAAAATCTGTTTTTAACTCATTAATATTATTGTTTTTAGCTTATTTGAACTATCTTACTGTTTTTAGCCTGTTCAACTTGTTTTAATGCTATTGCGAGTCACCCTGAGATCTCTTCATATAGAGTGGGGCATAAATATTTTAATAAATAAACAAATGAGGATCCATTGTCATGGGTGAGGGACTGGCATAGAACTCAGTAGAATCATTTCCTTCCTCCCACCTGTTTGGCTCCAAGGTGTATGTGCATAATTTCCAAATTATGGCAGCCATAAGGTGACCCTATTGTCAGGTTTTCTTGGCATGATTTGGTCAGATGGGGTTTGCTTTTGCCTTCCTTTTAGGCTGAGAGAATATGACTTTCCCATGGTCCCCCAGTGAGTTTCCATGGCTGAGCAGGGATTCAAACCTTGGTCTCAAAGAATCCTAGTGGAGTGGAAAATGTAACTGCCAGAGATCAAACAGTCTTTTCAATCTTCTGATTTTCTGTGGAGACCCACAAAAGAAGGAGTGGGCAGCTGTTTGAGCATAAGGGGCTATCTTGCTCCCCTGGGAACCTCAAAGAGCTAGTTCCCACTGCAACATCCCTAATTTTTTTTTTTTACAATATATTTTCCTCCAAACACCTCTTACACTACCTAGAGGGTGCACAGGACAATTTCGCCATGTGTTTGACACACTCTGGGTCATTTTAGGCCTTAGATAGTCCATTTTCCCAGCAAGAAATAAATTTGAGGTTGACTTATGAAAGTTGATGTCTGAATTAATTTCTGGTGTTTTTTTCCAAAGGCTTCTTCTTGGCTGAAAACAACTAAGGGTTTCAAAAATGTGGCAAGATTGCCCCTCTTCCTCCTAGAAAGTGTTGCAATACAATTTGAGGAGGGGCAGACTAAGGGGCCCTGTGGTCCACAAGAATGTACTTAAGGTGGAAAGAATACCTCTAGGCCTGCAGTCTGCTTTCCTGACTTCTGCAGTATATCATACATGGGTTCCAGGCAACATGCCTGGTTTCCTTCCTCATTCTTTCTTGTGCTGCACTTGCCTTGGTGTGGACATGGCATGATTGCCTTCAGAAGAAGCAAGAAACTTGCATGGCATACTTGTTCACGCAAGTAATTGAGACAGATGCTGTTAGAGAGGGTGCTTGTCTGAAGGCAAGTAAAAGAAGGCAAGAATCTGAGGTGACAGAACTCTCCCCCTGACTTAATGGATCTGTTGTGCCATCAGAGTAGGAAGTTTGATGTCATATGCCCCAGGGTGTAGAGAAGTTACTTCTTTCTTTCTTTCTTTCTTTCTTTCTTTCTTTCTTTCTTTCTTTTCAATATTACTTCCAGAATTACATGGCCATCAAGGACAGGTCTCTGATCTGTCCTTCCAGGGTCTTGGACTGAAAGTTATTCAGTCCTTTCCCAGGTCTAGGATATACACAGATTGCACATTGGAAAGGAAGAACTTTTTTTAAAAGTATAATATGTTTGGGGTGTGATTAAAGCTGTGTATTTATAAACTGGAAAATCATGACTGAAAACAATGATGATGTTTATGTCAAAAGGCCTTGAAGCCATCATTGCTGCTCCAGGCCCTCAACAAAGTAAACAGGGAATTTGTAAACTAATAGGACAACATTTTAAGTATTTCTGGGTAGGATAAGCCTGTTACTTCATTTCTTCCCTGCAACAGCTGTGTGTGATCGAATGCGAGCAGACCAGAAGAAGTTTGGTAAAGCAGCGTGGGCAGTAGCAGTGGAACGAATGGAGAAACTTCAGTATGCAGTTTCTAAGGAGACTTTGCAGTTGATGCGAGCAAAAGAAATTTGTTTAGAACAGAAGAAACATGCGTTGAAAGAAGAGGTAATTGGTTAAAGACCTGGGAATTGTATTTGCACAATCCTGTACTACATTAAATGTAGATGAAAGTTCAGAATAATTGCATGTACTGACTTTTTTTAGAGACTTAGGGGGGATGCAGTCGGGGACGCCCTGGGACGGTGCGCTGCTGGAGCGAGGCACTCACATGGCGGCGCACTGATGGCGTCCCTGAAAGGAGCGCCAAATTGGCGCTCCTTTCAGAAGTCAGGGAAAGTGCGCCCTAAACGCGTCGGGCGCACTTTCCCTGACTTTTCCGCCGCAGCGTGTGAGGACGCTGCGGCGGGAGGTTGCCCTCAGCGCGCTGGCCGTGCGGAGGGCCGGCAGCTCCAAGGGCAACCTCGGGAGGAGGAAGGGGCGCCGCTCATGCGGCTGCCCCTCCTCTTCCTTGCCTCGAAGACTACCCTATTGGTCATCTGCTGAGGCCCTTAGGGCCTTTGCAGACTGCCAGAAATAGTGCAAATTGAGTCCACTTTAAGGGTTAGAGTTAGTGCTAGGGAATCATGGGAATTGTTGTTTTTTTCTGAGACATTGAGCCTTCTCTGTCAGAGAGCTCTGGTACCACAATAAAATACAGTTCCCATGATTCCCTAACCCTAACCCTAACCCTTAAAGTGGATTCAATTTGCACTATTTCTGGCAGTCTGCAAAGGCCCTTAAAAGTAAAAAATCATTGATTTGTTAATCACAGTATGCCTTGGAAACATAATAGAAAATTATCAAGAATGACTATATGACCTATTGGAATGTATGGATAAAATATTTTAAAGAAATGAATTTAAGTGTGACATGGGTTCGGTTCACTTTTATTTTCTTTTAAAATTTGAAAAGCATGATATTGGGATATTTTGGGGCATGACTTTTCTTCCCTTGGAGATTATTCTTGTGTGTAAAATAGAAAATGCTTCAAAACATGCACCATGTGTAGTTGTATTATTGTTATAGTTGCCAGACAGTAGTTTTGCCTAAACAGTTGGAACAGATCTGTACTACACAGGGGGCTCTTAGAACTGATCTGCACTGTGTAGCAGTCTTTGGAAGTGCAGTCTTGTCCAATGATTAATGGATGGATGGTGGAGAATACTCGTTATCCTCATCAAATGACATCTTTAGTCTTTTAAGGAAAATAATCATAGTTAAACCAGTAGAAAGTTAAGTTAGGTTTGTTGTGGAGATGTGCTTTTGGTTATTTGGCATTTCCTGCTCTCAGTTTTGTTACAAGATAATTGCCTTTATATTGCTGGAAGCAACCATCAAGACTATTGCTTTGTTTTGTGGATATTCATATTCATCTGAACAGATACTTCAGTTCTTTGAAGCACAGTGTCAAAAATTAAGGAAGGAAATTGGAAGCTTTTATTTCTTTCTTTAACTAACTGAAGTTTGGTGTTATGTTTGTGTCCGAACATGGAGAAACTGTGGCTAGTCTTAACGTATCATTCAGTGAAGTAAGGTAACTCCAGCTCAAACTGGCTTATGAAACTGGATTGTCATTTGTAAGAGGAAATTGCAGTGATACCACTTCAAGGCACATGAGACATCTCCCACTGGGAGTGCACCGCTCTTGTTTCTCTGTCAGGAGACCCTGCAAGTTACCAAAAAAAGGAACTGTATATACTCATAGCATTAAAAAATATAGCCGTGTTAGAAATTTTAGTGAAAAAATTGATCCAAAAAAACAGAGTTGACTTATCCATGGGTCAATGTATGTACTATAGTTGAACTCTTATTTAAAAAGGAACCGTTCCCTGGTGAAAGTCAAGAGTGTTGCCTGTTCTGGAAGTACTGACCTCCCTCTACTCTCTCATCCATCCAGCCTTTAGGGTGAGCACAAATAGTTATGCCTGCTGGAATTTTGTAAGTTCTTTGCAATTGTTTTCCTTTTCTTCATCCCTTAGATCCTTTGTTACATGCCCCTAGGTTTTACTCTTGACTTATCCACAGGTCATAAAAAACCCTGCTCTTGACTTATAGTCAAGTAGATGTGGTAATTACTTGACTATAATTGACTATATTTAAATTGTACTTAGTTTAATGCAGGGACAGGCAACCTTTTTGAGACCTGGGCCGGTCTCAAAAAGGTTGCCGCTCAGCTGGGCCAAGGGGGGGGGGGGGGAATTGGCGGAGCGCGAGCGCACATGCGCGTGCACACCCTCCCCCCGCGCACGCGACCCCCGCGCACGCTGCCGGCGCGGGCACTACCGCGGCCGCCGCCGTAGCGCGCACCGCCGCAGCTGCCATGGCGCATGCGCGGCTGCCATTTTGGAAGCCAAAATGGTGGTCGCGACAAGCGCGCCCGAAAACGCTCCCTGGCAGCGGTGCGCGGTGGCGGGGGTGGCGCGCGGCGGCAGCGACGGCGGCAGCCTTCGGACGGGGCTGGTAAGTCCGGGGCCCGGGGCCTTAACCGGCCCCCGGGCCGTAGGTTGCCAGTACCTGGTTTAATGCTTTTTTAAGGGGAGCTGGGAGAGGGTGGGGGTTACTGGGGTTCGAGGGTCTTATTCTGTAGTCTGCATTTTATCGGCTGTAAGCCACCCCGATTGTTTTTAACAGAGGGGTGGGGTAAAAATTATTATTATTATTATTATTATTAGCTGCCAGGTACAGACTGGCATCCTGTTGGTTAGCTACAACTACAGTAGACCAATTGAGTCAATTGTGTGATTCGTCAACACATAGATAAATCCCAATGATTTAGTGGGTCTTCTCTAGTCAGGACTTACAGCAGAAATTAGGCCATAGTATTGAAATCACACTTATACCAAGGTAGGGCTGGAGCAGGGCTAAGTAAGCTGTGAGCCAGATGGCAATTCCCAACTTTAGTGTGGCAGCTTAGAAGAGTGATGCCTGATAAGCTGATGTGGTCCTGACCCTAGTTTGGCTGCAAGACTATAGGAACTATAGACCAAAAACATAATTTCTGCAAAGTGTGGCATATGCATATTTCTGATACAACAAAACACCAGTAGCAAAAGTTTCTGTTTTATGTGACTACTAAAGATATTCAAACATTTTCCTCTGGTTATCATTAAAACTGATCCTTTTTTTTTTTTAAGTTTACTTTTTAAGCACTTGTGAACAAATACATGAAAGATTAGTGTTTATACTATGAGAGAAACAATTAAAAGTTTTCCTGAAGTTTTCCTGCAGTTTACTTGTCAAGCTCTTTGTCACTGTGGGGACAACCAGAAACTCAAAATCACTGAATACTCTTTGTATTTCTCTAAATGTGCAAAATATCTGCAATACCTAGAATGGTACCTTTTGATGTTATTTTTGGGCTGAGCTGAGAATTCAGGGAACACGTTTTTGACCAAAATGTTTCCCATTCATAGTTATTTTCTGGCTGTGTTATCAGGAGGGATTTATTAATTCATGTGGTTTAAAAATCACTTGCTTTCTACACTGTCATGTAGTTTGTTACATTTGATAGTATGATGACACTGATGAGGGCAAGTAAAACTAATTTTAGGTTCTGTGATGATGTCACTGTTACTAGGAAGGGAAACTGATTGTCAAACAAGAAATTGTGCCAAAGTGCCAGTTTGTTGGGACTGTGAAAAGCTCACTCTGATATTACTGCTGTCTATGCCAAGTACCAAGGAAGCATCATGTATACTTCCATCCCTAAGTGTGTAGAGGAGGTGCTATGTTTGCACTAACACTTTGTGCCACTTAATGGTTCATGGAAAATCACAAAAAGTAGGAATATATTTCATGAGTAGAGAAAATAAAATTTCACGAATTGTGTCTTGTGCTTGTGTTCAAACCCTTTCATATTCCAACTGTGGTTTATTGTGGCACCAGAACTGTCTGACAGAGAAGTCTCAATGTCTCAGAAAAAAATACAATTCCCATGATTCCCTAGCACTGAGCCAGGGCAGTTAAAGTGGACTCAATTTGCACTATTTCTAGCAGTCTGCAAAGGCCCATAGTCTGTAGTTTTACAAAATAATATACTTAGTATTTATGCAACCTGTATCAATCTTATCAAAAGTCTCACCAGGTCATTATTCATAGGCTCATGTTGTATTTTTTTTTACTGGAGGCAATAGAACTGGGAAAATAATAACTAGTGAATTACCTTGTTTGTTTCATGGCTCTAGTGAGCTATAAGTATGAGATCTTTCAGCCTACACATTTAGTTGTGATTGTGTACCAGCTGCCTTGGTTCTATACAGAAGGCTTTACTGCTACATAAATTATCTAGTATGGTCTCTCTCTCATCTGCTTCTGTATTGATTATGTCTTTAAAATTGGAGACATTCTTCCACCCATAATGTTAAATCTAGTGTTAGTCTCAACTAGGATAGACCCATTGAAAGGTATTAGCTAAGCATCACTTACGTATACACTTGTCCCTCCACATTTGCAGACTTGGAGTCCATGGTTTTGGTCCTTCAGAGACTGGATTTGCCAGGGAGGGGGTCTGGAACAGATCCCCTGTGAATCGGGAGAGATGCCTGTAGAGGGTCATGACCTATAAAGCCCTACATGGCTTGGGTCCAGACTATTCGAGAGACTGTTATCTCCCCATACAAACTTGCGAGAGCCCTAAGATCTGCAGTAGAAGGCTTTCTCTCAGTCCCATCAAGATCACAGGCTCGCCTGGTGAGGACACGAGAGAGAGCCATCTCAGTGGCTGCTCCATTGCCCTTCCTCAGGAGGCTAGGCTGGCCCCTTCCCTGCTGGCCTTTCGCTGGCAAGTAAAAATGTTTTTATGCTGGTAGGCATTCTGTATATAATACATAGCAGGGTGGTTTTATGGAGAAGGTGGGGTTTTAGTCTGTTTTTAATGTGTATATTTTATGTGCTTTTATATTGGATTTAGATGTTTTAATTGTTTTGAATTTTATTGCAGTTTTAAAGGTTTTATCCGTGAGCTGCCTTGGGTCCCTCTGTGGAGAAAGGCAAGATATAAATGAAATAAATAAATAAATAAATAAATAAACAAATAAATACGTTAATAGTTATACTCTTGGGATTAACATTGAATTTAACTCCAGTTTTTATTGTGTGCTTCTCCTAGCATTAGCATATATATATATATGTATATTGTTAATTTATTTCAAATTAAGTTAAAATATGTATTCTGTGTTTTGTCAAGGGTCAGGTATACAGATAACCCTTAGTATCTAACATTGCAAGTCTATAAATACTTGCTTGGGATTGTGTTCTGGTGAATATACCACACATTTCTTCTTACTAAACATATTCAGGATTGTACTGTAAGAGAGCATTTTAAATAGCTTACATTTTAAAAAGGATGTTGGGAGATTTTCCCAGCTCCTACTGAAATTCCATGATGCTGAAAGATAATACTACTTTCTGCTTACATTTATATTTTTGGGTTGTATCTGGTGGTGTCCTTCCATTCATGGAACATTTTCTGATCCAACAGAGTCCCATGAAAGAAAGGCAGGGAAGTGAATGAATGACTTTCACAGCATGGGAGATGACACAAAGGACTACAGACAGGAGAACTTATTTCTTTCTTTGGCAAAAATCATCCCTTCCATTCATAGGTGAGCACACCTTCTGCAGGCAGAGTATCGCACTTAAATAATACCAACTGCAGATGTATAATGTACATCTGCTGTCACCAAACCTTGTTTTTTGTTCAAACTTTTTCAAAATAGTATTTTTATGACACACAACTGTGTGTGTGACTGTTCCTAGAGATGTCAGATCATGCTCCAGTAACTTAGGGGGGATGCAGACGAGGGCGTCGGAGACGCCCTGGTCCGGACCGCCGCCGGAGTTCAGCCTCCGGACGGCGGCACATCCCCGGCGCATCTAAAAGGACCGCCAAAATAGCGATCCTTTTAGATTCTGCCGAAAGTGCGCCCTAACAGCGGCGGGCGCACTTTCGGCGGCTCAAACGCCGCGGCGCGTTCGGCTGCCGCGGCGTGAGGGCAACCCGCAGTCGGCGGCCGTGCGGACGGCCGGCGCTTCCGGGTGCGCCCTCAGGAAGAGGAAGAGCCGCTGAACGTGCGGCGGCTCCTCCTCTTCCGGGCCTCGGAGACGGCGCAATTAGCCGTCTGCCGAGGCCCTTAGTTACATCTCAGTTGGATTATTGTAATGTATATTACAGCTGTTCCAAAGAGATGCATCCAGATTGTTAACTAGGGTTGTCTATGGGGAGCATACAACTTCCTTGTTCCTACAACTTAATGGGCTGCTAGTCCATTTCTGGACATGATTCAAAGTGCTAGTTATGGCAAATAAAGCTCTGTACAGCTTGGATCGAGGTTATTTGTAGGGGCATGTTCCCTTTGAACCTACCCATGTTTTGAGATAATCAAGGAAGGCTCTTCTCTCTGTCCCATTACTCTCTGGAAAGGGTAGGAAAGGCCTTCTCAGTGGCTGCTCCCAAGCTCTGGAACTCCCTTGCTAGACTATGACCTTCCTTGCTATCCTTCTGTAGGGTGGTTAAGACTTTTTGCTATGATAGGCCTTTGAGAACTGATTGTTCATGGGCATAGGGTCTTTAATAGTATTCTGTACTGTGTATATTTTTAATAGTTATACTTTTAAATTGCTTTTAATTATTTTGATAGGTTAATTACATTTTAACTTTTGTATCATATTAACTTTGATCTTTACCTGTTGTAACTTTTTCAAGCTACTTTGAGTTCCAGGGCCAGGGAAAAGCAGATTAATAACAGCAAAAGCAACTGCCTGGCAAAGGTTTTTAATAATAATAATAATAATAATAATAAATTTTATTTATATACCGCCCATTGGTGACCCAATCCGGGCAGTTCACAACATTAAAATAATACAGCCTAAAACCAACGTATTTCCCACCCCCCTTAAAAGACTATTAAACCAGATTTAATTAAAACCAATTTTCCAACAAGTTTAAAATAAACTATAACAAAACAACAATAAAACCCCTGCAGCTTTCTACAAGGGAAGGGTTATGGAGTATCTGCTGAAGGGGAGGAGGGCCGAGGCCGGGATATTTAGTCCAGGAAAGCCTGATACTTTCAGGATCAAAACTAAATTTTCTACAGAAATAAGCAACAGAGGACTATTTAACCATTCATACTAGGTCTTAGTGATTACAAGTAGTTGCCAAAATAATGATCTTTCTGAAAATCAATGGTATTAGAATGTGATTCATATTTGCTACCAAAGTCCTTGAGCAAGAACTTTTAGAAATGTATTTGTTTACAATAAATGTTGTATTTATTTATTGAGTTTGTACAGCAAGGGTTCCTAGTTGATTGAACTTAGTATTTACCAGACAGTGGGAAGTTATTACTATTTAATGCAGAACTAACTTAAACATGTCTACTCAGAAGCAAGACACCTTGAGTATAATGGAACTCATTCCCAGGTAAATGTATATGTTGCAATCTAAGGAATTGTGTTTATGTAGCAATACGGTATTTCCATTTATTTAATTTATAATATCTTTACATTTTTTCTACTTCTTGATGTGGTGCTTTGGAGATATTCCATGACATTGTTGAGATTTATTACAGTGCCTTCTTGTTGTAATTCTCAGTCATTTTCCCCATTCAGATGCAGAGCTTACAAGGTGGCACAGAAGCCATAGCCCATTTGGACCAGCTTGAAGCTGATTATTATGATCTACAACTTCAGTTGTATGAAGTGCAGTTTGAAATTTTGAAGTGTGAAGAACTGCTGCTGACAGCACAGCTTGAAAGCATTAAAAGACTTATTTCAGGTGACATAGATTCACTTTACATTTTTATAGTTGAACAAATTGCTGTAGGCTGCTGTAGTGCAGATTATTCTCAGTAACCTAAATATTTTTTTTTAATCTACAAATTTTCCTCGCTAGTCCTAGAATCAGTTGTGCACTGCTATTCTTAAGATATTTACCCATAAGTGAGTCACCCTGCTTCAGTAAGGTTTATTTCCAGTTACATGTAGAACTGCAGCCTTAAAAGTTTACTTTTGGCTTCTTTTTCCTTCTTCTGGGGTATTAGAGATGTCAACATAAACTAGAATCATATTGTCAGATGAGTTTTTGCTTGATATCTGAGACTAACTTTGCATATACTATACTCAGTTGTTGGGATTTCTACACTCAAGATCTAATAGGTTACCCCAACCTTCATATGTGAATGGGAAAATAATAACTGTAGCACCAACTTCAGTTACTTCCGGTGTCATTTACTTTAGATGCTTTAGTTTTCTGCTCTGGTCAGACTACAGTTGAGGCCTTGTGAGACACTGGATCTACATTAGTGTGTAGTTGTTTCTTTTCTAGTGCATGGTCATGGGTTAGGGTAGGGTTTAGACCACTTTTGGTGCTGTGATTGTCATTCTAATATTCTTGAACTGTTTGTTGGATATGATCTTATTTATCACATCTGAAGGTCACTCTGCAAGGTGAAGCTTGCTTGTTTGCTTGTTTAATGTATTAAAATTGTTTGCGGTTTCCAACAGAAAAAAGAGAGGAAGTAGTGTATTATGATACTTACGAAAGTATGGAAGCCATGCTTGAAAAAGAAGATATGGCAACATCTATACACTTGCAAAGAGAAGAGTTACAGAAATTGCAACAGAAAGTCCGGCAGCTAGAAGCAAGGCGTGGGCGCATTTCAGCCAAGAAAGCCTACCTCAGAAATAAAAAGGTAAAACAGTCATGTATTCATTCATTCACTCATTTGTTAAGAAAGAGTTCATTACATTGTTAATAAATGCTAATATCAAGAAACACAGTAACAAAATAATATTATTAATTGATTTCATTTCATTAAATGGTATACCATCTTTCCCATTTATTAAATTTTAATTGTGCTTTCCAGTAAAATAAAAATAAAATAAAAATAATAAAATTTATTTATATCCCGCCCCTTTGAGATCAATTGGGGCGGCTAACAACAATAAAATATTACATAGTACAAACAAGTCAGATCCCCCCCCCCTTAAAACGTTATTAAATCAGTCCAAGTTAAAACTACGACATACAATACAACAGTAATTTTAAAAAACCATTCCCAGCGAGTGGTGGCAGTACTTAATTAACAGATGAAGCCCCAGAACCATCTTAAGGGAGGGATTCCTGTAGTAGTACTGAATATAATAAACAGCACTAAAACAAATCTAAACAATATTGTTACAGTACTCTTTAAGCATTAAAATAGTTTCAAACTCCTGATTGATAAGTGAGTTCACACACTTTTAAAGAGCAACAAATGGGGTATTAAATATGCAGTTATAGACTGATGGAACAAATGAATCAAGTAGGTGATACATGTCTCATTGAGAGAAGATGACCCCTCCGTGAGACTGAAATGAGACGCCTATTAAAGAAACTGTTTCTTGACTCCTCTGGTTACAGTTGGCACCTGAGACTCATGTAGCCAGACTCAAAGCCAGATCCAGGATTGCCACGCCAACAATTGTGAACCTACTGGTAGACCACTTACCTGGGTCAATAGACCAGTTTGCGGCATTTTCAAAGGAAGAGAGGGAGGATGAAGTTTCTGTCTCATTTCTGTTATCTAATACCTCGGCTGTTTCGACTACACACTTTGAAGGGCCAGGATTATCTATTGGGGACATTACTCCAGCCTCTAGGTTTGACCTCTGCTCTTGTTCTTCATTTACCAGATCATAATATTCTAGTATTGATTTCTGAACTAAAGTGGGTAATGTTTTTTGAGCTAAGGCTTTTCTAAGCTGGGCCTGAGTTTAAACCATATTAGGGGGGTGAAACTATCAGGTAGCTTAGGAGAAACTTTGCAGCAGAATAATAACTTCTACCTAGGGGAAACCCAGGAGCCCCAAACGCAGCTTCTACTGCTGCTGCACGGCTATTGCTATTAATATAGTTGTTGCTGCTGCTGTGTCTCTTAGGCTGAAATCTCTGGCAGGGAGGGATTGGCTTTATTTGCCTGCTCTTCCCAGCCACACACCCCTCTCTCTCCCCCAGTGCTGCCACTTGCCTGGCTTGGAGGACTAGGTGGAGAAAGGAGCCCAAAGTTCAGCATCCCCAGTTCTTCTCTCTGGCAGAATGGCTTGCTGCTCCGACCACTTACCAACTCTTAGCTGAAAGTCTTCCTACCAACAGTATCTTTGTAATGTTTAGCTTGAATGTTGGTTTGCTCACTGTTATTCAGCTCCCTTTTGTTATATGATATCTGGGCATATATTCATAAAGGTTTGAAGAGAAACATAAGAAATATTATTGTGATTCTGCACTCAAAATCTTGGCAAAGAATCTCCCAGTAGCAGTATGTCGATATTAAACAATATTTTGGGCCATTCCATAGGAGTATTGCCATGCATTAGAGCAGCTGTGTAGGTAGGGGTGGGATGGTTGTAGTATGGTATCTCCAACTCTGCCATGCCAACAATCTAGAAGATTACCATAGCCACTGGTACCAAAAGGTACTAAATAGGCCAACAAATCAACAGAGAAATACTTGTCCTGGCTGATGGCAGCAACCAGTACAACCAAAGCATTATAGCTGGGCTTGAAGAGAGACAAATTAGGTTTATATAAGACATCTCATCCCAGGGACCTGCTATTGATAAACATTTACTACTTGAAAAGTGGTAAGATTATTTATCTTCTGTGTCTTGTGTCCACTTACTTCTCTCAGTGAGGAAAAGTTAGCTACAAAAATATCAAGATTATACTGCAAATGACCTAAACATCTTAAAGGCACCAAATCCTGTCTGGTCTTGGAAGCTAAGCTAGGTCAATCCTGGTTCTTGGATGGGAGACCACCAATGACTACCAGATGCTGTAGGCTATATTGGGCGGGGGGAGAGACTGGCAAAACCACCTCTGAGTATTCCTTGCTTAAGAAAACCCTATGAAATTCATGGGGCCACCATAAGTCGAGAAGCATTTGAAGGCATACACACACACATACACACCATACTCCATTCGTGACTGTGAGAATGAGGTCATGTACAATCACTAATAGAGATAAGATTTTTGTTGTTGTTGCTGTTCATCCTGTGAATATAAAGATACATTCATGGTGCATAGACAGTAGTGGATGTTTTCAGACATAATGAACTTGGCTTATATGTTGGACTAGGACTCCAGAGCCCAGAGTGTAAATCCCTACTGAGCCATATAAACCTACTGGGTGATTTTGGACAACACACTCACAGCCACAGAGGAAGGCAATGACAAACCCCTCTGAAGAGATCTTGCCAAGGAAACCCCATCATAGGGTTACCATAAGTTGGAAATGACATTTAAAACAAACAACAAACAACATCTTAAATTGATAGCTAGAACTGACGAGGTATGGGGTGTTCAGAGAAAAGCCATTTTAGGCATGTTTCTTAGCATGTTATTTTTTTTTAAATACTGTAAAGATATACATAATCAAGTTGGTGAAAGCATTCATATTTGTATCAAAACTTTTTTTAAAACTTACTTTCTTGCTGTAAACATAATATAACTAATGTAAACCAGTTTTACTGTTATCGTATTGGGCTTTGAAGTTTAATCATTTTGTTTCTTGTATTCAAATATGGTATAGCTGTGGACACATTTTTAACAACTTACCCTCGCAAAGAAATACAATGTAAAACTTAAATGGAAGTAAGCATTAGATTTCCAGGTAATAAGAAGCTCCTTTGTGCTAGGTTTTCTACATATTAATGTTTGCTGAACTTAAGCGCTCACATGTAGCTAAATATTTTTTTGTATTAGGTTTACAGGTGTATGCCCAGCTATAAGGACATGGCACAGAAATAAAATATGGACACATAGATAGCCCTTCTTTTTCCCCACCCATTTTTTTCTGTGTGCAAATGTATGTTGATGTAAAGGTGGAAGAGAGTACACTTCATGCAAGCCAGAGGAATATGAGCATGATCATACTGATTGTTTGATACTGTTATACCTAGTGGGCATATGTTCTGCTCCTATGTATAGGTATCTCTGAATCATACCATAGCCTAGAGCCTTCAGAATTCCATCATACTTGTCAATCTGTTTTGGTAACACTTAGCCATGCCTTGTATTTGCCCTGTGTATCTATGTCTTTTCTTATTAGTTTGGAAAGTCACTGTCAAAATGTAATTAATTGCAGTTATACCTCCAAGTAGCCCCCAAATAGTTATTTGTCATTATGTTTGTCATTTACACTGTATCTTTCTTGTTTCTGGAAAATAACTAGAATAGCCACTTTTTTGTTAGTTTAAAAATCTGAATGCTGAAAATTAGGTGGCCTGTGGTACAAAACACAGATTTTCCCATCCAAATGAATACAGACAAGAGCAGGAGGCATAGCATGAACCTGTGCTTGAACTGTGTGATATTCCTTCCCCACTATTTAATGATGCCATAGCTGTAAAAGTAACTAAAATTTTAGTTATACTGTGGACTGAAGTGACCCTTACTAAAGTTGTAATCATGATGTAATAAGTTATACCTATGTCATTTGGGAAAGGAACTGATTACAAATAAATAGTTATTTGTAGCTTGTTACTTCTAAGCTCTAGTTCTTAGCTACTAGTTTCTTCTGTTACCTTCCTGGCAATATCTTTATCTCAGCTTGATATGGGATCACTATAAAAAAACAGAATTTATTGTTATCCTAGTGCTTCCATCTACTGGCTAGTAGTATTTTTAGCCTGATTGGGCCAAACTACATGTATTAAAGAAACGGAGAAAAAGATAATCTGCTGAGAAGAAGAAGGGGATGCTCAGAATGCAAAGGCTTTGTTTTGGAAAAATATCTTCATGCTGCACTGACATGTTCTGTGATGATTTTGCAATGTAAATCAACATACTAAATAATAAATACAATCAAATGCATTCTAGAATATATTTAGATTTACATACTGTTGGAATTATTATTTTAATTGATTTTTAATTAAACAAAAAACAACTACACACACACACACCAAACAAAGCATTACAACAAGCCCAACAGCTAAACACCAAAATACTAACAAACACTACTGCCTTCCCTTTCCCCAACTGATGGTTATATCCCCCTATTAAATACATTTCCTTTAAACCTGTAATTTACAAACTCTGGTCCTCAGCCGTTTTGGCCAATGGTCTGGGTTTCTGGGAGTCAAAGTCCAAAAGACCTGGAAGACTAGAGTTTGGGGACTGCTGTTTTAAACAATTTTATACCTTTTGCTTTTACTATATAAATAAACTCAGTTCATTTTACAAAACCTAAAACTGACGTATATCCCCAATGCAATTGCAGATAAGAAATAAACATTTCCCAATGTGTTCTGAAATTAGTCAAGGATTTCTCCTTAATCAAAATTGTCAATTTGTTCATTTCAGTAGGTTCAACTGTTTTCATCAGCCAACTCATCTTGGAATAATAACATCCTTCCATCTTTGAGCATAGTTGATTTACTTAGCTGTCATGCTGTTGGAATTAATGATAATGTATGTAGTGAAAGAACTACAGATCAAATTGTGGTATCTCTGTAAACACTAGATTCTGAATATTGTTTAGTTCAGTTGAGACTACAATACACAAGACACCCCATTAGAAACATAACATCAGTATAAAATATTCCATAGCCATGAAGTAAGTTCAGTTGCTCAGTTTCTATTGTATACAGATGTGTATTCCATTAAAATCTATTTCCTTTTAACTAACCTACTGAAATCAACTTGCACAGAGGATAAGGGTTCACACTCTTCTATAGGAAAGTTATTTAAGTGCTCTTTCTTGTTGTGTTCCATACACAAAATATATATTTTGATTTGCTCAAATGACTTGCATTCTGAGCCCTTTGCCATTTTGAGTTAAGTGCTGATTGCCTAATTATCTTGTAAGAAAAGACATCCAGGACATAACCATAAAGTGTCCTAGCCATAAAGTGATGTTGAACACTTCAACTTCCCTTGTATAGCACAGCTACATTCCCAGGGATGATGCATAATGTGTACATTTGGGATTTTCTGCAGAGTTTTTATTGGTAGCAACTCTCATTTATGTTGCTCATGGTGTACTGCAGAGGAAACAAGCTGGAAGAAAGCTGTTGCTTTTGGAAAACTGGTAAAGACTCCACATTATGTACACATTAACAAGGTATTTGTAATGCTGGAACTTAACATCAGCATACAGGGAGCTCAAGCAACATAATGGTCACCAGCCAACAGTAAATTACTGCCTTCCTTCATTTGGCCCTTCATCCAGACTGATGGTGAAATATATCTTACAGGTAAATAATAATAATAATTGTGTTTCCACAGGAAATCTGCATTGCAAAACACAGTGAAAAATTCCTGCAGCACTTTCAGAGTGAGGAAGAGTTGCAGCATACTGCCCTGTCTGTGAGTTTGGTTTTTGTTAAAACTAAAATTATGACAGCCCAAGGATTTTTGAAAAATTGAGCCTGATTCACTTTTATCTTATGCTACACCGAGACACATAATTCTACACATTAAATGGCCAAGAGTGGATATTTTTTTACTCAGTCTCACATTTTATTTCAAGCAAGTAACTATTTAGAATGTTAAGGTTTATTTACATTTATAAACATTATTTAATCCATACTAAATATTAACATCAGTTTCCTGGTCTAACAGGAGAATTCCCACTTCAGCTGTCTCTTTCTCTGAAGTATGCAAAGGGATATTGTATCACTGAGACTGAGAGAAAAAAGTTTATTCCATAACATTTATTTCTTTGTGGCCTTTCTGACTCTCACAACTCTGAAGAGTTTTGGCCATAGACCCACCTACCTCTGCCAGCCCTATATAAAGGGCTCCTGCCAAAATTCACCAGTTCCTTTTTGTCCGCCTTTGCAGCTAACTCGTCAGGAATAGTGTCCTTGTGCTTAGATTGGAAGACATTTTCTGTGAATAGATCATCGGTGTGGGCTACAAATCATGCTAGCCCTTGGGGCTTTCTCAGTACCACTGAATTCTTTTAATAAGTGTGTTGAATGCAGTTCTAAGTTTCTGGGCTGAGATGGGCATTTGAGATGTCTTCAGTGTTTGGGTGAGTCCCATATTATTGCCTTGTGTGCACGCTGTGTGGTGTTCAGACCTCAGGCCAGACACAACAGAGAGTGTAGCCTTAAAATTCTACTAAACAAACAGGGCTTGAAAATGCAAGAGCCTATGTGTCGTCAGTAGACTTTGAGAGATGAAGCGGACCCTTGGCATTGATCCTCAGCTTCAATGAAGTAAAAGTCCAGTATGGAGAAGGTGGCCTCAGTCCCAACAGATGTGGGTAGCTCTAACAAAGAAGGTCCCAAGTGTGGTGGTTGAGACCATCTGTACACCAGCTAAGAAGGCCTGAGATTATACCAGGGACAAGTCATCTCATTATCCATCAACCCCAGGTAGATCTCTCAAGACTGAAATGGAGGCTGGCTTGAAACACAAGCATAAGAAGAAGAAGAGATTGAAAAGACTTGCTTTGCCTTGATCTACTTCTTCTCGTTTGGCAGAAGCTATGGCTATAGGTGAACCATTTACTCCTCTTCATGGAGTTGCCTCAGAGATAGATTTTCATGAAGTCAGTGTGTCATTTGCCGGCTTCTCTGAAGCAGGGTATGATTGTGACTGAGACCATCTCCATCTAGGATAGAAGGTTAGAGGACCATATTTCAGAGGGAGGGTCTTCTGTCGTTAGAGTTACAGCTTCTCCTTTTTCAGCTTAAGTTTTGATTCGCAAGAAATGTCTGCCAGTGATTCCATCTCCATGTTGACACAGATGTTGGTATCATTCCAGGTCACCCTCCTACTCTGGATCAGACACTGATTCAGCTTCTTCCTGTCAGTATTACCAAGGTAGATGACACCATCAGTTCCATTCATGGACTGTTCATAGCCATTAATACTATGGGGGCCTACAGCCAACTCCTTTGGGACAAGATGGTACTGTTCTTGATCAAGCATGGGGACAAAGATCTCTCCTGCAGTCAGAGGCACACAAGCTGGCAGGTCATCAGATCATAACTACTCAACACATTGCTGATTTGGGCAGTAAGACAATGGCCAAGTTGGTAGTTTTCCATTACCATGCTTGGCTTCAATCATTGAGTTTTTATGACCAAGCCCGAGAGGTGATAGAAGATCTTCCATTCGATGATGCTGGCCAGGTCAATTCAGAGACTGATTCCAGGCTGGAATGCACTCATAGATGCAGTCCAGCATGAGCAAGTTCAGATTCAGTCTTAGAATCATAGAATCATAGAGTTGGAAGAGACCACAAGGGCCATCCAGTCCAACCCCCTGCCATGCAGGAACTCAAAATCAAAGCATCCTCAACAGATGGCCATCCACCTACCTACTATTCACCAATGCCTTCTTCTCCATTCCATGATTGACTTTGAATTTTCTATCAGACATGGAACTCCATCACCATGGACATGGTAGAAGATGTGGCTCAGGGCACAACAGGGCAGGTCATGAGGATATGCCTTTCTCTTCGGTTGGTAGGGGTTCACACTGAATGCCTTCCCTCCATTCCTTCCTCTGAATAGAGCCATCACCAAACGTTGTCAGGACAAGGCAAGGTGGTCCAAGACAGCTGTGGTTCATTCATCTTCACCTTTCCCAAGGAGAGTTCAGTTGCCACACAGACCAGATCTCCTCACCATGTACACCAGGGACAGGCAACCTTTTTGAGACCTGGGCCGGTCTCAAAAAGGTTGCCGTTCGGCTGGGCCAAGGGGGGGAAATGGCGGAGCGCGCGCACATGCGCGCGCACACCCTCCTCCTGCGCGCGCGACCCCCTGCGCACGCTGCCGACGCGGCCACTACCGCCGCAGCTGCCATGGCGCATGCGCGGCCGCCATTTTGGAAGCCAAAATGGCGGCCGCGACAAGCGTGCCCGAAAACGCTCCCCGGCAGCGGCGTGCGGCGGCGGGGGTGGCGTGCGGCGGCAGCGATGGCGGCAGCCTTCGGACGGGGCCGGTAAGTCCGGGGCCCGGGGCCTTAACTGGCCCCCGGTCCGTAGGTTGCCGGTCCCTGATGTACACAGTCTGATCTCACAACTCGCCACCTGTCGGCATAGAGGATCCTGCCCTAGATGCCCTACTGGTTGTGGTGAGTGAAATTATTGATGCTGCTCATCGACCTTCTATCAAATGGTCCCACGATTACAAATGGAAGAGGTTTGCTGATTTCCTATTTCCACAGTTGACTGATGTGGCTGAAGCTACTGTTGCACATGTATTGGACTTTCTACTTTCTTTGTTGAACTGAGGCCTCTCTGTATCTTTGTTATTACTTTGCTGTAATTTCAGTATGGTTTCAGTTTCTTGTTTTACACTTCATTTGGTTAAAAAAAAAAAGCTTTTGAAAGAATACAAGCATCTTCATCCTCCGGTGTTGTACTCAACACCCAAGTGAGCTTTGAAATTGGTGCTTGGCCAGCTGTGCAAGAGATCCTTTGAGCCGATGGCAACATGTGATCTACAACTGCTGTAATGGAAGACTGCTTTCTTGGTTGCCCTTGTGACTGTTTACAGAGCTGGAGAGCTTTGTGTCTTGCAGGTGGATGACCTGTAGCTGCAGTTTCATCCAGACAGAGTTGAGTTGAGGCCTGACATCATCATCTTTTCAAAGATTATGTCGTTCTTCCATCTCAAAGAAGACATTGTGTTGCCTTCCCTGTTTCAGAACTTCACTTTGGACTGCAAGAGACATTGGCCTACTATGTGGCAGCCTTCCAGACCACTCCCAGACTGTTTGCTACTTGGCATTGAGGAAAGAACTTCCTGTCTCCTCACAATGTTTCTTGAAGTGGGTGGCATCAACTATCTGTTTGTCTTGTGAACTGGCTTGAAAGGACCCTCCGAATCAGGGCACACTCTACTAGGGCGACTGCTGCCTTCCATGCTTTCCTGGCTGGTGTTTCAATCAAGGACATTTGCCATTCAGGTGCCTTACTTTTATTTCACATGGACATGAGTGGATTCAAGGTCTTGAGCTGATAGCGTGTATGGGAAAGCTGCATCTGGTTCATTCCATAACTGATTGTACTGTTTGAATGTTTTCCCTGTAATGTATGGCTTGAATACTTTTGAATCCAGCCTTGTTTCCTTACTGTTGATTACCCTCTCTGTTCTGTATTGCTGAATTCCAACCTTATTTTGGTACTGTGTTTTACTGTTTCAGGGATTCTGGCTTCCTTTGAAACTACTGATTACATAATTCTTGTTGTGTGACATATTGGAACAGGGGATCGCTATGTTTATGCTTGTTATATACCTATGGCAAAAATTGTATACATGTTTTTCAGTAAAGTTTGATTGTTTGTACTAACACTCCCACCTCCTGCTTCTTGTAGCTTCTAGTATCCTCTTTGTGTGAGTCACAGAGACCATAAAGAAGGACCGATTGCATACCTGTAACTGTAGTTCTTCGAGTGGTTATCTCTGAACTCACACAATCCCGCACATCCTCCGCTCATCATATCCTGCTGGTTCATATGGATGGCTGCATCGGCATCCTGTTGAATTGATGAGTTTCAGCAGGAGCCCTTTATATAGGGCCAGAAGAAGTGGGTGGGGCTACCACCAAGACTCTTTAGAATACTACAAAAGAGTCATTGCTCAGGCACAGGGTAGCCCATTTGTGTGAGTTCATGGATGATCACTCAAAGAACTACGATAACAGATATGCAACATGTCGATTTTCAGTTGCATGTGCCTATGATTGAGCAAGGGTGTGTGTGAATAGGAATAGAAATGCAAAACCTGTGAGTCTGGTGATGAGGCGACAAGCTCAGGCTTAACAATGGTCATGGTGGACAAGGTTGGAAGTAAAGATATTACTTAAAACCCAGATAAATACATAACAATATGAATGGTGGAGGGAGTTCTTGGGCTGTAGTGTGATGCTGGCTGGGAACCAGAAAGGAGCTGTGATAACATGGGCAAGAGAGACCTTATGAGGCTGGAGTGTTAACTCCTGTTATAATATGCGTATTGTGCCAGGAAGTGATTGTTTGTTCAACCCACTTTGATGGATTGGAGTTTGTGGATATATCCCAATTTTGCTGTTCCACTTTCCAATCTCTCTGAATATTTTCCTTTTGTTCAGGCACTGCTATTCTAAGGTCTGAAATGAAATGTCTAGGAAGACTGAAGTGTTTTGCAACTGGTTTGATTGAAGTGTTCTGTAACAGTCGCATCTGCTCAGACCCACAGAGATGCCAAACTCATGGAATTACAGCAAACATTTCTCAAGCTGCTGTAATCACCATATGTAATAAAATAACAACAACAAATCAACAAGGCAAGATGTGTACCCAGGACTAATCTATTACAGAACAGACCAAAGACAGGAAATGGCAGTACCCCACAAATGGTCCCATACAGCTCCCAACTGAGACCACTCAGACATATTATTAGTGAACTACAACCTATTCTGGAAAATAATATTGTCCTCTCAAGGGTGGTGGCAAGCCTTTCCTTCCTTACAGACAATCTCCCAGTTTCAAAACGTTACTGACCTACAGAAGGACATAAAATGGATGGAGATACAGATGTAAGACATTACCACGAATCCAGATGCCAACTCTACTCATACACTTACTCAGTAAATATCATTACAGGACCTAAACAATCACACACAACATGAGAGGTCTCAAGTGCTCATATTTTAAAGTGATATGTGCCATCCTCGGTCTACAGTGCCCTTCAGCACTCTACATTGGGCAGACAGGGCAGTCTCTGCACCAGTGGATAAATGGATATAAACATTAAAAAATGGGAATGCATAAAACCCAGTTGCAGAACACTTCAGTATTCATAGACATTCCATCTCAGACTCAAAACAGCAGTCCTTGAACAAAAAACAAACAAACTTCAAAAGCAGATTGGAAGGTGAAACAGCAGAATTGGGATATATGCAGAAACTCCAGTCCACTAAAAAGAGAGCAGAAAACCCACAGAAAAAGGTGACTTTTTAAAATGCAGGTTAAGGGGAGGAAGTCCTGAATCAGATGAGGGCATTGTGAAGACAGTCCAAATGCAATTTTGAGTTATGTATGTTATGTACATTATGTAATTAAGATGCAGCAAGTCTGGCGAAATTCGGGGTGAATCACCCACATAGACAAGCCAGCTTTGTGGCCAGTGGGGTATAGGTATTATGTAATGAGAAGAAGCTTTTTCAAGCAGATTCCTCTCTCGCGTTAAGTTTACATCCCTTTTCCTTTTTATTCTCAGAAGAGAGAGCGATTGCAAGATGAGGAAGAACGTAAAAACTCATGGGTTAGTCAGGAACGACAGAAAACACTGGACAGACTTCGGACATTTAAACAGGTAACTTGAAGAAGGTGAACATTCTAATGATGCTTTATACATTTTCATCTTCCAATAATGCCAATACTTTTCCACACTCCTGAATTTTCTGTAGCACCCCATAGTGGCAAATGCATGTTGTTGCTACATAATGGGTGAGGTCATGAAGAAATCTCAGCTTTTGTTGAAAGAGTGTTTCTATCTTTCACAGGGATAAATCCAATTTTAGCCCTAACTAGAGCAGACCTATTAAAATCAATGGAACTTGTATTTATCATATTTATTTTAATGAATGGACTCCAGTTGGACTAAAATTTTATTTAACCCATGGTTTCTTAAAACAAATTAATTTAACAATTCTGATAGGGTTGAATCATGCTTTTCCCACACCATTTATCCAGCAAATTTCTTGGACATCAGGATGGTGGGAGAATATAGATGAGTAGAGTGAGTTAAACAATAATATAAATTATTTTAAATGTACCGACATTGAAAGTATAAACTTTTTCCCACATTTCTAACTTGGGTAACTGTGCCCTACGTCTTCTGCTATGGAAGATTAAAAATACCGTACATTATTCTAAAGTTTCAGACATATCAGTTAGTTGCATGAGATCTGTGAGAAGAGAGAGTTTGTGTGTTGTCATGCAGGCCTACATCTGTCTGCTCATACAGGATTTCTGGAACTTCCAAGTGTGTGTGTAAGTTTTATTAATGGGTTGATTGGAACAAAGTAAGAAAGCATATTTTTGGGTCATGAAGTATGAGGGATTCTTGTATAATTTTTAACTTATCCCCCCCCCCCTTTCTAAGCGCTACCCTGGACAGGTAATACTCAAATCAACCAGACTTCGACTGGCCCATGCAAGAAGAAAAAGTGCAGCTTGTTCAACACCATGTGCAGAACACTCCCTGTCTTCACCAGTAACTATGCAGACGGACAAGGTGGGACAAGAGAAACTGATCCAGCCTTTACTAATACAGGAGCCTAAGAGTTTAGGACAACTTGAAGATACTTTTTTACCTCCCTGTGGTCTTACCCCTGAATTTTCTCAAACGACTTCTCTTCCAACTCTCATCAGTAATGAACTTCACCCTGATGCAGTCCAGGAGGCACCACTTCCTCCTCCTCCTCTCCCACCCCCACCTCCTCCACCTCTGCCCATCAAGGAGGAATCTACTCAGTGTGCTGACAAAAGTACGAGCCCTATTAAACAAGACAGCATGGAGAAGCCATCCCTGCTTACCACCATTGCACCATCAGCTCATTTCTTTGATAGCAGCCAATTAGTCAGTGCCAAGAAGAAACTAAAGAAGACTGGTGATCTAGAAGGGATACAAAGGAGGAGAGGTAATTTATGATTTCTGTTCAGATTCAATACTTAACAAGAAAACACAGTGGTCACTTTATTGCCTTGCTGAATAATAATGGCAGTTAAAAATAAAGACCAAGGGAAAAAGAACTAAACTAATTTTGCACTTCAAAGAATGCTTTGGGTTTCTTAAACATAATCTCCTTAGGTCATCTGTAAAAATACTTTTGGAACTGAAAGATCTTTCAAAAGAATTTTGTGACTACAGCCCAAAAGTTTTTTATTTAATGGAGGGATGGAGTCAAACCTAAAGTAGGCCTTCCGGCAGACCTTCCCAGACTAAATATCCCGGCCTCGGTCCTCCTCCCCTTTAGCAGATCCTCCATAACCCTTCCCTTGTAGGAAGCTGCAGGGGTTTTATTGTTGTTTTATTATTGTATATTTTCAATTTGTTGGAATTGGTTTTAATTAAATCTGGTTTAATAGTTTTTTTAAGGGGGGTGGGAATACATTGTTTTAGGCTGTATTATTTTAATGTTGTGAACCGCCCGGATTAGCTCACCAATGGATGGTATATAAATAAAATTTATTATTATTATTATTATTATTATTATTATTATTATTATTATTATAGTATATCTTTGAATTCCAGCTAATGAAACTAATGATCACCTTGATAATTTTATTGCTATTAGTGTTCTTATTATATTCTTTTTATTATTGGTTTGTGAACAATTTGAAAGGTGGCAAAGAATTATTCAAATGCATAAACAAATAATTGTCTTGTGTGTGAAGTGTTGGTTTTAGAACTTTGCATATATTTTTCTCCATTCCTTGATTATCAGAAGAACAAATTATACAAAATAATTTGGTGCTAATTTGCATAACTTTTACAGCTCCCAGAAAAAAAGAATTTGCTTTTAGCACAGAGCTTTTTTAAAAGTGGGGTTTCACACCCCTGACATTAGAAAATGGTGGCTCAGCAGATTTGTGGTTTTAAATGGAAAGAATAAATTTGTTGAAATGTATCTTAAAAAGGGCACATCCCAGCCCCACCTCTGCATGAATCATAGAATCATAGAGTTGGAAGAGACCTCAAGGGTCATCCAGTCTAACCCCCTGCCATGCAAGAACTCAAAGCATCCCCGACAGATGGCCATCCAGTCTCTGTTTAAAGACCTCCAAAGAAGAAGACTCCACCATATTCTGAGGGAGTGTGGCCACTGTCGACAGCTTTCACTGTCAGGAATGTCCTCCTAATGTTGAGCACACGACATGAGCTGGTGTCTCTTTTCCTGTAGCTTACATTTGTTGTTCTGGGTCCTGTTCTCTGGAGCAGCAGAAAACAAGCTTACTCCATCTTCAATATGACACCCGTTCAAATACTTAAACAGGACTATCATATCACCTCTTAACCTTCTCTTCTCCAGGCTAAACATACCCAGCTTCCTAAGTCTTCTCATAGGGCATGGTTTCCAGACCTTTCACCATTTTAGTCACCCTCCTCTGGACACACTCCAGTTTTTCAACATCCTTTTTGAATTGTGGTGCCCAGAACTGGACACAGTATTCCAGATGAGGCCTGACCAAAGCAGAATACAGTGGCACTATTACTTCCCTAGATCTAGACACTATACATCTGTTGATGCAGCCTAGAAACGCATTGGCCTTTTTAGCGGCTGCATCACACTGTTGACTCATGTTTAACTTGTGGTCTACTAGGACCCTAGATCCCTTTCACACAGAGTCTCATTAAGCCAAGTGTCCCCCATCCTATATCTGTGCATTTCATTTTTTTGCCCTAAGTGCAGTACCGTACATTTCTCTATGTTGAAATTCATTTTGTTAGCGTTGGCCCAGCTTTATAATCTATTAAGGTCATTTTGAATTTTCATCCTGTCCTCTGAGGCATTAGTTATTCATCCTAATAATGATGAATATGTTGTCCCCATCTACAAAAAGGGGAAAAAAGAGGATCCCAACAATTATCGTCCAGTTAGTCTTACATCAATACCAGGAAAGATTCTGGAGCAGATCATTAAACAGAGAGTCTGTGAACATCTGGAAGGTAATTTCATAATCACAAAAAGTCAACATGGGTTTCAGAGAAACAGGTCATGCCAGACAAATCTGATCTCTTTTTTTGATAAAATTACCAGCTTGGTAGATGAAAGGAATGCTGTGGATATAGTATATCTTGATTTCAATAAGGCCTTTGACAAAGTTCCCCATGACATTCTTGCAAACAAGCTGGTGAAATGTGGGCTAGACAAAGTAACTGTTACATGGATTTGTAATTGGTTGACTGGTCTAACCCAAAGGGTGCTCAACAATGGCTCCTTTTCAACCTGGAAAGAAGTGACCAGTGGGGTGCCACAGGGCTCTGTCCTGGGCCCAGTGCTATTCAATATCTTTATTATGACTTGGATGACGGTATTGGGGGCATAGTTATCAAATTTGCAGATGACACCAAATTAGGAGGAGTAGCTAATACCCCAGAGGACAGGATCAAAATTCAAAATGACTTGAACAGACTAGAAAGCTGAGCCAAAGCTAACAAAATGAAATTCAACACGGAGAAATGTAAGGTACTGCACTTAGGGCAGAAAAACGAAAAGCACAGATATACGATGGGGGACACCTGGCTGAATGAGACTACGTGTGAAAGGGATCTAGGAATCCAGGTGGACCACAAGTTGAACATGAGTCAACAGTGCGATGCAGCAGCTAAAAAGGCCAATGCAATTTTAGGCTGCATCAGTAGAAGTATAGTGTCTAGATCAAGAGAAGTAATAGTGCCACTCTATTCTGCTTTGGTCAGGCCTCACCTGGAATACTGTGTCCAGTTCCGGGCACCACAATTCAAAAAGGATGTGGAGAAACTGGAGCGTGTCCAAAGGAGGGCAGCTAAAATGGTGAAGGGTCTGGAAACGAAGCCCTATGAGGAACGACTTAGGGAGCTGGGAATGTTTAGCCTGGAGAAGAAAAGGTTAAGAGGTGATATGATAGCCGTGTTTAAATATTTGAAAGGATGTCATATTGAGGAGGGAACAAGCTTGTTTTCTGCTGCTCCAGAGACTAGGACCCGAAACAATGGATGTAAGCTCCAGGAGAAGAGATTCCAGCTCAACATTAGGGGGAACTTCCTGACAGTAAGGGTGGTTCAACAGTGGAACACACTCCCTCGGAGAGTAGTGGAGTCTCCTTCCTTGGAGGTCTTTAAGCAGAGGCTGGATGGTCATCTGTCAGGGATGCTTTGATTGGGAGTTCCTGCATGACAGGGGGTTGGACTGGATGGCCCTTGTGGTCTCTTCCAACTCTATGATTCTATGATTCTAATCTGGTGTCTTCTGCAAATTTGATAAACATGCCCCCTATTCTTTCATCCAAGTCATTGATAAAGATGTTGAATAGCACTGGGCCCAGAACAGAACCCTGTGGCACCCCACTGGTCACATCTCTCCAGGATGAAGAGGAGCCATTGCTGATCACCCTTTGGGTTTGGCCAGTCAACCAATTACTAATCCACGTAACAGTTGCATTGTCTAGCCCATGTTTTACTATCTTGTTTGGAAGAATATCATGGGGGACCTTGTCAAAAGCCTTACTGAAATCAAGATATGCTATGTCTACCGCATTCCATTCATCTACTAAGCTGGTAATTTTATCAAAAAAAAAAGAGATCAGATTAGTCTGGCATGACTTGTTTTTGAGAAATCTATGTCGACTTTTTGTGATTATGGCATTGCCTTCTAGATATTCACAGACTCTCTGTTTAATGAGCTCTTCTAGAATCATTCCTGGTATTGATGTTAGATGATAGGAAGAAAATCAATTCATTTGAGATGTGGTGCTGGAGAAGAGTGCTGAGGATCCCATGGACAGCCAAAATGACAAACAAGTGGGTCCTAGAGCAGATCAAACTGGAAACTTCTCTGGAAGCCAAGATGACTAAAGATGAGGCTGTAGTACTTTGGTCACATCATGAGAAGAGATGACTCTTTAGAAAAAACAATAATGCTGGGGAAGGTGGAGGGAAGTAGGAAGACATGAAGGTCACATGCAATTGAATGGACTCTATTAAGGAGTCACAGGTATGGGGTTGCAGAAATTAAGCAGAGCAGTGGAGGTCTTGGAGATGTCTCATCCATAGGGCCGCCATGAGTCGAGATAGACTCGAGGGCAGTTAACAACAAAAATTAATGTTAGACTAACTGGACAGTAGTTGTTGGGATCCTCTTTTTGCCCCTTTTTGAAGATGGGGACAATGTTTGCCCTCCTCCAGTCTGCTGGGACTTCTCCCGTTCTCCAGGAGCTCTCAAAGATTATTGGCAGTGGCTCCGAGATTACAATTGCCCATACTTTTCATATCTTTGGATGTAGTTCATTTATATTAACCAGGTATTTCTGTACTACCTCTTTACTTATTCTGTGCTACATTTCCTCTATTGTGTCCTCTGCTCCATTTTCCTCAGGTCGAACACCCTTCTCCCTTTTGTGAGAAGACTGGGGCAAAGAAGATGTTGAGTAGTTCTGCTTTTTCTCTGTCCCCTATTCTAATTTCACCATCTTCTCTACGCAGTGTCCCTACCATTTCCTTCTTCTTTCTTCTGCTATGGACATACCCAAAAAAGCTCTTAACCTCTCTAGCAATCCCGAGCTCATTCTGCACTTTAGCTTTCCCGACTTTACCCCTATATGTGCTAGCTATTTGTTTGAATTCCTCTTTAATAATTTCATCCCATTTCCATTTCTTACACATCTCCTGTTTAAAACTTAGTGCAGTTGAAAGTTCTTTAGTCATCCAACCTGGTTTCTTGAGACATTTCCCATTTTTCCTCCTCATTGGAATAGTTTGAGATTGTGCCATCATTATCTCCCTTTTGAGAAACTCCCATCCATCCTGAACTCCCTTCTCCTTTAGTATTCCTGACCATGGGATCACCCCCAGTGTTTCCCTAAGTTTATTGAAATCAGCTCTCCTAAAGTCTAGAATGAGTGTCTGACTATGCCTGGCTTCTCCTTTTTATTGTATAAGAAACTCCAGAAGAACATGATCACTCCCAACTAAGGATCCCACCACTTGCACCCCGTTTACCAGGTCATCCCTGTTGGTTAGGATCAGATCTAAAATAGCTGATCCCCTTGTTGCCTCTTCCACCTTTTGGTCAATGAAATTGTCATTGAGGCAAATGAGGAATTTGCTAGAACTTGAGGTTTTGGCTGAGTTTGACTTCCAGCAAATAGTTGAAGTCACCCATCACTACTACTACTACATCTCTCCTTTCTGACTGTGTGTTCATCTGTTCTAGAAAGGCATCATCCAGTTCCTCAGTCTGACTTGGGGGTCTGTAGTAGACTCCCACAATAACATCCTTGTTGTTTCCTTCCCCTTTATTTTTATCCAGATGCTCTCCATCTGATTTCTAGGATTTGCCATATTTTTCGGCATATAAGACGCACCCAATTTTAAAGGAGGAAAATCTAGAAAAAAAAGATTCTTAACCAAATACTGTAGTAAAATATTTTATATCAACTGTATAAAGTTAACAGCAGTTTAAGAACAATGTTAAGTTGTAAATGTAAGTTTAAGCCAGCAGCAGGGCCAGGTATTGCACAAATTCCCTGCCCAACTTTCTTGCAAGTCTCCTGTCGCCTTATGGTGACTCCATGAATTTCTTAGGGATTTCTTAGGCAAGGAAGACTTGAGAAGTGGTTTTGCCAGTTCCTTCCTCTGAAATACAGCCTGCAGCACCTGGGATTCTTTGGCGGTCTCTCATCCAAGGACTATCCAGGGCTGACCCTGCTTAGCTTCCAAGATCAGATGGACTGGTACCTTTGGAGTTTTTAGGCCATTGGCTTATGGAGTAATTTATGGCTTATTTTGACCCTACCATGAGGGTTTTCTTGGCAGATTTCTTCAAGGTTTTTTTTTTTTTTGCCATTTCCATCCTCTGAGGCTGAGAGAGTGTGATTTGGCCAGAGTAATCCAGTGCCTTGGAGTAATTTCTGGCTCATTTTGACACTACCATGAGGGTTTTCTTGGCAGATTTCTTCAGAGGAGTGAGTTTGCCATTTCCACCCTCTGAGGCTGAGACAGTGTAACTTGGCCAGGGTAATAATCCAGTGCCTTGGAGTAATTTCTGGCTTATTTTGACCCTACCATGAGGGTTTTCTTGGCAGATTTCTTCAGAGGAGGGAGTTTGCCATTTCCACCCTCTGAGGCTGAGACAGTGTAACTTGGCCAGGGTAATAATCCAGTGCCTTGGAGTAATTTCTGGCTCATTTTGACCCTACCATGAGGTTTTTCCTGGCAGATTTCTTCAGAGGAGTGAGTTTGCAATTTCCACCCTCTGAGGCTGAGACAGTGTAACTTGGCCAGGGTACTAATCCAGTGCCTTGGAGTAATTTCTGGCTCATTTTTATCCTACCATGAGGGTTTTCCTGGCAGATTTCTTCAGAGGAGGGAGTTTGCAATTTCCACCCTCTGAGGCTGAGACAGTGTAACTTGGCCAGGGTAATAATCCAGTGCCTTGGAGTAATTTCTGGCTCATTTTGACCCTACCATGAGGGTTTTCCTGGCAGATTTCTTCAGAGGAGTGAGTTTGCAATTTCCACCCTCTGAGGCTGAGACAGTGTAACTTGGCCAGGGTACTAATCCAGTGCCTTGGAGTATTTCTGGCTCATTTTGATCCTACCATGAGGGTTTTCCTGGCAGATTTCTTCAGAGGAGGGAGTTTGCCATTTCCACCCTCTGAGGCTGAGACAGTGTAACTTGGCCAGGGTAATAATCCAGTGCCTTGGAGTAATTTCTGGCTCATTTTGACCCTACCATGAGGGTTTTCCTGGCAGATTTCTTCAGAGGAGTGAGTTTGCCATTTCCACCCTCTGAGGCTGAGACAGTGTAACTTGGCCAGGGTAATAATCCAGTGCCTTGGAGTAATTTCTGGCTCATTTTGATCCTACCATGAGGGTTTCCTGGCAGATTTCTTCAGAGGAGTGAGTTTGCCATTTCCACCCTCTGAGGCTGAGACAGTGTAACTTGGCCAGGGTAATAATCCAGTGCCTTGGAGTAATTTCTGGCTCATTTTGACCCTACCATGAGGGTTTTCCTGGCAGATTTCTTCAGAGGAGTGAGTTTGCCATTTCCACCCTCTGAGGCTGAGACAGTGTAACTTGGCCAGGGTAATAATCCAGTGCCTTGGAGTAATTTCTGGCTCATTTTTACCCTACCATGAGGGTTTTCTTGGCAGATTTCTTCAAGGGGGGGACTCTTTCCACCCCCGTCCTGGGTGCTCCAATGGACTCTTCCTGGGATGGGAGGATGTCCTCTGACCCTTGGAAGAGTCCATTGAAGCACCCAGGATGGGGGTGGAAAGAGGAGGAGCACATTCAACTAGCCAGGAAAAGAGGACTCTTTCCACCCCCGTCCTGGCTGCTCCAATGGGCTCTTCCTGGGATGGGAGGAGCCCACTGGAGCACCAAGGCTGAGGTTGAAATGAGGCCTACTTTTAGCCTAGGCCTCGGCAGTTTGCCCTCAGCTTGTATATTCGCTTTATTAGGCGCAGCAACTTCCCCACCCTCGTTTTGGGGAAGAAAAAATGCGTCTTATATGCCGAAAAATACGGTAAGTCTTGGATCTCTTCACAGGTGTAGACATTCCTGACATAGAATGCTATTCCTCTTCCTTTCTTGTTTGGCCTATTTCTCCTAAAAAGGTTATACCTCTCTACTCCTACATTCCAATCATGAGACTCATCCCACCAGGTTTCAGTGATGCCTGTTATATCATATTTGCTTTGTTGTGCTAGGAGATCAAGTTCATCTTGTTTATTTCCCATGTTCTGTGTATTAGTGTAGAGACATCTAAGACCATGGGTCCTTCCCACTTGCTGCCTGTGTGAGGTTTTTTTGCCTCCCACTGTTGGGTCCCTCAATAACACTAACTATTATGATATACTCCTGCCTTCCAAGATACTGTCTTCCTCCCCCACATGACTCAGTTTAAAGCCCTCTGGATCAAATGTTTGAGACTATTGGCAAAAATGTTTCTGCCAACTGGTGTGAGATGCAGCCCATCTCTTGCCAGAAGTCCACCCTCATGGAACCACAACCCATGATCCAAGAATCCAGATTGTTCTTGGTGGCACCATCTGTGGAGCCAGTTATTTACATCTGCTATTTTCCTCTCCATTCTTGGACCATGCCCTTCAACTGGGAGAAGAGATGAGATAACAACCTGTGCATCCAGCTCTTTCAGCTTCCTACCCAAGGCCTCATAATCCCTTCTGATATTCTGAAGGCTATGTCTTGCAGTATCATTGGTTCCTACATGGGTCCAAAAGGAAGGGTCAGTAGGCTTGACAAGTCTTGTCAGCCTGATTGTCATATCCGGGATTTTTGCCCCAGGGCAACAACACACCTCCTAAGACATCTTGTCAGGCCCACAAACCACTGCTTCTGTACCCCTCAGCAAGGAGTCCCCCACCACCACCACATGCCTCCTCTGAGGCTTAGCAGTGGTTGTTCCCTTTGGTGGTAGTCTCAGGGTCCCCTGCACTATCACTGCTGCTTTTCCCTGCTGCTTTTCCTTATCATCCCTGATACGGGAGAGTGCTTCAAATCGATTCTGTAGATGCAAGCTCCCAGAATGATCCCTGGTTTCCCTTCTTCCATGTGTGATGTTCCTCCAGCTGTCTACCTCCTGTGTGTGTGAAGTGACCTCCTCCCCAGGAACTTCCTCTGTGCGGTTCCCATCCAAAATTGTTTATTCGGTTTTGTCCAGGAAAACCTCTCGCTCCCTAGTATGCTGAAGTGTAGGTACCTGGGCCTGCAGCTGCTGAACATTCTCTTCCAAGAGGGTTACCAACTTGCATTTGGTGCAGGTGATGTTCCTGACATCACTAGGCAAGAAGACAAACATCCCACAAGTGTTGCAGGTGGCTGCAGCAGCTCCCTCAGTGTCCATATTGAAAAATCCCAAGTTAGCACTGAAACAGGACTCTGGGCTTCCCCCTCAAAAAGTCCCCCGGTAAAGACCCACATAAAGGGCCCCTATTGGTTTGGCCTTTTCACCAAGCTCTGTCAATGAGCTCAATTAACTGGGGTTATAACTCTATAGAGAGCTCCTGGCTCCTAGCTTGTTCTGGAGGCAAGTATCTGACTTACTTCCTCTGAGCAAAAAACCCCAGAAGCCCTTTAAAAGTAGTGGAGGGAAAATTAAGCTCTAAAACAAATTTCCCAGTTCCCCTTTTACCTGTGCTATGCATCCCTTGTCTGTGAAAAATTTGTGCACCATTAGGCATGCACCTGTGGTAGGAGTTATATAGAGCTAGGTGGCTAGCTCCACCTCCTAGTGACTCACAGATGTGACTCACATAAGCCTCACCCCCTCAGCAACAAACACACTCTCTCAAATGTTTTTTTTTTAAATTTAAACACTCATTCACTTAAAATGGCTGCCCCGAAACTGCTTTCCTTCTTTTCCCTGGCAGGGACTGGCCTGGAAAGCCTTTGGCAGGAGTTATATAAAGCTAAGTGGCTAGCTCCAGCCCCTAGTGACTCACAGATGTGACTCGCAGAAGCCTCACAGAAGAAATGACTATTACAATCTTCAGAAAGAGCCAACAGTATAGTAATTTTCACGGATTATAAGAGGGGATGGATATGGAAAGGGAATGATTGATCTTCTAAGTTATGTATAATAATTAGATAATACTGAGATGCCTCCTTTACTTCCAACTGTGTTGGATTATCATAAAAAATGGATCTAGTTACTTAGAAGAGAGTTTGTAAAAAAATAAAGAAAACAGGTGAGGGTTTAATATTCACAGAACAGATGCATATTACACCCTTCTTCAGTTATGCAGATCTTCTTTGGGATATGAAAACTGTGTTCTTTGAAGCGTGTTTTAGGTTTATTACCAGAATTTTAGAAAGGCAAAAGTGAAATTTTTGCATATTTTTGTTACTTCTTTCCTGAAGGGAAAATTATCCAAAAGGTCTACATACTGGAAATAGAAATGGTATTTGATGTTGGTGTATTACAAATATAATGGTTTATATTTTAGAACTGGTTTATTTAAGCAGTTTATGTTTGAACAATAGTAATAATTTGAAGATAAAAACTTAGTAGCTGCTTGAGAATAAAAGATATAGCAATGGTAATTCTGAAATGTGTTTTTCTTTTTTTTCCTTTTCTTTTCTTTTTCTTTTTTTTTTTTTTTGGGTGCATGTCCCATTAAATTCCATAGCACATAATATGAATGTGAGCTGTGGTATGTAAAAATATGGTTGATGAATCCTCTAATTTATTGCAGTAAGTTCCCCAATGGATGAGGTATTGGCCTCCTTGAAACGAGGTAGCTTCCATTTGAGGAAAGTTGAACAGAGAAACCTCCCTCCTTTCCCTGATGAAGATGACAGCAATAACATCTTGGCACAGATAAGAAAAGGTGTGAAACTGAAGAAGGTGCAAAAAGATATTATGAGAGAGTCATTCACATTTTTACCTGATGACGACCCTTTGACCCGCAGCATCCACGAAGCTCTACGGCGAATTAAGGAAGCATCTCCAGAGTCTGAAGATGAGGAGGAGAATCTGCCTTGCACAGACTGGGAAAATTAAGAGGTAATATTTCTACTTTACTTATACATTTTCATTCTTTGGATACTTATGGCACATTTAGTAATATAGTATTGTGCTCCTACCTGTTTGAAATGAGGGGAAATGATTATGTATCTTAAGACCCACCACATCCATATATGCTGAAAACAAAATGTTCATTTTATTGGGTTTTTTTTCTTACTAATGAGATCCAGATTTAGGTGTATGCAACTGGGCTGATGGAAGTAAATTTTCATATTCTCCCCTTTCAGCCTAGCTCTGAAAGTCCTGCTCAGAAGGTTGGGACCCAGCTGAATGGGACATATTGGGTCAGGAGGAAGAAGAATCTTCAAATTAGGCAGAAGCAGCTTCTATTAGCAATGCTGTATTGTCAGTGGAAGTCAGATTTTTGATCCAATCCAGAAAGTTTGGACTAAAATACAGAATGGGTTTGTCCAAAATAGTAGTCAGGTTTTTCATTCCCCTTTGTCAAGTAAATGCTTATAAGCTCTTAATATAAAGCAACTCACCATGGCACTACCTTTACGTGGTAGTGGGATTGTGTCCTCCTGTGAGGCAAGAGGCTAAGATGATAGTAGCAGGGTTGCTAGTAGGGTCAACCATTTCAGGCAGACTTTTGCTGAGAAGCCTGTTTAAATGTGCTAAACAGCTACTGGGCAGCAGCAGTAGAGGGCGTGAAACATTGGTAGAGGATCTTTCAGAGAATGGCAGTGGCATCATAGCTGACACTTGTTAGTACTGCATAGAAAGAGGAATCCCTCTGGAATGTCTTTCACCATAAAAACTCTAATCATGGGACAATCCAAAATGAAACAAGTGATAGTGCAGAAGCTGACTCCCAGGTCAGAAGGCACTCAGAGAGCTACTGGGGAAGAGCAGAGGACAACCATGAATAGTGCTGTGGGTAATGATGCAACTGGACTCAAGCCAAAAGGATATTCAGCTGTTGATGTACTCAGAGGTCCAAAGGAAAGTCCAAAGCTGCATAGCACATATTCAGGAACATAGAATGGGTGGAGCATGAATCAGGGGAAATGAGGCAATAATAAAACAAGAAATGGGAGGTATAAACATTGTAATGCTTGGGATGAGCAAGCTAAAGTGGACAGGAATGGGACACTTTGAGTCAGATAAGTACAGTGTTTTACTCAGGGAATGAAAATCTAAAGAAATGGAGGGGCACTCTCCTAATAGTGAGGAAAAATGTAACAAAAGCAGTCATATAATGACTTTGCATATCATGCAGTCTGACTGAACTGTATCAGTAAGACTTCAGGAAAAACCTAACATTATAACCATAATCCAAATAAATGGGTCCTAGAGCAAATCAGGCACAACTAAACTGAGACTCTCGTATACTGGGTATGTCAGGAGAAGACATGATTTACTAGAAATGCTTGGTAAGGTGGAAAGCAATAGGAAAAGCATAAGACCACATTCCAGATGGATAGACTCAATCAAGGAAGTGATGGCCTTGAATCTGCAAGCTCTGAGGAGGGCTGTTGATGATAGGATAACTTGGAGGTTTCTCATTCATAGAGTCATTGTAAGTCAAAGTCAACTTGACAGCAGTTGAAGACCACAACAATATAAAGCATAACAGTTCTGCATGTAAAGAGACAGGTAAACAGCAAAATTAGGAAATCCTGGAATCATATTGATGAGGTTTTAGCAAGATGAATGTAGACTGGGTAATACATTTGGAAGATCTTACATTGTGATTTGTGAAAGTAGCCATTTAAGATCATGGTAGAAAGATACATTTTGCCTCATTTCTTTCTTCTGGCTGAATTGGACATTCCTTTCAGTGTTGTTTCCTCCACAACTCTGTGCCAAAATGTATCTTAGTTTATACTTTTAAGTTGTGTGAAACTGATTAGGACTGAGGCCTTCTCTCTAGTTCTTAATTAATTCATACTCTTAAAGAAATTTACATGCACATGTCTTCTGGAAAGTAGATCTCTGCTACTGGGGCTCAGAGTCTAAAACATTAATTTTAAAAAAAGAATTATCACAATTTGTTGTTGCTGTATGCATCATATTCCATTGTTCTGAAAGTCACAGGACAAGTCTACATGAAGGAAAACCCCTGAATTCCCCCCCTCCCGAATCTCTGCTGATCAGGACATGAAGTGTATGGCATGTCCCCAAATCTGGCTCAGTCGGGACACACGATGCAGGGCCCAATCAGCAATATACTTGTAGTAAAAACACCTTAACGCATATTTTAAAAACTCATAGATAGCTATAAAATTTCCAGGTGTTTCTTGCATGTATCTTATCAATTTGTGCTGGATTTGGGAGTGTTGTTGTTGCAGGCAGGACAGATTATCTGGCAGATATCTCCATTTTCAGTCAGTCCCTGCCACTGCTGCCTTTTCTACAGCTCCAAAGAGATTGCCACTAACCGCCATTTACCTTCCTCACCCAGAATGACATTAAAATAAAAATCTTTCCTGCTTGTGAGGTGTCTGGTGCCTCATTGTCACCTCAAAGCAAGCCTCCAGGAGCAGTACGAGAGGAAGGGGAAACCACCAGAATGATGTTTTTTCCTCCTCTGCCACTCCTGGCTTTGAGATCTTTTAATGTTGTTCTAGGCAGGGAAGGTAAATGGCAGCCAGCAGTGATCTGTCTTGGAGCTCTGGGAAAGGCAGCAGCAGTGGGAACTGATAGAGAACTACAGCAACATCTGCAGTGTAGACGACTGCTGTGGATAAAACCAGTGTGGGGAGTCCATTTGGACTTTTCCCCTAAGTGTAGATCTCCACGCAGGTGTACACTTCATTTTTACCAGACTCTTCCAAAATTACCTTCATTCCAGGTAATTTTGTGCTTTTTAAATAAATAAATAAATAAAAGCACTAGGAAGTTTTTATTTTTAAAACATTCTTCTGGAAAGTGTACTTGTACAGCCCCTTTCCATTTATGGTATCTGTCCTTAGCTGGCAATGCATTTTCAATTCACTGGAAGCTTTTTTGTAAAGTGCAATATTTGCAAGTGAATCTCAATAATTTGTGTCAGCAGAAAAAAAGATTGTGAAATACGATGCTCATAGATGGATTTGGTCACAGTCAAAAATTGCGTGAAAGACTTAATCTGATCTTTGGGGCTGCAGGTTGAAACATATGTTTCATTAGTGGAATGTAAGATTTGTTCTTATCATGGTTGTTATCAATTTGACAGTGATGGCCCTACAGAATTAATATATGAATTGGCATGCCAGTAACTAATTGCAGATAAATTTAATTAAAAGGAAGGTCACTTCCCAAGACTGTAAGGCAACTTCTTCAGTAAAAAGAAAATCAGCTATATATTGTAGCTTATTTAAAGGGTGAATCAACCTGTTGTTAAAAATGTGTAAATTTTTCTGTGTAAATCAACCTGTTGTTAAAAATGTGTATTAAAAACATGAAAGATAGAAGTATTGTCCTTGTTCATAGATTTTCATGTGTTGTAGTATGAAGTATGAGGCTGCCTTATACTGCTGCTGAGGAGAGTGTGGTTGTGGGACTTTGGTTGTTGCATGGTCAGTAAAAAATTTTGACCTCCACAATGACTCCCCCCCAAAAAAAATTTGTATGTGTGTAAGTCCAACTTAACATAGCATAATTCACCAACAGGTTGCCAGCCCACAGCTCACCCACTAGTGAGTTCACCATAGCTTCCTGGCACTTTTTAGCACCAAGCGACAAAGCTATAAAAGAGGTGCACCCAGTGTCAACTGGCTGGGCTCCTATGTGAATATAAAAAAACCTTGCCTCCTCACTGTGAGAGATGCATTGGGTGGCCACAATAAGACAGACCAGGCACCTGAGTGAGCCGCCATTTTAATCCCTCCATCAGTGGCGTTCCCGCACCAGGTGGGATTTCTGGGGGATGGGACTTCTGGTGCAGTTTCTGGGGTGCAGGGCATGGGAGCACCTGCACGGGCCAGAGGGATGTCTGCATGGAGCACCTGCATAGGTCGAAGCAGCGCCTGTAGAAGCAGGAAGTGGACAGGTGTCACCCCCCCTTCTGGGTTGTCACCCGGTGTGGTCTGCACCCCCCAATGATGCTACTGCCCTCCATGACGATTCCAATATTCTATCACTCCAAGGTGACACTTCCTTGGAAGCATTGGGGAGGGATTAAGAAGAAGCTAGGCCATTTGCTCCAGTTGCCTTGTGTGCTTCTAACACTCTAGAGGCAAGGTTTTGTTTTGTTGAAAGAGGTCAGCCTGGCATTTGCCTCAGTCTGCCATGTGCTGACACCAAGCCTGATGGCCTGTTGTAGCCTTGCCTTGTCACAGTTCAGATGTTTGTTCTTCCACTCTTGTCCAATATTTTAATTGGTTTTCTTTTCTATTGAATTCATTCTGTATATTCTTTTCAAACAATTTGTGCAATAAATCTTTTATTTCATACTTTAAAAAAAAAAAAAAAAAGGAAGCACATTGCACATTACAGCTGTTTGTCTGTGGGGGTGGGGGTGGCGGGAGAAGAAACAATGCTAGAAACAATGTAGAAAATAGTATACTATGTGCATGGACCAACTCTCCCTGTGGCTGTAGCATTTTAAAGAAAATGTGCCTGAATATATTAGCTGTGTTTTACATACCCAAATGTACATGTAGAAGAATATTGAAATTTAGTCTATTGCAGGGGTCGGCAACCTAGGGCCCGCGGGCTGGACCCGGCCCGTGGAGGCCTTGTTACCGGCCCCTGGTTGCTCCTGCTGCCGCTGCCGCTGCCACCTTTTTCTTTGCCGGGCTTCTCTGGTCGCCATTTTGTGTAGCAACACAAAATGGCTGCCGGGTTGCTCTCGGCACACTCCGCCCCATTGTGTGCGTGCGCTATGCCCTCCCGGCAGAGCAGCCAGGCAGGCGAGGCAAACTTCAGAAGAGCTCGATGGCTGGCCGGTCAGCGAGCTCTTCTGAAGCTTGCTTGCCTCGCCTGCCTGGGTGCCTGCCTCCCCTCCTTCGCTCTCCGCTCGGCCGAGGGGAGAGCGAAGGACGGGAGGCAGCCAGGCAGGCAAGGCAAACTTCAGAAGAGCTCGCTGGCTGGCCGGGAGGGGAGGGGCCGAGGTGCAGAGGGGGAGGGCCAAGGCCCAGGGAAGCCCCCGCGCCTGCGCCGGGCGAATTCGCCCACCGCTGATGTGGAGAGGCCTTTCCAAGGCCCAAGGAAGCCCCCCCCCCGTGCCTGCATCAGGGGAATTCGCCTGCGGCTGGTGCGGGGGAGCCTTTCCAAGGCCCAGGGAAGCCCCCTCGCACTGGTGGCAGGCAAATTCGCCCAGCGCCGGTGCGGGGGGGGGGGGGCTTCCAAAATGGCACACGCAGGGTTTTTTTTTAATAATAATAATAATAATAATAATAATAATAATTTTTATTTAATACCCCGCCCCTCTGTGCGCAATCGGGGCGGCTTACATCATAAAATCGTCAACTTTAATTAAGAACAATTTCCTCCCCCTCCCCCCCTTAAAAAATTATTAAACCTAATACAATTTAAAAACACAAAATGAGGAGGTAGATTCCTCCATTAAAAGAACAGACAATACATAAGAAAAAGTGCAGGCGGATGTATAAATGCTGGCTCATGGAGGAACCCGAACACAGAAGAGAGGAGCATCTCGGCAAAAAAAATTCTGGGGCCAAGCTGGTAAATCCGGGAAGGCCTGTTGGAAGAGATCCGTCTTGACAGCTTTCTTGAAGCTGTCAAGTGATGACAATTGGCGGATCTCCTCCGGCAGGCCATTCCACAGTTTGGGGGCAACTACAGAAAAAGCCCTCTGGGAGGTCGTTACCAGCCTCGTTTTTTGAGGCTGCAACAAGTTCCTCCCAGAGGACCGGAGGATTATACGGGAGGAGGCGGTCCTTAAAATAGCCTGGACCCAAGCCATTTAGGGCTTTAAAGGTAATTACCAACACCTTGTACTGGGTTCGGAAACTAATAGGCAGCCAGTGGAGGGAATAAATTTGGTTTCTAAAATTAGTAGGGCTGCAATGTTTAATCAGTCAGTTTAAAAAGCTTTAAATGACTAAAACAAGTCTTTTATAAACACACATGTACTTCTGAAAACTGTAGAGTTTAAGCATTATTTCCAAAAGGTATGAGCCAGTATGTATGACTGTCTTTACTAAGAGGTGCTATGCGGAGCATAGTTGTGCATCATTTGAATGCTTTTTACTTGAGATTTTTTAAAATTATAGTTTTTTAAATTATATGCACATTTAGTCAGTTGATTAACTAAATTTTGTAGAAATACATTTAAACTTCTTCAGTTGCCTGAAAGTCCTTACAATTAGGAGTGTGTTTATAGTTTTCTCACTTTTTAGCACCAAATTCCCATATCTGGTCTGAAATTTTACTGGAATTTTAGGGTGCTGATTTATCTTTGTGTCATGAGTTCCTAAGCCATTATCTCAAAAGATCCACATAAACTGATGAAAGTGTGGAGTGATCTGTTTCACAGGAAGATTGATAAATATTTAACAGCTTGACCTAACTCATGTCATTATATGCAATAATCACTAGAAAATGCTACCTTTTCACCGAGATCAGAAATGCTCGGCATATGCTCACATTAGTGGCAAAGTTCTTTTCAGTTGTGTAGTCTTAATTGTCTGATTCGTAGCTTCATGCTGGTGTGTTTCTTTGGTGTTATAAAAAAAGCAGCATGAAATGAAATGTGCTGGCATAGATTCAGAGATACTTATGGTAACTACTGTAGGAAATCTAAAGGACACAGAATAGGTGTGCTTATTAATAGATTTCAATTTAGAAGGCTAGAATTTGAGTTAAAAAGCAACTTGGTAATTTGTTTTTTATCTTTATTTTTGAAATAGGTCAAAGGATTCCACAGTGATTACCCTTTCACCACTGAAAATTCAGAGTGAACAATTCGATCACCACCTTCAATGCAGGAAAAGGCTTTTTCTGATAAAGGATTCTGATATTTGCATTTAGACCTGGGTTTAATAATAGAAGTTTTTGGTTGGACCAAAACCCATCTTATTTAGGTATACATTTTGCTTAACTTTGAGGAGAATGGACCTTTCCAGGTATTTTCTGATTCTTCATTCACTTTCTACGTTTGTGTGAAGCAACAATTTAGCAGCTATGACAGCAAAGCTTCGTTCTAGTGTTACCAGGACAGGTATGAAATCGCCTTTGGTTCACTGAAGATTTTGCCACTGAAAACTCGAAATGCAAATTCACATCCACTAATTTATCCAACAGGAGGAATTCACAAAAAATGCTTCATTTCTTACCATATTTTCCATACAAGAAATAGTTTTCAGAGAGAAGAGGCATCGGATAATTATTCATAGTAAAGAATACAAATTAATTTGAAAATGAGAACAAATTGCTGTACAGAGAAATGGAAAGTACCCTAAGCGAGGAACACATAAGAATGTATTTGTTTACAATCTAGAACATTTAAAACAGTATATAACAGAACCCTTAGAAGGCCATGTATACTGTGTACATCTTATATTTTTAAATTAGATTTCTCAGTGCTTTATTAATAGTAACATTTTAATTGCAGGGCTGGGTTATAATAAAATTACATAAATTTTTATTTATAGAAGCAATATTTTGTAATGAGAATTCTTAAAATTATTTTGTCTATTAGTTTAATTGTTCTTTGATTACTCTAAGGAAATTTTATTTAAGAAAAATGAAAAACTGACATAAGATTTTGCTTTTAAGTTGGACATTAATGATATTTTTTCTGTTTTCATTATTCCTATTCATTGTTAGACATATTTGAATTACATAACACCCTGCTTATTTGAAAATATGCTTCCTGTTAACCCTGTTTGTGTAATGGTCTGAAAGAAGGCACTGCCTTCAGTAAAGTGAATATCTAAAGCAACATAATCCCGAACAGCATGACTAATAGCTGCAGGCAGCTCGTTTTATAATAACAAGATACTGAACAGTATTTCTACGTCAGGGCTAATATTGCCATTATTAAAACTCATGATGAAAAACTACTTGTAGGATAATCTTGAGCTTGACCAGTTTCTTATTTAAAATACACTTTAATGTATACTTTGCTTGAGAATCGATTAGTCATTATATGAGGAAGCAATCCATTTTAAAACAATTTACTGTACTCATTCACTGTTACAAGCAGCTTCTATGAACTTTTTATATTAGAAAGGTCATATAGAGCAATCTCACAAGGTTAAACGTATTACCGCTTTCCTTTTTAAAAATACAGTCGCTCCTCCGTTTTCACAAGGGATTCGTTCCGGACACACACATCCCAAATGGGAAATCGCAAATATTCAAGCTCCATTTGCTTGAATGGTGGTGCGTGCCCATGGGCGCGCACCCCATTTTGTCCCCCTCCGTTTGCCATCTGCAAACGGGCGAGGGACGCAGATACTAAGTCTGCTAAAATGGAGGGACGACTGTAGTTGGAGTACTGAGTATACTGGTTGATACATTGCATAACTTAGTCCTCTCAAACCCTTGGGTCTGCAACAGTGACCCTTTAACCAATAATAATAGCACTAACCAATATTTTCATGGAGCAGCTGCCATACTTCTGGCAGGTGTACATTTTCTTAAGCTTATTGCCTTATATTGTCTGAAATGCTGTCCTTTTCTAAAGAAAGCTTGAGAACAGCATGAGTTCAGTTAATACAGGAGAGTGTTTTTGCAGGGAGAAAAAAAGGTACATCAATTGCATCATGTATTGAACATTATTTCCCCAGAGAACAGATATCACAATTTTATTTTGAAATTACTGCATATTAATCCAAATTGCATTATTGTATGTGGTTCTAATCCCAAATAATGCAGGGTTTGGTGGCAATAATTAAATAGTTGTAAACTGTATCTGTTAACCTTTTGCATAAACCATAATGTATGTAGTTGGTGTGCCTTTGCTATTTAGTCACCTACACACCAAATTTCCACTGGATATTGTGTTTGAACTCTCAGTCATGGCAGAAAACATGGACTTCTAAAAGTTAGGATGGCATGTAGATCATGTAAAGTTTTGCACAATCATAGCAGGAGCTTCAAGAAACTCATTTCAGTGAGCAGTCCATTGAATATATTAGCAAAACCTCTAAAAAAGGAGACACAACGTTGAAAACAAGGAGCACCACTCCTTCCTTTTGCACTGTTTTGCATCCACAAATTTTGAATTCATGTGAAAAGTTTATGAAGCTCTCAAAATGATTGTACAGTATTCAGGCTTTATATATCTGAGATCTTTGCCTTGAAAACTGCATGGCATTTTTTATTTTATTTTTAAAATACCACAACTGTTTGACAGTTGAATTACTGCAAGAATATGAAACTGGCTTGGATTTGTAAAAATGGCTTATTCATAGGAACATATTTTATATATATTGGCTGCTGTACAGTGGTTGATCTCATATTTGGAGTTTTCCTTTTAAACGTATGTTTTTTCATGATCTGTTAGAAAGAAGAGATTAACCTGGTTGTCATTTAACACTGAACAGCATTTTACACAAATCCTAGGACTTTGTTTCTCCAGTTGCAAATCCTTACTAATTTCCAAGCTTTTTAGAATAATGGGGATTCCTAATTTTACTGTGTCACACCACAACATTCCAAAGCTCCCAGTAGGTTGAAGAGTTACAGTCCTTGAGTCTGCACATTTCCCAGAACAGGCTTAAAAAACATAGGCAGTTAAGAAGAGATCTTGGTTAAATGTTTGAAGTGAAGAAAGTTCAAAGCTGTGCAGCTGACAAATGTGCACGAAAAATGCATTTCAGTATGTGCAGTTTGTTGTACTGTACTGTACTGCAATAGTATGTCATATGGCTACTCACTATTTGTAATCAATTTCTGGTCCACATTACATTCTGTATATGAAACTCAGAGCATTCCAGATCTAGCTGGATATTCCTGAAAATGGATTTGGACTTTTCACAAGGAACTATAAACACCAGGAGAAAAGTGGTGTGGTTTAGCAATTGTGTAATAAGGGGTCCAAGGCAGAGAGACATTTATTTCCACTAAAAATCTTATTAAGTTGAAGGGGAATGGCATCATTTATTGAAGTGTTTTCATCTTCTGCTGAATGATCCCATGAGTCTTTAATTTTAGTTGCTTGGTTTATTTATATAAATAACTTTAATATTCTTTAATGTAGATAGTTTTGTTTCTTAATTCAACCATTTATTCACAGAGCATTTCAGAACAGAACAATTGAAATAATTAAAAAAAGAGAGATAACCACAAAAAATTTAACAGCATTAAAATCATGTCTTGCAGGGCCTTTGCTCTTTTTATCTTATGTTGACACTTGCCTGCAGAATATTACTGCATTTTTGTAATGCAGTCCTGTGAAAAGAAACTCACTTATTGTCAGCATTTTTATTTTTATTTGCACTGATTTTAAAGAGTGAACTGTAAATTAAAGCTATTTGGATTTATGAGCACATTTTATTTTTCACTGTAATGTTTGTAGTTCAGTCACCTGTGTTAGTCATAATGATCTCAGAAGCATGAAACAAGATATCTAGTATTGGTAACTTGTCAAGCAAATGGGCTTATGGGGAGGAGATGCTTATTGCAAGAGATGGAAGCACCTTATTGAGAACTTGTGAGATATTTACATGCTGCTTGAGTCACTAGATAATAGCATGCTATCAACATTGACCCCTATCCAGCAGGAAATATCTTTGGGTAAGCACAGCGGGAGGAAATATCAGAATCTAATATGGTGTCCTGTTCCCTCAACAACTTCAAAAATGGACGAGGCAGCTGGGATCCTTTTTGCTGGTCTCAAAATTCCATGGATTAGGTTTGTATTAATAAGTCTCCTTTAGTAGAGAAAAATACTGTGTAATGGTTTGGAAAATACCATAGTAGTTTATTTTATCCTATAAATATATCAAATTCAAAAATTTCCAACAAAACCAGGTATTTTGTGTCATAAAATCTTATGAAATTAAAATGATTTGGGGCACGGTGGTCATTACACCAGTATCTTTTGGAAAACTGTTTTCTGATGTTTTGTACAATCCTATCTTTTTAAAGATAATCCACATGAAATTCCTAGTTTTGGAATTCAAGATAAACAGCATACAAATAAATCCCTTTTTCTGTCTGGCACTTAAAGACTTTAAAAGGCCTACAGTTTTTCCAGACTTGGCATTCCATAAATGTATTTATTCACTGTCTCCAGTAGAGATGTTTGCACTGACTCTGATGATGAATGTGACTGAGGGTCTATTTCAGGAAATATTTTGCCCTCAGTTTTGTACCCGGGATGAAATGAGAGTCGACTACAGACTGGAATGATTTCCTCACACCATCAATTGTAAGGAGAACCTTCTCTGAGCTGATTCTGTCTTACTAATTTAGAGACCATGTGTTCAAATAATTGTGGGATTTGCCTTGTGCAAAGCATACCCAGGCTCACGAAATACAATTATCACAGCAATTCTGTAGTTCTGGCTGCCAGCAGATCTTACAAGATTTCATCTAGATGTTGGCTGGGGTATTCTGGGAGTTGTAGTAAACAAAAACTAACTTTCCCAGAGATATCATATTCTGTGTCAGCTGGGCAAGCTTCAAGCTTCCATGCTCTTCTTGCATCAGAAGGTATTGGACGCACGGCCATTCTCTTGTAAACTGATTTGTTTAAAGTAGGTTTACTGGAAAAAAATAAAATTAAACTATGGTTTATGGTGCTTACATATTTATAGTTTATTCAAAATTTCGAGCTTGGACATAAACCATTTTTTCAGTGAAATCTTACTGTCACTGTTCAGTATTATGTCTGAACTGGGCACAGATTTTAAAAAATATATACCTATACCTTGAGCTTGGAGGCAACCTTTGTCACTACTTCTCTGTAAACATTCTTCACCTTTGGTCACAATCACTTTTGCTTCTGTGACTTGGAGCAAGCAAGTAAAAATCTACACTGGCTAGTAGAAACAATGATTGGCTACCATGTACAACCAAAATATCCGAATCCTTTCTCAGCAAGGCTGACTTACAATGATGGAACAAGGGAGGTATCTGTAAACCTGATCTTATCGGGGGTACAATCTTGAGAGGTACAGTATTGCCTGAACTAATTGCATTAGTTGATGACTTCAGAGAGTACATGCAGTACTGTGGATGATACTGGCCTGAACAGCTATGGGCATTTATTAACAATTAGATTTATCCATCTGGTGCTTCTGTTTTCTGCATCCTTACTGTATACCTCCTGTAGTATTTTGGGGTGGCTCAACCTACAGTATGGAAAGAGTAATACAGAAATTCTGCACTGAATGACCTTTATGCAGACATGAGTTCTTAGACTTGTGTGTTAGTACAAAATAATGACGTCAAAAATTCTCATTACAAGCTTTAGATTTTTGATAGTGTCCTTCACTTTAAAAATGGTAATAAAATGTGCAATTTTCAGGATGTGTAAATGAAGTCGTGTTTACTGGGTTTTACCACTTGCTTATAATGCCATTTACTACCCATATGGTTTTAATCATGATGGTTCAGTTTCTTAGTATCTTTGATGACAAGTTGTGATATGAATTTAGATGCAAGCTTCCCCCTCCCCTCCTCTCCATTATACTGTAGCCCCTTCATTTTTGTAAAGGAGTACATGCAGTACAAATGTGTCACTTTCAACGCTGGTTCAGATTGGAAGAAACACGAAGTGAAAAATAAGTTTTCCCTTACAAGCATTAGACTAGTGGACTAGGGAAGCAGCAAAGCTGAAACCCTTATCTTGGACATGCTACCTTGTAGGGTGTTTTTAAAAATCTTCAAAATGTGTAACCTGCTATATGCAGTAAGAAGTGGTACAATTCAGTAATGACTGTCACATATTATGTCTATGCACTTGAAATAGGTAATGTAAGACATGATGTTGGGAGACACAGTAGATAGCTCCACTGTTTGTTCTGTTTTTAAGATTAACACAGCCACAAAGATCCCCAAATAGGATTAGGATTGCATTGCATGTTTGGTAAACTTCTTCCAATCCAATTCTATTTTCCTTATTAATATCCTTATCTGAAACTTGACTTCCTTGCAGGGAAAATCTAGAGGTACCCAATGCAGAAAGTGGCAGTTTCAAAGAAGATGTTGTTAAAATGAAAATGTGATGTATTTGTTAAACAAATTGGAAGTATGGTCCCAATCTAGTTCTTCCTGCCTCACTGTTTGCTTTTGCTTTTTTCAAAAAAGGCAGAAGATCTACTATTTCCCAGTGTCATATGTTTCCCAATCCTTGTGTTTTACATTCATGCTCGTACAGGCTGCATAATACTTGCACCATTTTATGAACTGCTGAGAGTAGAGCTGTGTTAATACATTTGCTGAAACGGAGAAAGCTGTTGATTATGTTGCATGGGTAAACCTTGTTCAATGTTAATGGAACATTTCATTTTTGAAAGCTAAAAAGAAAAAGGAAAAAGAAATCTGATTCACCATTCACTTAGGTGCAAAGAGTAGAGTAAAATCAGTACACTGTGCTACACTTCTTTAACACAATTTTATTTAATGGACACTGTAAATGGACATTACATTTCTAAAATACTCCTGCAACTTGCAATACCTTTATAATACTCAGTGTTCTCAAGTATTAAGCAAGAAGCATAAACTAAATGAGCATTAGCAATATTTTGAATTTTTTTTACCTGTTTGCCTTTTTGCTCTTCCCTCTCTTTAGTGCAGTCTTTCTGCAAATTTATTGTATTGCTTCGTACTTCAGAATATTTTTAAACTACCATGGCTTCAAAATCCAAACCTGTACCCAAAGTCCTGAATGATTTGTCTCTTGTACATGCAGTGTAACAACATACTTTAAAAGTTTTTGGTGCTTAAAATGTTCCTTTGTTTTCTTTAATAAAGGATATTTATTTGAACAAATTATTTCATCATTTCCTAGAAATTATTGCATTTGTGTAAAAGGCTTTGACTGCTTGGTTCTTCAGAACAGCTGTGCCAGGTTAGGTTCAAAGCTTGCAAAAGCTACCAGTACCTTTCTGGACTGCAATTCTCAGAATCCCTGCTAGCATGGCCAGCACATGGCTCTGGTCATGTTTTGTACAAACAGTCCTTGGTTATCTACCGTTTCTGCTCATGTGCAGAATTTTGAACAGGAAGATTGTTTCACTAGAGCCAGAGACTCTCTTGGAGTCCTTATTATTTCACTTCCTCATGCAAGGTGAAACTCTGCCTGCTTTGCCACAAAATTCTGCTGTTGATATGGAAATCATACCTACGGCGGCACACTTGCATTCATTTCACATGTGGAGAGCTAGTCTTAGGAGTTCATCACATGGGAGGCACATCCTCCTCCTCCCATCATTAAATCAAATTTAAATCATCATAATTGCGTGACTGGGGTTCACACCCCCAATGCTTTTTTCCTGTCTTTCTCCCATGTTTAAGTCATAATGGAGCCGCCCCCATGCGCTTGTCCGGCCAGAAAAGAGTAATGGAGCCGTCATTTGGTAATAATGGAAGCTCCTGTTATTTCTGAAAAGGACGAGAAAAGCGGGGGGATGTGAACCCTGATCATGCAATTATGACGATTTAAATTCGATTTAATGATGGGAGGAGGACGCTATGCCTCCTGTGTGATAAACTCCTTAGACAGGAACTTCAGCTATGAGCCATAGGGGAACTTAAATACAATACACTACCTCAGGTTTATGCCTTTAGAAGAGAAGGTAAAAGTACTTGTTTCAAAGTTAAAAGGTTTAGAATGACCCATCCACCCTGAAGGGCTTTGTGATTATAAGAACTCTGAAGAAAAATAAAAATGAACAGAACAAGTTTTTACTATGAAATTGTTAGTGAAATCATTTTGTTTTCAGAAGATCCTTATACAGCAACAGAACTCCTGCCTGGTTTCTTGGCATTTTAATGGTTTGATTCTACACCCATCCACCCAGTACCTTTCTTTATGGACCTGTCTCACTAGAGAGCCATGGAGTACAGATGTCTTCTTCTGCTCTTCCCTAGTTCATTTTACCTATGACACTAGCAGCTCCTGTGTGAAAGTGTAACAGTTAACCAGCCTGCCAGATATCCACAGAAGTGCTACACCAGCATATTGGTCATAGTCCAATAGTTGACCTCCAGTCTTTATAAGAATGCATAACTCAAACAAACAAACAAACACCAGTATTGAGAAAAAGTAGAACTTGTGCACTGATCACCCTTCATATACTGGATTTTTTAAAATGTTGTTTGCTTTATTTTTACACCTACCTACCTTTTATACCATTCCTCCTCCTCTGGCCAACCACTGATGCTGTTTCAGTTCTTCAGGATGCTGGTGCTCTTTCCAGTAGAGAACATGAATGTCATGTTTCTTGACACACTGGAGAAAAATTCCTGTTGCAAAGACCCAGGGCCTATAGGCATGGGCAAAAATGGCTTGTATATAAAATTGTTCATTGACTTTTTGTATATGAGGCAAGTAGTGGTTGGGACGGTGAGAGGAATGTAGTGTTGAAGTGAGCGTTGAATGTTTGAGATCTGCATGAAGTATTTGGTGAATGCCAGGTGGGTTTTTCAGTTGGATTGGAAGTCAGTTTAGCCTAGAGTTTGAGAAGAGTCCAGTAAGAAAAAGTGCTTGAGAGGGGTTTGAGTTAAGACTAGGGTTGGAGTGAGAGAAAAGGGTTTGAGCTGAGTGATTGGTAATGGCCTGATTAAGCCTGAGGAGAGTATGGGTTGTTTTAATTATTGTATATAATTAATGTATTGTTTATTTATTTCTGTAAATAAAGTTTTGCATTTGTTTTTACACGCTTTTGATCTCTGGATGTGCTATCGTTTTGAGAGATTGGTTTCAAACAAGGTGTCTGTAGTGGCAGCACTGAAGATAGAAAAGTGGAGTTCTGTTGGAGATAAAAACTAGTATAAATCCTCATAAGAACCTTGAGGCATTTAGATTGACCTCACAGTTGCTGTCATAAGGAGGACAGGAAGCAGTCCTTACGTGTATAGAGATGGAGATCAGGGAAAGCCTTCACAATGTTTGCAGAGAACCCCAGCAAGGCTTTACATTGCTACAGGCTCCCTCTCTGCTTTCTTCTCACCAGCAAGCTAAGCCCGTTCTGTCTTTTCAAGCCTTTGAGTTTGAACTAACAGAACTATGAGTTTATTTTATTCGCATTTTGTTTTAGTTCGTATTGTGAGCAAGGTTTGTTCAAAGGTTTGCCATTGCTATCCTCTGAGGCTGAGAGAGTGTGACTTGCCCAAGGTCAGCCAGTGGGTTTCCATGGCTGAGGTGGGAATTGAACCCTGGCCTCCAGAGTCATAGTCCAACTCTGAAACCACTAAGCCACACTGGGGGATTGTGAATACGTGACAGTCACGAGTGCCTAAGTAAGTCTAGGTTGCACATTCATAACTGACAAAAAGCATTCTGACCAACAGTATCTTAAGACTGTACAATAAAAAGCCTCATTTGGATGCTATCCTGAAAAAAATGATGGCTGACTACTTGGAAGTCTAAATAGGAGCAATACCACATGGAAATCCTTTGTTGCAAGGCCCATTTATACTATTTTTTGTTTTGTTTTGTTTTTTAGTATACAGTTGTCCCTCCCCGTTCGCGGACTTCCCGTTCATGGTTTTGAGTTTCTCCGGATGGCAAGCCAGACGGGACAAAATGGTGTGCACACCCATGGCGTTATAATCAATGGGGTTAGAACATTGTTTTTTCCTATTTTGCGGGGAGTCTGGAACAGATGCCCTGCAAACAACTGAACTAAAGTATGCTAAATTAGTTATACTTTTTCTGTGCATAAGATCAGAAGACAAATATAAATCAACACAAGCTGAAATGTATTAGTCTATAGAAGTGCCACTGAACTTGTAGGCTTTTTTCCTCATCTAGCTTTCGCAAGCTGGGACGATAATGTGTATTCAGTTTCTTTTCACCTTTAGAAGGCTTTCTAGCAGGAGGGCTTAGCTAGGTACAGTAGTTTTGGTATTTAATTTTCCTAGTATCAAAAACCAATTTTCAAATTCTTGCATTGGAGCATCAACAGATAAAACTCAGTAGTCTTACAGTCTGATATAGTTAATCAATCCTATTCTGCACAACCAACCAACCAACCAACCCAGTATTTAGTCTAAAGAGCTGATTATCTCCAAGTTCTGGAAGTATTTTGGCTCAAGATTATTCACAGAATTCCCTCACTATTATTCCTGGCAATTGGACACTGCTAATATCCTCAAAACTATCATGGAAACAGTTATCTTTTTATTTATTTTTTTCTAAAATGAACCTTTATTGTCTAGAGACCTAACAAAAGTAGCAAGAAAGCTGATTTGTAATCCAATCCTATTAGGATATTTACTTGGAAGAAACTGCCACACAATTCACTAACGCTGAAAAGAGATAGCATTCTGTTAGTGACACGTGTGCATGCATAAATTGTACTACGCAGATAAGGCAAACTATTCACCAAAGTGCAACCGATGCATTCTGCTCACAGCGATGGAAGCAGAATTGCACATACAGTGATGTTTCGTATTACATTTATGGACTGTGCAATGCACACTTTGGACACGCACTGCAGTTGAACATTGTGGTTGTGGATTGCACATTCTAGTTGTGTATTGTAGATCCACATTGCACAGCAGCACCCAGTCATTGACATGTTTTGTGCAATGCTGCATGGAGTGGTAGGGTGTAGAGCTGGTTGGTGCAGCATCTCTCCGCACATGGATATTTACACTATGCTAAGGAAATGCTGGATTGCAGGCACTATGTTCATAAAACCACAGCCTCCTCAATTTAAAACAATGTGTTACCATCTTTTCCTTTTCCTTTTTTGAGCAAGGTGATCGAGAGGGCGGTTGCTTCCCAACTCCAAGCACTCTTGGATGAAACCGATTATCTCGACCCATTTCAAACTGGCTTCAGGACAGGATATGGAGTGGAGACTGCCATGGTTGCTCTGACCGATGACCTCCGCCTGAGTATCGACAGGGGTAGTGTGACCCTGTTGGTGCTCTTGGATCTCTCAGCGGCCTTTGATACTATAGATCATGCCATCCTCTTAGATCGCCTGAGAGAGTTGGGAATCGGAGGCACTGCTCTGCAGTGGTTCCGCTCCTTCCTCTCGGGCAGATCCCAGAGGGTGAGGCTCGGGGATAGTTGCTCATCCAAAATCGAGCTTAATTGTGGCGTCCCTCAGGGCGCCATCCTGTCCCCGATGTTGTTTAATATTTATATGAAGCCGCTGGGGGAGATTATTCGGAGGCATGGAGCTCGGTGTCTTCAGTATGCTGATGACACCCAGATATATCTCTCCATGACCAGATCATCGTCTCAGACTTCAGATGGCGCCTCTCCTCTTAATGACTGTCTCAGAGCGGTAATGGGTTGGATGAGGAAAAACAGATTGAAGTTGAATCCAGACAAAACGGAGGTACTTGCAGTCACAGGCCCGAAACCAGATCTGGGAATACAGTCTCCAGTCCTGGATGGAGTCACACTCTCCTCTAAGGACTGTGTTCGCAGCTTGGGGGTGCTCCTTGACTCATCGCTTCACATGACCAGTCAGGTGAATGCGGTGGTCAGGAGTGCCTGTTATCAGCTTCGGCTGATACGCCAACTGCGCCCTTATCTGGACATGAGGGATCTGGAAACTGTGGTACATGCCCTGGTAACCTCGCGACTAGATTACTGCAATGCACTCTACATGGGGCTACCCTTGTGCCTAACCCGGAAACTTCAACTGGTACAGAATATGGCAGCCAGGTTAATTACAGGAACATCAAGGAGGGAGCACATAACACCTGTGCTGAAATCCCTCCACTGGCTGCCGATTAGTTTCCGGGCGCAGTACAAGGTGTTGGTTTTGACCTTTAAAGCCCTACATGGCTTGGGTCCATCCTATCTTAGGGACCGCCTTTCCCCATATGAACCCCCCCCCCGCGCCCTTCGGTCCTCTGGGAGGAATCTGCTACAGCCACTAAAAACTAGGCTGTCTCAGACCTCCCAGAGGGCCTTTTCTGCGACCGCTCCAAGATTATGGAATGGCCTGCTGGATGAGATCCGTCTAATTACCACTCTTGCTGCTTTTAAGAAAGCAGTAAAGACGGATCTCTTCCGGCAGGCCTTCCCGGAATAACTCTCAGCCTAGGGATGGGTCCCTGACTTGTAAATCTGACTCCTTATATTATTGTCATTATGTTTTTAATATTGTATTTTAATTGGTCATTTGTTTAATTCTGTTTTAAGGGGATGGGAGGGTGGGACTATGGGATGATGGAATGTTTTTAACTTTGTTCTATTTTAATATTGCTGTACCCTGCCCCGATTGCCACGCAGAGGGGCGGGTTATAAATAAAAATTTATTATTATTATTTATTAGAATGTTTAAAATAACTCTGGTTTGGATTTATAGTTCCCATGATGTTCCCACTGGAGGCAATGGAGGTTACTTCTGAGGCTCTGTCATGGAGCCAACTATGAGCCCTGCAAGGTGACCAGATGTCCTCCTTTCCCAGGACATGTCCTACATTTCAACCTGCTGTCCAGGAAGAATTTGAAAATGTCCTCCATTTTGAGAATGACTAAGAAGCCCATTGAGTAACACTGTTATTTTCTGATCCCCTTTGAGAAATTGGTCTACTTGACTGCAAACAGGGGGATCAGATGGGTCCTTCCAGAGTTCTTTTTTCCTAGGAACAGAAGCAGATAACACTTGCCCCCAGGGCTCAGGGTGCAGTTGTTTCTTGTAGGGGGAAAGGGCATCAAACATGTTAGGCAAGTGATGGCAAACCTTTTAGGGGCCCAGACAAAAAGGTCTTCCGGCACTAGGTATTACCCAGTGCCAGGGGTGGGACTTCTGCCTCCAGAGGTGGGACTTCCAGGGTGGGACTTCTCCCCCCTGCCATCCTGGGCCTTCAGCTGCCTCCAGAGACAGCTGAAGGCCCAGGGGGTGAGGGGGGGGAAGTAGAGGAACAGGTGTGCACCTCTTCCTCCCCCAAGAAAGGCAGCTGAAAGCCAGAAAGGGTCAGGAAGGAACAGGTATGCACCTCTTCCTTCTCCTTGCTGCCGTGTGACGGGGAAAATGGCTTCACATGCCATCTCTGGCATGCGTGCCATAGATTCGCCATCATGGTGTTAGGCAATGGGCTGCTTCAGGACACAATGCAAATGTTAAAAAGGTTTTCCCCTTAATTTCTACACAATGGAGAAATGAAAGCAATAATTTAAATGTAGACTCAGCCAAGGGGTTTTGTTGCTAGTAAAGTAAAATTTTAAGCAGTTATCTTGGTCAGAGTTCTATAAGTATCTTCCAAGCCAGGGGTAGGCAACCTTTTTGAGCTGGGGGCCGAGTTGCTGTCCCTCAGACAATTGGGGGGGCCGAAGCACCAAAAATAAAAAAATAAATAAATTATAAATAAATAAATAAATAAAAATATATGCATGCACACTCTCTCAGCCCCAGAAAAGCCATGGCAAACCCTCTGTGGAGATTTTGCCAAGAAAACCCCAAGAACAAGTAATAAAAACAATAATCAATATCATCATGGCAGGGGGTGGCGAGGGCGGCAGGACCGGCCTGGGGCCAGTCCAAAGACCTCGGGTGGCCGCATCTGGCCCCCGGGCCTTAGGTTGCCTACACCTGTTCCAAGCCAACAAGGCATTTCAATGAAGCTAAGCTCATCAGAAAAATATGATTGAGTACATAATAAAATATAGCATATGTAACATAAGCTGGAAAAAAACCATACAGGATATGTTGCATAAGCTGGAAATGAATTTATCTTTATATTAGTGTTTTTATTTTGTAATGTCCTGCAATTTTCTTGATTGTCCTACATTTGAAGTGCCTTTTTTCCCTTTATTGTTATGACATCAGGTCAACCTGGAGCCCTGAAGATCTGCTATTCTGAAAAGTCTCTGGAATGTTGTGAGAAATAATATGTGAAGCTGCAGAGGGAAGAAAATACACAGTCAAAATTGCCTCTCTTTCCTTCTTCCAACAGATTGCAGTCCTTTCTGCAAATGAAAGAAGCATTTCTGTTTATGGGAGGACAACTCTGATTCCAGCCATATAATTATGATCCCACTGGAGATGTCACAAAGATGCAGATGGAAAATGGACTTGTTATAAATTTGAATTTATTTGCATAATGCATTTCTTATAAAATTGACGAACTCAGTTTACATTCTCTCTTGCTTACTAAAGTTGTAGTTCCAAGTATATTCATTAGGGAGGAATCCCCACTGGACAAAGAGTGGCTTAACTTTGAGTAAAGAGGCACAGGACTGAGCAGCAGTCGAGCAACTGTGGCTGGTTATCCTCACTGGCTAAATCCTGTGCTCTGGGAGCAACTAATTCTGGAGTTGGTGCTGGGCAAATAAAGAAACTACAACACTCTGGGATAGAGTTATGAGTAAGAGGCTGCAATAACCAGCTTCCAGACAGGGATATACTTAGAAAACCTTTTTATGTCAAAATCAGAATTGCACAACATGACACTCTAATTCAAAACCCAGTAGCACCTGAAGGATTAAGGTAAATGCTGCCATCCATTGAACAGTTCTGTAATACTTAAAAAGAATTCAAGAGGAAAATAAATGAGTAAATTACATTCTCCAGAACAACAACTGTATTTCAAAATAAAAACTGTATTTTGTTGGGTTTTAAAAGGTTTTTTTTTTAAAAAAAACAAACAAGATTCCATACTTTTCATAAACCAAGTTATACACAATGTGATTCTTCTTCTATGCAAGTTCTTTGCATTTTTCAAAAGTCTATGATACCCAACATTAGTTTCTGGCATATATATATCCCCACAGTTTATCTTATGATAGATACAACAAGTAATACCTGTCTCTGTGAAACAGCATAAGTTTTTCCCATATGCCAATTATTTTCTTAATACAGAGGTGTCGAAGCTACAGTAGGTATGAACACCTAATTAGGAACTTCAGAGTACAATTTCTAAATACCCACCTACTGTAAATGATAATTAAAATATTCTTAACAATAGGATTTCATTTATATGTGCACTTAAGTCCACCTTATCCCATATACATATTAGATGACTTTTTTGGGGAATTCAATGGTGCAGCCCTCATAGATTTTATTTTTACAAACATAAGAACCCAAAGTCAAGCATCTTAATATACATGAGAAAAGAAATTCTCAAATATTGATTTCCAATTTTTTAAATTTAATTTCAATAGGAAAATATTAAAAATGTGCACATTTAAATTTTTTCCATGTACTGTATATATACATATATGTGTGTACATATACAAAGAAATTTCTCGTACCACACATATACACAGCATTTAAGTGGAAATATTTTGTAAACTGTTTTCCCACCTGGTAAATGTCATTGTATTAAAAGTTTTGATCTCATTAAAAATAATGTTACATTTTTTTTCCATCGAATTTTTGTTCTAACTTGTTATAATCAAGAACACTCAGCATGAACAAACTTCATTCCTTTCACAATTACACCAATTTTATACTTTGCTGAAGATGTTTCCAATTGACACTCATATAGTAAGAGAATCAGATACAAACGTCTCCAGGTAAATTAAAATCAGGTAATGATGACTGTTCTGGACCTCATAAAATTACACATCATCAACATCTAACTATTAAGTTAAAAAAAAACAACTCACCAGAGAAATCTTCTACCTATGAATGCGATGAACAAATATTTTCCCCAATAATAAATAAATAAAGTGATAAAATACTCTAAAAAAGGGATGAAATGTAAATGATGTGTACAGTACAAACAGTATAATATATGATAACTTCGTGTTTCATTAAACAGTAATCCTGGCATTTCAGGAGACACCTGTTAAATTACAGATAAAGAAAATGGCATTTTACAAATTAAACCATTTATCTTCTCCCACTTTGAATACAAATCAGAATGCGTGTATTATACATTATATACATACAGTACACACATAAAAAACCCGACTTATATTATCTAGTTTTGAATAGCAGTCCTTAAGTGGAAAAATTGCCTTTTGTACAGAGTTTATATTGAAGCTGTATTTTGTATTTAACATTCAAATTAATTTGGGTGTAAATAAAAAGGTCAGTGCATCTTTGTGGTTGATTCTTTTTCATTCCCATTTTAAAATCCTCTCCAATATTAGACAATTTACAGCAAGACTGTTCCATAATGCAGTTCCCATTCAGTAAGCAGAAATCTGACACTTGGCTTACTCTTCAGGTTTTTTTTTCTTTTTAAAATAAAAAATATATAAAGAAATACATGTTTGGCAAAAGTCTTTTGTAAATTACATCAAAACAACTTTAAAACATGTTCACTGAGGATAACTGAATTCAGTTCCTGTTTTGAATTCAGAATATTGCCTGGTGTGGTTTTTTTGATAAGACGTGATGTGAAGATTCAACACAGAGAAAATGAGAAAGAGAGCGAGAGAGAGAGAGAGAAATCCTGTATCAATTGCTTACCATTCTTACAGGGTCTTTAAAAAAAAAAGTGACTGAGCAAGGGAAGTCAACATAAAGAGAATGCTCCGTCTGTGAGTCTATTTTTACAGCATGAGGTTTCTTGCTGAATAAATTATTAAAATATATCTCTGTAACAGCACACAATAAACCTATGTGACATTTAATAAGACTAGATTGACCCTTATACTCATCTGTGTATAGGGAATTTTAAAATACTTTGAGGGACTCACCTGTCTTCATAGACTGGCTTCAAAATGTGTAACAAAATGGAATACAGAACTTCTACATACATGGACTAAAAGCAGAGAAAAGTAAACCGTACACTGGACAATATTATTAAACACCAGAGTGAACATCATAAATAAATACAGTATCTTCCAGTATAAAAAAGGGAAGAACTCTATACAAGCAATTAATCACTAGGTTTTAATTAAAGATGCAAAGCTCTCTCACTCCTGGCAAGAATTAATTGTTAATGCACTGTTTCTCAACAGTGCAAAATATCCTGAGAAATGATTAAGATTACAACAAAAGACAGGGCTGTCATCACAAAGTTCTTGCACAAAACACAGCAATTAGGTACCTTGATCAAGAAAATAAAATAAAACAGATCTACAATGTGTCTAACACTACATGGTATGCCATTTGGGGTACTTCTCATTATTTCACTGTCTAATAATTAGAAAAGGATTGCATTCAATTACTGTTAATATCTTTCGAGTTATCTATGGCCAATTATATACAAGGAGGTAATTTGTAATTCAAGTTATTTTTTCCCCAACTAGCTACAAGCTGAATTCTAAAATTTTACACTGAAATATACTGTTGAAAATTTAAAACAGGCCCTCCTGGAGGAGCATTTTCCTAATTTTGTGCAACTTTGATGCAGAGCCCAACAAAGTCCTATGAAGAGAGACAGTGCATCTTTAAGAAGGTTGGCACTGAAATCCCATTTCATTTAGCTGCATTCTATTAGCTTGGCCAGGTTATCTCGTAGTTCTGTTAGTTCAAAGATTTTGCCATCAAGAATTTCTAAAAGTGTTTTCAAGTTATTGCGAAAAGCTTCTTGTTCACTCTGACTTTTCTCCAGACGCTGCTCCAGATCAGACAGTTGTCCTTCCAGGTCTTTGTTTCGCACTTCCACTTCCTTGAAGACAAAGAGGCAGAGGGTATGATTTGCCAAGACAGTACAACACTTTAAAAGTTTTCTACACTGTTTATGTGGCACCGCGGCAAGCCTGATGCAAAATAGACTACAGTGTGGGACCATAATCAAGTCTGCCCTGCATCAGGTTGGAAGATTGGCAAGATGTTGAACAGGGATGGTCGAACTTGTGGCCTTGCAAATGTTACAGTGCATCTCCTATCAAGCTGTGCTAGCCTGAGCTCATGGGAGTTCCAGTTACAGAGCAAGGTTTATCTCTCCCCCCCGAAGGTAGTTGCATTTTGGACACCTTTTTCTTAAAAAAAACCAATAACAAAATCCCTCTAGCCATCTTACAGATAAAATATGCCAAAATATAAAACAGTAAAAACAATGCATAAAACAACATCCAAGAACAAGTTACAGGGCTAATCAACTGGCCTAAGTGATGTTTTAAAAATCAGTCAACAGCATCCTATCAGATTCATGGGAGTAGAGAAATGATGTGAGTTGTGGGAGGATGAGGAGAGGACTGAAAGGCCCTTTCCATTCTCATTGCCCTCTGAGACTTCTATGGAGGAGGTATTTAGAGGAAGGCATCAGAACATGGTCTCAAGGTACAGGCAAGGGTTTGATGGAAGAAGGGTCAAGTATTGGGTCACAGGCCCTGTAAGGCTTTACAGGTTAAAACTGGCAGTCTGACCAGGGACCAGGAACATTAGCAGCAGCAGCAGCTGGGTGATGAACTGGTATTATATTGGAGTGGGAATAAGTTGTTTGCCCCTTGGATCCTGTTCACCTTTAGGGCTGAACAGACTATAAACATGCCAATGAATGAATGAATGAATGAATGTTGAACAGGGATGGTCAAACTTGTGGCCTTGCAAATGTTATGGTGCATCTCCTTTGAATAAAACAAATGAATAAAATCTCAGACAAATAAAACCTGAAGTTGCTGTAAGTCCTCTTTTAGTTTTTTTTAATGGGCATTTCTGATGTTCAACAGTGCAAATGGGTCCCTTGAAGCCTATTTAAAAAGCTGGATCACATCAAGCTGATGAAAGGCACTAGCTGCCCCTGACCCCATCTTTAAATGCTTTAAATGAGAATAACTGGCCCCATATACCAAAAGGTTGAACACCACTCAATTTGTTTTAGGAACCAGCCACAAAACAGTTTATCCTTATCTAGACTGAGCCTTAATTTTATTATCTCTCAAATCAGTCCACTGTTGTGATCTGATTCAGGAATCCCACTATTTCACCTGCTGAAGACTAAATTGCACAATAGACCTGTGTCATTAAAACGTGAAATAGAGTGTATTGATGCCAACACACTCCAAATAACCCTGCCCACTGTTTCATGCATATGTTAAATAGCATGGGAGATAAGCCTGATCCCCGCAGAACTTCAAAGTGATTAGGGCACAAGTAACATTGCCTTCTGATGCCATTCATCCATTTAAAGCCAGAAATACTTCAAGCCATAGCCTGCAGTCCCAAATCATTCTCTCCAAAAGGATGCCATGTTCAATTGTATTAAAAGCTGTGAGATCAGAGAGAATAAATAGGTCTCTCCCCAACACAGATCACTGCATACAGAAGCCAAGGCAAGCTGCTGTAATGGTGTCTGAAGCTTCCACTTATGGATCTTGCCCAAGAAAGGGACATTTGCCACTACTCTCAAGATATTAAGATGTTATGGCTTCAGGTGACAAGACCTTAAGAATGGTCTTACCACCCCCTTTTTTTAAAGGTATCCTGTGGCCACCTTCCTTTATAAAAAGCCAATAATCACCTCTCTGGCACAGCTGCCTATCATCTCTCTACTGATTTGAAAGAGTGATAAGGATCAAGGAGCCAATATATAAGTAGTCACACAAACATTACTAAGAACCCTGTCCATATGATGAGGTTCAACCAGCTGAAACTCATCCAAGGAAAGATGGACAAGACAATATGCTATAGGGTGGATAGTAGGGACAGAAACATGCTTTCTCACTTCTGATGCAGTTAGGAAGGAAATACAGGCAAGTGGGCTGCCTGAAAGGATTTTGCATACCCTCCCTCCTTAGCATCATAGTAAACCTAGGCCTGAATCTTATTTTTCGTTCCAACCAGCCACTGAAGCAAGAAGATGCATCTATGTGTTGACCATTAATCAACAATTGTTTCAATGAGTCTTTTCTAGTTAGGACTAACCACAAGAATACAAGTTGTGTATTTTAATGATTTTTAAAAAAAATCTATTATAAGAGAATTTTAGAAGCCAGACTTTGCTTTTGGCAGGATTTGGGTTTAGATTGTTTTTAACAGGATGGTTACAATTTAACATGCTGAATGCTCTTTCACTTAACAACACACTTTTTTTTACATAAAAGAAAGCATCACTTCATAAAATAGTTTTGCAAAGTATTATTTCATTCCATATTTTTATGAATCCATTTTAAAAGTTCCTCAAGGGCACACCTCCCACTAAATGGCATCACATGTCAAACTGAAATGTACAGTGCAGCATCTTGCTAATAATAGACTATGACATCATGCATACATGACTATCATTCCTTTGCTTATTCCCAAGTAATTTGACCATGCAACTGTAAGAACTCAAGTGTGAAAATTTAAGGGCAATAAAGTGCTAACACAAATGCTCATTTGAAGAGATGAAAGACATCAGTGCCTATAACAAGTTGCTAAAAATGCAACTCTGAATGCTGTGAACATGAAATTTCCTACCATGTCCTGCCATAAATTTTAACAAGTATATAAGAAAAGAGGTTTTTTATGTGGTGATTGTGCTTCAGCAAAAATTAATCCTAGCTTCCTCTCTAAGTCTGGTTTTCTCCTATAGAGGAGCAAGATAAAATGCAGTCCAAGGTCTGGAGTAAAAACCTCAGGATTTTGTGGCAGAAATGTACAGTGGTGCCTGGTGGCACCTATGTCAGTAGGGTGGTGAATCCATGCCAAGTTTTAGACCAGACTTTAAAAGCGCTATCCAATTCACAAACTCTATCCCCAAAATAAGGTCAGCATCTTGGATAGCCCCCATAAGGTTCAGACCAAAACCCAAAGTGAGTTTACTGCCTCACTAACAAGGGACTGCCCAGCTGCCACTGAAAAAAAAAATTGAAGTAATTTCCTCTCTCTCTCTCTCTCTCTCTCTCACACACACACACACACACACACCTATCTTTAGCCAACACAAAGTCTGGCATAGAAAGTTTTCCGATGTTTCTTCACTTCACTTTTGATAAATATGCTATTTTTGGGCACTTTACCCAGAAATCACTGGGATGTATACAGGCCTTCCTTAGTTCTGATAGGGTTTATGAGGAGTTTCAATTTAAAACATGATTTCTCAATATTTGTTTTTCAACCTGTAATTCTCTGCTAGCCTTCAGGTAATTTGCACGTGCAACTTTTGCTCTTTTTTTGTTCTTTTGGTCATATGCTCTGCATAATGTTTAATATTTGTTATAACCAGGCAAACCTGGTTTTTTAGGCTTTCACCATTCTTTAAGTGATAACCCCAACACTATCCCAAGACCTGTCACAAGCATTCCTGCGTGAGAGATGACCTACTAGGAAGTGTCTTTGATCTCACTTTTGAAGTGATGCCATAGGCATCTTCCCCCAATGTGATCTTGGGACTTTTTAAGGTTATCAGAGCCTAACTAAATGACATGCCATCTATGCAGCTTGTGAGCCTGTCAATTGTATTTTTTAATGCACTGGTGGTTGATCCAGATTAGGAGCCCGGAAGGTGCTTAGGGGCTTTAACTTCTCACCCTCTGCTGTGGACAGAGAACTCGTATCATTCTCACTGACATGAATGAGAACATTTCTTCTAATGCAAATAGCAGGTGGAAGGTAGGGGTAGAAGTGATGTGGATTGGGGCTGCAGCGAGGAAGAGGAACCCCCTTATCCACAAAGTAAGGGTCCCCATCCTGATCAGTTCTCTTGTATCTGCTGTTAACTTTTTAAAAACCATTTTCACATTTGCCACTTGTGCAAATCATGTTTCTCCTAGTTTAGTGGTCAGCTTGGTATGGAGTGCTTGTTTCTCCAGTTCGCTCAAGGAGTGCACATTCAAGCCTTTAATAAAAACAAAAAAACCTGCATCCCCACCACTGTTGATCACTTCAGCTTTTCAGATGTTTGGGAAGGATTTGTGTTCTTCTCCTCCAGCATTATAACTGTGTACTATTTAGTAAAGTCAAACAAAGCTTTCCCTTGAACTATGCCAAACACTCCCTCTTGTCAATATATTATGTACAATGATCTGTTGCAGGAACAGAGGTGGCACTATCAAAGCAGCAAGGTGGAAATTATTGCCACTGGCACCTCCAAATGGCATTCTGTACAAGATCCAAAGATCCTCAATTCTCCACCTTTCTTTCACATCTTTAGATTTATACAGATACAGCCCTCCTCATATGGATACTTACTTGTAGCTTCTGCGTTAAGGAGTCCCTCTGTGCCTGAAGCTCTCTTGCATTATCAATTTCTTGTCTCAATTTTTCTATTTCCTAAGGGAAATAAAACAGTGCATTACCCAAACTGACCCTAATGGAGACACAAACTTACATCCTGGACAAATCAAAACTGACATCAAACAGCTGGTTACTGAAACAATAAGACCTGGAATCAGCAACTCTATTCCATGATTCACCTGCCAACATTGAGCAGTACATGCTGCACAGTTCAGCTTGGGTAATGAATTTACATAAATGTCTGTGCTGCTGAATAAATGCAGGGAAAGAATGTCATTGTGGTTTTAGTTCTTTTATAGTCTAGCATGCCATATTTGATCATTTCCTTGAAGAAATATTCTTTGCACATCAATATGTAAGAACATAATCCCATGCCAGTGCACAGAAAATATGGCTTAGCATTGCCAATGCTGCAGCAAGTACGTGTGCAGCGCAAGAAGGAGATGACTGAGTGCCGGACTGCTGCCATCTCTCTTAAAATGTCACCCTAACAGCCACTTGGGCAGCATTATGGCCTTGAATTCCAGCAGCCTATTTAAAACACACAACGCATATTTTCCAGAAGGGAGCAGCACCACTTTTACTCCAAGACCATAGGGCTGTTGGTGATTATGCAGCAGCGACAGAAGCTGATTCATCAGGAGCCAACTGTCAAAAGAGCCAGTTTTTCAGCACATTCTGCTAATGATGGAGACACCTTGCAAAAAAGAAAAGCTTCTGAGGATGAGGATGTGATTTTTAGATTACCAGGGACTGGGGAAATGTATACCAGGACAATATGTAGAGTGTGGAAATGTTCTTTTTGGGGGGGGGGGGGGGGAGAATGCATACCACCCAAAATCACCTAACCAGCATCTGACTGGCACATTTTGGGAACTGTGATCAAAAATATAATTTTTCCAGGTTCTGGCCCAAGGAAGCATATGTAAATGAATGTAAGAATGAATAAGACAGAAAATTAAAGTCTAAAGCAGACAGATGAGAAACATGCAGCCCTCCAGTTGCTATTGAGCTGTGACTCCCATTATACATCACAACATAGTCCAACAACATCTGGAGAGCCACCCCAGTCCAATGCAATAGTGAAACCATGTAGGCAAACACAAAGCTGATATTACTGTGCTTTGCATAATGTTTGATGGACGTATGAAATCTTTTTTAGACTCAGGGCCTTTGCAGACTGCCAGAAATAGTGCAAATTGAGTCCACTTTAAGGATTAGGGTTAGTGCTAGGGAATCATGGGAACTGTATTTTTTTCTGAGACATTGAGCCTTCTCTGTCAGAGAGCTCTGGTGCCACAATAAAATACAGTTCCCATGATTCCCTAACCCTAACCCTAAAAGTGGACTCAATTTGCACTATTTCTGGCAGTCTGCAAAGGCCCTTACTCCTGGGACACAAAGTTTAAAATGAATGTTAGATGTATGAGACATTTTTAAAGGATTGCCATATAACAGCAGAGTTAGAACCATTATAAAAAGCTCTGGAGACATAATGGCAAGGACTGCAACGCTTAAAGTAGATGTTCACAGAAGCAGCAAACATGATACCACTTCTCGGTGTAATAAAATTCTACCAGTTAGGAGACTAGGAAGAATCTTCTACAAAGGCAAGTTATATTGGAACTGCAGTGAGGTATCTTGACCTTTCCTCTGGAACATCTGGTGCCAATTACTGACAGAAAAAGAATAATATGCTTCTGAGACTACAGATACGATACAAATGGTAATCCCTACCTATTATTCAGTCTTTGGGAAAGTGAGTGTGCTTCACTAGAGGCAGCTTTTTGAATTTCATACCAATGCTTGGCCCCTTACTGTAAGGGTCATTCTGTCACTCATAATCTCCAGAGAAAGTGCCTTTAATTCTAATACAGCAGGTTTTTCAGATACTTGAAACCAGAATATAAAAGCAATCTGTTGGAAACAGGTTAAGGTCTGCCCATTTGTCAGTATGCTTTTATAGTTTTAAGACCACACTGATCTGCTGCCTTTTGAAATAAATAAGTGCTCTAGAATAAACCCATATTTCTCTATGTTTAGTTTTTCCATAAACAAAAGAAGAAATATTTGCAAGATTAAACCTTATGCACTTGTTTAGTTAATTTGATTCATTAATTTGACCACTGAGGTCATGTTTGTTCTTTATCTTACCAAGTTACTCCTTGTAGACCACACGTATTTTCCAAGTTTGAACTATGACTGGATATTCTAGATGCAGTGATAATCATTCCTTCTAATAGCAAATTCAGGTAGTCATGCCAACAAAACTGTAGCCAAAATGGAGTCACTTGGAAACAGAGATAGGTCAGTTTATTTGGGGAACTCTGAGGTTTGCAGAAACAGTTTTTAAAATTATACACTTAGGGGATAACTCACACAAAGATTTACAAAACCCAGCCCTATGAGGACTGAGTATGCTCAGACGCAAAGGATATAGAATGACAACTGGAAAAGGAAACAGAAGGGAAGTCTTTGCGGGATACTACACCTTGCTCCATTTTGAAAAAAGGGCTGTCTAGAGCCCAGAAACAAGCATTGCTTTTAGAAGGGATGATGCACTGACAGCTTTTCTTGTAGGCAGGGACATTGTTCTGGGTCTATGGAATCCATACTCAAATTCATTTTCCAGAGCCCCAAATGATCCCTGACTTTCTCCCACTGTCACTCAGCATTTCCTGACACCTAGCATTTCCCATCTCCATCTGATGGGCTCAGTCATTATGACAGGATCTGGGGTGGTTTCTATCACCTCTGCTTCCAGTGCTCTAATTTAATATATATTTGGCCAGCTGACCCTTGCCTGAGCCCTGGATACTACTCAGGGTGGGAATAATGTGGGGGTGAGGGAAGGAAGGGGAAGTGTCATCTTCACACCATGCCAAAAGTGTGTTGGTGATGGGTTTATAGGCATTGGAGGCCAAGAAGGAGCATCTGAGTCCCCCTTTCCCAGTATTCCTCCAGAGTGTTTTGCTCCTATTTTAAGCCTTCTCCCTGCTAATAGTGAATAGTATCAGCAAAAGAAAAAAACGTTAATGAACTAGGAAAAGTTGAGGGTTTTGGAACCCAACTCCCCAGTTAGTACGGTCAGTCAAAAAAATGGGGTCCTCCTTCACTGGAACATCCCCAAATTCTCCTCATTTTGCCATTAGACTTTTAAAAACTCCCCCTGACAAAAGCCTAAGTGTTTGGGTGGAGGGAGGCTGGACTTTAAGAGGGAACATTGCAGGTTTGGTGTTCCCCATGTATTTCTGATGAATGTCCAACTTACTTTAAGAAGCTGATTGATGATTTTTCATTATGATCAGTCCAGACTGAAATATTGATTCTTTTTTATTACTCAATAAAGGAAGCCATTCCAACTTCTACAACCGTTTTAACATTTAACACTATGAAATGTATAAATGACACATACTGAAGGCTATTTTATAAGGTAATGTACAAAAGAATGTACAAAAGAAAGCAAATACCTCTTCTTTTTTCTTCAGCGTCGCTTCTAATTCTTGTATTGTCTGGTTTAACTCTGTTTTGTGAGTGTGGACAGCATTTGCTTGACTACTCACACATTCCAGCTCAGTCACCTATAAAAATAAATACAGACAGTAAATATACATTTAAAGGGCAATATGGACAAATTTTTTTTTGTTTTCTCTAGTACATGTTTGAAAAAAAATAACATATGTGGAATTATGTTTAAGTAGCCTTGCATGACATCTGGGTAAGATGTGTGAAGCATTCTTTTTTTTACTGAGCTACCTCCAACTTTTGTAAAAATGTGAGGATCTGAATCTAAAACAACACCAAAGAGCCACTGCAATGTTTCCTTCTCAATGGTCACAGAAAATCTTTACTTGTTTTTACAGACCATCTCCAAATCAAAATATTGCAGATATTGAAGAACATAGCATTCTTAGGGATCATCATTAAGAAGTAATCCCATTTGAATGCAGTAAATCAAATTTAACAGAAGCTCTGTGTGGTCCCATCCCCCCCGACCAAACCTTAACCTACCAAATGTGGGTTTCCCACTTGGGAAATCTCAGCAGTACCACCAGCCATGAGCAAACCCAACACTGTGGCCAAATATGGGGCTTCCATCCTTCAACCCACTAAATGTGAAGATTTCCATGGTGATCACTGCAACAACCAAGAGTGAAGGCTTTTCCTGATCCCCACCCCTGCCATAATGTAACAGCTTTCTCCTGTCCCGTGTGACACCATCTAAATGCCCTCAAGGTATATACAATGATTTTATTCAACTTCTTTCCTCAACAAACACAACCTTTCTGTTTTCAATGTTGCCAACACAGACACCTTGTCTGAATCCAAGCTCTCAGAGACTGTTTCCGGAGGCCAAAAGTGTGTAAAATAAGTGTATTCAAGTGCATAAAAACAACAAACAAACCAATTCTTTATTTACAGAATTTAAACATAACATAGCAGATTAATTATTTATTACATTTAAATCACCACACATTTTTCACATTACTCTCATGCTAGCAGACCAACTATATCAACCCCCAACAAAAACTGTTCTCTCACTCCAACCCTAAATGGCCAACACAGCTAACCTTGAACGTATTGTGAGATACCACATTGTAGCTGCAGCAAGGGAACCATGAAGAACAGCCTGTGGACTGGGACCTTCAACCAAGGTAAAACTATTTTTTCTTCTTAAATTTGGACTGAATTTGCATGCTATACCTCTACACCCACCAAAATGTTCCTGATACAAAAACATGGGAGACTTCTTGAGGAATCCATTGTTCTCTGAGAGAACAATGACCTCACTGAAACGGAGACATATTGGTTTTTAAATGAGGGGTCCTTGTTAAGATGCAAATGGACTTTAAATTTCCTGAACTTTGAAAATCTCCCTATGCTACATTGCCATAAGCAGAAGGAGCCTACCTGCAAAAGATATCCTCCTCACCATATACCATCTTTACTAAAAACTGAAACAACATGGAGGCATCTGACTAACTTTTCCAATTGTTTTTCTCCTGTTTGGTTTGTAACATCTTGCCTGATGGAGCTTCGAAAGCATGCCACAAGTATATTGTGCATTTTGGTTGGCCAATAAAGGTATCACTGATGGATTTCTGTTTGAATTTCTAAAAGTCTTGTCTAACTCAACTCCCAATTGTCATTCACCAGCTTTATGCAAATTTAAAACATTCCACCAATCAGTGTTTTCTCCAACCCTCCGTCGTCTCACCCAATAGTTCCTTATTTTATTGTCTAATATACAAACCAATTAATCAAACTATATTTGATTTACAATACATCAAACTCCAAATGCAAGTCCATGACATCACAAGCTCAAAGGTACAGTCTCCACATGGATTAGACACACAGGAATTCTCCAAATTTCCTGAGATCATTTATTACGGATGGAAGGAATATAGAAAAGTACATTCTTTTAGTGGACTGCTTTTAAAAATAAGTGCATTAGAAATAAGTGTGACAAATGTTTGCATCAAGATAAATGCACACAAAAATCCTTACTGGTAAAGAAAAAGGATGAAACAAAGTGAAGTTTGGAAAATCAGAAACTGAATAACACCCCAAGCATCAGGTCTCAACTTGTTTTAGGGAACAATTTGCCCTTCCAAATGGTCAAAGGAAACAGCTATCCTATCAAACACAGGAACATATGAAAAGTACACGTCATGTTTCCCCACAGAGAAGAGCAGGATCCCAGTACTCTACCCTATGAGTGGCTAAAAAAGCCAATGGGATTCTAGACTGCATCAATAGAAGTATAGAGGGTAGACTGAGGGCAGTAATAGTACCACACTATTCTGCTGGTCAGGCCTCACCTGGAATATTGCATCCAGTTCTGAGCCCCACAATTCAAAAAAGATGAGGACAAGCTGGAGTATGTCCAGAGGAGGGTGACCAAAGTGGTAAAAGGTCTGGACATGTTTAGCCTGAAGAAGAGAGGGTTAAGAGGTGATATGGTAGCCCTGTTTAAATATACAGTATTTTCTGGCGTATAAGACTACTTTTTAACCCAGGAAAATCTTTTCCAAAGTCGGGGGTCGTCTTATACGCTGGGTGGAGGAGGGGGAGGAAGAAGGGGTGGCGCGGCATGAGGCGGGAGGAGGAAGAAGAGAGGAAGTCCAGGTCAGAGGAGGAGGAGGAGGAGGAGGGGGGAGGGAGGGGGGGTGTGAGGCAGGAGGAGGAAGCAGCAGCGGATAAGAGGTGAACCCCTATCCTGGGGTTTTCTTGGCAAGACTGGTTCAGAGGAGGTTTGCCATTGCCTTCCCCTGAGGCTGAGAGTGTGTGACTTGTCCAAGTTCATCCAGTGGGTTTCATGGCAGAGTGGGGAATCAAACCCAGGTCTCCAGAGTGGTAGTCCAACACTCAAACCACTACAGTACCATGCTGGCTCCTATTCCCATGTACTACCTATGAAACAACTGCAGACTTTTTTGTTGTTCTTGTGTGTCTTCAAGTCCTTTCTGACTTATGGCAACCCTAAGGCAATCTTATCATGGGGTTTTCTTGGCATGTTTCTTCAAATGGGGATTGCCATTACCATCCTTTGAGGCTGAGAGTGTGTGACATGCCCAGGGTCACTTACTTGGCTGCAAATTGTACATACTCCAGAATGCATCAACTAGTATATTGGCAGTTCTTCCCCACAACACTTTCTCATTTTCCCCCGTTGGAAGAGGGGTTGTCTTATATGGTGCGTATATCCCAAATGCTATGTTTTAACTGGAAAAGTTGGGGTCATCTTATACGCCCAGTCGTCTTATACGTCAGAAAATACGGGTATATTAAGGATGTCATACTGAAGATGGACCAAGTTTTCTGCTGTTCCAGAGAACAGGACCCGGAGCAATGGATTCAAACTACAGGGAAAGAGATTTTCCCCTAAACATTAGGAGGAATTTCCTGACAGTAAGAACTGTTTGACAGTGGAAGACACTCCCTTAGAGAGTGGTGGAGTCTCCTTCTTTGGAGGTTTTTAAACAGAGGCTCAAAGGCCATCTGAGATCTCGTCTACGATTCTATAATTCCAAAATTCTGGGGTTCATAATGGGTTCATAAACATCCAGTGTGCTGAAACCATTCAAGCAAAATGACCCTATACTTTATTAATTCATTAGCATACAGTGTCCACAGTTTCCCCTGAATATGGCAATTAATATGACTGTGTTCGCCTATTTGCACAGTGAAGAAAAATTAATTTAATTATATCTTTGTGAGTTAAGCATCAGTGCCTGAAATCCTGAAGACTATGCATATGTTCTCACAAATTAATGTAACTAAGGGGCTTTGCAGACCCGCTTAAAGGGGCCGTGGCCCCAATCCTCCCTTTTGCTGCCCCCAAAACAGCGGCATAATGCTGCTCCTTTTAGGGGCTGCAAAAGGCCGCCCTAAGAGCCAGCGTTGTGGTTCTTCTGCGCTCTTTTGGCACAGCCTGTCTACACGCTGCGCCAGGAGGGCATCCTGATGCCATGCACCATGCGGACGGGCGTGCGGCATCAGGATGGCATCGAGGTGGGGTTGGGGTGGCCGGTGTGTGGCTGACTCGCCCCAACTCCACCCCGAGGCTGGCCATTTAGGCTGGTCTGTAAAGGCTCTAAGATGTGCTAAAGCTTCTCTAGGTTAGGACTATCAAGTGACCCTTAAGCAAACAAAAGTTAATATCTCATTGATTTCAACAGCTTGTGAGCATGTTTGATTTCTTTTGGATTGTGTCCAATAATAGTTTTTATTTAACAACTTCCAGTCATCTGCCCTCTTGTTGCAAGACACAACATATGTGCATGAGATGAACCAAGGTCTATCTAACAGAGCAACTAGAGGCCTCCAGACAGCCAACTAGTAGAGCACAAAGGCAAGAGGATGGTATTCAGTGGCACACTGCCTCTCACACTGGAGATTCCATTTAGCTATCATCATTCCTTCTAACAATCAACATAATGGCTGAGTTCTACATATTTGTAGATTCCCCTAGATATGCAATTTATGTAAATACAAATCTGGAAAATCTAATCAAAATGAATGTTAAAAAGGAAAAAGCCCGTGAAGAACCTGTAAGGTTACAGAATACTGATGGCAACTAAATCTAAAGCAAGTTGGTAGCCCTCCTGGAAGAGAAAGTCCAGCAGCTGGAGGTCCGGGTAGTTACAATTCAGCATATTAGGGAGCAACAGGTTTTCCTGGACAGAATGGAAAGAATGGGATGGGGACCACACAGAGGAAGTTGTTGGGGAGGAAATCACTTCACACATACAGGAGGTAGACAGCTGGAGGAATGTCACACACAGAAGTAGGGAAACCAGGGATCATTCTGGGAGCTTGCAGCTACAGAATCAATTTGAAGCTCTTTCCCTTATCAAGGATGAAGAGGAAGAGCAGTAAGGACATTCCCCAGGACCCTGAGAGTAACACTGCAGGGAACTCTGAGAGTAACACTGCAGGGAACAGCCACTGCTAAGCCTCAGAGGAGGCATGTGGTGGTGGTGGTCTCCTTGTTGATGGGTACAGAGGCATTGGTTTGTGGGCCTGACAAGCTGTCCCAGGAGATGTGTTGTCACCCTGGGGCAAAAATCCATGATGTGACAGTCAAGCTGACAAGACTCGTCAAGCCTACTGACCATTACCCCTTCCTCTTGGTCCATGTGGGAACCAATGATACTGCAAGGCATAGCCTTCAGAATATCAGAAGGGATCATGAGGCTTCAGATAGGAAGCTGAAAGAGTTGGATGCACAGGTTGTTATCTCATCTCTTCTCCCAGTTGAAGGGCATGGTCCCAGAAGGGAGAGGAAGATAACAGATGTGAATAACTGGCTCTGTTGATGATGCCACCAAGAACGATTTGGATTCTTGGATCATGGGCTGCAGTTCCATGAGGGTGGACTCCTGGCAAGAGATGGGCTGCATCTCACAGTAGTTGGCAGAAACATTTTTGCCAGTAGTCTCAAACATTTGATCTGGAGGGCTTTAAACTGAGTCATGTGGGAGAGGGAGACAATATCTTGGAAGGCAGGAATATATCATAATAGTTAGTGTTATTGAGGGAAGAAGGCAAACAGTGCAAGGACCCAACAGTGGGAGGCAAAAAAACCTCACACAGGCAGCAAGTGGGGAGGACTCTACACTAATGCACAGAGCATGGGAAATAAACAAGATGAACTTGAACTCCTAGCACAACAAAGCAAATACGATATAATAGGCATCACTGAAACCTGGTAGGATGAGTCTCATGATTGGAATATAGGAATAGAGAGAACCTTTTTAAGAGAAATAGGCCAAACAAGAAAGGAAGAGGAATAGCATTCTATGTCAGGAATGTCTACACCTGTGAAGAGATCCAGGACTTAAATCTTAGAAATCAGATGGAGAGCATCTGGATAAAAATTAAAGAGAAGGAAACACCAGGGATGTTATTCTGGGAGTCTACTGCAGACCCCCAAGTCAGACTGAGGAATTGGATGATGCCTTTCTAGAACATATGAACACATACTCAGAAAGGAGAGATATAGTAGTGATGTGTGACCTCAACTATCCTGATATTTGCTGGAAGTCAAACTCAGCCATTACTTCAAGGTCTAGCAAATTCATCACTTGCCTTGAAGACAATTCCTTTGTCCAAAAGCTGGAAGAGGCAACAAGGGGATCAACTATTTTAGATTTGATCCTAAGCAACAGGGATGACCTTGTAAATAGGGTACCAGTGATGGGATCCTTAGGTGGGAGTGATCATGTTCTCCTGGAGTTTCTTATACAATGGAAAGGAGAAGCTAGGCATAGTCAGACACTCATTCTCAACTTTAGGAGGGCTGATTTCAATAAACTTTGGGAAACACTGGAAGTGATCCCATGGTCAGGAATACTAAAGGAGAAGGGAGTTCAGGATTGATGGGAGTTTCTCAAAAGGGAGATAATGAAGGCACAATCTCAAACTGTTCCAATGAGAAGGAAAAATGGGAGGTGTCTCAAAAAAAACAAAAAAAAAACAACGGGTTGGATGACAAAAGAACTTTCAACTGAACTAAGTTTTAAATGGGAGATGTGTAAGAAATTGAAAAGGGGCAAAATCACTAAAGAGGAATTCAAGCAAATAGCTAGCACATTAAAGGGTAAAGTCAGGAAAGCCAAAGTGCAGAATGAGCTCAGGCTTGCTAGAGGAGTTAAGAACAATAAAAAGGGCTTTTTGGGTATGTCTGTAGCAAAAGAAAGAAGAAATGGGAGGGCCACTGCACAGAGAAGATGGAGAAATTCTAACAGGGGACAGAGAAAATACAGAACTACTTTGCCTCAGTCGTCTCACAAAAGGAAGAGGGTGTTCAACCTGAGGAAAATGGAACAGAGGACACAATAAGGGAAATGCAGCACAGAATAAGTAAAGAGGTAGTACAGGAATACCTGGTTAACCTAAATGAATTTAAGTCTCCAGGACCAGATGAACTACATCCAAGAATATTAAAAGAATGGGCAAATGTAATCTCAGAGTTGCTGACAATAATCTTTGAGAACTCCTGAGAACAGGAGAAGTCCCAGCAGACTGGAGGAGGAAAAACATTGTCCCCATCTTCAAAAAGGGGGAAAAAAGAGGATCCCATCAACTATTGCCCAGTTAGTCTGACATCAACATCGGGAAAGATTCTAGAACTGTTCATTAAACAGAGAGTCTGTGAACATTTAGAAAGGAATGCCATAATCACTAAGAGTCAACATGAGTTTCTCAAAAACAATTCATGCCAGACTAATCTGATTTCTTTTTTCTTTTTCTTTTTTTGATAAAATTAGCAGCTTGGTAGATTAAGGGAATGTGGCAGACATAGCATATCTTTTTTTTTGGAAAAAAGTTTATTATTTAAAATCAACATGTACAATTCACATTCATTCCACATTTAACATATAGAAATGTCATTTAAATCAAAATGAAAAAGAAAGGTCACATTCTTCTAAAACAAGAACAAGTTATAACAATAAGAAATACACGTAAACGTTTAAGCATTTAATCTCTTATCTTTTATATCTGATTTCAACAATTCAAAAATATTTTTTCCAACTAGTATTGGATTTTCTCTTCTTTGTTTACAAATGTACTCCTTATACCACCTATTTCATTTTCGTCCTTCCTATACCATTCTTTTAAACCTTCCTATTTACTCTCTCCTATTTCTCTTTCCTTTATTCCCTTCCCTCTACTTTCTTTCTTTCTTTCTTTCTTTCTTTCTTTCTTCTTTCTTCCCTTCCATTCTTATACTTTCTCACTCTTTTTGGCCTTATTAACTTGCTAAATACCTTTCTCTCCCTTATTCATTCCGCTATCTACTTCCACTCACCTTCAACACTTACCTCTAACCCTCTAACACTTTCTTCTCCCTTCCTACTACAAGTTCACTCAGCTCCATTCTTCCTTTCATATCCACATTCATTCCAACTTCCTCCTTGTCTTAGCTGGATTATTAAGCATACTGTAGTTGGCCTTCTTTAAACCTTTCCTTTGTTTTATAACATTGTAATAACCTATTAAAGTTTTAAAGTGTTGATTATTTATCAAGTTTCTTATATTTTCGTCTCTTCTCTCCTTGAACCATTTGTGTCAGAAATTTATCATAATATTATAGTTGTAATCCATTTTGTTAGATATCTACTTGTTGTTTCTTCCTATTTCTCTTGTCTAGCGCCTCTTTTATTTTCCAATTTATATCTTATTCATAAATAATTGTAGCTATAATACCCCATTGTTTCTTCAAATATGTTAAAGTTGGTATCCATTCTGAATTTTTTTCTTCTATAATGTTGCCATTTAAGTAATTTGTAAGTAAATCCATTTCAATTGCTTCATATAATTTGAATAACCAATCTTTTATAATGGGAATAGTTTTTGCTTTCCATTTTTGCACTAATGAGATCCTGGCAGTGGTAATTAAATAAAATAATATCTTCCCAACCTTTTTATCTGTTTCGTTATCCCACATATTTAATAAAAATACTTCTGGACAAGCCTGTAATTTACTTTGTGTTATACAGTTGACAATTTCAGTTACCTTTACCCAATATTTTTTGACCAAGTTGCATGTCCATAGACAATGAAACAGTGTATCTGGAGTTTTCTCGCAAAATTATTTTTTATTTTATAGATTTTTGAAATTTTCTCCAGAGTTAGGTACCATCTAAAATAAATTTTATAAAAATTTTCTCTCAAATTCTGTGATTCCGTATATTTTATTCGTTTATTCCATACACACTCCCATTTTTCCAATTCTATAGGATACCCAAAATTTTTAGCCCATTGGATCATGTTCTCTTTTATAACTTCTTCTAGCTCCCACCTCAGCAGTAATTTATAAAAAGCACCAATCCATTTTTTGTTATCTCTTAACCAAATTTTATCAAATTCTTTTAATTTTAAATAAATACCTTGTGTCTTCATATCCATTTTAAATCGCTCTACAATTTGTCTATATCTGAACCAATCAAATGAGAAGCCTTCCATAATCAATTCCTTCTGTGTTTTAATTTTATAATTACCCAAACCATCTTTTTTTTAATCAATTTAGAATATGTTACCAATTTGTTTCTGCTCTCATTTCTTTTCTTTGGATTGCCTCGTGTGGGGAAAACCAATTAGAGAGTTTTGGCATGGCTCTCTGCTTATACTTATTCCAAATATTCAATAATGTTCTTCTGATACAATGATTGTTGAACTCTTTATTCGCTTTGATTCTCTCGTATCCTAAAAACATGTGCCACCCAAAGCACAGACCATCACTCTCTAGTTCTAACAGTTTTCCCAATTCAAGCGTAACCCATTCTCTCAACCATGTTAAGCAGCAGGCTTCAAAGTACAATTTCAGATTTGGCACTCCTAAACCTTCTCTCTCTTTCTCGTCTTGTAATATTATAAGTCTTATTCTAGGTCTTTTATTTTGCTAAATGAAGCTGTTCATGTCTTTATGCCATATCCTAAAAAAGTTATCTTTGGTCACTATTGGGAGCATTTGAAATAGAAAAAGCATTTTTGGTAAAACCATCATTTTCAACGTTGCTATTCTACCTAGTAGTGATTGCTTTTTATTCCATCTATTTAATTCTTCCTTTATCTCATTCCATATATTTTTATAATTTTCATCAAACAAATTTAGTGTTTTCTTAGTCACCATTATCCCTAAGTATTTTACTTTCTTTTGTACCTTCATTCCAGTTTTCTTAATTAATTGCTGTTCTTTGTCTTTAGACATTCCTTTTGTAAGAATTGAAGATTTTTCCTTATTAAGTTTACAACCTGTCACTTCTCCAAATTCTTCTATCATATTAATTAAATGATTTATACAGTTATTTGGGTTATCTAAAAATATAACAAGGTCATCCGCAAATGCTCTAATTTTGAAACAAAAATTCTTAATTTTTAGTCCCTGTATTAAATCCTGGTTTTTAATTTCTTTTATCAATCTCTCAATTACTACAAGAAATAAGAGTGGTGAAAGGGGGCAACCTAGTCTTGTCCCTCTCTTTATATCTATATTTTCAGTTTTTTCTCCATTAATATTAATTTTAGCTCTCTGTTCTTTATATATCTTTCTTATCCATCCTGTGAATTTAGAGTCTAATTGCATTTTATTTAAAATTTCAAATAATGTCTTCCAATTAACTGTATCGAATGCTTTTTCAGATCTATAAATAGCATTCCCAATTTTTTTCATTCTGTCATTCATAATACTCTATTATATCAATTACTATTCTGAAATTTTCTCTCATTTGTCTATGAGGTAGAAATCCTCTTTGATCTTGCATATCTTGATTTCAGTAAGGCTTTTGACAAGGTCCCCCATGATATTCTTGCAAACAGGATAATAAAATGTGGACTAGACAATACAACTGTTAGGTGGATTAGTAATTGGTTGACTGACCGACCCCAAAGGGTGATCAGCAATCGCTCCTCTTTATCCTGGAGAGAAGTGACCAGTGGGTTGCCACAGGCTTCTGTCCTGGGCCCAGTGCTATTCAACATCTCTATCAATGTCTTGGATGAAAGAATAGAGGGCATGCTTCTCAAATTTGCAGATGACACCAAATCAGGAGGAATAGCTAATACCCCAGAGGACAGGATGAAAATTCAAAATGACCTTAATAGATTAGAAAGCTGGGCCAAAGCTAACAAAATGAATTTCAACATGGAGAAATGTAAGGTCCTGCACGTAGGGCAAAAAAATGAAATGCATAGATATAAGATGTGGGACACCTGCCTTAGCGAGACTATGTGTGAAAGAGATCTAGAAGTCCTAGTAGACCACAAGTTGAACATATGTCAACAGTATGATGGAGCTGCTTAAAAGGCCAATGCGTTTCTAGGCTGCATCAACAGAAGTATAGTGTCTAGATCAAGGGAAGTAATAGTGCCACTCTATTCTGCTTTGGTCAGGCCCCACCTGGAATAATGTGTACAGTTCTGGGCACCACAATAAAAAAAGGATGTTGAAAAATGGGCGTGTCCAGAGGAGGGCGACTAAAATAGTGAAGGGTCTGGAAACCATGCCCTATGAAGAACGACTTAGGGAATTGGATATGTTTAGCCTGAAGAAGAGATGGTTAAGAGGTGATATGATAGCCCTGTTTAAATATTTGAAGGGATGCTATATTGAGGAGGGAGCTAGTTTGTTTTCTGCTGCTCCAGAGAACAGGACCCGGAACAATGGATGTAAGCTCCAGGAGAAGAGATTCCACCTCAACATTAGGGGGAACTTCCTGACAGTGAGAGCTATTCGACAAAGGAACACACTTCCTTGGAGTATGGTGGAGTCTCTTTCTTTGGAGATCTTTAAAGAGACTGGATGGCCATCTGTCAGGGATGCTTTGATTTGAGTTCCTGCATGGCAGGGGGGTGGACTGAATGGCCCTTGAGGTCTCTCCAACTCTATGATTCTGATTTTAAAAAGAAGAGGGGGGAAATGTACAGAAACTGGAATTCAGACAGACGGTAGGCCTCTATATTGCTTTCTATGTAAAAAGATTGTTTGCAATTAAAGGATAATAATTCAATAGGCCCTGTCCTTACTAATCTACTTATCTTCTTGCATGAATCTGCCCTTGATTTCCTTGCACAAAGCAAAGGTCTGAAGGAGATGCTGGCTGAACTGTTCCTGGATTATCGTGCAATCCTATTTGGAAAAGTCTTCATAAATATAGCCTTACTCCTCTTTAGACCCTCACACAATACCTAGATGTCAGAGCAGGAAAAGCAGATGCATTGTGGGAGGCAATATGGTCAGCAGTACAGTTATACTTTTTTTGTGTGGAACCCATTCATGTGAGTCGTGCATGAAAGAAACATGTGTGAGTCTATCCATTAAATCTGTGGCCAAGAGAGGTTGGTACTGGGAATAATACTGTTGTTGTGTGCCTTCAATTCCTTTCCAACTTCTGGTGGCCCCATCACAGGATTTTCTTGGCAAGATTTGGTCAGAGAAGGTTTATTATTGCCTTCCCCTGAGGCTGAGAGCACGTGATTTGCCTAAGGTCACCTAGTGGGTTTCATGTGGGTCGCCGAACCAGGAATTGAACCCTGGTCTCCAGAGTTGTAGTCCAACACTCAAACCGCTATGTCACATGGGCTTTTGGCCAGTGTCCTGAAGCAGGAGGGGATTAGGGACTGGTGGGAAATGTGTTCCATGAAGTTAAGAAAGCCCTCCCTACTAACACAATGGGACCTTCTTCCTCTTCTCCTGCAACCCTCTGTTCTTGGCCAACTGCTCCTCCTGGCAGTTCTAGAGGGTTGCTCAACTATCCAAGTGCCAATAATTCAGTAAAACTAACCAAACTACGGTAGGTGGAACTCCACTATAGCTATCAGCAAAAATGGAAACCAGAAACATCAGAATATCTGATCATAGATCTCACTTTCCATCTAGTTTAGTTAGTTAGTAAAAAGAACTGTCATTAGTTTTTTTGTTAATCTTTACAAGACATGGAGAAAGCGCATCTCACACTCAAGAGACCAGCAACGTCTCTGGTGGAGACAGGTCTAAATACAGCAAATACTTGTAACTCTAGTACCTGTTTTCAACACACAAATCTCCTCTTCTTTTCAGTCAAGTAAAATTTGGGGGTGAGGGACAAAATCACTTCAGATGTCAAGTTCACTTGAGAAGATGGCAAGGCTTCTATAGCAATCTCTTAAAATAGCACTTTAAAGATACACACCCAGTTGCTATTAGCTTATTAAAAGTTTAGAAGCACAAGTAAGACTCCACATCACTAGCAATGTTTTTTTTTTAACCGTCAGTAGATTTTTGTCATAGTATGAAATGCGAACAACAAAAAACATAGTGGAAATGGAAATCTTTTATGATAAATGTGTGTGGGTTGTTTTCCCATTCAACACTACCACCAGTTGGAATTCCAGACCAACGTTTCCTGTCTGGAAGAAAATTGGTTGAAGAAATGTGTGCTGTTGCAAGGGAGGGGGAAGTGAGGATGGAGGTAAACCACCAATCTTCTTTCTATTTCCATTGTCATGTACAGGAATCACTTAGTTCAGAAATACAGGCTTCGGAGGTGAAAATACAGGAAATTTTTATTCAGAAAACTACAGTTTGTTGCCAGAACTAACCAGCACACATTAGCAAAACTTAATTGAAGCACACATCATTTCAAATCTTGGGTGGGCTATTTTCTCATTCATTATATCAAAACATTCTTTGCTATATTCTTTTCTCAGTTCCACCCCTCTCCTTTTATCTGAAGATAAAAATTGACCTGCTTGCCACAGTCTCTACTCTCTTTCCATTTGCTCCTTAATCACCAAGTAATTTGGACAACAGTTCTAGGAATTAACAAACTACTGTATCTTCCACCACTTAGCAGCAGCACTAGCAAATATAATATATTAGTGGTGGTTGTTGTGTGCCTTCAAGTCATTTCTGACTTACGGCAACCCAAAGGTGAGCCTACCATGGGATTTTCTTGGCACGGTTTGTTCAGAGAAGTTTTGCCTTTGCCATTGCCATCCTCTGAGGCTGAGAGAATGTGATTTGCCCAAGGTCACCCAGTGGGTTTCATGGCCGAGCTGGAATTTGAATTCTGGTCTCCAGAGTCATAGTCCAATGCTCAAATCACTATATCATGCTGGCTCTCTAATATAATTTTTGTTGTTGTTAACTGCCCTCGAGTCAATCTCATCTTATGGGGACCCTATGGATGAGACATCTCCAAGACCCTCTGTCCTCCACTGCTCTGTTTAATTCTTGTAACCTCTTAATGCCCATAATTTCCTTAACAGAGTATCATCCATCTGGCATGTGGCTTTCCTTTCTTCCTACTTCCCTCCACCTTTCCCAGAATTATTGGTTTTTCCAAAGAGTCTTCTCTTCTCATAATGGGTCCGAAATACAACAGTTTCAGTTTGGTCATCTTGGCTTCCAGGGAGGTTTCTGGCTTGATCTGCTCTAGGACCCACTTATTTGTTTTTTTGCTGTCCATGGGATCCTCAGCACCCTCCTCCAGCACCACATTATCTCAAATTAATTGATTTTCTTCCTATCATCTTTCTTAAATGTCCAGCTCTCACATCCGTACATGGTAATAGGGAATATGATGGCTGGTATGATTCTACCTTTTGTGCTGAGTTGTATATCTTTGCATTTTAGAATCTTTTCTAGTTCTTTCATAGCCACCTTCCCTATTTTTAATCTTTTTCTGATTTCCTGACTACAGTCCCCATTTTTATCAATGTTTGAGCCCAGGTATGGGATTTTTTTTTTTTTGCTATTTCTATTTCTTCTTTGTCTACGTTGAACTTGTGAAGGTCTTTGGTGGTCATTATTTTTATTTTCTTTATGTTCAGCATTAAGCCTGCCTTTGCACTTTCTTCTTTGATCTTCCTCAGTAGATGTTCCAGGTCTGTGAGGTTTTCTGCTAGTACTACGGTGTCATCTGCATATCTTAGATTGTTGATATTTCTTCCTGCTATTTTCACTCCTCCTTCTTCTGTATCTAAGCCTGCTTTTCTTATAACATGTTCTGCATACAAGTTGAACAGATAAGGTGAAAGGATGCAACCTTTTCTGACTCCCTTGCCAACTGGGAACCATTCTGCTTCTCCATGTTCTGTTCTGACAGTAGCCTCTTGTCCTGAGTACAGATTCCTCATCAGGACTATCAGATGTGTTGGCACTCCCATGTCTTTAAGGCCATTCCATAGCATTTCATGATCTATATATAATATATACCAACAAATAATAAGCAGATAAAATAACCCATTTAATCCATGGCAGGGAGCTGGAAGACACAGCTCCTGACATCCACCTGCAAAACCCCTCGGTCTACATACACACATCTATGCAATAGAGAAATGGCTGGGATCCTGCAAATGCCAGTTAGCTAGTTTATATTTCAGACGTAAGATGCCAGGACTTCATACAAGCAACTTCTCCACTGCATAGTTTTTTTTTTTTTTAAATACTGTGAGTAGCAGATATTTCTTTGTCTGCTTAAGTAACTGTGCTTCCTCTGCTAGGCAGGGACTGACTATGCAGCTATTCATGTAACCAGTCAGAAGAGGGCAGCCTATTTCTGCTGCTGCCTGAGGGGAAGAAAAGCATTGTGACCCTTGTGCCCCTAATAATTTTTGTCACTTTCCCCCCTTCTTCCTCCTTCTCCTGCCTCACCTTTTGGCTGCAATGGAATCGCCACTTCCTTGCCTGCTGGATCTGTAAGATCAGAAAGTGAAGGAATTGGGTGCTCAAGCAATGTTTCATCCAACTCCATCCTGATTAAAGGTCTGAGTTGGGGGAGGAGGAGATTGAAAATCGTCAGCTGGCTACATATGAGGATTTTATGAACTGTAGATCTCAACATAAGGGACTCCTTGTGGATGCTGGGGTGTACCCCTTATGGACTAGAAGCGGTATTTTTTGTTAGGAGCCTTGCAAACCTGATAAAGAGAGCATCAAACTGATTCCTGGGAAGAGAGAATGGGGAAAAGCTTAGAACTCAGATTTGAGATAAGGAGTTTCTAAGAAAGCAACATAAAGGACAGAGGCAGGAGCAAGGCAGTGGAAGTGCAGCTCCATAATTTGAAGATAAATACTGCAGTGAAACTAAGAAGATGAAACGTCCATGTGCTGTGATGTCTGTAAGTATTAATGAAAAGAGCACAAGAAATGAACAGAATGAATCTGAAATTCTAATACTAGAAAACCCAGGACAAGGAAGAAATACTTCTTTAATGTATAGCTAAGCTATGGGTTTCACTGCCACAGATGTAGCAGTTTTAAAAAGGAATTAGAAGTTAAAGGGGTTAGAACCATCAATGGTTACTTGTCCAGATGGCTAAACTGGTATTAAATGCAATTTATTTTTGTTTAACAGTTGCTAGTGAGTACAAGACGGAGAGTGCAGTTATGCTTCTGTTGACAAGTTAGGTCATAGGTAACATCTCCCTTAAATCCTGTGTTGGGAGAAAGGTAGTATAAAATAAAATAAACTGGTTAGCAATTGTGTGAATGGAATGGTGGACTAGATAAGTTTGTGATTTCGTGTGGCATGGCTTTTATGTTCTTAGCTGACAAAAAATAAGATGATGCCTCCCTTGCTTGCCTGATTTTATGTACAAAAGCTGGTCAGACTGACAGATGAATCTTATTTCAAGAGTGATAACAGGACAGTGTCTCCTACTACACCTGTGAGTAGCAGAGCAGCTTAGAGAATGCAAAGCAGGATGTGTGGCATCACTGGTATATTAGTATATTTTGAAGTGCAGGCTCTCACCAGAACAGAACGCTCCACAGAGGGTCCAAACTGCAAGTGGCTGTGTTGATCTAAAACAATATTTATCGATATCCATCTCTACTAGGAGAAGATCTATTGTAAAGTTAAAGGGTGTTGCCAAATCTAAAATCAAGCCGCCAACCACCCCCCAAATACTCTGTATTACAAGAGTTCATATGTTTTTGCTAGGAAAATCCATTTCCCCTCTGGTTACTTTGGCAACTGCACTGAAGCCCAAGAGAGAACAAGGGAGCAAGTCCAAGGGGGATGGTAGAGGGTGTCATAGCCCCTATTAATAAAAAAACCTTTGGGGCAGAGAGTCTGTGAACCCTATCTCCTCTGTAGCGCTGTGTGGCACATACAGCTATACCCACTGTATGTCCTTCAGCATGGCCTACCTATGGTGGCCACGTCATTACAACTAACAGCTAGTGACAGCAAGTGGCTTCCTTGTTACTGTGGTTGTTAATCCACTTCATACTTTTAAATAAAACTTTAAGGGAGCTAAGGTTTCAAAATAACTATAAAATAGGTTCAGCATCTTGGATGGCTCTTTTTAAAGTCTGGACTGAAAAAGAATAGATCTACCCACAATGGCACGGAAGCCACCAATGCTACTGGCTAATGATAAAAGCTGTCTTGCCAATGCTAAAACTTCTACAGAGCCAAGCAATAGCAGAAATGGGGGGTTCCAACTATCTTGACATCTGCTGAAAGTCTAACTCGATTAAGGATGGAACATTCAATAAGTCTTGCTGACAAGTACTATAGATGGAAGAAGGAGTAAGAGGATCTGCAGTCCTAAACTTAATCCTGACCAAAGGAAAATATGATATCTGAAATAAAATGACAGAAACCTTAGGGGAAACTGTCCCTGCTATCATGAATTTTGAGACAGAAAATGCTGTGGAAGCTGCATTCAATCAGGCCTGTATCTTTGATGGTAAGAAAGCACATTTCAAAACACTCACAGACAAATTGGGTGGCATCCTGTGGCTATACAATCTCAGAGAAAAAACAACAACTCATAAGCAGTACAACATGTGTCTTTCCTAGGAAAAGTGCTCACATTAAGTAGGAAACCAGTATCTCATCTGAAAAGCAAGAATGGGGCACCAGCAGAATCTATACTTAAATGAGAACTCATAATCCTCAATCCGGAGAGGGTTGTTTTACAACCATGAAAGCAATATTCCAAGCTGATTTTTAATTCTCCCTTATTAAAAGCCCTGGTGGCGCAGTGGTTAAATGCCTGTACTGCAGCCACTCACTCATAGACCACATGGTTGCGAGTTCAATACCAGCCAGGGCTGAGGCTCGACTCAGGCCTGCATCCTTCCGAGGTCGCTAAAATGAGTACCCAGATTGTTGGGGGGCAGTCGGCTCACAGTTGTAAACCGCTTAGACATCCCATAGCGTGATATGAAGCGGTATATAAATGAAGCTGCTTTGCTTTTGCTTTAAAACAGCAACAACTTATAATACAATGAAATACTATATTAAAAGTAAATAAATGCATGATAGGTGTTATAGTCCATTCTGAAAAGGAGCACAGAGGACTGGAACTCCTATACATTTTCTTCATTTTAAACTGACATAATTTGATCTATGGACCTCCAGGTGTAGAGGCCTTCTGGCTTACTAAATGTATGGGTCAGGTTACTAGGTATCCAGGAAGAAACACTCAGCCCAAACGATACATGGAAGATAATCTTCACAATTCTACAAAATAATGAGCTATACAACTATCAAGGATGAAATTGGACAAATCAGAACAGAAAAAAGCAAAAAAAAAAAAAAGCGATAATGGCTTCAGGCAAAATGTACGGGTAAGAATTTATTGTTGCCATTTCCTTTGCTTCATTTTAAAGTTAATAAGTATTACCATTTTTTTTGTTCTCACTAATGGGGGAGGAACTGTTAAAATAATATCCTTTGTCTTGGAAGGTCTACGATTTGTAGACAAGAAGCTACAGTAGGAGCTGGGATAGAATGAGTAGTATTCATAGGAGTTTATCACACGGGGGAAATCCCATGTGGAAATGGGGCTTTAAATTAAAAAAAAAAACGCAAAAGTGGTTAGATTTTCAGACGACGTCGCTGTTAAAATGGAGGTAAAATGAGGTTAATCAGAATGGAAACTCGTCAAAAACTGCTTCTTTTTACTTTCGGGATTTTCCGAAAGTAAAAAGAAGTAGTTTTTGACAAGTTTCCATTCGGATTAACCTCATTTTAACTCCATTTTAACAGCAACGTCGTCTGAAAATCTAACCGCTTTTGCGGTTTTCCCCCCAATTTAAAGCCCCGTTTCTGCATGGGAATCCATTGTGTGATAAACTCCATAGTCTCTACAGAGACACGCATTATCACTTAAACTAGCGAAAATAACAATATTGCTATGTAGCAAAAGTGTAATTTTGTGGATGAACCGACATTACATTTTAAATATTTAATGGTGAAAAACTAACTGAAAACACCAGAGAGGCCATAATCCTAATATTTCTGGCTTTTAGCTCTACCTCCCATCTGAAAGAAAATAAATATCTGTTACCACTGACAGATACATGTATTTGCTCACCCTAACAACCATATCCTTGTAGAAGATTTTAGCTTTGATGGTATCTTGCAGAAAGAGGCAGCATACAAAACTGTTGTGAAGTGTATTACTTTGCACTTCAGACAATGCTAGCAATTCACTTTTTCAATACTGAAATGTCACCAACAATTAGTTTCATTGCACAGTTCTAAAGGGCGTGCATAACTTTAAACTCTACAGTCCCAGCTTATACCAGATAACCAAAAAAAGAACCAAAGGAGCCTTTACAGACTGCCAGAAATAGTGAAAATTGAGGCCACTTTAACTGTCCTGGCTCAGTGCTAAGGAATCATGGGAACTGTAGTTTATTGTGGCACCAGAGCTCTCTGACAGGGAAGGCTCAATGTCCCAGAAAAAAAAAAATACAATTCCCATGATTCCCTAGCACTGAGTCAGGATAGTTAAAGTGGCCTCAAGCTGCGCTATTTCTGGCAGTCTGTAAAGGCTCAAGGGTCAAACACTTTTTCTTGGCATGTTTTTCAGTAATGCTAATAAAGGAATGTAGATAAAGATACCATACACCTTTTAGAATCTTCTTATCTCACTAATTGGCTCGGGCGAGTTGGACAGCAAAGAAAGTATAATTTCATTTATCGATTTCTGTATGGTTCTGAAACTCAGATGGGATTTATTAAGTGGGAAAAGAGATATATTTGGAATAAATAAGATAGATAAAGTTGTAGAAAGAAATGAGATAAAGTTGCAGATAAGTTGCATACTTCCCTGGGTATAAATTCCCAATGGACTTATTTTTTAGTAAATCTCTAAAGGTCTACTGTACACTGTATACTCATGTATAAGTCTAGAAATTTTACTCAAAAAATTGATCCAAAAAACCTGGAATGACTTATCCATGCGGCAATATAAGTACTGTACTTTAACCCATATATATAAAAAAGGAACCATCATCTTCTGTGAGTAGAGTGATGGAAAAGTGAGAGCTTAGTCCATCCTTAGTCCACCAAAAAGAAGCACGAACCCCACTGATTCTCTCATCTATCCAGCCTTTAGGATTAATACAAAAAGTCATGTCTGACAGAATTTTCTAAATTCTTTGGCATCTTTGGGCCTAAGAAGACGGCTTAAAAGGCCGTCTTGGGGGCAGGGAAGGGGAGGGGCAGCTGCACGCTCGGCGCCCCCTCCCCCTCCTGAGGTTGTCCTCGGAGCAGCCGGCCCTCCGCATGGCCGGCGCTCCGAGGAGGACCTCCCGCCGCAGCCTTTCCACACGCTGCGGCGGAAAAGTCAGCGAAAGTGCACCGCAGCCTTTTGCGGCGCACTTTCGCTGACTTGTGAAAGGAGTGCTAATTTAGCGCTCCTTTCAGGGGCGGCGAAAGTGCGCTTCAGGATCGAGGCATGGGGATGCCTTGGTCCCGCGGCGCAGCTTCCCAGGGCGGTCCATGCCCGCCTGTCTGCTTAGCCCCTTTTTCTTCTACTTCATCCTTTACATCAATTGTTACATGTCCCTACGTTTTACCCTTGACCTATCCATGGGTCTTATCAAAATCCATGATTCTGGCCCCCAAACCTGCCCTTCACTTATAAATGAGGTCAACTTATAGTCAAGTATATAGAGTATATTGCCATTTAGTGAAAGTTTGCTGTTTTACTGGTGGGGAAAGGGGATAGCCTGAAAAGAAAATACCATTAATTTTTTTGTGCCCTTTGGTAAAAATTGCCTATCATCTACCTTCATCAAGCATTTGTGAAGACCAAGTATCCCATGGAGAATTAAGGTGAGTGGGCCAAGACGACGCATCACTGTGGTCAAAGTTATGCAGGCTCATATTGTTCCAAGGCATAATAATTACCTGGTTTGCTAAATAAGTGACAGCAGTTCAGGGGCATACGGTTGGTTTAACCTGACTTTCAGTTATGGCAGAGCATGCATTGCATTCAAAGCCATCTGGCACATGGTGCCTCAAGAAAGAAAGAAAAAGAGGATGGGAAGTTCATAAAAGTTTAGAGATGGAAGGCATCAAAAGGCCCACCCAGTCTAACTCCCTGCCATGCACAACCAAAGAAATTCAGAATGATGCCCATCCAATCTCTGTTTGAAACCCTCCAAAAATGGTGAGTTCATCCCCCCCAAAAACAATAGAGTCCACTGTCAAATAGTTCTTACAAGAAAAAAAATCTTTCTAACATTTAGGGGGTTTTGCCAGTTTTTGAGCTGGCATTTAGTTTAATTAATTTTTTTTTTGTTTAAATAGCTAGCAGTGATATGCCAATGCATTTTGGCAGAAACCCCTTTAAGACAAGCAAAATGCTCAATTTTGGCAGCAGGCAGTACTAGTTGGACTGGGGGGGGGGGGGAAGAGCAGGAGAATGGTTGGCCCACAGTGAATCCCAGGGGAGCAAAATAGCCTCCCAGACCTACTGAAGTTCCCCCCACTTTATTTAATCTTTACCCTCATGTTCTACACCAACTTTGAATCTACAAAATATCATGGCCTCTTGGACAACCTTCTAGGGATCACAGGATTATGCCTGTTCCTTGCTCTGAGCCTTAAGATTAACGGACAATTGATTTTTTTAAAAGTACAAATATAATCGCAATAACTAACAACACAAATAACTACAAGCACATGTTTATTTTCATTCAACTTTGGCTTTCTCTGCTATCTTTCTTAGTAATTCCACTTTAAAGAAGGAACTACATATGCTTGTAGTTATTTAGTGCCATAACTGCTTGGGTTGGGGCTTTCAAGTTTAACTCCACATGGTTTACAATCACAATGCATTCTTGTGGCACAGTCCAGCTGGCAGGGAGCTGTTGCCCTCCCATGATCATAACCAAGTTTCATAGATGCCTGAAGACAAAATTCTTGTTCATTTTCTTGACCTCTGAAGATAAAAGTCTAACAATGACATCTAAAATAGGAAGCAAATAATAATTTAAAAGACCATTCCCTGAAAAAGGCATGCTGAGTCCATTTTCTAAAGAAATAATTATGATTGATTCTTGGTTGCTTGTGACAACATTTCAGCAAAAATAAAATAATATATAGATTTTTGAGGCAACTGGTATACATGAACTGTGAAATAAAAAAAATGTATCAGTGGATTTAATATTCAAGACTTTGGCTGTATTTAACAGCTATGCTTCTTTTTTCTTTTCTTTTTTTAAAGAGAGCGGGAATGTGAACGAGGTAAAACAGTGTGTGCTCTGCCTTTTATGGGAACAAGAACACTGATTACTCAGCTCTATCCTGATCTGCAGCTATCAGCTATCAACTGAAGTTTATTTGCTTTTTAAATTCAAAAATATCACATGCTTGCTTAGTAGGCTGGATTTATTAGTTCAGTCAGGTCTGTCAACTATGCTTATTAAATCCCAAAAAGGACAGTGCACTGCATGAGTTTTCACTGTTGAAATTTATGGCTATGTTTGAAGGGGGAAAAAACCTCATCATAACATACAGTCAACTTCATAACTAACCTTCTGTAATTGTAATTTATGTCAGTAATTTCAGCGGATGAGGGAGAACCCAAAACCACAGTACTAACTAATGAAGCACAGAAACCATGTAGAGAAGAATTACAAACAGAAGACGCCACCTGCAGATCCATATTTCACAAAACAACTTCTTCACTTGATGATCAGCAGAAGTAGTGCAAGCTATTACAGCTTTAGGGAGGGAACTCCCATTAATACCAAATGATAGCTCCATGACACTTTACCCACAGGAGAAAGACAGGAGAAGCACACGGAGGTGAGATCTCTGATCACATGATTAGCTGAGATTAAGGACAGGAGAAGGACGCTGTCCCTCCTGTGTGATAATCTCCATAGATTCTCCCTTTCCAATGCAGGCTACCAATGTCTGCCCCCGATAATAGGGATTCCAAAGAAGCATCTGTCTGCCTCTGGAATCCCATGGGGACTATCTGGAACAGAAAATTGGCTATCAAGAAAAAGGTGAAGCATGCTCTTCCACTACTTACTACTTAAAATTGGGCCTTTCTGAAGCCACTTTTCTTCAGAAAAAGCATCTGTCATTACTTTTGTTTACATCAATTTGCATATGATATTTTTTTTACCCCTCAAGACAGCTCCAGAACTTCCTTCCACTATCCTCCAAAAGGTTCTTATCAGTATGGCATGCTGTGATAAATACTTTCTAGTGATCCTCCCCGGAGAACAGAATATGGGATGGAAAAATCTTTTGCATCCAATGATGTCGAGCTTTAACAGATTTGCATACGAAATATGCTTATCTGTTTTGTACCATCATCACCCAGCCAAAATAACAGATTTTTAAAAATATATTTTTAAGTTGAAAGTTTGTAGCAAAACAGTGTTAAGACTACAAAGAATGTAGGTGGGCCAAACATGACAGACAAGATGTGAAAACAGGAGCCAGAAATGGTTCTCGATCTACAGTTTCACAACTGAAATGCCAGATGTGTATACCAGAAAACAGTCTGATACTTTAGGAACAACTTTCCTGCCCTTCCCCACAACATCCCTCCCCACATATGCCATTCTTTCATCACTTAATTTAATTTTTTCTAATGGTTTTAAGTTACAGGAGAGTAGATTTCAACTGAACATTAGAAGGAACTTCTTGTCAATGAGATCAGTTCAGCACTAGAACCAATTGCCCTGAGAGCTGGCAGAGTCTCCTTCTCTAGACATCTTCAAAAAGAGGCTGGAATGCTCTAGTGGAGATCTGCTGGGAATGCTCTAGTGGAGATCATAAATGAGCAGACAGCACATTGAGGGAGCCCACTCAATGGCCCATTGAAGTCCCTTGCAACTCTAAGGATCTAAAAAACAACTCTAGTACAAAACTGTTCTAGGAGGGAGGGAGCAGGTTTATCACAGTGACATCAAGAAGACCAACCACTGAGTATGATATGCTGATGCATTTTTCTTGTCTTTGCAGAACTGTTTCTTTTCTAGATATCAAACCTGATAGGCATTCTCGCACTGATCTTGACTCAATTTATTTTATTGACAGATCCCTCTAAAGAAGATGCTTTAGGTTTGGTTGAGTGGATCAATGAAACAACAGGATAATTTTGAATGTCCACACTTATCTACTGTATACATTTACCAATTTAATGCTGCACTGAAGATGAGCCAAAGCTGAATCAAAAGTGGAGGGGTTGTGCGTGCTACAATTTAATATAAACACATACAGACAAAATTCTTTGTTAAGTCCATATTCTATTCCATCATCTTGGTTCCCACTAATATCTAAGTTCATTTGCCCTTGTGTCTCCTCCATTTTCTCCATGAAATCAAGCATAGGAAATTTATTTTCTAGCTTGTTTATGCTGATTTTAATTATATCAACAGGCGTAACCACAAAAATATGTTAGGTTGTAGCCATGGTTTGCACATTAAGCAGCAATTAGGATAAGCAATTAGATACAAATTTCAAGTGCCATGGATAATCCTGGCATATAATAAAGCAGTGTCAAGAGTGTAGTGCCTACAAACCCATGCAGCACAGGACATAGAATCACTTTTGTGTGAACCCCTCTTTTGTCCTTGTACAATTTCTCTCAACGTTTGGCCAGGTGTGCCAGACTAATCACCCCAGTTTTATACCACAGACCATAACACACATTCCTTAGTAATACATATTAAAATTCTGGAGTGATTCATCAGCTAAATCTCATTGTACATGTAATAACAGCACAGTAGACGCTTCTTATGACAGTGGAGGTCATGGAGTAGAATAATTAAACAAGCTTACATATTAGGACTTCATAATATCTTTCATTTCATGAACTTAAAATTGGCTTGCATGAATTTCTGTTAGAGGAAAGGGCAGCCTATTAAGACAATATTGTTTACAAAATTTTCTCTTAGTTTGTAACAAGATGGCAAATTCACCAATTCTACATATCCAATGTTTTAAACTCACTCGCTTATGTAGACGTTCTGCTTCCTCTTGATATGCAGCAAGCTGTTGTTTCCATTGTTTCACATTGGCAGTGGACTCAAGCAGAGCTGCTGTAAGCTTGGCATTGTTACCCTTGAGTGTGGCGAGTTCTGCCTCCCAGTGCTTGCTGATTGCTGAGCTATGGACAAAATGAGAGACAGTTATTGTAACAGTGGGAATGGTAGCACTGGGTTGTTTTTGCTTTTTGACTCATTACATTTTCTCTAATAAAAAGAATCGTGGTAAACAAGGCTAGAAAAGACACCCAGGGCTAACTGAGATACCAGAGAGCCAGTACCGAACAGAGTATAAGTGAGCTTGACAGATCAAGTTGTTTTACTCAGATCTTGGAAAAAAAATTACTTTCTGAACTGCATCTTCCAGAATCCCCCAGTAAGATTGGTTTCTGTCTAAAAAGTAAAATTTCAAAGCTCTCATTTAACTCAATATAACTTGAGTACCTTTGTTTGTTGAATAGCCCTTTAAAGAATACTTGGTTTTTTTAAAGTCTATTATGGATACATAAAAGATCTTCTGTGTTTTAATAGTTTATAAAGAATGTAAATGGGGATAAGAAACCTGGTGATCTTCAGAGGTATCGGACTACAGTTCCCATATCTTCCTGATCATTATTTATCACTAAGTGACTAATAAGACAGAAGCCCCTGCAAACATCAGGTAAGCATACTGGGAAGAGGAAGAAGCCAGAGTTCAATTTTGTTTTTACCAAAGTTCTGGCTCGTGGCTACATGAGAACCTGGAACTTTATTAAACAAACAAGTACCGTATTTTCGGCATATAAGATGACTTTTTAACCCCAGAAAATCTTCTTCAAAGTCGGGGGTCGTCTTATACGCCAGGTGTAGGAAGAAGGGGTGGTCGTTGTTGTCGTGGACCAAAGGCGGCTGTGCCGGTGGTTGTGTGCATGGAGAGAGATGTGAGAGAGAGGCCAGGGGAAAAGACCTAGCTGGGAACAATAACAGACAAGGCGAGGCAGGCTGGAGGGTCCTGGCGGGCATAGCCCTGGAGGGAGCCTAAGGAGTGGGCGGTGGACAGCCTCATTGGGGGGCCCTCCGCAGATGCTTTGGGAAGCAGGCCTGGTGCCCTCCGTTCCTCTCAGGGCCTGGGCGGGTGGCTCTCCACTTCCTGGAGAAGAAGGAGGGGGAGGAGGAGGAGGGAGCATGTTCCTGGCTGCTGGCCTCTGCCCTACGGAGGTGCCTCCGTGGCCGGGACAACCAGGGCACTGGCAGACCACTGGGAAGGAAAGGAAGGAAGGAAAAGGAAGGGAAGGGAAGGAAAGAAGGTGGTGGTGGAGGAGAGGCTGAGGCGGCGGCGGTGGCAGTAGGGCTGCTCCTCTTTGGAAGAGGGGTAGTCTTATACAGCGAGAATATCCTAAACTCTATATTTTAAGTGGGAAAGTTGGGGGTCGTCTTATACGCTCAGTCATCTTATACGCCAGAAAATACGGTAATTTGGGGTTTGCTGCTGACTTGTTTAGCAACTGAAATGACTTTCCTTTAAACTACTGTTCTGTATTTGCATGTAATGACAAGCCAGAATTCTAGTTTATTCATTTCCTGGTCATAATCATCATCATCATCATCATCATCATCATCATCATCATTATTTATATTTCCCGCCTCTCCCTACAGACCAAGGTGGGATTACACAATAAAATGTACAACAAAATACAAAGATACAATATGTAAAAACATAACATTTTGATAATCAACAAATAATTACAATAAAATGCAATGCAATGCAATGCAATGCAATGCAATGCAATACAATCTGATACAGTGAATAATCAAGCGTCATTCATCGCCCGGGAAATCATATTAGATAATACTTATTTAACTTTAAAATTCATTAAGGGGATCAAATGGATAGGCCCGCCGGAAGAGTGGGGTGGGGAGAGAAACCACAAGCCCAAGGTTCAAACAGGCACCTTTCTTCTCATATATGTAGCCCTAAACTATGTTGTAATGTTATGTGATACTGTTATATGAATCAAATAATTATTAATCATAAACACCCATCACCATTTTTCACAGGATAATTCAGTTTTATAAAAATTAATAAAAAATCTGCATTTAAATTTACTATATTGTTACTATCATGTTCACTCAATTAATAGGTGTCTACAACAAGCCTTCTCAAGCACTTTTATCCTGGAGGAATCTTGAAATAATGTTTCAGTCTCTGGGAACCCCTGCATAAGAATTATTATATCTATAGCACAAAAGAAGGTTAATTTTTTCCCAGTCACAATCTTAGCACTATCCCAAGGAACTCTAGGTTTCTGTGGAATTGTAATTGAGAAAGCTTGGTCTACAACATAAAGAGAAGAATAGAACAGCAATGTGGCTACAATCCAGACATTTTGAAACAGATTCTCTTGAAATACCCTCAAAAACTTGAAATAGCATTGAGTAATCCTGTAGAAGTTAGTGGCAGTTTCCCAATATTTTTCTATAGGAAATGCATTATTTTGCTTGTACTCATCACAACTGCAAATACACTGATCCCAGATGAAAATGTCCTGCTGATTTGAGACCTGATTTGGGAGCTATAAAAATGAATTATGGGGGACTCTGCTTCAGATCAATCCTGTGTGTGTTTATTTGGAAATGACTCCCATGAACTGGGATCCAAGAACCGCTCCCTTAGTTCTGCATTCCAAGGGGACTTAGATTTTGTGTCCCAAGCAGATGCCTCCCATGCTGCATGATAAAACACTTGAGAAACAGAAGGGACTTTGAGAAGCAATTTGGGACCAGGCTATTTAAAGAAAAGAAAAGAAAAAAGGCAAGAACCACACTAAGTGCTCTAATTCTTGGGTATCTTGAAGTAGTTTTCTTTATCCCAGCCACTGTGTTAGACTAGACAGACTTCTAGGTAAGTGTGCATAGTACTGTATCTATCATTTTTCAAATGTTATAGTCACATTGTGACTCTTAAAAAATATTTCACAAGTTAAATGTTCAAGAGGAAAGCATGTCATTCACTATCATTAGACCCCCCCCCCCAAGGCTGCCACTTTCTTTTTTGCTTGAACTGAAGCGAATTTAAAGACATACAGTGTTTCCCTGGTATCTGCCTGGATTTGGTTCCAGGACCCCCGTGAATACCAAAATCCATGGATGCTCAAGTCCCATTATAAACAATGGCATAGTAAAATGATGTGCCTTATATAAAATGGCAAAATCAAGGTTTGCCTTTTGGAATATATATATATATATATATATATATATATATATATATAGTGGTACCTCTACTTACGAAATTAATTCGTTCCGACAGCCATTTCGTAAGTAGAAAATTTCGTAAGTAGAAGCAAATTTAACATTGAAATGCCCTAATCCGTTCCAGGCCCCCAGATTCAAGCTACAACTTAATACAAATGTATAATACAGGGTTATTTCGTTAAGTACCTCTAATACAAACATGTTACATTACCCGTAAAAATGAATTGCAGGACTAATGTAAAGAATAAAAAAGAGTTTCATTTACCTTTCGGGTCAGCCGGCTGTGCAATGGCAACAGTGAGTGAGAGAGGAGACGACGGAGGAGGAGGAGGAGGAGGAGGAGGAGGAGGAGGGGAGGAGGAGGAGGAGGAGGAGGGGAGGAGGAGGAGGAGGAGGCATCCAAACACACCCAATGTAAAAGAAATTAACAAATTTTAACGTTTAACTTTTTTTTTTGTTTTTTGGGGGGGTGTTTTGTTTTGGTTTTGGTTTTTAACTGCTATCGTCGACACTTTTCACCTTCTTCGATTTAGGTTCACTCTGTTTCGTAAAGAACTGATCTAAGGATGACTGCTTTTGTTGGCTTTTAACAATTTGTCTAAAATGCGAAAGGCAAACATCATCAAAGTGAGCGATAGCCCGACTGGTGAACACTTTTTCTGGGTGCTTCTTTTCGACAAATTCCACAACTCTGTGGAATTTTCGTAAAACGTCTTTGATTTCGGATGTCGGAATGGCTGCCTCCTCCTCCTCCAAAAATAAAGTCCTGAATATCAGAAGCCACAGAAGCCAAAAATACAGTCCTGGAGATCAAAAGCCAAAAATATCAGAAGCCAAAAATACAGTCCTGGAGATCAGAAGCCACAAATATCAGAAGCCAAAAAGCCACAAGCCACAAGTCCTACCTTCCTGGATCTCAGAAGCCACCAATTTCGCTAGCCACACTTCCTCTCCTCTTTCGCAAGCCCAAACAGTGCTGCCTAGCTGAATTTTGCTAGGCAAACACTTCCTCTTTCGCTAGCCAATACAGTGCTGCTTTGCTAGATTTCGCTAACCAATGGCATGCCACGAAATTCGGAGAGCAGCTCGTTCATGCCAATTTTGTACGTTGGAACGCTTTCTTAAGTTGAAGCAAATTTTCAGGAGGCGCATTTCGTAAGTCAAATTTTTCGGTAGAAGAAGCATTCGTAAGTAGAGGTACCACTGTGTGTATATATATATATATATATATATATATATATATACTGTGGATGGTTGGACTCATGGATAAAGAATCCATGGATACAGATGTCCAACTGTACTAGATCCTTAGGCTGAAAAATAGTCACACAGGTTCTTGTGTTATGTGACTTTGAAGTTTTGTGAGTGTTTTTTTTAAAAAAAGAACGGCAAAAATGCTTTATCTTAGCAGAATTTGTAACACATGGTTCTCTCCTCTGAGAGAAATCTAGCTGCCAAATTTCAGAATAACAATGGCATGAATTTCTGTGTGAGTGCAGCCTTTACTTTTAAAAGAAAAGAAGAAAAACCCCAAACTTTTCATCCACATAGGTTCCCTTTGGACCACTGTCCTGAAATGACAGACAGCATAGGAATAGACCTAAGGAGGGCAACTGCAGTTTCAGGATGGATGCAATGTTTTTTGCGTCCTTCCATTCCTGCAACAGTTTTTCACTTCTCTTTCCTCCCCATTAGATATATATTGGAAGGACAGACTCCATGCCTAATTTCTATATGAACATGAACACAAACACACACTAAAAGAACTCAATTTAAACAAATACTTTCCTGTTTGTAACTAGGGGAAGGCAGTCTAAGGTCATGACTTAAATTCTACACAGTGCATGAATGCATGAATGCACAAGCACACATGCAGCACAGAAGGACTAAAACCTAAAGCAATTGCACAGGTAAGTGCCTGATAACCAATAACACCAAGTTTGTTCACTACTAAGAAGCTGCCTGAAAATTGCTGAAATTAGTTGAGAAAGGATTTTCAATAAGGAGACTTGAAAATACCACCCACCATAACTCACTAAACAGCACTGAAATGTTTCTTACTCACTACTGAATAACTTGGCTACAGATCCTGGGGAAGTTTGTAGATTGTTTTTTTAGTAGGGGGAACAACAGTTCTCAAAATCCTTCAACTAGCCTGACTAGTACCAGTCCAAACTCTGCAGTGCAATGGGCAGGTATTACAAAACCTTATGTGGGACAGAAGGGTTCAGTCACAAAACAGTGTGATTCTTTCTCAGGGGTGTAACTAATGGGGTGTGGGCTGTACCGGGTGACACTTAAGGGGTGTGTGACAACACTGCTTCCCAAATGTTTGCATTTTGGCAGAAATGGGCTGAACATTCACCCATGTCCCTTTAAAATGCTGGAGGCTCAGCAGAAGAGAAGCCATGAGTGGGGCGAGGCTCAGTGGGTGAAGAAAGGAGATGCCTTAGGGGTTTTTAATTTTTTTTTTTTTTACTCTTTTAACATTTTCTTTAAAAACATCACATCTTGCCAAATTTTCACTTTAACCACTTTAAACTATGGAAATGTAAATACATTTAGGCTGTGCATATGATATTGCAATGTAAAGGCATAATTTTATTTTTGCTAGTTGTTTATGTCACAACTGCTGTCACTAAAGTCAATGATATATGGGAATTAGAATTTAAGAGTAACATTAGTACAAAAATCATTACTAAGAATTTTGTATGGTATGGTATAGGAGAAAGTCAATGGGGTGTGTGACACCAACTCTATGATACCACTGTTCTTTCTTGTTATTATATGCTTTCAGGTTGACTCCTACTTATGGGAATCCTATCTGTTGGAATCTGGATGGGTTATACAGTCAAAGGAGAAATGTAGAGATGTGTGTGTAGATTTTCTCATGGGAACAGTATTTACTTCAATACAAAGAGAACTCAACAGCAGGTGGATTAGAAGTTAAAAGAGAGTAGAGTTTCAGCCTGGGAAATAGATAGGCAATACATCAACATATGAGCTCATGGGAAGGTAGTTACATGGGGGATGATGGACAGCTAGAGGCTGGGTTAAAACACATCATACAGGCATTGTTCAATCAGCATAAGGTTAACACCCAGAAGGTGGAGTATGGGAAGGGCCAAGAGTTTCTTTTGTTCGTTTTTGTTTATATATGCAAGCACTGTGTTTGTGCGTGTGTGGTTAGCGATGGAGTTAGTTTTGGTTTTTAGCTTATGAGTATGCTTATACTTGGAACTGCTTTTACAATGTAACTGTAACTCCTGGATCTGGAAACATGGATCTGTAATTTTTCTATTCTACAACAACATCAGCAAGTTGTGATCCTTTGGTGGATTGTATGTTTTATTTTCTTATTTACTTTATGGAACAAATAAAGCTTTACTTTAGAACTACAAGTGTCTGCATGCTTTTAGCATGGAAAAGGCTGATGGAGGAAGCTATACTCTATACCAGGGGTAGGCAATCTTTCCCCTTTAAGGGCCGAGGGACTTCAGCTCCCTGAATCCCAGGAGCTATTGGCCAACATGGGACTATTGGCCAACATGGCTGAGGCTTCTGGGAACTGAAGTCCCTCGGCCCTTAAAGGGGAAAGGTTGCCTACCCCTGCTCTATACTCTGCTGCAGTGCACACCATTTTCTTGGAAAATTTATTCAGAGAAGGTTTACCACTGCCTTCCCCTTATGCTGAAAGAGTGGGACTCAGAGTCCTAGTCCAGCACTCAGACTACTACACCATGCTGGCTTTACTTAAATTCTATACAAACCTTGATTTTGGATACAGAAGCAGCTTTTTCTTACATACAGCCACTTCTGGATATGTGCACCCATTGAGAAGTACAATGTATATTCTAATAAAAATACCAGAAGTTACTGTGATGATGGCAACCCTTTTTTTAGCCTCTAGTGTGAAGACTATTATTTGCTTTTATGACTAAGGGGGGAAGCAGACGGCGCAAAGCGCCGTTTTGGGGGCAAGGAAGGGGAGGGGCAGCCGCACGGTGGGCGCCCCAACCCATTCCCGAAGACATCATCGGAGCGCCACCCCCTCCGCATGGCCGGCGCTCCGATGATGCCTTCCCCCCGCAGCGGCTGCACACGCTGCGGTGGAAGAGTCGCCGAAGGTGCACCGCCAGCCTTCTGCGGTGCACCTTTGGCGACTTCTGGAAGGAGCGCTATTTTAGTGCTCCTTCCTGGGGCAACGAAGCTGCCCCATGGGGCCGAGGTGTGAGGATACCTCAGCCCCGCGGCGCAGCTTCCCGGGGCGGCCCATGGCCGCCCGTCTGCTTCCCCCCATGTCTATTCTTTTAAAATAAATGTGATCATTGACCTGGAAAGGACTAGGTCCCTCCCTATTCCTCTGAAATACAAACTGAAGGAATGTGTGCACCTTTCATAAATTATGTAAAGTGTATGGATTCCTAACATATGACCCTGGGATCCTTGCCTTCTGCCCTGTAATAGGCTTTACTGAAATGTGGTGATGGCTTTCTTACGAGCTGAGCAAGGACACTGTGGACAGGGAAAATAACTCCTTCATGCTGAGACCCATTTTGAGATTACAGATGACATGAACACTGCTTTAGGGTGCAGTTTAAGATTAAAAAGCACTGACTTCTGCCAGCCATCATGGACAGATGCTTGGCTGATAGGGAAGAGTTTGTGCGCATGTATGTATGTGTGTGTGTGTGTATACCTCAATTACAGAACTTTTTGCCCTGGGTGGCTCAGCTGTCCCTTTTTCTTATAGTGTTTTGCTGTATAACACAAACCTTTCTGTTTAGACAGGCATTTGTTTTTTTCAGTTAGGTGAATTTTTGTTTAATGCTTGTATTTTATCTGATGCACTTGTCTAAGTAGTACATAAGCACTGAAAGTTAAAGATGTCTGTATAAGTCTAGGCTGGAGAAATAATGAGTTCAGCAAAAGGTAATAATTTTCATTAATACTTTTGTCAGCACTGAAATCATCCCCTGGTTTTGGTTTTGGTGGTTTTGCACAAATGTGTTCACCTGTTGAAGAAGCACTGCTCTAAATACAGTCACCCCTCCGTTCTCGGTTTTATATATTCACAGAGGGGTGACATCCATTTAAATCAAACCTATGGGGCTTGAATATTCACTAATCTATGTTTCGCCGGGGTGGTGGTGGGTTGGTCCAGAATGGATCCCCTGCGAAAATGGAGGGCCAACTGTAAATGCAATTTGCTCTTCTGTTCCTGATGACTACTCATGTGATTAAGCTAAGAAAACAGTTTCCTTACTCTAAATCAGATTTATTTGTTCTCAGTGATGTCATCAGTTAGAATAATGGTGTCATCCCATTGAATATAAGATTCCCGATTAGCTGGAACCACTTTCCTAACCAAACAAAATATGGTACAATGGTAACAGCAGATTGCAGAAACAGGGTTGGGAAATAAGTATGAGGGAAAGCAAATACTTGAGGATGTGGGGAGGGAGTTAGTAGCCCCAAAGAATCACTCGTTCCTGAAAATTAATATGGGTATGTGGTTAGACAAGATGAAGATCCCAAAAGTATATAGCGAACCATCTCGCTTGGCTCCTTATCAAAAATAGTTTTATTAAAGCATTCCTGCAATTTCCATCTTTGAATGCTTTAAATTCTTTGTTATTTTAAACCTGTTATTAGAAAACAGTGGGATGGATTTAAAGAAGCATGGGCAAAAAGCCACTTGAAGTGAGATTTTAGCCACCTGCACCCCCAAAAAAATATGTCGCTGGAGGAATCTCCTGGACCATGTGGGCCAGCTGAAGTGTTCATGTGCTATCACCAAAGATCAGATGGAAGCACCATCACATACAAATGCATCATCCTTACTCCCAACATCAGTTCACACACTGCAAGGCAGTCTGACAATATTCCAAGCAAGCTGTTCCAGTGGTAAAAGGGCAGCAGTGGAATGGAAGAGGAAGAAAGCCTCCACTACCTGAGTGGAATCTACCCAGTATTTAGAATTCACACACATGCCCCTTTGCCCTCACTTCACTTGCTGCTGTACAATGCTGCTCTACAATTCATCAGGTTCTACCTCATGCCTCTTTTCTTCCCACTGGGGTTGCCAAAGGAAAAACCAAACCGGTCTCCTGTACCTTTAATAGCTATGTAGAAGAGGGAATTTTAGCAGCTGTTGCTCGTCACACAAAGAGCTCCTATTGAAATTCCCTATTCTGCAGAACCATTAAAGCAGAGGGTTCCAACCTGGGATGCCTGAACCTCTGAGGAGTGCGACATGGAATTTCAGGGGATTTGAGAAAAGAGTGATTTGTGTTCTTGATGACAAGTCACAAGATATCACTCAGCCAGTTCCCAGTTTGCCTTGCGAAGTGATAGGAGGTGGCCCTCCACATTTGCAGCTTTGACTTTTGGGGATTTGATTATTTGCGGAGTTGATTAATACTTTCTCTCTAAGAATCTCTAAGTCCTCCAGTACAGTTCTGCTGGAAGTTGACCATAGAGTTATGCTGGAGAAACTAGAAGTTCCTAGAGTAAACACCTCTCTAGGCATTTGTAGGTCCTCCAGCATGATTCTGTGATCAACTTCTGGCAGATGTTGACCATAGAGTTACACTGGAGGATCTGGAGATTCTTAGAGAGCTGTTCTCTTAGGTTAAAAAAATAGTGGTTTTTTATTTGCGTTTTTTTCCATATTCATGGGGTCCTTCACCCCTAACCCCAGAGAATGTAGAGGGGCCACTGTAGTCTCACTGTTAAAAGGAGAGAATTTTAAAATTTACAACAGTTTACCATTTTTTTCTGAATTAGAATCTACTTGCCCAGTTTAGATTGGCATCTTATGCACTGAGTTAAAAGCTTATTTTAAGTTCAGTGTGTTCACCCACAATATTGTATGTGGTTCAATTTGTGGTTTGAAATTTAGAAATTAAACTTCTTCATTTCCAAATGTGATATTTGTTTTGTCGAGGATGTGAACATTAATCAACCATTCCAAAAGCATAGAAAAAATTGGGAATCACTGCATGAAAGGTACAGGAGCCTCCTCCTATTCTTCACCATGGAACCCTTCTCCCTTTCAGATATTTGGCTTTTATAATTGCCCCCTGTCCCTGCTTTTTTGTCTTGTCCTCTAGTCTAGCCTTATCATGCAAATACCCGAGTTCTTTTCACCAAGTCTGCCAGGTAGCACTCTTGACTCTCTCCTCACTGTTTGCCAATAACATACAAAATTATCTCTGTCTCTGGAACAGGAGGGTTACTCCCTGAGGTCAAGGTTATTCTAATTCAACATGCCTTCAGAAGATGATTTTCGTTTGCCTTACAGTTTTAAACAGATAACCAAGATTCCATATTTATGTAGCATTTTCAAGCATTCAATCGTTTCTATATATTTTGCATATATTATTTTGTTATAATCCTTACAACAGTCCTGTAAATTATATTATCTCCATATTACAAATTGGGAAGTGGATGATGACATAAACTAGAATTCATGGTAAGAGTGGGATTAAAATGAAAGGTCTAGTGGGACCTCAATATTTGAAGGAGCACCTCTCCCCATATACTCCTGTCTGAGGAGTGAGACCATCTGGAGGGTCTGTACCCACCAGTGAGAATAATACATTGTGTGAAGATGTGGAAGAGGGTGTTCTGTAAAGTGGCACCCCATTTGTGGAATGCCTTCCCCTTGAGGGGGCACCAATGCTGGTCTTCTTCCAGGTGCTAGATTAAAACACAGTTTTCTAGCAAAGCCTAGGACAAGGGAGGTTTCATGATATTGCCCAAATCTGCACAAGTTTTAAACTGTTTTAAATGGTTTTGAATGACAAACTGATTAATACGTTTTCATGCATTATTATTCCTGTTTTAGATTTAGATTGTTCTGAACTTGTTTTAAATGTACCACCCTGAGATACTGTGATACAAGGTGGAATATAACTTTTTTTAATAAACTGAAAACTTCGTGATTCATAGCTCAGTCTCAGTGGTGTGCACACTTCCTTGGGATTAAGTCCTCGGTAGAACTTTCTTTTACAGGTAATTTCATACTACACATATATAGGGCTATGATCCCATTTCAACTGCTATGGCAACATTAAATCCTGTGGTTTGTATTTGAGGAGGTACTAGAGCTCTCTGGCAGAGACTTCTAAATACCACTCCCTAAACTGCCAATCCCAGGATTTTATGGGATAAAACCATGGCAATTCAAGTGGAATTATAGTGCTATAATTGTGTAGTGCAGCCATTCTCAAACTGTGTGGCAGGACCCCAAAGGAGGCACAAGAGTTGCTTAAGTGAGATTTGGAGGGCCTGATAACTCCTCATCTTCTGCTCCCAAACCATTTTTGTCCTGGAGGGAAGAGAAAGCCATGGAAGATGCTTGGAGCTTTGCCTGAGGGAGGAGAGCTATTTCCTTATAAGATGTTAAGATGTGAATATACATGAATGTATGAATTAAAATATGCACACTAAACAAATAAAATATTTTTATTCATATACCACATCAAGTGGCAGGGGGCAACATCCAGATGTTCATGTAAAGGGGGTCACAAGGGTAAAAGGTTTGAGAACCACTGGTGTAGTGTGAAAGGGCCGTAAGTAAAATGGAGCATCTTATCTGCCCTCACTTCTCAGAAAATGTGGAATATGTTATTCTAATCATGTGTGATTTTGCAAACAAATTGGATTGATGAAGAAATGTTGGTTTCAAAAGCTAGCATCAAGATTTTTGTGCATTTTTCTTTATGCTAATAAAGGTATTACAATATGGGCTTGGAATTTGTCTTATGGATGTTATGGTGATAATCTACATTTTTACTGATATCCTTTTATTGCTATTTTTGATATTTTAAAAGTTTAGAACAAATTGTTCAAATCTAGGCTATTTATAAAAACAAAATAAAGGTTTTTTAAAATCTATAAGTAGCTTTGTGGAACTAGTGAGCATAGCGATGAGAGATGTTAGTAAAATACAGGTCACGTGTAATGTTCATTTTTCTATTTTACTTTTCTGATTGGTGTTTCCTCTCCTCCATTATCTATTCTATCTCTCCTTCTTCATGACCCTTGACTCCTATATCTATTCTTCCCTCTGAATTCTGTTTCTCAGTTTAATCCTGAGCAAAAGTGGGTAGCTTTCAGCCATTCAACCTCTGACATTTTATCCTTTTCACCAAGCCTGCCAGGTAGCATCCCTATTCCAAGTCTTCTAGGACCTCTTCTCAGCTTTCCAATCCTTTGTTTCTTTCTGCATACCAGCCTATGTGAAGCTCTCTCATGATCAAGGGGATCTTTCACTTCATTTGGAGAAAGTGAAATGCATGAATAATCTATCACTGAGTTTCTACTTCACAAGTAGAAATGCTCATTAATATCCTCACAAATCACAACAGGACAGAAAGTGCCTGAGGAAAGAGGGAGCAATAAGATATTGAGATAGATGAGTACATTTCTTTGCCAAACATATATTTGATAGAGAGCTAGTGTGGTGTAATGTCTTGAGCTGGGAGCAGAAGTTCAAAATCCCTTAAAGGGCACAATTTGGGGACCACTTCAGCCTTCCCTCCTAGCCAGAGTTATTAAAAAACAGCTACTGAGGCAAAGGCAGGGACAATGCAAGCAAGACAGAGAAAAGGCTGAGTTTCCCCTTGCTCTTTCCTGTGTATGTCTGCCTCCAGCTTCAGCATGCCACCATAGCCAGGGCTCTTAAAGGAACAGCTGCTGAGGGAAGGCACGGACACACACACATACACAGATTTGTCATTGTCTATGTTCAAAATCATTTATGCATTTGCTCTTTGCTTTTGCGAGATATGTGCGCTTTAATCATTATTGGGATGGAGGCACATTTGGTCCCATCGTATGAAAACCATTCACACATTTGCACGCAAGTGCGGGTTAATGTCTGATTCTGCATGGGATAACAGCGCTTTGCCTGTGAAAACCATTTGTGCAATTGTGAGTTAATAATGGGTTCTTACCATTTTAAGCTTACAAGTTTTCCCCATGTGATAAACCTACTGTGGGGTCTTGGATAAGACACACTCTCCCAGCCTCAGAACAAATCTCGCCAAGAAAAGTCCATAATAGGTTTGCCTTAGGGTTGCTATAAATCAGAAGTAATGTGAAGGCACACAACAACATTTGATCCTATGAAAGAATATGTTTTTTTCTGGATTGTGCAAGCCATCTTTTGTACCAGCAGTGTAATACAAATTACAGTTGGCTCTTTCCTTCCACGGGCTTGCCACCCACAGATTGGAGCATCTGTGTGTGGCCCTATCCTGCTTTCCCCAATGGCAGTGCACGCCAATGTGGTCGCACGCATGTCGCACCACCACTGAGAGAGCGGGACTTGAGGTCCTGTGGAATTTGTATCCCCACTGGATGGTGGGTCCAAAACAGAACCCCAGTGGATACAAAGAGCTGACTGTATCTTATTTCTGAAACTCACTGCCAAAGGTCCTATGCTTATTTTCTATTGGATCTTCATTTTGAGATGCTGTTCCTTAGGACCTTAAAGGTGGCACCAAGCAGCATGGCCCTGCACACTCATTCTACCCTAGAGATGTAGAAAAAAGTCTCACATGGTTGTGACTCTCAAAATGTGCTTTGACTATTTTGTATGAACTGATTTCTTCAATTGAACATTTGTTTGTGAACAGGTCCTCTTCATACATTCTATCCGCCTTAATAAAGTGGATGGATAGATAATTTGGATGAAGTCTCTCTACATAACATAATGCTGGCATAACACAATGCCTACAAGATCTTTGAGGTGGATCCAGATTTTAGTTCATTTTTCTCAAAGTATGACTTCTCAAAATATGACTAAATTTGGATCCAATCTACTATGTATTTAGGGCAGGGAATTCCTGCAGAATTCCTGCACCCTCCACTCTGTTTGGGGCCTATATATCAGGATATGTTGCAAACACTTAAAAACAAATTTTTATTTAATTTCCTGAATTGTACTATGACACTGTCTGAGGGTCTTAATTTCTTAATTTCACCACTGTCTTAATTTCACCACTGTGAACACACAAAGCTGAATTGCCTGTGCCGAGTTTTATAAGTGATTAGCCAAAGAAGGAGAAAAGAACTTTTTGAAGAATATCTTTATTTACAGCAGGATTGCTTGGAGGTAGGGGCCCATTTTTGCTCCTGCAGACACACACAATACGCCACAGCACTCCAAAACTGGCAAAAAAAAATTGCCCTAGAAGTTACCAGAGGTTGCCTCCAGTTCCCATTTCTAAGTTTTTCCTTGGGGTGGGTGTCATTCACTACTCTCATAGAGATCCTCAAAGTGACAATAGACCATTTCTAGCTATTCCCTCCCCCTGCAACTTTTTTGTTTTGTATTGTATTTTGGGGAGTGTAGGGGCTTTGGGAAAAGCTGCATCCTGCCTGTGAGCCACAATTTCTCCAACACTGATTTAAGATTCTTTAGTAAAAGGAGAAAGATTTATATGATTTGAAGAGAAACCATAGTAATGATTTACGATGTACACAGATAACTGTTTTTCCACTGTTTAAGTATAACACAGAACTTATTTCAAATGGTTCAGTCCAATATATTTAATACAGCCTAAGAATATAATTCTCTAAATTTGCTAAGCCAAAATAATTTGGATAAGCCAAAATAATTCAAATTTTCATTGTGCCAACATCAGATCTGAGCTAACATCAGATCAGGATTACTGGGTCAGGATTATTTAGGTAATAAGAAAATATGAATTCTGTTAATTGTCATTATCTTTTATGCTACTGGAATTGTTAAAATGAAAGGAAACACTGTTGTAGCATTTTAGGTATCTTCTTTGTCTGTGAACTGTAGTTGGTAATTGTTAATCTATGTAGTCAAACATGTAGCTTCCCTTTCCTGCATACTAGAAACAAATCTGTGATAATTTGGGGTGCTGTTTTTTAAAATGTATGATTTATCTGAAAGATACTTGCCAAGGCTCTTTCATTATGTGTACAGATTGTCTCTCATGTATTCAGAATTCCAAATTCCAAAATATTACAAAATCCAAACTGTCCACATGGATGATTGCTTTCTGATGGACCAATGTACATAAACTTTTTTTCATGCACAAAATTATTGCAAATATTGTGTATAAAATTACCTTCAGGCTATGAATGCATGGTGTGTATGAAACCTAAATGAATTTCACATTTAGACTTGGGTCCCATCTTCAAGATATCTTATTATGTATATACAGATACTCCAAAATCTGAAAAACTCTGAAATCCCAAACACCTCTAGTCCCAAGCATTTCGGATAAAGGAGACTGACCTGTACTCTTTTTCTCATTTAAATCTACCCTTAAAGTTTTATTTGGAATTCTTATGATACTAGCATTTTTGTGCTGTGCTGATAATCCATCCAAATGTTATAGTGTTTGGAAACCACACTGGTAATTCTGGATGGTAATATATGGTCAAAATAATATCAACATTTACATTGTTGACTTCTGTGTCCTATATCGTTCTATATTGGTTTGCTCTTCAACTTGCTTCCAAAGCAAGCTGGGTTAGTTTAATATTTCAATACTGTATATTTGATATTTCTTTTATAGACCACTCACTGCCAATACAAATACTCACTGCAGGAAGTAACATTACCTTTTCTAGCCAAAACATACAATTTTCCCTCTAGAATTCAAAGACAGCCATGTTCATCTGTAGAATCAGTATTTAGAGAGATCTTGTAGTACCTCCTCAGGAAGTAGACTTAAGTCTATGAAAGCTCATGCTGCCAACTTCTTTCTTTCAGTTGCTCTCAAAGGTGCTACATGATCTCTCTACATAATTTTTCCTCATTAATTGCTACGAGGTAAGAGTAGCAATTGACTTATCCTTTTTTTTTTTTTTTTGCTTGTCTACATGCCCAAGGCAACAAACATCTTCACCCTACTTTTTAAAAAAGAGAAGATATTGCTGAAAATTTTATTTTTTTTTAATTTATATTTCCCCTGTAGTTTTAGTTAAACAGCTACTCAAAATGGAAAACGATGCTAATAATGGTGCAATTTATCTGCCATGTAGGAGGCAGTCTCTCAGTGGTTTGTTTTAACAATAGATCAACATGGTGTTTGGAAAATTCCAATCTTTTGTCACCTACTGTGGCATGCAAAAGAATGACTGCAGTTTGATCACTCCTGTATCTGTGCAATCAAAGGTAGAATCTGGACTGCATTATACTTAAAACTATGAACAGAACATAAACATACAGGCTCACCAACAACTGGAAACATTTAGGAATTCATACAGTGCTTATAAACCTGGCATAGCCCAATCTATGTAATTTGTTGTTATGTGCCCTCAAATCCATTTTGACTTATGGCAACCTTATCCTAGATTTACTTGTCCAAGGTCACCCAATAGGTTTCCATGGGTGAGCAGGGATTCAAAGGCTGGTCTCCCAAAGTCCTGGGCCAACACTCAAACCACTACACCACATTGTAATATATTTTCTGTAATATGAACAATAACGTTTCCTACATGTGAACTATTTGCTTTTTTTTAAATCAAGGCAGTTTTTTATTTTGTTGGACCATTCCTAGCTCTTCAATAATAACCTGCTATCACTGGAACATTATTATTAAGAGTGTAAGTGTGTGGAGAAAACCATACCATTCAGTTTTGATATAATTTCTGGTAAAGCAATAGATAGGGTATATATAATGGCAGCTTTCTTGAAAGCTGACATGTCTATTGCTATTATTAGTGCCATACTGAGTGTGGCTGCACAAGAATCACTTACACCTGTTTGATGGTGCATCTGACACTGGGAGAGACAGAGGTCATACTCATAATTCTTCACTGGTAATTGATAATATTATGTGATTTCTGGAAAAGTTATTCATTATGTCTTCAGAATTAGCATTCTTCTGGCTGAATCAACACCTTTTGCTGCCTGAGGGAAATGGTGACATATACAAGTTATTTTGGCATCTCCAGAAGAAAATCTTCAGTGTCACACTTTTACTTGCTGGCAGTAAAAATATGAACATAATAAACTGAGTAATTTGACAACAATTTGCTGATCTTTCACAACACTGTCAAATCTGCTGCCTAAGGCAACTTGCTCTTTCTAACTGTAGGGTCAGTTTTGCCTGCTGTTTCCATCTTCTATTTATTTTGGAGGAATTTAGCAGCCACTTGGCAAAGAAAAAAAAATGGCAACAAGAAGTAAAGCTACTCCTTCCACTATAATTTTCTCAAACGTTTTTGGTTTGCTTCTTTGAAAGCTTTGTCTAAACACAAATGTTTTTATCACCTGATACTTTTTGGTTGCAAGGTACCTTCTCTAACAAGAATTCCCTTCTTTCTTTATGATGATGGTATAATGGTGGGTATACATCATATTTGTGTTTGGTACTAGTTTTACTAAAGGATGACTTGCAGCAAAATGTTGCCATGTTCCTTTCATATATCCATAAGTCTTCCCATCATTGAATCATGGTTTCTTACTAGGTTGACTCAATGGGTTGACTGTCAGAAGTTTGGCTGATGACACCCAGCAGTATTTTTCCTTGTTAGCAGAGTTAGGAAAAGCTCCATAGTGCTGTCAGGAGTCAGCAATGTGCTTAACTATGGCAAAAGAACAGAAGCTGAATTCTAACAAAGTGACAGCTCTGTGTGGTCCTATTCTGAACTGGGTTGCACTGCCTCAGAAAGAGTTATTGTGTAGTAGGAGTATTTTCTTCATCCAGCAATGCCAGTTTAGATATCCTGGGCCAGTTGTAGCTCTGAACATTCCTGAATGAGAGTAACCTGGACCACATTGGCTCATACTGCCATAAACTCCCAAGTGGATTATTGAAATGTATGGTATGCAGTGGGGCTATTCTCAAAGGTGATCAAGAAGCTTCAGTTAGTTCAGAATACAGGAGTCAGAAGCATAACTGATGTTGTCAGACAGAATCAAATTACATGAATTCTAAAATTGCTATACTGGCTATCTAGTGGCTTCTAAGCAAACTCTGTAGGGGCCCTTCTCCACATACTACCCTGCACATGGAAAAAAGCACATGGAATTAGCTCTTCCCCAAACATCTGAAGCATGTTACATATAGACACAGAGCATTTTCAGTCGTGGAGCCACAACTATACAAACACCACCTGATGGAGACTGAACTAGCAGCAAAATGATAATTACTATGACATCAGCTGGAAACCTGCCTGTTAGCTCTGCTTGGCATTTTAATTACCTGCTTCCTTTTACATTTTTTGTTGTTTCAATTATAGTTGTATACCACCTTAGTTACAGATGAGGGATGGTTTAAAATGTGTTAAATAAATAAATAAACCACACCAGTTCTATGCATGTTGGTCTAAAAGTGATTGAGTTTTGTAAAGAAGTCTGAGAATGCTGGGTGATATATATTTTACTGTAGAAGGTAACAAGCATTTACTCAAATATAAGTCTCTGGATCCAACAAGGAAGATAGCCAATTACTTCTATCTTTCCATTGCACTAAGCATTCATAAATAACATACACTTATGCTGCAAAATGACTAATTGAAAGTAATAAGCCTTTAGTATTTGAGAAATAAAACTTCATGTAATCATTTCCATTTTCGAAACTGATCTGAGTACAATGATTAAAGTTCTGTATTGACATAGTACAAAGTAAAATTCCAGTATATTCTTCCCTGGTAAGTTGGCCAATTGGATAAAAATGAACATCTGGTAGGTATTTATATAACACAAGTATCACGTGACTCCAGACTAACCTTATAAGCAATAAATAACTTTCCTCATTGATTTCAAATGGAAGTAAGCTCAGCTACATTTAGGATACAACTAATGTATTATATCTTACAGCTCTGGACACAGCACAATCTGTGTAACATACCCCGAATATTTATCATTTTATTTGTGTGTGTGTGTGTGTGTGTGTGTGTGTGTGTGTGTGCCAGGAGCACATAACTTTGTTGTATTTCATAGACATATTATTTATAAATTAATGATAAATATTAAAGAATACTGGTGATACGTTGCAATCCCTGTATTTGAAAGGAAAATACCTAATGCAGTGTTAATGAGATTTTTAAGGACTCATAAGATCTAAATTGTGGTGAGCTCAATATAGAGAAGAACCATTGCTTTAGGCTGAGACTGGAGAAGCAGTGCTGACAAGATAAGAAAGCTGAATGAAAAGGCATTATGTGTGGATCTACATGCCTTCCTCTGTAAATAGAAACAGCTCACACATAGCCAAGATGTGTATTATCGACATGAAAGTAGGAAAAGAAGTGGGACATATACAGATGCTGGCTCTGCACCAAAATACCTGGTGGATATTGGCGAAGTAAGTTGGGGTACAGGTGTTTGAAGCAACAGTATGTAAAGGGGATGGAATTGAAGGAAGGAGGACCTGTAAAAACGTAGAGTTGGATTTTTGCTTCTCCTCCCCCAGCAATGATTCCATGCCTTTAGACATTTTTACCAATTAACAATTTCTTTAAAGCAAAACTAAACTATACACACAAATGTGTGCCCAAATATTAGAATACATTTGCATTCAAATTCATGTTATTTCCATATGACCTAATTTAAGGAAAATATTGTATTGATATTCTCATTTTAAAGGTTTGCTTCAATGTAGAGTTCTGAATAGTGAAGTACAAGTGTAGTATAACAAAATGCAAGTCAGCCTATATAAAAGGTAAATTTCTGCATACATTTTTAATGATAGCAGCATGTTTCTTGTTACAATAATATATATACATGCAACACTGTCCAATTATTTGTTATACAGAGAAATAAAAATTAAAATAAGCCACTGTAAAAAATGAATAAATAAAACAAACTAAAGGATCTTTCTCAATGAGGCAATAAATCAAAATTTGGATGCCATAACTTTGTACAGAAAAAGCAATTACTTTAATAGGCAAGCAATTACATCACTATAAATCTCTATAATGTATTTTCTAAATCACTGCACTGGGTCCAAAGTCTCTGGGGGTGAGCACTGCTAAGGGCTGTTCTGCCCAGAATATTCCCACTGCTAGAAGTGCATGGAAGCAATTTTTGCTGATCTCTCCCTGTCTCTGGAGTCTCTAGTGCTAATTCCCACTTAGTGCCAGAAAGACTCCCCCCTCAAAATTATCTGGAGTAGATTTTCAGGGGACACAGGTGACTACAAGGACAGGGGAAAGAATTAGAAAGACTGCCTCTTTATCAGTATGAGCAGCAGAATAAACTTCACTAGATCAAAAAGCTTCCTACTGACAAAAGAAGTTTTTCAACTGTTGGATAGTTTTGCTGAACCCAACCCACTGAATATTAAGATAGTCTAATAAAAGTTATGACAAAGGTTTATGATACTGAAATGTATTTAGCAGACATCTTCCAATCACTGATGAGAAGCAATTTCAGAAGGTCATTCCAAATCGCCAAGAAGCCATCTTCCATCTGTTCATTAATTCCCAGTTGCTAAATGATAGAAAGTGACAGTCTCCACTTTTTTCAACCAGTGGGCTACTTTTCTTACAAAAGCAAACAAAAACCAACAACCCCATACTAATTTAAAACTGGTTTAAATCAGAACCAGCTTATAAATTTGGCTGGCATTCCAGCAAAATCCTACAAGCTTTCATTATAAAGGAATATAATATGCTCATGGCAAAGAGTTAAACATTTAACATGTTACATCTTTTCCTCTGCATATATTTTCCGAATACTTTTCACTATATTCAGAAAAGTAAGACCTTTTTTTGTCATGGTTGTATTATCAGGAAAAGAACATTTTGAGATTTTTAATTTTTAAAATACAACAGGGTAGGAGATAATGAAAATCTTTTAGCGTGCAACACCCATGAAATCTTTGTTATTTGCAACATATTCCATGGAAACATTTTGACAACAATCCAAATGTAACACATTTAAGCTTCAATATATCCTGACTAAAGATATTTGAATAGTATTGTGCATGCTGCCTATTTTGTATTAACCGTATTCTTTACATTAGTATATCAAATTATTTTTATAATTTAAGACAGCAATATGACACTTTCTAGGAGGACAATTTAAAGACATAGGGGAACCCATTCTCTGGTCTGACAATAAAATGGGTATTTGCCTTGTGAAAATTTGTTGCTGCTGTTTCTCTGCTAGTAAATTTCAACAGGAGTGAAGGCAAAAACATGATGTCCTGGAGCAAGACAGGAAAACAGTTTGGTGACCTTAATGGCCATGAAAGCTCACAAAAAAGTGTCCTGGTCACCAAGGATTTTCCATCATCCTGCCTTGTTCCCAAATTACTTTGTCAAAGTCCAATTCTGAACCTATCTAGTCATATTTGAGTTTTATTGAACTAAGGTATAGGCCTGTGCAATTGACAGATGAGTGAGCTTTATGTTAACAAATCAAAATGAAATATGATGCTGAGCTGCAATGAATGCATAATTTCTAAGTGACAGAAAAATCAATACTGTATATCTACAATTAAATTCATTCTTTCTACAATGCAAAAATAAAATCCAGCAATTAAAAGGGTCTTCTAGTTCAGAAAAGTGGAGAAACTAGAGGCTACACTAACAGTTAGAAAAGTGAATCAAACTTCTTACAGCCCTATTCTCCACTTCAACAAAATACAGTCTTTGCTACATTCCACGCTACTGACGTCTCAATATTCTTTTCTGCACTTCCCCCATTCTTTTGCTAGTGAATTACTCCCTTAAAAAACCCATGTTCTTAATGACTCAAATTTAAAAGGACATCTAGATGATAAAGCACATTCTGCTTCACCCTGAAAACCTAGCAACCCATCTCCTTTACAAGAAAATATCATGAATGATTTCCAGTGATAGCCCTCGCTCTGAAGTGGAGAGGGCACCTTAGCAAGAAATGGTGGAATGAAGCCCTCCACTTTGGCCATGAATCATTGATGAAGGGGAAAAGAAGCAGGTGGAGGAGCATACCTAGCTCCTCTTCTTATTGCACCAGTCTTCTCCCAGACCTCCCCTTGCAAGACAGGATTCCCGTCTATGTGTTCAAGAGAAAAATGTATCTGGAAGCACTGCAGGAGGAAAAGTGACTGAACTAATAGTCTCCGTTAGTTTCCTGGGAGTGCAACACAAGAATAATCTTTACAACATTCACATGCAAATGTTATTTCCGGCATAATTTCTATACAATTAGTGAAACATCTGCTAACAATTTCAGACTAGTGGAGTAGGTTGAAACAGATCACACTTTCTTAGAAGATTAAAGCAAAAAAATAGCCCTTTGTTGTGCTAACATTGTAATGCTACATGTACGCTTTATCTCTTCACACCATTTTGGAAATTTTAAGTTTATATTCAGCAAATGCATAATATGAATGAATAGTTCTATAATCTTCAGGAAAATGTACAACACAGGAAGACCCTCCTCCTGAGATGTTGAAGGTGGCCATCTCCTCCTGAGATGTTGAAGATGCTTACTAATTTCCCACAAGCAATCCCACCTCCCATTGCTATTCTCTTCTTGCAAAACAGTTTCTGGTCTATATTTTGCTTGCCTCTCCCACCCCAATAGCAAATAATTCATTTGGACCTGTAGGGATCTTTTTCACTGAAGAAATGATATGGAGGGATGGGAGGGCGAAGTATCTCCAATTTCTCTAGCAATGGTTCTCCACTTTGATTTGAAGGGATGCTATTTTAAGCTTCAAAAATTAGACTCATTTTTACAGAACGTTCAGTTTGATCTATATTCAAAAAAACTATGCATCTGATCAAATCATTAATTATCATTTAGGTAGCTACATATGACAGCTGGAGGATAGCAGGATATAATTATATTAGTATATCCTAATTCTATCCTTGGTATATAATTACCGAGAGGGCCCTTGGTATCCACCAGGATTTGATTCCAGGAATCCCTGTGGATATTAAAATCCGTGGATGCTCAAGTCCCATTATATACAGTGGTATAGTAAAATGGTGTCCTTTATATAAAATGACAAAATCAAGGTTTGCTTTTTGGATTTTTTTATGGGTGCAAATATTTTTGAACTGTGGTTGGTTGAATCTGTGGATGCAGACATAGACATAGAGGACCAACTGTATTTGTTGTTGTTGGAACTGCCCTCGAGTCGATCTTGACTCATGGCAACCCTATGGGCCTTATCACATGGGGGTCCAAAGCAGAAGGTATCCAAAGCTGATACGTATACTTCTCCCGTGTGTTTACACATATCCAAAGGCAATCCAAAGCTGAAACGTATTTGTTTTCCGTGTGTTTACACATATCCAAAGGCAATCCAAAGCTGAAACGAATTTCCCCCCCTTGATCCGAAGTCAAAGGGGATCTTTTGACATTCAGATTTTTGCGGATGTACAAGCGTCCTCCGCGCTTGTCCTCCGCGGCCAGAGCCGCCTCTCCGCCGGTGCCTTGGGCTGGCTGGAGGGCTGGCAAGTGCGGAGGGAGGGCGAGGCGCGGGAGGGACCCTCCTCCACGGCCAGAGCCGCCTCTCCGCCAGTGCCTTTGGGCTGGCTGGAGAGCTGGCAAGTGCGGAGGGAGGGCGAGGCGCGGGAGGGAGCAGCCGCCGCCGCCGCCGCCTCCGAAGCCCGAAACATTGCGCTATGGCCGCTCAGGCAAAACAGATTCCTTTCGGAATCTGTCTACTTCACTTAAACTTCGCTTATACTTCGCTTGCCGGCCAGTGTTTGATAAGGTCCTATGAATGAGACATCTCCAAGACTCTCTGTCCTCCACTGTTCTGCTTAATTACTGCAACCCTTTAATATCTATGACCTCCTTAATAGAGTCCATCCATCTGGCATGTGGCCTTCCTCTCTTCCCTCCACCTTCCCCAGCATTATTGTTTGTTTTTCCCCCAAAGAGTCCTCTCTTCACATGATGTGTCCAAATTACGACAGTATCAGTTTGGTCATCTTAGCTTCTAGGGAGGTTTCCAGCTTAATCTGTTCTAGGACCCATTTGTTTGTCTTTTTGGCTGTCCATGGGATCCTCAGCACTCTTCTCCAGCACCACATTTCCTCAAATGCATTGATTTTCTTCCTATCATTTTCTTAACTGTCCAGCTCTCACATTCATGCATGGTAATAGGGAATACAATCGCTTGTATGATTCTAACTTTTGTGCTGAGTTGTTTATCTTGAATTTTAGAATCTTTTCTAGTTCTTTCATAGCCATCCTTCTTATTCTTAGTCTTCTTCTGATTTTCTGGCTGCAGTCCCCATTTCTATCAACCTTTGATCCCAGGTATGGGAATTCTCTTACGATTTCTATTTCTTCATTGTCTAGGTTGAATTTATGAAGGTCCTCGGTGGTCATTATTTTTGTTTTCTTTATGTCCAACATTAAAGCCTGTCTTTGCATGTTCTTTTTGATCTTCCTTAGTAGGTGTTACAGGTCTGTGAGGTTTTCTTCTAGTACTATGGTGTCATCTGCATATCTTAGATTGTTGATATTCCTCCCTCCTATTTTCACTCCTCCTTCTTCTGTGTCCAAGCCTGCTTTTCTTATAATATGTTCTGCATACAAGTTGAACAGATAGGGTGAAAGGATACAGCCTTGTCTGACTCCTTTGCTAACTGGAAACCATTCTGTTTCTCCATGTTCTGTTCTGACAGTAGCCTCTTGTTCTGAGTAGAGATTCCTCATCAAAATTATCAGATGTGTTGGTACTCCAATGTCTTTAAGGGTATTCCATAGCCTTTCATGATCTATGCAGTCAAAGGCTTTGCTATAGTCTATAAAGCACATGTTTGCAATGTGGTCCCTCATGCCTCTTCCTTTTCTAAGGATTTATTTATTTAGATTTATAGCATTTTTCCAAAGGAAATACCAGCATATGGCTTATAAATAGTGATGAAAACCTCACAAATCGCTTTCAATTCTGCCACCCACATAAGTGTATCACTCATCCACACTATATTGCTATTAGACTTTATCAAGGCCATATCTCAATGGTATTGAGATACCAGAGTGCCATGTTCAGTTGTTAACAGTGCTGAATTAGAGATTCCAGAACGTTAGCCTCCTTCAAGACAAAGGTCTAAACTACACCATATTGCATATAATTAATGTAATATGATGTAGTTTGGTGTCACATGATTCTTATTTTAAACTTTAAATAGCAGGCAAAAGGGGGAAGGAATCAGGATAGGAACCAGAGCTAAAGGGAGAAACTTCAGATCTTTTACTTTCCACCCCAGTTTCTAAGAAATTGCCCCATCAAAAGATGCCATAAGCATGTACCCTTCCAATGCAAACTGCAGCTTCAGTTGAGGCTTCCATGGACATACTGCATGGAGATTAAAAGTTATAAAGGCCCTCAGTCTTCATCATTGACCTTGTGGTCTTCATCATATCTCCCCTCACCATTACTGAAAATGAAAAAAGGAACACCACAGTTCCAAACTACAATGTTAACATAGCATGTACTCTAGCCCTAAGAAAACTGGCATCAAAACAGATGGGCCACTGGTTTAATTCTGACTGAGACCATTCTTTATGGTATGTTCATCTTTTAAACAGTTTGTTGTTGTTAATTGCCCTTGAGTCAGCTCATGGCGACCCTATGGATGAGGTATCTCCACAAGCTACCCTATCCTCCACTACTCTGCTCAAGTCCTGTAGATTCATGCCCATAATCTCCCTGGTTGAGTCTATCCATCTGATGTGTGGTCTTCTTCTTGTTCTACTGCCCTCCACCTTTCCAAGCAGTAATGTCTTTCAATCTCTCAGCTTCACTGAATAAAGACAGTCAGCTAGGAGCTCTTCACATGCCATCTACAAAATGTATGCCGGCCTAGGTGCAGTAATCACAACTTGCATTACAAATAGCATCTCTCAATAGTCTGAGTTCTTCAGCCTTGCTTCAGACTTATAACTAGAGCTTGGTTTCAGGGAATTACGAACTAGGTGCAGTATTATAGCCAGTAATTGATCCCACTGCCTCAACCATGCTTCTGTTCTGTGCAGTTATGTCACACCTGGGTTACATTAAAAGGGGAAACACTTATTCCTGGATGTAAACAAGGGTCTCTCACTAAGCTTAGAGCATACCTGTTTTTCACTTTACTAGGTGAGCAACTTCCACATATGTTCTGAAACAGAGTAGATGAAAGCAAAAAGAAGCAATGTGTGTTCGGAAGCAGGGAACATACATGGTGCTTAAACTTGATCTGGGTCTATAAATTCTGGTTTTAGTTCTATGTCTCCAGGTGCAAGACTAAGGGAAAGGCAGAAAAGAAGAAAAGCAGGGCATACATTTCCTTATCCAATATACCTTCTTATCTACCAAGATATCAAGGCTCACGTTTATCAAAGAAACCAGAAGTATTTATGTGTGAACAACATTATCAAAATATTTAAATCCATGAACAGTAGCAAAAATATTATCTCGACCTTCTTGGCAACACAGATTTCATACAAAAAATAAGAGCCTCTAAAAATCTACTATTTCTCTCCATGGAGAATAGAGAATAACAAAGGAGTTGCCTATAGAATGCAACTCAACATAATCTATCATAGATTACAAGACTATTTTCTCAGAATGCTCACAACTTGCTGGTAAATTTTAACTATAATATACAGATGAAATCCAAGAAATAAATATATTTTTCTTTCAGCAGAAGATTCAATACTGGAAAGCAAACTCAGGACTATAAATTCAAGCAGAAGAATTCTGTAAAAGATTCTATACGGGTCTGAGTTCTGCTACTGCCAATATAGAAATTTGCAAATGTAAGCAGTAGTACAATTGCTCATTTTCAGAAATATGCAAATTATCTGTTCTTAGTCTGAATGACAAATCATCCACTTTATATCATCAAAAAGCTCATAATTTACAGTACTATAAATAGGTTATCTTGTAATATTCAAGAACAGAGTTTATGAACCAATCAAAATCACTGCAGTTAGCCACATCTGTACATACAATTCAGCATTCAAATACTCATACATTCCAGATTAGCTGACTTGATGGCTAGAGTAGTCAATATGTTTCAGGAAAAAATGGGATGTTGTTTACTTGAATCATGTTCAGGATTTCCATATCAAATCTAGGTTGAATGCATAGTTCTCATCATATGATTGACATAGGATTTCCATCATATATCAATCATCTCTTTAAAATAGGAGTGGGAAAGCAACATTGAATCCTGGTTCCCTTCACCCATTTCACAAGGGACTGATATTATTTAACCAGGGAAAGAGACATCCTTAGGAGGCGTATTACAATCAGAACCTGCTGTCATGTTTCAGGATCTTTCTGTTGAAGTCCTGAAATACATACCCCAAACAACAACATCCATGAACAATATGGTAGTATCAGCAGGTCAAGGAAAATCCAAACACAAGGAATGTGAGAATGTTTAGTGGCAGTTGCAGAGTCGAAGTGGGGAATCAGAAAATGAGAAAAAGACTGAACAAACTGTCTTGGAAAAGGACATAATTGGCTAGCACCACAAACAGGAACATAAGACACTGCAACAATCTGTTGCAGGTATTACTTGTTTTAAAAAATGTGAAAGGTAACTAAAGGAAGTCCTTTAATCCTATTGCAAGTTAAGTATCCCTTATCTGAAATGCCTGGGATCAGAAGTGCTTCAGATTTCTGAATTTTTCAGATTTTGGAATATTTGCATATACATAATATAGACAAATGAGCACAGGTGCTACAGGTGCTGCCTTGAAGGCAGAAGCAGGTGGCTGGCAGGCTCCCCAGAAACAAGGAAGCCTGAAGAATGTGTGTCTGGTGTCCAGGGCTTACCTCCACCTCAACTGCTGCCCTACACCATTTTATATATAAGGACTTCAGTATCTGTGTTTGTCTTTGCATCCGCATGGGGATCTGGAACCAACCTCCCTCAGATACAGAAGGCCTTCTGTACAGGTATCACAACTCAAGGGGATTGGGAGGTCTTTTTTTTTTCCTTGGGGACTCTGAATAAACTGTCTGTTGTGCACTTGCATTTTAACTATGACCCATCACATGGGATCACATGGAATTTTCCACTTGTAGTGTAATGTCATTGCTTAAAAAGTTTCAAATTTAGGAGCATTTCAGAATTTCAGATTAGGGATGCTCAACCTGTAATTGTTTTACAAGCAAAGCAAAAGCAGCTTATTTATATACCGCTTCATATCACACTATGGGATGTCTAAGCGGTTTACAACTGTGAGCTGATTGCCCCCCAACAATCTGGGTACTCATTTTAGCAACCTCGGAAGGATGCAGGCCTGAGTCGAGCCTCAGCCCTGGCTGGTATTGAACTCGCAACCTTGTGGTCTATGAGTGAGTGGCTGCAGTACAGGCATTTAACCACTGCGCCACCAGGGCTGACATACAAAGAAGAAAGCCCCATACAAAGAACAAAAAGAGAATAAAGAAAATACAGTAGTCTCTTTCAATCTGCAGGGATTTGATTCCAGCCCCCTGGGTAGGAAAAAATGTGGATGATCACACCGCATTTTATTCAATGGTAGCGACTTGTGCACAACTGAGCAGTATGTCCAGCATGCATGCACCACTACTAAATAAAATGGAATGTGCCAATTTATGGGCACTCAAATTCATGGACAGATAGCCTGTTGATATGGCAGGCCCACTGTAGTTTCCAAGGGATACTAAAAAAATAGCCGTTCCACCACATTCCATTTAGTTTGTGACAGTGCTACCACTGAGATACACAGGAAGGACTTGCATACAAGAGAGAGAAGCCATCCACACTTGAGGGGCAAAACAGATGCGCTGTAGTCATTTCCACTACCAAAGAGACAAAACTTAACAATAGTAAAACAGGAAGCAAAGATAGCTGCTTGCATAGCATCTTCACTGCCCCTTCCTTTTATGCATAGGTCCATATAGTAAAGTACATGACTATTACTTAATAAGGATGTGTGAATGGAATCTGTACCTATGCGCAAATGGCAATGCATTCTGGGTTGGTTCAGCCCTTGATTCTGAGTTTTGCGTCACTTCAGGGGTAGTCCTTTCATCATCTGTCCCATTAATGCTCTCAGGAGTAAGAGGAGATTGAATATCACCTGCAGATTCCTTAAAGAAAGTAAGTTATGATTACAAATGGAACTTTCTACACAGTATATTTTAATAGACAATACAATACAGTTTTATAGCTATTGTGAACTTTGTAGGCACAGTGGGGAAATCATCAACATATTCCAATTGAGTATTAATTAATAAAATTTAGAAATTGAAATGACAACTAGAAATCTATGAACTGCCTTCCTACTCTCCCATCTATCCATCCAATAAGAATACTATTGGGAGAAACCAAATTATCTTCTTTATTAGCCTGCACACTCCAGTGCTCAAACTGAAATAGTTTACATATGTTGCCTTCAATGTGTTCAAAAAGTTACATAATAGGCATCAATTCAAATAATTATTCCATTACTAAGTGGAAATAAAGTTTTATACATTAGCTTAAAACAGACGAAGCACACTGGACTTAAGAATATAAGCAACCCATGTTTGGACTCACACACTGTATGTAGAGTATTTGACTTCAACTCTTACATATCAGGTCATCACAGTATATATATATATTGAACTAAGTGAGATAAAAAAATTGTCACACTTGAATAAAAATTACATTAGCTGGAAAAAATATTTCCATCTAGCTGCAATATATTTAATATACCTTATCAGCTACAAAGCCAATGTTTGAATCATGTGGGAGCTGCATACATGCATACATACACACACACATACACACAAAACTGTGTCTGAGAATTCATAGTGTTCAGTAATCCATCTATTTAGGGTACAAAAATTCAACCAAAAGCTACATGTGAATATTTTTGTTACTAACTGAAGGATGTTCAGGGATTGGGAATGCAGACCCCCAACTGGCAGAAAAAAAAGATGCTGTTAAAGGTGCCTGTGCTAGTTATCATCACCACATGCTGGTATTTAACATTTAATTGATTTTAAGACTTAATAGAAAATAATATTTTAGATAAAACAGAAACTCACAAATGTTAGGAAACATTGCAATTCAAACTGCATAGCACTATCCTTCTTATGTTAGCTATGATGTGATGACCAATTCAGAGGCATAAATATTTCTCTGGGTCCCTACACCACTTCAGTCACTCACTGTACTTTACAGCAGTGGAATCCAGGCTGCCAGACTAGGGCAGTTAGTGTTTAAATAGCATCTTAAATATTGCTTAGAGTTACTAAAACTTTGCACCAAGCTATTCTCTCACAAAGAGGTCATCTCAACCAGAGAATCAAAATAAAGTAACATGGGGCCTCGGCAGACGGCTAATTGCGCCGTCTCCGAGGCCCGGAAGAGGAGGAGCCGCCGCACGTTCAGTGGCTCTTCCTCTTCCTGAGGGCGCACCCGGAAGCGCCGTCCGTCCGCAGCTGTTAGGGCGCACTTTCGCCAGAATCTAAAAGGATCGCCATTTTGGCCGACGCCCTCGTCTGCATCCCCCCTAGGAACTATAGGCCTAAGCAGACTGCCAGAAACAGTGCACATTAAATTGAGGCACTGCCCTGGCTCAGTGCTAGGGACTCATGGGAACTGTATTTTTTTCTGGGACACTGAGCCTTCTCTGTCAGAGAGCTCTGGTGCCACAATAAATTACAGTTCCCATGATTCCCTAGCACTGAGCCAGGGCAGTGCCTCAATTTAATGTGCACTATTTCTGGCAGTCTGCTTAGGCCCTAAGTGATTTTTGTATCCCAAATAGATCAGTATGGAATGTGTGATTTTGTGTAATCCAAATTCTGTTGGAATGCAACTCCCAGCAGTTCCAGTTAGGACAGTCAATGCTTGGGGTAATGGGTATTACAGTAGTGCTCACATGTCCATCTTTTGTGGATGTTTGAATAGACTTGGATATTTATATGGCTTTAGCTTTAATTGTGGAATTCCATGTCTGGTTTTAGGACTCTTTATTAGTACCGAAGCTGCTCTTATTATATAGTTGTCACCAGGCTGAACATGTTCCTACAAGTTGTGGCACACTGTCATGCTGTACTCCCTGTATGCTGATGTATTGTTTTGTAGTATACAATACCTTACTAGCATTTTGTTGATAAAACATTTATATAGTTGTCAATTGTTTATTTGCTGTTGAAACAATTATATAATTGTTACTTGCTTATTTATGGCCTTGTAAGTTGTCATACATTTTTATATTATATTGCCTTCCATTGCTCTGTATCCCCCATGTTTTTCACAGAATTACTTATTGGTCTATTAAAACTTTTAAAATATATAATCTGGAGTATTCTTCCCCTCTGATTTTCATTTGGTGTTCTGCTTGTTTGGAGAACCTCCTTTATTTTCTGTTGTTTGGGTGACAGAAGTTTCAAATCTTGAATCTAACAGAGAAACTAAATCTCCTGGCACAGTAAACCCCAAATGATTACTACAGTATGATTAGTAAATGCCATAACTGTTTTAAAAAGCTGTTCTATTAGTATTCTGTGCATTTAAGATGCCTGCATTTTAAATATTTCCTCTGTAATCATAACAGCTAGAATGTGCTCAGTGAAAGCCAACAGCAATATCTCAAAGATCCTTGAAAACATGGAACTGTCTTTTAACTTAAGGCTACAAAATTTCTAGAGGGCATGCATAGCTTTCATTTCAAAGAAGACTGAATGAACTACTAATCTGATGCTTAGAAAGTACATGAGAAAACTAATTGGGGCAATGATTTTGCAATATTCACTATGCATATTCAATAGCTTTCCTCCAAGTTTTTCAACAATTTTTTTTTGCTATATAAGACGCTCTGGCATATAAGACGCAACCAATTTTAAAGGCGCAAAATCTAGGAAAAAACCAAATACTGTTTCGACTTACAAAAGGCGCCTCAGGGAAAAATTTGCTTCGACTTACGAAGCACCTCGGCTGTTCCTCAGGACGGTCCTGGAAGGGGAGGAATCCTCGACATCCAGGGCCAGCCGAAGGAACAGCCGGCAGCCTTGGCCTTTCCTTGGGCTGATGCTGGGGTCGGAGGACACCCCCGATCCCAGCATTGGGGCGATGCTGGGGTTGGAGGACGCCTCCAACCCCAGCATCGGCCCATGGAAAGCTTCCTTGGGCCGATGCTGAGGTTGGAGGACACCTCCGACCCCAGCATTGGGGCGATGCTGGAGTCGGAGGACGCCTCCGACCCCGGCATTGGCCCATGGAAAGCAACGCTTTCCAGGATGCTTTCCTTGGGCCAATGCTGGGGTTGGAGGATGCCTCCGACCCCAGCATCGGCCCATGGAAAGCTTCCTTGGGCTAATGCTGAGGTCAGAGGACACCTCCAACCTCAGCATTGGGGCGATGCTGGGGTCGGAGGACGCCTCCGACCCCGGCATCGGCCCATGGAAAGCAACGCTTTCCAGGACGCCTTCCTTGGGGTGAGGCTGGGGTTGGAGGACGCCTCCGACCCCAGCATCGGCCCATGGAAAGCTTCCTTGGGCCAATGCTGAGGTTGGAGGACACCTCCGACGCCAGCACTGGGGTGATGCTGGGGTCAGAGGACGCCTCCGACCCCGGCATCGGCCCATGGAAAGCTTTCCATGGGGCGATGCTTGGGTGCCTCCGACCCCAGCATTGCCCCAAGGAAAAAAATGTTGCTTTCCATGGGGCGATGCTTGGGTCAGAGGCATCCTCCGACCCCAGCATTGCCCCAAGGAAGAAAACGTTGCTTTCCATGGGGCGATGCTTGGGTCGGAGGCATCCTTTGACCCCAGCATTGACCCAAGGATAAAAACGTTGCTTTCCATGGGGCGATGCTTGGGTCGGAGGCATCCTCCGACCCCAGCATTGCCCCAATGAAGCTTTCCATGGGGCGATGCTTGGATCGGAGGCATCCTCTGACCCCAGCATTGCCCCAAGGAAGCTTTCCATGGGGTGAGGCTTGGGTCGGAGGCATCCTCCGACCCCAGCATTGCCCAAAGGAAAAAAACGTTGCTTTCCATGGGGCGATCCTTGGGTCGGAGGCATCCTCCGACCCCAGCATTGCCCCAAGGAAAAAAAATGTTGCTTTCCATGGGGCGATGCTTAGGTCGGAGGCATCCTCCGACCCCAGCATTGCCCCAAGGAAAAAAACGTTGCTTTCCATGGGGCAATGCTTGGGTCGGAGGCATCCTCCGACCTCAGCATTGCCCCAAGGAAAAAAACGTTGCTTTCCATGGGGCAATGCTTGGGTCGGAGGCATCCTCCGACCCCAGCATTGCCCCAAGGAAAAAAACGTTGCTTTCCATGGGGCGATGCTTGGGTCGGAGGCATCCTCCGACCCCAGCATTGCCCCAAAGAAGCTTTCCATGGGGCGATGCTTGGGTCGGAGGCATCCTCCGACCCCAGCATTGCCCCAAGGAAAAAAACGTTGCTTTCCATGGGGTGATGCTTGGGTCGGAGGCATCCTCCGACCCCAGGATTGCCCCAATGAAAAAAATGTTGCTTTCCATGGGCATCCTCCGACCCCAGCATTGCCCCAAGGAAAAAAACGTTGCTTTCCATGGGGCGATGCTTGGGTCGGAGGAGTCCTATGACCCCAGCATGGTCCCAGGGAAAGCGACGCTTCTTCCATCCGCGTCCTCGGTGGTTCAATGGGCTGCTCCTGGGATCGGAGGACATCCTCCGATCCCAGGAGCAGCCCATTGAACCACCGAGGACGCGGCTGAAAGGAGGCCTCCTTTTAGTGGCAGCCTCAGAGGAGCGTACATTCGCCTTATAAGATGCACCAACTTCCCCACCCCCATTTTGTGGAAGAAAAAGTGTGTCCTATATGGCGAAAAATACAGTATTTTTAAGCAGGCAATGCCAGAAAACTTTCAGATAATAAAGGTAAGGCGGTGCACACAGCAAACGTATATAAGAATATAATGGGCCTATTTCAAATAGTCAAGTTATATAGCAGGTAAAATGTAAAGACTAAGAGCAACAATAATCACACCATTCTTTCAAACAAAATTAAGCAGAAAATATAGCACTACAAATTCCAGTGTGTATATATAAAACTCTTCATTTCTTCAGTCATCCTTCCATTTTGTAGTAACTTTTAGATTTTGTCTGGCTATAGAATGATAAAATTGCTAAGATATTGTTTTTCATACAGGAAAAAAATCAAAGCACATGAAAACAGAAATACCATCCATGAGATATGAGATGTTAGGAACTGGCAATTTCCCCCCTAAAGGGCCAGGCCTCAGCACCATATTTGTCTCCTTTGGCTATAATTTTTCTTATTTTCCTGGAAATCTGCCAGGGACCAGCAGTCAGTGGCTCAGGGATTGGAACTGATGCAAGGGCCACTACTTTGAGCAGTACTGATTTACAGCTTCTTCAGTTGTAGATACAGAACCAAAGATACACAGAGCATTCCCCAAACATAGAACTGAAATGGTGTGTGGGCAGCTATAAACCTGACCTTCCCAGCCTTCACACAGTGGATGGATTAAGACTGTTAAAAACAGTTGGTAGTATCCACAATGCAATCTGAACAGGGAACGCACCTGTGAGGGGGTACTTGTTAATTCCATCTTTTCTTGGGATTTTTCTTTAGCTAGTCGTGCAGCTTCTTTGAATTCCTGAAATTTTTCTGCAAACTGAAAGTAAAGATTGTATAATTATACATTGTACAAAGCAGAATTTGACTGACTCAAGTGTCCTCCATATGATACGTTGACCACTAGTTCTTAGGTATTCTAGTCTTCAATAATGGTTTATAGAAACTATGAGGCAAATGACAAGGGGATCACTTCAAAAGACTATACTGTCTGTACTGTGGAGAGTGATCATAAAGATCTGTCTTCCATCAAGATTCTTTATGCAGAATGCAACACAGCAGATGTGTTCAGGCTGCAAAGACAGAGTCTCTCTGGAGTGTGAGCCAAGCTATATTCATGGTAACATGTGCCATATATTTTTTAAAAAAAGTTTACATTGCTAAATTTTTTATATACTAGTTAAACTGAATCAGTGAATGAAATCTTAAGAGACCCAGAGTTATCTAAGCCTTTTCTGCATGGTGGGATTTTTTTTCCAATAGACAATATGCTTTGAAGCTTCTGGAACATTTACATGCTGTTTTTTTATTATTATTTTGTTTTCATATTGCTGAAGTATGAAAGAACCTGTTGTTATGGAACTGGCTTATTACTTCTGCCTAGTGACTGACTAGCCAGCATTACTATCACAGAAGCTTCTTATTCAGCTTTCCAATATTAATAATAATTAATAATGTATTTTTGGAAAATATCTTGCCCATCCCTTATTTTGAATAAGAATATCAGGATTCCCCAATCCTCCCAAATCTGGTTCAAATCATTTTAAATGGCCCTTTACATCAAAACATCAGTTATTAGGGCTGGATCCAAGTTTCCTTTCTCTGCTGGAAAAAGGCTCGTTCCCTTCGAGCAAATGAACCTCTGAATCTAGCCATTATGCATATGGGGAAACTGTCCACAAATGTTTACCACCTGTTATTATGCTTTTTCTATTAAATAAATAAATAAATAGAACTTTTATTTGTATCCTGTTTTTCTACTATAATAGCAATCAAAGCGGCTTACATGTTAAAACAGACCAATACAATACATAATAACAATTCATGATAATATATCTTACCCCCCCCCTTAAAAAGAATTAAACTTAGCACAGTTTAAAAATTTACTCTGTTAAAATCTATTAATAACAAATGGTCTATTGGGCAGAGAGGCAGCATAATACAAGTGTAAGGGGGTTTGTTTATTACTCCTATTTACATCTGTTTGCAGCTATTGCTTGGGGAGCAGAGAGAGAGAGGGTCCAGTAAAGAAAGCTAAGAGAGAAAAATACTTCCAGAATATTTGCAACAAGACAATGTTTCATAGGCATGATTTCCAGCAATTAGAAATATGTCCATCTACAATCTTATGCTCAATACAACTTGAATATTTTGCTACCATGAACATGGACATAGTATTTTAGTATTAAAAGTATTTCTAATAAATGAAAACTTTACTGTATTTCCCTTCCAAATCCAATTCCTAGCACTGTGTTAGGGTATGTACTGATGACTGGTTTTTGTAACTTGAAATGGTACATTGTCACTTCAGTCATCAGACAATTTCATTCATATGCCCAATAGTTAAGAGAAAGAATTTGCATATTTCCAGCTTGTTTATGATTGCTGGAGTAGAAGAACAGTAACAAATACTCAAAACAATTTGTAGCTAGAATTTGCCCTGAAACACTGCAAGTGGTATGACCCTGACACATACAAAATGCTATTAGAAACTCATGGAAACTGTACCATTTTAGTTTTGAGGGACTATAACCCAGTGAAAGAGCAGGTACCTTTTTTGCATTAAGGGTTCCAGGTTCAAGGCCTGGGATTCCCAAATTAAAGGCGAGATAGAGAGCAATTTCACCACATTTTGCCCACTTCTTGGCTATTTTAGGTCAGACAGCTCCCATTCCTCCTAAATTAAGAAGTGACTGGCATAAATGTAAGTTCATTTCAGTAATCAAGGAGGCATATCTTTGCCATTGCATTTGGCATGAGCTATAGAAAGTATTACAGTAATCCAATACAATAATGAAGAAAATATAATCTTCAGGTCCAATGACTTAATCAATACCCTAATTACCTAGTCAATACAAAAAACCTCACTGTTGACCAATGGAATTTATATTGGCTTCAACACAACATACAAAAGAGTACATTCTACATCTCTTTCTAGCATATTATCTAAAACCGCTAAGACACAACAAGAATTATAGCCAGTGATTGCCTTTAATCTGGAATGTCCTGGCCTAGAAAAGCAGATTTCAAAAGCATGTAAGGCATACAGCCCTCCAGATATTGCTGGAGGTGTAATCCAATAACATCTAATGAGCTACACATTTTTGTCCCACTTTAAGGACTCTGAACTTGACTGCTTATATTATACTTTTAAATTATTATTTTTAATTGAAGAACAACATAGTGGAAATCTGTTACTTATGTCTAATTATTAATCTCAGACTTGCTTTGCTGTTGTTGTGTACTTTCAAGTCATCTCTGACTTATGGAAATCCTGAGGCAAACTTATCACAGATACATTTTGTCCAAAGGAATTTGACATTGCCTTCCCTTGAGGCTGAGAAAATGTGAGTTGTCCAAGGCTGGCGTTTCCATGGCTGAGTGACGATTTGAAACCTAGTGTCCCAGAGTCCTAGTCCAACAATTAAACTGCTGCACCACACTGGCTCTCACTTTGCTTTTACTGATTACTGTGCTTTCATTGAATAAACTGGAGAAAAACAGTGGTATCTTCAAGTTTGTTTAAGAAGCATCTTCCTTATGACAGCATTTTCTCAAACACAGCACACCATCTGAGATGGTATCTTGCTCATTTGTGAGTCTGTCTGATTACTTGACAATTCAGAGCAGTCAAACAGCTGTATACTTTTACTTACTTTTGACAGATGATGTTCAGAGGAAAACCCCAAGCCATAAACAGTATTTGCTCTGCTATCTGCCCACTGACCAAACTTCTGTGATGTTTTTGTGAATGTCATGTTGGGAGTGATGGTACTGTTTATTATTGCCTGTGCAAAAAGAAATCATGGTTTGAATTAAACAAATCAGTCTAATGGTAACCCTGGAAATGCTATCTGGCCATTGTAGGATGGGGGTATAAATTTAGGAAATAAAAGAGTTCATTACATTATTCAAAGAAACATACCCGAGACACCCTGAGATATTTGTAATTGTCACAAAATGTATAAGCTGCTCCTCTAGCAAACTTAAATATGATCTGCTAATTAATAATGAAATCCATTACTAATAGTGGGAAATTATATGACAGACTGCTCCTAACCAAAAAATGTTACATTACCATTAGCACTATGAGGTCATTATGCTCTGTGACTATCATCATATGAGAAAGAATAAGGCTGTATCTTGCTCCCACTGTATTTGGAGGAATGTGTAATGTGTGTATGACCCCCCTTCCCTGATTTAGAAACCTCTATGATCAGGATGAGAGCATAGCAGGTGTACCCATTACAGACATTTAGGAATATTGTGTTTCCCTGCAGCAGCTATCAACTCCTTATGGGAGTCACAACCTTAAAGTAACATGGGCAGCAGTGGAGAATGGTAGAAATGTTTATGAAAAAATTATTTTCCCTACTTTTTTGCACTAAGAAGCACTTTGAGATTAAATTAAGCAACTGTACTGATGGCAAAGAGCGGGGAGGACTAGTAACAAAGCACATTATACAGAAATTCTATGGTTGCATCTTCTAATATTAGTTTTTGATTTAAATGAACAGGAGGAAAATTCCATATTTTCCTCTTCCACCCTTTCCTCTTTCACATTTTCCCAACTGAGATAATTCATCTATGTAACTTGGTAACTCCAAGAGGATGGGGAGAAGGAGAGTTGCAACATTTCCCTTTCTGCAGGGCTAACAGCAGCTTTGGGTAGTGGTGCACAATCTATATCAGGAATGGGATCAAATTTTGATCACTCCTACAACTTGCACCAAAGTCAAACAAGAACTAATAAATAAATAAATAAATAAATTTTATTTTTAACCCTCCCCTTTGCAAAGCAATCGAGGCGGTGTACAAGTTAAAACAAGACAACAGTTAAAACAATTCTGTCCCCCCCAATCCCTAGCCCACCCACCCCATAAAAATCGAATTAAACTAGTAAAAACTAGGAAGTCCAGTTCTTGTGTAATGTTTATCTCTTTGTGTAATGTGCTCTCGCATTTAACTGGTCAAATGTGACTAGACTGTGAAACTCTGCACACCACCAGACTTTGTAGGGACAGCTAGAAGGTATTATTAATATCTTTGCTTCCAAAAGCTGTAATTCAATAATAAAATGGGCATACAGCCCCATATTTAATTTATTCCAAAAACCTCAATGAAAAAGCCAACTTAATTAGTGAATCTCTGTCAGAAAGTGAATTCAGTTTCAAGTGTTTCCAAGAATACTGTCTGCATACTGCATTTGTAACCTGTAATAAACTACAGTGCAGAAACAAGAGAAGCCTAATTTTAAAGCAATAATTAGCCCTGAATTTAGATCAGAGCCATGGGAAGTCTGACACCTATAGTCAGATCAGTTCCTGAATCCAAAGGTCATCTTCCCTGAGATTAGAAACTGAGACTTACCAAAGAAGCCTGAGATCTGCCACTCAGCAAAAGTGGAGAAAGGAACATTTGTTTAATGCTTGATAACTCTAAATTTGTAGCTAATTCTAAGGAATAGGTTTTCAAAATGAACAAGTGGCACTGAACCTTGAAATCCTAATTAAAACACTAGGTCAGATGTTCACATTTTGGGCAGTGGCCATAGTTGTCTTTTGTACAAATGAGGAGTTGCTACTATTTGATAAAAAATTGAGATTTGAAGGAAAGACAAACAGGTGGAAAGAAAGCTTTAGTTTAGTCCTTCATTTAAATGACATTCAAGTCATCCAGTTGGCAGTGCTAGATAATTATGTTAACTATTTTTCACATGAAATACCATATGGTTTCCTCTACCCCTGATATCTGCAAGAGCCCACTACAGCATGAATGGCATTGGATATCAGTATCGATATCCTCAGAAAATTCTTTGTGCTTCACCAACAGTCTTTAATAAAGGAATTGTTTGATCTTATAGTGTTTGAATTATATCATATAGTATCTCTAACTGCTCTGCATATTGGCAGCAATTAGCCCTTTTGACTTAGGAGACTGATTATAAAGAAAGAATATAAAGTACCAATAATAATGAGAACCAGGCAACTTGGTTTTCTATTGGCAGAACAATAAATTAGCAAAACTTTGAGAAGCCTCATCTCCCAAGATGTAGGTCAATTAGCTAGTGGGGATTTTAGCAGCACTCTCTTTACACATCAAAGTAGACAATGCAGATGTTCTAAAGTCATTCTCAGCTTCCTGTCCTGGGTATTGAGGTAATACCACAGTTTCAATCTCATTACACTTGCCTCATTTCTTCTGTGCTGTATCTTTCACTGTCAAAAGGCAGACTAAGGTCACTGGGCAAGGAATACGGTTGCACCACATATCTGAATGCAATGGGATCTTGTAGCACCTTTGAGACTAACTGAATGAAAGAAGTTGTAGCATAAGCTTTCGTAGGCTTTGTCTCCCTCAGTTACTCTCAAAGGTGCTAAAAGATCTCTTTGCATACTAATATTTCAGACCAGCAGAGTTATGTTTCTGAATTCTACCAACATAATTGAATTACCTTTAAAATATACATGAAAGTGGACAAGAAGATGCTTGCATTCTAGATTCTTCATTCTAGCCAGAATGGACGCATTCTGGGGCTAGTAAACTCAACAAGTGGGGAAAAAAACTTTGTTAAGCAAAGAGCCACAATTCATCTATTTGGACTGTCTGTAGGGTTTTCAAAAAATACTCAGAAGAAAAGAAAACATACTAGTGAAGTTATCATGGCATTATTTTGCCTGATGATTTTCTGTCCCATGTGCTCATAAAGATTATGTATTTTTGTTAATACACCAGATCCCTTTGCCTCTTTATATGCAACTCAGGAAATATTGTTCACATTGATACACCCATCACCTAAGTAAGAATCTCTCTCCATCCCTTCAGTGCTAGAACTCTGCAAGGCCAAACTAGCCAAGCTCTTAATTTCTAGGAGACTTTACCTGAACTTAGTAGAAAGCATTAGAGTAAAATATGGCTACATTTTTCATTTGAAACTGGATCCTATGTTAATGTAATATTTTTAAAAATTATGATTGCTAAATGAGTATCTGATATATTAACTAGAATTGATTTTAATAGAAAAGCATACATATATGTTACTATATTATCCTATATTATATTAAACAGGTAAACACAAACTTCATATATTATACATATACAAACACACATAATATATTATGAAACACACTTTTATTATAACACACATTCCAAGTGGTATGTCCTGTAGCCACTTGCCTCCTTTATTGTAAATTTCAGAGATACGCCAAAAAGAAACAAATCCTGAACAGCTGCCATTAGTTTATTAATGAGCACTTTGAAATGTAATGATAAAGTATTCTCTTCTATGCCAAGCTTCAATAATTGTTTGCTCACTGTAGATCACACTTTAATCCAACAAACTGTGTTGAGTTGTGCTATACATTAAGAGATTAAAATAGGGACATTTATATTTAACAATTAATACACTTCTAGCAGTTTACTTGAGGTTTAAAAAGTCATACAGCTTACCTTTGAGCCATCCAAGCTGATTATCCTATAGACATTTCTTGTGCTGTCATAGAAGTAGGACACTGTAACAGCATGCTTGCTGGTGGGAACCCAGTTTTTCTTCGTGTTAGGGTCAATCTGGAAGACATGAGCTCGGGTGCTGTAGATGGGTTGTTCCCTGAAGGGCAAAAAGTAGAAGTGATGGATCTGATTTGGACGTAGTATGGTCGTACACAAATCATTTGGATATTCCATCCATGGGCCCCTCTGAACTTCACTCTGCATGAGTAATATACTTGCCCTCCCAACAGGTTTATGTGCATTGAGTACAATATAGCTGTGCAGCACATGGAAAGTACTCACAGGAAAGATGAGCACAAGTCCTTTAAAACCAATTGAGTGGCCAGCTGTACAGTCAGATAAAAGAGGCATATCTAAATATAGAGGCACTACTGATCTACTACCTTCCCTTCCCCCATCTTCCATCTGTCAACCTCTTTAACAGAGGCTGTCAATAATAAAAGTATACTTTTCTTTCAGTTGAAGGACAACTAGTGATATGACTTCAATAATCTTCTTCTAAAAATTCTTAATAGATGCCCTCAATTGTTCAGTAAATCACAACTTATGATAAGAAAATAACACTTGTATATTTTCATCTCAAATATTTCAAGTGCTACATTATGACTACTGTCTTCTTTAGCCATATTTTACAATCAAACTTTATGGTAATGTATGTTTGCCATTTAACATACCCGTATTTTCCGGCGTATAAGACGACTGGGCGTATAAGACGACCCCCCATTTTTCCAGTTAAAATATAGAGTTTGGGAAGAGTATGACTTCCAAAACTGTTGTTGTTGTTGCTGTGCACCTTCAAGTCATTTCCAACTGATGATGACACTAAGGCAAACCGGGTATAAGGCAAAACCTTATACCCGGCGTATAAGATGACCCCCCCCCCACTTTAACCCCAGATTTTGCAGGTTAAAAAGTAGTCATACGCCAGAAAATACGGTATATTAAATAATTTGCTTCCATTGGCCTAAAGAAAATATATAAGGAATGTGATCTATTTATTAACATCAAGGAGGCTAATTATATAATTTCTGTGGTTGGGAATACAGCATCAAAAGCTATACAATTTTTGCCTCTCATTCATTTCTCATAGTACAGATTTCAAGCTGAACTTGAGCACCAACTTGTAGATTCAGTTAATACAGGCGCATACCTTCCAGCTCAGCTGTACGCTGGTTCTTTAAAAAAAAAAGTTGTTAATACGTTTATTGATAATCTTTCTATACATCATAATGTTTAGTATCTTCCCATAGAACTGTTTCTATGGCCCAGCACATGGCAATAGACATTTGGTCATAATGCAATAGCTATGAATTAACCACTGGTGTAAATTAGCCTCTGCCCTTCTATCCACTCAGATACAACTTTCAGGAAACCAGCTGTCAGCTCAAACACAATGCAGTACTGATTAGTGAAGATCTTTTATATAATATGCCTAAAAATTGTTTGATATGTTGCATAGGTGATGAGATACCAGTAGAAGTGCTATATGTCAGAACCTATCCCTTAGGTCAAATTTCTGCTCAACCACAAAGTTTACAGGAAGGCCCAGATTAAGCAGTAGACCAATTCTAGGCTGCTTCACAGAATTACAGCAAGGACAAATGCTACTCAAAGTAGAATTCAAAAAGGTATTCAAAGTGGATGGCCTTGCTGTGGGCCACTGTACATTTCTGGGGCAACGGGGGGGGGGGGGAGAAAGAACCATTGTAGCTAATAGACACAAATATGGCACTGGTCTCTAGCATAGCTTGAGATGCAGTGCCCTAAGACATCATTTAGACTTAAAAAAAGATCTGAACTACAGTATTAATGCCCATGAGCTGTACTTCTAGAGTCCTTTAACACTGAAAAGACAGTTTCATTTCATCAGTGTTGCTGTCAGAAATATTCCAGCACTAAAACCAATTGCACTCATAATTAACAATGTAAGATTTTGTTGTTTTCAATTGTTTATGTAGAAGAGAAGTTGGGCTGATATGTCTTTGAACTTTTGGGTCCTGCCCAAATATTTTTATGCTGTTGTATTGGACACTCTCCTCTGCAAATCTTCTAGAGGTTTATTTTAGTAATTAATTACAGATTTTAATTAGCAGCTTAGCCGTTCCCCATTTTGAGTCTCTACATAGTTAGTTCAACTATTTTACATTTTAAGTCTGTACAAATCAACTGAACTCCTAAATCTCACCTGACTCCAGCAATGCCATGTTTTTAGTTTATCAATGAACTCTACCACTTTCCCAAAATATATTCCCAATATTTTGCAGCAAGATTGCACACACTGTCAGCCGCTGCAATAATATTTACAATACTGAAACAGAATTATGCTTCAAGAATTATGCTTCAATTATACTTTTCAGCTAGGCTGAAAATGCTGCTGCTTAATGCCAGGTGAGTAAAGAAAAAATAGCCTTGATCCAGGACTTCATAATGGATGAGCATGTTGACCAGGCTTGTATTTCAGAGACCAAGCTGGATGAAGCTTGAGGACAAGGGTCCACCTGAATACTCTGTGTAGCAGTAGAAGAGGTCTCAGGGCAGAGAGATAGAGCTGTAATAATCTATCATGACTCCATCTCCCTCATAAGATGCCCTGCCTCACAATCTGCAGAATTTGTGTGTATGCATTTGAAGGTGGGTGGCCAGGACAGAATAGGGATCGGTGTACTAGCCACCCCATTGCTCAACTGTCTCCCTTTCTGAGCTGGATGAGTTCATCTCAGCAATGGCTTTGGACTCCCCCTGACTTCTTTTGCTGGGGTACTTCAACATCCATCCTGAGACTGTTCTATCAGGAGTAGGTCAGCACGTCATGTTTTCCAGTGGTCATAGGTCTTTCCCAAGTAATATCTAGTGTCAAAAGCAGGATACACTCTGGGCCTTATTTTCTGGACTTTGTGGATGATCTGGGTGTAGAGAACTTTCTATAGATCCCTTGTCCTGGTCAGATTACTACTTGATCGGATTAGATTCACTGGGACATTCCTATAGTGGAGTGTATGCTAATAAGATGGTCTGCCCAAGGAGGCTTATAGGTCTGTCCAGATTTTGATAGCTATGGTGGGGTTTCATGTTGCTTCAGCTGGTGATCTTGTCAAAGACCAGCCTGATTTCAGAAAAAGCAAAATGTCTGGGATGGTGGACACAAAAGTTCTGAAGTGGCCCTCTCCCAGGGGTGTGGAGCCAAGTGAGCCCTCTGGTTTAATAGAGAGCTGGCAATGATGAAACAAGTGGAATGGAGACTAGATAATTGTTGATGGCAAGCCTGGAGTGAATCTGATCAAACACATGCTAGATCACATTCGATAGCTTATGCCAGGGATAGGCAACCTTTCCCCTTTAAGGGCCAAGGGACTTCATCTCCCAGAAGCCTCAGCCATGTTGGCCAATAGTCCCATGCTGGCCAATAGCTCCTGGGATTCTGGGAGCTGAAGTCCCTCGGCCCTTAAAGGGGAAAGGTTGCCTACCCCTGGCTGATGCCATGGTGAGGGTGGCAGTGAAGAAACCATATTTTGCTGCCACCATTGTCATTCAGCAAAGCTATCTCAAGTGGCCAGAAGTCTTTTATACTGTGCACTCCAAGAAGCAAACATAGACCACTCGACAACTCACTGTGAAGAATTTCCAAGACACTTTGCAGACAAAATCCTTCTGATTTGCTCTGACTTAGTGCTATGGTTGATACAGATCTGGTGGGTGTAATCTAGCTCCTGCTTGTCCTATATTATTAGATACATTTCAATTTGTGTAGCCTGAGGATGTGAACAGGATCACTGGAGAGATGAGAGCCTACACGTGAGTACTGGACACTTGCCCCTCCCCTTAAAAGTAGCCACAAGAGAATTAGTCAAATGGGTAAGGGGAATAGTGAATTCCTCATTGCAACAAGGCAGCATTCCTTCCGGCCTGAAAGAGACTGTTATAAGGCCTTTACTGGGGGTGAGGAAGAATCATCCCTGAACTCCACTATATTGGAGAATTATAGGCCAATCTCCAATATCCATTTGTTGGGCAAGGTTCTGGAATATGTTGTGGCCTCCTAGTTCCATGTGTTCCTGGATGAAACAGATTGTTCTTGTTCTGTAACTTCAAGTCCTTTCCAACTTAAGAGACCCTAAGGCAAACCTATCACAAGGTTTTCTTGACAAGATTTGTTCAGAGGGGTTTGCCTTTACCTTCCTCTTGAAGCTGAGCATGTGAGACTTGCCCAAGGTCACCTAGTGGGTTCCTATGGTTAACAGAGCATTTGAATCCCGGTCTCCAGAGTCACAGTCCAACACTCAAACCATTACAGCACACTAGCTCAACATTTGATTATCCATATCCATTTCAATCTGGCTTCAGGCCTGGCTCTGGAAAAGAGACACAACTGCTTGCCTTGGTGAATCACCTAGATTGGAAACTGGACAGAAGAGTGGGCTCTTGTTAGTTCTGCTGGATTTCTCAAAAGCTTTTGATCCCATTGACCATGGGATCTTTCTGGGATAGGACTTGAAAACATTCTTTTACAGTGGTTCTAGTCCTTCTTGTAGAAGTGAACTGAGAAGGTGGACATTAAGACATTAAGTATAAGCAGGTTGTAATCAAGATATGTCACCATAGGTCAGTGGTCTCCAAACTTTTTTGAGCTACCACCCCCATTCCTCCTGGGCAACAACCCTAGTGCTCCCCCAATACCTATTTCTTAATAGTTCACTGTTTTACTGCAAATTTAAAACAACCAACCTTGGTCACTGCTGCCTTTGCACCCAGTCACCTTGGGAACAGCAATTGATGAGCTGGTTCATTCCTGCCTAGCCACCTATGCCGAACATCTGTAACCAGCCTCAGATATCAGAAAGCAATGAACCTAAACTGAGTTCCAATCTCGGTGAAGCTTCATTGCCTTTCAGCAAAACATCCATTGGTCCACTATAGAAGGATGATTTCTCTACTTTCGTGGTAACCCAGTTTACTCTCAGTCAACAACATCCCCTTTGGTATTGACTTTGTACAAAGAAATGTCAAAGATGGTGGTTCATTAACTGGCAGAAAACCACAACAAAGACCTTTTGTTCAACTCTGCAATTGTTTTACTTACATAGCTTCTTTTTGAAATATTATAGTTGTGCAATTAAACAAGCACTTGTTAAAAAGAAAAATCAAAATCTAACAACCCACCCTCACCAAGAAAATCAAGAGTCTGTGACCCACATTTAATCTTGCATCTTGTTTTGGCCTAGTGGGTTGCTGGGTTGATTTTTCTGATTTCCATTTCTACTAAACAGTTACTGTGCTATCTGAGGTCATAGTAAGAGAAACATCAAATACTTCCACCCTATTTGGCATTAGTAAAGATAAAGCTGGATTACTGTGTCCACTTTGGGTAACTTTAAGATGAATGGTGTTATGTACAGAGATGACACAATAATTAAAGAGAGAAAGAGTAGAAAAGGTTCCAAAAGGTTTCAGCCAGAGATGATGACAATAATAATAATGATGATGATGATGATGATAATAATAATAATAATAATAATAATAATAGAACAATTTATTTCTAACCCGCCCCTCTGCTTCATTAACTGGGGCGGTGTACAACAGATTAAAACTGATACAAAGTAAAACATTCCGTCAACCCATCCCTAACCCTCCCTCCCCTTAAAACTAAATTAAACTAGTGCAGAGTTAAAATGACGCATACATCCTATATAAAATCAACTTAAACCAACAGACAATAGCAGCAAGGGGAGTACGGGTAAGCGATTACCTCCTATGAGCCGGGAGTTCTTCAGGGAAGGCCTGCCGGAAGAGATCCGTCTTGACTGCTTTCTTAAAGCTGTCAAGGGTGGTAATGACGGATCTCGTCTGGCAGGCCATTCCATAGTCCGGGAGCAGTCGCTGAGAAGGCCCTCTGGGAGGTCTGCGACAGCCTAATTTTCATAGGCTGAAGCAGATTCCTCCCAGAAGACCGGAGTGCACGGGGGGATCATATGGGACAAGACGGTCCCTGAGATAAGATGGACCCAAGCCATGTAGGGCTTTAAAGGTTAAAACCAACACCTTGTACTGTGCCTGAAAACTAATTGGCAGCCAGTGGAGAGATTTAAGCACTGGTGTTATGTGCTCTCTCCTAGCTGTTCCTGTAATTAACCTGGCTGCCATATTCTGTACCAGTTGAAGTTTCCGGGTTAGGCACAAGGGTAGCCTCATGTAGAGTGCGTTACAGTAATCCAAACGTGAGGTTACCAAGGCATGTACCACAGTTTCCAGATCCCTCATATCCAGGTAAGGGTACAGCTGGCGTATCAGCCGAAGCTGATAACAGGCACTCCTGACCGTCACATTCACCTGACTAGTCATGTGAAGTGACAAATCTAGGAGCACCCCCAGACTGTGAACACAGTCCTCAGAGGAGAGTGTGACTCCATCCAGTACTAGAAGTTATATTCTCAGACCTGGTTTCAGGCCTGTGACTGTCAGTACATCCGTTTTGTCTGGATTTAGTTTCAATCTGTTTTTCCTCATCCAACCCATTACCGCTCTGAGACAGTCATTAAGAGGTGAGACGCCATCTGAAGTCTGAACCGATGATCTAGTCATGGAGAAGTATATCTGGGTGTCATCAGCGTACTGAAAACACTGTGCTCCATGCCTCCGAATGATCTCGCCCAGCGGCTTCATGTAGATGTTAAATAACATCGGGGACAGGATAGCACCCTGAGGGACGCCACAATTAAGCTCAATTTTGGAAGAACAACTGTCCCCGAGCCTCACCCTCTGGGATCTGCCCGAGAGAAAGGAACGGAACCACTGCAGAGCAGTGCCCCCAATTCCCAACTCTCTCAGCCAATCCAAAAGGATGAACAGAGAACACTGAGGAAAACTAAAGCAATGATTAGTAATTCATTATTCACGTGTTTAAATCCATTAATTTCTGAGGTTGGAAAAGTTCTGTCTTACTTGGAAGGAGAGGTCCAGCTTCTCCAGTTAATGGTGGGCCCATGGACATATGGTTGTAGATGGAATACTTGCAGCAATTTAGGAACACAATCAACAGAAAATAAAGAGAGTTCAAAGTTGCCTATTGGCACTTTGTGCCATAGTCTTTCTGGGCAAACGGTTGTAGAAGAATGGATTTGCTGCTTCCAGTTATGCTTTACTTGGGTATTTATAATTAAAACCATTCCTAAAATTTCCCATTTTCCCTCTATACCAAAGAAAACACACATCCAGTCATGCCATTCCTGGAACTTCTCACAGCTCATGGAAGCAGGGAGCATACAATAGTATATTCATGAAATTGTGTGCTGTCTCGTAATGGTTTGCACTAGAGAAAAATAGCAATACTAATGTCACTGTATATACAATTTCTATTTTCCTTTATTCCTTCCTTCCTTCCTCTCTCCCTCCCTCTGAATCAGAGTTGGAATGGGCCCCACAGAACTACCCCCTGCTCAGTGCAGGAAATCCAGCTAGAGCTCCCCCAGTAGGTAACTTTTTTTGAAGACATCCAGAGAAAGAGACTCCACATCTCTCTAAATAATTGGTTCCATTGCAGAACCACTCTTATTGTCAAGAAGTTCCTTCCAATGTTCAATCAAAATCTACCCTCCTGTAAATTAAAACCATTAGACCTGGTCCTTCTTTCTGGGACAGAAGAAAACAAACTTACACCACCTCTCTGTAACAGTGCTTTAGATTATTAAATAAGCCAATCATATAACCCCTGAAGTCTTCTCTTCACCAGGCTGATCATGCCCAACTTCCCCAACCTCTCCTCATCAATTTTATGCTCCATACTTTTTTTTTATCATCCCTGTTGCCCTTCTCTGAACCTACTCCAACTTGTTTATATCCTTCTTAAAGTGAGGCTCCCAGAACTGAATGCAGTACTCCAGATGAGGCCTGACTGACATTTAGTATGTGTCATAAGCTGCTATTCAAGTTAGGTTACTGGAAAGAGATTCTTTCTATACTACACTTGGCTTTACCACTGAAGAGGAGGAAAGTTATTCCCCTCTTCTTTTTGCTCACTACAACAGACTTCGGGCTCGACAACCCTATCAGTAGAGAAATTGTACAGGGAGCACAAACTGAAGCAGCTGACACATGCACTTGGATGTAGAAATATTTTTCATATGTCTCAGTTTATTACCATTTGCCATGCCAAAAAAATGAATTCAGCCAATATCAAACGTGTCAAACAGAGCTCACTGTAATCCATCCTATAAAACAGGGTGCTCCTCAGTTGTTAAGGTCACTGTGACACAGACATATGCATCACGCACTTGTTTTCTCCCTTTATTTTGTAACATGTTAGACTACATGGAATGCATCAAGGTCTTTAAAAATGCAGTTTCAGAATCAACATTTACTATTCAGACATAAAAGGGAGATTAGAAGCAACTGAAAGGGAATTCAGTATATTTGACTGGCCAGTTAACATTAAAGCTTTTTAAAAGATTGTAGTTCAGTTATGACTGTGATCTCCTATGCATTTCACACTAAATCCAAAAGATGGTCAGGAGATGCTCAAATTTAAATCTGAAAAACATCTTTTAAATTACATTGCATAGTGTTTATCTCTTTTGAGAGCCTGCATTTAAGAACAGTATTACAGCAGATACTGCCCTCTTGCTACTCAACTTGGAAATAACTTTAGTCAACACATGGTCACTCATCATGTTCTATTCCTCCTCCTCCTCCTATTTAGAGTGTTTTGCAACCTGGCTCATCAAAAATGACACTCCTGAAAAGAAAAATACAACCACACTATTTTGGCTGAATAGTTTATAAAATTGTTACTTGATTATGCATGTTTCTGAGGTCACAGGTGTGGTTGGGGAGGACTTGGGAGAGAGCCTCCTCCATGGGAGGTCAAGTTGGCCCCCTCTCTGCTCTCTTTTTACCAGTAGCTGAAGACATTTTTATTTAGGCAAGCATTTGTTGGATGAATTTCACTTCTGCTGTGCTGTGTGCTGTCAATGTTTTATGGCATTTTCTGGTTTTAACTATGTGTTTTAATTTATGTTTTAATATTAATAATATTTAATTATTTTTTAACTTTTGTAATCAATGTTTTTAACTTCTGTCTTTTTAAATTATTGTAACCTGCCTTGACTCCCACTGTGGGAGAAAGGTAGGCTATAAATCCTTGAAATAATAAATAAATAAATATACTTTTTTTAATTACTAGCATACTCTGGATATTGTATTAAAAGGTATGGAGGCTTGAACCCTCTCCAGTTTATCCTCCAGGCACTGGAATCTAAATAGTTCTTCGTATTCTCAGAAATGGTTGCCAGTTTTATTGGTCATCCAACACCACTCTCTATAACAGATTCCTAAGCTGGTTTCTAAAACACAATTCTTCTGTAGAAAACAATTCTTTAGAACTAGCTTATGACCAAGTGACTTCTTGCACAGCTATGAGTTTCCTCTGCATGACAAACCAGGCCAGCACAGGAGGCAGGAGAAAACATTTGTTGTTGTTGTGCGCTGCCTTCGCGTTGGTCTCAACCCATGGCAGCCCTATGGATGAGAAATCTCCAGGCCCCCTGTCCTCTACTGCTCTGCCCAGCTCCTGCAAACTCTAATTTGTGGTCTCTTTAATAAAGTCCATCCATCTGGCAGGTGGCCTTCCTCTCTTTCTACTTCCCTCTACCTTTCCAAACATTATTGTCTTTTCCAATCATTCATGCCTTCTCATGATGTGTCCAAAGTACAACTGTCTAAGTCATGTCATTGTGTCTTCTAGGGATATCTCTGGCTTGATCTGTTCTAGGACCCATTTGTTTGTCCTTTTGGCTGTCCATGGGATCCTCAGTCCTCTTCTCCAGCACCACATTCTCACATGCATTGGTTTCCCTTCTCTCTTCTTTCTTGACTGTCCAGCTCTCACATCCATTTATGGTAATAGGGAATATGATGGCTTGTATGATTCTGACTTTTGTGCTGAGTTATATGTCTTTGCATTTTAGGATCTTTTCTAATTCTTTCATAGCCGCCCTCCCTATATTAATCTTCTCCTCAATTCCTGGCTGCAGTCTCCATTCTGATCAATGTTTGATCCCAGATTTGAGAACTCTTTTACTATTTCTATTTCCTCATTGTCTAGTTTGAATATGTGCAAGTTCTCTGTGGTCATTATTTTTGTTTTCTTTATGTTCAACAGTAAGCCTTCCTTTGCACTTTCTTCTTTGATCTTCCTTAGTAGTTGTTCCAGGTCTGTGAGGTTCTCTGCTAGTATTATGGTATCGTAAGCATATCTCAGATTGTTGATATTTCTCCCTCCTATTTTCACCCCTCCCTCTTCCATGTCCAAGCCTGGTTTCCTTACAATATGTTCTGCATATAGGTTGAATAGAATCTAAGTATAGATTCCTGCTCTTTCCTATTCCTCTACCAATCAACAAGGTTAACCTGCATTCATACTAAGGATGTTATCACACGTGGGCCAGTTTCATTGTTAAAGAGATAATAAAGTGGAAATGAAGCATCCCGAAAAGAAAGTGAAAATAGAGCTTAATTGCGCAAAAGCTTTTCACACGTAATTACAGTAATAACGGAATTAAGTTAAAAGCAAAAAAAAGATGTTTTTAACTTTCATACACAAGTGAAAAGAACCCGTACATGAACTGGAAATGGGTGTGTTTTGTGACCAGACTCCTCCTTTTCCAGGGCGGGTCCTGCATTTCCCAGGAGGAAATGTCAGACTGTCCTCCATTTGGGGTCATGTCCTCCTGCACAGGTCCTAACCCCCTTCTGTTGGGATTAGGACCTCTCAGGAGAGCAGAGGAGGAGGAGGAGGCTGAAAAGGCAAGGCAAGCCAAGGCAAGGGAGGGATTGAGATGGCTCACCCTCCCTTTTCTCTCTCTCCTTTCCTGGCATTGGAGGCTGTCAGCTGCTGGGGAGATGGGCAAGGAGGGCAGGATCACAGGCAGAGCTGGCAGGGAAGGAGGAAAGGGAAGGAAGGAAGGAAGGGCTGGGTGTTCCCTGGGGAGAGCCAGAGCCTTGGATGATGCCCAGGATAGGGGGAAACTGGAGGTAGCTCCCATGCCCCCCCCATAAGCCTTTCCCCTTTGTAGGACCTGCAGGGCAGAACTTCATGGTGAGATGGATCTCCACGTTGTTCCACAAGCACACCCCACACTTGCACCCACATCCACCCACAGCTGCTGTGAGGGAAGCCTTCTTTCCCCTCCTTTTCCCTCCATCCCAAATGCCAAACTTCTCCTCCGTCCCAAACTTCCCTTCCCTTCCCTGCATGGCACTGAGGAGGAGCCCGGGACTCTCCCTCCCTGGAGGCCCCTCCTCCTCCTCCTCCCCTTGGCCCTCCTCCAGGTTTTAAAAGAGAATTGTCCGTGCGTATTTGCTTTTCAGATTAAAGTGAATGCGCAATTACTGTAATTTCGCAAATGCATTTCCTCTAAACTCCCGAAATTAAAAAGATCTCGGATAATACCACTTTCTGTCCAGTTTCTGACCAGTTTCTGTGCGACGTCGTGTGAAATCGTCAGGCGCAAATTTGCTTTTTGTTTGGGATTTGTGTGGATTAACCAACAGATTTCCTCTGTGTGATAACGTCCTAAGAATCAACTGGATTTTAGATGTGAGCTTGAAAGCTACTGTTTAACTCAGTTCAAAGAGGAGCATTTGATATAAAAATAAGCCTTTTTAAAAGTCACACTGAAATATTTTTTGGAGACTAGGGAAGCTTCAGATGAGTTGCACATGATTTATTGCAAGAGTTGACAAATTGTGGCCAGTGGGTCTTATACAGGCCTTGGGACCTGTACATGTGGTCCCAGAAGCCCCCAGACTCCCCCAAATTTTTAAATTACAGTGGGTCCTTGGTATCTTCCGTGGCTACCAAAATCTGTGGATGCTCAGATCCCATTATATACAATGGCATAATAAAATGGTGTTCCTTATATAAAATGGAAAAATCAAGGTTTGCTTTTTTCTTAAAAAAATAATAATAATAATCCCATAGATGGTTGAATCCATAGATGCAGAATCTGTGGATATGCAGGGCTGGTTGTATATTTGGGGAAATTTGAGGTTGAATTACCCCTCCCCCCCCCCCCCCCGGAAGTCATTTGATCTTTGGTAAGTCCTGACAGGCGGGATTTATTTTTTAAAAAACCATAAAATGAGCCAATAATATTTGATTGGTTGTGGTCTTGATTGCTTTAAAACCTACCCACAGTCATTTTCAATGCACAACTTTGGCCAAGAGAATATTCTGCTTAAAACCAAAATTACATTATTTTACATATTTTTCAGAATTCTAAGCTATAATAATTTTGTAGAATATTCCTACAAACACATGCTGCTATTAATTGCCATTAAGGAGCTAGTATTAAGCTTATATTATTCTAGAGTAGATTCCCCCAAACTGATGTACACCAGATATTTTAGACTACAACTTCCATCATCCCCAATCAGCATAGTGAACAGATGCACCGGAAATGCTAGGCATTGCAATCTAAAACATCTGGGGGTTGTCAGGTTAGGTAACCCTGATCTAAGGACTTGCTCAGGGGGCACTGCTTCTTTTTATGCTCAGGTAGACTGTGAAATAGGGAACTCTAGGCTCTAGGGGAAGGCAAAACTATTAATTTTTGACTATAGACAAGTTTGGGAAGGAAGTCAGCTTTCCTTCCACACACCCATTTGAGGAAAGGAGAAGAGTACCTTCACAGTCTTGTCACAAACAATCTTGGAATGATGCCCAAGTCTGTGGGAAGTCATGCACATGCCCTACTCTTAGAAAGGCCAAATATAGTGTAGAAAATTGTTGTCAATCCCCTGTTTGCTTCAAGCCTTTATAAGCCTACAAGCACCAACATGCCAGGGCTGACGTGTGGCATGCTGGAAGTCAGAAGACGCAAGAAAGAAAACTCCCAGATTCAATCACCATACAAACAGTTGTCTCTGTGTCTAGACAGCAAGAAAAAATTGATATCTTCCAACCAACTGGCTAGAAAGCTAAACAACTTTTGTTAGTACCATTTCATATTTTAGGTGACCTGCCTGCTGAGTTTAACGTGTATATTCTCTTCCCAGCACTGCAGGAGGGAGCCAAGTTCCTTAGTCTCACCTTTCCAGTTGTGCTGCACTGCTGAAAATTAAGAAGGCTCTCCAGAGGCAGCTGAAAGCCTGGGATGGCCGGGAAGGGGGAGGAACAGGCGCACACCTTTTTCTCCTTCTCCCCCCACACCCTCCCCGGCCTCTAGCTGCCTCTCCGCACCTTTTCGTCCTCTCCCCCACCCTCTGCGTGCCACAAAAAATGGCTTCACATGCCATCTCTGGCACACGTTGAATTACACACACACCATACACGTGCCAGAGATTTGCCACCATAGCTTTAGGCTTTCGTGTGTTGCAAATGAGAAAAGAAAATAAGAGAAAGAAGCAAAATCTATAGTTCTGTTTCTAAACAAAAGGCACAATTCTGTGTGGTTTATTGCACATTTCTACCAAAACAGAACAAAACAGTATTAAAAAAAAAGTCCGTAGCCAATAGTGTTTAGCATTCAGGAGCTCCTGGGCCTTCTGGGTTGATCAGCTTTAACAAGTTACAGTGTTACTGTTTTATTATAACACTTATTTATATTTATTGTTCAAGCCCTTATTTGAAGCCCTTAATTTCTCAAAATAATAATAATAATAATAATTATGTCTAACATTATAGTTCTTTAAAGGGGAAGTTCAGTATTCTTATGTGGAACCAGCACCACTGTAACTGCCAGTCCCACTTAATTCATGATCTGCTGGCTTTTCAATCTTTTTTTCCCGGAGAAAAAGTGGCATTAAAAAGAGTTAAGTCTTCCATTTCTGTTCAGGTTAGGTCCTATATGAAATAAACTAAAACATAATCTATTAGACCCAAATTACAAAACAGACTTCTGCCCCCCAATGAAAAATAGCCTGCTAGACTCCTGTCAGAAGCAAGAGAGAATCAACTTGAATCTTTGCCTTTCTGAAGGTTGTTTCCTCAAAAATGGATTCCAAGCTCCTATTTTTCCCCACAGGTGGGAAAAGGTACAGCTTAAATAACTGAGGGCTGTACCACACAAATATTTTTTTCCATTTAGAAAAGGTAAGCAAGAAGGTTCTAGATTGGGCTTTGTCCAAGATGGACACAGAATGTCTAGAACTCAAGGCAAGCAAATGGCCTATTGCCTGTTGCCCTGATCTAAACCCAAAGTCGCTCCTTATTGCTTTGGGAATGAATCTTAAGAGCCTTACCGCATTAAAGAAAAAAAGCAAAAACAGATTGGGGGAGTAGCAGCTTTCTCTATACCCTTTCTGCATGCCATAATGGCACTTCTATTCTCTTCCGAAGGGAGATGGTGGTAAAAGTGTCCCTTTTGTTGTGCTAGAAAAATCCATTTGACAAAAGGCACACTTTTACTACTGTCTCCCTTAGAAAGGAGAACAGAAGTGCTATGACAGCATGCAGAGAGGCAATCTGTTGTAACTTTGGGCCTAAGCAGACTGGCGGCTGTGGGCCGCCCTGGGAAGGTGCGCCGCCCCTGAAAGGAGCGCTATTTCACAAGTCAGCGAAAGTGCGCCTCAAAAGCTTGCGGCGCACTTTCACTGACTTTTCTGCCACAGCGTGTCCGGACGCTGCGGCAGGAGGTTGCCCTCAGAGCGCCGGCCGTGTGGAGAGCCGGCGGCTCCGAGGACGACCTCGGGAGGAGGAAGGGGCGCCGAGGGTGTGGCTGCCCCTCCTCTTCCCTGCCTCCAGGACGGCTTTTTAAGCCGCCTGCCGATGCCCTTTGTTTTCTCATGTGATAAGGCTCTAATTCATGCTCATCCAGTTAGCAAGCTCATTCTCCTTTGCTCAATACCAAAATCCATGGATGTTCAAGTCCCATTATATACAGTGGTATAGTAAAATAGTGTCCCTTATAAATAGTTTTGGTCTTTGGATTTTTAAAATATATTTTCAAGCCATAGATGTTTGAATCCATGGATATGGAGGGCCCACTGTACCGCCTTACTTCATACATACCATAACAGAAAGATAAGCTGTTATGGAAGGGCAAGAAAGAGTCTTCTTTCAGTATATACACTAGGAGGATTTCTTTCTCCTTGTCCAAACCACCCATCAACTGCAAACCCAAGCCTGTGCACACCTACAGTCCTCTCTCTGCCAAGCACTGCAAATTCTCATGGTCCCCTCATACATAATACTTTTATAGTATATTTTAAAAGTCTTTACTACCTTTCAATTATCTTGATCAGTCTAAGATCAGGTCTCCAATATTCCCAGGATATAGAAATCTTAAAAAAATCATGCTAAAGACTTAAGTATATCCTAAATCAAGCTAAAATTCTAATCCAGGTCTTTCATATCTAACATCCAAATATACTGCAGCATGCAGGTCCTTTCAATCTAACTTGTGGTTTCATGAAACTGTTTTCAACTGTTGTCACTATCCTTCACAGAGAATGTTTCCACTGCAGCTAATTTAAAGACTCACAAAAACATATTTCTAAACATATATTTAGAAATGAGCATCACACAGTTGTTTCTGAATATTTGACCCTAAGGTGACCCTATCACGAGGCTTTTTGGCAAGATTTCTTCAGAGGGGGTTGCCTTCCTCCGAGGCTGAGAGTATAACTTGTCCAAGGTCACCCAGTAGGTTTCCATAGCTGAGAGAGGATTCAAACTCTGGTCTCCAGAGTTGTAGCCTAATGCCCAAACCACTCCACCACACAGGCTGAATATTACTTCTGAATATTACTGTGCCTTTAATCAGAATTGACAATAGGACAGGGTTATACCTATGTCTTCCAAAGGCACACCTCAGTGATAACACTGTCAGAGCTATATCTTGGTTATTCTAATTGAAAAAACAACTAGCCTATGCAGCAAACTAAAGCCAATGCCATTTCCAATTTTGGTACAGGTGTGGTATTTGTTGTAGCCAGCTATTTCATTCAGCTTCAACAAACTCAAAGAGATGGTGTATCTTAAAGAGCTAATCAATTTATTATGGCACACGTTTTTCCAAACTGTATCTGGCTTCATCAGGTGAAACTCATCCAATAAAAACTTATAACAAATTTGTTAGCCTTTAAGGTGCCACAAGACAGTGGGTTTTACTTTTTTCATATCATCCTTCCACAAAAAGGGGATGTTTCAGAGGTTAATTTGTTCAGGTGCACAAATAAGAGTGTTCCTGTGAAAAGCTTAAAGTCATTGTTTCAACCATCAACATCCTTAATGTACCAGTTCAAGACCATCAAACTGGACTCATTCAAGTTTATGCTTAGCTTACTTTAACAGTGCTCAGTTACTCCCTGCCATTATGACTACCCAACATCAAACTTCTGGAAACTTTGGGGAGGGCGTGTGTGTGAATCAAAAGACAAGACAAACTCTGCTTGCTACATCCTTGCTATGTCAGCATTTTTAATACATCCCACACACACTGCAGCAGACAAGATAACTCATCTACAGTGTCTTCATAGTCTGCTTTTCCCAGCACCATCTGAAAGCTCACAGCTTTAAGTGAATTATGGCAGTTTCTACACTGTGAAAGAATCTGCCATTGTGTTTAAAGGCTGCATTCCCTGTGAAAACTGGAATATGATTTGACTTTGGGCCAATTCACATGACAGAACTGGCATGGTGAAAGTAAGGAGTTCTGTTCAGTTAGGTACATCACAAGAAGTTGTACTTCACTGCACATTCTGTTTCAAGCTCCACCTGCTACCACACCAACAAAAATCTTATGTGATGACACAGATCTACCATCTCAGTTGCAAGCTGGGACATGGCAAAAATTTAATTTCCATTCCTACGCTACAAGGTAAATTAAAGACAGATAAGTATGCCTGCTTAGTCATGTGAACAAGCTGTAAACCTGAATACACAAATCTGCCTCCAACATCAAGTAACATGTATATGCAGTATACAGGGAGGAGGCCTGTCAATTTCACAAGCATGCTGTTAAACAGAAAACTTTTACCTTTCTTCCAGGGCAAGGCTTATATATGCTTGCCACTCTAAAGTAAAATAATTCAGGAAAGTAGGCTCCAAGATACTCAATTCATCTTGAACCACGAGTGGAGTGATATCGGATGACCTGGTAATTGACCCAGCTTGAAGTAGCAAGTGATTGCTCTTATCTGCCAATTAAATCATGTGGCTGGATTGTGCCTCAGCACAAGCTAGATACAGAGCTACTCTACTGTGTGCCCATCAGGAAGAACATGTTTATTTTTGCACTTCCAACAGATGGATTCACAGTCTCCATATGATATCATAGCAGTTGCAAAATTTTCTTCACTCTTAACAGTACCATTCTTCCTCTATGGAGATATGTTTGGATGGCGTATATACAAAGTGAGCATGGCTCTTGACGCCTTCAATAGTACATAATGAAGAGCATCACATTCACTAAACATCCACTCTAATTAATGTCATATTACAAATGTTAATGGCATTTCATGTTTCTATTGGGTGAGTCAGACTCAAGCCATATAACTCTGAGGCATGTAGGTGAAACAACCCAGCAAAAGGGCCCCTGTACACTATGGATGCTCCTACCAGATGTAGGATTCCTAGTGCTATCACTGCATTGTGCAAAGTAGCAATTCTGTTTCCATGCCTTAAAAGACTTTCTGTGGTAAACCAGACAGAAGCAGTCATGGAAAAACATGGAAGGTTACAAATAGAAGGCAACATTGGCTCATTTGGAATGTCACATTAATGTAACCATAAGCCAGTGTTTGCTCTTGATTTATGATTTTGATTTGCTAGCAGAGCAACAAGCCAGAGGTGCTACTGTAGACACAGTACTACAAAACCATAGTAAGAAGCTCCCTGACTTGAACATCACAATACACTACTTGAGTTGCTTTTTCCTGCTTGTATGAGGTGAAGCTCAAAACAGAAGTGGCTATACTGAAGGGAAAGCACATTGCTCACTCATAGTAAATCAGTTCTCCTGGCTTAAAATTATATGTGAATACAGCTACTTTGTTTAAAATAAATAAATGTACTTTTGAATGCAAAGAATAGATGTTGGAGAAAATATCTGTTGTTTGACACACACAACATGAAACTGACAAAATGACATAGGTGCTGGAAACCAGTATATAGTTCTAAGACCAAATTAAGCCAGCTCAGATTCCAATGCCTTCTACTAAGATTTGCTTTCTTTGCTGGTTGTTAATACTTATGACTCCCTAGCAAACTTCTTATCCTCAGGGAAAAACCTGGTTCTTAATAAGAATCAGGTTTTTGATTTTAGAATGTTTTAGGCACTTATTCTGCTTTACAATATCGTGGTCTATAATCCTCAATGTGCACTGACAAAAGTGTTACATATTGCAATAAAAATATGACATATGATGTCTCCTATACACATCACTTTCTACTTAACTTTTGGGACAACATGACACAAATGATATTATTTCCTAAATTAATCCAATATTTCATTATACTCAAGCTTAAATGTTTTCCCCTTAGTGATATGATGACTATTTAACTGCAAAATTGTTTTAATATGCATATGAACAATTATTTCCTCACCAGATGTATTTACTATCTGGAGCATATGAAACAGGAACAAACTGATTTTAAAATTGTGGAATTTAACTGAGTTGATGCCAAGCAATCTAACCTATCATTTTCAGCTGCCATAAGCTCTTTTGCTCTAACATCTGTATGCATTACCCATTTATTGTTTCTTATTATCAATAATGGTATATCTTGTCCATTCTCCAGTTGTCTTATATACTGTAAATGGAGGTAACCTCATTTTATTCTCATAGGAACTCTGTGAGGTCTGTTAGTTATACTATAGATGGGGAAAAACCAGACTGATAGCAATAGCAGCTTCATCCAAGATAACATTTATGGCTCAGCAGGCTGAACACAGTTTTTCCCAGTAAGAGTCAATACTAACTATTACATCATACTGGCTGTTTGCCTCTATTATCCACAATTTCATACTAGAACTAGGACACATATTTCAAGTGCTTCTTCTCATTACCCATTTGTTTCATGAAGCCATTGCTTAACCTGCTGTTTCCATGCCCAGTCCTAAACTGATGTCACTGTAATCCCTAACACTCTTTCCTCTTACCTGTCATATTCATCTGTGTTCTGCTGGCTCCCCTCTGCCAAATTTTATGTTGTGAGTTGCATGGAAACAGGACAGCCAACATCACTGACAATGAGCAAGTTAATACAAAGTTTTTGTGGGTTTTTCAGGCTGTGTGGCCATGTTCTAGAAGAGTTTCTTTCTGACGTTTCGCCAGCATCTGTGCCTGGCATCTTCAGAGAAGCATCTGAAGATGCCAGCCACAGATGCTGGCAAAACATCAGAAAGAAACTCTTCTTGAACATGGCCACACAGCCTGAAAAACCCACAAAAAACTATGGATGCCAGCCATGAAAGCCTTCGACTTCACAAGTTAATACAAAGTTGCTGGAAGAGATTATTGAAGTTCAAGTAAATGGGAGTGATATTAACAAGAGGTCTGCACTCAAGGCATGCCAGCTAGATAACTGAAATTTTGGATATTTGACAGGTACTGGCACAGGAATCAAAGAGCATTTGACAGAAAACAGAAGATTCAAGACATCAAACTTTGCTACAAAACAGCAGTCCATGTTTGCTTTTAAAAAGAACTCTGCCCCATTTTTCAGCAAGTATCAGTGCTTAATAGTAACTAATGGGTTTAAGAGAAAAGTAAATTTGTTGAGTAGTAGTTTGCCATTCTTCTCCCCACCAATTCTCTCCAATCTTCACAAAGAAGTACCATATATACCGGGTAGTTGCCTTACTTGGTGATAAATCTAGAATCCTAAGCAGATGTCCATGGAGATATTTCTAAATTACTTACTCCCAGGTAAATGAACTAATTGTATAGGATAATATTAATAAACCAGAGTTTAGAGTAGACAGGCACTTTGTCATACCAATTAACTCGGTGTAGAAGAAGAGAGAAGAAGCACAGCAGTGTCACAAGTGTATACAGAAAATCACTCTCTTGGCATTGTAAGAAATGTGATGGTGGTAGTGTCATGCTTGATAGCAAGAAACTTGAAGAACCAGGAAAACGTCTTTAAGTGTAAATTCACTATAGCTTTATTCTAGAATCAAGATATTTCACCACAGCAATCATTTTAGAAAAAACTTTAAGGAGCTCCCACCAACCAGTAAACCCCTTTCCCCCCTCCCCAGTAGTCCGATTGTCCATATCAAAGGATCTTTGAAGTTTAGTTCTTCCAGGTCCATCTCCTTTCATCTCCTGGGATTGGAAAGTAAACTCTCATCCCAGTCATAAACCTGCCTCAATGTCCCAGGTACTATTTACAATGCCCATCTGCCATTCCCTTGAATTTTCCCTCCCCTGCCCCCACATGCATCACGTCAGATTTCTATGAAAAACATAGAATCCTGACAGGTAATTCCTTGCATTCAAACACAGAATTGCCCCAACTGCATAGAAAATATATGGGTAGGACCCAATATTAAGAGGGGAAAGAACTACTAGGGCTACCAAAGCTTTGTATACACACATATTCATGCCTTCAAGTCCCCTGTTGACCTATGGTGATCCCATGAATTTCATTTCTTAGGCAAGGGATACTTAGAGGTTTTGCCAATTCTTTCCTGGTATGCATTGTTGGCCCCCTATCCTAGTACTAACCAGAGCTGATCCGGCTTAGCTTCCAAGACCAGATGGGATCTGGTGCCTTTAGGCCAGCACCTCAAGCAAATTCAACAGAGTATGTCATGTTTTGTAGTGATGTTCAGCAAAGATAGCACTTGGAAGGGAAAGTTCTGCACGAAATGAAGATGCATAAAGGGCTTAGCAAAGCACACAGCTGTAACTCAAATTCCAAGTTTCCTTTTTCCATGTTGTTGGAGCACTTCATTTGTACTTTAAAAACATAATATACCTAGTTTGGCTAATCTGATAATATACATTTAGAACTTTGATCAATCTACTTTGTACAAACATGAAGTGTTAGCCAACTGCTAGGTCAGTAGCAACTGGATATCATGTATACCTGAGTCAAAATTAGAGAAACCCAATGACGATGGGAATCAAGCCAGGTGCCATGAGAAGCTCAGCCAACATTTAAAACGCAACATGTTGTAGATATATGCTTCCATTTGTATTAGCTTCTTGTACACACATGGTCTATGAGATCTCTCTAGAGAGCATGTTAACTGCTGACTCACTGGGGTCACCACAAGTCTTCTGGCTAAGAGTAGTGAAACAAACAGGAATAACACCAATAATACCACTCACACTTCCAGATAATTGTTATTCTTCCCTAAATAGTACCAGTGTTAGAAGACTTTTAGGGAGCCAGTGTGGTGTAGTTGATTGAGTGTTGGACTGGTCACTGGGAAACCAGGGTTTGAATCCCCATTTGGCCATGAAAACCCACTGGGTGACCTTAGGCAAATCATTCTCAGCCTCAGAGGAAGCAAGGGCAAACCCCCTTTGAACAAATTCTGCCAAAAAAACTCCATGATAGGTTCACCTTAAGGTCGACATAAATTAGAAATGACTTGAAGGCACACACACAAGAACAGCAACAGCAACAGAAGACTTTTAAAAATTCCTCCCAAGTATCCCATAAACATGGACAGGATCCAAAGCATGTAATAAAACAAGGTCTGGTTCATGAAAGTTACACCACAAATAAATGTATCAAGGGTTAAATCAAACATAAACCCTACTTCTTGTTGTTGTGTGCCTCCAAATCATTTCTAACTTACAGTGACCCTAATGCAAACCTATCACAGGGTAATCTCGGCGAGATTTGTTCAGAGAGGGTTTGCCATGGCCTACCTCTGAGGCTGAGAGAATATGACTTGCCCAAGATCACATAGTGGGTTTCCATAATCAAGTGGGAATTCAAACCCTAGTCTCCAGAGTCATCATCCAACACCAAAACCACTACACCACACTGACTCTTATTAACTCTACCTACAGTACAGCAATGAAATGAACAGAACTTGTTAGCCACAAGTTAGTTCAATTGCCTAAATGGCCGTATCTGCATATATTGTATGTTGTTGTTTAATCTGTTTGTTTTAATTCTTATCTGATTTAATATTGTTTTAAGGGGAGGGAGGGAATATGGTTTGGGTATATTGTATTTTAATAGTGTGAGCCGCCCCAATTGGTCTCAGAGGGGCGGGATACAAATAATAATAATAATAATAATAATAATAATTATTATTATTATTATTAAATGCAACTGCTAGACCTAACAAGAATAGACCTATGGATTAACTGCTGAATAATAAATCAACACAAAAGTAAATCCCATTGAGGCAATGGGTTGATTCTAATTAGAACTAGCAAATGGGTTTAGGGCAATGTGTTTGCTCTAGGTAGGAGAAATTTAGTGTTAAGTCTTTAAGATGCTAGAGCATTTTGTACCCACAGTGATAGTAAAGGAAGTAAACATCAAAGTGGAGTGCAGGAGGCCTGGTGGTGCAGTGGTTAAATGCCTGTACTGCAGCCACTCACTCATAGACCACAAGGTTGCGAGTTCAATACTAGCCAGGGATCAGGATAGACTCAGGCCTGCATCCTTCCGAGGTTGCTAAAATGAGTACCCAACTGTTGGGGGGCAATGAGCTTACAGTTGTAAATCGCTTAAACACTCCATAGCGCAATATGAAGCGGTATATAAATGAAGCTGCTTTTCTTTTTGCTTCAGATGTAAATATTTATTTCAACAAACCAGGGATTACAGGAAAGGCTTGAAAATGAATTCGCTCACACACAACTCACCTGGCCAATCAGTGCAATGCATTTATCTCTTTTCAAAGCCTGAATGAAAGCAAACTTTTTGGATGTCAAGAAAGATCAACATATCCTTGTGTACTATGTACGTTAACTTTGGGCACCATTTGATGTTCTGACTCTAGCAGCAACATGTCTTGAGCAAGCTCTTTGTTGTCTTAAGACCTGGGACCCAAATTTGGGAACCAGTAGACATTCACAGTGTCAGATCCACAATCTGTCAATGTGAAGTCACACTGATTTAAATATATATGAGTTACCACAAATGGAATGGAGTATTCTGCAAAATGACAAAAGGCTGGCAACCTGACAGACACTTCCATGTCTACAGCGTAGGTGGGAAACTTTTTGTCCCTGGAACTCTGAGGGCTGCATGGGTTTCCAAAAATGAAAAGCAAAACACCAAACCATGAATAGTTTGAAATCCACTTCTCATTTTGAAAAATGGAATTTTAAAAAGATTAAACAGCACATATGTGTATGTGACTTCAATTTGCCTGTCGACTAATGGTGACCCTATGAATTTCACAGTGTTTTTTTGGTGAGGAATATCAGAGATAGATTTACCAGTTCCTTCCTCTGGAATATAGCCTTCAGCACCTGGTATTCATTGGTGATCTTCCATCCAAGTACTAATCAGTGCTGACCATTCTTAGCTTCCAAGATCAGACAGGATCTGGTGCCTCTAGTGTATTTAGGCCACAGTGCTGTAGAACCTATTTTAAAAAATGAATTGCTAGAGGATTCCATGAGATACAATTAACCTCCCCCCAAAAAATAAAAGGTGGCCTGAGAACCTGGAGGCAGGAAACACAGACCTGAGGGTCACAGTTGATGTCAAGACCACACCTGCCCATTCTGATCTGTAATAACGAAAGCATTGCTTGAGCATTTGTACATATAACTTAACCATGAAAAATTTATAGTTATGTATCTGAAAAGTCTTGATCTGTAAATTTACCAGTGAGAGTTCTAGAGAACTAGATACCCATATAAGGTAAATAAGACTTCAGATGCAAGTGGTATCCTTTACAAGACTAACAATTTAACAAAAAATACGTACTTGAATCATACTACTGCATTTTTTTGCAGTCCTGGGTATATGTTTTATTTCCACACTTGACAGTAAACCAGTAAAGTTCAAGCGTGGTGCTCATATAGTCCAATGATCTTGTTTCCAATGGTTGTTACAAACAGAAAACATGCTGATTTAATCACAACCTTTGGCATGGGATTTTGAGCAACAGTTATGCCAAGAATGATAACTCTTTTTGTAAATGTGTAACTTTGTTGGTACTTCAAACTGAGTACTTTAATGCCTATTCCTCATACTGTATATATTTTTCCAAAGCAAAGGAGCATTATACCCATTGATTCTCTCTGAATAAAACTAGAATCACCAACATTACTACCTCACTGTGATGACAGTTGTTGTAGAATGGAGTAGCATGACTTTATTTCCATGTCACACCAACATTTTCAGAGGTATCAATGAAAAGCTTCAAAGCCTTTTGGTAAATGGAAAATTTAATCAAGGTTTCTCTTATCTCTCAGATTTTCTACAGCCTTATATAGCAATACTATGTACACCCATATTATAAACATGCTTCATTGAAATCGGTGAAGCATATTTCTAAGATTTAGGCAAATACATTAATGTAAATGTTGTATGCATATAGATATAAGTAAAGTCTAACAACTCTTTTGTCTTTCCCAGGAAGAAATGGCTTTGAGAAGCAAGAAGATCATCAGGCCAAGTATGAAATATATTTAGGGGACACTAGTGAGTTTTTTCAAGGCCAGAGAACAGATTTTTTTAAAAGAAAAGAAAAAATGTAAATCAGGTGGCAAAATATGAACCCATATCCAAAGAATGCAAAGTCAAAAGCCATAATCCCATAAAAAGAAAAAAGTTGTTCCAGTGAAATAATCTAAACATACACTCTTTGGCACCACAGTGCTTGGAAGCTGGTGCACTACCATACAGTCAAGGCCCACTATGACTCAAACGTACACATTAAACTAAGTTCCACAATTCTTTTGTCTGCTTAAAAAACTCAAAAGCCACCCCAAGACCAACTGTACCTAGGCCAGAAATGGCTAGTTACTCCATTTTGCTGTTTTTCAGATTTTTTTTTTTTAAATCACCTTTCGGAGTAGGCCTGGATCATCTTCTGTCCATGTGGATGGAGAAGCTTGAAAAAGGATTATTTTAAGCTGAAAAACAGCATATTTTCCCTTGTCCACCCTTATTCCACTCAGATGCCTCTGGTTGGCTATGGTGGAACAGATTGCACAACTCAACACCGCACCTATGGAAGCAACACCCATCAGCTCTACTTATGTCTCTGGCACCTACTAACACTTGCTTCATGTGTGGGAACCAGGAACTAAGTACAATCCCTGACAATTCACATGAGCACAACAGTATAAGACAGTTGTACATTTTACTTTCCAGACCTGAACAAAACTATTACATGAAGAATGACTGCTTTGGCTGGGTTCCCTCAGCCTCTTATGCATACTTGGCCATACAGTGTAATCCAGGGGTAGGCAACCTTTTTGAGCCGGGGGCCGGGTCGCTGTCCCTCAGACAATTGGGGGGCCAAAGCACCAAAAATAAATAAATAAATAAATAAATATGAAAATACAATTTTTTTAAAAAAAATTAAAAATATGCATGCACACTCTCTCTCAGCCCCAGAAACGCCATGGCAAACCCCCTGTGGAGATTTTGCCAAGAAAACCCCAAGAACAAGTAATAACAACAATAATCAATATCATCATGGGGGGCGGCGGTGGGGGGGGCGGCGGCGGCAGCAGCAGGACCGGCCTGGGGCCGGTCCAAAGGCCTCAGGGGGCCACATCCGGACCCCGGGCCTTAGGTTGCCTACCCCTGGTGTAATCCAATAACTAGGGACACTGGGTCACTCCCCTACTCCAAAATGCTGCATGGTTTCCCCAGATGCTAACTGAAGACAAAAGAAGGATATTACAAGTTATACCTGAGATGACAGAACTTGACAGCAGGACATATGGTTTAAGGTGTTGGCCTTTCCACCTTTCACTGGTTTATTGAATTGTTGCTCCAGAACAATGAGTTAATGATGAGAAGATCACACAAGACCATACTGGAAGCCAGGGAAGTCTTCAAGACCATTGTGCTTTCTATTAGTTAATGGTGAAGTGTTTTATCAGAAAATGTGACAGTCTTAATAGAGAAAGAAATGTCTACATCACTCACCATTTTTAAACTGTGTAAATCTTACATTCCAGTTACACAAAACACCCAAAAATGTTGGGAGGTTTTTCCAGAAATTGCATCTAGCCATATCATTTTGTCACCCTTAAACCACAGCGTAGTAAGAACTTTGGAACAGCTATTCCTTAAGTCCATAAACTGGTTTAGGAACCATTCCCCTCCCCACTTTTGAAGATAGCCAACAGGACTAACAAAAAAAAAAAAAAGAGCAGCAATTTTCAAATATGTTGGCTACAGAGGACATTTTTAGAGCGCGTGTGTGCTGGCAGAAAGGAAAGGTTGTAGACCACTTTGTAGAGCCTCTACAAAAAAACAGGACTACTGATCAAAGGCGTGCTCCTGGCTGACAAAAGGAAAAGCAACAAATGTGTTCTGCTTTGTGGTTCAAACTATCCGGAGGAATTTTAATGTTACTTGTGTCCAGACCTTAATATGCAAGTGGATTCATTCATCCTCTTATTATCATCACATTTCTGAAGTGCTGCTGGCCCAGCAAGACATTTATTTACCTGGCCACAGAGGAGGAAGGTACCCTGAAGTTAAGGCTACAGAGGAGCAGATAGATATTCACCACTTTACCATGCTCCTTAGGGGGCACCGTGCAACAACGACAAAAGACAAGCATTTCAAGGGGGGAAAGGAACAGGCTAGGCAGAGAGACTTTGCCCTTTTCCAGGTCCCTGATCCAGTAAGAAATCCTTACCCCATGATGACCAATGAGACGTGCAGTGTGGCTTGCTTGGCTGACCAATTCCTCAAAGTATATCCTTTTTTCCCCAACGCCTGGGGGAAGAGGGGATGGCAGTTAGCAAGGCGTGATCCTCCTCCTCTTCTTCCTCTTCTTCCTCCTCCTCCTCTTCCTCCTCTCCCGTCGGAAACCCGCTGCCTTCTGCCGTGGTGTTTCTCCCAGGTGTTTCCACGAAATCCAGGTGGCCCGAGGCTCCTTTCTCGGCAAGGGGTTTAAAGGCTAGTGTCTCCAGGCATGTATGTGGGAGCGGAGCCAGGAGGGGAAAAATTATATATATATATATATATATATCTTACAACCCGGTGTAGGAGGAAGGGAGTCTCTGCCTAGGAAGCCAGTCCAAGAAGCCTCTCCTCCATTGCCTCCTCTGCACCAAGGGCTCCAGAGGCAGATCCAGGAGGAGGAGGAGGAGGAGGAAGAGGAGGAGGAAGGACCAGGATCAGCCGAGGCAAAAGCAGCACCAGCCCCACGCCAAGTCTTCTTCTTCCTCCTCCTCCTCCTCTTCTTCTTTCTGCAGGGAGAAAGAAGGAGAGGCACTCGCCCGCCTCTAGCCGAGAGGAGGATTAGGAAGAGAAAAAACCCAGGAGCAGGAGCAGGAGGAGGAAAGAGCAGGACTGACGCCTCCAGCAGTGACAGTCAATTCAGATGCCCAGGAGCAGCCCAAGCCCAGTCCCTGGGTCCTTCCTTCCTTCCTTCCTTCCTTCCTTCCTTCTTCCTCAGGTGCAGAGGGGGCTTGCGGTGTGCGCAGCCCTTCCTCCTGCTGCTGCTTCTTCTTCTTCTAACAGCCCCGCCGCCGGCACCAGCACCAGGAGGAGGAGGAGGATGGGGGGTGTCGCTTCATTTCCCCAACAATCACCACCATCATCATCGTCAGTGGCAGAATGGGGAAGAGGAGGAGGAGGAAGAAGAAGAAGAAGGAGCCCTTTCCCCGGCGCTGACATCGGGCTCCTGGAGGAGGGCGGCTGAAGCAAGGCACCGGCCGCACATCCCTTACCCAAGGACTGGAGGAGGATGGAGGATGGAGGATGAAGAGGAGGATGGAGGAAGAGATGCAACACCGGCGGGGGCGGGGGGTTGAGAGGGAGAGAGGCCACTACTGCTGATGCTGCTGATGCTCCTACTACTACCACTACCACTACCACCGTCGCCTTCCCTTCTCTGATCCCGTGGAGGCGAGGCTAGTCCCCCTCATTCACGCCCGCGGCTTCTGCAGTGGGAGCGCGGCGTCCATCTGCTCGCTCTGGGCAGGACCATCAATCATTCAGCAGCAGCAGAGAGGGAGGGAGGGAGGGAGGAGGAGGAGTGGGAGTGGGATCAGCAGCAGCCAGAGAGCCCCTCTCGCCCCTCTCTTCTCCTCCTTCTTCTCCTGCAGCACCGGGGCCACAGCTTGGGCTGCCGCTGCGGAGAAGGCAGGAGGGAAGAGGAAGAGGAAGAGGAAGGGGAGGAAGGGGAGGGAGAAGGACAGGAGGCGGAGGAGGGAGGAAGAGGACGAGGAAGAGGAGGAAGAGGAGGGAAAGGAGGAGGAAGAGGAGAGAGGAAGAAAGGACAAGGGAGGAGAGGAGGAAGAGGAGAGAGGAAGAGGGAGGAGGGGAAAAAAGGAGGAAGAGGAGGGAAAGGAGGAGGAAGAGGAGAGAGGAAGAAGGGGACGAAGAGAGAGGAGGAGGAGGGGGGGAAGAGGAAGAAGAGGAAAAGGGAGGAAAAGGAAGAGGCGGCGTTGGTTCTGCCTTGCCCCTACAGCCCCCCAGACCCCCTCCTCCGGCGGGCCCTTCCCAAGGCGCCCAGGGTTCAATCCGCGCCCGGCCCCTGAGCCGCCTCCTCTCTTCCTCCTCCTCCTCCTCCTCCTCTTTTTCACACCTCCTTCCTTCCTTCCTTCCTTCCTTCCTTCTCCTCCTCCTCCTCCTCTCAATCTGTCCGTCCCTCACTTCCCCGCGCAGGAAGGCAGGGAAAGGACCGCTTAGGCTCTCCTCGGGGCCTGGGAGGACAGAGAGGGATGGAGAAGGAGGCACCCGGATCTCTCTCTCTCTCTCTCTGTCCCTCCCGCTGCCTGCGCCAAAAGCACCGCCGGAGGGAAGGAAAGAGGGAGCCCCTAAGGCTGCTGCCTCAGCGCATGAAGCCCCTCTCTCAGCTCAGGGAGGGCCCTTTTCCCCGGCTCTCAGTTTATTCCACAGCCCTCTCCCTCTTCCTCTTCCTCTTCCTCTTCCTCTTCCTCTTCCTCTTCCTCCCGGTGCGCGCGGCAGGGCCACCTGCTTAATCTGCCTCCATCCTCCACTTAGGGACCCTTTAAATAGGAGACGTCACCACGTTCCCCTACGCACTGGCGTCACACACACACACTCTCACAAACCCTGCTCCCGGCGCTGACGTCACCGGGGTGCGGGGGATGATGTCAGAGTGGTCCACGCCGCCGGAAGCGCTTCTATAATAGGGAATGGAGGCGAGGAGGGATGCTGGTGTGGCTCTCTCCCTTGGCTTCAGCGAACCCTTCCCTAATTTGCTTCCAAAAATACATGCCAAGAAGCATTATAGGGTGACCAGGCATGTCCTCCTTTACCAGGCCATGCCCTACATTTCTATTATTAATTAATTAATTAATTAATTGTTTTTATTAGACTAGTTACAAACCACAGTTCAACAAAGCCACAGACAAAGGTACCCAGCATCACAACAAAATACACAGATAAAATTATGTACTTGCATATATCCCTGTGTCATGCTTCTTACTACATAGAGCATTTCTTATTTTGTTGTTGTTGTTGTTAACTGCCTTTGCATGGGTCTCGACCCACAGTGACCCTATGGATGAGACATCTCCAGGCCCGGCTGTCCTCTCCTGCTCTGCCCAGCTCCTGCAAACTCTTATTCATGGTCTCTAATAAAGTCCATCCATCTGGCATGTGGCCTTCCTCTCTTTCTGCTTCCCTTCACCTTTCCTAACATTATTGTCTTTTCCAATGATTCATGCCTTCTCATGATGTGTCCAAAGTATGACAATCTAAGTCTTGTCATTGTGTCTTCTAGGGATATCTCTGGCTTGATCTGTTCTAGGACCTATTTGTTGGTCCTTTTGGCTGTCCATGGGATCCTCAGCACTCTTCTCTAGCACCACATTATCTCAAATGCATTGATTTTCCTCCTATCATCTTTCTTAACTGTCCAGCTCTCACATCCATACATGGTAATAGGGAATATGATGGCTTGTATGATTCTGACTTTTGTGCTGATTTGTATGTCCTTGCATTTTAGGATCTTTTCTAGTTCTTTCATAGTCGCCCTCCCCATTCTTAATCTTCTTCTGATTTCCTGGCTGCAGACCCCATTCCGATCAATGTTTGATCCCAGATATGAGAACTCTTCACTATTTCTGTTTCCTCATTGTCTAGTTTGAATGTGTGCAAGTTCTCTGTGGTCATTCTTTTTTTCTTTATGTTCAGCATTAAGCCTGCCTTGGCACTTTCTTCTTTGATCTTCCTTAGTAGTTGTTCTGTGAGGTTCTTGCTAGTATTATGGTGTCATCAGCATATCTCAGTTTGTTGATATTTCTTCCTCCTATTTTCACTCCTCCCTGCTTTCCTTACAATATATTCTGCATATAAGTTGAATAGGTAGGGTGATAGGTTGCAGTCTTGTCTGACCCCTTTGCCAATTGGAAACCATTCTGTTTCTCCATGTTCTGTTCTGACAGTAGCCTCTTGTCCTGAGTATAGATTCCTCATCAGGACTATCAAATGTGTTGGCACTCCCATGTCTTTAAGGGCGTTCCATAGCCTTTCATGGTCTATAGGCTTTGCTGCAGTCTATAAAGCACATGCTGATTTTCTTTTGGAACTCCCTGCTATGCTCCATTAGCCATCATATGTTTGCAATGTGATCCCTGGTGCCTCTTCCTTTCCTGAACCCTGCTTGGACTTCTGGGATTTCTCTCTCCATGTATTGTGGAGCCTATGTTGCCGAATTTTGAGCATAATTTTGCTTGCGTGGGAGATTAGTGGTATGGTTCTATAGTTGCTGCAGTCTCTTGTGTCTCCTTTTATGTAGATGGGGATGTATATTGATCACTTCCAATCTGTTGCCCATTGTTTTATTTTCCATATCTGTTGACACATGTTGGTTAGCACTAGAGTTGATTCTGTCAGTGTGGGTTGCAACAGTTCTATTGGAATATCATCTGTTCCTGGAATCTTGTTTTTTGCCATTTCTTTTATTGCAGTTTTCACTTCACTTTTTAAAATTTAGGATTCATCTTCATATGGCTCTGTTAAGGAAAAAGCAACATGGGATATACAGTAATAGAAATAAAAATATGTATGTGAATGTCAAAGTGACTAAGCAGGAGCAATCAGGAAGATACACAGGTGAAAAAGATAATAGAAGGCTTAGGTTTTTGGGTTATTCTGGAAATAGCTACAAGTTTCATTTGGGTGGAAAAGAAGTGCAGTATTCTAGGTCGGCAAATTTCGAGAGACATGCCGGTTGGGACAAACTGCATGCAAATAAAGAAGTTTTCTTGAGGTTAGGAAGTTCAAATGAGCCAGAAACACAAACTGAACCAACTCCAGGAAACGGAGGGGTTTCAGTTAAGCCAGAAGCATCCACTAGCAGCAGTGATAGTTCTTCTGATAATGAGACACAATCTAGACCCATTACTACTAGAATGACTGAAGACAAGAGATTTAGTCATAGAACTACAACTTCCAGTACAGAAAGTGAGGATGAAAGAGGTAGATCAGCAGAGTTTATTCCCAGACGTAGTCACAGAGTTAGAAAGCCTCCAGATAGGTTTGTTGTGACAAATGCAAGAGCTTGTTTAGCAGTGGAAGAGCCTGAAAGTTTTGAAGAGTTGGAAAGTTTGTCTAGAGAAGAAAAGGAAAGATGGATTGATGCAATGGATGATGAGTTTGGTTGTCTGGTAAATAAAGATGTTTTTGAAGTTGTTGACAGACCCAAGGACAAGAAAGTAATTGGTTGTAAGTGGGTATACAAAAAGAAAGAAATGCCAGATGGAAGTATTAAGTATAAAGCAAGGTTAGTAGCTAAGGGTTTTGCACAACAGCAGTATGAGAACTATGATAAGACATATTCTCCAACTGCAAAGCCAGAAAGTCTGAGAATGGTTCTAGCTGTAGCAGCAAAAAGAAATTTAGTTGTAGAACATTTTGATTTTGAAACAGCCTACTTAAATGCTAGTTTAGATGAAGAGATATTTATGGAGCAGCCACAAGGTTTTGAAGAAATTGGTAGTCAGAAAGTTTATAAATTAAAGAAAGCATTGTATGGGTTAAAACAAAGTGCCAGAGCATGGAATTTGTGCATTAATGACGAGTTAGTTAAGCTAGGATACAAAAGGAGCATTGCAGATGCATGTGTCTATACAAAAGGAGACATAGTGTTAGTGATCTATGTAGATGATTTGTGCGTGGCAGCAAAGTCAAGACAGGAGATTGAATCAGTAAAAAAAGAGTTGTCTAAAAAGTTTGTTTTGAAGGATCTAGGTTTATTAAAGTCTTATTTAGGTATTGGTGTTGAGTGGACAGAAGAAGGACATTGTTTGTTAAGTCAGAGAAAGAAAATTGAAAATTTGATTGAAAAGTGTGGATTACAAAATGCTAAAATAGTAAGAGCTCCAATGACAACTGGTTTTGTATCTGAAAAAACAACTAGAGATTTTGAACACAAGACTTTATTCAGGAGTATAATAGGATCTTTACAATTCATATCTTGCCACACCAGACCAGACATTTCATATGCTGTAAATGTATTGTCCAGAAGAGTTAATGATCCAAAAATTGAAGACTGGACAGCAGTAAAACATTTATTAAGATATTTGAAAGGAACTCTAGATAAGAAATTGATAATTAGAAACAGTCATTCAGATTTAGATTGCTATGTAGACAGTTCTTTTGCATCAGAATTAGGAGACAAGAAGTCAGTTACAGGAATGATAATTAAGTACAGTGAAAGTCCAATAGTCTGGAGAAGTAGAAAACAAACTAATGTAGCGTTAAGTATGACGGAAGCAGAATTCGCAGCTTTAAACGAGATAGTAAATGAGGTACAGTGGGTTGAGCAGTTATTGAATGATTTAAATGAAAGTTACAAGATACCAGTAGAAATTCTGGAAGATTCACAGTCATGCATAGCAATGGCTGAAGCTGAAAATTTGAAGAACAGAACAAAATATGTTGGAGTAAGATATCAAAATGTGCGAGACATGGTTCAGAAGGGTAAAATAGAATTGAGATATATAGAAACACAACACAACATAGCAGATTTGTTCACAAAAGCATTGACAGCGGAAAAACATGAAAGACTGACACAAATGGTTGGAATGGCATTATAAGACACATACAATATTTTATTTCGGAGGGGATTGTTAAGGAAAAAGCAACATGGGATATACAGTAATAGAAATAAAAATATGTATGTGAATGTCAAAGTGACTAAGCAGGAGCAATCAGGAAGATACACAGGTGAAAAAGATAATATAATTAAGAAGCCTTGAGAGCCAAGGACAAAGTTATAGAAGGTATATTGAGAACACCTGTGATAGATTGCAAACACCTGAGACTCATTAAGTGGTCAAGGTAAAGTGATGAAACACTTGGGTTGGTCTTAGGTATGGGATGATCTATGTGGACCAATCAAGATGTATGTACACACCCACTGGGTGGAAACTGACTGGTGGGTGGTGTCTAACAATGGCTATAAATTGCAATGTTTGCTAATGTATATTGTGGAGTAGTGTTGGAGATATTGTGAAGTGTAGAGATTGTGATTTGTAGGGCATATAGTATTTATATATAGTAGAATAAAGTAGATCTTTTATATAAGACTACTGAGTTGTCTGGTGTCTTGAGGGAAGATACAAGAACCAGAAGAATCCTGGAGAAGTTTGGAGACATCTCAGGAAGAAGAGAGAGAAGGCTTGGAGAGTTTGTCAGGGTCTTCAGCCTATTCTCTGAAACTCTGCTGCTTGGGAAAGAAGCATCAACCACTGATCAAAGCTGGTCAGCTCTGCTGCATAACAAGGTGGTGAGTTAGAGCCAGAGGTGAAGAGCTACAACTCCCATCATCCCTGACAGGCTCTTCACTCCATGTGTCCTTCATTTTGTAATTTCTTTTATATAGTTCTTCTGTGTGTTGCATCCAGCATCTTTTTATTCCTTCCTGGTCTTGAATTATGTTATTTTTATTGTTGTAGTGTCCCGGTCCTTGGTTTGAACTTTCCCTTGATTTCTGGAATCTTATGGAATAGGTCTCTCGTTCTTCCCTTTTTGTTGTTGTCTTCTATTTCTCTACATTTGTCATTGTAATAATTTTCCTTATTTGTGTATTTTGTTATGATGTTGGGTACGTTTGTGATGTTGGGTATGTTTGTGGTGGTGTGATGTTGGGTACATTGTGCTGTTACGTTCATGTTTCTTAGATTAGTCTTATCTCCTTTTTGTTTTGTTTCTCTTCTTTCCTTTATTGCTTGTAGCATTTTATCTGTCATCCATGGTTTCTTCACTTTCCTTTTGTCTGTTGGAAGTGTCTTTATGCATTCTTCTTTCTTACTTAACACTTATAAAAAGACTTGCCCTACATTTTTTCTTATTATTTTTATTAGACTAGTTACAAACCACAATTCAACAAAACCGCAAATGTACCCAACATCACAACAAAATACACAAATAAAAATATGAACTTACTTATATCTCTGTGTCATGCTTCTTACTACATATAACTAAAATCCATGGATGCTCAAGTCCCATTAACTACAGTGGCATAATATAGAATGGCAGAATCAAGGCTTGCTATTTGGAATATATATTATTTCTAAATAATTTCAATCCATGGATGCTTGAATCCATGGATAAAGAAAAGAATCCATGGATATGGAGGGCTGACTGTAAATGAAACCCATTTTTAAAAAGCAACTGATTAATTTGTCCATTGTGTTAAAATGGATAACTTAAGATTTTGTTCATGAATATCATTTTCTTACATTGCTCTACTAATGTTATTTGTGGGATTTACCACAATTCTGCAAATAAAATTTGCGCAGCAAGCATGTATGACAGTTAATCGTACATTTCCAGGATTTAGATTTTCTATTATGTCACAAAACCACAAAAACAACAGGACCTAACAGAATGATTCAAATATTGCTACACACATCCATCCAATGCTTTGTAGTCTAGCTACAATGCTACCATACCTAGCCAAATGTTCCCCTCTAGCAATATTGATGGAGTCCAAAACAAAATGGTGTCCAAAACAAACCTGTTTGGGACCAAGTAACATGCTTGATATTCTTACTGGAGAATGATACCACATGTAAATAATTTTATTAATATTTATCATGAACTCACATCCAGCACACATCAAATACATGGTCAGGGAAATTTGAAGAACATTCATATGGTTCATCTACAACCCATCCCCTAAATACTCTCCTTTTTCTGCTTGACTTCAAGTAATCTACTAACTTTGGACTAAAACTCGAAAGAATGCCAGCGCAACTACTGGAACAGGAATTAAAAAACAAAATAAAATATTATATAGTAGTATGTAGGAGTGTAAACCATTTTTTAAAAATTAAAATTTGGGGATGAATTCAGCTTTTCCTACCTGTATTTCAATGACCAAAATGTTTCCTTTCATTTCAGCAAAACTCATTTCTCATTCTTTTCTTCTTGGTTATATTTGATAATCATTTACATTATACATTATTTGCTCACATTTACACTTCTTTGATGCTGTTTAATTAATCTGATTTTTAAGGGGGGGAAATTTTGTCATTAAGCTATGTAATTTTAGCTCTGTGTTTTAGCTTGTTAACCGCCTAGAGTGGTTCACCACCAGGCGGTATATAAATAAATAATAATAATAATAATAATAATAATAATTATTATTATTTAGTCCTATCTGATGTACTCTTGTAATGTTCCAGTTTACATGCTACACATTTGTCAGACATTTCAGAAACCTAATAGGCTCAGCTGCCATCCCCATGGAAATTTCTAAAACCTTCTGATTCCAGAAGCAAAGAGGGGACATAGTTTACAAAAGCAACTTATTTGAGGCAAGTTAAGGATAGCACATTTCAAATCAGACAAGGAAAATGTCCAAATTATCTTTATAAACTCTTCAGCCAAAATGGGAAGAAGCAGATTTTACTTTACTTTAGAGCTCCAAGTTTTGATTACCTAATGAAAGCCAAAATGTCTCACAGGAAACATTCACACCACTATTTATAGACCTGTTTTCCCTGAAGTGTTCAGAAGTGTAAAAGGACCAACAAAGAAAATAAGATGAGAAGCCAGCTTTCAAGCTTCAATAAATCTGAATGAACTCCACTTTTAATAGTATTAAATGTGCTCCTTTACTTGACCATGCATGCATTCAATGGTTTAACAATTACAGTAGTCCACGCTTATCAGTGTCTTTGCTTTCTGCAGTTTTGCAGTCATCCGCAGTCTGAAAGTATTACATAGCTCACCCTTATTTATGGTTTTGCTCTCCATGGTTTCAGTTAACCATGGTCAATTGCAGTCCAAGAACATCAATACTATAGGGTTTGGTACTATCTGCTGTTTCAGGCATCTACTGTCAGTCTTAGAACATACATATTGTATGTAGGTCTCACATCACCAAAGTATTTGGTATTCAGATACTACTTCACATGGGTCCATATCTTCTCAAGCAATCATACTGATTTTCCTAGAGAAGTGCTAGCTACTTAAGGACATACTGAAGTGTGTACAGTGGGCCCTTGATATCTGCTGTGGTTTGGTCCCAGGGCCCTATGGATACAAAAATGGTGACCATCATATAAAATGACAAAATCAAAGCTTGCTTTTTGGAATTTATATTTTTTTGGAATTTATATATTTTTAAAATATTTTCTAGCCATGGATGTTTGAATCTGTGGATAAAAAAACCTGTGGACATTGAGGGCCGAGTGTATTAATTTTAATTTTAAATGTGTGTGACACATAGTATTCACCACAAAGAGTTTTGTGAATGCCAAGTGCTAGTAAGGTAGTTGTCACTGTCAGTAGTGTCTGCATTGGATTTTCTCTTGACCTCACTCAGTAATCTCACTGTGATCTCACTTTGTAAACACAGAGCTCTAAATAACATTTCATGCATCTCATGCATTTGGCTATGGTCCATAAAAGCTCATGCTCTGATGCACAGGTTCATCTTTAAAGTTCCACAGGACACATTGTTTAAATTTGGTGAAAGAGTTAGATGTTTGTTTAAATCTCTTCCATTGAAACCAAATCTGAACATTTTGATTTGAGGGGAATTGTGTTTAATATGTCTAAAATATAGATCTGGCAAAATCACTCCTAATATCATGGATTATGTTTAGAGCTAATTAAAGGGCCTGATAACCAAAGGTGGATATATTCTATGCATATAAACACAGAACACATACATTTTTGAAGCATAAAACATGGTGTGTGTTTTTTTTGTTTGTTTCTTGTAATCGTGTTGAAGGTATCAGGTGAATTTAAGTTGTTAGCCTACAGCTGTGTTTATGGATCTTTGAAGAAAAATAGAGGTCTCTGCCCCCTCAGCTGGTGACATGCCAGGCAATAGCAAAGCAAAGCAAAGCAGCTTCATTTCTATACAGCTTCATATTGCACTATGGGGTGTCTAAGCGGTTCGCAACTGTAAGCTCATTGCCCCCCAACAGCTGGGTACCCATTTGAGTGACCTCGGAAGGATGCAGGCCTGAGTCTAGCCTGAGCCCTGGCTATTACTGAACTCACAACCTTGTAGTCTATGAGTGAGTGGCTGCAGTACAGGCATTTAACCACTGCGCCAACTGGGCTCGAATCATAATTTGGAAAAAGGTTTGCTGTGAATGTGTTGTCTCTCTTCCTTTTTGGGACAGATTAGCAAATAAAAGGGTTTCACACAAGACAATTATAGCATTTTGATACCATTGTAACTGCAATGGCTCTGTCCTTTGGAATCCTAAGATCAGCAGTTTTATGAAGTATTTAGAATTCTGTGCCAGAGAGCTCTAATGCCTGGTCAAATTACAAATCCCAGGATTCATTTCGATGTAGCCATGGCAGATGAAGTGATATCAAAGTGCTATAATTATAAAGTCACCCCTTCTGCAATAGGCCATGGATGGTCAATTGGCACATTTTCATGGGTCATGGGATGGCACAAAAAGGCATAGGTCTTATCAGAGATTAGTCAGGGGCATCACTAGAAGAGTGTGGGCTGTACCAGGTGACACCCTAGGGGTGTGTCATCACTGCTCCACAAGCATTTGCCTTTGGGCAGAAACGGGCTGTAGCGTTTGCCTGCATCCTATTAAAATGCTCAAGAGATGGTGTGAGTGGGGCAAGGTGCAGTGGGAGGAGAAAGAAGAGGCTGCAGGTTTTTTAAAAACTGAAATTTTAAATTTTAAAAATTACACACACACAAATATTTTTTTCTACATTTTATTTAAAAACATCACAGCTTACCAAATTTTCAGTTTAAACACATGAAACTATGTGCATGTAAATACATTTAGGCTGTGTGTATGGCATTGTAATTTAAAGGCATAATTTTAATTTTGCTAGTTGTTTATGCCACAGCTATTACCATTAAATTTAGTGATATACAGGAATTAAAATTTATGAGCAACATTTGTACAAAAAACATCACTAATTTTTTTATGGCACGGTATGGGAGGAGTACAATGCGGGGGGGGGGGACCACGAATTACCACATTTGGTGACCCTAACCCTCGTAATGCCACATAGATTACTTACTTCTCTCTGCCCATTTTCTGAAGAATAATAGCTCAGTGGTTTTGAGCTAGTATGCTAGAACTGGATCTGGGGACAGAGAGATAATTTTGTTATCTGCAGCATACTAGGTTTCATCAGGTGAGGAACAAGAATCAGTGTGTTAATGCTGTGAACATTTATCATATGCTAGGCCTGTGCATAGATGTTTAAATAAATTTTACATCAAAGAAAGGCCCTTAAGCCTCTAGTTACCCCTTTCGAAGGAAACTGAATCCCAGGTAAGTGGGACAGGGGTGAGGGTGGTTTAGTGGGTATGCATAAAAAACATCAATAGCCTATATCCAGTTGCTTGTCCCAACTATAGTAAACCCTTTGAATCAATAATCAATACATAAAAGTTGACTTACTATTTAGCACTTGATTCAATGGATCTGCTGTAGCTGGGACTAGCAATTACATTTTGGCTTAAGGTTTTATTTCCAACTATATTGACAGAATCAAAATGCTGTTGGATCTAGAATTTTATGTTAGCATGCCATTGTCAGTTTGCCTGCAGAGACCTGATTCCAGCCAAGAAGAAAGTGTACAGGAAAAGCAATCTTATGAAAGAAAATGATTTTCCGGAAAGATGGAAAGATGCTTTACCAAGTATTGTAATCAATACTTGAAATAATGAGATGCTGTCTAGGAAGAGTAAATTATAGTAGAATAGCTCCAGCTAATCAATGGTTTATGATAACAATGGAATGCTGTTAACAGAGACTTAGGGCTTATCTACAAGATTAAAATACTCTTAATTCTAGTTGACTAGAATGTGATCTGGTCACATGCGATTTGCAGGAATTTGGGTTTTTTGTGGGCGATGGGTGGGAACTCCTTAAACTTGAGAAAAAGGCTTCACAGTTTTTAATGGGTGCCAGCATGACAGAGTGATTTGAGTGTTGGATTAAGCCTTTGGAGACCAAGGTTCAATTCCCAACTCAGCCATGAAACCCAATGGGTGGCCTTGGGCAAGTCATATAATCTCAGCCTCAGAGGAAAGCAATAGCAAACTCCCTCTGAACAAATCTTGCCAAGAAAACCCCATAACAGGCTCACCATAGGGTTGCCAGAAGTCAGAAACTACTTGAAGGCACACAACACAACAACTTGAAGAAATCCACAGAAATCTGCAGAAATGCACATTATCACACATGTTGCTGTCCACTTCATAAGAATTCGGGTGGTATGCATTTTTGGCAAATGGAGGTGAATAGATGCAAATAGATATGAATTTGTGCAGGAAGGTAAAGACAAGTAACCACTAATGCGAATGTATAAAGATCTGCAGCAATGCACACTGTACACTTACAGGTAGACTGGATTATTTCTGCAGTGCAGGTGAAACCTGGTTTTTTCCTGGAAAGGGAAGTCATGCAGTCAGTCATGGGTTATGCATTGTTGTTAATTACTAGAGCAGCGTTGTAGCAATAATACACAGAGTGACACCTTGAAGAGGATACTCTGTTACATGAATGCAAGTGCTTACCTGGGAGAGAATAATGAGAACTTTAATCCCAGCTCCCATTAGTCTCTGCTAATCTATCTGTTGTATCACAGTGTCTCACAGTCCATTCATGGAATGGGTTGAATGCTGGAGGAGGACTGAGGAGACCAGGGTTCAAATGTGCACTTGGCCATGGAAAGCCACTGAGTGACCTTGGACAAGTCATACAATATATGCCACAAAGAAAGGAGATGGCACATCATGACTGAACAAATACAGCCAGTAGGAACCCTTCATAACATCGCATTAGCATCACCAAGTGTAATTAATTAATGACAGAAATGCCATTAATCGGCTTCTTCCCTGACTTACTGAGTTTCTGTGGTTGTCCAGATAGTGGAGGTGGTAACATATTTCTTACTGGTGCTGCAAACTGACCTGGTGGATGGTAATCCTGCCAGCTGGGCCTATTTGTCCTCACCCATAGGGTGTGCAGCCTTTTGTAGAAGGGAAGGCAAAAATGAGGGGGATCCCCATTGTAGGCCTCAAGGGCTTCAAAAAGGGAAGGCTTCAGAGCTTTAAACTTTGTGCAGCACTAGGCTGCGTTCTTGTTAAAGCCCCATTGTCTCAGGACCTGGGCAGCAGCCACAAAAAACTGCTGGTTCCTCCTGTTGGTTCTCCTCATGACACACTGATCAGCACTAAACTCCAGAAGGCAGTCCAACATAATGCCAGTCTCACTGGATGATAAATTCTCCCTTTGTTCTGTTTGTGAAATCCTCCTGTTCTCTGATGCATTGAAGAGACACAACACTTACCTATAGTGCACTGACCTTCACTTCCAAGAGAACTACCAATTTACACTTGCTGCAGATGCAGTGGTGATGTTATCTGGCAAGAAGACAAACATTGCACATACCTTGTAGCAGACAATTATGTATCTTTCTGCCTCCATCACTGCAGTTATTGCTCTCCTCTTGCTTCCTTCTTTACAGAGTTGCATTGCTTCTCAGTTTTTCCTGTATCCCTTGAAACTTTCTTCCAAGGTTGTGCTGCCATTCCCATGAAGTTTAGAAGCACTGACCCAATTGCTCCAGGCCTGCCCCAGATCACCTCTGGGATGGGCCAGGGTCTTTGCTCCCTGATAGTCTCCATTGTCGTGCTGACAACAGGGGGCAAATTGAGGGAGGTTGTTGTGGTTGTGGGCTGCTCTCACCTCTGCCTCTACCTCTGCCACCGCCACCTCCTGTGTCACTGATACTGAGACACTGCTGCCACCATTCTGCTCCCCTGTGATGTCAGCTACACCCCGCACCAACAATACATTTTTTTTAATACAGTTGATCCTATATATCCACAAATTCTGAATCCATGGATTCAACCACCCACAACTTGGGGAAAAAATTTAATTCCAAAAAGCAAGCCTTTATTTTGCCATTTTATATAAGGCACACCATTTTACTAATGGGACTTGAGCATCCATGGATTTTGGTATCCACGGGGGGAGGGGGTGTCCTGGAACCAAACTGCAGCAAATAGCAAGGGCCCACTATACTTTCAGGGTAGCTGGCTCTTTGCATGAGAATCACAGAATAATAGAACCATAAAGTTGGAAGAGACCTCAAGAGCCATCAAGTCCAACCCCCTGTCATGCAGGAATACACAAATAAAGCACTCTTGACAGATAGGCATCTAGCCTCTGTTTAAAAACCTCCAAAGAAGGAGACTCCATCACTTTCCAAGGGAGTATGTTCCACTGTTGAACAGCTCTTGCCATCATGAATTTTTCCTAATATTTAGGTAGAATCTCTTTTCTTGTAACTTGCATCCACTGTTCTGTGTCCTATTTTCTGGAGCAGCAGAAAACAAGCTTGTTCCATCCTCAATATGACATCCTTTCAAATACTTAAACAGAGCTTTCATATCACCTCTTAACCTTCTTTCTCCAAGCTAAACATACTCTAAGTTGCTCCTCATGGGGCACAGTTTCCAGACCTTTCACTGTTATGGTTGCCATCCTCTGGACATTGCCCTCTTGTGGCATTGCACCACCTTTTTCTTCCAATGTGCTCCTTGCCCCTAACTATAGATCTTCTGCCTCTATCTCTATAGTAATTTACCTCCCCTTCTTCCCTTCTCTCCAAAGCTGCATAACTTCTCAGTCTTTCCCTGTATTTCTTGAAACTTTCTTCCACAGCATGAAGTTTAGCAGCAGCAACTCAACTGCTCCAGGACTGCCCCAGTATCATCTGTGCTCCCCAAGTCACCATTGCCACATTTATCTGCACTGACCTTGTTATCTCTGAAGAGCATTTTCTTTGTGGAGATGAAGGGAGTCAAAGGGTGAAAGGGAAAGATACATGAACATCTATTGGCTCTGAGTCGCCAACATCCCAGCACTACCACTATACTTACCTGGTCTTGAATTCTTTCTCTGTGCTTCTCATCACCTCACCAGCACTATGAAAACTTCCTCTTTCCCCACTGAAAATTCATGCATTTAAATCTGCCCCTCCTTTTTGCAGTTTGGCTTAAATCCTCCTTGGCTTAAAGAAGCTTTTTTATTATCTCTCACTGGTAAAGGAGTTTGCTTGGAAAAGGCAGAGGAAGGAAAAAAAGGCTGGGCAGAGATGTGGCCATGTTACACATGCCCACAATAGAATGTGCACCATCCTTAAAGCAGAAATGGAACTACAACACAACAGACAACGTTGTGCAAATCCAAAAGGGTCTTAGACACTTGGATGTGGGCATTTGATGATAACGTACTCAAGTCTGTAGCTAAGCAAGAAATAGCCTTCATTACTACTATTAAGGATTCATGTTATTCAGAGTAAATCCTTCCACAGTGTTGTTCAAGGGAAAATCCTTGGAACTGGGGATTTTTATTTGCATGAGCAATTAAGATTAACCAAGGGGTCATTCACACTTGCATTTAAACTGGTTTTTGAGTCAAATAGATCTGGGGTCGCAGAATAGATTTGGACCGAAATAAAGTTCACACTACATTTTCCATTACCGAATGCCTCTGTGTCTATTTAACATAATTCACATTCACACTTACTTTTGGACTGCAACAAAATGGATTGTCAATCTTGGATGTGTTCAATCCATCCTGGTTCTTTTTTAAAAAATGTCAATCATATGATGCGCATGTGCATGTTTCTGGTTACGCAAGCACTTGAAGGTGTGGCTGTGCACATCAGCTGTCACTATGCACTCTAAGGGAGTATCCCACATGGCACCCACAGATCCATGCATCCCAGAGGAATACCCCCATGGCAATCATGGATCCATCCATCCCAGGGAAGAATACCCATGGCTTCCATGGATCCACCCATACCAGGGCTGAATCCCCCATGGCACCCACAGATCCATGCAACCCAGAGGAGAATCTCTCATGGCACCCAGGGATCCATGCATCCCTGGGGAGTATTCCCCCATGGCACCCACGGATCCACCCATGCCAGGGCTCAATCCCCCTTAGCACCCACGGACCCATGCATGCCAGGGGAGAATTGCCACCACTGCACCCATGACTCCCTCCTGTGAACCCATGCAAATGAGATAGTTTGCAGAAACTGTCAACTTAAAAAAACAACAACACCATGCCACACCATGCCCCTCCAGGAACCCTGGCAGAAGTGGAAAACAGTTTCACAGAGTGATTTAAAGGGACCACTTGGCAGCACAGGAAATCAAAATCCACAGCCCCATGGAAGCCATTTGACAGCCCCATGGCAGTGCTGAGAGGGGGAAAAAATGTGGTTTGCCAAGACCTTGGTAGTGGGATGGTACCATCTCTTTGCCCACCCTCTGCCCATTGCCTCTCCCTCCTGGGTGCCCTGAATGTGATCGGAAATGTGTTAACATTTGTTCAGCTCTGTTGCAAACCAATTCTTTTCAAAAAAAATTCTAAAAGATCCACCTTCAAAAGAATCGGTTCAGGAGGACTTGTGCCGATTCACCCCGAACACAATCTGGTTTTGAAATTGGCTCGAGTGTGAATGAGGCATATATAATTCGGTTTAATCCGGTTTGCAAATTGGTTTAAATCATAGTGTGAATGGGGTTGAATTGTCCATTAATCTGTGTCATTTTTCTCTACTATTAGTTTGTGAATTTATTTTTCACAGAAATAACTAGGCAGTGAATCTATATTCCTAATATGGGACAGCTATGCTTCTGTAGCCAAACCTTCCAGATTTGTCCAGTATTTGGCAATTTCTGTGTAAGCAGCTGCTAGTATCACAGCTATTAAAGTTTTATGCAATACAGTCCTCTTACTTCAATGGAGCAAGAAGATTAATATCATCCATTGTAGTAGATTCACTGCCTAGTTATTTCCAAACACAATTCAGCTAGTTTCCAGAGTTTATAATTACTGGCAGTCCGGCTATATATGGACAAACAAACCACGTTGCTCCCATCCACTCTAGCTCAATGCTGAAAACAAATGATCAAATTTAGTAATTTTGGCTGTTCTTAAGTTTCATTGGCACCAGCACCATTGTATTCTCTCTCAGTTGTTTTGAGACAGAGTTAAATGGAACTCACACTCATACATTGTCTCTCTTGGAACGTGGTGTATCAAGTCCCCAGATCAGGCTTTTAAACTAGTTTTGATGCTTCCCCATATAAATATCTGCCAGCCAACCATATATTCTAAAGGCCTACCCACTGGTAACACTAGAAGATGCTACACAAATTTCTTCATAAAACATTAATCTAGTGGGTGTGTTTTATATAAATAAGAAAGGCTTATGTCCACAGTTCTTGAAACCAGCTAACACTAACATCCTGGAGTTCGGATTTTAAAGAGTTGTGAATAATTGGGAGTCTTTGGGAAAAGCCTTGGAATTTATTATGGTCAGCCCTTCTTATCTACGGACTCGTTATCCATGGATTCAAGCATCCACAGCTTGAAAATATACAGAAAAAGTATAAATTCCAAATAGCAAACCTTGATTTTGCCATTTTATATAAGGGAAACCATTTTGCAGTGCTATTGTATTTAATGGGACTCAAGCTTCCATGGATTTTGTTATCCATGTGTGGTCCTGGAACCAAACCCCAGCAGATAACAAGAGCCCACTGTAAATAAATTGTCCAGATGTTCAATTTCCTTTATTATGATCCAGCAATCTGACATAAAGTACATAAAAGCATAAAAATATTATATTCAACATAGAAAATGAAGCATAAAAATACATAAAAGCATAAAACAAGTATGCACAAAATGTTTAAAAAGATAAAAAAATAATAAGACAATTACAGCCAGCTTTTATATAATACATACAGAGTTGTGATCCTGGCTGTCTCTGAAAGAAATCTAGCAACAGCCAGGGTCATTTTGGAGGACTTATCTTCCAATAAGAGCCTAACATAAATATGATCTGAATTTTCTGGGAATTTGCTCATAATATAGTGATGGACTTTATTATAAATGCAGCAAGACAAAAGGATATGCTTCATCGACTCAGCTTCTGTAATACTACAAGGACATCCTCTTTCCACAAAAGGTACTCCAACAAATCTGCCTTGGAGTATTTCAGTAGAATAAATATTACATTTGGCCTTGGGTGGGTCTATGGTAATTAGCAACCATCAGGTTCTTTAAATAATCAACTATTTCAAAAGGCCCAACATAATGGACATTAATTGCACTAGAGGAACAGGATATATATGAATGGGAGTGTAGATCGCAAAAAGCTATGTCCCACAATCTTTGCTTAACAGATTTAAGGGCAGTATTCAGACCCAAATTTGAAAGAAGAGAGGAAGAGAGGCTGATTGAAGCTGCTTTTTTTTAGCAACAATCTTGGACCAGTTGTTACATAAAATCATCCTGGGACAGGTATAGAAGCAAACTAGAACCCATTTCCAAAACATTAACTTCCATCCAGAATTTTAAAGCATACCACCATGCCCTAATGGGGAGAGGGGTTTCTTGTTTCCAGCAGGAGCACAGAATTGGGGACACAGTTGGGGAGTTGAAGAAGGGTGCTTAGGAACTTTGCCTGTTATTTATCTATCTCAGGTTGTAGTTCCCTTATCCAGATATTAGAGGCAAATAAAAGTTGTGCAGCTGACTTGGCATGAAACACTTTAATAGCAGACAGCATGTACATTTCCCCTTTAATACAAAAGAAGTGATTTATCACAGATGAACTAACTAGTGCTTTCTGAACAATAGCAGTTCTAAGAATATTCCATGACAAAGTATGATGGAATGACAGCCCCAAATAGGACAGGTACTAGAACATGCCTTTCAAGAGATCAGTGATGCTGAGAGAATTTATTTTCAAAGACCACAACTCTGGATTTCCTGAAATTAATTTTTAGATCATTCTTTGAGCAATAATTTATAAACTTCATTAAAAGATGTTTCAGACCAGGTCTGGAATGGAAAAGGATAACAGCATTGTCTGCATAAAGTATGATAGATACTTTCTGAGCACTAAGTTTGGGTAAGTGTCCATCCATTGAGGTCAGACAAGGCCTCCTCAAAGTCATTAATATAAAAATTCAACAGCATTAACTCTCCTGGATATAGGGATTTCACTAGAAAGCTGCCCCTGTTTGCCACATCTGATTTACAGTTTACTATTACTATAAAAGGCTATAATGAGATAAAGAAGGCTTTTGTCAACCAAGATCTTTTCCATTTTCTCCCATAGTTTGATTCTGGGAATAGAATCAAAGGCAAAATTCAAGGCCAGAAAGGCAACAAACAATTTACCACACAAAAATTGGAAATGTTTCTCTGCAAGGCAAAAAAAAGGATCAGACAGTGGTTGGTAGTGATGATTAGGCTTCCAAAACAACATTGGGGGGTTGCAGACTGCCAGAAATAGTGCAAATTGAGTCCACTTTTAGGGTTAGGGTTAGTGCTAGGGAATCATGGGAACTGTTTTTTTTCTGAGACATTGAGCCTTCTCTGTCAGTGAGTTCTGGTGCCACAATAAAATACAGTTCCCATGATTCCCTGGCACTAACCCTAACCCTTAAAGTGGACTCAATTTGCACTATTTCTGGCAGTCTGCAACCCCCCCCCCCCCATTGTTGGACTCCAGAAAATCAGTCAGTCTTTTGGATAAGTATCAAGCATATAGTTTACCCATTACTGAGAGCAAGCTGATGGCTCTATAATGCCCTGTGTCATTGAATGGTCCATTCTTATAAATCAAAACCACCATTGCATGTTTCCACCTCATGAGGATTTTGCCAGATTGGTTAATATGAGGGGGGGTATCATAAAGTTGTAATTATCACCTTTTAAAAAAATTGACAGAAAATTTGTTTTGATTTGTACTTATTAACTTATTTCTACATAGTCACCATCCAGATTTACACATTTTTCCCAGTGTTTCTTGGCCCTCCGAATACTGTTATTGTAGAAGTCTGCAGATTGAGCCTTAAGAGGATTTTATGCTTTAGTTACTTCTGGTTCAACCTGTCACAAAAATAAAGGACACAATGAGCTGATTTTCTCAACATCATGCACTTAGAGACCAATGATGACACTGACAAAATTTCCTTAATATACCATAATAACTTCCAGGGGCTAATTATTACTTTACGATACCCCCTTGTTAGGTGCAATCTGCAGACTTCTACAATATCAGGTATTCAGAGGGTCAGAAAATGCTGGGGAAAGTGTATAAATCTGGATGGTAACTACATAGAAATAAGTTAACAACTACAAATCAAAACAAACTTTCTGTCAATTTTTTAAAAAGGTGATAATTACAACTTTACAATACCCCTCATAAGAGGAAAAAGGGAAGCTAACAAAGGAGCCCACCAATGTTGACTTATTTTGATAAATTCAGCAGGGATATAATCTATTCCAGGGGCTCCTTATGCTGATGGATCAATTCAATTACTTCCTCCCTATAAACTGGGATCCAAGAGGGGAGAGATGAGGCAAGTAGAAGTAAAGATGATTTAGGAATGGACACAAAAGAGATAGGATGGGACTCAGAGCTTTTATGCAGAGCGTTCAAGTTCAGTATGTTCTTGCCAAGAACGTGTTGATCAATTTGTTCATCTCGTCATTACAAAAGTGGAGAAGTGGATGGACATAGTGCAGCTGTTCACAATCCTCTAATTCCATATCTATCATTGTCCTTGATTCTGTGATCCTTAACTGGAATGATTGGAAGTACAGTCTGAAATAGAAGACTGCTAATCTTCCACAAAATGTAGGCGCATAGAAGGTCTTTTTTTTTTTTGGTAGTAAATGTAACCCCCTACCCCTATCAAGTCCTCTAATTTTTTGCCATTTAGAAACCAAAGCATCTGACAATGAATTGGTAGTTTTTGAAACAGGAACAAGAATTTGGTAATGATGAACATTTTAACTATAAATATCCTTCCAGTAATGAAAGCTTAAGTACTTTCCTGGATTTGAGCTGAGTCCTAAACCATTTATCCAGAAGCTTATAGTTTCCAGGAATGAGTTGAAGGTGATATTTATTGAGCACAGCTTTCAGAGGGTTAGTGCTAGGGAATCATGGGAATTGTTTTTTTCCCCCTGAGACATTGAGCCTTCTCTGTCAGAGAGCTCTGGTGCCACAATAAAATACAGTTCCCATGATTCCCTAACCTTAAGCCTAAAAGTGGACTCAATTTGCACTATTTCTGGCAGTCTGCAACCCCCCCCAGAGTGATTCTACAGAGTAGCTCTGACTCAAGAGAAGTTATTTTTCTACACTGGGTTTGGAAGAGTTCTAGCATCTGTTTCTAAGCCAGGATAGTTTGAGCTTGGTTGGGAGAAAGGTGGGATAGAAATTGAACGAATGAATGAATGAATAAGGAAAAGTAGCATATCATCTGCAGTAAGCTTAACAGGTGAAATTTTCCATTAATTTTGGGACTGGGCATTTGTTCGGTTTAACTCATTAAGGGTTCAACAGCAACAGACAAAAGAAGTGGAGATAGAGAATAACCATATCTCAGTCTTCTATTTGTCTGAATTGACTTGGAAACTAAATATATGTGGTATAGTGGTTTGAGCTTTGGACTTCAACTCTGGAAATCAGGGTTCGATACTCTACCTGAGCATAAAAACCCACTGGGTGACCTTAGGCAAGTCATAGCCTCTCAGCTTCAGAGGATAGCAATGGCAAACCCCCTCTGAACAAACACACCGATAAAACCCTACAATACATTTGCCTTAGGGTGACCATGAGTCAAAAATGACTTGGAGGCACACAATAACAACAAAGAGTGGCTTTGGATAATTTATATTATTAATGACACTAAATGTTTATTGAAGTTGAGCTTCTGGAACAGCTTAAATGGGTACAACCATTCAGTGCACTGAATGCCTTGCGAGCATCTTATGACAGGAGGAATAGGATCTGTTTGGATGCAATTTTGAGGTGTACCACATTTAGGATTCTCCTGGTTTTGTACAGAGTAGGAGCCATTGAACCTAAAGCCTGTTTGGTAATTAAGAATATAACGTTAAGACTATCATATAAAGCCATTCTGAATTGCTGTTTTGAGGAAAAGGTGGGATATAAACATTAACAGTAACAACTAGTGGGGGGGGGAATTAATTCTCTGAGCCAGAAACATTTATAGAGAAGAGTTTTCATTCTTGATTGAGCAGCAAGATGAGTCAGTACACAGGAAATCATAGACTCATTGCTGGGATTTGTTATTCCTAAAGCACATCCTATAAACCATCTCTGTGGTACATATGCTCAATCCCAGCATAATATTATCAAATACATATGTTATAAAATCAATTCATCTTAAAAGGATTTGCAAAACCTGGCTGAAACACCATCTCTTTCTGGGGATTTTCTTGATGGATATGTTAGTGATGCTCCATGGTTTGTTGTACAGTAGTTATGACATTTGTTAGTTTTTATAAATTTTATTTTGACTGCTCTGTTCAGCAGGTGACTCTTCATTGTGGAATTTGTAAAACTAGCATTTTAAGGAGGTTTGTGAAGTTTGAATTTTGCTGAGCATGAGCTCTCTTGAATACAGTGGGCACTTGATATCCACTGGGGTTTGGTTCCAAGAGCTCTCTCCCCCACCACCATCCACCATGGACACCAAAGTTTGTGAATGATCAGGTTCTATTAAATACAATGGTATAGTAAAATGGTGTCCCTTATATTAAATGACAAAATCAAGGTTTGCTTTTTGGTGTGTGTGTGTGTATAATATTCAAACTGTGGATGGTTGAATCCGTGGATAAGGAATCCATGGATATAGAGGGCTGACTGTAAATGCGTCTCTAGGGGCAGCCAGGGTAACCCACAACAAAGCTTTAGGGAACCCTGGCTGAATGTTAATTAATTAAATAATTCACTCATTTTAGTCATATACTACCTTTCCCCCAGAACTGGAATTCAAGCTCACTCCCAACCTAAAACAAATATAATGTATATAAAAACACAAAAGATTATCATTAAAATGTAATTAAACTATCAATAAACTATTAAAACAATTTAAAACATATATTTATTTATATTATTTATTTTATATGCCACCTGACTTCTGGAGTGGGACCCAAGATGGGTCACAAAAGGAAATCCATTAAAATCTTCCAGTCTAATTTTTAAAAAACACAATTAAATCATCACAATTAATGTGATGCCATCCAGCAAAGACTAAAAAATCACAGGAGGCTTGCCGTTGCCTTCCTTTAAGGCTGAAAGAGTGTGACATGCTCGAGGACACCCAGTAGGTTTCAGAGGCTAAGAGACCAGAATCCACACCCAGCCATCGAAACCTACTGAGCAACATTAGGCAAGTCACACTCTCTCGGCCTTAAAGGAAGGCAATGGCAAGCCTCCAGTGAATTATTCCTGTCAAGAAAACCCTATGATAGTGTCGCCATAAGTCTGAATCGATTTGAAGGCACATGGCAATAACAACAGGCTGTTTGACTGGTAACATCCCAGGCCATCCCTCTGCTTATCAAAATGTGTTCTAAAATGGATTCAAACATCCATGTATCAGAAGTGAAAATGTATGTTACTGGTGATAAATTACCTATTCAGGCAGTAGGAAGTAGGGAGAATTTAGCGTTGTTCCCCAAACAGACTTGATATTGCTCAAGAATGCTGAAGAACATATTAGGTGAGTATGGAGAAAAAGAATTGCTGTTATCTTCCCAATGCAAAACCTGAATTGCAAATACAACCCACAAAAGTTTATGACAATATTCTAATTTGTTTTGGCCCATTTCATATTCAAATGGCATCCTTTAGTTCTCTTGGTTGTTGTTTTTTAGAGCCATCAGGAGCACAGGATATATTGTGTCCATCAGAACTCTTGGCATGAGGCTCCATTAACAGATTTGTGTTTGGAAAACACTTCAACCGCTAGAAAAGAATCCACATCTTGTTTGCAATAGGAATGCAGATTCTGCATTTTTGGAAGTTTTGTATGCTGTAATAGTTCAATTTCAAGTGAACTGATGAACCTCTGAAACTGATTGCTGACCAGACAAGTCAACATACATTATCTGGAAGGTTTAGAATGCCACACTTCGACAGGCTCACGGGCAAGTATTATGTATGCAAGACATATGATCACAGATCAGCTTCAGAGACTATATATTTACATGGCTGGACTTGCAGTGTTACCTGATAATGTGGGCCCAGCAGATTATGAAGCAGCTCAGTCCTATCCAGTCATAACTCTCAAATGCACTTGTCACTCATTGAGAAGCCCTTGATTCATAATGTCTAGAGGGCTTTTAGTGACTCACTAGAGCCCTCAGTATCACACATTTCCATCCTTGTTATGGGGAAAGGGGTAAATGTCTTTCACCCAGCAGCTGCTGTTCACAACACTTTTCACTGTTCAATGAATGATCCTAAAGAGGTGCCCTCAGGGACCCACTTCCCCATACTGTCCAGCAGCTGGAATGCCATTTCACCCAGCCTGATAATGGAATTTATTGCATGCCCTAAAGAGGCATTTTACCTCTTCTGGCTTCAATCCTTGATTGGGGATACAGCTGGATGTTATCAGACATCATTCACCACTGATTCTGCTGTGATGATGCCAGCTGAATGCAACCCAGGTCCAAGGACTGCTCAGTCCAATTTCTCAAGTCAGAAAACTTCAGTTTCCAAAAAAGTGCTGGCTGAGTGTGGATTTGAGCAGGGCTGCATTTGGCCAGTGGCATTGTGGCAGAATTGGCAGCAAATTAAGTCTGATAACAAAAGGTGGAAGAGGCAACAAGGGAGTCAGCTATTTTGGATCTGATCCTAACTAACAGGGAAGACCTAGTTAATGGGGTGCAAGTGGTTGGATCCTTAGGTGGGAGTGATCATGTTCTCCTGGAGTTTATTATGCAGTGGAAAGAAGCCAGGAATAGTCAGACATGCATTCTAGACTTTAAGAAAGCTGATTTTAGTAAATTTAGAGAAATACTGGGGGTGATCCCATGGACAGGAATACTAAAAGAGAAGGGAGTTCAAGATGGATGGGAGTTTCTCAAAAGGGAGATACTGAAGGCACAATTTCAAACAGTTCCAATGTGGAAGAAAAATGGGAGGTGCCTCAAGAAACCAGGATGGATGACTAAGGAACTTTCAACTGAACTAAGTTTTAAATGGAACATGTATAAGAAATGGAAAAATTGGGAAATCACCAAAGAGGAATTCAAACAAATAGCTAGCACGTGTAGGGGTAAAGTCAGAAAAGCTAAAGCGCAGAATGAACTCAGGCTTGCTAAAGAGGTTAAGAACAATAAAAAGGGCTTTTTTGGGTATGTCCGCAGCAAAAGGAAGAAGAAGGAAATGGTAGGGCCACTGTGTGGAGAAGATAGCAAAAAGTTAACAGGGGACAGAGAAAAGGCAGAATTACTCAACACCTTCTTTGCTTCAGTCTTCTCAGAAAAGGCAAAGGGTGCTCAACCTGAGGATAATAGAGCAGAGGACAGAATAGGAGAATTTCAGCACAGAATAAGTAAAGAGATAGTACAGGAATACCTGGTTAATCTAAATGAATATAAGTCTCCAGGACCAGACGAATTACACCCAAGGGTATTAAAAGAACTGGCAAATGTAATATCGGAACCATTGGCAATAATCTTTGAGAACTCCTGGAGAACAGGAGAAGTCCCAGCAGACTGGAGGAGGGCAAACGTTGTCCCCATCTTCAAAAAGGGGGAAAAAGAGGATCCCAACAATTATCATCTGACATCAATACTGGGAAAGATTCTGGAGCAGATCATTAAGCACAGAGTCTGTGAACACCTGGAAGATAATTCTATAATCACAAAAAGTCAACATGGGTTTCAGAGAAACAAGTCATGCCAGACAAATCTGATCTCTTTTTTTGATAAAATTACCAGCTTGGTAGATGAAGGGAATGCGGTGGATATAGTATATCTTGATTTCAGTAAGGCCTTTGACAAGGTTCCCCATGACATGCTTGCAAACAAGTTGGTAAAATGTGGGGTAGACAAAGTAACTGTTACATGGATTTGTAATTAGTTGACTGGCCGAACCCAAAGGGTGCTCAACAATGGCTCCTTTTCAACCTGGAAAGAAGTGACCAGTGGGGTGCCACAGGGCTCTGTCCTGGGCCCAGTGCTATTCAACATCTTTATTAATGACTTGTATGACAGTATTGGAGGCATAGTTATCAAATTTTCCTACAACATCAAATTAGGAGGAGTAGCTAATACCCCAGAAGACAGGATCAAAATTCAAAATGACTTGATTCAATTTAATAGTTTTTTAAGGGGGGAGGGGGTTGGTGTGTTTTAGATTGTACTCATTGTATATTGCATTTTATTCTATTCACCGCCCGGATTGGTTCGCCATAGGGCGGTATACAAATAAATTATTATTATTATTATTATTATTATTATTATTATTAACAGACTAGAAAGCTGGGCCAAAGCTAACAAAATGAAATTCGACAAGGAGAAATGTAAGGTACTGCACTTAAGGTAGAAAAACGAAAAGCACAGATATACGATGGGGGACACCTGGCTGAATGAGACTACGTGTGAAAGGGATCTAGGAGTCCAGGTAGACCACAAGTTGAACATGAGTCAACAGTGCGATGCAGCAGCTGAAAGGGCCAATGCAATTTTGGGCTGCATCAATAGAAGTATAGTGTCTAGATCAAGAGACGTAATAGTGCCACTCTATTCTGCTTTGGTCAGGCCTCACCTGGAATACTGTGTCCAGTTCTGGGCACCACAATTCAAAAAGGATGTGGAGAAGCTGGAGCGTGTCCAAAGGAGGGCAACTAAAATGGTGAAGGGTCTGGAAACCAAGCCCTATGAGGAATGACTTAGGGAGCTGGGGATGTTTTGCCTGGAGAAGAGAAGGTTAAGAGGTGATATGATAGCGTTGTTTAAGTATTTAAAGGGATGTCATATTGAGAAGGGAACAAGCTTGTTTTCTGCTGCTCCAGAGACTAGGACCCGGAACAATGGGTGCGAGCTCCAGGAAAAGAGATTCCACCTCAACATTAGGAGGAACTTCTTGACAGTAAGGGCTGTTCGACAGTGGAACACACTCCCTCAGAGGTTGGTGGAGTCTCCTTCCTTGGAAGTCTTTAAGCAGAGGCTGGATGACCATCTGTTGGGGGTGCTTTAATTGGGAGTTCCTGCATGGCAGGGGGTTGGACTGGATGGCCCTTATGGTCTCTTCCAACTCTATAATTCTATGTTTCTATGATCTGGTTGTATCCCCGATCAAATATTGAAGCCGGAAGAAGGAAAATGCCTCTTTAGGGCATGCAATAAGCTCCAATGTCACCAAAATAGTGGATGCTGAAGCAAGACAACATCAGTTTGAGAAAGAGGTGGTGCTGGATGTCCACAGCAGTGGCTGGCTTTGAAGGTTAAAGACAATCAGGAGAGAAAGTACTTTCCTGTGGGTGGGCAGCCCCTTGCAAAAGGCAGCACAGGATGGGGACTTGGCAGATTTGGAGTCACACCACATTTGCTATTGTGCTCACTCCTGTGAAGACCAAATCAGCTCTCTGGGGGACATACTGAGCATGCGAACTTGAAGTTCAAAAGCTTGTGGCATGCTGCTGCTGCTTTCTCTTAAAATGCTGTCACCACCACTTGGAAGGGGTTAGGGTCTCTTCAGGGTGTAGCTATGGGGGTGGGGAAGATTAAGGACATTTTCTTTCCTCCAATAAGAGTTCTGCCTCCCCAATGAAATTTTCTAGCATTGCAGAGAGTGAGACACTGAATGTTGCTTATACCTAGAACTCTAATATTTGCTACTATTAGATGCACTGGATGTTGCAAGACTCCAGCAGCTCTTGTCCTCAGCAGATATCTGTGCTTAGGATTGCTCTGCCTGGTGTCAGTACACTACAGAACAGCCTCAAATGCAATTTAAATCGAGACAGAATCTAAAAGGAAACACTTTGGGACTGCAGTTCTGTACCTGGTTATCTCTGAGAAAGTCCCATGGAACAGGACTTGGCTCTGAGTAGGCTTTGTGTTGTTGTGTATCGTCAAGTCATTTCTGACCTACCCTATCATCTGGTTTTCTTGGCAAGAATTGTTCAAAGGGTGTTTGCCCTTGCCTTCCTCTGAGGCTGACAGAGTGTGATGTGCCCAAGGTCACCCAGTGGGTTTCCATAACAAAGCAGGGGCTTGAACTCTGGTCTCCATAAAGAATGATTTATTTCATTTACAGGATGTTGGATGTGAGGGAAATATGGATGTGACACCTGTCACCCTATTGATCATGAGGGTTGATTTGGCCAATCTGGCTGGCTAGGTGGGTGTCCCCTTCCTCCCTTGCTGCTCCATGTCTATCCCTCCCAAAGCTGCATGTTCAGTGGAAGAGGATGACACCCCAAATAGAAGGAGTGTACCGTTCTTCAGTCAAGGGTACACAATAGGTGTGCTCCCCTGCTTAAAAAAAAGAAAAAAGATTTATTTCATTTACAGGGCACTTAATCTAAAATTTGATCTTTTTTTCCTGCACAACTGAATTGATGCATCCTTTCTGCCTCTGCTCCTGAATGGAACACATCCATTCAAAAAGTAAGGTCTGCACAGATCAGTGGCAGAGAACAGGTATTGATTTTAAAAAACACAAGTTAAACACAAGTTCAGCCTTAAAAAGACATTTAAAACATAATAAAATACAAACACCACACCCACTCATGAAAAGTTCATGTATCCCAATCTAACATTCCTCTCAAGAATCTGCAAAACTGAAGAGTGTTCTAAAGTGCTTCAGATGGCTTCACATCCAGCAATGCTGACCCACTGTCACTCTTGCCTTGGTTTTTGATAATCGTGGATAGTAGATATCCTCCCCATACCATCTTACCTAAAGACAGAAACATCAAAATGCAGGCATCCGACTAACATCTCCAGTTGTTTTTCTCCTGTTTGGTTTGTAACATCTTGCCTGATGAAGAAGCCTGTGGAGCTTCGAAAGCTTGCAACAAGTATATTGTGCATTTCAGTTGGCCAATAAAGCTATCACTGTTTTGTGGATTTTTGTTTTAATTTGGAACCTGTCTCTGGAGTTCTTGGATTCAGAACTGTTATACATAGGCTTGTATTCTGGCTTTAGAGTTGCCCAAAGTCCTCTCACTGCTTCCTATTGAGTTAAATTAATTCTTCCTTTGACTACAATTGTGGCTGCCCATCCAGAACCCTAGCATTTTGGGTAACAGTTGTTGAACTGGTAATATCTGTCCCTCTCCACTGTGACAGGGGAGAAGTCTATGAGTCTATCATTTGTAGATTCAGCACTTTGAAAATCAAATGTGCAGTAGAACTTATTTTCCTTGGAATGCAATCACAAACAGGAATTGTTTGCTTAAGAAAATAGAAAAGGAATGTTCATGAACAGAAATACACTGGGATAGCAAGGGTATGGGAGAGGAGTAGCTGCTGCAGGAGAGTAAAATGAGAGCATTGCCACCTGAATGAATTTTTTCTTCAGTCTCCAAATTTCTAGGATTGAAGGAACTCAAAACCGTTGCCAAAATACAGTTTAGGCATACAAAGAGAAAGGGCAGGCAAAGTTAACAGGCGATGTAAACACAGCAAAGAAAAGAACTGAATAATTTTTCGTATTTCACTCATTGCAATGCTAGATGTTTGGATAATGAAGAAAAATATCATTACTTGGACACAATTCTTGTTTGAAGGGTCAATGCCCTCATTTTGCCCCCAGCCCCACACCACCCCTGGATATGGGAAATCATGGGTCTAACTAGCTAAGGGGGAGGTGTAAGGATTCCGGCTTGCTTCTACCTCTTGGAACAAAGCAAAGATGTCTCCTCCCCGAGACAGGGCTAAGAGTAAAAACTCACATTTTAAATATGTTTCACTCTAGTTCAGAAGGAAGGTCACCACAAGACAAAACTGACAAAAGAGAGTCTAAGAAACAAGAGGGAGTTTATTCCCCTTTCCTCTATACAAACACATCCCTCTTCAGTGCAAACTGAGTTGCATCTCTGTCATCTCTTACACTCAGGATTTCCCTCTGCTTCCACTTGCTGGCACAGCAAAGCTGGCTGCTGGATACCAGTCCAGATAGGGCCAGCCCTACTGTTAGACAGATTGAGCTGGGTTCCTCAGGCAGCAGATTCAGTGTACAGTCGACCCTCTGTTTTCACGGGGGATCCGTTATGGACCCCCTCCCGTGAAAACGGAGACTCACCAATATTCAAGCCCCATAGGCTTAAATGAGGTGTGCCCCTATGGGGGGGAGGACGAGCATGCACCCATGGGGGCATGCCCCATTTATTTTAATGGAGGTCGCCCCTCCGTGACTATTCAAAACCACAGACCTCAAGTCTGTGAGAACGGAAGGGTAACTGTATTGTGAAAATGCAACAAGATATCTTTTATATGTTCTACTGGATTTCCCAGTGATGGGAAAATGTGTTTGTGAGATTTTCTGCCACAAATGCCAAACAAACTTGCCTGGCTTTGAGTACAGTGAGTCCTTGGTATCTGCTGGGGTTTGTTTCCAGAGATCCCCACCCCACCCTTGTGGATACCAAAATCTATGGATGCTCAAGTCCCATTATATGCAATGACATAGTAAAATAATGTTTCTAATATAAAATGGCAAACTCAAGGTTTGATATTTGGAAGTTATTTTTTAAAAAGGTTTCCAAGCTGTGGATGGTTGAATTTATAGATATGGAGGGCTGACTGTACTATGCATTTGGAATGGGGGTAGACGTCGTTTTCTGCTCTGTGTCAGGAGACAAAACATGCCCAAAGCTGGGATTCAAGGTGGTACAGAACTGGGCTGCACATCTTTTAATAAATGGTTACTCCAGTGTTTACTCCCAGTGTGTCCATTGGCTGTCCTCACAACCAACATATATTCAAACAGGAATCTCAGTTCTCTGAGTGCTGGTTTTTATGAAACCAGAACAACATTGTTATGAAACTGAAGATACCAGCAGGTTTTCAGAAAACATAGGGTTAAAGGAAGTAGACCATGAAGTACAGGTGAAACAGAAAAATACTATGGGAGGAGACCCCTCCAAAACAGCATGATGAGGACAGTGGGCACAAAATGCTGGCTGACTGTTGGGCAAAAATAGAAAATAGGGTGGGAGGACAAATGGAACTAAATATCCTGGAAAAAGGCATGGCTGACTCACTGAAATACTAAACAGGAGCATTCCACAAGGCACCATTTGTTGCAAGTTTCACTTGTGTCCTTAAAATAATGTTAGTTATTGCAGTGCCTGGTCTGCTGCCATGTGTATTACTCACTGTTGAGACACACAATTCCTGTCCACAGAATGAACACAACTATTAATGGTTATCTAAGCTTTTGAGAATTATGCAGATTTTATAAATGCAAGATTGTCCATAATGAATAAAGATCTACAGAATAATATGTCAAAGTAATTAAAACATAATAGTGTGAATGGTATGTTTGTTGATCAATAAAGGGAGTAATTAAACACACAGCACATTGCATATATTAAAAGCTCAAGTTAAGGTTGCTATAGAAACCTTAACTTTGAGTTCTTTTCTATTTGCAGGTTTAAATTTTAGTCGCAGTGTTGCATTAATGTAGAGGTTATTTTTTTTAGCAAATACATTTGCCAATAGAAGATTATTTAGGAGCTTGACATTGCTAATATGTCCAACATTGCAGTCAATTTGCTGAGCAACATTTGAAATTACAAAGAGTAGAAGTATATATACTCTGCTCACAAAGCATCCAAATGATCTGTCCTTGAACTATTTCTGCCAAGATGGTAGCCATTTTAAGAGTACAGTTGCACTAACTTCATGGAGGAACTTTTTTCCTTTCCATTTCCACTTAAACTGAAGAAGCATACAACTTTGAAATCACTCAGCTGAAGCTAGAGTGGAAAAAATAATATGCATGGACTATACATTCAAAAAGCAGAAAGCAAACAAATCTGTAGAGTATGTAGGAAGTCTCATAAACATGGGCAAATTTTGTCCCTGTAGGATATACTGTTTTCTCCTAGAACCCAATGATCCACCAGCCAGAACCTGGTGTTAAAACTGCATAACAGAACTGAAGAATTTTGAGCCCAGCAATTTGTTTCAAGTACCAGAACTTATATCAGAACTTGGGACGCAGTGGCTTAGTGGTTAAGATGCCAATTTTGACAATCATAAGGTGGGAAGATTGGCAGTTTGAGGCCTGAGTGCCATGTGCCAGAATGAGCTCCCATCAGTAGTCCCAGCTTCTGCCAACCTAGTAGTTCGAAAGCATGAAAATACAAGTAGAAAGATAGGTACACTTCGGTGGGAAGGTAATAGCATTCCATGCAGTCATGCTGGCCACATGACCACCGGAGACATCCTTGGACAACACTGGTTCTTTGGCTTAGTAATGGAGATGAGCACTGCTCCCTACCTGTTGGTTATGACTAGACATTCATGTCAAGGAGAAACCTTTATCTTTACTTTTATCAGAACTTAACTGAGTTCACAGTCCAACCACACAAAAATCCAGTCCTCATTACCACAAAGTTTCTTCATTTCAGCAAAGGGATTTAGGGCAGGAGGCTTGTCTTTTTGTTGTTGCTACTGTTAAATAATTGGGAATTAGAAATTCTTGTTGATCTACTTCAAATCACTCAGGGAGATTTAGCACTAGATACAGCTGCACTCACTGCTTGCCCTTCTTGTTATATTTTACTGTTGTCAACCGCCCGGATTGGTTCGCCACAGGGCAGTATACAATATACAAATTATTATTATTATTATTATTATTATTATTATTATTATTATTCCAGCAGATTAGACTGCAGTTTATTTTCCCCTGCCTGTACTGTGAAAATTATCCTGGGTCCAAACCCCAAATTATTTTATGAATCCTCTAATGAACAAGAGTGACCCTCAGCAACACAATCAAATCTATATCAGGTAGGTAACTGGTAGTCCTTCAGATGTTGCTGGATTGCACCTCCCATTATTGGCTGTAATAACTAGATTTATAATAACTAGGTTATCTTTGAGGTGTGGTCCAACAATTTCTTGAAAGCCATAAATAGCTCATTCCAGTCTCAATGAGAAAAGGGTCTTCTTGAAAGGAAGAAGATGGACCAGGGGATTGATTCACATTGCCAAACCTGCTGGCTCTGAACTTCATATGCTAGCAGCCCTTGCTAACAAGTCATCCATAGCAATTGTCATTAATGTGGAGCCCAAACCCCAATCCAGTGGTTGAAGGGACCACACACTTTTCGTAATTCGGAAGCAAGCATACCAGAATCTCTTCCAGTTTGTGGCAAAGATTATGAGAGTGGCTGTGCAAACACAGACACTTTCAAGGGACATATTAGAACATGAATGGGGAGGCCTGTTAGAATATGAATATGAGACAAAAAATAGAACATCAATGGGGAGACAAAACAACTCCCAAATAATGGGATGGGATGTCTCATTCAATATAGATTCCTCCAGTACTGGGAAAATCCATTCTTTTTCTATTTACTATGAAGGTTACAGCTAAGCTCAGAGGAACCAAATAAGCTCTGAGGAGGTAGCAGATGGTGTCATTGTCCCTTCTAATTACCTTTGAGCCTGTGAGTCCTGGCTCCACTATACCGCTAATATTGTAGTATTGCACTGGACTGGACAGCTCCTCCTAATTTGCCTTTTTTTAAAAAAAAAGCAAAGTGGAATCCAGAAGTGCCTGTCCTATCCTCAGTTTAAGTCAGGGGTGGAAACTGGGAGACCTTTCAAATGAGGTTGATCTACAGTTCCTAGCATAATCAATGGTGAGGAATGTTGGGATATGCAATCCAATAGCATCCTGAAAGCCATATGATTCCCATCCCTAGTTTAAGTGTCTGGATGCCTTTAGTCTCTAACCCGTTACTCTGTGCAGTCTGTGCAGAATAATGGATCATACTCTCAGAGTATCCGTTCAATCTCTGCCTGTTAATTTATGGATGTTTTCAAGTTTTGTTTTTGTTTTTTGTTTGTTTGTGTCATTTATCAGCCTTGAACTTGTTTTACTCTCTTGCTGCCCCTTTTCTTAAAAGCAATTTTTGAAACACATTTTTGTACTACTAAAGGGCTGTATTGCATTTTCAGAGAAAGATTCTTTTTCGGGTAAAGAAAATGTCGTTTATTGCTAAGTCGATCTCTTGGCTTCCATCCCAGAATGAACTTCAAAGTACTTCATATGGGCATTATACTTAAAGAGCTACAGTTTCCTCTGTGGATAGTAGCTGAAATTAAACCCAATTAATGTCGTTTATTTCTTAGCTTCTAGAATAAAATATTAAATACATTTAGGTTTATTAGGTCATATTGGTGCTTCTTATATTCTAGTATAAATTTAATTATATGTAAAAATAATCACAAAAGTTTTTTGCTGGGAATCAGTAGCAAGAAAATGTGATTACTTACAGCTATATACTTTGACTTTGCTTATGTTCCACAACTCAGTGAGGTTTACTCTCAAGTAAATACATGTAGGACTGATTTATGAGGCTGCCGTCTTCAACACAGATATTAATTTAACTCTAGTTAAAGAGATACCGGCAGGTCAAGAAAGGTTTATTTGGGAGAGCCCTACTAGACATAATTGGATTTAGTTCTGAAGCTGCACAGAAAAATTAGGAAAAAATCCATTTTTTCAGTGTTTTTCCTGAATCATACTAAAATAAAATATTCCATAATTGATTTTCTTCCCCCCTCCCTGTTTTCCCCCATTTCCCCCCCTGGGAAAAAAATGGGCAGGAGGGGGAAAAACAAGAAAAAATTGAAAAAAAGGAAGAAAATCAATTGTAGAATATTTTATTTTAGCATGATTTAGGAGAAACAGGGACAAAAATGTTTTTTCCCCTAATTTTTCTGCAGACCTTCACATTTCTAGTTCTGAGTATAAATGTATAGGATTGCACTGACACTTCTGAGTGACCTACAGAAGTGGGCAAAACCCTATAAGGTAGATTGTAAGAAAACTTCATTCATCCCATACAAACTGAGTATTAACACTAGTGTTAACTTGTAGTCAGTGCAAGATTTATGCATATGCTAAGTAAACTACAGTATAAAGGATTTTAAAAAACAGGCAAACAAAATTACTAGTTTTACACCATAGGTTAAAAATAAAGAATCAGACAAACCAATTCTAAAACAGAAATTATTATTCTGAGATGATAAGACAGAGGTGCTCCTGGTCAGTCAAAAAGCAGATTAGATAGTGTGTTGCATATGGTTACATTCCTGAAATCTTGGGTTCACAGTTTGGGTATACACCTGGAGTCAGACCTGAGCCTGAATGCCAAGGTTTCAGTAATAGCCAAGCGTGAGGTTGCATAATAAAAACTAGTATGCCATCTGTACCTGTATCTGGAAATGTCAGATCTGGTGGCTGCAGTGATGCACGCCTTGATCACATCTTATTTAGATTACTACAACATAGTCTATGTGGGGCTGTTTTTGGAAACTGTTTTAACATTTCAGCAGATCCAAAATGACAGCTGAATGAGGCTTGTTACTAGTAACATATTGTAATAGCTTCACTGCTACTGTTTCATTTCCAGGTATAATTCAAAGTGCTGGCTATGACCTAAATGAACCTGCTTGAAAGATCCAGAGTGGATGGCTTTTTCTCATGCCTCTGCTGTCATGGGCATGTCTGATGAGGACATATGAGAGGTCCTACTTGGTGGCTACTCCTATGGGTGATAGGTGGGAAGCCATGGGAGGATAAGCTGTCTCCCTCTCTGCTCTCCTTCTGCAAACAGGCAAGTACTATTTTATTTAGACTGGCTTTTGGTGATTAAATGGCTACTGAAGAAGGATATTTTAATGTGTGTGTGTGTTTTAAATACTTTCCAACTGTTTTAAATTAATGATGTTTTAAATAGGATTTTTGTTTGTTTTTTAAACTATTTTATTATAATCATTGTGTTTTATTTGTACTTTGATTTAATATGTAAATTGATATTTCTTGGTGCCTGTGTTAGAGAAAGGTAGGCACATTAATTAATTTTTTGGTAATGCTATGGGAGAGAGCCAGTGTGGTGTAGTGGGTTGAGGACTGGGCTACAGCTCTGGAAACCAGCGTTCAAATCCCTCCTTGGCCATGGAAACCCAATGGGCGACCTTCGGCAAGCTGAACTTTCTCAGTCTCAGAGGAAGGCTAAAGCAAACCCCCTCTGAAAAAATCTTGCCAAAAAAAAAAACCCCTCTGTGATTGGGTTGCCTGAGGTTGCCATAAGTCAGAAATGACTTGAAGGCACACAATAACAACAGCAAGAAGCTATGGGGAACCTCAGATTTGACATGATTTAGGGCTTCAGCATATTTTAGACAAATCCTTCCTGCTGTGGCATTTGAACATAACAGCAGTTGTGCCTGGATCAGACCTAATTCTGTCTAACACAGTGCCCACCACCAGATGAGTTCTTGAAGCCCATGCAAGGCAACAGTCATCCTCTTTTTGTTTTGCTGACTGCCAAGACAGCTTGGTGAGCTACTGCCACCCAATAGTGACCCTCTCCCCCCAACTGCTGCCGGGAAGGCTTCTAAGGAATAATCAAAATAAAGCTGACTACTTCAAACCATTCATTGCTATGACAACTCTCATTTTAAATACCTTCTACTATAGAAGCTGTAATGATTCCTGATAGAAATATTCCTAACCCTCATTATATTTCAATAACGTTTGTGCCTTCCCTTTCCCCCTCCACCACCTCTTCTGACAGCCACCACACCTGCTCCATCTGTCTCCTTTCTGTCTTTCTGAGTGCTCCCTTCTCCTAGTGGAACTCTCAATGGAGTTGGTGAAATAGTAAGGAGGAGGTGAAGTATGTGAGCAGAAGGTGAAGCGCAGCAGATAATTTAAAAATCCTGACATTTAAAAAAAAAAGCAATAGCATTTAAAATACACCTGGACAGAAATTTTAGCTCTGAAAAAGTGGACATGCCTGGGAAAAGATGTATGTATGGTAGTCTTACCGTGAAAGGATGGGAGAAGAAACATACCAGGGTCTGATTAAGACAAGCATGTTTATGTACCTCCAAGTCCCCTGTTGATTTATGGCAACCTCGCAAATTTCATAGGGGTTTCTTAGGCAAGGAATAGTGAAGAAGTGGTTTTGCCAGTTCCTTTTTCTGAAATATAGCCTACAGCCCCTAATATTCATTTGATGTCTGAGGACCTAAACTACGGAGATTATCGCACAGGCTTTTATCCTGTTGTTTTCCCAATGGGATAAACGTACGTTTCATTTTAAAGATGGGTCTTACCACATTCACCCACCTGCAGCCCATCTGCAACCTGGGCTTATCCCACAACCTTTCAAGCACGGGAAAAATGTATTTTGCAAAACTGAGTTTCATTTTGATCCAGAACATACAACAGGCAATCTACCACAACCATCATGTTTTTCTTCCCTTCCTTCCCAGTTCCTTCTGGGTTGTGTACTGTATTTTACATTGTAAGTCTAAGGGTATGGGCAGTCTAATTATTGATATTTTTAAATGATTATGGGAAGTGTTTATAGCTGAAGAGCCAAACATCCTATAATTAAACATTCAGTGGTTTAGTGCTTCTGCGTGCAGAGGTTTTGTTTAGTTATCAAGATAGCCCTGCTGTCTTTTAAATCATCCAAGTATTTTTCTCTAAGCTGTCCTTAACTTTAATTTTTGTCCCTCATTTCTTTTTTTTAAAAAAAACTCAGGCTCATCCCTCAGGCTTATTCCTTTATCATGTTTCTTCCTTATTCATCCTCTTTATTCACTATTGCCTGAATCCTATTGGTAAATTCAACTAGAGTGGACTCATTGAATCAGTGGAATATGTCTTAGCTCATCATGTAATATGTGTTTCAGTGGGTCTACTCTAGTTGGGACTACCCATAGGATTCAGGCTTTACCGTCCCATACACTCAAGTCCCCTGGGAGACATTTAGGAGATTATTGCATTTTTTAAAAAAGCGACTTATCCCTGCCATTTTCAAGTCGATTATGGGATGCATCTGGGAATTATCGCATGGAAAAAGCTGCTGATGCTGCTACTCAACTGCATCCCACCTAAAAACCAGTTACAAGCTTCCCGACTTTGCAAATCGGCCATCTGAGTGCAGCTTGTGGTCGGGTTTTAGGCCGGATGCAGTTGGGAGGCAGCTTGGGCAGCATTTTCCATGCTATAATTCCTGGCTGCATCCCTTAATCGACTTGAAAATGGCAGGGGTAAGTCGCTTTTTTAAAAAATGCGATAATCTCCCTACTTTATCAGGCCAAGTCTAGATGGGAAACTGTCACCTAAAGAACTTTTTCATCTGCTGCCCCTGGACTACATTTCACTTTTTATATTTCCTGCCCTTAGACTGTGGAATGACCTGCCAGCAGAGATTCAACAGCTAAATATGTTGTCTGAATTTAAAAGAGTATTAAAAACCTATCTCTTCTAACAGGCCTACCCAGTCGATTTTAAACTATGAATTTTAAATTAGGATATTTTTATTATGCTGGATGATTTTAATGTGTCCTATCTTTATATATTTTAACAGTGTTTTAACAGTATTTAAATGATTTTATGTGTTTTAATCTATGGAGTTGATCACACGGGGGAAATCCCGTGCGGAAACGGGGGTTTAAAGTAGAAAAAAACCCAAAAGCGGATGTTTTTTCAGACGACATCGCTGTTAAACTGGGATTAAAATGGGGTTAATCCGAACAGAAACCCCTTATTGACTGCTGCTTTTTACTTTCAGGTTTTTCCGAAAGTAAAAAGAAGCAGTTTCTGTTCGGATTAACCCCATTTTAACATCGCTTTCACTTTTCACACTGGGGAATCCCATTAATAAATTGCTTTCGCTTTTGCGGCTTTTTTCTACTTTAAAGCAGGGTTTCTGCATGGGACTCTGCGTGTGATAAACTCCTATGTTATACCTCCCTCGCCTCAAGCCTTGGGGAGAGGCAGGTAAGAAAACAACAACAACAACTTACCCTTTCCTCACAGAAGGGTGCTCTAGTCCCTTGACTTTGACATGTCTTTTTTTAGTTCTAGCCTACAGAATTCTTCCTGAAATGGGAGGACCATAACTGTACACAATATAATACATGCTATCTTTTCTATTCCTTTCTCAGTAAATTATTTTTTTCACTAGTGCTGTACACTGAATTGCCATTTTCATTCAATTATCCACCATAATACAAGTAAAAATATCTATCTATCTGGGATAGCAATAGGAAGTTTAGACTGCATCAGTGTGAAGCTGGGGTTCTTTTTACTCCATTGTAACATATTTTACACTTATTTAACACTGAATATTTCCTTTGGCTACTGTCCCAGAAGGAAAACTGAATCTTCATCCCAACCACTTTGCTGCATTTTGAAGGATCTAAAGTACTTTGCCATTGCCAGATATTCTCAGAACTTTAAAAGTTCATCTTGGAAATAGCTAAGCATTATGTATGAGATTTAACTGGTCATAACAATGTTCTTATTCCCTTTGATCTCTCAGCAATGTGACTAGGCCTCTAAAACCAATATTAGGTCACAATAAATAAATAAATAGATGCTAAATAATATGATTAACAAAATACAGTAAAATCATGGAGTAGTATGACACTTCAAAATGAAGAGGCAGTAGTAATATAAACACAGTGTAAATATACTCTGCAGAACTGGGGAAAATAGTTAAATTGATTCATTAAGCAGTTAATTTGTTAGATCGCTTTGACTGAACTCCACAGATTGTCTGCTTTTGTAGCTAACACTGCAGTTACTCCTACACTTTAATAAATTATTTTTAAGGTTGTTAGAATTCATTTAGGGGTGCAGTGGCTGTCTCTGCAAGATAAAATAAAAGAGGAGGGCTTCAAGATAAGAATTAGTACTGGAAGAAATGAATCATTTGGCTCTGTGATTGCTGGCTTGTTTGCATTTTTTGAAGCAATAGAAGGAAGGGTGATCACTAGCCTGAAATGAAAGAATGGCATGCAGTGTGTGTGTGTGTGTGTGTGTGTGTGTATGTGTGTGTGTTTTGTTTACTTGACAGCAGGCCCTGAAGTAGATAGGGCTCTTTTGGAATGTCAGGGACCTTGTAAATTCAATCAAGGAAGTCAAAATAGTTAAAGATTTCTCATATCTTGGATCAAACATTCATCAGAACAGAGACTGCAGTCAAAAAGGCAGAAGAAGATTAGGAATGGGAAGGGCAGCTATGAAAGAACTATACAAGATCTTAAAGCGTAAAGATATACAACTAATACTAAAGTCAGAATTGTCCAAGCCATTGTATTCCCCATCACGATGTACAGATGTGAGAGCTGGACAGTGAAGAAAGCATATAGGAAGAAAATCAACTCATTTGAGATGTGGTGCTGGAGATACCATGGAGAATGCTGGAGAGCGCTGAGGATACCATGGATGGTGCAAAGGGCAAACAAATGAGTCCTAGAAAAAAAAATCAAGCCTGAACTCTCTCAGGAAGCCAAGATGACTAAACTGAGGCTGTCATACTTTGGCCATATCATGAGAGGGCATGATTAATTAGAAAAGACAATAATGCTGGGAAAGGTAGAGAGTAGCAGAAAGAGAGGAAGACCATATGCCAGATGGATAGACTCAATAAAGGAGGCCACAGGCCTGAACCTGCAGGATGTGAGCAGAGAGAATGAAAGTGGGGGTCATGAAAATGTCGCATTCATGGGGTTGCCATGTGTCAAAGTTCACTTGAAGACAGTTAACAACAACAAACAACAGGCTGGTGTCTCCCCATGCTCTGCTCCAGGTCTCCATCGAATATATTGAAACCTTTCAGGGGACGTTTTCACACTGGGCTTAAGGCAGAAGCAATCCTACCTCACTCCGGCCCCATGCCGGCTCCTTTGCCAGTGTGTTCAAACGACGTCGCAGTGCCATCCCTGGCATCCAGTGCCATCCCCGGCATCATTCCGGGTCCTTTCTCCGCGTGTTCAAACGACGTCGCAGCAAGCCCCGCCCCACCCCGCCCCATCCTGTCCCATCCCCGGCATCAGCCCCGTTCTTTGCAATTCCTCTTTTTAAAAGGAATTGCATCTGCCACGGCCAGAATCATACCGGAATGATGCTGCTGTCACCGATCTGAAGCTGCAGGATCCATTCCAGTATGATTCTTTCATTGCTTCCATGCGGCTTTAGACCCCAAGTGTGAAAACGTCCTGAGAGGCAATAGAAGGAAGAGGAAGGCTGTGAGTAACTTCAATTCTGCTCTAATTGTTATAGTTTATTTTATGTTTTGCATATTATTACTGGGGATAAGCTGCAATGATACCCTTTGTACCCTTTAGCCCTGGTGGCGTAGTGGTTAAATGCCTGTACTGCAGCCACTCACTCATAAACCACAAGGTTGCGAGTTCAATACCAGCCAGGGCTGAGGCTCAACTCAGGCCTGCATCCTTCCGAGGTTGCTAAAATGAGTACCCAGATTGTTGGGGGGCAATCAGCTCACAGTTGTAAACTGCTTAGACATCCCATGTGCGATATGAAGCGGTATATAAATGAAGCTGCTTTGCTTTTTTTTGCTTTGCTTTTACTATGTTTATTGATCGCACAGTACTAGCAACATAAGTGAAAGGTATTCCACAATCCCATCCCCATGGCGTTCTCTCTTGGCTCTCCCTTTCTTTCTACCCCTGTTCTGCTTTACACTCACCTCTTAATTTAGTGCTTTGGTTGCAGCTCTGAGTGGCTTTGGAGCAAAAACCAAATGCCTTGCCTCTATCTTGCACATGCCTTTCATTATAAAACAACAAAATACGTATAAGACTACTTTTTTACCTGCAAAATCTGTGGCTAAAGTGGGGGGGTCGTCTTATACGCCGGATATAGGGATAATGAGGATAGAGGTGCTAAAACTCTATATTTTGACTGGAAAATGGGGGGGTCATCTTATACGTGGGTCGTCTTATACGCCGGAAAATACGGTACTCTGAGTCTTATACTGTACTGTATTCACTTCTATGGGAGTAATCCTCTATGAAGTCGATGTGCCAGAGTAAACAGAACTCGCCATAGGAACTTTCTTCTTTCCTACTGGGAGGCAATACGTGCAGCGAAGAGAGTCTTCTCCTCTGCACGTATTGCGTCTGCAGAGTCTCGTCCAGCGGAGCTGTTTAGGGTGGTGAGGGAAATGACACAGGTATCCCCTGTGCCAAATCCCTTACTTAACCCTACAACAGCCTGCTGTGACGCATTTAACAACTTCTTTGCAGATAAAATCTCTCAGAGAAGAGCCGACTTAGATGCCACTGTTGTAGCAGAATCTATAGGCGAGGTGTCCAGCGACTCCGTCGATGAAGTTATTCTGGATCAGCTGCAATCTGTGAGTACCAAGGACATGGACAAGCTGCTTGGTAGGGTGAGGAAAACAACCTGCCCTCTCGACCCTTGCCCATCATGGCTGGCCGTCCAGGGGGTGATGTTCCTCACGGATATCATCAATGCATCTTTCAGGGAAGGACATGTTCCATCTTGTTTAAAGGAAGCGGCTGTCAAGCCGCTTCTGAAAAAACCTTCCCTGGACCCCCTGGACATGAGTAATTATAGGCCGGTTTCATTGCTGCCACAGAGTCAGGATGTTTTAGGGCTTGGCCAAAGAGAATCACCAAGGCCAGACTGTCAGGGAAGATGTTTGGGGGCTGTTTTAACATTGGCATCGGATTCCTTTGACTCCTTCCTCAACTGTTGCTGCAAGATATTTCACCTATGGACCTTATCACACGTGGCCCACAAAGCGATAATAATCCTGAAATGACAAAACCCGAAAAGAAACCGCAAAGAAACCTTCATTACACAAATGGTTATCACACACAATTAGCATCATCGCGTACTTAAGGAAATACGTATCTGCCGTGCACACACTAGTGAGGAAATCCTGTACATGAACAAGCAATGATGTTCTTGCACATGCACACTATGTTCGCCGCGGCTGTCACCCTTTCCCAGGTCGTCCTCGGTGCAGCCGGCCCTCCGCATGGCCGGTGCTCCGAGGAGGACCTCCCGCTGCAGCGTTCACCGAGGAGGTCTTCCTTGGAGCGCCGGCCGTGCGGAGGGCCGGCTGCACGGAGGATGACCTGGGAAAGGGTGACAGCCGCGGCGAGTGACAGCTCCAACGCAGGGCCGGCGCTCCAAGGGGGACCCCCTCAGAACGTCGAACTGACGCAGGGCCAGTGCTCCAAGGAGGATCTCCTTGGAGCACCGATCCGACGCAAGGCCGGCTCTCCAAGGGGGTCCTCCTTGGAGCACCGGCCCTGTGTCGGATCGGCGCTCCAAGGAGATCCTCCTTGGAGCGCCGGCCCTGCCTCGGCGTGGCACTCCGAGGAGGTCCTCTTGGAGAGGCGGCGCTATGGGGAAATGCTCCCCAATACGTATTTGGCGATACGTATTGGGTGACCATACTTACGGTAAAAGCGAAATGATTCCTGTCGCGCAATTGTACTTCTGAAGAAACCGAAATTCAAAAGAACTCGGATCATGCTGCATTGTGTCAGGGTTCTGTCGGGGTTCTGTGTGACGTCGTGTGTAAACATGGAAAAATAATACGTATTAGGTCGGGATTCCTTTTGGATTCTGTCAGGATTTGGCCCCGTGTGATAAGGTCCTATGTCTTGTGAAATAGAGACAAACAACCAAACGATGAGTGTAAACATCACTTTATTTCATTAGTCTTACAGTGAAAGGTTAAGAGACTAAGGAGCTTATCGCATGGGATAAAAAAGGTGTCTTACCTTTCCCAGCTTGAATCCTCTTCTGGGATGTAGCTGGGTACTATCATATGTAAATCACCACCAAATCTGCCAGCTGAATACAGCCCAGATAATCTACAGCTCCAAGCTGCACTCAGACAGCCCTTTTTAGAAAATGAAGTTTCTGACTTCGAAAATTGGTTGGCTCAGTGTGGCTTGGAGCCGCAGTTTACCTGGGCTGTAGTCGGCTGGCGGATTTGGCAGCAATTTACATATGATAATACCTGGCTGCATCCCAGAAGAGGATTCAAGCCGAAAAAGGCAAGAGGCCTTTTTTACCTCATGCGATAAGCTCCTTAAACAAATACTAAGGTAAGACTGGTGCATAGAATAATATACAAGATCTCTTAAACTTGAAATTTCATGGATTAAATTAGATCCGTCTCTTGCATGCAAAACTTGTATTCTGCCACTAATTATTGCAGGCTACACTTTTTGATTGTTAATAGGGGATCAAAGAAGATGCGGTTTTGCTTATGATTAGAGCTACTCAAAACATTTCCAATTGAGTATTCTCTGTCCTTGATTCATTGACTGATCTTTGTAGGCATCCACACTGAATCAGTGTCCCCTAACTGAAATATATTATTCCTTACTAACCTTTTACAAGTGTTGGAAGGGTGTGTGAAATGTACATTAAAAAAAAAAAGAAATTATGTTACATTTTCCAGAAAAAGATAATAATGACAGTAACAACAGAAAAACAAATCACAATAGGTGCATCAAGTCATCAAATCTCATGTACTTGCTGATGGGACAGGGATGATGGTGAGATATGAGCAATTCAGTAAAAGCACTTAATTTAATAGGTCTCCAGAATTACATCCATTGATTTAGGACAACCTTTCCCACCCTGACAGTCTCCAGATATGCTAGATTCTCATCATCCCAAATCAACAACTGTAGTTCATCTGAAAAAAGGACCTGGTTGGGAGAGGGAAATTTAAAAGAACAAAAAGAACACCTTTGAATGAGGTGGTTAAAAAAAAAAAAGTCCCCTAGGAGCCAGTGATTTGTTGTTGTTTACTGCCCTCAAGTCAATCTCAACTCATGAGACATCTCTAAGACCCCTTGTCCTCCACTGCTCTGCTTAGGTCCTGCAAATTCAGGCCTCTGCCCCCCCTAATGTCTAGCCATTTGGTGTGTGGTTATAGAATCATAGAGTTGGAAGAGACCACAAGGGCCATCCAGTCCAACCCCCTGCCATGCAGGAACTCAAAATCCAAGCATCCCCAACAGATGGCCATCCAGCCTCTGTTTAAAGACCTCCAAAGAAGGAGACTCCACCACACTCCTGAGGGAGTGTGTTCCATTGTCGAACAGCTCTTACTGTCAGGAAGTTCCTCCTAATATTAAGGTGGAATCTCTTTTCCTGTAGCTTGCATCCGTTGTTCTGGGTTCTGTTCTCTGGGGCAGCAGAAAACAAACTAGTGCCCTCCTCAATATGACATATGAAAACAAGCTAGCGCCCTCCTCAATAAGAGAGGTCTTCCTCTCTTTCTGCTGCCTTCTAAATTTCCTAGCATTATCATCTTTTTAAGTGAGTCATGCCTTCTCATAGTGTGGCCTCAATTTACAATTTACAACAGCCTCAATTTAATCATCAATTTCCAGGGAGAGTTCAGGCTTGATCTGTTCCAGGCCCCATTTGTTTGTCTTTTTTGGCTGTCCATGCTATGCTCAGCACTCTTCTCCAACACCACATTTCAAATGAGTTGGTTTTCTTCTTATCAGCTTTCTTCACTGTCCAGTTTTCACATCTGTACATGGTGATGGGGAATACAATGGTTTGAACAATTCTAACTTTAGTGCTCACTTGTGTATCATTACTCCTTAGGATAAAAACTCCTATGTAATTTTCTGTAAATCTTGTGGCTTGTTCTGAAAACAATTAATTGAGTAATTAATTAATGTAATCCAATGGATCAGACTAGTTCAGCTAGTGAATTTTCCTCATTTGTAAATGACCAATGTTAACAAAACCATTTCAAATGCTCTGGTATCTTACAAAGGCAATTTACAAGCAACTAAAACCAGAACAAAGAAAAAAACTACAAAATATATCAGATAGACAAATCAAGATTATGCAGCTTATCATATGCAAAAAACATATAAACAGACTCCTAAAGAAAAAGCAAATATAAAGGAATTATGGAAAGTTTTTCAATCTGATTTTTGTGAATACAACTATCATTGTCGTTTTAAAGTCCAATTGGCAATAAGTGGGCCACATACAGCCCCTGTGGTTGTTTCTGCACAAATTGTGCTGACAGATTTGGGCAGCAAACTGTGAATTCCCCTACAAATGATTTCTTCAAAGGAGGTTGCCAGTCTGATGCTGAAATGTGGTAGAAAATTGCAAACATCCCTTTAAAACAGGAGTGGGCAGATAGATGGGTCCATGAGTCAATTTTCTGTCCTTGGGACACTTCTGGGTCCACACAGAGAACCAAAAATGCCAAAAGGGGGGAAATGATGGAAGTCCACATCTGCTTTTGAAAAACATATTTATGTTAAACAGTGCAGTGGCCCCCTTGCTACCTATTTAAAAAGGTGAATTTCTGCTCCTGGAGGCTTCTAGGAGAGACAAATCACCTCTCTCTCTCTCTCTTGGCCAAAAAGGGAGATCTGAGGAGCCTGGAGGGGTTGAAGGCAGCAAAAACAGCTGCCAAAATTTGATAGTTGTGTGTTCTGGGATGGTGAGAATTGCTTTCAGATCTGCCAAAGCTGCCAGCCCCTGCCTTAAAGTGTTGCCACAGTGTTGGATTTGTCAAAGAGAGTTGATATCCTGGGATATTCTGGTGATGTGTATCCGTGAAAGCCAGTTGTTAAAATACTGCTTCTTGATTTAAGACTACTCTGGTAGATCTGATTAAGAAACAATCAGAAAAGATGCAAGAAGAGCATGCATCATACTAAGGATGATGTAATGTAGGACTGTGGGTGTCTTTCAGAGAAAGAAAGAAATCAATCAGGTTTGAGAGAAGAGACAAAGAGAACTGAGTTCCATGGAAAAACATCATTAGGAGCTGGGAGGATTCCCCACCATCGCCACCACCAGAGATTGGATGTGATGCAGTAGATTTATTCAATTGCCTGTCTGAATCTTTTATGTTATGCTCATCATGTATATTAGTAAATATCCCCAATTATTACAAAATGTAGTGGCTTCCTTCCAAATCCAAGTCAGCACTACAACTCCAGATGTCATCACTGTTCTGGGAAGTGGGGGGTAAGCATAATGTTTGCCATGAATGCAGAGAGATACATCTAAATACTTGAAGAGTATTAGCCAAATAATCTTTATAATATGCTGCTAATAACTGGCAATAAATTCTGTCACTATCAACTGAAAAGTCTCTGTGTGTTTCCTTTTTCACTCTTCTGTGCCACACCTCACTCCTCCTTGAGTCTCCTAACTTGATTGGAATTATCCTGCTATCACATATAGCTTTATACAAGATATGGCTCCTCATCATGTGAATAACTAATGTGAAGGCAACAAGATCTACTGAATTTATTTATTTATTTATAATTCTATCGCACCTTTCTCCCAGCAGAAAAATAAAGTCCAGCTACACCAGCGTGGGGTAGTGGTTTGAGTGTTGGACTACAACTCTGGAGACCAGATTTGAATTCCCACTCAGCTATGAAAACCCACTTGGTAACTTTGGGCAAGTCACACAATCTCAGCTCTCAGAAAACTCTGTGATACATTCCCTTTAGGGTTGCCATAAGTTAGAAATGACTTGAAGGCATACAGCAGCAGCAGCAGCAGCAGCAACAAACCCTACAACAGTTTTTTTTTTTTTTTTTAAAAACCCAGTTAACTAACAGTTCTATTAAAACACAAAGTTAAGCAGTTTAAAACACATTAAAATATAATTTTAAAAAGATAAAAAGCACAGTGCATCCTATTAAAATCTCCTTCTGCTGAAACAAGTTAAAAGCCAAAGGCCTGCCTAAATAAAAAGTCTTAGCTTGCGAGCAGAAAGAGCTGAAAGGGGGGACCAACCAAATTTTCTATCAGAGTTCCACAATCTGGGAGCATCACCAAGGAGGCTCTCACTTGTGTCCTCACCAAACCTATGCATGGGACCAAGAGAAAGCCGATTTCCACTGATCTTGAATTTTCTTTAATATTCAGTTCAAGGTAGGAGTGGGAGTAGTATTGCAGAGCTATGATAGAATTTCTGTCTTTGGCCATCACTTAGTTTCAAAATAACCCTAAGAGAGGAAAGCAATGGCTCAGGCATTGCCCTTAACAGTTAGCAGCTAGACAGCAGGCATGCAGACTATCGAGTCCTAGTCTTCCCACTGTGCAGGGGAGATATAATGTTCTTCTGTTTAAAAGGTATAGATAGATAGATAGATAGATAGATAGATAGATATAGATTAGCATGTACATTTTATGCAAAACCGTGCTAATTTTGTCTTCCTTCTTAGTGATGCATAAATGGCAGCGTATATAGGATTATTCATGATAAAGCAGGGCAGTCATTGATCTTTCTCTGTTAACAACTGTTCTTGCTTTGCTGTTATGAAATGCTGCTGCAGTGCGCCTTCTGTGGTATCCTGTAAGTCTACATAGTCCACAAGAGAGGCAGCAATTGGAATCAGTATGTGCTGGCCAAATGTCATATTACCTGAGCAAGTGGCTAAAGGAAGATATTGGGTTCCTCCCGAGCATGCCTAGATGCAAAGAAGCTCTCCAATTCTCCCAGTTGCTAATGTCAGTCTTAGGTTGTTTTCCCAAACAGTTGTTCCAAAGCACATCTTGGTAAATTTATATTTGCTGACTACAGCTCCCAAAATGCCCCTGCCCACATGGCCAGTGGCTATGCTGATTGGGGCATTCTGGGAAGTGTAGTCCAAAAAAGTAACTTTTCCCAGTTATGCCCTTGAGTCAAAGGTCAATCTTTGGTTTCATTCTATTTTAACTGGGTTCCTATTCAATACCATAGCTATTTAAAACAAAACAAAACAAAAAAAAACCTTACCATACTTGTTGAAGTAGATGTCTAGGTAAATCCCTGCAGCAGTTCTATGAACAATACTTTTCCATCTCACATAATTCAGCCAGATTTGCAATGCATAGAAGGTGCTTTAAATTTGTGATAATCTGTGATAATTGTGATAATTTGTGATAATGTATCAGGATGCCCCATTATGGAATAGACTTGTGATCCACTCAGGACTGTGCCATTGACTTTGAGTGGCAGTGATGGCTTTCCAGCTCAGAGGCACAGGTCTTTGTGGGCCTTATTCTCCCAGATGATTTTAACTAGGGCTATAATCCTCTTCATGCATGACCCTATGCAGCTGAATCTTTCCCCAGATAAGGGAGTGTTGGCGAGGAAAGGCAAACAAAATCTGCCAGTTCTGAGAAGCCTATTTCTCCACTGCCTTACTTCTTTCTTAGGGCTAGTCTACATGTAAGTGTATTATACAAATTGCTGCAGATTTTCATTCGTTCACATAATTACTCAATTGTCTTCACTTTCCTGCACAAATTTGCATCTATTTGTCCTCCCTTTGCCCAAAATGCGAGGCCATGCAAATCTATGCTATTCTAGGTAAAGCAGACAGACAGATACGTTCAATGATGCACATTCTTGCAGACATTCCACTAAAAACTGGAAATTCTTTTTCAGTGGTGTTGGTGGAGTTTTTCATATGGACCTCCCACCACCCTGCAAAAATTCCTCCAAATTGCATGTGGCTGGATTGCAGTCTATTCAACTGGGATTTTAATCATGTAGACAACTCCATAGTTCCTGCATATTCACCTCTATTGCTAGTACCTACACTGATATAACTCAAATGCCAGGCATCTTGATTCTGCATCAGACGCAGTGACGGGGGGCTTCTCAGTAGGAGTGATGGAGCAAAAAGGTATAAAACGTGTGCCAGTAATGGATTCCTGGGCCAGCGTGTGGATGGGCGTGTAAACACCCACCTGTCCCCATGCTGGTCCAGGGACTGACCCGTGCTTTCCTGGCCTGTCTGCTCAAGTCCTTAGTAAGAAAAAGTGTTATCTAGCTGGTAACAGTCATATCTTACTAAACAGTGGTTTAGAACTAGTTTCATCTGTGTTTGTTCATTGTTACAACTGATAATTATTTGGCCTCCTTAGCTATGCTTAACCTAGATTAATTATATGCACTTTAGACATAGAATCACAGAGTTAGAAGAGACCACAAAGGCCATCCAGTCCAATCCCCTGCTATGCAGGAACTCACACTCAATGCGCTCCCAACAGATGGCCATCCAGCCTCTGTTTAAAGACTTCCAAAGAAGGAGACTCCACCACACTCCAACTGGAGATGATTTGATAAGCAGTCTCAACATATTTGGAGGGTAATAAATTGAGGAAGGGTGGTCTCTAGCATAAAGCAGAGATAGGAAGGTGTTGTGATCAGGTGCAGGTTGCTCCACCCGGAATGAATTTGGTGGGCTAAATGACATGTGGGATGTTCAGTCATGTCTCCTCCCCTTATATGTACAGTGGGTCCTTGGTGTCCACTGCGGTTTGGTTCCAGGACCCCCTGTGGATACCAAAATCCATGGATGCTCAAGTCCTATTATATACAATGGCATAGTAAAATGGTGCCCTTTATATAAAATGGCAAAATCAAGGTTTGCTTTTTGGAATTTATATATTTTTGGACATAGCTTCCACTTTGGAAGAGACCCTTAAGGCCATACAGCAGATGAAAAACGGCAAGGCAGCTGGAATTATGGAATTCCACCTGAAGTTTGGAACACGGAGGTCATGTACTCCATACTAAATTCCACAAACTCCTTGTGAGTTGCTGGGAAAAAGGGGAACTGCCATCAGATCTCTGAGATGCAGTCATCATCACCCTGTATAAGAAAAAAGGAGCAAAATCCGATTGCTCAAACTATCGAGTATAACACTGCTCTCTATTGCTGGAAAAATCCTTGGAAGGATACTCCTGAACAGATTAGTTCCTGCTATTGCAGAAGAACTCCTTCCTGAAAGCCAGTGTGGCTTCAGAGCCAATAGGAGTACTACAGATATGGTATTTGCCCTTAGACAACTGCAAGAGAAATGTAGAGAGCAGAACAAGGGACTCTATGTAACATTTGTTGACCTCACCAAAACCTTCGACACTGTGAGTAGAAAAAGTCTATGGCAGATCCTGGAAAGACTAGGATGCCCCCCCAAATTCCTCAAAATGATTATCTTGCTACATGAGGGCCAGCATGGTCAAGTCAAATACGGCGATGCTCTTTCAGAGCCCTTTCTAATAACTAATGAAGTGAAGCAAGGTTGTGTTCTTGCTCCAACTTTATTTACAATCTTCTTCAGCATGATGCTCCAAAGGGCTACAGCAGAGCTCAAAGAAGAAGACGGTATCTATATACGTTACCGTGTTGATGGTAGCTTGTTTAACTTAAGCCGTCTGAGGGCTCGCACTAAGACTCTAAACTATCTAGTCCGTGAGCTGTTCTTCGCTGACGATGCTGCCCTTGTTGACCACTGCAACGCCTAACATCCTGCTTTGCAACAGCTGCAGAAATGTTTGGGCTGGAAGTCAACCTGAAGAAAACGGAAGTTCTCTACCAGCCTGCACCACAGGACAAACACCACGATCCCCACATTGCTGTAGGCAAATCTGTGCTTAAGTCTGTTCAGCAGTTCACCTACCTGGGAAGCATCATCTCCTCAGACGCCAAGATTGACAAAGAGATCAATCACAGATTAGCAAAGGCATACAGTGCATTTGGAAGACTTTACAAAAGAGTCTGGAGTAACAAACACCAGAGACAAAGGACAAAAATCAGTGTGTATAGAGCAATTGTACTGTCTATTCTCCTTTACGGGTCTGAAACACGGGTCACCTATCGCCAACACTTACGACTCCTTGAACGCTTTCATCAGTGCTGTATACGCACAATCCTAAATATAGACTGGACTGACTATGTGACGAATGTTGCTGTCCTTGAGCAAGCAGGGATCACCAGCATTGAGGCCATGCTATTGAAAACACAGCTGCGCTGGGCAGGGCATGTTTCTAGGATGGAGGACCATCGCCTCCCCAAAATAGTACTCTACGGTGAACTCGCCACGGGTCAGCGTAAGAGGGGCGCTCCAAAAAAGCGATACAAGGACTCCCTGAAACAACATCTCAGGCTCGGCCAAATTGATCCCCAACAATGGTCCACCCTGGCCTCACATCGGGAGGCATGGAGACGCACTATCCTTATTTGAGAAGTCACGCCGAACAAGTCTTGAAGAGAAACGACAACGCAGAAAGAATCACAACCCGGAAACATCACCCAAGGAGATCTTCTGCTGTGCTTTCTGAAACCGGACTTGTTTATCTCGGATTGGCCTTTTTAGTCATCAGCGCGCTTGCAAAAAGTGTGGGACGAGTCCTTCCTGAATCTTCGTTTGCGAAGAAAAGCCAGAGATTTTTGGAAGATTTTTAAGCCAAGGCTGGACTGTATTTTTTTCCTCCTCTATATATATGCCTTCAAGCTACCTTTTGACTTAGGGTGACCAATGAATTTCATAGTTTTGTTAAGCAAGGGATGCTCAAAGGTGGCTTGCCATTGCCTTCCTCTGAAATGATCTACTAATTTCCATTTGGTAATTGGAAATTGCATTTTCCATTGCATTTTAATCCAATGCATAAAATTGCACTTTAAAAGGCATTTTCAAAAGAAAAAGGAGAATTCCCTTCTTGAACCTCTCATTACTCCGCTGTTGCATAAAGTGAAGCCCCGTTATTGCCAATAGCTGGTCAGAGGATAAGGAGATTCCCTCTTATTTTGCCTCTGTTCCAAATAAGTAAAGAGGTGAATGAATATGGTAAGTTGGAATCCTGCTGTTATCTCTGATCAAAGATAACAGCAGGATTCCCCTTAATTCTGATAGCCTTCCCAAATTGTAAAGGCTAGTGGCTCGCAGGAGGAATTTCCCACATTCCAGGGGATGGAGTTTTCAGTAGAGATATTTCAGAGGATGGCATGGATCTGGATTGTCTGTAGGCTGAATTAGGCCTGTGGGAAAGGTTAGTTATTGTCAGAATCCTTTCCTCACATATAACTATGAACCCTGTACACAGCACAATTAGTTAATTTTTAATTAATTCATTTTAATTAATTCATTTTTAATCAACTAATTAGTACATCCCTGGTATGGTTAAAGTGCCCAGGCCAGCATACATTCTCATGCAATTAAACAAAAGAACAGAAATAACAAGGAACACAGGGGATTAATGTTTCAGGGGAAGGGGACAGCTAGCGTATACTGCAGCAGAAACAAAAGATCTAGTGGCTCTTAAAACATGAATAATTTTAAAATAGTGAAAGCTTCTGTGGACTACTACAGCCCACTTCAGCAGAGGCATGGAGTGTTATCTAGAATATGAAGTATCTACCCAGTACACGCTGTATAGGAAGCAAAGGAAATCTGAGGTAGATGAAATGCAAAAAGCATTTTGAAACAGTGAAAATAAAATTATTTTTAATAACCAGTTTTTGTAGAACTGGCTACAACTCGCCTTTCCCTTGTGCCTTATACTTGATATTCTGGATGCATCTGATGGTCAGCTACAAAATCTTATGCTATAACAAATCTGTTAGGGTGCATTAGTTGTTGCTGTGTGTCTTCAAGTCGTTTCTGACTTATGATGATCCCAACACAAGCCTATTGTGGGATTTTCTTGGCAAGATTTATTCAGAGGTTTGCCATTGCCTTCCCCTGAGGCTGAGAGAATGTAACTTGCCCAAGGTCCACCCAATAGATTTCATGGCCAAGCTGGGAACTGAGCCCTGATCTCCAGAGTCATAGTCCAATGCTCAAGCCACTACACCATGCTGGCTGTCAGGGTGCATCTACACTGTAGAAATAATGCAGTTTGACACCACTTTAAGTGCTGTAGCTCCATCCTATGGAATCCTGGAATTTGTAGTTACACAAGGTCTTTAGACTTCTCTGCCAGTGCTTGTGCCTCACAAAATCTACAAATCCCAGGATTCTGTAGGATGAAGCTGTGGCAGTTAAAGTGGTGTTTCAACAGTGTAGATGCACCCTAATGTATTTATTATAGCACACGTTTATTATTTCTGCAGTGAAGATGCACCCTAAGTCTATTAAGTATTATGACAGTATTTATTTTGCTGTCTTATTCCAGAAATATATCATCAGTCACTCTCCCATGGCTTTGTAAGGGAAACCTATACCATCAGCTTTAAACCCTATCTATTTAATTTTACGCCAAGAACACCATACAGAAAGCAGGACTCAGAGGAGGAAGGTGTGCAAATTGGCAGAAGGAACATCAACAATCTAAGATATGAAGATGACACCATAATACTCACAGAAAATATGAGAAATATGGAAAAATTATTGAAGGTCAAGGCAGAAAGTACAAAGACAGGTTTATAGCTGAACATTTAAAAAAAACAACCCAAAATTATGACCACAAACAATCTATATAACTTTAAAAATATGTAGAGAACTTTAAAGTTATGTAGAGATTGAAATAGTTCAAGACTTTCCATACCTGGGTTCAATCATCAATCAGAGGGGAGAAATGAGAAGACTAGGACCTAGAAGGAACTACACAAGATCCTGAAGTGTAAAGATATACACTAAAGTTCAGTGTATTCAGGTCTTTTATTCCAATTCTCAAGTCTCTGCCTTCAAGTCTCAAGATGAGTCTTATGTCCTTGCAAGATACTTTCAAGTCTCAAGTTGAGTCTCAAGTCTGGGAGCCAAATTTAATAGAAAAAAGGAGGTGAGGTCTGTTTCTCAGAGGCATTAGGTAATGGGCTGGGGAGGGGGGGGGTTAAGGTCTGCCCGGCAGCCTGTTCTTGCTGCACATCAATGGAGCCTTCTCAAGCTTTTTAAAAACTTGAGAACGATCCTTCCACCTCAAGCCCATTGCCTAATGCATTTGCTGTTCCCTTCTGAAAAATGTGCCCCACACTTTGGGGGTAGGTCTTGCCTGCTGCTTGAAGTGAATGGCACTGACAAGTGACAGTCACTAAAAATATACAAGTGTCAAGTAAAATCAGTGTGTCATTTTTGCCAAGTCCAAAATGACATGAGTCAATCGATTCAAGTCTACATCACTGCTAAAGTTAGGATTCCCATTTCTATGTATGGTTGTGAGAGCTGGACAGTGAAGAAAGCTGATAAGAAGAAACCAATTCATTTGAGAGGTGGTGCTGGAGAAGACTTCTGAGACTACCGTGGACAGCCAAAAAGACCAAATGGATGGGTCCTAGAGCAGATCAGGCCCAAACTCTCCCTGGAAGCAAAGATGACTAAACTAAGGTTGTTGTATTTGGGGCATATCATGAAAAGAAAGGACTCACTAGAAGAGATTATGCTTGGTAAAGTGGAGGTCAGTAGGAAAAGAGGAAGACCCAGGGTGACCAGACGCCCTGCTTTTCCAGGATATGTCCTCCATTTCAACCTTCTGTCTGGAGGAATTTCAAAATGTCCTCCATTTTGAGCATGACTAAGAAGCATGAATTTATCTTTGCATAAGTGTTTTTAGCTTTTATTTGGTAATGCCCTCTTTTGTGCCTTGTCCTCCTTTGCAGTGAGGACATCTGGTCACCCTGGGAAGACTGCACTTCAGATGGACAGACTCCGACAAAGTAACCAGGGCCATGAGCCTGCAGGAGCTGAGCAAGGTAGTTGAGGTTAGGGTGACAGGTTCAAAACATGCTGCAGAAATAATCCAAAGATATAGCTGTGTTAGGGCCAATAGCTCCTGGGATTCTGGGAGCTGAAGTCCCTCGGCCCTTAAAGGGGAAAGGTTGCTTACCCCTGCCGTAAGGGGTGGCTCTGGGCCGCCCCAGGGAGTGCCAGATCAGGGCTGCGGCAACCCCATGCCATGGCCCAGATCTGGCTTTTTGCCGCTCCCAAGAGTGGGCAAATGCTGCTCCTTTTGAGGGCAGCAAAAAGCTGCCCTTAGAGCTGCTGCTGCGGCTCTTTTGCACCCCTTTGGCACAGTGTGTGTGCACGCTGCACCAATGGGGTTCCCTGATGCTGCAGGCTGGGCGGTTGGGTGTGTGGAGTCGGGGTGGCCAGCATGCGGTTGCCCCACCCCAACTCCACCCCCCAGGTCGGCCCTTTAGGCTGGTCTGCATCGGCCCTTAGTCTGTAGAATCAGTATGTAGAGATCTTGTAGCACCTTTGAAACTAAGGGCCTTTGCAGACTGCCAGAAATAGTGCAAATTGAGTCCACTTTAAATTGAGGCACTGCCCTGGCTCAGTGCTAGGGAATCATGGGAATTGTATTTTTTTCTAAGACATTGAGCCTTCTCTGTCAGAGAGCTCGGGTGCCAGAATAAATTACAGTTCCCATAATTCCCTAGCACTGAGCCAGGGCAGTGCCTCAATTTAAAGTGGACTCAATTTGCACTATTTCTGGCAGTCTGCAAAGGCCCTATGGGCCTTTACAGACTGCCAGAAACAATGCAGCTTGAGGCCATTTTAACTACCCTGGCTCAGTGCTAGGGAATCATGGGAACTGTAGTTTATTGTGGCACCAGAGCTCTCTGACAGAGAAGGCTCAATGTCTCAGAAAAAAACTACCATTCCCATGATTCCCTAGCACTGAGCCAGGGCAGTTAAAGTGGACTCAAGCTGCATTCTTTCTGGCAGTCTGAAAAGGCCCTAACTGAAATAAAGAAGTTGGCAGCATGAGCTTTCCTAGACTTCAGTCTACTTCCTCAGATCAATATAGTCTAAGGAAGCAGACTGAAGTCAACAAAAGCCCATGCTGCCAACCTCTCTATTTCAGTTAGTCTCAAAGGTGCTACAAGATCTCTCTACATACAGAAATAATCCATTTTGAGACCGCTTTAACTGCCCTGGTTCAATGCTAGGAAATTCTGGGAACTGTAGTTTTAGACCTGGCCTAAAGGAAGAAGAGCCCTCCCTCTGATGTCTGACCTCAGAGGGAGAGTAAGGCCCAGCTAGCTCCATCAGGCCTGGCCTAAAGGAAGAAGGGCCCTTCCTCCAGTCCATCTGCCGTGGTCCAGGCCCCAGAGGGAGAGATTGGCTGGACTTATTTCCCTTTCCCATTGCCATTCTCTTCTCCTTTTGTGTGTCTTTTTAGAATGTAAGCCTGAGAGCAGGGAACCCATCTAATTAACAATTTGTAAGCTGCTCTGAGAGCCTTTGTGGCTGAAGAGCGGGATATAAATACTCCAAATAAATAAATAAATAAATAAATATTTCAGGCTGTGAGGCCGTGTTCTAGAGGAATATATTCCTGAGTATTTATTTATTCCTGAATAAATAGTTTTACAAGTCATTGAGCCTTCACTGTCAGAGAGCTCTGGTGCCACGATGAACTTACAATTCCCAGGATTCCCTAGCACTGAGCCAGGGCAGTTAAAGTGGTCTCAAAGTGGATTATTTCTGCAGTGTGTTTTGGACCTTAAGCAGTAACTCTCGTGGGTCGAAGCCGACTCTGAGGCAATTAACAACAACAAATACCATCAGGTACTTAATTTTATGTAATAATATAAATCATATCATAATAATATAAATAATATTTTCTAATTTATGTATTTATCTATGCGCTATTTCTTGAAGGTAACATAAATCCCATCCCTAAATAAATCCCCTCCAAATTCTCTCCCGTCCCCTCTCAGACTAAGACGCCTCCAAAATACAATGAGGGCCGCTTGGCAAAGCCTAAAATGGGGGGTTGAAGAACACAGGCTAAGGCGCATGCGCGAGAGGCTTCGCCAGCGAACGCTGAGGGGAAGAAAGCCTAGCGGGAGATAGAATCTCCTCGCGGCACTCTAGCTGATAGCGTCACTTCCGGTACGCTGTATCTGAATCCGGGTCAGAGAGCGAGGATTTCCGGCCATAGAGATGCAAGCAGTTCCGGTTCCCTTCCGCAGGGTTCCACCCTCGCCTTCCCTCCAGAGAGGCAGCGGAGGGAAACAGAGGAGGCCGCGGGCTTCGCGAGGCGTAGGGCTTGGCCCGGTCTCAGCTGCAGCTCTCTTGGGGTAAGCTGGGAAATAATAATAATAATAATAATAATAATGGGAGCCAGGGTGGTGTAGTGGTTTGATGGTTGGATGGCGACTCTGGAGACCGAAGTCCAAAATACACACTGCAGAAAAGATTCAGTTTGAGACCGCTTTATCTGCCCTGATTCAGTGCTAGGGGATCCTGGGAATTGTAGTTTATGGTGGCACCAGAGAAGGCTAAATGCCCTACATACACTACAGTTCCCAGGATTCCCTAGCCTTGAACCAGGGCAGTTAAAGTGGGCTCAAACTGGGTTATTTCTGCAGTGTGTTTTGGATTTGAGAAGGCTAAATGTCTCACCAAACTACAGTTCCCAGAATTCCCTAGCATCGAGCCAGGGCAGTTAAAGCAGTCTCAGTGTGTTTTGGACCATTGGTGTTGTTCATAGTATTTAGATAGTGTTTGAATCCACTTATTGATTTTGCCTACTTGGAGTTACATTTTGCAAAACAACGTAGATGTGGAATATAGTGCAAATACTGCTCATAATGCCTGGAATCCTGTTCAAATCCCCTCTCGGCCATGAAACCCACTGGGTGACTTGAAAGCATGGCAATAGCAAACCACCTCTGAACACCCTTTTCACTTGCTGCACCATACTCCTGGAGCCACCTCCCTAAACATTTGTGGACTATCTCTTCTCTATCTAGCTTTAAATCCAGATTAAAGACTTTCTTATTCTCAAGCATTCGGTACTCTAGTTTAATATTGTTTATAATTTAAATTTTATTATACGTATTACCTGTTATCAGAGTTTGTATTTTAAGTTTGCATAACTTGCTTAATTTTGTATAGATTTATATGTTATGACTTTTAGATTGTATGCTATTGGCAGGTTATGTGTTGCTTTGATGATGTCTGTAAAGTGCTACGCAAATAAATAAACAATAATAATAACAGTAATAACAACAAATCTTGCCAAGAAAACCCCATGATAAGGTCACCATAGGTAAGAAACAACTTGAAGGCACATGATAACAACAATATATAATAATAAATATAACAATGACAATATAAATATGACAACAATATCAATAATATCAATAATAACAATATATTCTATTTATTACTTACCCACCTCCCCCCATGGATCAAGGCAGGAAACAACAGTTAACAAATACATGACATTGGTTAAAAACACATCAGTTAAAACACATTAATTTTAAAGGACAAAAAAAATGTGCATGTTGTGTGCCTTCAAAGTTGTTTCCAATTTATCATGACTCCATTAAGGTGTTTTTTGTTTGTTTGTTTTTTTGCAAGATTTGTTCACAGGGGGTTCAGAGCCTTCCCCTGAGGCTGAGAGAGTGCGACTTGTCCAAGGTCACCCAGTGGGGTTTATGGCCAAATGGAGAATTGAACCTTGGTCTCCAGAGTCATAGTCCAACACTCAAACTACTATGCCACATTGGCTCCAAATAAGATATATACAAATTAAAAGATGATTAGATTGAGTCTCTTGTACTTTGGCCACATCATGACTCATTTGAAAAGATGATAATGGTAGGAAAGGTAGAAGGCAGCAGAAGGAGAGGAAGCCAGATGGATAGATGGAATCAGGGAGGTCATAGGATTGAATCTGTAGGACCTAAGCAGAGCAATGGATGATAGCGGGGCTTGGAAAGGTCTCATCCACAGGGTTGACTTGAGGGCAGTTAACACCAACACATTAAAAAAACTATAATGATACTACTAATAATAATGCTAATAATAATGCTAATAATAATAATAATAATAATGATAATGATGCACAGTGGAAGACCTCTTGCTCCTCAGGCAACTCCAAGCATGGTTTGCAATGACAGCAGCCAGTGGTGGAGAATTTGTAAATTAGCAAGTAGCAATCCTACTTCTCTGGATTGTTTGTGTCAAAAATAGTAGGGGATCATTTGTGAGGCATGTAGTGTTTTGTTTTTTTTAAGGTTTTGCTTTCTTTTCAGCTGTGGTGGAGAAATATCTTGGACACACTGGTGGGTTATGTATCCAGGGGTAGCCGTGTTGGCCATACAGCACAGTAAAATAACATCCCAAATCCTCGAAACAGCAATACCTTTATTGGGCACAAAATACACGATGAAAGCTTTTGAAGATCCATTGTCTCCTTTATCAGGCAAAGATGTTAAAAATCATACAGGAGGGGGATAAATGACAGTGTTAGAGTCACAGGACTACATTTTGTCCATATGTTGTTGTTGTTGTTGTTCTCAGTAAAGATGGCATAGAGGGATAGCCATGTAGGCAGAGACCATTCCTCCCTTTTGGCCGTTTAGGCTCTAGTGGAAAAAAAGTCTTAAAGTCCAGGAAATAAAATTTAAACTCCATAAACAACGCAAAAAGATACAACACTGCTGGGTTGTTTGGTTAGTTCAGTCCAGGTGTGTCAGCTGGGTTGGGAAGACATGATGTCTTGGGCGGGCACATCTCTGTGAAAGAGCTTGCTCATCACCATGGATGGATAGTAGGTAGCTTTTGAACTGTTCTGAATTGCTAGTTTTCTTCTTTTTAAAAACAACAACAACAGGACAGAGTATTTTCTTTTGGAAATGCTTGTGCCTTACAGATGTTGGTGTAGAACGTGGTATGGAGTAGAACTTGGCAATGGACATGCACAAATGATAGCTAGGGCCATTTGAATGCTAATATAAAAATTTTAAAGATGGGATAGCTATGATGAGTATGCAGGATACAATAAACTAGCTGCGTTATTAGTGGTGAAGATCCTTTGAAAAACAATACTGTGCTTCCATCTAAAGGTCATATTGTATTAAATTGTTTTTTCACTGGAAAAGAAAGGTACTTTGTAAATATTGTTGAGAAAAGCTCTAGCGTGGCCTCACTGGGAGAGAAAGCCATGCACATTTTCTTCTCTGTGAAACAGAGGACTCCCCTGCTCCAATTTTTATTCTTTCCAGGAAGCCACAACAAGGTGGTTGTTTCTCCAAATTGATAAGAGAGGGCAGGGTATGACTACCTCTTTTAATCTGCATATAGCAGAAAGGATGGAAGAAGAAGTTTATGTGCTGTAAACTAGAAGAAAGCGCCAGGCATGCCTTCCTACTGCTTTCTGCAAAAGCTGGCTGGAAGGAAGGAAATAATGTTTTGTTCCTTTTTCCTTTTTCTTCTTTTTGCAAGAAACAGTAGTAAAGCTTGGCTGTCATTTTTATAAGAGGAACTGACTCTTCCTTTCCTGTTTTGTCTTCTTTCTAACGAAGTTATTTCAAGAAACAGTAATGAGACACAGCTGACACTGCTGAAGCTCAAGGGAGCAACATATCTCCTTCATAAAGAAGGGAAGAAACAATGTGGCTTCTGCCCTTCTGCAGGTTCTCACTGCTGATAAAACCTTAATCAGAAGAGCAAAATCTTAGAAGAGAAAAAGACAGCCCCTTTTAGGTACAGAGTGCTTGTGGGAAGGAAAGGATGGCTTCTTCCACTGGCCTTTTATAGAGTAAGCAGTAATACCTTGCTGCTCTTTTCTGCAAAACAACAATGTTCAGGAGAGAAATCACTTAATCTCTCCAGGGAACATGGGGACAACAGTAGCAGTGGGCTTCTATCTTCCCTCTAAGTCAGTGGCAATGATCAACAACAGTGTTAAGTATGGACTGGGGTAAAAAAGGGACTTGGGAAGAATATAGTAAGAGTAGTGTTTTATCACACTATAGGCTTATATAATTCTGCATCTTGTATCCCACAATAGCCAACTGTGTGTTTTTGGAAAATCTATAAGCAAGACATGATGGGCATATGTTACTTCTGAGATCATGCAGCATGTTGCTTCATCTATTTGCTGGGAGCTCACGCTGAGAGAAGGCCTCAGGAGTGGTACCCATTGATAGCTTTATTCTTCATGAATGTCCTGCTAAAAAGACCCTTTAATCCCCCCATCATATTGTTGTCCTTTTCCAACTGTATAGCATTCTCCTTGAGAAATGGGAACACACTGTACAGGTCTGTTTGCCAAATATCATGGTATATCTCTTTCATGATGCTAAGAGTTGGCAAATTGCAAGCTCTTTGGCCTAATGTCTGTCCTCTGCAAACAGGGGGAGAACATTATTAATACTAGAATTATTAAATGTATGGGGCAAGTCTTGCTGAAGGAAGACATACCTCCCAAAGCGAACTTCTGCCTTAACAGCCTTTTGAAGCTTTTGTAGAGTGTCAACAAGCATGTGAATATGGATGATTGTTAAAAGTTTATTTTGAAAGGCTGCTGAGTATTCATGGCAGTTGCAAATAAGAGAAAGCTCTTCTTAAAGAATCATTACCTAACTGAACAATAGGAAAAAGAGTAGGAATGAACTGAAACTTCTCACAGTGAAAGGAAGAAGGCAGGGTTTAGGAGGAATTTATGCTGAAAGTTGTGGTGTTTAATTAATAAACAATCTGGAATAAGGGGTGATCAGTTATTAGTTAAATTAGCAGGCATTATTAATTGTACTGGCCAAAGTCTTCTATATCATGGCCATTTATCTGCAGCCAGGCAGAACTGATAATTTTTAATTTATCCTCCCACCTTTCATATTCTCTTAAAATTACTCTTAAATCTCAGCTAGGATGTAGTCCAAAATATCTGGAGAGTGCTAGGATTTCTACGTCTCTGATAGAGGCTTATAAAACTATAAGTGTTGTGAATAATTTTTTTTAAAAAGTCTTCATAATATCAGAAATTGGTCTCATCCTGTGAAACTGAATGGCAGTAGATTACAGGGGGTTTATCAGATTTATGACCCTGAAATGTAATAATCACTAATTTAGGCAGCTTTAAGATCAGACATTCATTTTACAATTAGGTCATTTTGAGGTTTTTAGATTTAATAACTAAAGTGTGTTTACCATTTAAGAGGGGAGACTGTTGCTGGTGGGCTTCTTTTACTCCTATTCTGGCATCTTGTTTCCAGCACAATATAGACTGAGTAGTTTCTGGGTCTGATCCAACAGGGTTCTTCATATGTTCTGTACACTGAAAGGAAATGCTGCTATCTGGTTATATATCTGCAAAGTACATTTTGGGAATGAAGGTCTTTAAAGGAATGAACATGAGTACAATTATTAAGTCTAAAATTAGAGTTTTCTTTGTCATTTTTTTTAAAAATTACTATATTGAGAGATTCCAGCAGAGTCTGTAAAATCAGTACACAATCTGTGGGCTGCACGTGACCCCTGGAAATAGCTTGTATGGTCTCCATGATACCCACATGCACTGCTACAGGAAGCTACAGTAACTGCCTTCCCTCAGCACCCCCATAAGCCTTTATCATTGGAGCTGATGAAGGAACAGTGCCCATCAATATCATTGGGAGGAGAGAAGGGTAAAGCCTCCTCCAGCTAACTTGCAGTGATGTCCATATAGAGACTTCCCCCACCATGCAGCACATTTGGTGGGCAGAGAAGGGATGAGGAAAAACAGAGAATTGGATGAGGAAAAACAGATTGAAGTTGAATCCAGACAAAACGGAGGTACTCACGGTTACAGGCCCGAAACCAGATTTGAGAATACAGTCTCCAGTCCTGGATGGAGTCACACTCTCCTCTAAGGGCTGTGTTCGCAGTCTGGGGGTTCTCCTAGATTCGTCGCTTCACATGACTAGTCAGGTGAATGCGGCGGTCAGGAGTGCCTGTTATCAGCTTCGGCTGATACGCCAACTGCGCCCTTATCTGGACATGAGGGATCTGGGAACTGTGGTACATGCCCTGGTAACCTCACGCTTGGACTACTGTAACACGCTGTACATGGGGCTACCCTTGTGCCTAACCCGGAAACTACAACTGGTACAAAATATGGCAGCCAGGCTAATTACTGGAACATCAAGGAGGGAGCACATAACACCCGTGCTCAAATCCCTCCACTGGCTGCCGATTAGTTTCCGGGCGCAGTACAAGGTGTTGGTTTTGACCTTTAAAGCCCTACATGGCTTAGGTCCATCTTATCTTAGGGACCGCCTCTCCCCATATGATCCCCCCCCCGCACCCTGCGGTCCTCTGGGAGGAATCTGTTACAGCCAATAAAGACTAGGCTGTCTCAGACCTCCCAGAGGGCCTTTTCTGCCACTGTCCCCAGACTATGGAACGGCCTGCCAGATAAGATCCGTCTGATTACTACACTTGCTGCTTTTAAGAAAGCGGTAAAGACGGATCTCTTCCGACAGGCCTTCCCAGAATAACACTTGCTGTGAGGGGATGAGTTTTAATTTCTCCAGCTGGCACAGCTAATCCTTTGTCTTATTATATTGTTTTAATGTATTGTTTTTTAACTCCTTTCTGATTTAATCTTGTTTTAAGGGGTGGGAGGGCAGATTATGGGAGGAGGGAATGTTTTAACTTGTCATGTTTTAAATGCTGTAACCCGCCTCGATTGCCATGCAGAGAGGCGGGCTATAAATAAAACTTATTATTATTATTATTATTATTATTATTATTATGTTTGTTGTTGTTGTGTGCCTTCAAGTTGTTTCCAGTTAATGGCAACTCTAAGGCAACCCTCACAGGATTTTATTGACACAATTTGCTGAGAGGGAGTTACCTTTTTCTTCCTCTGAAAGTGTGACTTCCCCAGGTCACCCAGTGGGTTTCCATAGCCTAGCAGGGATTTGAACCCTGGTCTCCAGAGTCATAGTCCAAAGCTCAGATCGCTTCACCACATTAGCACTTGAAGGGACATTTAAACCTTCCCAGTTCTTCCCTCCAAGGAGTGTCTTAGTGTTTATCTGCAGCAACCACTTCAGTTCCTCAAGTAGTATGATGTTGACCTTTGAAACAAAAAACTATGTGCATTTCTGTTATTAGAGTTTAAATTTTAAAGAACATTAAAAATTACATGACAAAAATCTAGCATGTTTGTCTCAGTCTTCAAAATTTACTAAGTTGTTTATAGAAGACTACAGGTAATGGCTTCCTAAAAACATAACATTCTATTGGAATTATTATTTTTAGTTTGTGTAATAGTGTTGTGAAAACTATCCAGTACTTAGTGTTTAATGAGAATGCAATTTCAAGATAACACAAATGGCCTCTGAATGGGAAGTAACAGCAAGTTGTTGTTGTTGTTGTTGTTTAAAAAAATTGATTTCCTAATATTTTGTAAACGGGAATACTAATTTACATTTCTGTGCCCAAGAATATATACAGAAAAGTGATATTCTAAGAGTGTATTTGATTTGCCAAAAATCAAAGCAATGTTATTATTTTGTGGTGGTGCCTATCACAAGTAAGCAGTATGAGTAAATGTTATTTTTAGTGGCCGAATTTCAGATTTTCTAAAATATTTTCTGTAGGTAGAAGAATACATGTTTACTTTCAGCATAGAAGAGCATGTTCCCAAATTCTTCCAACTTGGGGCGTCCACCCTTTCCTCTAGAACACCAACAATATTTCATTAATCTTCCAGTGGACATACCTCCTGTTGTCTTTCACCAGCAGTTCAACAGTACAGCGTAAGTATAGTAAGACTTGAACATGAAGCTTGAGTGACTTGTGCTTTTAATGGCTTATGTCTTGTGTCATTAAAAGATTGAATTACTTGTGCTTTTGTGCTTTATGTGTTTTTTTAGCCTAATTGTAGTATTGATATTTTGTAAACTGTTGTAGAACAATAATTTTAGGTTGTTTTTTTTTCTATTTGCAAACTTCAGGAATTTATATAATCTTTTATGAAGTAGTTGAAGAAATATTGAAGATTGTGGCATGTATGTGAACACACCATTACTTAAGAAACTGTATGATTGTTCATATTTTGAAAAACCTTCAATACTTTGCATGAATAATGATAACACAATTTAATCTTCCTAGAACTCTTGTGAGTGGTAATCTTGCAAACATCCCATCTGTTTCACCACCACCCTTTGCCTATAGAAATGGCAGCCCTGTACATACACCAGCTGCATCTACATCATTCAGAGGCAGAAAGTAAGTGGTTCTTTTAATGTATAAATATGTATAAGTCATGTTGTGGCATGATTCTTAGAATAAAATACAAATCTAATAATGAAGTAGCACCTCATGGCTGTCAAAAATGCATATACTGCATTGAGTTTTTAAAATGTAGGCTTTGTGCACAATAAACAATATTGATAGGTAACATGAAGGTTACAGGAAATAGGGTTCCGTTCTCCAGCTGCTCCATCACAGTCGTAAATCAGATCTGGAGGTTTTTGCTGCCATATTACAATGACTGCTTGTAATCTGCTGTTCGTACCATTTGGATTCAGCAATTTAGTTAATCTTTACCATGGTTTCTATGAAACACTCCAATTGTAAGTCTGGGTAATAAAATAGGTTTGTTTTAACAGAGCACAGTTTCAGTTTGAGACAGTATTTTAAACTTTGGTTAGTAGAAATTGCAAGTCACTGTTTCCAAATTCCTCATTGCCTGGACACTCAAGGAAGACAGTTGTAAAAACAGCACACAAGCACAGTGCTCATTGTAGGTTGTTCTTATGCTGCTCAATTATGGTTTAGTGCAACACCTAACATCAGACATTGGGTTGGATCCAGCAACCCTGAATGATTTTGCCAACAAAAATATATGGAGTGGGGCAGGGGAGGGAAACCATTTTCACCAATTCCTCTCTCCCTCTGCAACCTGCAGTACCACTTCCTCCCCTTTTCCCCAATCCTCTGGAGTAGGTTCCGCGGTTGTCTGGAATAGATTTTTCAGGATACATAATGAGTTATGGGGGAAGAGAATAAGCAACCATTACCTCCTCTTCCCATCCTGCCATCACAAATGCTCATCTGGCTCAGAAGCATTCTGCAGATTATCAGAATTCTTTCCATGGGATACAAATGCCCTCTGTGTTCATTATTAGAATTTGGGGAATTTGGAATCTTTTCCACCTAGTTATGTACTTCTATGTTTTCAAGGGTGATGTTTGAAATGACTGCTTCACACATCTTTCTCTTTGCATAGCAAATAAGTGAGTGAGAGATCAGTCCCTTTCCATAATCACCCAGAACATAGACATTGGCATCTGTTTCGTTGTTTGGTACCTTCACTATGCTAACCAATTAATATATAGTGAAGGCATTGACATTTCTACATTTCATTCTCTCTGCCCATGAAACTTTGGATAATGTATTGTGCAATTCCAACTGTATCAAGACTGATCTGGGTGGTTTTCTTATTTACTTTTTAGGGATTTTCAAATTAAAGCTCTTATGGACAATCTTAAGTGTAACTTCAAACAATTCTCAATTTTAAAACAAAATTTTACTTAAGACTTCATTATTCCCATAAGCAAATTTTAAAATCATTTTAATGCAATATGTAAAAAAAATATACTATACATAACTAAAGCTCACAGGTAGAAATTATCTGTTCATTATACATGATACAATTCTTAAAAATAATTAAATCATGCCATACTTTTGAAGATTGTTGAAAGTCATTGTGTAATACAAGTTGAATATAACTTCATAAGTTATATTAAATATTGCTTAATATTTAATATGTTATTAAGTTATTAAATATTATTAAATATAACATAAGTTATTAAATATTGCCCAATGAAATAGCAGTTCTTTTTTGCCCAGATGAAACACTTTACTGTCTGTACAGTCTAAACCTACACAGACAGATTCAACATTTTGAATGACTATTGTGGTTTTTCCTCTTCCTCTTCCTTTATCATTGGGTACACATTGTACACAACTTCTCACTGCAGCATTCTTTTTGGGAGAATATTACTCTCAGACAGTCTATAGAAAGAAAATTTTATTTGCTGTGCATGAGAATTGCTTGGTCAGATTTCAATTCTGGGTAGCTTAGCTTTCTCTTTCCATAGGACACACATTAAGCAGTTGTAAATTCTTTTGTACTGCTGGACATTTCACTTAAAAAGAATGTACAACTGTTGGGTAGTTTGCTTAAGGTTATTACATAGTTTTGCTAGAATAGTCAAAGTGATCAAATGGTGGCATTTTTAGTGATCTCTTCAATCAACATGTTTTGTTTCTTGGCTTGAATAACCAGTTTCTCTTTTATATTCTCTAGGAGGCTAAAAGAACAAAATGTTTCGTATGAAGCAAAACGCCAGCGATTTCATTCACCTCATCATGAATCAATTTCAGCTAACCGAACAGTGCCTTTACTAGAAGATCACAGACGTTCATTCCCTGGATCAATTTCTTCACCATTATTTCAAGCGCACTACATCTCTGATTTGACGAGATGTGTGCCACCCTTACGAGAAGCTTCATTTCCTGAGCCCATAGAAACTGCACTCCCTGTGGCCAAAGATAAGGTAAGCGATAACAGATCCTGTTTTAGTTTTCGTTGTAGTTGAGGTTTCTCTGTCAAGCAGCAATTTCCGAACTGAGTGTTGGATGTAATAGTGTAGCTGAAGTCTGCCATAACAAATTGAGCAAATATTTTAATGTAGTTACCACACTGACTCTCAGAGCAAGGAGAATCCATGCTTTATTGAATTTCGCCTGCATCTGCATCTCAGTGACATCATCTTGAGGGAGGAAGAATTAAACAGCAGTGAAAAAGCCAATGCTGCAATAGAAAGAAGTAGGGAAAATCTGTGACACATCGTCAATCACACAAGCTTCACTAGTCATTGACTGCAGTGAGGATGGCAGAAATCTGAGGTGTCAGGATACCTGCCTGTCCTGCCTTTCAAGAGGATACTTATTTCAATTCTAAAAGGTAAAAATAATTATCTTTGACAGTAAAGTATGCTACTTTGGTGAAGGTGCTCAAGGCCCATGTTGAGCTTGGAAGTAGTTAGTTTCAAATAACTGGCTAGTTGAAATTGATTTGTTTTCCTTACAATAAAGTACAACTAAGTTACAGTATACTTGGAACTTGATTAAGAATAGTTTTTCTCTTTTGGTGCAGTAACTGTTTTAGTTACTTCTATAGTTATAGATGGTGTGGCTTAATTAAGTAGTGCAGAAGCAATGTTGTGTTGTTCAAGCGCTTGCTTGTGGTACTCATGCTGTTCCTTCTCTTGCACCTCATGCTCTATTGTGGGTGTTGAGGTGAAGTGTTCATGTTGTTTTCTTAATTGGTTGTAACTGGTTTTTAATATGATGGTGGCTTAATTGCTCTGTAACTTTTGTATGCTCTTAATTTTTAACCATGCTTGTTTTGACTATTGTAAGCTGCCTTGAATCCCAAAAGGCAGGATATGAAGAATAGCAATAAGAATCAGGTGGATGGCAGTACCACTGACCAGTTTTTATAGAATTTGTATGTTTATTAAAAAACTAGAAACATCTCTTTTAACTACTTAGAGAAAAGGGCAATTAAGAGCAATTTAAAAGCATTTAAAAATATAAATATGTGTATATGTAACTGGGGCTTTTTTGAAGGGGAGACCTATTAGTGTAGATAATTACTTTTAAAATGTAACTTTCCAAGCTCAGCATGGAAGCATTACTTGAAGTCCTGTCTTTCAAGCTCTTGTTTTACAGCAGAACCTCCCTAGTGCAGTCTGTGCTATAGCAATAATACTGAAGCTGTGCATGTAGCAATTTTTGCAGCAGCATTTTTTTAGTCATTGACTGAAGCCATGCCATTAACAACAGAACAATACCTATTCAACACAGAACAATACACAGTTTACATGGGAATCACTCCTCCCTACCCAGGGTTTCACAGTATATATAGACCCCCTCTCTTCCATTCCAGTATTCTCTGAAGATGCCAGCCACAGATGCTGGTGAAACATCAGAAATAAACTCTTCTAGAACATGGCCACATAGCCTGAAAAACCCACAAAAAACTATGGATGCCGGCCATGAAAGCCTACAACTTCAGCATTTTTTTATTTGTGGTCAAAACCAAATTTCATTTGGGATTAAATCTTGCTTTTGACAGATTAAGGTTTTTCAGAACAGAAGCTTCTTGGTTTGATGACTCACCTATGGAACAGAAAAACTGAGTAGTTCAAGGCAGGCTAATCTAGTCAGGCTCTGGCTAAACCCTTTTCCTTATAATGGACCAAACTGATCAATGAACTTGGAGAAAGCAAGTTCCTAGAAAGTGTGCATGCATACACAAATAAATGCACCGCATATATTTAGAACATTTTATTTATTTATTTAATAGCCTGCCTTTTTCCCAATATGGGATTTAGTGTGGCTTAGAATGGCTTGAATTCTATTAATCCTGACTGGAGGAGAACCATTGTATTAGTGGAATTTACCCTTGTGTTGACTCACCATTCAGCACTGATTCAGTGAGTCTATTCTAGTTTAGACTAACCAACAGAACCATGTCCTTTGAGTTAAAACAGAAGAGTCTTTTATAGATTGTATGAATGCTTATATAGTAAATACAGTTTTATGTTTCGTATGTATAAAGTTAAGTCAACAGGTACTGGAGTTATTTCAAGCATGTCAACAACAAGTCTATGATTTGAACAAAAAAGAGCTTTGCCGAACACAACTCCAAAGGGAAATTCAGCAGATCTTTCCAAGTATGTTTGATTTTTAAAATTATGCATGAAATTAATTTATTCTAAAGACATGGACTTACTGTTTTATGTATACTTGGTTATAAATATTTTTTGCCTTGCAGATAGTAGACTGTTTTTGGTTGGATCCTCACTAAATGGCTTTGGTACACGTAGCAGTGATGGTGACTTGTGTCTGGTGGTTAAAGAGGAACCAGTAAGTATAAAACAAAAATTTATCCACACAATATGACATACTAATTCTCAACCTCTGTGTTTATTTTGAGAGTGTGCACTTGGAAGGATCTCTACAACATATGAAGGTGAAATAATGTTAGAACTCTTTAAGAAATTTAGAAATAAAATGTAGGTTTCCCATTCCTGTGCTTGTGTCATGCTTTATTGAAAAGGGAAAGGGTATTTGGAACACAGGGTTCCAATCCCCACTTGACCATAAAATCAATTGGTTGACTCTGAGCAAGTCATACTCTTTCAGCCTCAGAGTATGGCAAACCCCTCTGAAGAAACATGCAAAGAAAACCCCATAGTAGGTTTGCGATAGGTTTGCCATATGGTTGTCATAAGGTGGAAACAACTTGAAGGCACACAACAACAATAGATGCCTATTTAAAACAAAACTCATTTAAATTCTTGAATGCTTTTGCATTTTCTGTTCCTGCATGATGATGTTACCCCAGGTTATACAATGCAAGATCAGAGGTTAATATTTTTCATATAATGAGCTGATTGTCCTTTCTACATAGTGGCCCATCAGGCCCATAAGATCTCTCCATTACATATTTGCGCAATTCACATGATTTCTTTTCAGTATGACGGAAGCACTCTTTCATCTAAAGGTCATCCCTACAGCATTTTAAGAGTAGGTGAGGTACACATCATGGGAATAAAGGCTGCATGCTGTGTGTCTCTTCAGTTATTTTTTTAAAAGGTGGAGGGAGACAATTAGTGATGTCTAATTGTAAATCTTTAAAAGGCTGTCACTTCACAAGAGTGAAAAGTGAAGTGGTGGAATCTTATGTGTGACATCAGTTTTAATCACATTAAAAAAGCACACACAGCCTTCATTCACAACACTTCAAAAAACTCTAACAAATTACTGTACTAGCAGTACTAGTTGTGGAAATGCACCTTGTATGTATTGTAGAGGTTTTAGTTTGGATTCTAGGAACTGTACCCTAACCACCGAGGTCTCAGGTTAATATGATAATAACATTATGAATAGCTAGAGATGAATAACATGTTACATTGATACCATTTAAATGAATTCTGTTGTTCTTTTGGGTTTTTTTTTACAAAACATGGGGAAAATATAGGTATTGAATATGGATATTGGGGAGTTATTTTGTAGCATGGAATACCTGGGCTGTGGTAAGAGTGAAAGTAAAGAAGACTTGTGCTTTGTTTAGTTCTTTCTCACTCAGTAATAGTAATAATCAATCTTTATTGCTTTGGCCAATGGCCATTGCCTCTCACTCAGTATAATTATCATGTAAGTAGGCATCTCACATGAAAGCTCACTGAGCAAAAAAGGTTCATCCAGGCTACAAAAATGCATGTGTGGTAACAGAAAAGGGTGACGCAAGTAGATCTTATCTCTACTGTCCCATTACACCAGTGGTCCCCAAACTGTGCTCTTTAAGGGATTTTGGACTTCAGCTCCCATAATCCCAGACTATTGGTCAACATGACTGAGGCTTTTGGGAGCTGAAGTCCAAAATCCCTTAAAGGGTATAGTTTGGGGATCACTGCATTACACCGTTGTATCTGTGCTGAGAGAAGAACAACTGAATAGGTCTTTGATCTTGTTCATTTGCTTTTTATATTACATATTTATTTTCTTAAGCATTTCTAAAATGGAGTAAAATATTAACTAATTTTCCATTCACATCCCAAGTATTAATTGCTACAATTTATCTTAGATTAATCAGAAGACTGAAGCAAGACACATACTTGGCTTACTCCAAAAACACTTCTGTAGGAAGCTTTGTAAGTTCTGTGCTATTTCTATAAATAGATTTGGTAATCTTTTTACAGTATTTATTAACAGTTTAGAAATATATGAAAAGGCTAACTAAACTTAATAATTAAGACTGCATTTATATGCTTATTTAAGGGGGTGAACTAGGTTGGATTTTGAGTTCAAAGTGCTGAGATGTTGTGCTTTTTCTCTTGCTCATTATCAAGCCACTGGTTAACACATGAAACAAGTTATCCAAATTAATCTAGTGCTGTGGCACTGTTTTACTGTAGTCACTGGAAGATTTCTTCCTCCTCATTGTGGGAGTGCAGTGCTTTCCTGCTTGTGTCTACTGACCTCCAGGACAGTATCCTGGGACTTGTTGCTTTTCCTGTGCCACACATTTACCAATAAATAAATAAATACCAAGTGAATTAGGACTGACAGAATGATACTTTAAAAGTAAAAATTGTGGTTGCATGCAAAATATTTGGTAAAAACAGGCTATCCTGGAAAAAAGGAAGACCCAGTACTGTGACAGGGCTTTCTCATAGTACATTTAAGGGCTTCCAGTGTTGACATGGAAGAGAGCAGTCACTAAAAAGAGGTGGTAGTGGGGGCTGCCATCTCTTATAACTATTGCAAATCTATGTATTTATCTTTTTCTTCTGTGGTAACATAGGCCTGAAGCAGAAGGGCCAAATAAAGCACTTTACAGGTGCTTTGGGGGCATGGTGTTCAAATGATGCGTGCCCCCAAGCGACCCCGGAAGCTGCTTTGAGACCGACTAACGCGGCCTGAAGCTGGCCTGAAAAGGAGCGGCAAAAAGCTGCTCTTGCCAGTGGCCCATTTGGGACTGTGGCAGCAACTGACTTCAAGACTGCAGCTGCCAGTCGACTGCAGCTGTCAGCCAGAGCAACTACAGATCTCTCCATTTGACCTGTCTGCTTCACCCCATAATGAGATGTCTTATGTCTCCCATTGCCTTAGATGAAGATATATCTTGAGAATCAACGAGGACATTAAGTTAATGGTGGTAATGGCTTCAGCCTGAGCCACATAGAGCCACTGAAATCAGTGCTTTGACTTCAATGTGAAAATTGATACCAGTGAATCTACTAAATATGGTTAAGTCTGAATTCAGTACAATGTATAGAAATGAGTCATCCTTTCAATTTTATCCTTGCTCCATGGCCCGTGCAGGCAATCAGCCCTTTTGGTGGTAGATGCCACTTTAATCACACACCAGGAATACATTGTACTGACATGGAGACTCTCCAGTACATATCACCATCTATTTTGCCTACAGTATGGCTCTCATGTGGCATTACCTGAACATACCAGATCTCATCTGATTACAGCAGATAGGCAGGGTTGTGGGTGGTTAGTAATTGTATGGGAGACTATTGGGGATCTTCAGGTAGGACTAAGATCTCCACCTAATACCTTGGGGTATCACTGCTAGTCAGACTTGTCCACACTGGTTTAAATAGACCAGCGGTGTGATTCATTAACAGTCAGCTTTCTTTTCTGCAGACTTGCCATCTGCAGACTGGAGCATCCACCTGCCCTGTTCTCCCTAACTGCGGCACATGCATGTGGCCATGCCAACGTGATTGCATGCACATTGCACTGCCATTGGGAAGTACAGGTCTCAAGCTCCCACAGATTTTGTTATCCGTGGGTGGGTTTTTCTCCCCGAAATGGAACCCCTGTGGATATAAAGAACTGATTGTATAAGATATCTTGCCATGTTCCTATTCAAAATTGTTACTCCAAAGAAAAAATTGTAGCATAAGGCAGCCCTTTATAAAAGTAAAATCTGGATTATGATAAGAGATGTTATAAAAAAAAACTTGGCAGCAATAGCAGCTTCATTCATATACCACTTCATACCACACTGAGCAGTCCCTAAGAGGTTTACAATGGTAAGCTAATTGCCCCCATCAAGCTGGGTACTCATTTTAGCGACCTTGGAAGGATGCCAGGCTGAGTCAACCTTGAGCCCCTGGATGGGATTGAACTCACAACCTTGTGGTTTATGAGTGAGTGGCTGCAGTGCAGGCATTTAACCACTGCGCCACCAGGGCTTATTTCACAATAATGTTTAAATGCCTTGCATATCCTCCCATCCAGAGGCCTTGCCATTCAACAACAAAACAACACACAGATTAACATGTAAATCACCTTCTCTCAATCAAGAGTCTCACAGTATATACTTATATACCCTACTCACTTCCATGCCAGCATTCTCTGAAGATGCCAGTCACAGATGCTGGTGAAATGTGAGGAATAAAATCTTCTAGAACACAGCCACATAGCCTGAAAAACCCACAAAAAACATGGATGCCGGCCATGAAAGCCTTCGACTTCACAATAATGTTTAAAATTTAAGAGCAGACCTGAATTTTTCTGTTAATTTTGTTATAATGAAGAGCCTTTGTGGCTGAAGAATTTTATTTAAATAAATGTCCATCAACTAGATAAATAAATATCTAGTAGTTTTATCAGCCTACTTGTATTGTATGAATCTGGCATTATTTCTAGATACTAGCATTAATCTGTGTGTTTTCTTTATTATTTCAACACTAATTGAAACATGTCCTGATCTTGGGAATTAATGAGATCCTGCTAGTGACAGAAGAAAAAAATCTCTGTGAACTGAATAGTAACAACTGTTTTATATGTGATTAAGTCTGATAACCTAATTTCTACCACAGTATAAAATCCTTAATTTGCTTGCTTTGCAATAACCACTATGAAATTATATAAGAAGTCTCTCTTGATGTTTGGCATACTACACATTAAGATATCTGTTCGATGTCAGAGGACCTTTTTTCTTACCATTTTCAGCAAATTACATTGAGAGACCTCAGTTGATCCGAGCAAAAGTGCCAATAGTCAAGTTCAGGGATAAAGTCAGGTAAGTCCTTGTTATTATCACTACTATTTAGGTCTTTGTTCTAGCAATAATTCAGGCATATAATATGAAAACATACTGAGAGTTTTTCTGCTAATGGGAGTGTTTTTTAATTTCAGTGGGACTGAAGATATACATTATTTCTGGGTTTTTATTTTCCTCTCCTATACTGCTGTAATTTCAAGCATCCATCCAGATGATGTTGGACTACCTCTGTCATCTCCAACAAAATTTGGCTCTATATGCTATTTTAATGGACTGTAATGGGGTTGTTTTTAGATACTGTTTTGTTGAGGGCACAAGCTGCCCCTTACATCATCGTTATGTCAAGGGAGAATGGCAAACTGTGAGAAGGGATAGTTGCAGTATCCCTCCTTTTTTCCTCATACCTTTTTTGAGGGGAGTATGCCCAAGAAACAAGGTACTATATCTAATTTTATTCCTGACCTGTTTTCTTTGAAGGAGAGGCATGCTTCTTTTTGTTTCTGTAGATTATTTTGACCTATGTTGTTTCTTTAAGACATTTTGTCTAAATCTTTTCTTCCATATCTTTCTATCAGAGCTTGGAAAAGTTACCTTTTGTAGATAATAATTCTGAGATTACTCCAGCTAGCATGACTGTCTGCCAGGGGGATTCTGGGAATTGTTGTCACAAAAATAACATTTCGGAACTCTGCTCTCAGTCTGTGTACAGTTAAAAATGTACCAAGCATTTCCTATTCACTGTACTGTTGATGAATGGTAGAGCATATACTTTGCCTGCAGAGGAGTCCAGATCCAATGCTGACATCTCATCTTAAAAGGATCAGATGGCCATTGATTTAAATGTTATCTACCTGAGAACTTGGGAACTGCTGCCAGTCAGTGAAGTCACTATAGATGCAAAATGGATCAGTCTGACTCAAGTGCATGGCAGCCCCTTATGTTTCTAGACAACACAAATACTACAAAGTTGTGAGAAAGCAGAGTAATTTTGAAAAGAGACAGAATGATGATATATTTGCAACAACACATCTTTTAACATAATAGGCTCATTTTTGTAGTATCAGTTTTGTTTAAAAATTGCACCACCTAGATGTGTGCTGTGTTCTATTTTGTTAAATATTCCCTCTGTTTTTTGCTGTCTCCTAAGTTGCAGGGTTTGGGCATGAGTCCTCTTTTCCATCATCCTTATTTGATTTAATGCTAGTTATTAAGTGCCTTTTCCTGCTGTGGCTTAGTTTTTTGGCTAAGTATCATCAGCAGAGTAAGTTTATTTGATTATTTTCTGCTACTTAAAATTTCCTGATTATCTCAGTAAAGTGTAAGCACATTTTCTATCTTAATTGGAACCTTTTACTTGTCAGAGGCTCTGGTTTTCATTTAAGATGAATCCCTTACACTTATTTTAATCATATTAAGTTGTTTAGTTCTGCTTTAGAATTCATTAAAATTCAATTTCCCAACACCTTGATAAATGACATGTCTTCTTAAATATATGGCTATGGAGCAAACTGAGGGTCAGATTGTGAGCAAGACTTAATTGTTGCCTTTATTCAGCACTGGAATGTATAAATGAGCAAAAGTCAAGTGCATTTCCTTTACCATTGAATGCTCACAGCCCAGCTGCACAATCTAAAATTCAAGATATAGCTGCCAGACTAGAGAGTACTAGGTTCAGATTGCAGTTTTATATTTAACAAATGATGAACTTGAGCACTCAGTTTCTGGTATTGGCCACACAGGTATGCTGCTGGTATCATTTTCTTTCATGAGATGCACCTATAGCTTTCTTAATGGTAGAAAGGATAGTATTTGGAAAATCTATGCCTGATCTATGGCTTAACAGATACTTCCAGGAATTCCATCATATGCTTGTATATTGTGTTTAGCCTGAAGTGCAAGTTTTTTCATGGTTATTTCTCAGCAAGGACATGGACTTTCTGGAATGGCTACTCCAGAAAATGTAGAGCAGCCATGCAGTTCCAGTTGAGTGGGAAATGCTTTGTGCTTTTAGGAATGGCAGGGTGTTTTGTTTTGTTTTTTGCCCAGCTGCATTATTTCAGGTTGCGGATGACAGCATACTACACTAAGAAATTATACGGTTGAAAATCAGCTTTTAAGATTAGTGACACTAAATATGGAAAATGCTAGACATATCTTGTTTGAATTTGTACACAAATAAAACACAGATGTATTCTAACAGCCAGAACAGACTTCTCTTTGAAAATCAAAAGTTTCATCAACCAATGTTTTAGATGCAACCTAGGGATGAAACAGATGGGCATTTAGACATTGCACACCTTGAAAGCATCTGGAAACTGAAACGAAACCATGCTCTGGGGTGAAAAACTAGAGCAAAAAAAAAAAAAAGCTGGGATACTCTCACTCAAGGTTGAATGCATGTAAACAACCTGGCACAAGTGTGAGGCTGCAGCAAAGCAAAAAAATGAAAGCATGACAACTCCAATGGATATAATAAAGTACATACATCAGACATTCCAACCGGGGGGCATGGGTTGACGGGGGCCTGTATGGGGGGGACCTCCATAATTGTGCTTTCCTAATATATCACTTGACACATCAATGCACAAATGTACTGTACCGTCAGAGCATTGCATGCATGACAGTGTGGCCTGTCAAAGGGGTGGCCATCCAATGGAATGGCATTTGGACAGAATGTGGAAGGTAACTGGAAGTTGCAGGTGGTTTCCTTGTGCAACAGTGTGCATGCATGGTGGGGAGGTGATCAAAACAAAAAAACCTCAGCGGCATGGCTTGACACCATGCTGTGCGATCGGGCCGTGGATATTTAGTCTGCCTTGGGAGCAGGCCATACAGACAGTGTGGTTTTGACCCACTTTCAGAAAAAGCAGATTCAAGCCGCGCTTTCCTGCTTCTCTGCTCCAGTCTCTAGAATAATTTGAATTCTTTGTAAAAGCGCATGTGCAAGTTTTATTTTTTCCCCCTCCCAGCTGTGTGGAGTTTGACTTGAATGTAAACAACGTTGTAGGAATACGAAATACATTCCTTCTCAGAACCTATGCATACAGTAAGTAGTCTATATATTTTGTTGTATATATTCAGTTATCTTAAATGTTTGCAAACTAACCTAGTAGTTATGAACAGAACATAGAAGCCCTTTATATGCATACCTGGCAAATCCATTTTATTTCTCTGGTACATCTCAGGAATCTTACATAGGATCAGGCTACAAAAATAAGTTATTAGTTTTGTATATTGGTTAATAGTTCTTTACTAAACAAAAACAATATTATATAACAAATAGCATTAAAACAATGAGATATGAAAAAAAATTGTGAAAATATATGTTTTTAAAATAGAGAAGAGAAAGGGATTCACCCAAGGTGACTTTCTGTAGGTTTGAATGAGTTATTGGAGGTTTGGTTATCTGACTTTTTTGGTAAGGCCAGATTTTAGTCATCATGAAATATACTTTTTGGTAGCTATAGCCACATCATGTTTTCAGCAAAATATAGCTCTACCATAGATTAGTTTCACAGTCACCTATATCCATATTCACGAAGCCATTCCTTTACACAACACCCGTTTTCTGTTTTTTGCCTTCTAGTGTTCAGCTGTATTTGCCCAGTGAGCATTGTCTGTTTTCACTGAGCTGGTTTTGGCTTTTCTCCCTTAGGGATGTTTTTAAACAATGTACTTCTGTAAGACCCAGGGTTCCCCTGAGCCTGCTGATATTCTTTTCTTATGTGTAGATAATGCTGTGTGGCTGCATGAGTACATGAGTGTGAATTTGCTAGCATCAACATTTTTACAGAAAAAATAGGTCTGAAAAGAAGGCTTCTGCTCAAGGGTTCTTACAATCTCTGCATTTAAACCATTCCAGGAAACAGCAGAGAAAGAAAAGAGCAAACAGAAGGAGGAAAGTTGAGACAGGGAAAGACAGCAAGTGATGAACGTAAGAAAATTATTGCCTATAGTAGGGGAAAGCAAACTATCTCCTTTAAGGGCCGAGGGACTTCAGCTCCCAGAATCCCAGACTATTGGCCAACATGGCTGAGGCTTCTGGGAGCTGCAGTCCAAAATCCCTAAGAGGGCCAAGTTTGCCTGCCCCTAGCCTATAGTTTTGGAAAGTGCTAAAGGCCTTATGGGATAGATGGGGCTTAAGCCCATTCACAAAGCAAAGGGAGTTCCAAGCATAAAGACTAAGCAATATGCAATAGATTGAATGGAAGAGGCTTTTTAGTAGATGTGAATCAAAGACATGAAATATCCACTGAGACTGCATCCCCACTGTAGAAATAATCTGGTTTGACAACACTTTAACTGCCATGGCTCAGTACTGTAGAATTCTGGGAATCGTAGTTTTGGGAGACATTTAGCCATTTGGGAGACATTCATTGAGAGTGCTCTGGTCTCACAACAAACTACAGTTCCCAGAATTCCATAACATTCAGCCATGGCAGTTAAAGTGGTGTCAAACTGGATTATTTCTGCAGTGTGGATGTAGCTCAAGAATGTTTTTAGGCAGGACAGGCTATATAAATCTGTATATCTATCTGTGATGGCAGGGAACCGTCTAATTAACCATTTGTAATTTGTAAGCCACTCCGAGAGCCTTTGTGGTACTCAAAATAAATAATAAATAATTGTCATTTGAGAAGCACCTGCCTGCTTTTACTGATAAATATTTGTCTTGTTTACAGTTGAAAGTCGAGTGCGCCCTTTAGTGTTGGTTGTAAAGAAGTGGGCAAGCTTTCGTGGCATAAAAGATGCCAGTCGAGGCACTTTAAGCAGCTATAGTCTTGTGTTGATGGTTTTGCACTATTTACAAAGTAAGTATATATTTAGCTTTTGGAATGACTTTTCTTTTTCAAAGTAATTTATATAGATTCTTCCCTACTAGAATTGCTTAGAGCTCCTTCTCAGAACCTTTCCCTAAAACATGTTTACTTTCTCATTAAATTCACCCAGGTTAAATTGGATTTCTCTTTTCCCTTGAGTTTTTTCATGATAGTCCTTTGGGGAAGTGTTATATTACAATTCATGAAAATTACTGGAGCATGATTGTTGGGTTTCTTGCTATCTCTTAAATGCAACTAGCAGCGAGAATCAAATATTTTAAAATAATACCAGATAGTAAGAAAGAAACTTCTGCTGCTTTTTGTTACATAGTCATCTAACACTTAGGCAAAAGGTGTGTTTTCCTACTTTATTCCTCTAAAAATGCTGTGAGACTGACAAGTATTACACCCATTTAATGAATAGGAACTGAAGATGAGTTCTTAAATTCCTACCCATGAATTCTTACAATAATAAAGGTTTGATCCCTAGTGCAAGTCCTTAATTATTTCTACTCTACCTGTACTATTCTTTTTCATCTAATACTTGATTGCTTCAAGCTTTCATTCTTTAATTTTTTTAAAATCCATATATATAGCTCTTGAATGCATTGGAGAAACAACAAGATAAGATTGCAATAAATATTACATCTTTTCAGAACTTGCATCTTTTAGGAGGTTCTTTTGCTTCCAAAAAATTTAACTGGACAATTGGGAAAAGAAAAGTGGGAATCCTTCCAAAGTGTCATATTCCTTTTGTTCACCCTATTAATATAAAAAGCTTTCATCAGAAATTATGATGTGCATTTTTAGAGTGTGGTTATTTATGAACATTTAAATTCTTTAAACAATAGTGCATTATAACTGTATGGCCATAATAAAACTGATGAGTATCCACTCTTGTGATTACAATAGTCTCTGCAGTATTCTTAGGGAATCTACTACAATTTGACATAAATTGGATGACAGTGTCTTCAGAAACATGCTTTTAAAATGTATTTCAAAAATAAATATGGGGGAATCTTTAGTTAGAAATAAGGGAGAAACTCATCTACTCATGTCTTCTCTCACAAAAGAAAAAGTGATGTAATAGTCACTTTTGATAACAGAAAAAAAAGACTTCTGTAACTGCTTTGTCTTGCCTTCTCTCTGAGACCAGATGAGTCTTTTGATGTTCAGATTTGTAAGATTACTGCCCCAATACAATTCCATATGTCATCTTTGAATTTGATGAACACTTACAGAAATATACATTCACTGTTAGCTACATTAGAATCAAATGAACATTCATCCAAGGAGTTTTACAGCTTCACCGTTTGTAAAGCAGGAGTAGGCAGCTGCAGAAGGATTGAGGCTCAGTTTTCAGCCCCTCGCTTCTCCCCGGAGCTGCCCTGATGTGATGTCAAGTCACTTCTGGTTTCATTTTTTGGGCAATTTTTATGAGTTCTGTTTAAAGGGGTAAAAGTATGTGCAAGTGTTTGGGGGCAAAACTGCCCTGTTTTGCAGCCAGTATGAGCCAATTTGTGGAGTGGGAGGCAAATAATCACCTTTAAAAAATTTGGGGTTGAAGGCATGGAGGGAGCACACATTGGGACTGTACAGGCTGCCCACCACTGATATAAAGCATATTTCAATTTAAAGAAAAACTTTTGTTAACATGGAAAATTTATAAGAAATATTCACAATAATTACCTGGCTTGGGATTCCAGTAGGGGTATTATAAATAAATATAATTAGGAAAAGAGTTTTTTAATTTAGTTGGTATGTCAACAGTATCTGTGGATTGTATCCAGAAAGGGAGGGGATACTGATAGTGATTCATTGCTTGTTTATCAGAATCTGCAAGAATTAGGTTTCACAAAGACTAAAGTCTTACTAAAGGCTAAATGGGACTGTTATCCATGACCTAAAAGCCCTTGCATTAAAAAATATACATGTGCCCCCTATATAGACAACCCTGTATACATGTATCAAATAGAAATATTACAGTCTTTGAATTAAATGAGTAACTTTCATATTCTAGAATGTTTAACCAAGTTTCACACAAAATTATGCAGATAATATTGGTTAATTTCAAAGGCCTAGAACATGGACATTTAGAATAAGCATTTTATCCTAGACCTTCAGTTCACACCACTGGTGTAGCTGGTATGTTGTTTTCTGTGAAGTACATGAATCACAGCAACTTTAAACTTTTTTTTTATAGCCCTACCTGAACCTATCCTTCCATCCCTCCAAAAAAATTACCCAGTAAGTGCTTCTTATAAATTACTACATAATGTTTCTTTAAAAATTGATTACCTACAATATGAATGATGCTGTTTAACTCTTAAATTTTGATAATGGCAAAATATGCCTGTGACCATGGTTGTTAGATTGTAGTGAACCACCGTTGTGTACCTGTGTATATAGAAAGATCCCCTGCAGATGGACTCTTTCCCAGAGTTTGACACAAGCTAGATTCTGTAGACTAGCTCACATCACATAGGAAGTAAGGCTCATTTATTTCTTACTTCCGAATGAGTGTGCTTAGGACTGCAGTACATTGTTTTCTAATGTAACAGTATAATTTATTATTCGTTTTGGATGTAGAGTATGTCTATATTTATGTGCCTTCACGTTGGCTCCAATTTATGGTGACCCTATCATAGTTGTTGTTGTTGTTTTTGCAAGATTTATTCGGAGGGGGTTTGCCATTTTCATCCTTTAAGCTAAGAGAATGTGACTTGCCCAAGGTTTTACGGCTGAGGATTTGAATTCTGGTTTCCTGGAGTCCACCACATTAGTTTCTGTGTCTGTGGACCAAAACACACTGCAGAAATAATCCAGTTTGAGACTGCTTTAACTGCTCTAGCTCAGTGCTAGGAAATCCTGGGAATTGTGGCACCAGAGCTCTCTGACAGAAAAGGTTGTATGTCTCACAAAACTACAGTTCCCAGAAGTCCATAGCATTGAGCCAGGGCAGTTAAAGCAGTCTCAAACGGAATTATTTCTGCAGTGTGTTTTGGACCTATACTGTGAATTATGCCATCTCCTAGGGTGGTTCAAAATTTTAGATTTTTAAAATTTCATTCTCCTTTGGTCACCTTCACATGGTCTTGAATTGCGTTTCTAGGGTATCCACATCATATTAGGTAGGCTCATTTCAGGGTAATTTGGATAGAAATTGTTTGTTTCCTTCCTATATGTTTTTAATGCCCTTGTGACAACTCCAGCTGAGTATTTGGTTATTGTACTTGCTGCAGGTTACTGCCAGGGATAACAATTAAAAAATTGCCTATGAACCAGATAAAAATAAACTTAACATAATGAATGTTTCAGGTTGCTGAGAAGAGTGGGTTCAGAGAACTGAATGCTTCTCTCTAGAACCTGCCCATCCTTGTAATTTGAAACCTAAACATGCCTCTCAATATGTACATGAATTTTCTGTCACCACCTCATTAAGCTGTAGACCAGGGGTAGGCAACCTTTAAGGGCCGAGGGACTTCAGCTCCCAGAATCCCAGGAGCTATTGGCCAACATGGGACTATTAGCCAACATGGCTGAGGCTTCTGGGAGTGAAGTCCCTCGGCCCGTAAAGGGGAAAGGTTGCCTACCCCTGTTGTAGACCATTGTGTCTGAGACTGTTAAAGAATGGGATGCACTTTCTTGTGGACTGTTACCCAACACTGTATCCTGCTACAAGCATGTAGGGATTTCTTCCCCTTTGGAAAGATTTTGAGTGAGAGACTGCTCAATCTGTACTGTATTTATTTAGCAGTTCTTGCTATAAATAAGCAACTTCCATTGTGTCATTTGGATCTTTCACTGTAGACTTGTAGGCTTCCTTGCTGCCCCAGAGAAACCAAGTTGGAGCTGTATGGCTCCCTGCAGTGAATTGAATGGCCATAATAAGGCATAATTGTCTGAAAAGGAACGCCGGTCCAAAACACACTGCAGAAATAATCTGGTTTGAGGTCACTTTAACTGCCCCACTCAATGCTTGGGAATTCTGGGAAATGTAGTTTTGTGAGATATTTTGCTTTCTCAGTCAGAGAGCTCTGGTGCCACAATAAACTACAAATCCCAGGATTCTATAGCACTGAGCCAGGATAGTTAAAGTGATCTCAAATTGGATTATTTCCAGGAACTGGCAAAAACTCTTCTGAGTATTCTGTGCTTTAAAAAAAAAACAACCAATGAAATTAATGGGATTGCCATAAGTCAAGAACCAACTTGAAGGCATGCATATGCACACGCGCATACAGACATACAGTGAACCCTCACAAGAAAGTGGTGTAAATATCTCTTAGTAATATTGGATGGCATATGAATGCAGAATCTAACAAAACGAATAGGTTTTCTTTTCCAATAGACCCCCATAACTACTTGGTTTGGAACTAAAAGTATAGATACCATCCAGAATGCTTATGTAGTGCTGTAGCCCAGTAAGTGCTTCCATCAACCTTAGCCAGTATAGTCAGTGTTGAGGGATAGTAGCAGAAAACTTTTTCAGATGAGTAATATGTTTCCATGTTATTTATTCATAAGTAAGTTCCATACAGCAAAGATCTCCCCTGATGTTAGTTAAGAGTTTTTTTGTTTGCAGTTCCTTGTTTGAAAAGGTTTCTTCCTCTTCACAGCTGGGAGAGACAGATGAATAGCTTCTCAGTGTCTTGATTCCCATAAGGTTCTGTGTTTTCCTAGTGTGCAAAGGGTGGAGGACAATATGCAACTGGAATGCCACAGGCAGATTATCAAGTGAGTGAACAAAGGATGGCAGTTCCAGAGAAAGGGACTAATGTGGAATCAACTTGACATCTTATATTACATTAGCTAATTAGACATTGTGTTTTGGAGTCTGGTTGGAGAGGATAAGAGGACAAGGAAGTTAATACAGGAGATTGCTTACATCTTGGACAAACTCACATTCAAAAAATACTGTGGAAGTTGTATTGTATTGTGAATGGAGTGGGGTGGGGTGTTACATATGATTACAATTGAAGTTGAAAAGGTCTGTGATACAAGATAAGTCAACAGCCAGGATGAAGTTTGGTACCTCTGTTTTATCCCATTGTTTCTAGCCACCTCCAGCTATCTGTGCTTTCTAAAAACCTGCTCCTGAACAGGTTTTTAAGGTGTATGGGTAGGAAGGGTGTTGCAGGAGGGAGAGGGATTGCAAATTTTAAAGAATCACTGGGATCTAACAGAAGTACCCAGTTGGAATGTGGCTATTGGTTTCATAAAGGGAAATTTGAAATCAACAACTTTTCTTTTTCAACTATAATAAAAAATGTTATGATTCCTTCCACAGTATGGAAATGAAGTGACAAGCCCAGTTTTATGGATAGTTGTTTGTGAATTAATCATCATCATCATCATCCTGCCCTTCTCCCAGGACTGGGACTCAGGGCAGTTTACAACATTTAAAAAAACAAAAACAAAAACCCCAATGCAATAAAAATATTCAAAAATAATACATAAAAACAGAATTAAACTACTACAATAAAATAAAAAAGATAAACAGGTTTAAAATTCATTTAAAATAATATAGTATTCCAGGCTGTTCATTAAAAGTTTTCTGTTTTGAATGCCTGTCTGAAAAGGAAGGTTTTCACTTGTTGGTGGAAGGCCATCAAGGCAGGGTCCATTCTGGTCTCCCTGGGCAAAGGAGTTCGAGTCTAGGGGCAACCATGGAAAAGGCCCTCTCTCGTGTCCTAACTAACCATGGTTGTGGTGCTGGTGGGATGGAAAGAATAGCCTTTCCTGAGGATCTCAGAGCCTCGGCCAGCTCATAGAGGGAGATACAGTCTGCCAAATAGCCTGGAGCTGAGCCATATAGGGCTTTAAAGGTTATCACTAGCACTTTGAATTGTGCCTGGAAACAAACTGGCAACTAGTGGAGGGTTGTGTGATCTCTATAACCTGTCCCTGTTAGCAGCCTGGCTGCAGCTCTTTGGACCAACTAAAGTTTCTGAACACTCTTCAAAGGCAGCCCCAAGTAGAGCACACTACAGTAGTCCAAACGGGATGTAACCAAGGCATGTACAACTGAGGCCAGATCTGGCGTCTCAAGGAATGAGCGCAGCTGGTGACAAGTTTTAAATGTGCAAAAGCACTCCTGATCACTGCAGAGACCTGGGCTTCCATGTTCAAAGCTGAGTCCAGGAGTACCCCCAAACTGCGAACCTGCATCTTCAGGAGGAGTGTGATCCCATCTAACACAGGCTGGATCCCTATTCCCTTATCTGCCTTCTGAATGACCAGGAGCACCTCTATCTTATCTGTATTAAATTTCAACTTATTTGCTCTCATCCAGTCCATTACCGATGACAGGCACTGGTTTAAGACCAGGACAGCCTGCTTGGATTGGGGTGGAAAGAGTAGTAGAGTTGAGTGTCATTGGCATATTGATGACACCGTACCCTAGAACTCCGGACAACCCAGTGGTCATAGACCAAAGCGACCGAGGCTGTCTCTGTTCCATAGCCAGGCCTGAAACCAGATAGAAATGGATCTAGATAATCAGTTTCATCCAGAAACCTCTGGAGTTGGGAAGCCATCACACGTTCTAAAACCTCGCTCAAAAATGACAGGTTGGACACTGGCCAATAATTATTCATTATTGTGGGATTCAGGGATGACTTTTTAAACAAAGACCTCACAACTGCCTCCTTTAGGCAAGATGGAACTCTACCTTGTTGTATGGAGGCACTGAATACCTCCTTTACCCACTTTACCCATTTCCATATACAAAGGCTAGTTTACATTGCCTTGGTTTACAAACGACCATCATTAAAACTGGGCTTGCCACTTCATTTCCATACACAAAGGATTTTGAATTCAAATGGACATTCTCACACACCTAGGGCATATATAAGTCTGTCCCTGGCTTACCACTCAACCAAATGCATCTGAGGAAGTAGACTTAAGTCTGTGAAAGCTCATACTGCCAACTTCTTTCTTTCAGTTAGTCTCAAAGGTGCTCTACATATTGATTCTACAGACCAACACAGCTATATCTTTGAATTTACTCACTGGTGGTGTACTGTTGGTGGAGAACCTTCTAGAGCAGGGACAGACAACCTTTTTCAGACCTGGGCCGGTCTGCCGTCGCCCAGGTCTCGGCTGGGCCGAGGGGGGGGGGAATGGCGACGCGCTCACACCTTCCTCCTCTGCACGCGACCCCCCGCGCACGCTGCCGGCGCGACCGCTACTGCGGTTGCCACGCAGCCGCCACGGCGCATGTCGCAGCCGCCATCTTGGAAGTCAAAATGGCGGTCACGACGTGTTTTCGCAGAGTACTGCGCATGCGCAAACGCGTCACGACCGCCATTTTGCCTTCTAAAATGGCGGCCACCACGAGCACGGCCGAAAACGCACTCCGGCGGCGGCGGCAACCTTCGACCTGGGCTGGTAAGTCCGGGGCCCGGGGCCTTAACCGGCCTCCAGGCCGTAGGTTGCCGGTGCCTGTTCTAGAGAGTGCTGAGGAGAAGTGGAGACATGATTATAATTTTGTAACTGATACTTTAAGTTTGTGCCTGGAGGACCAGTTTGTCCTCCATGTAGTGACCTTTTTCTTTAATGTTCCTTTCTTTAAAATAAAACTTTTCCTTAAGTACTTTGCCTCTTTTCACTCTTGTTGTTCATAGGCCTTAGCTTGGCAAGTTCCTCACTGGTTGTCAATTACCAGTAGAAGTCCCAGCAACGTCCCAATGCATTGCTGGGGGTAACTGATTAATCATTGGGTGGTGGCAGCAAGTTACTTGGGGATTAAAGATGGTCTCGGGGGTCCCATCCAGCTCAGCGGGAGTGGAGGGGGACCGTAGAGAACCTTCACATACACATTTTAGGTTTAATGCATAATGCTTTGGAAAGTTTAAGTCTTATCAACATAGATCTATCATTACCTTCATACACCTTATAAAATCCCTGACTGTTATCAAGTAAAAGTGATGATCTATTGGCCTCCACAAGTACAACGTCTGTTTCAGTACAATGTTTGGAAACATTAGGAGTGGTGCCAACATGCAACTGTCAAACCACCTTTTAAACTAGTTAATTTGTTGATGCTAAAATAAAGGATACTCTGTAAAATTAAGTTACTAAATACAGTATTTTAAAAAACATTTAAAATTGATGGGAGTGGACAATAATTAAGTAATAAAATATAGTAATTGGAACTAAAAATGGCATTGTTGTTATTTAACAATTACAGGAACACTTTTCAGCTTCCCTTCCTAACAGCTAGTGTTCATTGGCAAGCAGTATATGAATCTAAAAGCTCTAGTTAGTCCTATCAACTGTTAATAATAACTTCCTTTTATAACCACCTTTATTGTTATTGTGGTGTGCCTTCAAGCCAATGCTGATTTATGGCGACACTTAAGACAAACCTATCCAAGGTTTTTTGGGCTCATTCAAGATCATCCAGTGGGTTTCTATGGCTGAGCAAGGAATCAAATTCTGATTGCAAGAGTTGTAGCTCAATGCTCAAACCACTACATCACACTGGTTCTCTAAACACCTTTAATCTCCTTTTAGGCCTTTAAATCTCCATTCATTTTAACGTGGCATTTAACTCTATATACTAACTATGCATTGTTTTGTGATATACTGCTTCTTCTTTGTCCTAAATCTACTGCCAATCAGTTTCCTTGGGTGATTCTGCATTTGAGTTGCCCTTAAGCAGAATTCTGAAATCTGAAATACTCCAAAATTGCACACATGTTTGGCTGAAAAAGTGACACCTTTGCTTTCTCATGGTTCAGTGTACACAAATTTTGTTTCATGCACGACATTATTAAAAATACTATTCATAAAATTACTTTCAGGCTATGTGTATAAGGGATTTAATGTTTAGACATGGGTCCCATCTCCAAGATATCTCCAGAATAATTCACTGTATTTTTCTTGCCCTGTAATGGAATGGCATAGGGCAAGGGAATAGAATCATTCTGTAGTGACAGAATTGATATTTAACCTAACTGTGCTCTTGTGACTAGCATTAAATTTGAGCACAGGAGATGAGCATTCAGCTCTGAACATCTCTATTTTCTGGTGCTATGCTTGGATTTGTTACTAACTGTTGTAGTTCTCAAATTGTATAGTGGTGATGGAACTCATAATAGATGTGAGGACAAATAAAATAAATCAGAGGTAGGCAACCTTTTTGAGCCGGGGGCCGGGTTGCTGTCCCTCAGACAATTGAGGGGCCGAAGCACCAAAAATGAAAATATATATATATGCACACTCTCTCAGCCCCAGAAAAGCCATGGCAAAACCCCTGTGAAGATTTTGCCAAGAAAACCCCAAGAACAAGTAATAACAATAATAATATCATCATGGCGGGCGGCGGTGGCGGCAGCAGGACCGGCCTGGGGCCAGTCCAAAGGCCTCGGGGGGCCGCATCCGGCCCCCCCGAGGTCTTAGGTTGCCTACCCCTGAAATAAATGCTAGGTAAATAAACAGTAACATGGGTTTCAGTTTGAGGTGCAGCAGCAATAGCTTTTTCTGCACTTGATCCACTTTGTCATATAAAATGAGCTTTTATTAAAGAGTGATAAAAGCTTCGATTTGGTTCCCTTCCACTTTTTTCAGGGGAAACTTATCATGGTAGAAATGTGGGATATTTTTCCAGGATTAGTGATACCTACTATACAGTGGTGTCGCTCAGGTTGGCATTACCTGGCATGGTAACTCATGGTATCACCCTCTGCAGTGATCTCCCATTGCACACTATACAGAATCTTTAGTAATGTTTTTTGTACTAATGTTACTCATGAATTGTAATTCTCGTATGTCACTGGGTGTAATGGCAATAATTATGACATAAGCAACTAGCAAAATTATACGTTTAAATTACATGATAATATGCACAGCCTGAATGTATTTATATGTGCATTGTTTCATGTGGTTAAAGTGAAAATTTGGTTAAGATGTGATTTTTAAAGAAGATTTTAAAAATTTAACATTTTAATTTTTAAAATATATATATATCAGCAATTTTTAAATTTAAAATTTAATTAAAAAAAACTGGGACTTGGACTCCCTCTTTCTCTTTCCACTGAGCCTCCCTCCACTCACACTATCTCTTTAGCATTTTAAAGGGACATAAGCAAATGCCACAGCCCATTTCTGCCAAAAGGGGAGCAGTTTGGGGAGCAGTGGTGTCCACCTCCATTTAGGATGTCAAATGGAGAATGATTGGCATGGCCCTGTGAAGCTGACACTTCAGTTACCAGGATTTTATTTTACTGTTTCTAGTTCTTGCACAAATGCAGTTTTTATACCGAAAGTTCAAATATAGAAGTCTGAAAATAAGTAAACAATATATGTCAGTATCCAGTAGTGCCTGTTGAAACATCTTCTGTTCACTCCCATGTAGCCTAAAATCCATTTTTGAGAGCTGAAGAAACTCCAGAGCAGGACTCTCATGTCAGAGAAGCCTTTGGAGATTTGGTGGAGGGGGGAGATCCTGATTCTACCAAATTATTTAATGTATGATACGCACATGCGCGCACGCATGCACACACACACACACTAAAAAGCACTGAGTTTTCAGCAACTATGACATTAAAATTTTATCATATTTGGAATTGCTATAGATTTAGTGGGACTTACTTGGCCTTGAGTTGTATGCATCTTTATTCCTGATAGCATTTTAACCTGGTGTAATACCATGACATGTACACTAAATTAGATTCTTCTCTCTCCCCATCCCCTCTTTTAACAGGAATCTTTTGATCCTACTATGCAGCTGCACCTTGTACATCAGGCTCCATGTACCATTCCTCCTTATATTTCAAAAAACAAAGCAACACTTGGAGATCTGTTACTGGGCTTCCTGAAATATTATGCTACAGAATTTGAGTGAGTGACTGGCATTTCATTTTAGTGAGCTCTTGCATGCCTGCTTTATACTGGGTTTATACTGCTTCATACTGGGTCCAGATTGGCTGCAGTTTTCAAATGAAGTGAGGATCTTGTATTTCCATTTAAGGGAGGGAATACTTTCCTTTTTAATTAAAAATTTCCTTCTTCTAAAACAAACATGCATAGTGAGAAGCTAAGGTGTGCAAAAGAGTGCTTTGATTTGGTTTATATGAAATCACTTGAATTGTGATAGTGTAGTATTTCAAGGAGCACCTTTTCACATTTGTACCCATGTGTCTTAAGATCTATACAGATAGACATATTTGATACAGCTCTTATTCAGAGATTAAATGGGATATAGTAAGGTCAGAGTCATTATCTGCAGCATCATGGTTATAAAATCTCTTTTCTATAAAACTCTGGTTCTTTTTCAGTATTTCCTATCTGCTACCCAGTACTAGTTGGTACTGTACTTCTGTTGCTGTCTTAGCTCTCAAACCAATTCAGAGACATGTCCAAGCAAAATCTTCAGCATTTACTACCTCATATACTTCTGTGTTTAGCAGAGTTCAATGTTTTTATTATGATTCATAGGCAAATTATTGTATTGATGAATTAGTATTTACATATACACATATTTTCATATCTTATTTATGCGTATGAATTCAAGATTTTTGGGAGTGGGTATCATGGTTTTAGTGTGATTTTAATGTCTGTAATTTTATTTTGTTTTTAGATGATATTTTTAATTGTTTTATTTTAATATGTTTTTAGAATTTTTATTTGTGAGCCGTCTTGGGTACCTTTCGGGAAGAAAGGTGGCATAGAAAATAAATAAATAAATAAATAAATAAATAAATAAATAAATAAATAAATGTATTTATATACCGCCCATTGGTGACCCAATCCGAGTGGTTCACAACATTAAAATAATACAGCCCAAAACCAACGTATGAATAAATTTTGCTTGTTTCTGTATACAATTTAATTTGTATGAATATTATTTGTACTGACATGACTGTAATTGTGAATCAGTTTTAAATAAAAAAATACTACAGTGCTTCCTCCACATTCGCTGGGGTTATGGGTGAAGGACCCCTATGAATGTGGAAAAAACGTAAATAAAAAAACACTATTCTTTTTACCTAAGAGAACAACTCTCTAGGAGTCTCCAGGTCCTCCAGTGCAACTCTCTGGTCAACATTTGCCAGAAGTTGATCATAGAATCATGCTGGAGGACCTACGGATGCCTAGAGAAGTGTTTTTCTAGGAACATCTAGGTTCCCCAGCATAATTCTATGGTCAACATCCAGCAGAATTGCACTGGAGGACTTAGAGATTCCTAGAAAGGACATATTAATCAAAACCTCAAATAATTAAATCAGCAAAAGTCAAAACTGCATATGTAATATATTTTGTAGAGAAGTGGAAACAGAATAGTTCCCTGAGTCCTGCATTTACAAACTTTCTGAAATTTGGAATATTCACCTTCCTCTGCACTTCTAAAGTCATTTAAAAGCTTCATCATTTGCAGTAAATAGCAAACAAAGTGTTGTTCCAAGTGTCTTTCTTTGTATCCAGTGAGGTTTACTAGGGAAATTTAAGATTAAGTGAGTTTGTTTCTTTGAAACAATCCCTGTTTATTAAAATTGTCATTTAAGAGCATATCTCTCCCTTTCCCTGACATTTCCCTAGCCTTTTTAAAATCCCATCAACCTGTTATTCCCTGTCATTTCCAAGATTCCAAACTCTTACATTCTCCCAACAGATTACATATGTTATAAAAGACACCCATAACAATACTTTGCCTTCATTTGTCTATTACAGGGATAGGTAACCTAAGGCCCAGGGGCCGAATGCAGCCCCCCAAGGCCTTTTGACCAGCCCCAGGCCTGCCCTGCTGCTGCCGCCGCCCCCCGCCATGATGATATTATTGTTGTTATTACTTGTTCTTGCGGTTTTCTTGGCAAAATCTCCACAGGGGTTTTGCCATGGCTTTTCTGGGGCTGAGAGAGTGTGCATGCATATTTTTTATTTTATTTTTTTAAAAAAATCACATTATTTATTTATTTATTTATTTATGGTGCTTCGGCCCCCAAATTGTCTGAGGGACAGCAACCCGGCCCCCGGCTCAAAAAGGTTGCCTACCCCTGGTCTAATAAATACACAACAACCTCTTTGTTGCTGTTTTGCAGAAGTCCATATCATTACAACTCCACAGTGTTAACTGTAAATTACTTTCTTCCTGAAGTAAAGCAGATGGTGATTTCTCACTGAGTCACTTACAACATTCTACATCAGGGGTAGGCAACCTTTCCCCTTTAAGGGCTGAGGAACTTCAACTCTCAGAATCCCAGGAGCTATTGGCCAACATGGGACTATTGGCCAACATGGCTGATGCTTCTGGGAGCTGAAGTCCCTCGGCCCTTAAAGGGGACAGGTTGCCTACCCCTGTTCTATATGTTAGCTATTATTTTTGAGCTGTACAAGACTGTCAGGATGACCTTTTAAATCTAAGACTATCATTAATCTGTATTTGGGTAGATAAAACAAAAACAAGTGTGAATTTGCCATGTGGTCTTTCATGTGTGGATTGACCAACAGATCAGATTAGAATCAAAGAGCCCTGAGCCCAAGAATTACATTTGAGTACTGAAAATGGACAGACATCACAGTCATTGTACACACACACACAAAACACGTTAATTTTTCTCATTTCAGTAGTAAAATTTAAAATGACAGAGAGTCACTTCGTTGCTACTATTATTAAATAATTGGAAATCAGAAATCATTGCTCAATATTATATATTTTCTTCAGAGATCTATCAGCAGTTTTAGAGAAATCCTTTGGTCACCACTGCTTTAGGACACAGGGTAAAGGGTTCTGTGGATAGCCCAATGGGGTCCTGTTTAGAAGTTTGATATTGTTTCCTTGATATCTTGTGCAATATATAGGGAAATCACTTTGCTTTGCAAATAAGCAATGAGGAGTGTGTGGGTATGTGTGCATGCATCCATAATACCAAGTAGTATTGGCTTCTTTAATCCCTTTCTTAAGTGACTACCTCTCTGCTTAAATAGGAAAACCTGAATGATGCTTCTCCCTTTGGTTCCCTGAAGTAGGCATGTAAATTGGCAGAAACACTTTGTATTGAAAGTAGCTTATTAATTGGTTGGCTTTTTTTGCTATGCTGAAGATGCAACTGCTTTTTTTTTGGGTGCTGTTAGAAGCCAGATGGATTCTGCAAAAAATGTTTAGTTCAATGTGCAGCAGAATGGCATTACTGCTTGCTGTGATCTGCTTAATTCCGTTACGCAACTTTTCCCCTTAGCTTATTTTTCTTACATTTATTGACAAGTTGGGATGCAAGCCAGATGATGCTGTAACATTTCTCTTTCCTCTGACCTACATTTTCTATTGGAACTTTACAAATAAGAGTCATCCAGCCAAAAATGGAGGAGGGAAGGGCTCAGGACCAATTCTACTCCCCTCCAAATTTCCACCTAGTCCTGTGCAATCTCTTCCTGTGGCCCTACTAACTTTAGCATAGCACTGTTTTTCTTCGTTTTTCTCATCTATAAGATTCATACGGAACACAGTAGCATTTCTAAGGAATATGGAGAAAAACTAACTTCTGTGTGTACTTCTGTTTCACTACTACATTTTAGGAGCTATATTTATTAGCTGCAGCAAAGCACCGTATTTCTAGATTAAGTGTATCTGTATTACACAGTTTTAGTAGTTTGATATCATTTTAACTGATGGTTTCATTCTGCAGAATCCTGTAATACATAGTTTGGTGAAGTACCTATAATTATCTGCTAGAAGTCCTAGTGTTATAAGGGTAGTTCGGGGTAGTGAACATGTGCAGCAGGTTCTTGTGCAAAGAAATCTAATTACTTTGGTAAACTATAACTTCCAGGGTTCTGTAGGTTGGGATCATAACATTTAAAGTGGTATTCATCTGCTGTGACTCTGTAGCATAGATACATTATCTGACTATCCTAATTGTTTGTGAAAGCTTACATAAATAATACATTATATCCAAAGATTTCTCAAAATTGTTTTCCCCATTAGTTGGAATAATCAGATGATTTCAATTCGTGAAGCCAAAGCCGTTCCAAGACCTGATGGCATTGAATGGAGAAACAAGTTCATCTGTGTAGAAGGTAAATCTGCCACTTTGATAAAACTTTTCTAACAGCAGGAGATTGTTGATAATCATCCTGTTGCAGTTAGAGCATTTGTGTGTGGTGTTTTAGTTGCTGGATCAGAATGTTTAAGGTTTAACATCAAGGCTCTTCATAAAAAATGTGAAATAAAGTTTTGGCATAATGTGCACAAGCTGTGAAGAATTTCGGTTTCACACGTTCAGTCCTACTCTTGCATGCAGAAGGATTAATATATCAGGTTCTGATTTGTGTCAAACCATTTTTTGTTCTTTCATATGACAGTGTGACAGTTATGGCTATTGGGTTTGCTATAAACAGATATGAGAAATTAGTAATGGAAGGGAAGTGGATGGAAAGGTTTGTTCTTATGCATCCAAACCATGGTTTGGTATTACATCTAAACAAACCTAGATGATCAGATATTTTATCACTTCTGCTATAAAAAAAAAACCCTACCAGAGCTGTGCTGTCTTTCATTATAACACTGATCTGTTTTACAGAGAGAATAAAAGTAGGGAATATTTTGTTTCACCTTCTAGATTAGATGTGTATACATTGGAGTCTTCTGAAGAATCCAGATTCTTAGAAACATGCAGCTTATGTTTCTAGTCATTCATTTAGTTGTTAATTCAAGTTCATTCAATTACAGTCGCCCCTCCTTTCTCACAGACTTAAAGTCCAAGGTTTTGCATATTCACGGAGGGGTGACCTCTGTGAAAGTGAATGGGGCTTGAATATTACTGAATCTCCATTGGGGGGGGGGGGGTCCGGAACAGTTCCCCCATGAAAACAGAGGGCCAACTGTACTTAATTTCTACTTTAAAAATACTGACTAAAATCAAACTGTTTGTCCTGTGTAATCCATTTTAATGTGCTGTGTAAATATGCATAACTGTGCATAGAATTGTGTGTTTGTAGAAAATGTTAAGAATATGTTTGTAGATTATGTACATAATATGTTAAGGCTATTAAACATGTTTTGTGGTTGCTTATAATGTTCTTTCACACCTTTTCAGAACCTTTTGATCGAACAAACACTGCTAGAGCAGTTCATGAAAAGCAAAAGTTTGACATGATAATTGATGAATTTCGAAAGGTAAAACGATAATCCCAGAAACTTTATAGAAAAGTTGTATAGAAGCAGCTGTCATCTATTTTTCCTATAAAATTGTTTGCATAGAAAACCTAAGATCTAGTACATGCTTATGCTTCATTGATATTTTTAAACCTTTTAATGTTTGTTTTTTCCCCTTGTGGATGAGGTACAAAGAATTGTACAAACTTGGGATTTGACTATTCTTTTCTCAAACAAGAGCTCTCAAAATTGCATGGAAAGTGAATTCACCAGCCCAAGAAGGCTTTTGAGATTATTTTCGTTTATAGCAGATTGGAGTAATATGTGACCCTCCACATAATATTTGACTGCTTACTTCCACCAGTTCTAGCCAGCATAGCCAATGGTGGTGGGTATTGACACTTTCATTTCAGTAACATCTGAAGGACCACAGATTGCCCATCTTGCTTTACTAGTTAGTTTGCTTCTTAAAAATATTTAGGATGATTTATCATTTGCACTAGAATTTTGTTTAAATGTGCCATGTTACAGACTAATAAGCCAAAAAGTGTGAAGAGAGATGAAGTGGTGGAAGTCTAATTTGTGACAGTTGGAAGTTAAAGCATCTGTGTTTTGTTTACATAATTTTATATAGTATTTCAAGGTTAAACCTTTAATTTCCTTATTATAAACGTTTATGTTGGATATGACAGTAATTGCTTATCTTCACTAAAAAAGACACTGAATTTCATATGGGTGCATGGACAGTACAGTTTCCATACAAAGATTTTCTTCTTTATTGTGTATTTTTTTGAAAAATATTTTCCTAATATGGTGATATAGCTACTGCATATACTATACATCAGCTGGCATGCTGTTGGCCACTGGTAGAACTTAGGAACATAACTTAGACTGAAGAACAAAGTAAACAATTCCAGTGATACATTCAAGCCATTGGACATTGTGTCCTTTAACTCTACTTGTATTTCAGTTGTTGCTGTTAACTTTGCAAAAAATGGCTTCAGTCATGTGGAATACTAATGTTTTCGTAATTTTGTTTTGTCTTATAGTCATGGCAAAGACTGAGAGACAGGAAGGACTTGAACTGTATACTACCTTTAAGGGCAACTATACAGAAAAGATGATTGGCTTTTATCGTCTTGGACTGCTCTGAACTAAAATACAAAAGATATTATCAAAACCCCAGGATGCAGTTTTTCCCTCTTCCCCACTGCACTTTTTAAAATAAATGTTTTTTGTTAAGATTTTGTTAAGGAAATTTTTGTAAGATTTAAAAACAATTTGTTCAATTGAAATTCATTAAAACCATTTGACGGCAGACTTTCTGAAGCATATTGAATCAGTGACCAATAAAGAGACTGCTGTAATAAAAAATTTGCAAATCTTTTGGATTTTGATTTTATTGTTAATGTCTACATTGCAATGGTTGACCTGACCACATTAAATATGAAAATGTAAAACTGGCAAGTTTTGTAATGTATGACAGCTAGTGTCCTTCAAGAATAGCGTATGGCATACACTTCCTTAAGAGTAAGTTACTCTGCTTTACATCTGCTAAATGCAATATGCACTTTGGCTGTACTTGGCTTTTCCCAGTTTTTCTAGTCTTACAACATCAAACAGCAGCTTTTAAACAAAATAACATAAGCATAAATAAAGCTTATGATCCGGTCTCAGTCTTGGTGATCTGGTAAGCATGAGCCTAGGTTGTACCATTTTAGACTACATGTGAGCATAGTGTAGAAAAGTGAGTTGTTTGCTCTAGTATTCCCAAAACGCACCACCTAACATGATCAGTGGTAATCATAGCTGAAGAATTCAGGGAGTTTTAATCCAAAAAAGGATTTTTCCAATCTGAATAGAAGGGCTAGCATGCTAGTCCAACAACAAACCTCCCTAAGTGTGGAAGACTAGTTTTCACAGAAAACTAGGTTATAACCCTTTGGTTTTGCGTAGAATGTTATCCTGTGTAGAAACATTCCCTTGTGTGTGTCTGACACATGTAGTTTGAAGTGACAACTGAGACATAGGCTTGCTATCTCACTGAACATGTATGTATCCCAGGAATTGTAAATTTAACTGGAATTTTTAAACAGCAGAGCTTCTACACAGCAGTTGAACAGTTGATATTAGGCTGTTATAACGTGTGACTTGCAAAGCTGAGCACAACAAAGTGCCACAGAACACACAGGTTTGGTAAACCACCAATGTGTTTTGCCTAACATGATTGGTGCCCCTCCCAGATGTGGTCAAATACTTTGCATTCTTTAACAAAAGTCTGACCAATGGGGCTCTCTGTTCATGTGTACAGATTGACATATAGGCACCACAGAGATGTTTGGGTGGGTGTGGGTATGTCAACCTAGTTTGAGTAGTAAAGGAGCAATATTCATTTCAGACCAGTGGCAACTTTGAACATTACATTAAAGCAAGGGGAGACGAATAATGAACAAGAATTCTGCTTCCTCTTAACTGCACTTCCAATGTAATACATGAAACTGAACGTGCAAAGGTGGTACTATTACTTATATATCCCTATCCCAATTTTCCTGCACCAGAATAAGTGTGAGGAAGTGCAGTTCTATTGTACTTCTGCACTCCTAACCCTCTGTTTTGTTGTTAGATATGGAGCCACCCTGGTTGAGGCCCTGTCCTACAGTTTTCTTTCCAAATGAATAGTAGTGATGACTGCTAAAAAAAAATAGCTGCTACTATAAGCCAAGTTTTTATTTTCTTCCTTTTTTAAAAAATAAAAATATCTGTTTCTGTGTTGTGTAAATATGTAAGCTGGTCCGCTGCTATATAAATTGTGATTTAAAAATCCCTTAAATTTTAACTTTTCCCCCCCAAGAAGTATGGGATGACTTTTAGATCTGCTGTAGCACAATTTGTGCCTCTTATATTTATTGCAGACCAGTTCATATGTTAACAAATGTTACTTTTCACTGATGTCAGATTTTCAGTTTTTTTCTCTTCAAGTTGAATATTTTTATTGTGTTAAGTGAAATAAAATTTCTGAATTGAAAATAAAGCTACATTTTGTTATTGTTATCTTTTTCTTTGAGCTGTTTGACTTTTTGATGCTTTACTAGTTATTACTCTGCTAGTAGTACTGTGGAAAGAGTACTCAACAATCAGCATTGTTCCATTTAGAAGCAATGTGGAGTTTAACATTTTTAGTTTTATCCGCTGGACCAATGCTTCTTAAGCTATCTCTGATGTGAGGAACCAGTAACATATGTGTGCCCATTTGGTAAAATTGATTCTTTATTTCCTGGAAATTCTTCATGGACTAGCACTGGTCCATGGACCACCATTTTGAGTATTGCTGTGCTAGACATTGATTTGTATTCAGCCATGATAATGTACATTCGTTTTCATATATCAAGTTTGCGTATTGACATGCACAGGCACATAAATTAAACTGAACTGGGAAGTAGTTGTATCAAGAAGGTGACTAGGTGATCCAGGTAACTCATAATTGCTATCTGGATACCCAGTTCACATGATGTAGAGTAAGTGACCTCACACAAAGGGGCAGTATTGTTTGTATTTCCTTGGAAATATGTATCTTGACAACTAACAGTTCTGTGATGTACAGTGCTAATGGCAATCACTAACTTTTAAATCTAGTGTGCTAGAAAATTCAAATAGTGTGCTACACATGCTAACAGAAGTGAAATTCTGGATATTTAATTACATAGTTTTGAAAATTATAATTACTGTTGCAGCATGTATTAGAGTATCTGTACTATCTTCTTTCAGGATTTGCACAATAAAGGGTCCCATTTGGGACCTGGATACAGCCTGGAAGTTCTAGCTAATTCCTGTGTCCCATACCATGGTCTCTCTCATTGGCCTTCTCTGTAAATGAAGGAATTCCCAACTAAAAAAGAATTGTGGGTGGAGAAGAAAGCGGATACAGCTAATATAACAGTGATTGTGGTCTAACCCAAAATGCTGAGGTCCTGGGAGGCACCCACAAGTGGGTAAGAGAGAGTGTACTCAAAGTTTTAATGGAAGATAGACATGACAATTGATCCAACAAGTGCTACAGTAGTATTCACTGAAGCCCTGTTAAACTGGTGGGATGTTTCAAAGGCAACATATCTGTTTCTGAGCTGTGTGACATTGGGCCTGTGCCTATAGCTGTTGGTGAGTGCTGGTTACCTCTGGGACCATCCCTTGCTTCTCAAGGTCCTGCTGTTGACTCTATTGGCCCTATAAACAAGGTGGTGTTAGGACCCAGCAGCAAGAACAAGGTGGCAGCAGCAGTTTGATGTTTCAACTTTCCGTCATTCTATTTAAAGGCTTTCCTGAGTCAGGAGAGCTGAGCTGCTGTTGATGACAGTTTGCTTCGGGCAACCTTGGAGACTATTGAGTAGAGGGGAGACAACACGGGAAGAGGACAAAATGGACACTGACTGCAACTCCGAGTATGAGGATGGATCACCTGATGTCTCTGTGGAAGAAGAGGGGGAAGATGAGGCCCCAGAAAAGTGGCTTACTAGCAGGTATTCTGTCTTCCAAAGGGAGCAAACTGGCACCTGCTGGCTTTCACAAAGCTTTGGAAAACTAAGCTAGGGGATGTAGCTTTGTGCAAGTCCAGTGCGTGGCATCAAAGGAAAGGGAAATGGTATGAATGCAGGGGAGTTTTCTAATGAAAATGCAGCTGGTTGTGATTCTGAAAAGTGCCTGGTCTGTGTACTGAAGGCATTTTCTATTTAAAGATCCTGCACTGTGCCAGTTGGATTGGCATCTCCTCCTGCTCCACTCTTCCTAGCTGGCTTGTCGTCATTACATATCTATCTCAGTTACTCTAGGGTTGTGGGAGGGGGAAAGGTGGAGTAAAATCACAGAATCCTCAAAGCAGGCCTTTCATGTCTTCTTTTAGAAAATAATGGCGAAATTTGATCCCCGAGTTTGCTTTTAGGCAATAAGAAGGGGTGGACTGAGGACTTGAATTTGGAGGCTATAAACTTTCATGGGATGGGAGAGAAGAATCCACCCTGTTGATTCCTGTTGGATTTGACTGCAAACTTAACACAGAAATCAGCACGGCCTGATTTGCTGGAAGTGGAGACTAGTAGTATAGAACCAATGAGTTTTGAAGGTGTCTTGAAGGTCATCCTAGTCCAAACCTTTGCTCAACTACAAGGCAGGATACATCTACATCACCCCAAATAGATGGTCATCCAGTCTCTCAAGTCTTTCTGTTCTGACTCATAGTTTTCTCCTGCAGATATAGAGACTATACTCTGGTGTGTTGTTGCTGTATGCCTTCAAGTTATTTCAAACTTATGGTGACTCTGTCATGGTTTTCTTGGCAAGCTTTGTTCAGGGAACATTTGCTATTGCCTTCTTTTGAGGCTGAGACAGTGGGACTTGCTCAAGGGCAGCCAGTGGGTTTCCATGGCTAAGGGATTTGAACACTGGTCTCCTGGAGTCTTAGTCCAACACTCAAGAGGGCAACCATTTCCCAGTGCAAACGTAGCTTTATTCTGCTGAGAAACAAGCTACTGGTTTTCTGGTAAAACTGACCTAAACCAACCATTGGCTATGCCACAGACATTTTTGTTAAAGATTGCAGGATCTTTTCTGTTTTTGACTATACATCATGTGTACAACTCATGATTTCTGCAGAACTCTTCACAATTCTTAATCCTTGCATCATCCTGTGAATTATAATATTTACTCCTCCACACCCTTTTAACTAATGGGAAGCTAAAAGCCATTGTAATTGGGACAATATAAGAATATAAGAGCTTGCTGGGTTAGACCAAGGGCCTACGTATATCACACAGGAAAACAGGCGCAGGTTACATGTGGTTTGCATCTGTCTCTGACAGATCTTATCACTGCCCCATGCTCAGGCAGTAGGCAGCCTGTATGCATCCTGGGCTTCTCCAGCAGCTTTTCAAGAATGGAAAAATCCCATTCTTGAAAAGCTGAGAGATAAGCCTGGGTTGCATACAGGCTGCCTACTGCCTGGGCACAGCGCAGTGCAATAATATCTGTCAGAGATGGATACAAATCATGTGTAACCCACATCTGTTTATGCAATAATCTCCAGAGTGTGGCATCTTGTTTTCTGCAGTGGTCAATCAGATGCTTATGAAAAGCCCACAAACAGGACTTTCCATTAGCCCTACCATTAGGAGAGGGAAGCAATTATTCCAAGTGGTAAATGCTAAGGGGAAGCATTGGTGGCAGGGCCTTAGGAGTCGCCTAGCTATTATCCCACTGGTAGAAGGTGGAGTTATGTATGCCTCGTAGCTTTTCAGCACCTCCTTAAACTATGTTAGCATACCTAACATATCCTATGATGTATGGGACTTCCATATTTTCATGTTTTCATATCTAGAGCCAGGCAAGTTCTTAAGAGGTCACAACGACTTTTGGAAAACCAGGGAAAGACATATAGTCCTGAAGACATGTGAAGGACCCAGGTAATACCAAAATAAAAGCTAGTCAAGACTGGTATAAATAGGAGGAAACAATCCTCACAGTTACCTAGCCTCTTGCAAGACTCCTTGACCAAAGCAATCTAACGTTCAAAGGAGACGCTGACACAGTTGGTGGGGGTCCTAATCCTCCCCAACTTTTGGGGTAACAGCTAGCATGTTGACCCTAGGAACGTTTATCTCTACATGGAATGGAGGGGGACATATTGGTCTTAGCTTCAGACAGCAAAATGATTTGGGCCGGTGAAGTCAGTATCTGGTTCCTGCTATGCTTCCCAACAACTTGTATCTTCAGCCTGCCTCTAATCTTGGAAGTATCACATATTTTTCATGCTTAGTAGCCACTGTTAAGGGACCTAGTATGTGTAGTGGTTTTGAGTCTTGGACAAGGATTCTGGGAGATGGTGTGAATCTCTGTTCAGTCATGGAAACCCACTGGGTGACCGTGGACAAATCATACACTCTCAACCTCTGAGGAAGGCAATGACAAAACTTCTCCACATAAAACATACCAAGAAAACCTTATGATAGTATCTCTGTAAGTCAAAGTTGAAATGAAGACACATAGCAATAACAACAAAGCCACTGTAGCAGACATATCCTCCCTGAATTTATCCTACATTTTAAAACTAAGTTGTTGGTGTTCTTGTGTTAGCATAGCTGAAGTCTGAGGAATCTTGAATACCTCAGCATTGAAACCTCACAATCAATCCTAGTCAAGATGGAAATGTAATCTGCTCTACAATCAGGCCATTAGTCAACATCAGCATTGCCTATACTGAGGTGGGCAATAGGTTTCTAATATCTCAGGGTGCCACCTCAAGCCACAGTGAATTGCTGTGGTTCTTGGGTTTCTGGGCAGGAAGACAAATCTCACTGCAACTAACAATATTGAAAAGAAGGAAGTTTGATATTTGTGAGAAGAGATGAGCAACTGTGGAGGGTACAGGGCCATTCCCCACCATGTCCCTGTTTGGCCACATAGTCAGGTTTCAACACACTAGAAGTGACACTATGTCACTTCCAGCCACCATTTTGACTTGTTTGGGGGCTATTCTGTGCTCTCCCCCCACCAGATATTTGGCGGGAGTGGAGGTACTCTGAGGGGGAATGAGATTTTGGGTCAATTTGATTGATTATCAGGAAAAGGTAGATCACCAAATAATGGGCATTTTAAAAAAAAAATGGATCTGGGGGCTTTGGAAGCTTCAGGAGCCATCCTTTGGGGTCCCAAGGACCATATGTGGCCAATGGGCCACATTCTGCCCAACCCTGCTCTAAAGCCTGGGCACCCATTCCTGTCCATTCCTGGCCAGTGCAAAGGTTCTCAGGCTCAGCGTAAAGGTATTTGTTGATGTCTTGCATTTGTGCATTGTTAATGTACAAAAAGCCAGGAAGAAGAAAGGAGAAGAAAGATGGTGGATGCATGCACTTGAGTCCACTGTACCATTTGGTGCAAGACAAAGAGAACAGTACTACTGCTGTGAGTCGTGTGCCTCCTTAAACAAGCTACAGCAATAGCAGCATAGGGCTTGGGAAAAAATATCTGAGATGTTCTGTGGAACATGAGCCCTTGTAGGAATGGTGGCAACTTGTATACTTTCAAGGCTCAATCTGCTTGTAGTCTGCTAAGACCTGTAGATCTTTTTTATAGCTTCTGCTGTCAAGCCAGGTGCCACCCTTCCTGTGTATGAGAGTATCTAAGGTTGGAGAACTTTAGGGGAAGGCATTACAGTGGGTGCTTGGTATCCACTGGGATTTGTTTCTAGAACCCCCCATGAATACCAAAATCTGTGGATGCTTAAGTCCCATTAAATGCTGCAATGGCATAGTAAAATGGTGTCCCTCATATAAAATAGTAAAAGTTTTACTTTGTGGAATGTGCATATATATAAAAATTCCATGGCTACAGAGGACTGACTGTATTTGGTTCTTCCATCTTCACAAGTTTATTTGGTGAAGTCATGAGGAAGAGTCTTCTCAGTGGCTGCTGCCTTGCTATAGAAGTTCCCATGGTGGTTGATGATTGCTCTCCCTTTTTGTTCTGTCAGTAGCGAAAGAACTTTTCATTTAAACAGGCTTTTGGGCATTTACTGGCTACTACATAAACATGTACTAATGAAGGCTCTCTCTTTTTATACTCATGTGTTACATTTTAAATGCTTGAACAATATTTAGCAGAAACTTTGGTGCCAGAGGCAGAAATAACATGGAAAGAATAGGTTCATGCAAAAAGAAGAGCAGTTCGGCATGTGTCAGCTAATGTTTTATTCAAAACTAACATTATGTGCATGTGAAATAAAACAACCATTCAGGCAGGCTTTCCATAAATAAACAAAAACATTTTGAATCTTCTGGATGAGGCCACTTGAAAGCTTCTTCCAAAATGCATCCCAGGATGATTTTTTTTCTTTCTTTCAACAGTCTCCACTTGTCTTGTGATTTCCATTTTGGTGGCAAAATCTACAGATCTATGGGTTTTTCCCCCAACATGCCAGGGTAGCTGGTGAGCAAGTTAATCTTTTCCCCCCTTTTCTTTCTGTTTTGCTCTTCACACATGCTCAGTAAGTGATTTTGGAGGCAGCTGTTTACCTTACCTGTTGCACATGACCAAATGCATCTGAGGAAGTATCAATGTCTTGAAGCGGTAATGGACTGGATGAGGAAAAACCGACTCAAGTTGAATCCAGACAAAACGGAGGTACTTACGGTAGGGCCCCCCAAACCAGGGATTGGGTTGTGACCGCCAGTCTTGGATGGGGTCACGGTCTCCACAAAGGACTGTGTCCGCAGTCTGGGGGTGCTCCTGGACTCGTCGCTTCACATGACAGATCAGGTGAATGCAGCAGTCAGGAGCGCCTGTTACCAGCTTCGGCTGATACGCCAGCTGCGCCCTTTCCTGGAAGTAAGGGACCTAGAAACCGTAGTACATGCACTGGTAACCTCATGACTCGACTTCTGTAACACACTCTACATGGGGCTACCCTTATACCTAACTCGGAAACTGCAATTAGTACAGAACATGGCAGCCAGACTGATCACCGGAACATCAAAAGGTGATCATATCACTCCTATTTTGAAATCTTTACACTGGCTGCCAGTTAGTTTCCGGGCAAAGTATAAGGTGTTGGTAAAGCCCTACATGGCCTGGGCCCATCTTACCTAGGGAATCGCTTATCCCCATATAATCTGCCCCGTGCCCTTAGGTCCTCTGGGAGGAAATTGCTTCAACCAATAAGAACTAGGCTGGCAACGATCTCCCAGAGGACCTTCTCTGCCATGGCCCCCAGAATATGGAATGCCCTGCCGGAGGAGATCTGTCAAATAACCAGCTTAGATGGCTTTAAAAAAGCCATCAAGACGAATCTCTTCCGGCAGGCATTCCCGGAATAACATATTCTCCCCCCCCCCCCCCCCCGCCACCAAATAATTTCTTCCGGGATGTTTACAGTGGTTGCTGTCTGCCCATGTTAGATGTCTTTTTTGTAATTGTGATTTTAATCTGTATAGTGATTTAATTCATTTTTAAGGGGGGGGTGGTTATTTGTTATTAATTGTATGGATTTGTTATTAATTGTATTTTTTAACTTTTAAGCCGCCTTGACAGCTTTGGCTAAAGGCGGGGTATAAATAAAGTTTTATTATTATATTTATTTATATATAAGTAGACTAAAGTCTAAGGAAGCTCATGCTGCCAACTTCTTTCTTTCAGTTAGTCTGAAAGGTGCTACAAAATCTCTCTATGTAAGCACACACAGCAACAGTAGGATCACCTAGAGTAGAATCCCATGCTTTCTCAGGTCAAGATTTATTTCATTGTTTACTGCAGACACACTGCTGCAACCCCCACCCAAAGGCTGTCTCAAGCCCTCCTTCACAATGGGAAAAGAAGGCTTGCAAAACGGACTGGGGAGAGAAGCAAGTGGTGTTAAATAGAGTGTTTCTTCCATGGGGAAAAAAGGCTTGCAAAAAGGACTGGTGAAGAAGCAAGTGGTGTAGAGTGTTTCTTCCATGGGAAAAGAAAAAGCCTTGCAAATTGGACTGGGGAAGAAGTAAGTGGTGTTAAATGGGAAGTTTTTTCATAGGAAGAAAATGCTTACAAATCAGAGTGGGAACTTCTTACACCGCCCACAGACACACACAGAAAAACAGGTGCCTCGAGGCACCAAGAGTGGGGCATCAGGCTTGCTTGTTTTAGGACCTTTCTAAGCAGTACTAGTGTATTGACCCATATATAAGTTGACCCAGGATTTTACAGTCACTTTTGGGGTATAAATTTCTCGACTTCTAGTTGAGTATACATGGTAGGTTCTCCAGCACAACTCTGCCAGATGTTGACCATAGAGTCATACTAGAGCACCTAGAGATTTTTAGAGAAAACATGTCTTCCAATCCTCCTGTGCAATTCTTTGGCTAACCTTTGGCAGATGTTGGCCATAGAGTTAAGATGAAGGACCTAGAGATTCCTAGAGAGGTGTTCTCTTAGGTTTAAAAAAATGTTTTTTTTAAAAATAATGTGTTTTTTTCACTTTCACGGGGGCCCTGTGACCCTAACCCCAGTGAATGTGGAGGGCTCACTGTACTTCATAAAAACATCAACAAAAACGTCCAGCTAGACAGAAGACAAAAAAGTGGTGTGAGGACTGGGCAAGGTTTCTGTAAGAAGAAGACTTTTGTAAGAAAACCCTAATGGCACAGTGGTTAAATGCTGGTACTGCCGCCACAATGTTGTGAGTTTGATCCCAGGGGGCTCTAGGCTGACTCAGCTGTCCATTCTTTCATAGGTCAGTAAAATGAGTACCCAGCTTGTTGGGGGCAATTGGCTTACAGATTGTAAATTGCTAGAGTGCTTTGTTCTCTATGAAGCAGTATAGAAATGTAAATGCTAAATGATCTGTAAAAAGAAGCTTTTTTGACAGAGGCATTTTTGTTAACTGAAGCATGCCTGCACATTTCTGAAGATGATAGTTTATTCTAAATTGTTCTTTAAAATGATAGAATTTTAGCTGTATTCTATTTTAATCTACTTTGTAACCTGCCTTGAATCCTGCATGGAAGAAAGGCCAGTATAAATAAACACATTTTTCCTCTAGTTTTTCCTGCCTAAATGCAGGACATTACATTTATTGTTATTGGCATTCATTTTGTTACTAATAATAATAATAATAACTTTTATTTATATTTCCTGCCTCTCCCTACGGATCGAAGTGGGATTACACAATAAAATGAATACAATGTACAAAGTATAAACAATAAAGTAATAAAAATCAGAACAATAATAATAGATTAAGAGAATAGAATACAATATAATAAAATAAATGAAAATAAAATAAAATAGGATAAAATAAAATAAAATAGCCGATCATTGTCAGAGTCTAAAAATCTGGAAGATAATAGTGCACCAGCTCTCCAATTTGCTAAGGTCATCTTGAATCCTAATTCTGTTCTGAGAGGTATTAGCTGCCCTTCACAGTTTGGTGCGATCTGTAAATTTGATTAATGTCCCTTCTTCTTTGGCAACCAAGTTATTTATAAAGATGTTGAACAACATAGACCAGGATGGAATGGTCTATGACCCCAAATGTCATTTTTCTCCAAGCTGATGAGGAACCTTAGATTAGCACTCTCTGTTTGGTCTGTGCTGAATTTAGTTCAGGTGGTGGTGGTGGTGGTGGTGGTGGGAAATAGTCAAAATTCACCAACATATACAGGGTGAAGATAATTTGACGTTGTCTTCAAATCAGTTCACACTTATAGTGATCCTGTCATAGGTTTTCTTGGCAAGATTTATTCAGAGATTTTCAACTGCTTTCCTCTAAGGCTTAGTGTGACTTGCCAAAATGTGTTCTGGGTTTCCAAACCTGTGCAGGGATTCAAACAATCCTGGCTGGGAATTCTGGGAATTATATTTCAGCACATTTTGGAGAACTAGCTAAGGAAGAAAGCAGCAGAGTCTCCACTAATGAAAAGTCTCATCTGTTAAACTGTTTCAAGCCCTTGATTGTCAAGTCAAATTTGCTTTAGTATGTGAAGGATATATGGCTTTCAATTTCTTATACACATTTTAATTAGTAAAATGGGTTCTGTGTGTGTCTGTGTGTGTGTACCTTACACAGACCAATGGGGATGTGATTAATGGAAATGACTAATGTGATTTGATAAATGTGTTGGATGTGTCTCTGGGAACTCACCCAAATTTTGCCCATGCTTCTTTCTTATCGGTTATAGCTTTTCACAAAATGTGGCCAGAAATTCATCTTCAGAATGAGATCAGATTGGATTATGGATATGAGAGTGCAACATAGCCCTCTCTGCCATAAAAGACAGAGCGAGGCAGCCATCTCAGGCAGCAGATTTGGGGTGTGTCATTAAAAGGCAGCAAATTATCATATATTGTTGTGATTGTATTTTTACTACCAGCAAGTGGAAAGGGTGCTTGTGAGATTTCCTGCCTCAGGTGCCAAAAATGCTTAACCTAGGTTAGGGGACAGGGAAGGAGGTAACATTTGTTCCTTTGTTTCTGCCAGCAAAATATCTTCAGTCAGCTCTGGAGAGCAGAAGACTCAAGTTGTCTTCCTGTTTGCTTTATACCACTTAAAGTGTACTTATGCCTGAATACAACCCAGAGGTTGAACCCACCACTACAGTCAGCCCTTTGTATCTGCAGGGATTCTCTTTCTGGACCTCCCCATGGATGCCAAAAACCATGAGATCTCAGGTCCCGTTGTTTTAATGGCAGTACAGCCGTGTGGATGTGGCACAATTTCAGAAAATGGGGCGGAGCCATTCATGGATGCTCCATTCTGCAGATGGCAAGCCTGCAGTTGGGGCGGGCCAACTGTATATTAGGGATGTTAAAAAAATACTCAGATTTTTGTGTCGTATTGAGAAAATGGTAAACCGCCATGAGATTTATTTATTTTGTATTTTGTTTTTATTTTATTAATGTTAAAAATACATATTCATCATATATTTACAGTGAAAGAATTACATCCAGCAACAAATCCTTAATTGTTCCATAATTTCAGGGGGGTTGCAGACTGCCAGAAATAGTGCAAATTGAGTCCACTTTTAGGGTTAGGGTTAGTGCTAGGGAATCATGGGAATTGGGGTTTTTTTTGGTTTTTTTCTAGGACATTGAGACTTCTCTGTCAGAGAGCTCTGGTGCCATAATAAAATACACTCCCCATGATTCCCTAACCCTAACCTTAAAAGTGGACTCAATTTGCACTATTTCTGGCAGTCTGCAACCCCCCTCAGTTACTTATTTTACAACCATTGAAATCAAGAAGAATAAACAAAGAAAGAAATTTTAAAAAGAAACAAAGCTATAACAATGTCCTAGAGCATACTCTATTCTTACATTGTTTTGTCTGTATTTATTGTTTTGTTCGTTTTTTAGCTTAATCTTATCATGTTCCTACATCTTGTTTCCACTTTAATTTACAATAATCTAAAATTGGGAGCCAATCTTTTTCAATGTCATTTTTATCTTTTTGATTTAAACAAGCAGTTAGTTTATCCATTTTAATCATTTCTACAAATTTAAATAACCAAGTATCTGGCATATCTTGTCTTTTCCAATATTGTGCTATTATCATTCTTGCTGCAATTATCATATACATTTAAGCCGTCTGCCAAGGCCCTTAGTAAACTTATTTGATTTTTTCCTAGTGTAACTCCAGCTTTCAAGATCAATAATTCATCCACAATCAGATGCCCATTTGATCATGGCATCTGATATAATTTCCTTCTCTTGATCGTATTTTTGTAGAATTTTATATATTTTAGCAACACTTTCAGCTTCTTTGCTAAATAGAGTCTTATCCAATTCATTCATTTCTTTTTCAAATTCTTCCATTTTAGCATCTATTTTAAACCTCTTTTAATTGTAGGTATAGAAACCAATGCATCTTTGGATCTAATTGGGACAAATCTTTAATTGGTCGCAGTTCAAATGATTTATCTTCTAATTTGCAAGTAATGTCCTTATATGTTAACCATATATCCAATGATTTCCATCTTCTAATAAAAGTTTCTTGAGTAGACATCCATGGAGGTATTTTCATATATATTATCTGTTTAATTTTATCCCAAATTCTTAAAAGAGCTATTCTTATGACATGATGGCAAAATTCCTTATGCACTTTAGCTTTGCCATACCATATGTAGGTGTGCCAGCCAAACCTATTATTAAAGCCTTCCAGGGTAAGTAACTCAATATTTTCTAAAGTAATCCATTCTTTTATCCAATTGAGTATGTTTGCTTAATAATAAAGATTTGTAAGTAATAACTTTATTGTTAATAGCTAAAAGCCATCACAATTTGGTACAGATCAAACCAATGAATACAAACATCTGTTGTATGCAGATGATATTGTTTTGATTTCAGTTACTTTAAGAAGACTATTAAAGAAGCTAAATGAATTCTGTTCAAATGAAATGTTAACAGTTAATCACTCCAAAACCAAAATAATGGTTTTTGGTTTAAGGAAAAAACTTCATCGCTGGTGCCTAGAGGCAAAACCCATAGATCAACAATCTTATTTCAATTATTTGGGTTTAAGATTTCAATCCAACTTGTCTTGGAAAATACATTTCTCTGCAACCAAGTTAAAATTTGGTCATTCTATAAACTCCCTTTTAAAAGTTCATAGACTTCAAGGAGGATATTTGGTAGCCCCTACCATCGAGATTTGTTAAAGAAAAAATGTTTCTCAACTATTATATGGTGTAGAGAGCTAGGAGTATAACAGTGCTTCTTATTTGGAAACCGTTCAGAATACTTTCTTGAGATCCCTGTTGGCTGTTCCTAAAAGTACCCCTGTTACATTTTTGAGAGCAGAAACAGATCAAATCACCCTTCAAGCTAATACACACATTGCTCTTGCTTCATACTGGCTGAAGCTGATGAACATGAGTGATACCAGACTACCAAAAAAATGCTTTTCAGAACAATTACTTTCCTCCTCCCTAAGCTCTTGGGCACATACATTTAGAACGATACTTGAAAGTTTTGAGATTAATGTTGACTCATTATCAAATTTTGCCTCCACCAGAGTTAAACAACTGATTAATGAAAAAATTGTGAAGTCGTAGGCTTTCATGGCCGGCATCCATAGTTTTTTTGTGGGTTTTTTCGGGCTGTGTGGCCATGTTCTGAAAGAGTTTCTTTCTGACGTTTCGCCAGCATCTGTGGCTAGCATCTTCAGAGAAAACTGAAATGGAAAAGCCTGGTTGTATATATACTGTGAGATCCTGGGTAGGGAGGGGTGGTTCCCAGGTGAACTGTGTGTTGTCTGTGTTGAATAGGTATTGTTCTGTGTTGATGGCTTCGCTTCAGGCTATGCAATCCAGGATATGTCTGCTGTTCCCATGTAAACTGTGTATTGTTCTGTGTTGAATAGGTGTTGTTCTGGTATTAATGGCATGGCTTCCAGGTGAGGAATGCAATCAAGGAGATTGTCTGCTGTTGTCTGCTGACCCTGGTTGGTCTTCCCTTTGCATTTGCTGAGTGCAGATTTTCTTATTTTGTAGGACTGGTAGCCATATCTTGTTTACTTTAAGAGTTTCTTCTTTCCTGTTGAAGTTGTCTAAGTGTTTATGGATTTCGATGGCTTCCCTGTGCATTCTGACCTGATAGTTGTTGGCATGGTCCAGAATTTCAGTGTTTTCAAACAGCATTTTATGCCCAGGATGGTTTATCATGTGTTCTGCTACTGCTGATTTTTCTGGCTGGCCCAGTCTGCCATGTCTCTCATGTTCCTTGATTCGTGTTAGGTGTTAGGTGGTCCCTATGTAGACTTGTCCGCAGCTGCATGGTATGCGGTAAACTCCTGCAGCTGTGAGAGGGTCTCTCCTGTCCTTCGCTGAGCGCAGCATTTGTTGGATTTTCTTGGTTGGTTTGTAAACAATTTGGAGGTTGTGTTTCCTCACTACTTTCCCAATTCTGTCTGTGACTCCTTTGATATATGGTAAAAATACCTTCCCTTTGGGTACCAGTCCTACAAAATAAGAAAATCTGCACTCAGCAAATGCAAAGGGAAGACCAACCAGGGTCAGCAGACAACAGCAGACAATCTCCTTGATTGCATTCCTCACCTGGAAGCCATGCCATTAATACCAGAACAACACCTATTCAACACAGAACAATACACAGTTTACATGGGAACAGCAGACATATCCTGGATTGCATAGCCTGAAGCGAAGCCATCAACACAGAACAATACCTATTCAACACAGACAACACACAGTTCACCTGGGAACCACCCCTCCCTACCCAGGATCTCACAGTATATATACAACCAGGCTTTTCCATTTCAGTTTTCTCTGAAGATGCTAGCCACAGATGCTGGCAAAACGTCAGAAAGAAACTCTTTCAGAACATGGCCACACAGCCCGAAAAAAACCCACAAAAAAAACAATGAAAAAATTCATCTTGTCTCTAAATGGGCTGATTTACTTACGCTCTTCCACTCTACATTCTTTTTTTTTGTACCCATTATATAAAACATCCTTTGGATTAGAGCATTATTTCACTAATCTCACTCTGGCCCCTATTAGAAAAACATTTACAGCCTTACGCTTCCAATGTATGCATTCGGCCTACTTGTTGGGCAGATATAATAAAAAACCCATTCAATTAAGTTTGTATATAAGTGAAACAGGGGCAGTGGAGGATATTGAACATTATCTTTTACAATGCCCCCTTTATACAGCCCTCAGGTAAAAGGTTCCTCAATCATATTTTATATCCCCTTTCTGACCAGTCTCGTACCCAGCAAATCTGTATTCTTTTGGCTGGCAATAATGTATACATTACCACCATGGTAGCAAAATTTGGTTTAGCTGCCAATAAGATTAGGCTTAGTTATCAAGCTGGGGGTAAGAATTAGAAGTCTCACTTGTCATAAGTTTTTTTTAGCATTATTATAGTATCTTATTCATAATTAAGACTGATTTAGTAAAATGGACAAAGCTACGGTTATCCCTTTCAGGAAAGATGGCTGTCATAAAGATGAATGTCTTACCCAGGTTAATGTTTTTATTTCAGAACCTTCCAATTCTAGTTAAAGAAAAATGTTTCAATATGTGGCAAAAGGAGCTGTCTAAGTTCTTGTGGAAGGGAAAGAAACCGAGGACAAAATGGAAGATTCTAACTGAAGAAAAAACTAGAGGAGGAATGGCGGCACCAAACTTAAAATTGTATTATCAGGCCTCGTGTCTTACATGGTTGGAAGACTGGATCAAGCTAGAGAATGAAGAAATATTAGAAATTGAATGCTGGGATTTAAGGTTTGGCATACATGCATACCTTTGGTATGATAAAACAGCTGTAAATAAAGATTTTAATAATCATATAATTAGAAGAACATTGTTAAATATATGGAACAAGATTAAAAAACAATATTACACAAAACACCTTTATGGATCTCAGTACAGGAAGCCTGTTATAAGAGGACAAAGAACATTGGAGAAAAATGGACAAGCTATAAAGACACATTAGAAATACGATGTGGAGAAAAACCACCATTTCAAAACTATAGAAATTCTACAACAGGAAAATGTAAATATAAATTGATTCCTGCACAATCAATTAAAGGTCAAATATAGGCAAGATAAAGAACTAAATGGATTTGCGATAGAGGATAATGAAATAGACAAAATTATATTTCAAGAGGAGAATAAACACATATCAAAATATTACAAGATATTAAAAAAAGAGATCTGGAAAACAAGACAATTAAACCGTAATGATCAAATGGGCACAAGACATAGGAGAACCGATACACTTAGAAGAGTGGGAAAAATCCTGGAAAATTACAAACGAATTCACCTTATGCCAAAACTACAAGGAAAACTATCTCAAGATGTTCCACCAGTGGTATTTAACACCAGCAAAACTAAATAAGATGTATAAAATTGGTAACTCAAAGTGTTGGAAATGTCAGAAACCAGAGGCAAACTTCATACACGTGTGGTGGGAATGTCAGGCAGCACAGAAATATTGGAACATAATAGTTAAAGCAATAGGTGAAATGCTGGAAATCAAATTAGAACAAAACCCCAGAATTTTTCTACTGAATATGATAAATAAATTGGAAATCAAAACTCAGAAGAAATAAAGAAAAATAGCTCTCTATATGATTACTACGGCTAGAATACTCTACGGCCAATACTGGAAAAAAGATACTATACCGGAAGAGGAAGAATGGCAGACGAAACTACAAGAAGCAATAGATATGGACAAACTTACAGCCATGCTAAGAGGAAAAGAAGATGACTGGACATGCTTTCGAGATATAGGACTAAAGAAAGGATGGAAATTTATTTGAGATAAACTCTCAACACAGAGATGAGTAGCAAGAAGAAAGAAGGAAGTTTAAAATGGAAAAAGAAAGAAATAAGCACTGTAGTTATACAAAGAGGAAGTACTCAGAAGAATGATTGGGTAGAAGAAACAGACAACAATAACTCTCTAGATAAATATAATACATTATCAGGTTGAATTATAACAATGAGAATGTTTATATTGTGTTATGTGATTGTGATTGTGTATTGTATTTAATGTATGATTTTGTGGGTTAGTATATTTTGTATATGGGGGAGGGGAGAATGGTGAATGTAGAGTATGTAATGAAAGATAGACATTGTGTTGTAGTTATGTATGTAAGTATGTTATGTTGCTATGTAATGTTGTTGTTAATTAATTAAAAAAAGAACAAAAAAATTATAGTATCTTATTCATGGTTCCTTTATAAATTCTTATAAATTTTGTGCCTTGCTTTTATATATTGTTTTTGTATTCATTGGTTTGATCTGTACCAAATTGTGATGTTTTTAGCTATTAACAATAAAGTTATTGCTTACTCAATTGATAATAAAGATTTATATCTGGCATGCCACCACCTCCTCCTCCTTTCTGTCTCATCATTGTCTTCCAATTTATTCTTGGCTTTTTATTATTCCAAATGAAGTTCCTAATATCTTTTTGCTATTATTCCTTTATAGGTGTGTTGCTATTAAAAATGGGGGTTGTTTGAAATAAAAAAAAAAATCATTTTTGGTAATACCATAATTTTGATTGATTCAATACGTCTGGATAATAACAGTTACAATTTATTCCAAACATATAAATCTTTTTTTATTTATTTCCATTTAGTTTTATAGTTCTTCTCATACAAATCAGTATTTTTATTTGTTAGCCAGATTCCTAAGTACTTGACCTTCGTATTTACTTGACATCTTGATTTGTTTTCCATAATTGATTCTTCTTCTTTTCGCAGATTTTTAGTTAATAAAAATGTTTTGTTCCTGTTAATTTTAAAATCTGATATTTTACCAAAATCTTCAATGTCAAACAATTTGTCTATTTGTTATATTGGCTCATCCAAAATAAAAACTAAATCATCGGCAAAAGCCTTCAATTTATATTCTATGCATTTGATCTTTAGATCTTTTATTTCTTTTTCATTTCTAATTTTATTAATCATGGTTTCAAGCACAACACTAAATAGTAGTGATGAAAGAGGGCATCCCTGTCATGTTCCTTTATTAATTGCAATTTTTTTAGATTTCCCCCCCATTTATTATTAATTGGGCAGTTTGCTGTGTTATATTTTTTTAATCCACATAATAAAAGTTTTCTCCTACACCCATTCTAATCAGAATTTGCAACATACAATTCCAGTTAATGTTATCAAAGACCTTTTCTGCATCTGCAGATATTAATGCTAATTTTTTATTGTTATTTCTTTCATTTGAATTTTTTAATCTGTCATCTCATCCCCCGTTCTCTTTCCGACGCACCCTTTCTTCCTCGTCTCTATATCTCCTTCCCCTTCATAGCTCTTTACTATAAATCACCTTTTTTTTCAATCTCTAGCTATCTTATCCCATATCCTCCTTCTATCATTTCTTTCTTGTTTGTTTCTCCTGTTCATCTCTTCCCTGATCCTCCATTCACTATTACTTTTCTTATCCGGGATTTTTTTCTCCCCTCCAATTATTTTTATCCTCTTATTTTAACTTTTACCTTATACAAGTAAAGTACAATTATACAAGTATAATTATACAAATAATTATTTACTTTCCCGGAACTCTTTACTTCTTAAATTGTTCTTTCTTTGCTTATACCTTGAATTATAATTTAGAATCTCAAGCTCTCAAACTCTCATCCACCATTTTCTAGCTCTTGCCTTGCCCGTCTTTCTAGCTTTCACTGTCATACATTTTCTGTTCTTTCCTTTCTCCCCTTCCCTCTTTTAATTTAGAACGTTCTTTACACCTTTCTCTATTGTTATTATTCCTTCTCTTATATCCTTTCTACTTTCTGTTTTCAGCTCCTCTTTAATCCAGTCTTTGTAGTTCAGCTTCTTTATTTATACAAAAGCCCACTTCCCATCTGGAAAGGGAAAGTAGTCTCAATAGCTAAATGACAAACAGAAGAAAAGCTGCAAAAGTAGCTAAAGATAAATGTAGCGCTTACATTCACTCTTAGGTCAGATAAACTTAGTCCAAAGAAGTTAAGAAGGAAGGACAGTGTGCCAAAGTTCTTACTTTAATTTCTATTTCTATTGACTAATTTAAAAAGATTTTTAGCAGCATGCTGGGCTCAGTGCCAGAAATGGCAGCCATAGACAGACCCAGCTGCTCTTCGGTCTTGTCTCTTCAGTCTGGGAGATCATGATCATGACGTTCTACCTGTAAAGATCAAGGTCCTCCTTCGACCCCCTCTCCACAAACTCTTCTCGGAGCATGGATGGATAGGGATATCAATCCCTATATGTCTATCTTGGTGATCACTAAGATGAGCATCATCTTAAGCAACCTGTCACCCTCCCGTTGCCACCAGAAGTTCATTTATTGTATTTTGGGAAGATGTTGGGGTTGTGTGTTTTGTTTTGTTTGGTTTTTTTTTTTAGCAAAAATCAGGTTAAACACACACTATTTGTGTGCAGAAGATTATTTCACAAGGGGTGTGTGTGTGTAAATTGATTGTTTTTGCACAAAAATGTTACAAAAAATCATAGATAAATGAGCATTTTTTTCATAGAATCATTTATTCTCACATGTGAAAATGAAATACTGTGTATACTCATGTACAAGTCTAGAAAGCTTAGTAAAAAAATTGACCCAGAAAACATTGATTGACTTATCCTCTGGTCAATGCTAGCTTGGTACTTTAACTCTTATCGGAAAAAGAACCATCCCCTTCTCTGATTAGAGTGGCAAAAAGAGAGAGCTTAGTCCATTCCAGGAGTATCTAAAAGGTGGACCAAGCCCCTTGCACCAAGATGCACCAAACTATATCAGCAACCTCCCCCTCTCTGCTGTGGCATGACTTCTGGCCTTTTTGAATGCCTGGGTGGGAAAATGGCAATGGTGGCAGTTCTTTGTACTTCCTCTCAAAGGAATGCTGAAAGGAACTGGGCTTTGAAGGATCTGAATAAGACATTTGTGTATATCAGCTTTTCTGAGTTAAACTCAAGCAACTTCAACATTAAAATTAAAGGTTATAAGCACTGCTCCAATTTCTTTGCTTTACTTTCCCATCTTTTTTTTTTTTTTTACATGCATGTGCTTTCTTAGCCTTGCCTGTGCCTGGTCTTTGTTTTGCTCTTCATACATGCTCACTAAGTGATTTTGGACAGCCATCATTTACCATAGTTCCCTCCTCATTCACCTAGCCAAGCTATCTCAGAGACCGCCTCTTCCCATACAATCCTCCCCACACCCTCCGGTCCTCTGGGAGGAACCTGCTGCAGCCTCAAAAATCTAGGCTTGCGGCAACCTCCCAGAGGGCTTTCTCTGTTGTCGCCCCCAGGCTCTGGAATGGCCTGCCGGATGAGATCCATCAATTAACATCCTTGGACAGCTTTAAAAAGGCTGTCAAGATGGATCTCTTCCGGCAGGCCTTTCCAGACTAAATTACCCGGCCTCAGGACCTTGGGACCTCTCCCCTCTTAGGAATGTTTTATAGTCCCCTTTCAGAACTTGGAGTTGCAGGGGTTTGTTGCTTTGTATTTTATTCTTAAATTTTTATTATTTTAATTGTAAATTGTTTTAATTGTGATGTGATTTAATAACTTTTTAAGGGGGGGGAAGAGGGAATTATACTGTTTTAAGCTGTATCTATTTTTACTGTTGTACACCGCCCGGATTGGCTTGCCACAGGGCGGTATATAAATAAATTATTATTATTATTATTATTATTATTAGCCTTTAGAGTGAGCACAAACAGTTATGCCTGCTGGAATTGTATAAATTCTTTGGCATCATCTTCCTTTCCTTTACATCCTTTGTTACATGCCTCTAAGTTTTACCCTCAACTTATCCATGGGTCATATCAAAATCCATAATGTTGGCCCCTTGACTTATCCATGAGATTGACTTATAGTTGAGTATATGTGGTAAACAATTTGGATATCTGCACTTTCCTGAAGTCATTTTAGGAGGGGCAGAGAGGAGACTACAGTCAGCATATCGTGTTCTCACCTACCTCTACAAAACAAGTACCAGCACAGAACAGAAGATGAGCCCTGGTACCAATACAAGTGCTGGGTAGTAAAGAGGGAGCTCAGTAAAGACATAGACTCTTTGCAAGCAGTACAGAAAGCAAACAAGCTTATTGCATTACATTTAGAAATTTTAGCAAGCTGCTGCTCTCCTAGGTGAGCTGGAGATTTGCAGACAGCCCTTTTCTTTTGTCCAGAGCTCAGTTCCCCTCCAAAAAACTAGAGAATTTGCACTTTCATCTCCCACCTGGAGATGACACATGAATACTGAAGACTTAAGGCTAGACTGTGAGGTATGAGAACCCTATTTGTTTATATGCATCAGTGCAGGTTCCCGAATGTTTGGATTTTCCTTGTGGTGAATGGCTATAGGGTCTGTAAGAATGCATTTTTGCACTTCAGCATTTACCACTAAACCACTGATGTTGAGTTCTGAGAGGGCATTTGACAAAATGAGTCATAGGTTTGTCAGCACTCTCTGGCTCTATGAGTCTCATATTCTAACTTCTTGTTCAGTCACAGACCTGAATGCAATCCTGATTTAGAAAGAAATTGCTCTACTGTTTTGTTGGAACTTGCTTTTTCTTGATTGTTTGCCAGAGCTAAGGCTGGCTGTCCAGCTTCATATCATCCTACAATGGGAAGTTTGGTTCATTCAAAATAAAATGCAGAAGACATGCTAGTGAAGCATGAGACACTGATAGATTGCAGTAAGCCTGGGCAATCTGTTTTCCAATGTGCAGCATGTTAAAGAAGTGTGAATATTTGTTGCTATTGCTGTACCTGGTCAATATTTCTTCTAATTAAGTCAGAGTTCTTATACTCCTATACTGTTTTGTGGGAGCAGAATAGAGGCAGTGTTAAAAATGATGTTTATGCATATAATGCTGCATAATAATAATTCCAAAATAAAAATAATGACCACACATGGTTGACATAACACTAAAGTGGGTGATGAAGACATAGAGATTTTCTATACTTTGGCTTAGTCGTAAATCAAAATGGAGACTATAGTCAAGAAATCAGATCATGACTAGGACTTGAAAAGGCAGCTATGAGGAAACAGGACAAGATCCTCAAGTACAAAAAATAGATAATTTAAACTCTCAAGTCAGAATCATGCACACCATTTCTACATACTGGTGTGAAAGCTGGATAGTGAAGAAAGCTGGCGGGAAAAAGAAGAAACTTATTTGAAATATGATGCTGGCACAGAGTTCTACAGACACCATAGATTGCTGAACCATAGATCATAGAATCTATCTAGTCTAATCCACTGTTATGCAGGAATATACAAGTAAATCCTGAAACTCCTGAAAGCAGTCCATCCAGTTCCTCCATATATGAGAGTTCAACACCCTCCAAGGCAAATTAAGCCTGAACTCTCCATAAAAGCTAAAATGACTAAACTGAGGCTATCATGCCTTGGAGGTATCATGAGATGTGTGTGTATACCTTCAAGTTGCTTGTTGAGTGATTGTGACCCCACAAATTTCACAGTGTTTTCTTAAGAAAGAGATACTCCGAGGTGGCTTTGCCATTTCCTTCTTCTGAAATATAGCATACAGGTTCATTGGAAAATATAATAATGCTTGGCAAATGGAAGGCAGTAAGAAAGAGGAAGACTGCACTACACGTGGATCAATTTAATCAAGAAGCCACAGCCCTGAATTTTCAAAATTTGAGCAGGGCTGTTAATTACTGGGGCTCCTGGAAATTTCTCATTCATAGGAATCTCATGGACTGAAGCCAATTCAGCAACAAATAACAAATTATTCCAGGTTTTTAAAAAAATTGTTTATAAATTTGGCTTGTATTTCCTCCCTCCTTTTTTTAAAAAAAGACTTTGAGACCTTACCCTCACTCCATGTTTTTTCCCCATTCAAGCATAGCAGTCAGGTTTATAGCTGGGTTACTATCTCCCTGCAGATTTTCATTTTAATTGAAGCACCACAACTTTGTGGTGTGAACGGATATCCAACTCTGCAAGGTAGGCATTCTGTATGTTAAGATTTCTAGAGAACAGCACAGACCCCAAAAAAACTTCAGGCCAAGGACCCACATTTATTGAAGAAGTCCTATAAATCAATTGGTCAGCTCATGACTTTAAGAACCTTACCTCATGACAAAAGAAAGCTGAGATGAAGTAAGAGAGAAGCAGCATTCTCCTTGCCTCTCCACATGCTGCGGTAGCACTTCCATTTTCCTTCCAGAGGGAGATGGTCATAAAAGCATGTCTTTTGCCAAATTGATTTTTCCAGCACAACAAAAGGTACACTTTAGAATCATCTCCCTTGGGAATAGAATGGAAGTGCTTCAACAGCATATGAAGCAAGAAGAAAGCCGCTTCTCTTGAGCAGCATCTTATCTTTCTTTTGTCAGGCAATAAGACTCTAAGACTGTACACAGAGATTCCAGGATTGCTTTCCTTGGTTGCTTATGTCTTTATCTTCCTTGGCTGTACATGTCCTTTGCTCTGGGTTGGCTTCACAGGTAGGCATGGTCAGTCAGCTGTCATTGATCAGGGCCCAGCTTGGGGCCCACAACAGATGTCAAGAGCTGTCCACAATCTTTGCAAGACTACAGCCTTGATCCCTTGTTTGTTTGTTGCTAGGTTCTGTGGAAACCAATAGCAAATGAGCAGACAGTGCATTGTGAAGGGAGAAGTCTTTCAAAATATGGGAGGACCTTTCCCCTGCCTGCTGTTCTTAAGAACACTTCTAACTCAATAGCTCCTTGCCTGTGGTGTTTATCATCCCCACAAGACTGCAATTGTGACCAAGGCCCCATCTTCACTTACCAGAATACTCTGGGGTACCACATTCCAGCCCCAAATTCCTTCCCCACCTGCTCTCTTTTGCTGTTCATTTTCAGTTCTTGCAGTGAACATTGGGTGGCTGCTTACTTTGTGGTTCATGTTCATCACACAGGGCAGTTGCTGAGGTCAAAACAAGGAGGCCCAGCCATTTTATCGATGCTGGATGCCTCATTCTGCCCTCAATGACTTGCACCCACTGCAACAGCAACAGGTGGTTTGCAGGGATTCCAAATGAAGGTAGTCACTGTCACCATCACTGCAAAGAGCTGAAAATGCTCAGCAAAACATGAATTATTTAAATGTGAGTTAGGAGGAGGAAGCTCTGGATTGGGTGCAGGTGTCATGAAGACAATCTGCACCCAATTTGGGGTTTTGGCCCCGTATCATATAAACAGGATGCAGCAAGCCCAGTGAGGAATTTGGAGTAATTTGTCTAGGCAGACAAGCCCTTACATATTTAAATTGCTAATTTATTCAGGAATTCATAGTTTTGGGATGATTCTGTTCAGTGAGAATAATCTTTGTTATGAAATATCAAAGCCCACATGTTGTATAATAAACTTTGATCACTCATTCAGGCTCCACACACTATTTAAATAATTACTGCTAAAGCATTGCTTTGTAAGGCACTATTTCAGGAGATTTTAGCCATAGTGGATCTTTTTTGTATTGTATGTGTACTTTTTTCAGCACATTTTAGTCTTTTAATAATGAGCAATGACTCATACTAATAAATGCATTAGAAAAGAAAAAAAGAATGAACTGTACTCTTTCTCTCTCTCTCTGTTTGTGTGTGTGTGTTAAAATAACATTCCAAACACTAGGAAATGTGGTAGGAAATGAATTATGAGATAAATTGTTCCAGCTCTTAGATCAGGTTTGAGAATCATGTAGTCCTTTAGATATTTTTGGACTGCACTTTCCAACAATGCTAGCCAATATAGCCAATGGGTGTGCTGGTTCTTACAGTTCAACAACATCTGGAGGGTTTCAAAATTCCCATCTCTCCCTTCAGTACATCTAGACTGGTATTCTTGTCTCATTTAAGCACATGGCATCTTCAAGCATATACTGAAGCCCCAATGCTTGCCAGGGTTCAGTACTGAAGCCAGGCACCCTGGAACTGTTTTTGTGTGGAGTGTGAAACATTAGAGGGCATGGCATATAGTCTTCCTGACAAGTAGGTGTTAATGAACCAACCACCAAGAATTTGTGGGCACCAGTCCACTTGTGGGCAGGTCATTATTATTATTAACTAATTGCAGGTACATTTTTACAAAACAATGAAGACATTGAATACTACTTTAATAATAACTACTACAACAAACCAGTTGAAATTCCTACAAATTGAGATTCAGCATCTCTGAAAAAAGAAAACACTTATAGTTCCAGTTGTGCTCTGTACTCTAGGAGAAATTCCAAACAGACTGACAAAACATCTGAATGAAATGGCCATAGACAGGGGCCAAGATTCTGCATTAGATACATAATCATGATGTTGTAGCTACCATCCATCTCCAAATCCAACCCACCCACTTTAAGATCCATCTAGCTGCACCAAAGGATGGAATTCTTTGGTGCTGATGAGTGGGGCACTGAAGGATGATGTATCCAGCCTCCTTCTGCCAGCAAGCTATGATGCAAGAAGCAAAAGCAGGGTGTCTTGTCACAACTCTTCAGCACACCACAGGTGTACCACAGGCATCTTGTCACAACTTCTCAGCACACCACATCTCACTATTGGGAGGAGGCTGGGCAGATCCTTCATCCTTCATCACCCCAATTACCAATGCTGTAGAACTCTGTCCCTCAGTGCAGCTGCCTTGGTTTTAAGGTGGGTTTTTGAGTCATTTATGATCATGGCAATGGTATCCAGAATGTAAATGTGAACAGGACACACTTATAAGGGCATAAGTCTAACTTAAAGCATCATAACTGACTACGGATGTATCATAGCAGCACAATTACTAAAAGTGACACTGTTTGGAATGTGCCATATTATCCAGTGATACCTCACTGATTCTAAGATTCTTGGATAGAATCTGAATCATTGACCAACGCCAGTTAGTAACACCTGGTAGACTGTACAGCTGATATAATAATAATTACAAAATTAAATAAATAATATTTAACTAGTGTGATATAGTGGTTTGAGTGTTGGACTATGACTTTGGAGACCTGAATTTGATTTCCTACTCGGCCATGAAACCCACTAGGGGACCTTGGGCAAGTCACATGCTCTCAGCCTCAGGGGAAGGCAATGACAAACCTTTTTTGAACAAATCTTGTCAAGAAAACCCCACGATAGGACCTTAGAGTCACCATAAGTCTGAACTGATTAAAAACCATATATACAGTGAGGTGAGGTGGCAAAAGCTAACCAATAAATCTGGAATGGTTCATATTTCTATGAAAATGTCAACTCAATGTGTGGATGTTGTTTTAAAAAGGCAAGTTTCAAGTTGGGTGTAATTATAAGACAAATCTGAAATAAAGCTTTCATGATCATACTGCCCTCATACAAATCCACGGTGTGACCACATCTCCAATACACTATACAATTTGGATCACTGCACTTGAAAAGGATATTTTAGAGATGGAAAAGATGTAGAAAAGATAATAAAAATGGTCAGAGACCTGGATCAGCTCAACTAGGAGGGCAAATTGTAATGTCTGGGTCGGTTTAATGTAGGAAAAGTAGCATCTAATTATCCTAGAGGCACCAGATCCTGTCTGATATTGGAAGCTAAGCAGGGTCAGCCATGTTAGTACTTAGATAGGAGACTGCCAATAAATACCAGGTGCTGTGGGCTATATTTTAGAGGATGGAACTGACAAAACCACTTCTGAGTACTCATTCCCTAAGAAAACCCTATGAAATTGATGGGGTTGCCATAAGTTGACAAGTGACTTGAAGGCACATACATACAATGTAGGAAAAAGACAAGTCAAAATAGACATGATAGAGATGTATAAAATTATACACCACTCATAATCCTAGAACCCAAGATTCTACAGAAACAATGGTAGAAGATTCAGGACAGACAAAAGTAAATACACAGAGTACAATTAAATTGTGTCATTCACAGTAAATAGTTGCCAAATCAGATGGCTTTAAAAGTAGACAGAATAAATTCTTGGTTCATTAACAGCTACTTGTCAGGAAGACTATATGCCATGTCCTCTAATGTTTCACAGTTGAAAACCAGGAAACATATGGCCAAGAAACATCAGAGTGTGGTCAAGATGGCCACATTCTTAATGAGGGGCTCATTCAGAGAATCAAGAATATATCAAAATACACTGTATGCAGAAGAATCAAACAAAAGTCCACCAAACAGTGATATCTTTGTTGGCCAACCAAAATGTACAATATACTTGTTGCTAGCTTTTGAAGCTGCACTTTCAAAGCTTGCACCAAGTATATTGTGCAGTTTGGTTGGCCAATAAAGGTATCACTGTTTGGTGGACTTTTGTTTGAATTTGCTAAACGGCCAACACAGCTACCCCTGCATGTTTCCTTATGCAGAAGAAAAACTTTGGGCTAAGCAAAGAACAAGAAAAGATGGATGTCCCTCTCCTTCCTGGCAGAAGCAGCACACAAAAGAAAATCTGTTCAGAGGTTTAAAAAGGAAGGAAGAATGCACCCCTATGTCTGGGCTCCTTGTTAATATATGAGCTCTGTAGGTGGCCTTGAGCAAGTTGCATGTTCTCAACTTCAGGGGAAGGCAACAGCAAACCACCTCTGAATAACTATTGCCAAGAAACCCCTATGATAGGTTTGTCATATGTTGGAAACAACTTGAAGTCACACAACGACAACAACAAAAATACCAGTGGTGGGGAAAGTGCCTCCTGTAGCCCTCATGTAGCCTTCAGAGTTGTTTTGAGTCCCCAAGGTCCTTCTTTGCCTCTAAATGTTGAACAGTACACTCCCTGGGGAGAATCCACTATGAAGGAGTTTGAGGGTCCAATTCTGTTGTTGTTGTTGTTGTTGTTGTTGTTGTTGTTGTTGTTGTTGTTGTGTGCCTTCAAGTTGTTTCCAACTTATGGCAACCCTGAGGCAAACCTATCACAGGGTTTTCTGGGGCTGAGAGTGTATGACTTGCCCAAGGTCAGCCAGTGGGTTTCCATGGCCAATTGGGGAATCAAACTCTGATCTCCAGAGTCATAATCCAAGACTTAAACCACCATGGCTCTGAATTTTACTCAGTCTTGCCAATGGCTAGTCTTAGGGGAGAATCGAACCCCCCTTCCCCTTGCCCCACTGATGCCCACTATTATAATTATCTTGTTTCTCGTCTTTTGAGGAATACCTGATTCACTGGCTCTGTCCATTTAAATGTGCAAGAAAGCCCTGGATTAGTGGTGCTATGCAGGTGATTTAAATGGACAATCCTATCTCAGCTACTTGGCAATGACAGGAGTATCAGTGTTCATGCCACCACAGCAAGCTGCCCACCAGTGGTGGCTCATGGACTGAACAGTATTGCCTTCCTTTCATTATTTCAGGGTAAGACAACCATTCAATCCATAAGCTTCAGAGTTTGGATATACTAGGGATGTACTGCAACACCCAAAATACTCCACAACCACTATAGTTATGCATAACCACTACCTGTACTGGTTGGGGATTCTGAGACTTATAGTAAAAAAAAAAACTTTTCTAAGTATTACACTGATGAAGGTAAGGGTTTACCAGAAAGCATTTTACTGAGGGCCTCCTCTAGTCTGTAGCTGGTCCTAATTGTCACTTATTTCATGAGGAGACACATTCCCTTCCCAATTTTAAATTTGTTTTTTCCTCCTAAGCTGCACAAGTTTTTCTCCTCCAACACACCCACACATAGTCCCTAAATAAAGTGATGCAATGTGATTAAAAAGTAGTTGGCTGAGGAGGAATCTTGAGATAGCAGCATGACGTAGCTGACTTCCTGTGTTGCTTGAAGAGCCTAGGTTCATATTCTGTTGAAAGAAACATAATGAATGGGAGTACGTTGAAGAAACTGGTGAATGAGCACATGGAGGGCCACTGTAGATTCTAGATAAATGTCAGATGAAAAGAGAATGAAGTAGGTCAGGGTGGATGGAACAGTAGTTAGAAAGATAGACAGCATGAGATTTTTGTGTAAACCAATTAAATGAAGTACAAGCTTAATGAAATACAAGCTTTCAAGTAAAGTATAGAAGCTGAGCTCTAAGCAGTGACAGATTATGGAATGTGGTGCAGGGTGGTTCATCACAACTCATAGAATCATAGAGTTGGAAGAGACCACAAGGGCCATCCAGTCCAACCCCCAGCCATGCAGGATTGTTTGAGACTATCATTGTGCTGTTTAGCTATATCCCTAATAAATGACAAAGGAAGGAACATGCATATTGAAATTAAGTTCAATACTGTGCATGCGTGAACGAGCCACAGCCGCCATTTTGGAAAACAAAATGGTGGCTGCGACATGTGCGGCGGCTGCGCACATGCGCATGAGCTCACATTTGGCGGCAGTGGCGGCGTGCATGCGCATGAGCCATTCCCCCCACCCCACCATCACCCCACGGAAGACCCAGGAATCCCCGGACCGGCCCCAGGTAAGGGGAACTTGCCGACCCCTGATCTAGACCTTTATGTGATTATACAATATTTAAAAAAATATATCTGGCATTAATACATCATGGTCACACTGCAAGCTGCAAAGAAAATCTATAGCTAATCTAGCTGTAGATTCCTGCTGCAGAAGATTTATCTGTGACTTGAATTGTGAGAAATAGTATGGACATAGGAAAGTAAATATATATGCAGAAACAATATACACTGCTGACTGAAAGCGATGACCAACTACAGTGCCAATGAGCATTGGGTAAATTGTTGCATCTGCCTCTGCATTCAGATCCAGTTTGCAAAAACAAGTTCCTCCTTGCTGGACTGAGCTCAATGTAGAATTCTGAACTTTTGTGAATGGTCAGCTTATAGTTAGCTTTTTAAAAATTCAACATGATTGAGAAAACCTCTTGAAAATGTCTTTATAGTCTCTATATTTACCATTAATAATGAATAAATAGGTCTGGTGTAAGTAGTAACAAACAATACCTCATGCCACTTGAAGTCCTCCACCACCTTGACTTTCTGGCAGGTATGGTGACTAAAGCAAAATAGTAGGTCTCTACCCCTTGTAGAAGTCAAGATATGAGGCAAAATGTGGAGACACACTCTTTGGTCAAATTGTTCTGAGAGAAACAAGTCCACCTGGGAATTTCATTATGAAGGAGAGCAAGAGGAGTTATACAACCCCTCCATATCTGTGGGTGATAGAAATAATAGAACTTACTCAGTTCATGTTGGGGATTAGAGTTTCCTATGGCTTCAGCTTTTGTTAAGGCAACAAAAATTATCAAAATATCAAAAGTATCAAAGCCAAGCCTGTCAGGGTCTAGTTTTAAATCATCAGAGCAGCAGAAATATGTCCTTGTCTAACAATGCTCCTCTAAGAACTGAGGCTGACTCAGAGACAACACAAATAGCTTGTAGATTAAAAAAACAAAACTTTACTAATTGCTTGAATCTACATAATAATAATAATTAATAATAATAATAATAATTTTTTATTTTTATCCTGCCCCTCTGCAGTGCAATCGAGGTGGCGTACAACAAGTTAAAAACATTGCAACAAGTTAAAACAAGATCCAATAACCCATTCCCTAACTCACCCACCCCTTAAAAATATATTAAACTAATGCAAAATTAAAATACCAAATGAGTAGAAACATACAATTATTTAAAATGGCAGCTCGACTAAACAATGGCAGTTGGAGGAGCGAATAGCCTGAGTCTTTGTCTTTGGCTTCTTTTCTGAGCCGGGACATTATTCGGGGAAGGTCTGCTGGAAAAGATCTGTCTTTACTGCTTTTTTAAAGCAGTCAAGAGTGGAAATAAGACAGATCTCATCCGGCAGGCCATTCCATAATCTGGGAGCGGAAGCAGAGAAAGTCCTCTGGGAAGTCACCGACAACCTGGTTCTTATAGGCTGTAACAGGTTCCTCCCAGAAGACCGAAGTGCACAGGGAGGATCGTATGGAAGAAGGCAGTCCTGGAGATGTTGGACCCAAGCCATGTAGGGCTTTAAAGGTCATAACCAACACCTTGTACTGTGCTCGGAAACTAATAGGCAGCCAGTGGAGAGATTTCAGCACTGGTGTAATGTGCTCTCTCCTAGATGTACCAGTAACTAACCTGGCTGCCATATTTTGAACTAATTGAAGTTTCCGAGTTAAGCACAAGGGTAGCTCCATGTAGAGCACATTACAAAAATTGAGGCGGGAGGTTACCAGAACATGTACCACAGTTTCAAGATCCCTAGTCTCCAGGAAAAGGCACAGCAGGCGTATCAGCCGAAGCTGATAGCAGGCACTCCTGACAGTTGCATTCACCTGATTTGTCATGTGAAGCGACAAATCTAGGAGTACCCCCAAACTGCTAATACAGTCCTTGGAGGAGAGTGTGACTCTATCCAGGACTGGAAGTTGTATTCCCAGACCTGGTTTCGGGCCCGCAACTGTTAGTACCTCCGTTTTGTCTGGATTCAGTCTCAATCTGTTTTTCCTCATCCAGTCCATTACTGCTTTGAGACAATCATTGAGAGGAGAGATGCCATCTGAAGTCTGAGCCAATGACCAGGTCCATGTAGAGCACATTACAAAAATTGAGACGGGAGGTTACCAGAACATGTACCACAGTTTCAAGATCCCTAGTCTCCAGGAAAGGGCACAGCAGGCGTATCAGCCGAAGCTGATAGCAGGCACTCCTGACAGTTGCATTCATCTGATTTGTCATGTGAAGCGACGAATCTAGGAGTACCCCCAAACTGCTAATACAGTCCTTGGAGGAGAGTGTGACTGAGAGGTCCAAGAGCACCAACAGGGTCACACTACCCCTGTCAATACCCAAGCGGAGGTCATCAGCCAGTGCAACCATGGCAGTCTCAACTCCATATCCTGTCCTAAAGCCGGTTTGAAATGGATCTAGATAATCGGTTTCATCCAAGACAGCTTGGAGTTGGGAAGAAACTGCCCTCTCAATCACCTTGCTCAGGAAAGGCAGCAAGGAGACTGGTCTATAGTTGTTTCTGTCCAGGGAAAGCTTTTCCAGGAGCAGTTTAACCACCACCTCCTTCAAACAAGATGGAACAAAACCTTCCCTAAAGGACGCATGGATGATATCTCTAAGAAATACCTTCAATGAGTTGCCCCCCTGGACAGCCAGCCAAGATGGAGAGGGATCGAGGGGGCAAGTCGTCTTCCTCACTCTTCCAAGGAGCTTGTCCATGTCATCGGTATTCACTGATTGAAGCTGATCCAGTAAAGTTACAACAATGGAATTGCTGGACACCTTGTCTATCGATTCTGTTCTAACACTGGCGTCTAAGTCGGCTCTTATCCAAGAGATTTTATCTGCAAAGTAGTTGTTAAATGCATTGCAGCAGGCTGTTGTTGGGTTATGTAAGGGAACCTGGGACAGTTCCCCCACCACCCTAAACAGTTCCGCTGGATGAGATTCTGCAGACGCAATACATGCAGAGGAGAAAGACTTCTGCGCTGCATGCATTGCCTCTCGATAGGAATCAAGAAAATTCCTATGACGAGTCCTGTTGGATAGGAGTTGAGTCTTCCACCATTCGCTCTCTAGTCGTTGTCCAACCCGCTTCATCTTCCTAAGCTCCTCTGTATACCAGAACTTACAATTAGGAGCGGGCTGGAAAAGACACTTGGGAGCAATTGTGTCAATAGCCTTGGTAAGATCGGTATTCCAAGTGTTAACCAAAGCTTTGACAGAATCACCGGTGTTACCAACCATTAAACCCTCTACGGCTTTCTGGAATCCAATTAGTTTCATTAGCCTTCGAGGACAGACCATTCTAATGGGTCCACCATCCCCAGTGGGGCAGACAGTGGCTCTGAGTTCCATCTTGACCAAGAAATGAGATTATATGCATAGAGGTTACATCCTAACTTAGCTAATGAACAGTTCAGATAAAAGAAGAAATCTTCATCTCACCATCTTTCCAAAGAAAGTTGAGAGAGCAGGGAGATGTGAAACTGGATTGTAGCAGGAGAATTTCTTTTGTGTGTAAGAAAACTTCCTAAAGGAAGTGAGTTTAATCACATGATTTGTTTTACCAATTTACAAAGGTATTTATTTGCCCCTGCAATTCAGCAAGAACCAATTGATATGTTTAGAAGAGGGGACAGCAGAGTTTACATGCAGGAAGATCCTATCTATCTTAGGAAGGGGAGAGAGAATGCAATTATCTTACAACAGTTCAGCTCTGTTCTAACAACGCTAGCAATGCCTTTCCTCTTTAAGGTCCCTTTCATGGTACACAATTACAGCATTCTGATTCCACTGTAATTGATATGGCTCCATCCTATGGAATCCTGGGATTTATAGTTTGGTGAAGCACTAGAGCTTTCTGACTGAGAATTTTAAATACCTAATGAATTCCAGAAATCCATAGGAAGGAATCATGGTAATTAAAGTGGTTTCAAAGTGTAGTGTGAGAGAGATACAAACACACAATACACATATATTTTTCATTTCATATGTGAAGCTACTGACAAACAACAATCTCTGTCAATAGTTACTCAACTCAATAAGTTCACCCTTTAAAATATATATTTTACAAAATAATAAATCATCCTTTACTATTCTGGCACCCTTCAGATATATTCAGATGTATCATCCCAGCAAACACCATTGAGCTGGTTGTGGATTTTGAAAGTTGTAGTATCATATATCTAGAGGCAGTGACAGATTGGGGAAGGTGGTAAAATGTAGAAAACGGGCTAAGAAGCATCTGTGGAGAATTCAGGACTGGATAAATTCAAATTGACCAAGAAGAAATAAGTCCAACACTTACACCACTGCATCATGCTGGATCTTTCTGCCACCTCATCCTGAAGCATATGTAGAAAAGAGCTGGGGAATTTGCTTACAGTGGTTTGATTTGTAATGCTTTTCTATTTGTTAGGGGTTTGGACTCAATGGCCCCCAAGGCACCTTTTAACTCTACAGTTCATTGATTCTATGAATTCTGTCCCCAGTCATTACACATGCACACATGCTCAGCTTCTTGACTTGGAGGGCAGAAAGGAAACTTTTTCCTGATCTCAAATTTTCATGTAATGCTAGCACAATAATACTCATATCCAAGGTATTTTAAGATAAACCTAGACATTAATGAGAAAACATATTCCCATATTCTCTCCCACAATAGAATTTCTTAAGATATATGCACTTCAGAGATTAGACTTGCAAAATAAACCCATGTTTACTTTTCAGTTATTAATTACAAAACAACCTGCTACTTTCAAGGTATGCAGGTGAGGGACATATGTGCTCAGCAGAAAACAAATATCTTTCAAGGTATGCAGGTGAAGAGAAAGGGTTCTGAAAATGTAATGATAAATACATTGTCCAATTGACTCTTAATATGATCAATGATATATATTCTATCCATTGAACTTTATTTTTTTATGACAAAATGTTTTTGTAACATTGGGAAGTAATTGCCTTTATATTTGTTAATCTATTATTTTAAAAAATAAGCTTATAGCTTCATAATATTTGTTTCTTTAGCAGTTTAAAAAAGCTTAACCAGAATGAAGAAATGAAATTCAAGTTATCTGATGCTATGGACACCAATCAAAGTGAAGATAGTGGACTGATGTGGGAGACTAGTTCAAGTAGATGTTCCACATCCCTAGCCTCAGAAACTAGTGCTACATCTGGGGTTTGTAGTATGGAAAACTCATATACGGATTCCTCTCCAGGGAAAGTTAAATGTCTGATGGATGAGGGAATTACTGCTCAGAAAAAAACAAGCAACTCTTCTGAACAGGCACCATTGTCTCCAAATGAGACAATAGGACCAGATGGTAAAAGATATGACTTTTCTGCAGGATCAATGAATATAAAAGCTCAAGAAAGAGAATTAGATCCTGCTGATCCCCAGTCATGGCCTTTGCAAGTACAACCTTCAAAGATTAAAGATTATTTGGTACAAATCACACAGGAAGTGGTAACTTCAGTGCCAGAAGAAAAAGAAAATGCTTTGATGAAAAAGGGAGAGTTGCCCCTTAAAGGAACGGTCAGAGCCAGGATTCAGCAGATCACTGCTGTGCTGGAAGAAAGAAATAAAAAGATTTTCCGGAGAATTAACCAAAAAGATGTGCCCCCACCTTCTGAAGTAATCAGGAAGCCCAGAGAACCCCCCAAAATATTTTCTAGGCAAGGCATCTCTGTATCTTTAAGGCATGTTGAGCGAGATGCCCCAGATAAGAAGAAGAAGGAAATTCTTTCTTATAATCTCAGGCATGTGCAGAACAATATTTCAAAGTCTGGTGCATCTGTTCCATACAACAGAGATGAAAAGCGAATACAAAGATCTGTTCTGCCTGAAACCAGAAATAACACTAACCAAAAGCTACCCTCAATTTCACTATGCTCATCTGACCAAGCAAAAAAGCTGGATACCAAAAAACATTCACCTATAAGGCAAATTACACTCTCAGACCAGGCAAGCTTTGCTCCATCAGACTGGCATGAAAAAACAGAGCAAATAGACAATCAAACTCTGATTCCTGGGACTGTAATAGTCACTACAGATAAGTTATCCAACCATCTTGTTAAAACAGAGGAACAGAAAATGCAGGATCATGTATCACTGACCACAAAGGACACTGGAATAGCAGAAGAATCAAAGACTCTGCCAACGCAGGAGGCAACTCAACTCCATTCCCCTATTGCCACTGAGCCTCTTTCTTACCCTGCAAATGACATAAATAATAATTCTGATTCAACTGTAACTGTACTATCTGAACCAGCAACTCAGGATATGCTGTATCCAAATAGTACTAGTGACATGCAGCCTATGCATGAACAATCAATTTCACCTGAAGTTAGAAACCAAGATGTTGAGTTCACTATTCCTACACAAATGGAAGTGAAAAATGAAGCCTTGGGGAAGCAAGGGATTCCTCATTACTCACCTGAAGCTTCAGAGTCTGTGCCTGAACTGGCAGAATCACTACCTTCTGTTAGCAAAGCCAAAAAAGAAGAGTTGGAGGTGGAGTATTCAAAAAAGGAAGAGACCCAGGAGCAACTGGCTATGCTTTTACAAGCAGATTCAAAGCCTCTGCACACATTGCATTTGGTGAAAGAATCTGATGCTTGTGACACTGGAACTGTACCTGATTCAGCTCCTATAGTGAGTGGAACAGAAATACAGGAGCAATTCAGGACTGATTTGGATAAAACGGCAGAAGAATACTCTAGTCTTCCACAAACCTTGTATTTTACAGGTCAAGAAGCAGAGCAAAAAGAAGAAGAGCACCTGGGATCAGATTTGGCAAAGGACACCGCAATAGCAGAAGAATCAAAGACTCTGCCAACGCAGGAGGCAATGCAACTCCATTCCCTTATTACAACTGAGCCCCTTTCTTACCCTGCAAATGACATAAATAATCATTCTGATTCAACTGTAACTGTACTATCTGATCCAACAACTCAGGGTATGCTGTACCTAAATAGTACTAGCGACATGCAGCCTATGCATGAACAATCAATTTCACCTGAAGTTAAAAACCAAGATGTTGAGTTCACTATTCCTACACAAATGCAAGTGAAAAATGAAGCCTTGTTGCATCCCACTGAAGAAACAGGGAAGCAAGGGATTCCTCATTACTTACCTGAAGCTTCAGAGTCTATGCCTGAACTGGCAGAATCACTACCTTCTGTTAGCAAAGCCAAAAAGGAAGAGTTGGAGGTGGGGTATTCAAAAAAGGAAGAGACCCAGGAGCAACTGGCTATGCTTTTACAAGCAGATTCAAAGCCTCTGCACACACTGCATTTGGTGAAAGAATCTGATGCCAGTGACACCGAAACTCTACCTGATTTAGCTCCTATAGTGAGTGGAACAGAAATACAGGAGCAATTCAGGACTGATTTGGATAAAACGGCAGAAGAATACTCTAGTCTTCCACAGCCCTTGTATTTTACAGGTCAAGAAGCAGAGCAAAAAGAAGAAGAGCACCTGGGATCAGATTTGGCAAAGGACACCGCAATAACAGAAGAATCAAAGACTCTGCCAATGCAGGAGGCAACTCAACTCCATTCCCCTATTGCCACTGAGCCCCTTTCTTACCCTGTAAATGACATAAATAATCATTCGGATTCAACTGTAACTGTACTATCTGAACCAGCAACTCAGGGTATGCTGTATCCAAATAGTACTAGCAACATGCAGCCTATGCATGAACAATCAATTTCACCTGAAGTTAGAAACCAAGATGTTGAGTTCACTATACCTATACAAATGGAAGTGAAAAATGCAGCCTTGTTCCTTCCCACTGAAGAAACAGGGAAGCAAGGGATTCCTCATTACTTACCTGAAGCTTCAGAGTCTATGCCTGAACTGGCAGAATCACTACCTTCTGTTAGCAAAGCCAAAAAGGAAGAGTTGGAGGTGGGGTATTCAAAAAAGGAAGAGCCCCAGGAGCAACTGGCTATGCTTTTACAAGCAGATTCAAAGCCTCTGCACACATTGCATTTGGTGAAAGAATCTGATGCTAGTGACACTGAAACTGTACCTGGTTTAGCTCCTATAGTGAGTGGAACAGAAATACAGGAGCAATCCAGGACTGGTTTGTATAAAACGGCGGAAGAATACTCTGGTCTTCTACAGCCCTTGTATTTTACAGGTCAAGAAGCAGAGCAAAAAGAAGAAGAGCACCTGGGATCAGATTTGGCAGCACAGTCTGCTCAGGCACAGATATCTGTGACCACATCAGTGGAACCAGAGCATCCACACATGTCACAGCCAAGAGCCAATGCATGGAAGGGGACTGCACTGCTGGAGGCTTCAGAGTCATTTTCCCCGACTCCTGCTGCAGAGAGAGAAGAAACTCACCAACTCTCTGCAGCAGTAGCACGATCAGAGAATATGCATCCTGTTATCTCTGAACCTATAAAGACACCACAGGGATCAGAACCCTTAGAGCTCTCACATATCAGAGGTAAGGAAGTAAGTCCGGGCTCCCTGATGGAAGCATTCAGCTCATCTGAGCAGCTGCCATCTATTTCATCTCATCCCATGGATACTGTAGAAAAACAGGAAGTCCAGCTGTCCCCACTAATAATTGCAAGACCACTACTGGAGCAGCCAGACTCATGCCTACCATGCCCACCTGAACAAAGGGAGAAGCAAAACAACCTGTCCTTAGCGTCTGAGACAGTTACTATGATGCCAGAAACCTCTCCACCACCCACTGTGGCTGTTCAAAATGCTGAAGTTGCACAAACAGAAATCCAGCCTTTGTCTCCCACAACCATTCTATCAGAAGAAATGGTGCATCTTCTGGTGCAAATGGAGCCAGATCCAGTCATAGACATGAAAGCATCTCAGCTCATTTCATCTTTATCTACAGAATCTTGGAGTGAAGTATCTGCTCCAACTCAAGAAGAAAAGTTAGAAGACCATCTCCATCCATGTATAAATGAAAAACTATCTCTGACAGATAAACATGAATCCCAGCCCACCATCAATGAAGGTGAGCAAGAAGGAAAGATTCCTTTACCTATAACTATACAATCTCAGCTGGGTTGTTTGGTCAAATCTGAATCAAGAAAGCAGAGTATGGAACAGAATTCCTCTTTGGTAGAAAAAATTCCACTGCCTCCTGCTGATCAACTGGATAACAAAGACCTTCATCCAGACAAACCCATCACCAATCTGTCACATCCAGATCCAGTTTCTGTTTTGGAAAAACAAGACAAACAACAAACCAAAGCTGAGCAAACTTTTCAGCAGTTATCACATACAGTTATATCAAAGGAATCAGATATATTGCAGTCAGTAGATGAAACAGAAATAAAGGGGTTCCCAATTCATTTGCCTCAAACAGTACAAGATTCATCCCAGTCAGCTTATTTAATGGAAACACAAGAAGATCAGTGTGTTTCAATAGATAGACCAGCCCTAGATTCTGGATATTTAAGTATACCATACAATATGGCTGAAGCAGAGAAATATGACATGAAAGAACCAGAAACAAAACATACTGCAAAACAAGCTATTCAGACTGTAACAGCAGATTTAGAAGCAGACTACCGAGAAGTAGAGTTAAAAGGAGAAATAGAAGCAAAGTTTCCTGCACTTGGATCAGGAAAACATTTAGATGCATCCTTTCCAATTCCAAGCACAGAGGAAAACTTTCAGTCACACAAACCCATGCTTCTAGAACTGGAAGGAGAACAGCCTGTTTCATTAAAAAGAGAGAAAGAAGACACCAAACTTGATTCACTCAAAACTCCAGTATTAAAACTGGAACAGCCTAGTGCTGGTCCAGAAACTCTCAGGAGTCAAAACTATTCATGTGATATTTTGAATAAGGTACCTAACACATCTCCAATAATTTCACCATTGGTTGCCGATAAAATAAAAGATCAGGAAATTCTCACAAAACCCATGGTATGTCTAGCACCGACCATAGAGCAGTCAAACTTTATTTCACCATTTCTTGAAGACAAAGCCAAGATAGAAGAAAATGAGTTTCATCAACTTCCTGAGACTCCACAAATGATGCCAAAGGAAACACAGCCCTTGAGTACTGCCGTCCATGGTGAAACCAGGGAAGAGCTACTAAATTCCTTCACAACCACAGAGACTGAGGTACAGGTATCAAGTTCTATTCTAGAAGATGTAGTTTCCAAAAAGGTAAATGAAATCACTCCTCCTTCCTCAGTGTTGACAGAAGGACAAGTTTCTAGCATGGTTGAATTATCATATACTCTTGCTGAGGGACAGGAAGAAGAAAATTCTCCTTCTGTCCTGGATGAGTCAAAGCACATAGCTGCTGGAAAATCAGATATGAAAGATGCTCAGCCTCATTTATTTGTTACTGGACAATCAGAAATGAACAACCAAGAAAACAAGCCACATCATGCTGTGACATCAGAGCTAGAAGATTTGTCCTTAATTAATTCCCCTGAGGATGTCAGGAAAGAGACTCCTTCATCTTTACCTTCTGTGGAACCATCAGCACCCATACATCTGGAATTATTATACCGCGAGGGAGAAAGCCAGGAAAGGATAACATTAACGGCTGAACATTCAAAGGAGCACATTGCTCCTTTGAAATTATCTATCCTGCAACAAGAATCAGCGCATCTACATTTACTCCAATCAGCAAATGAACCACAGATGCATGGAATTCAGCCTCACTCTTCTACAATTAGTCAAGATTCATCTCAGGTAACTGATGAGACAGGAACACAGGAATATCAGAGCTACCCTCCTAAAACCACAGGAGATTCCAAAGTTCCTGTGCTCTACTCCGTTGAGGCAGAAAATCAGGATTCAAAACAGATACCACCAGTTTCACCTTTTATCAACCAAAAAGTGGATGAACAGGAAATCAGTTTACGAATAACAGCAGCCTCAATGCCAGCCACCCTTAGTCAGTCTACCTCTGCTGAAAATAAGCTGCAAGGAACCCCAGCTTATCCTTCTGAAGTAGTAAATGGGATCCCAGAAGAGCCCCTGTCTCTTGCTGCATTTCTCCTTTCTGAGGCTAATGAAATACATTCTTCTTTCCCTCAGACTTCAGAAAAAGAGAAGCTAGATACTCAGCCTCCTTCTGAGGAAGCTGGTTTGTTAACTAAAGGAGCAGGAACGGCTCCTTCTGAGGAAGCTGGTTTGTTAACTGAAGGAGCAGGAAGGGCTTTGGTTGCTCTTCCTGAAACAAATATAACTGCTAAGAGAGAATCTGAACATTCGACAATACATTTTGAATCAGAGTTCCTTTCTGAAAAACTTCAAGAAGATGTTACTAACAGAAGCTGCATTCAAGAGAGAATGGAAGACATCCCTGATATTCCTGTATTTCTTAATTTCATTCCAAATGAGCTTTCTAGTGATGTGATACCAGAAGCCATGGATGACACTCACATACACAAGCAACATTCAACAGTAAATTCAGTCCCAAAACTGCCAATAGACTCAGCTGCCAACAAGGCTATAGGGATTAGTGCAGGAGATTTTTCAAGAACAGAAGGAGAAAAGGGTTTGTTTAATTCAGAGGGAATTTTGAGAGACTCTAAAAATGATTCAGAGGGAACTTTGAAAGATCCCGAAAAGTACTTACAAAAAGAAAAGGAATTAAAAGATCCTAGGAACGTGAGAGAGCAATCTATACTTGCTCCTAAACCTGATCAAGGAAAATATACTTTTGATATTTCTGAAAGTGATCAAGTAGTAAATATTCATGCTTCTCTGCTCAGTCCTTTGGCTGATAAAAAGGAAGATACTCATGTATTAAAGAGTTTAGAAAGATTGGAAACATTTTCATCTCTGAAAACAAGACCATTGAATGATTCTGAAGATGTGGCAGTTGACCATGAACCTTCAGTGTGTAAGCAAAGTGGAAAAAGTTTAAAAGCAGACAAGCATGAAAACAGGGGAAATGAATCAAAGGAACTTGTTGAAGAAAAAGGTGTCAAGGAAAGTGCAGAAGACAAAGAAAAAAAATCAATTATTCCAGAAAGCAAGGATATTCTAAAAAATATTGGTATAGAATACGTTGAAAATCATGACTTGATCAATGACATATCCTTCACCCAGACAGGAAGAGAGAAGTCTGTTAAGGAAGTGCAGAGGCAATTTGATGTTACAAAGAAAAATTTGGAGGAAAAGACATCTCTAGCTCCAAGCTCAGAAAATATATCAGACCTTTCTTTATTAAAAAGGAACTTGGATGAAGCATCTCATGGAACAAAAAACAAAGAAAACATAATTACCACCCAGGAAGGCACCTTTAAATTATCAAATGAAAACAAAGAAATTGGTGTTATTAAAGAAACTGACAAGGGCATAGAGGATGAACTGAACCTAGTGGGGGGTGGTGTACCCTTACTTAATTCAGAAAAAGACATATTATCTCAGTCCATGCCACCTACTCAATCATTTTTAGATAGAGACCTCCCTGAAGAAGTAGTGGGAGCATCTAAAGAAGACAGCCATAAATGTTCAGCCAGTGAAGAAAGTGGGAGCACTGATGTTCCTTTTCCTTCCAGAGATCATGCTCCAGGTGATGGGACTGGAATATTTTGGGAAAAGGACATTCCTGAAGCCTACATTCCAAATAATTTGGAAGAATCCCAGAAGGATCATGTTCTGAAAGATCAGCCTATTAATGAACCAGCTGTAAACCAAACAAACATCTCAGGGACTGCATGTGAAATAAATAAAGAGCATAATGGGTTTGTTGACATTCTAACTGAACCATATGGACAGACAGAGATTTTAGCACCAAGAGAAATTGTGGAGAATCTGGGTGACAAATTGACAGAGGGGCCAGCTGAGGTTGTGAGTGACATAAAAGTTGGGATTTGCCAGCCAACACATGCAATCCCCTTTGGAAGTAGACTGTATGGATCAGGTGCAAGCAATGATGATGACAGTCAAAGAGAAGAATCTATACCCGAAGAAAGAGGCCAGGTGTTACCAGAAGAAACAAGTGATGAGGAGTCTAGTCCAATACTTGATTATGCAGCAAGTGTTTATCAAAATGAAACTCCTGTGCAACAGCACCCAAAGGATACTTGTTTTGCTGTTGACCAAAATCAACAACCTGAAAAAACAATTCACAAAATGGATAATGGTGACATTAAAAAATCTGTTGAAATAAGCCATCAATCTCTTGAAGCACCCTGCCATGTTAACACTCACTGGCAAACTGAGGGGCAACAACCAGAAGACAACTTAATACCAGCCCTTGAACCTCTGCCACAAAACACAATTGCTTTAGAGCATGAACATCTTTCATACTGGGACATTGAGCAGCAAACATTTAGAGAAAATATCAACCATGATCTAGATGAGCATGACACAGAAATAGCAGACCAACTAGCACCAGAAGCAAAAGCTGAGAAACCATTTGGGGAAATTGATTTTTCTCTTTTGTCACATGATTTTGACACCTACCCTTTATACTCAATAAAAGAGGAAGAGTACAGTGACATTGAGGAAGATCTAGCTGAGCTCATGGACTATGAAATAGTTACCCAAGATGATGTTTTTCAAGCAGAAACATCCTCAGAAATGACTGGTGAAGAGCTGCTGTTTGATGACAGGAAAACTTTAGATCACATTAGTAGTACATACGAATTTGTGAATGAAGGGGAAGTAAGTACATATACTGAAGAAGATGATTTTAAGTTGATGGATCCTGATAAGATACCAAGAAATATTCCAAAGAGTGAGATCCTACAGAAAGAAGTAGATGAAGCACAGTTTGATACCTATTGTTATCAGTGTAAATGTCCCATCTCAGCTGACGACAAACTTTCTGGGGAGCATAAAGAGCATGAGGTGACAGACTTGGATACAGCTGTAACTGTACTGAAGGTAAGCAATTAACATTCTGGACTTATTTACCTATGTTATCATTGACACTGATTAAGGAAACTTCAATGAAATATATGGTATAGATCACAAGGTTATAATTGTTAGTGACTTAACAAAGGTAGATTAGGTTAATTTACTCACTTGTTTCTGAGAAAGACCAATTCTTCCTAAAAGGCATCAGGTAACTGGAACATCGTCAGATTTTATTTTCCACACATTGTGGTTCACTTCTCTTTTTCTGGATTTTTTTTAAAAAGTACCCATTGGGAAACACTTCTCACCAGTACCAATGATTTGATCAAAGGTATAGCCTACCTATGACTGTAAGAGAGTCTAGAGAGCCAGTAACAAATCTATGTTGTATCTGTTTTGGCCCTCAGTTTGTAATTTTGAACTCCATTTATTTATTATTGTAAACAAATCTTTGATTCCTTCCTGCCCCCCCCCTAATTTTCTTTGACCTATAAGTACACATAATTAAATGTACCACCCTAAAGACAGTGGAGAAACCTGGAATAAGGCTTCCATGGAAAATGCAAGTGTATTCCACAAGTTGATTTAGGATATGTGTTTCATATTGTATCTAGGTCCAGAGGTCAGAAAAATTACTTTTTGGACTATAACTTGTAGAATTCCCCCACCCAGGATGGCCAGTGTTGCAATCTGCAGTCTAGAGAAATAATTTTTCTGAGTTCTGTCCAAGGAAATAAACAGTGCTTTGAAATGTGCTCAAAAATAGACAGAGAGAATTGTGATTTTTTTTAAAAAAGCATAAGATATGTGATCTTCCTGCTCTTCTTTAATTTTTATTTATTTATTATATATGATACTATATGCCACCCCAATAACTGGGTCGGCCAATAAAAATTAAAAATAAATTAATACAAAAACCACTATAAAACCATACCAAAAATAACATAAGACTATAAAACCGCTAGAAGGCTCCCTGTGCTACAATGTTAGCTGTGCCTTCAGGTAACAGTTTTGCCCATATGCATTTAATTCTGAAAGGAATATTTACTCTCCCTCTGTCTTTCTATACACAGACATACACTTCTGAATGTTCAAAGCACTTTGGAATGCCAACACAATTTTGTAAGGCATATCAATATTAAAGCAATGGAAAGAGGATGAGAGCATAGTGCAGTGGTAGAGAACCTGTGGCTGACCAGATGTTGAACTATAACTCACATCAGCCTTAGAGAGCATGGCTAACTTATTTTGTTGCTTAATACCTTATTTTATTTATATCCCACCTTTCTCCAAGTATGAAGCCCAAGGCTGCTTACAAAAATGCACCCATGGGTTCCTGCCCATGGCATAGTGACTTACTTGATGCCATTAAGGCTGAGATGAGATTTGAACTGATGGCTCCTCACTTGACAATCCATGCTTGACAAAGCATGGCCAGGAGCTTTACTGGCTGGAAGATTTTAAATGTTGCCATTTCAAAAGAGCTCTGCATTTTTTTCAAATTCTGCTCCTATCTCTGCACTGCACCAGATTTCTGGCATGTCCTTCCATGCCTTGTTATTCCAGTGAACCTGCCCTGTTATACCATTCAAGGGTAAAATTAATTGATTACTATTGCAAAAATTCCATTGATTCTTAATTGTAGTTGATCCCTACTCAGCATATTGAGATTCCATACTACAACAGTGAATGCTAAGCAGTTACTAAGAATATCAAAAGTCACATGCTGTGGTTTCATCCCTAGACTGGTTTCTTGAAAGTCAAAGGACTTGACCATATCCTCTGAGATCACCCCTTGGTTCTGTGACTTGAAGAGGGAGACAAAAATAAAATCTACGGTAGCTCTAAGCTGCATTCATGAACCTTTTCCACTGGGCAAAGATTGCTTTTATGCTTCTGCCATATGTATCTGGTTTCTGCTATACACATATTATTTGTATTTTTGAAAGAGGTTCTCAGAAAAGAGGGTGCTCACCACTTCAGTATTCCTCAGAACTGCAATGTGTTAAGTTTGATAAGTTCTTAATATGGACTATTTTTAAAAATTGAACGTCACTCCATCAAAACACCCACCCACCTTCAAAGCACAGAATTTATGTACATACTCAGTGCAAATGTCACAAACTGCATTTTATAATTTACCAAAGTCACACATGTTATTTTTCAGCCTTGCTTGACCCTTTCTAGTAGTTATGCAGAGATATCTAATTAATATTAAGGCCATTTATGAAACACAAACTGCTTTTGAACAGATGGCCCAACATTCTAAAGGAAGGTCAAGAAGGGCTTTTAATCCTTGAATGTTGTCCTCCATTTGTTGAAGAAACAAGCCTCCATAAGAGAAAAGCAGTTTCTGGAGCAACATCAGGATCTGCCAAGCTCCCCCCCCAACAGCCTCTACAAACTCATTGTTGAAGGACAGGGCATCCTCCAAAATGGTGTCCAATGTGACTATGAATAGAATAAAAAAATGGTCTGCTCCCAACTAGGTATGCATGTGGATAGTTTGTATTGGTAAAAGTTGTGATACATGTTTATATCAGTGCTCTTTTCCAGACCTCAAGGAGTTGTTAGAAAACATGAAAGATAGTACTGAATCAAGTCATGTGCTGTGGTTTCATCCCTAGACTGGTTTCTTAAAAGTCAAAGGACTTGAGCATATCAGTTTAGTGAGGCAGAAGCTGAACAACACCCCACTCAAGGTCCTAGCAGAGAAAAGATACAGTCTTAAATCTTCTTCATAAAATATATAAAAGTAGCTTTACTTACAAACATGTTCATCTGTCTAATAACTGAGGTTTACTTGAGGGGCTTCCTTCTGCACCTCCAGAGTCAGGGCAATACATTGTGGGTCTAGCCTTCTCTGATATTGCACCCCCAAATATGGAAACCCAGTTGGTGCCAGTGTTAATGTCATTCTGGTGCCAAGTGAAAACATGGTTGATCACTAAAACATTTTGGACCGGATTGGTTTTTCACCAACCCACACATGTACATACTTTTCAATTGTGTTGAATTATTGTAACCAGTTTTAATCTGCCTTTTATCTTGTTATTTTTAATAATAATAATAATAATAATAATAATAATAATAATAATAATATTTATTTGTATCCTGCCTCTCTGTGCAACACAACCAGGGCAGCTTACATGATAAAACATAAATCCCATCTCCCAACAGCCCACCTCCCCTAAAATTAAATAATCATAGTTTAAAACATACCTAAAAATGACAAATGAACAAGTGACAAATAAATTAAAATAACTATAGCAGAAATCAGGGTCAGGCACAACTTTTTCAGTGGCCATTTGTCTGCTCAGGAAAGGCCTGCTGGAAGAGATCTGTCTTAACAGCTTTTTAAAAGCTGTTTAAGGTGGTAATGTGACCACTAATCTGGGAGCAATAGTCAAAAAGGTCCTCTGGCCAGTTGCAGACATTCTAGTTCTTATAGGTTGCAATAAATTCCTCCCAGAGGACCTGAGTGTGTGGGGTGGATGGCCTTTAAAAATTATTTTTATTTTTATGCTATTTTAAGGGCCTCGGCAGACAGCTTATTAAGCCGTCCTGGAGGCAGGGAAGAGGAGGGGCAGCCGCACGATCGGCGCCCCTTCCTCCTCTTGAGGTTGCCCTCGGAGCTGCCGGCCCTCTGCACGGCCGGCGCGCCGAGGGCAACCTCCTGCCGCAGCGTCCTCACACGCTGTGGCGGAAAAGCCAGGGAAAGTGCGCCCGATGCGTTTAGGGCGCACTTTCCCTGTCTTCTGAAAGGAGCACTGATTTTGCGCTCCTTTCAGAGGCGCCGACGGTGCGCTGCGGTGCAGCTGCCACGGTCCCATGGCGCACCGTCCCAGGGCGTCCCTGACGCCCTGGTCTGCTTCCCCCCTCAGTTAATCAGATGGACTTTATTGTGCACCATCCTGTGATCGGTAGATAGAGGGCAGGATATAAATATTTAATTAAATAAATATCCATGTATATTAATCAAATGCATGGTTTAATGGAGGAGAACAAGAGAAGAGAGAAAATATGGCTGCAGGTTACAAGTGATGCAGGAAGAGAGTAAGTATGGAAAAGCAAACAAATGGGAAATCTGTAAACATGCAAGCTAACAATTAATGCATATAGGCATGAAAAGGTTGCTAACTCTAAAAGAAATGTCCCAATATGCAGGTAGACATATGGAACCAAACCTATAAATATGTATGTGGAGTGTGTGTGTGTGTTTACACGGAGATAAAGCAGGGGTGGGAATAATGTAGTCCGAGTCCATGGGCCACATATGGCCTACAGAATATGATTCCCTGAGCTCCCCTTAATTTTTTAAAAAGAGATCACACATCTGGAAGCCTCTGGGGCTGGGGTGGGGGAGACAGTTTTTCATTAAAAGAAAAAGGCTACCTAGCATCTTTTAAAAAACATCCCCTGAACATTTAAGACTGGACATTTGTTCTGTTGGAACGTGGGGATTGAAAAATGAGTTGGGTGCAACTTCTTGGCTTTCCAGCCTGCCTAACTTTTATATAGATGAATGCACAACTGTATATACTTACTGATGGACACATCATCTATCCTCTTCACCTCTCTGCTGCTATGGTGAGGATTAGTAATTAGCTCACAGAAAAGAGAAAAGTATTAGGGAATGGCAGGCAATGTCACTACTACAAAACCCAGAGGTTTCCGTCCTTCAGCGTTACAAGCAACGCCGCCACTCTGGCATTGCATGTGGAAGTGATTTCAAGGCAGGCATATGTCACAACACCTGTGACAAACATATCAGTGGATTGATCATATCTAATTACATGAGGTAGTAGTAGTAATTGTTGTTGTTGTTGTGTGCTTTCAACTCATTTTGGACTTATGGCAAACCTAAGGTGAACCTATCACAGAGTTTTCTTGGCAAGATTTATTCATAGGGGGTTGCCTTTGCTTGCCTCTGAGACAGAGAGAACGTGGCTTACCCAAGGTCACCCAGTTTACATGCCCTAGCGGGGATTCAAACCCTGGTCTTCAGAGCTGTAGCCCAACACTCAATAACTCTATATGCCAAAAATCAAAGAAGGCATAACCCTGAGCAGAGCTGTTGATAACAGGGTCTCTTGAAGGTCTCACATTGATAGAGTCACCACAGTTTGAAGCCATCTTGATAGAATGTAACAACAATAATAACACACTTTTTGAGGGTATTACTTTATTATATAATAAATAAAAAGATGTAATTTCTTCCTGTCTCATGATTCAAGCCCCTCAAACTTAACCCAGAAGCCAGGCAGTCCTACTGAACAAAGGAGTTCTGCAGTGCTGGTGAGCATCTAGTACTTTGCTGCCAGAAAGTTGTGGTATGATGAGCAGAAGCAGGGAACACTGCAGGGTCCTGCTGCAACTCCTTATTTCACTTTTTATTTCAGTCCCATACATCTGAGGAAGTAGACTCAAGTCTACAGAAGCTCATTCTACCAGCTTCTTTCTCACAATTAGTCTCAAAAGTACTAAAAGATCCCTTTGCGTACTGATTTTCCAGACTAACCACAGCCATGTCATATTTCTTATTTCTGTAATTCTTATTTCACTGTGGCTCATTGGTAAGAAGGAGCTGCATGCATTATCCTTCAGTGCCCTACTTACCAGCACTGCAGAATTCCATGAAGTACAGATGCCTGACTTATAAGGTGGTTTTTAGGGGCATTAGCGATCATAGCAATTGTGCTGCAACTATAAATGTGAATACAAACCAGTCACAAGTTACAAAACCAATACATTTTTTTAAAAAAGTCTGGATTTCAATCCCTAACCAAAAACAAGTAAATAAAAAGCAACCCCATTAGTTAAAAACATGTTAGTAGATTGATTTGTTACTTTATCACACCATCTTTCTTTTCACAACAATCACATTAGCGAAGCAAATGGAAACATGCAATTTTAAAAATGTTTAGTATCACACCTCTCTGCAATTGCATGCGTGTGCTGCTTTTGCAATCCAGAGTCCCTTTCACATTGGCTTGTAACCCTGCCTTCCATGCCTTTCAGTGCCTTTGCCAATGTTGTTTGTACTCCATTCCTTTTTAAATTTTGCTGTAATTACACAGACACAACAAAAATAAAAAATATAACCCTCCCCCCAAAGGCACAGAGTAAAAACAATGTCAGCCTGTTTGGGAATAGCAAAGGTGGGGAGGAATGGAAGAGAATCACCCCTCTGTTCAATATGACAGCTGTCCATCATTACTGCCACAGAAGGGACCTATGGCACCAAGGAAGTAGTTGAATAGGAGCAATATTAGAAACCTATTGGTGGCTTTTCCCCATCAATGAAAAGGTGCACTACAGAAAGAAAGGAAATGCAAAGCAGCAATGAACAGGCACAATGTCATGTGATAAGCACTGGCTAGATATGCTAATATCTTGCTTTAATTCTGATTTACTGCCTTGTGTGAAAATTTCCCAAATCTGTAAAAAAAGAAATCAGTTCCATAAAGAAATGGAAAATGTAGAAAAACTCTATTATGTATAATGTTTTATGGGCCTTTTTACTGGTCTTAGTTTCCTCACAACTATTTGTACCATTTTCTTGAATCTGCTTTGTATTCTCTTAAGAGCTTCTCAATTAAGGCAGTATCCACTTATCTGGATGTAACCTCCCCTAAACTCAAAGGGATCTATCTCTGAGTAGACATTTTCATATATTGTAAAGCCCTATTAAATACAGTTTGTCCAACAGCAATTTCCAAATATGGGAATTTCAAGAACTCTAGTGTTACTGGTACAATAGGCCTGATCCTTAAATTGAAGCAATGGAGCACTGTAGCATTAGCTTGTATCTTGAGAATTTTTTCCCCATAACTATTCCTGTTACAAATATAAAACATTTTGTTCATTCTCATCACACAATTTTGATGGCTGTGAAAACTTTTGTTTCAGGGTCAATTGGACAGATACCTACACGTTTTACAAGAGAGGTCTTTGAAGATTGAGGGATTTGTCAGTAAGATAGAGGCTCTGTTCAATTCTCTTGAGGTAAGTGTTGTACAGTCCCTACATGCCTTCAGCTCTTTCAAGAATTTGTCTTTTGAAGATCCATGACATTGTCGCAATTGTGATGGACAACTTTCTGCACAAGAGATAAGTAAGTTTGGATTGTGGGTATGCACAAATGAACAGCTGGTTACAGTGCTGTATAATGGGTCAATGTTGCCTTGCATCTGTTATTGAAGGGAGAATTAAACTCATAAAAAGCTATTCAAGATTTGAAGTGATCCTCCTTTTACCATCATTTTATACAATATCTGTAACAATATTCTCAGTTACCTTTTAAGGAGGCTTTTAAAGAGACATAAGAGGCTGTCTCCTTGGAAAAGTACAAGTCAATTACTGACTGACAAGAAAATCATCTTTAATACACTGTATAAGTCTGTCTTACATAAGTTTACAATGCAGCATTGTCCTTCAGAGAGTGCATTATTCTTCCACTTTGAGAATCTTCAAATTGATGAGACCTGGCTGTTTTGAACATATGAAGCTGCCTTATACAGAGTCAACTACCACTTCATCAACTCAGTCCTTCTCCAGTTCATGTATACATGGAATACTGTTTTCCCTTCTTCTCCTAGGAAAACTGTAAGGAAAAGGAGAAGCTTTTAGAAGACCAAAATGAAAGCATTGTCAAGATGGTGATAGGGCACCATGACAGAAAGGCACAGAGCTTTGAAGGCATAAAGAACACAAAAATGGAGTATCTCTATGAACAGATGGTCAATTTTCAAGAATATGTTGATACAGCAAAGGAGACACTGGAGGCAATTATCAAAGAAGTGGAAGAAATGGATGATTTTGTCTTCCTAAGGGTAGGTACAAAACTGCATTATTGCTGATAAACATTTTCGTAGAGTTTTCATTAACTCAAAACGTCTCAGAATTTTCATCAAGCTGGAGGTTGGGGTCTCCCATACAAGAAGTTGGAAGATCCATACAATTTTGCAAGTCTAGCTGGCAATGAACCTATAAAGTAAAGATCCAAAATTTGAGTCATTACTTTATTGGAATTGCTGAAAGAACAGAATAATAGATCTCATTAGTGGACTTGTTTCAAGCTGAGGTCATGTGGCAGAAGACAGAGAAAAGATGAGCAAGAGAGCAGGTGCTGTGGAAGAAGTGCATGGGTCTGGCCATTGAAGCAGGAACCTGAAATTTAAAAAAAAACAGACCATGCTTCTCTGTACATGAATCTATAAAAGAGTTGTGTGTAGTTTTTTTTTTAAAAAATCAAAACAATAAAATAGATAAAACAACATGAAAACTATAAAGACAACAACAAGTTTTAAAAACAGCTTAAAAGGCATTTTAACATTTAAAAATCATATACATGTAAAATTCAAATAAATTAAACCCTGAAGTCTTTAATAAAAAGCATATCTTGGTTTAGTGGACACCCCACTAAACACCCCACTGTTGATACCTTCAAAGGAAGGACATTCCATACTTTACATATGAATCTGCATGTAAGAAGTTTATTGCCTCTTCAGCAGATCTTGCAAATTTGACCTTTTCTGTGGGGGAGGGGGTTACAGCTCCCAGAATCCACCAGCCAACATAAAAATGGCCATACTGTCTGGAGATACTGAACACTATAGACTAAATAAGCTTCACAAGTATTGATCTTTGGAAGTCACATGGTTGGCACAGAAGTTCAAGGCTTTAATCCTGTATACCAGCGGTCCCCAAACTACGGCCAGTGGGCCGAACCCGGCCCGTTGAGGCCTTTGAGCTGGCCCGCAGCTGGTCCTGCCACCACCGCGCACGCACACGAAGTGCCATTTTGTGTTTCAAAATGGCGCCCGGCATTGCACGCGCATACGCACAACTCTGGGCACCATTTTGGAACACAAAATGGTGCCTGGTGCCACGTGTGCATGCACACTACTCGGGCACCATTTTGTGTTCCAAAATGGCACCCAGAGTCGTGCGCATGTGCACATGACGGCGGGTGCATGCGCATGACTCCGGGCGCCAAAGATCTGGGGACCAGCAAACCAGCTGGATCAAAAAGTGTGGGGACCCCTGCTGTATACACATATCTAGGAATGAGGGTACTTCCAGACAAAGTCTCCAAATAGGACAAGTCAAAAGGCACAGCGCAGCTATTCTGTCTTTTCCTCCTGACGATTTTTTTTCCTGCAAAGGGAAAAAAATGGAAGAAATTGTGGCAAAATATGAGAGGGAAACAAATGAAAAAATTGCTTTGTGCAAAATTCCATGATTGACACAAGGTGACTCTGTACCTCTTTCTGTTTTTGGGGGGACATTTTTAAATGAATACTGCAAACACAGCGATAATTTAAACTCAATTTAATAAAAAGAAAACTGAAAATAATAGCAACACAAATTATATGCTAAATTGAACACACATGTCCCAATATCCTAAAGTGCCATTTATCTTAAGAGATGCTAGGATAGGGCTGGTATTTATTATATTTATATCCTGCCTCTCCCCCAGTAATGGGACTCAAGAATGCTTACAGATTGAGAAGGTCTTCTCCCTTGTTCCCACAAAAACAAGGCTGAGAAAATTGTGGGACAGAGAAAAAGACCTCTCACTTAGGACTTATCTTATCTCAGAACTCTAACAGGCTTATATGGGGAGATACAGGGATTTTACAGGCTGCCAGAAATAGTGCAAATTGATGCCACTTTAACTGTCCCGGCTCAGTGCTAGGGAATCATGGGAATTGTATTTTTTTCTGGGACATTGAGCCTTCTCTGTCAGAGAGCTCTGGTGCCACAATAAACTACAGTTCCCATGATTCTTTAGCACTGAGCCAGGACAGTTAAAGTGGCCTCAATTTGCACTATTTCTGGCAGTCTGTAAAGGCCCACTGTCCTGTAAAATAGCCTGGACCCAAGCCATATAGGGTTTTATAAGTCATCACCAGCACTTTGAATTGTGCCCAGCAATGGGCTGGCAGCCAGTGGAGCTGTTGCAAGTAAGATGTATGATCCCTGTAGTTATCAAGTCAGGTAAGTTTTGCATAAGTGAATTAAAACATTCCTATGGTTACCAAGTCAGGTAAGCTTTGCATAAGTAAGCTAAAACATCCTTGTAGTGACCAAGTCAGATAAGTCTTAAGTAAACAAAAACATGTTTAACCTTCTAGAAACTACATGAAAGCTTTTTAAATGATTGTTTAATTGTTTATTGTTTATTGTTTAATTATTGTTATTTAATCTGTTTAGTTTAATTTGTTTTTGGGGGATGGGTGGGTGTGGGAAGGAGGGATGGGATTTGAATTGATTTTATTTGTTCTCATGTTTTGAAATGTTGTACGCTGCCCTGATTGCCTGGCAGAGGGGCGGGATATAAATAAAAATTATTATTATTATTATTATTATTATTTTCCAAAATGGATCCAGGAATGATTTCTTCTTTCACTAGCAGCCACTTTTCTTATGTTTTCTGTTTTGATGGCCAAATTTATAGATCTATGATTATTATTTTTATTAATTTTAGGGAGTAGCTGGTGAGCCAGGTTGATTAGTTTTCCCCTCGATTCTCTGTTTTGAGATTCAGTAAGAGATTCTGGTGGCAGCTGCTGTTTACCTTGAATGTTGTAAACAAGCACATACAGCAGGATCAGCTAGGTCAGAATCCCTTTTTCTCCCAGCTCAAGCTATTTTGCATTGTTTGCTGCAGATGTGCTGCTGCAACCTGACACCAACTAGGGTGGCATAAAAACTATTTTATAAAAAGGAGGGTCTCTCCCCAATGCTCTTTTAATTGAGATAAACCATATCTCCTCCATATTTTGTTTTATATTAATTATGATTACATTTTTAAAAACAGTTTGATGATAACAGAGGCTGAATCTGCATTCCTTAGCACCCTTAGGTAGGAGTAAGCCAAGTAAACTGAGACTTAATCCTGAGTAAGCATACAACAGTTGGCATCCTATCCATTAGTTCCAGCTAGAATAGACACATTCAATCAATTGCTGAATTGTGAGTCAGCATGTAGATGATGGATCTAGTCTAATCAAGACCAAAATAGGATTCAGACCACACAGTTTCACCACTACGGCAGGACCACTAGACATCATTTCAGAATCCAGCAGACCAGAGGGCACCAAATACTGTTCCCATGCTGTGTGTTTAATGTTTATGGAAAGATGGGGCTTCCTGCAGAGCTAAGCAGCAACTGCATCAAGTATCTTCATTTTTCCAGAGGAAATTTTTTCCAGAGGAAAAATGAAGCCTTACCTAGGTCCAAAGAGAGTCTGGAGAAATTAACAGTGGCCCTGCTAGTTAGAGAATTCTAGCTAGTGGCTGTCAGATTTATAATCTGAAACGGTAACATTCCAAAACTCTGTAAGCCAAGATACTAGGCAAATTATTATTTTGCTTTATGGCATACCTAAACACTGTTGTATTTTTTAAAATGAATATGAGACAGGTTGTGTCATTGTCTACAAAGGGGGAGAATAATAGGGTGGGAGAGCAGTATGTATGTAGAGAGAGGACAAACAGAGAGAACACTGATCTGAGCAGAGCAGAACAGAGCAGAGGTGGTTGGTGGTGGCTTCAGTATTAGTATTCAAACTTTAAAGGAGCTATCCAGGGTGCTGAACCTTCTCCATAAAACAGGTCCAATACCTCAGACAGCTCATTTAAAGGTCAGACCCAAACTTGGAGCAGATTCAGTGGCCCACTGAAATGGAAGCCACTGGCTGTAACTGGAATTGAGAGCTGGAGAAACTGGGGACACATCTTACATAAGATCCCTTGAACATTGGCACTGAATGGTCTCGTTGCCATCCTATATACATGTAACATGTCTATAAAACCTTAAAGAGCACAGTGGGAAATCCAGTCAGGCTGAGGAATTTGTGGGTAGGATCTCAAAAGCCTGAAGTTTGGGATCTCAAACGCTGCTCCTGATAGTGTCCAAAGGAGTGTGCAGAGTGCAGAGGAGTGAATGCCAAAGGTTTTATTTTTCACAGACTGGAAAAGCTCATTTTGGGAGACTACAACTGCCATACTAGCTGGGGATAATGGGAGTGATAGTCCAAAAATTAATCTTCACAAGCTATGTTTTTGTTTTTTCTTTTACACATGGCACTATTCTGAATAAGGCAGGGGAGGGGGGAAACCTACTTATGTAAGTGAATTTTCTGTGCAATTTGGAAAGTTTTGTCTGTTACTACTGGCACAGTAATTTGGCTTGGGTGAAGATAAGTCAGGGAATAAAATATTATAGATATGATGTCTGGCATGTTTTGCAATATGGATTAATCCATTCCTTCCCTCCCTTTCCCTCCCTCAGTCATCAGAAGAAATAAACAAAAGGTATAGAAAAGCTTTAGTGCATTGTAGTGTGTATTAGGATCGGCATGTTTGGATACTATAATATTTTCAAGCTCAAATGGAAGCATGCTGCTAGTATAACTACCTCATTTCAGAAATGCATAGATATTAAGGAGGTAATGGTGTGCTTGATAATGTTGCTGCAAAGTGTTTGGAATATTTTGCATGCATTTTGTTATTTGCAATTTAAATACTAATACATATGGCATTATTAAATTTTCCCTCTCTCTTGCAATGAGATCTGTGTAGCTCTTCTCCAATAGGTGCTTCTCATGACTGCATAAAACCATTTTAAAATTCCAGTTGCATTCTATAACATGCCACTGTCTTGCAAGAATTCGTGTTTTACTGGTTTAATTTTCCTGTTAGCTGAAATGTTAATGAGCATCAATGTGTTAGGCAGCAATATATTTAGACTTTGGTATGTAAGTGAAGGCTCCAGCCACAATGAAATCTGAGTGTGTCCTGTTGGTTTTACCTCCTCCACTGGAAAGGTTATATGGAAGCTGAATGTCACCTAGGATTCATTTTAGAACAAATCCTCCAAATGACAAAATTAATACCAAACCAGGCACCATTTTATCTAGTTCTAGGAAGAATCGTCAGCAAGAAATAGCTTTTCCAGAGAGTGGAAAGTGATTCCGAATAACTCAGCATAGTCCATGATGTGCACACTGATTATATTGCTGCTACTTGACAAACTCTTTGAAGCACTGCAAAGACTAGATATAACAGAGAAACTGGAGGGAAGGAATGTCTACACCAGAAGCAGAAAAAAGCTGATGCTCTAGATGTTTGGATTTTCATCTCCCAGAAGCCCCAGACCCTATAGCCAATGGAAAAGGAGTATGAGAACTGTAGTCCAAAACATCCGAAGGGCCAAATGTTCCCTAGATCTGTGTGCACCACCATAGGCAATAATACTTTTATTATACCATCTTCCAAGCCCTTTCATATGTGATCCCAAGGTATAGAGGGCGTTTCTTGAGCAAACTGAGTGGTGCCATGTCCGTTAGCTAATCTGTTAGCATTGTGCTTGTGACACAGTCCATGCATCACATTCTATATAATGTCTGCAAAAGGTGTTACATATGACTTTGTACAGACCTTGGAATGCTACCTTTCTTGAAGGAGCTAGTTACTTATTACTGTATTCACTTGACCAGTCATTGTTTATTACTGTTACTATGTCCCAGAAAAGCAATGTGTGGAGTTACTTATTGCTAACAAATTACAGTTACTGGTATTATTTTGCCATTGAAACATATAGGAAATACAGGAAACTGCTTTCTGCCTCACAAAATATAATATAGTGAAATGGCAACAGTACGGTATGCACATTAGGGACAGATGTAATGTACAGTGTGGAAGATATGAATGAATTCTGGGTTGCACCAGCCTTTCCTCTTTAAAAAAATATTGGTGCATATAACATATGCAGAGTTTGGGAAAGCATCCATGTTTGCTGGAGGATTATGGAAACTGTAGTCCCCAAAAGTCACTTTCCCAAGCTTTGGATCTGTGAGATGAAACACATCTTTGTATGTTACAAGGAAGACCTCAAAGTGATATGTTTGGTGGCAGAAACTAAATAGCAAACAGATGTGCTTAAGCATCTGTGAATTCAGAAGCAAGATGAGACTACATACAAATCCATAAAACCAGGAGAAGTTACTTTTTTGGACTACAGTCCCATGGTCAGCATGGGGAGGTGTTCTTTGAGTTTTAGTCCCCCAAAAAAGTAAATTTGCCAGGGTCTGCAATTTGGATAGCGGTTTCAATATATATGTGGTCTACCCAAGGATGAAGATGTATATAAGTCGTGGATTTTAAAAGGAAATCCACCCCCATCCCCATCAACAAATAATCAGAGAAGAACTGGGCATATATTCTGATTTTCAAAGAAGATGCAGTGTTGAGTATCAGTGGGAAACCCCTTTCACACTACACAGTTATAGCACTATGATTCTATTTTAATTGCCACAGCAACATCCTATGGCATCCTGAGGCTTGTAGTTTGAGGGCATTCTGGAAGAGAATTCTAACTAACCGTCCCTAATCTGCAAATCCCAGGATTCCATAGGATGGAAACGTTTGTTTGTTTGTTTGTTTAATATGCCACCTTTCTCCTCAGCTGGCATCCAAGGCATCTCATAGAAGGAAATTAGTTAAAATCTACCAATGCAATTTTAAGAAACAATTAAAACAGTCACAATTCAAACATTTAAAAGAAGGAATCAACAGATTCCAGATTAACAGATGGAAACCAGTTAAAACCTACCAAATGCAATTTTAAAAACAAATACAACAGTCAGAGTTCAAACATTATTTAAAAACATAAAAAGTTTTTTTTAAATGCACACACACACACACACACACACCTGCCCTAATTTAACAAACACCTCCCTGGTGCAATTACATATTAAAAGCTTGCTTGAACAACATGACTTTGCTTGCTGGTGAAAAGAAAGCTGAGAGGGGGCCACCCTAGCCTCCCATGGAAGGGAATTCTAGAGGGTGGCAGCATCCTCCAAAAAGACTGTCTCTCTCATGTCCTCACCAAGCAGGCCTGTGGTGGTGGTGGGACTGAAAGAAAGTCTTCTCTTGAAGATCTTAGCATTCTTGCAGTTTCGTATGAGGAAATATGGTCTTTCGGCTAGTTTGGACCTAAGCCATTTAGGGCTTTACCATGGCAGCTAAAGTTGAATTATAGCACTATAACTGTGTAGTGTGAAAGACAACCAGGATAAGGGTGGGGTGGGGTGGGGAGGCCACAAAAGCAGAAATCTGGTAGTACCATATTCAGCAATTGCTGGAGCAATTCAGTATTTTTCTGTGCCAACCACTCCCTTCTGCTGGATCCTGGTGCTAGCCATGGTTTGAGAATTTTGAGAGGAGAAGAAGTCATCAGGGAGCCCCAAAAAGTCTATACAGCAGCTGCATCAATGCAGCCTGTAGCAGCACACAACTTTAAAAGGTGTTTTATTTTCTGGGTAGAACTCTTACTTTCATATTCCTTTGCTTATTCCTAGACATGGGAGGGATGAGCTAGGCCTCTAATATCTGGGAACCCTAGTCAAGTGATATCATAGTTCTAAAACTGTGGATGTGAAAGGATCCTGGGCAGAAAGGGAAGCTATATGTTGACCCACCTGAGTGCCTTGTAGTTTACAGAGGCATTCCCAATGGAGTATGCTGGACTGTATGTGCCATCATCTGCAGACACACCAGTTGTGGCTGAGATGCCATGGACTACAACTCTCATCATCCATGGCTGGGAAGGATGGCAGATTTGGGAAGGCTGCCTAGTAGTTTCTTGGAAGAAAGTGTGACTGGCAGAAACTTGGAACAAAGATGTTTCTATTGAGGCAGATACACTACAACATTTTGCTGAAAGTCCCACTTGTGTAGGTTGTTTTTTTTAAAAATGTAGTCTCTACGATCATCCCATTTAAACAATAATTCATCTGCTTATATATAAATATATTCTAAAAATGATGCATCATTCTTTTGAATAAATACCTCTTTTACATCCTTTGATACTTGTTCTGTCTCAGAGTTAAAATGTATTATTTCTCTCTCTGTATTGAGCTAGGCAAACAAGAGCTAATTACTTCTAATCCATTTTGCTTTCACTTTTCCATCTCTTTTTGGGGTTGTTAACGCCTCATCACCAGCTGTTTTACACTGTATCTTTGGAATCAATCAGCTTTCTCGACTGTAGTTCATTTTCTATCACATATAAAAATAATTCAAATGATATTGTTCATCCATTTACATTCTTGTTTTTAACTTTAAACTTAAGCCCCTTTTGCTTCGCAACTGGGCAGATATGTCTAATATCCTTTCCATCTGAGGTTTCCAGATATTAATCTAGAGATTTTGTCTTTCTTTTAATTCAGGGTGGGACCTTTGGCCTCCAGCTATTGTTGGACTTCAGCTCTCAGAAACTCTAGCCAATGTGACTAATGTTAAGGGACAGGGGAAACTGTAGTCCAAAACATCCTGAAGGATAAAGTTTTCCCAGGCTGTCTAAAGCTATATGGCTTGAAGGCTCAGAGCTAGCAGGAGGTGATCCAGATGTTTTGTCCTTATTCTGCTGCTCACCAGTTCCTTCATCCATCCCTTTGCTGCATGAAGTAGAAGGATTATTAGAGTTCTAACTGAGTAAAAGTTAGGACTCTAAGCACAACAGTTGTATCCTCATCTGCTGACTCAAAACCTTTAAAAGCATCACTAGGAATTCCAGGCTGCAAACACAGCATACTAGCTTGTTTTCAAAGCATGTCCTACTATTCTCTCTTTCTCTCTCAACATTTCCACACTGTCACCTATTGCTTTTATTATGAAATTTCCATGAGATGTAATTTAGTCAATCCACATAATTGTGTGATCCACCTAGTCAAACACAGCCCTTTGCGAAGTGTTACCATATTCTTGGGAATAATAATCTGAATAATTAATATGAACAACTTTCAAAATAATCTAACAATCTCTTCAAGAGAGTAGCTAAAAGGGAAGAGCACAAAATTGTGTCAGATATCTTTTGTTGATGTTGAGAAGGCTCTCATGTAACACCTTATCATGGTTTGCAAAGCCAAACAGTCAGCTGGGATCCTGTTGGAAAGTTATGATAGCATATACCAATTAATGCCGGTGCAGTTTGAAACTGTGGCCTTGTGCAATGGTTGTATTCCCAGGAGAGTCATGGGGCATCAGTAATCCAGAAAAGAGGATGATAGAAAACCATAGGTGCCCTGTGCCTGGCCAGAAAAATGTCCCTACCTTTTGTGGTGTCCCATTGTGTGGTGGGAGCCCCCATTGTGAAAAGGGACATCTTGTGCAGTGTCCCATGTGCATCATCACAATTCTCTATCATTGTTGTTAGATACGTCTCCATCATTGTAAAGTTGTTCATTGCAGCAAGAACACAGCCAAACATTTGTGATTGGTTTGTCATGATACCCAAGCCATCACCATTCAAAAAGCCAAATTGTTAATTCGACAGTTCCTTGCCCTCAGGCTTACAATCTAAATAAGACAGGACACACAAGGAAAAGGGAATGTCAGTGGGAGGGGGATTAAGTCCAGCATATATGGATTCTTCTCTCTCCTCGAAGGCCACAGCATTGACAGTTGGAATTATTAGAATTAGCGTAGTGCAGTGGTCAAAGATTTGACTAAGGAGGAAAGACACCAATGGCTTGAAAAAGAACAAAAGTTTTTATTATAGGAACCCCATTCTAAGATAGGAAAGTTATTGAGGAAACTATTCTAATTAGCTATATCTCTAAGGTGGTCTCGAAGAGGAGTGGAAATATCCCTAAGAGTATCATTTTACATCACAGAGGGGTCAGGATAGGTACCGTACATAGAGAGGGAGATTGCTGCAGGTCATTCAAACTATCTAACTCTATTACTACTGCCCACACTGAGGCATTAACTCTTTCAGTGCAAAACATTTTTGCACTTCCAAAAGAGATGGCCTTTCATCAGCTTCTGGGCCTAAAGGGGGTGGAGTTGGGGCAGGGCAGCCGCACGTCAGCTGCCTCAACCCCACCCTGACACTGTCCTGATGCCGCGCACCCGTACGCACAGTGTCAGGATGCCCTCCTGGTGCAGTGTGTACACAGGCCACAGAACACCCACGGCACAAGCTCTTAGGGTGGCCTTTTGCTGCCCCTAAAAGGAGTAGCATTTTGCCTCTCTTTTAGGGGTGGCAAAATGGAGAATCGGGGCTGTGGTGTGGGGTTGCCGTGTCCCCTATCTGCCACTAGCAGGGGCGGCCCAGAGCCACCCAAAATGGGCCATCTGTAGAGGCCCATAGTGGAACTGTGCCTGCCTCTTCTTCTGTCCCTTCATGGTCAGGGCAGTGGCAGTTGAGATGAAGGGAAGCTTTGGTTTGATGTTACACCTGAGTTGCTGTTCAAGAGGATTCTTAATACCCAAATTGCTTTGGGCCTTCATATATAGTTCTCACTAAACTTTTGAGATTCCTCTTTCATTTCTGTGATAATGGGCTCTCCCATTATCTGGTCAACACAGCTGTGGGGTATAGTCTCACCTCTAGGTAAACAAAGAGTTAATGATATGATGGTTTTAAGTTATAGCAGAGTTTGACCAACAGAGACTTTGGGATGGATGGAGAAGTGCTGCCTGTCTTAGGCAGGGGTCCAGACTCCCAGCTTCTCTTGACCATCCAAGACCAGAACACCATCTGTATCATCATAGGAATGTTCAATTAGTCACATTGGGACTTATGTTTCTTTTAACCTTGGCTGAATGCAACCTAGATTAGTTTTGTGTGGGTTTTTCAGGCTGTGTGGCCATGTTCTAGAAGAGTTTCTTTCTGACTTTTCGCCAGCATCTGCGGCTGGCATCTTCACAGATGCTGGTGAAACGTCAAAAAGAAACTCTCCTAGAACATGGCCACACAGCCTGAAAAACCCACAAAAAAACTATGGATGCCATCCATGAAAGCCTACCGCAACCTAGATAGTTTTGTAATTTTGTGACTACTCCTAAGTAACACCTGATGAAAGGTGCTTTCATGTATAAGACATCCTTTTGCTAATGTAAGGTTACTGATATAGAATAAAAGCTTTCCTTTAAAGATCTCTTTATGTGCCTTTGCTTAGTTTGTGCAAGCATGTGTGTGTATTGGCTTCTCATCTCCCTACAGATGCTTTCATTCTTTTCTTTCTGTGCCACATGCTGATGGACAACACTGTTTACTCTTTTTTCCCAGGCAAGCAATAATAACGGAAATTTTATTTTTTGATGGGCTGTTGTACAAGTTAGTCAGTCTGTTTTCAGATCGTGACATCACAATTTTTTTCAGGCATAATTTAGGATACAACAGGCAACAGACTGTTTTTCAGGACTGACCTGGACAAGCAGGTATTACTAAAATGCTTTCCAATAGCTGTACATGTTTTGCTTCCCATAGGTTGCTTTCTGCTGTGGAGAATATCCTGACTTTGGAAAAGGTGCCTGAAGCATTTTCACAATTTGAACATTATGCAGGTGGTACAGCAAATGGTGACCAGACCTTAAAACACATGCCTGGTAAGAATCTATGTGAACAGTTGCTGAGCTAGAGAATGTATCAGAACCTAAAAAAGAAATATGCTCGGAAAAGAAAATTGATGTTGTGAGCTGGTGCATATAATTAGTAATCAGCTCAGTTTGAAGTGAAGCCTGATTGTGCCAAAGTGTTTGGATTATGGGGAAGAAAGCTGGGGAAGCAACAACTAATGCTTCTTGTTCATTCTAAAAGGGAATTCACCTATAGCTTGTGAGTAGGCATTTAAAGAGCATCATTTTATGTTAAGAAGGACTGAAAAAAGAAACTGAGGGGGGTTGCAGACTGCCAGAAATAGTGTGAATTCAGTCCACTTTTAGGGTTAGGGTTAGTGCTAGGGAATCATGGGAACTGTTATTTTTCTGAGACATTGAACCTTCTCTGTCAGACAACTCTGATGCCACAATAAAATACAGTTCCCATGGTTCCCTAACTCTAACCCTAACCCTAAAAGTGGACTGAATTCACACTATTTCTGGCAGTCTGCAACCCCCCACAAATGAGTTGTGCTTCTTTTTGGACCTTCAGGATTTTTGTCCTTTGGATAGGCAGAAAAGGATCTGGCCATAGTTTTGAACAAGGTGTATACTCTCCTATGAAAAGGGCAGTAAGCAGAGAGCAAATGCCGACTGTAGGATTTTAAAAAAATACAATCCTGAAAGTTATAATCCTTGAATCCAAAGTCTGGATATAACAGCTGACATCCTGATATTTACAATGTTGTCAGATAGACTTATGACCATGTAATTGTTTCCTATCCACATTTAGAATTATGATACCATTACCATGATTATAAATGCCCACCTTAAAATCCAGCTACACCAAGGGACAGAGTTCTGTGATATTGCAGAGTGCAGTACTGAAGGATGAAGCATCCAGGGTCACAAGACACAGTGTGCCAAAGAGTTATCCCTGCTTCTGGTCAGCACACTGCCATTCACTGCTGGGAGAGATCTGAGGTCATCCTTCAGTGCCCTTTTCACAAGTGTGGCAGAACTCTGTTCCTCCGTGTGGCTGCCTGGGTTTTAAGGTGGGTTTGGGGGATCGGATCAGGAGATGGACCCTAACCACAACATTGTGACTACATGGCTGCTTCAGGATCTTGGCCAGCTAATTACAAGCAACTATTGCTTTTAATGGTTACTACAATATGGGACATGTTATAAGAAGACATGACTCTCTAGAAAAAACTATAATGCTTGGAAATGGTAGTAGGGAAAGAGGAAGACCACATTCCAGATGGATAGATGGCTCCTGCCACTCTGCAGAAATAAAACAGATTGACACTATTTTGACTGTCATGACTCAATGTTATGGAATTCTGGAATTTGTAGTTTTGTGAGAAATTTGACCCTCGCTGTCAGAGAGTTCTGATGCACCACCAAACTATAAACCCCAGAATTCCATAGTATTGAGTCATAGAAGTTAAAGTGGTATTGAACCACTTTATTTGTCCAGTTATGGAGAATCTACCACTTAACAAAATAATCTGTTCCACTGTCAAACAGTCAGCTGCCACCATGTCTCCTTCTGCTCCAGAAAGAGGCAGCAATCTTTCCACTCACAGAACCCTCCATCACCAGCTTCATGGTCTAGAGCCAGTGACTGCTGTCCTCATTCCTATGACCCAAAATTACTCTCTGTGCACATAGCTCCAAAGTATGTCCCTCCACCCAAACTCATTTAATAGTTGCTGATCTGAGGCAATATGGTGCTTAATTCCAGACCTGGAGAATAATTTTGGATCATAGGAATGCGGACAGCAGTCACTGGCTACAGACCATGAAGCTGGTAATGGAGGGTTCTGTGAGTGGGAGGATTGCTGCCTCTTCCTGGAGCAGAAGGAGACATGGTGATAGCTGACTGTTTGACAGTGGAACAGATTATTTTGTAAGTGGTAGATTCTCCAACACTGGAGGTTATTGGAGGAACACTGGAAGAGGTGGAGAAGGTTTGGTGTTTGATTGTTTTTTTACATTAGTGTTGGGCAAGTCACATGCTCTCAGCCCCAGGGGAAGGCAATGGCAAACCTCCTCTGAACAAATCTTGCCAAGAAACCCACATGGTAGTCCTTAGGGTTGCCATAAGTTAGAAATGACTTGAAGGCACACAGCTGTGACAGAGGTCTACTGGGAGAGGGGCAAAATGATAATAATTCTCCCCCCCCCCCCGAAACTTCTTTCAGTCTCCAAATTTCTAGCATTGCAGAGAGTGAGACATTGAAAATCATTCATGCCTAGAACTCTTCTATCTGCTGTGTTGACATTCCCTTTGTAACTTTGCCTTCCCTTGTTCTTTGGATACCTAAACTCTGTTTCTAAATGCCCAACTCAAGTTGTAAGATATTATGGTGCTAGAAATGTAGGGATTGTTGGAAAATTTTATCTGAAGGTGGGCAGAATTCTTATTGGAAGGTCAATGCCTAGCATTTCTGAGAGGGGACGTTTGTTGGAAATGCTGTGGTCCTGATTGGTTTTCTCCATCTTTACTATTAAGTCTTTAAGGAAACAATGGGAGATTGAAGCAGGAATTCCCCATTTGTTATCTTGTGGTGCTTCCATTCTATTCCATTGACCTTTGGAAGTAAACAGGATTTTATGCTTTCTGAAATAATTACCGTGTTTCCATTCTCAGTAAAGAAATAGTCTGGCTTGTGTTTGATGAAGGGAAGGAAGAATATTTTGAATGACAGGCAGCTCTTTTCCTTAACCACAAGAAATGTGCCAGTGTCAGCATTTGCTTTCTTTGTGCCACAGGAATTCACAATTACTTCAGAAATTAAATGAAAAGAGGTGGGGGGGGGGGAGGAAGAGAGATTGTCTAAGTGGATCTTAATACATCAAATAGAAATTCAGCAAATAAGGATCTGAAAAAGGGACAATTTAACACTGAGATGTGCTGTTTTGTTGTTCATCCTTTGAAGTCATTCACTTCTCATTAGTTCTTATTGTTGACATGTCTAACTATTGATCACATACTGATGCTCTCACATCCCATAAAGCTTTTGCATGGATCTCCTATTTGTGGTGCCAAAGTTCTGAGCAGTGAGGAATGGAGTCTAGAAATCATACTCACTCACTCACCCACCCCCACTGAAGAGCAAGCATTTTCAGTACCCTCACTGGGGTCTAATCTGTACAGCAGAAATAATGCAGTTTGACACCACTTTAGCTGCCATGGCTCAATGCCATGTAATTCTGGGATTTGTAGTTTTGTGGGATAGCCTTCTCTCTCAGAGAACTCCAGTGCCACAACAAACTACAAATCCCATTATTCCATTGGATGGAGCCATGGCAGTTAAAGTGATGTCAAACTGCATTATTTCTGGAGTGCAGATTAGAGCTACAACTCCTAGGATCCTTTGGGTCTATGCAAGTGCTTGCTTTCAAAACAAGCAGGGCAGGGACAGAAGGAGATGTGGGCATGCATGCAAACCCCACTGCTGAATCCCAGTGTTTCTACATATTCGGTTGCTGTGGAGATTTAGTATGAAGCTCTAAAAAAGTTTGACAGAAGGCACCTACAAAGCTCTCAGGACCAGTTTCTGTCTCATCAGGGTCCCTGATCTTGGGAACTGTGGGGGTTGCAGACTGCCAGAAATAGTGCAAATTGAGTCCACTTTAAGGGTTAGGGTTGGTGCTAGGGAATCATGGGAATTGGTTTTTTTCTGAGACATTGAGCCTTCTCTGTCAGAGAGCTCTGGTGCCACAATAAAATACAATTCCCATGATTCCCTAACCCTAACCCTAACCCTTAAAGTGGACTTAATTTGCACTATTTCTGGCAGTCTGCAACCCCCTATGTAAATTCAACTGAAGGTGCTTGTAGTGCAAATTTATTTTCAGTCCTCTGGGCTAAATGGTCAAGGATCTCCAGGGCAATGAGATGGGTGTGATATTGAAGATGAGGCTTCCATGGGCTCCCACATCCTCTCCCCCGCCCCATTTTGCCTTACTCATGTTTCAGGTGAAGATGTTTATGGGGCTTAAGACTGATATAAAACTGATGCTGGCCATAGAGGGCAAACTGATGTTTGAAGTGTACATATGGAATGTTATTACTTTTAACCATTTAAAAAACTATGCTTAAACTGGCCATTTAGATTGTGAATAGGAGGAAAAATGAGCCATGGGTCCAGGAGCCAGAACACATGCATTGTTTGAATTGGAGCTGCACACCAGTTTTGTTTTAAAAATTATTTCAGAATGGAATGATTTGGAAACAGCCTGTGTTACTAGTACAAGCAATCTCCCAGGTTGCTTCACTCACAGTACTTTGCCCAAAGGACCCTTCGGCACCAGGCATTTGGAGCCTGGTTATGTATGGCCAGTGAGGCTCTCTGGAGCAGCAATGACAGTGACAGTGTGGCCCTTCTGGGGTGGGATAATAGCAGAATTTGATCTTCCTGGCAATTTGTTGCCATTTTAATATTCCAGGAATGGGCGTCTTCAGTCTGTCCCCATCCTGTCCAAGTAGTTTGTATCATTTATGTAATTATTGTCTTCTGAGCTTTTTATATATTATATCTGGACTCTATGCATGATTACATTTAATCAGTGTGGAATCAATTGTCCTATCTCTGTAAATGCATAACAGTTTTGTGTATTGTATGTCTTTTGTATTGTATGTGACATAAATGACCAACTACTGGTCATTTTTTAAGTGTCTATAAATTGTTTTGATTATTGTCCAGTCACATATTTAGGTATACTTTATGATCAATACATATATTTACAGCATATTCCTCGATCTGAAGGTTTCAGTGTTTAGTCTGTCAGAGGGGTGAATGTTGTGATTTTCCCTGTGTATTGTTATTTGTAGATATGTTTATGATGCAGCTCTTTGACTGTGAAAACACTTTCAGAAGGCAGAGTTTGCAAATTTTATTAGAACAGTAGCCAGTTTGTATGCTGTTCACTACTGGTCATAAAATCAGTGTAATCTTAGATGGTGGCTTTAAGGATAAATAGTTTGCGGGTACAAGCTATGCTCAAAAGTAACAATGTATGAATAATGGTTTGTCATTTCTTCCAGTCCCACAGACACCAAAATTACAGCCTCAAGATCCAAACTCGGCTACAAGCACATCGATCACTGTGTACTGGACTGTGACTGAAGACGATGTCATTGATTTCTTCCAGGTTTATTGTATGGAGGAATATCCAGGCAGCAAAGAACAAAGCGGTGTGTGAATGATTTGGTCTCTGAGCCAGAGGCAGGGTGGTTGGGAGTGCAGGAACAGATGGCAGAGAGTGCCGCATGGGTTGCACTTTCATAGACTGTTTTAAAATGAAAAATAGGAAAACCATATGAAAAGAAAAACAGTGTGACTATTTTCTGATAATAAGACATAACTATATTAAATATGGCAACTATGTAGCAATTCAGATGGGAGGATTTTCCCCCCCCTTTCATACAGAAAATCTGCACAACATTATGTGATCAATTCCTGTTTGTACTCCAGTTCCTGTAATTATTGGCATAACATTTAATGACAGCTAGTGATTTCTGCATCAGTGGGGTGGTGAAACTAATCTGGATTGTAGTCCAAATTTTAAAGTATGAGAAGAGAAGGCTCATCGCCATGGACAGGGTTTTCTGGAAGTATGGTCTAAAACCCAGAGCAGATTTTCTGTCTCATTGATATGGGAGCTGCTAGCCACTACTTACGTAATTATATCTTTTATTTTTAGTCAAATGTCTCAGGAGTTTATCCCACGGGGACCTATGTGCTTCCATCCCAAAAATGATTAAAGCATCCGCATCCCAGAAAAGCACACAAATGTGCAATTGATTTTTATACACAGAGTACAACCAAGTGTTAAAAGCACATTACAAATGTGAAAAAGTGGACAGAAAGTTTTCAGACAGATGCGGACAAATCCCGTTGATGGTTTGGAAATAATTTTTTTGCACATGTGCACAGAAGCAGTAGTTGCATCACCAGAAGTGTCAAAACTGACATTTCCAAGTGCATACACACATATGCTCCAGAGAGAAGGAAAAATGGGGAGGAAAGCAGTCTTTGCCCCAGAAGGAAGGATGAGGTTTCCATTTGCAAACTCCCATAAAACAACACAAACCACTCACAAACACACACACACACACCAGAGAGAAGGGAAAATGGGGAGGAAAACACTCTTTGACCCAGAAGCTGTTTTCAACTGGACATGACAAAGTCAGGAAGTAAACTCGCCCCAAAGTAAAAAGAAGTAGGACAGGAAAGAGAAAACTTCTCTCTTGCTGAGTCCCTTCTGTTCCTTCCCTTACCAGCTGAGACTGAGGCTGGAGGAGGAAAAGATAGTCCAGCTGCACAGGAGGGAGAGAAGCAAGCTCTCTCTCTCTCTCTCTCTCTCTGTGTCAGCTGATGCTTTAGGAGTCTGGCTGAAACATAAAACGTTGCATCCCTCTCGGCACAACAAAGCAGCAAAGAACCATGGGAAATCTTTCAACAAGCACAAAAAAGGGGAGAATCCCACAAATAGCTTTCACACTACAGCAATTGCACAAAGAAAGTGAATTCGTGAATGAAATGGAAATGAAAACATAGTATTTTCCTGAAAATGACTACTCCCTGATTCATGTCACTTTCTGTTCAGATTCCAAGCAGTTTGCACACAGCATCGTCTGAAAACCAATTGCACAATTGTGCCTAATACCCTGGATAACCCTGGGTTCTGTCCAGTTTATACTTCCAATTTCGCCTGTGTGATAAACTCCTCAGAGTGCATTGTTTCCTGCCCATTATCTTAATTGTCCTTCTTAATTGCTGGAAAGGATTTCAACAATTTTTTTCCCCAGACTGGTGCAATGTACCTGTGCCTGCATTCCTCATAGGCACTTTTTAATTCTATTTTTCTAGAAACTAACACGACTATGCCACAATCTGGTTTCAAAGAGGGCAAAAAAAGTCTTTAGTGTGAAATCCTGTAGTGTCATCAGTAGTCAGTGTAGGTAGCACTGAGCTGGAGGGACCCATAGCAGAGCTTGGAAAACTTTCTTTTTAAGCTACATCTCCTAGAATCTCACAGCCAAAATGGCCACTGGGAGAAGGATTCTGCAAATTAGAAGCCATAAAATGTATCTTTTCAAAGCTCTGTTCAGTGATCCATGTCAGTATAAGACAGTTCCATATTTCTCAACCTTCACAGTTGTAAGACCTGTTCATAGCTTGCTGAAAATGAGAAAATGTGTGCAGCCTATAAGGAAGACATTATCATATTAGTGACAGGGTCTGCCCATATGATAAAACCCATCTTCTGCTGTTTCACATCTAAACTTAGTTCCAGCAAATTTGCCTCAGCACAGTAAATGAGATTAGGTGGTGATTGGATAAATAGTGATGTGACCATTTTACTTCTTCCTTGCTTTCCTTGCTTTCTGAATCATGAACTGGCTGACATAAGAAAAAGTAGCTTTGCAGGGGACATAGTCCACTCTCATATCCACCACCCCCTCCATATATATTCAAATATTCAGGTCCTGTTGTAAAGATTCCAGTTTCTTTTAGTATACAGGCATCTGGGAAAATATGTTATGGAAAAAGATTTAACTGGTGTAATAATGGCAGCGCTTGGAAACATTGCTCTTTGGACTACAGGTTCCATAATCCCCTAACCAGGCTGGCCACTACCTGGCAAATTCTCAGACTTATAGCCCCAAAATGTAACTTTTCCAAGCTCTAAATACTTTTCCATGCTCTAGATCTCCTTACTTCTCCAACCCCCAAATAACTAATTGTGTTTAAATATTTTATATTTTTTTTCAACTAAGTATTTCTAATTTTATTTATTTATTTATTTATTTATTTATTTACTTACTTATTTATTTTTGGAAAGCATGTAGAAATAAATTAGACTGTTGATTAGAGCTTTTTTGGCTTGTTGTTTATTGGTTAGAGATGGCATGTTATTCAACTATGTACATGGTTTCCATGATTATTATTGTAAAAGTTGTTATTTTGTTTATCTTTGATTTATATTCTTCCCAAGAGTGCCCAGGGTTAATGCACAGGAAAAAATGCAAAATATGTCACTCATCCATAATTAAAAATAACAATAGAACTGAAGTAAAAAAAGTAAAGAAAAAATAGTTTTAAAGCATTTCTCATTACTTATTTCATGTGTGCCTTGTTTTTGCTTGCTCTAGGTTTGGTTGAAGAATATCGTGTTACTGTAAAGGAGAGCAACTGCATTTTGGAAGACTTGGAACCTGGTCACAGTTACAGTGTGTGGGTTATGGCTGTGAACTACACAGGATGTAGCTTTCCTAGTCATAAATCCACATTTAGAACTGGTAAGCAGCTTGGACTTATGGAAGCTTTCCCTCCTCCTCCACTATTTATACTGTGGGTGGGTGTGCAAAAGAGATATAATAAAAAGGAACAGAGGCAAAGAATTCCATTAGTTTGTGCCTTATGGTTGCATTCATTTGTCCAAGAACTGGATAACATGAATTGCTTGTTGAGTTGGTTCACAGATGCATGTGTATCTAAGGCACTGGAATGTGGAACTTCACTGACAAGTTTTTCTTTTTCTATAAGAATTGGTGATTTGGATATAGAGCCCCAGTGGCACAGTGATTAAATAATAATAATAATAATAATAATAATAATAATAAAATTTATTTCTATACCGCCCAATGGTTGCCCAATCCAGGTGGTTTACAAGTTAAAACAAATTACAGTAACAAAATATCCCTCCCCCCCTTAAAACAGTATTAAATAATGATACAATTAAAACATCAAACAATATAAATGAATTAAAATTTAACAATTAGCAATTAAAAGAAATCGTAGCAGGTAATCTCCTTGCTACTTTTAAAGAGGAGCCCGGATTGAAAGAAGGAGGGAACTGGCCAGGGCCGGGTCATTTAATCTGGAAAGGCCTGCTGGAAGAGATCCGTCTTGACAGCTTTTTTAAAACTGTCCAAAGATGTTAATTGACGGATCTCGTCCGGCAGGCCATTCCAGAGTCTAGGGGCAACGATGGAAAAGGCCCTCTGGGAGGTCGTAGAGAGCCTCGCTCTTTGAGGCTCTAAAAGGTTTCTCCCAGAAGAACGGAGCGCGCGGGGAGGATTATACGGGAGGAGGCGGTCTCTGATATAGCTTGGACCCAAGCCATTTAGGGCTTTAAAGGTGATAACCAACACCTTGTACTGGGCCCGGAAGCGAATATGCCTATACTGCAGCCACTCACTCACTAACCACAAGGTTGTGGGTTCAATACCAGCCAGGGGTTTTGAGTCGACTTAGCCTGTCTTCCTTCCGAGGTCACTAAAATGAGTACCCAGCTTGTTGAGGGCAATTAGCTTACACATTGTAAACCACTTTAGTACATCAGTAGGCGGTATAGAAATATACTTGCTATTGCTATTGATTTCAGTGTTCTGCCTGTCTGTTCCATCTGTCTGTTGCATATGCTCATTTGTATATGGAAGCCATAATTTCAGCACCTTTCATACCATCCCCAATCATGCATCGAAGAAACACACATAGAGAGGAAATGTGAGTTTATGGTAACAGTATCTGCCCTTGAGTTTACCTGCATACATTGTATGTGGATGGTCTGTATACTTCCAATGTAAAAACACAGAGAGGGGTTTTACATGCCATCAAGGGGCTTTGCAGAAAGTCACAGTAATCAAGTATGTGAATAGTCTGTACCTCCTTAGAGATTATACAAGTGGTCTTGTGAAAGCATATACAGTTGGCCCTTGTTATCTGCTGGGGTTTGGTTCCAGGACTCCCCATGGATAACAAAATCCATGGATGCTCAAGTCCCATTAAATACAATGGCATAGCAAAATGGTGTCCCTTATATAAAATGGCAAAATCAAGGTTTTCTATTTGGAATTTATACTTTTTTTGAATATTTTCAAGCCATAGATACTTGAACCCATGGATTAAAAAAATCAGTGGATAAGGAGGGATGACTGTACCTTAGTGGTCAGGGTTTACCACTGTGAGCCTGCTAATCCCCTACAATTTATTGCTATGTAGTATTGCCAGTGGTGCAGTGGTTTGAGTGTTGAAGTACAACTCTGGAGACCAGGGTTCAAATCCCAGCTCAGCCATAGAAAACCACTGGGTGACCTTGGGCAAGTCACATACTCTACCCTCAGAGGAAGGCAAGGTAAAAACACCTCTGAACAAATCTTGTCAAGAAGACCCTGTAATGAGTTCATCTTAAAGTTGCCATGAGACAGAAATTACTGGAAGGCACACAACAACATTAAATTGCAGTTTGCACAATGATTGTGTATATGTCATCAAGTGCAGTCATCAAATGATATTGCATATATGAAGTGTGAATAAGGGCAGTGACTTCAATACACATTACAGAAGGACAAACTGCAAAGTCATCATCTGGTCCATTCCACAATTGGTTTGACTGTCAATTTATCATACTAGCCCCATAAGGAAAGTAGAATATTGAATGAGCTGATTTAGATGGATTGGAATAAGATACAGGAACAGTGGAGACATATAGCTCCTGTGCCAGTGGAGTAGTGAATCCACTCCTATTTTTGTCCAAATTTAGAGCTGTACAAAGTGTCAGAAAACATAGTAAAAAACAATAGAAATAAAAACAAGCAAACAAGCTGTCTTTTTTTAAAAAAAAAAAAAGAAGCACATCTCAAGTTTTCCACAGTAATATTCAAAATAGATATGAAGAGACACAAACTCTTCTGTAAACACATTTGTTGCATCTGTATGGATTTTAAATTCAGTTCAAATTTATTAACACCCCACAAACCTTCCAAAAACAAATATTTGATTCCCTGCAACAAAGGAAGGAGGAATCCAAGACAGTGCACTAACAATACTTCTCTTTTTCATTATTAAACATTAAGCAAGGACAAAAGTAAAACCAGTTGCCCTTCCCAATTCTGCTTGTGAATCTTTATAGCTTGGAATACAAATGCCACAGCTAATTTGGTTATATAAGCTTATGTCTCCATGTCTAGTCTGGCCATCTGCCATTCTAAAGACCTTCTTTAGGAAAGGGAGCAATGTAAGGACAAATAAGTTCGGTTCTTTTTGGAGATTAGAAAAGTCACTTTTTGGACCAGACTGCCAGATTCCCTCAGTCAACATAGTTACCAAAGGCCCAGAATATGCTGCTTAGTATGGCTGGTGGCCTGGTTAGCTGGGGGATTCTGGGAATTGTTTCCAAAAAGCATCTTTTTCATTCTCTTTTATCCCTATAGTAATTACATGAGTGCTGGTGAACCCAGAGACTGAGGACGTATTCACACAGGCGGCTCTAAAGCCGCCTGGAAGCCCCCTGGAAGCCATCAGGAGTCATTCCGGCGGCGAAAACAGCAGCCGCCGGAATGACTCCTGATTGCCTCCGGCAGAAGCGCCTGTAATTCCTTTTTAAAAAAGGAATTAAAAAGATGGCGCTAAAGCCGGCTAGCGGCAGGGATGGCGCAGGGATTGCGCAACATGGGGCGGGGCTTGCTGCGACGTAGTTTGAACACGTCAAGCAAGACCCCGGAGTGAGGTAGGGATGGCGCAGGGATGGCGAAGGATGAGGAGGGGCTTGCTGCGACGTCGTGTGAACTTTTCCTGCACAGAGCCGGAGTGGGGCCAGATGGAGGTAGGAACGACTCCCTTTTTTGCTCTGTGTGAAAACGTCCTGAGAAGCTGACAGAATGAAAAAAAGAGATCAACCTGCTTCTGTTTTGGTCATGCCCACTTTGCCCCACTCAACCCACTTCATCCGCTCCCACCTCTCTTAGAATCATAGGATTGTGACCCTATCATGAGGTTTTCTTGGCAGAATTTGTTGGGGGGCGGGGTATCCTTGTCTTCCTCTGAAGCTGAGATAGTGTGACTTGCCTAAGGTCAGCTAGTGGGTATTCTTGGCCAAGCAGGGATTTGAATCTTGGTCTACTAATGTCTTAGTCCAACATTCAAACCACTACACCATACTGGTTCTTATAATAACACTATTCCTGTGGTTTGTAAGAAAGAAAAAAGCTGTTTATTGCAAGTAAGCCCTTTAAAAACAGGTTATTCCTGCTAAGAGCTGGGCAGGGAAATCAAAGCCAGTGTGTAGTGGTTTGAGTGTTGGATTAGGACTCTGAGAGTTGCTGTTAGTGTTACTAGTAGTAGTAGTAGTACCTTCAGCATAGTTTCTTGCCTCATAGGAGCATGCATTCCCACCACTGCAGAAAGGCAGTACCATGGTGAGAGGACTCAGGGAGACCAGAGTTCAAATTCCCATTTAGTCTTGCAAACCCACTGGGTGACCCTGGCAAATCAGACTTGATCAGCCTCAGGGGAAGACAATGACAAACCCACTCTGAACAAATCTTGCCAAGAAAACCTGTGATAGGTTTGCCTTAGGCCTAGGGTCACCATAAGGGTCAGAAATTACTTGAAGGGACACAACAAGAGAAAACAGAGGAAAAGAAGAAGAAAAAATTGGTTGCTAACTAAAAGATGATTGATAAGGATGTCTGGATGACATGTACAATAGTTGTAATGGCTTATGCCAATACACATTAAAAAAATCTGGAAGCTGCATTATCTCAGGCGAGTGCACAGTCATTATCTTGTTCTTATTATTATGTAGATATTTTCATTCATTCCAACATGTACATACTAAAGACATTATCATCTTCTCTGCAGGGTAGCTAACGTGCCATTGTATTTGCAGCTCCCCCAACACCAGTTATAAAAGCAGAGGAATGCACTGTCTGTTGGGATACAGCCATCATCCGATGGAGAAGCAGCAATCTAGAAGCAACTGATTCTTTCACTTTGGAGTATTGCAGACAGTATTCCGCTGAAGGAGAAGGACTCAGGTCAGTCCCCTATGTGTCAGAACACAGATCAACTGGATTGAAAGCTAAAATGAGTTTTCCTGAGTAGGGATTATTTCAAGGAAAGATTATTCTGTTTGTCTTGATCTTCCTGAGGAAGAAATCAGCTTTGCCATAGTGATTAACATTTGTGCCAGATGCTAATCTCTGAGAATATACTGGGGGGGGGGGGGGGAACCAGAAGTATATTTAATTTGTACTAGTAAATACACATGCACACCCCAAATTGAGGTGAAACTCCCAAGCTTACTTGCATGCCTTCCAAACTGTCCAGAGCTGGATTGAATGTATGGGGCCTTAGGCCAATCGTTCTACATCAATGTCCTATGAACTCAGTCTTCTCTCCAGCTGCATTTGTACACAAAGTTGGCAAGCTTAAATGCAGCAGTTCTGCTCTCTGCTGTCTGTTCTGGTGTATATTCCAAGTGCTCACCTAGACCAGAGATGCCTAAGTTCAGATCACTCAACACTGTTTTCATCCTAATGTAATTTTCAGAATTGTTGAGATGATACAATGCACTCAAGCTGTTTGGTGAAAATGCAGGGCATAAATGTGATAAATACATCTCAGTTTTATGATGTAATTCATAAACAGCAATAATAATAATAATAATAATAAATTTATTTGTATCCTGCCCCTCTGCAAATAGAATCATAGAATCATAGAATCATAGAGTTGGAAGAGACCACAAGGGCCATCCAGTCCAACCCCCCTGCCATGCAGGAACTCCCAATCAAAGTATCCCCGACAGATGGCCATCCAGCCTCTGTTTAAAGTCCTCCAAAGAAGGAGACTCCACCACTCTCCGAGGGAGTGTGTTCCACTATCGAACCGCCCTTACTGTCAGGAAGTTCCTCTTATTGTTGAAGTGGAATCTCTTTTCCTGGAGGTTGCACCCATTGTTCCGGGTCCTAGTCTTTGGAGCAGCAGAAAACAAGCTAGCTCCCTCCTCAATATGACATCCCTTCAAATATTTAAACACGGCTTTCATATCACCTCTTAACCTTCTCTTCTCCAGGGTAAACAATCGGGGCAGCTTATAGTAATAAAACATCACAAATATTCAATCCCAAAACCCTCCCACCCCTTAAAACAGTATTCAGGATCATAGAATTTATATCAATGATTTTGAGCAGCTGCTCCCTCTCCTTCTTCTGGTTAAGTGTGTCCCCCCCAGTCAAAGGGGTGTGTGTGAGGGTGTGTGGGTGTGTGGCATGGTCAATGTGTGTGTCATTACATTTCTCTTAGGCTGAGTAGATTTGAATCTTGCTCTCCAAGAATCCTAGACCAACAGTCAAATTACTATACTGCTTTTCAGTGGAACCAATGTTGTTGGTGTTTTGTGGATTTTGGATGCTGTTGTACTTTGTGGTATGGCCAACACTGCTATCTCTGGATATGTTTTATTAATAAAACAGTAACCAGAATATATAGATCAGGGAATTCTTATATAAAAAGAAAAGTCATCAACAAAGGCCCAGTAGATAGTATGTGTCAATGGATTGCTAATCTCAGATAGAAGGCCATTCCACAAGATAAAAGCCAGCATACTTGAAGATACATTCAAGCATATCTCCAGACCATATGGAACCATGGAGAAATTGTGCCCTTAGGTATCCTAGGAGCCAAGGTCTCCTCCAGCACAGAATGCACTTGCCTAACTTGTGATGAAGAAGGTTCTACTACAAGAATGGGAAACATGTTGCCTAGATGATACTGGACTGCAAGTCCCAGCAGCCATAGTGAGGATAGCCATTGGTGATGGGTGGTGAGAGATGCAACTGAACAACACAGAATCATAGAGTTGGAAGAGATCTGAAGAGCCATCAAGTTCAACCCCCTGCCATGCAGGAATACATAATCAAAGCACCCCGACAGATGGCCATCCATCCTCTGCATAAAAACCTCCAAAGAAGGAGACTCCACCACACTTCAAGGCAGCATATTTTGTTGTCGAATAGCTCTTACTGTCAGGAAGTTCTTTCTAATGTTCGGTGGGGAATATCTTTTTCTGTAGCTTGCCTCAATTGCTCCAGGTCCTAGTCTCTGGAGCTTCACTCTGGAGCTTCAGGACACAAGCTTGCTCCATCTTCAGTATGACATCCCTTCAAATATTTAAACAGAACTATCATATCACCTCATGACCTTCTCTTCTCTAGGCTAAACATACACAGCTCCCTAAGTCGAACCTCATAGGAACAAAACTTTCACCATTTTGGCCACCCTCCTCTGGATGCGTTCCAGCTTGGCAATATCCTTTTTGAATTATGGTGTCCAGAACTGGCCTGATCAAAGCTGAATAGAATGGTACTGTTATTTTCCTCGAGCTAGATGCTATACTTCTATTGATGGATCCTAGAATCACATTGGCTTTTTTAGTTGCTGCATCACACTCTTGACGCATGTTCAGTTTGTGGCCTACTAGGACTCCTAAATCCATTTCACATGTACTGTTGTTAATCTATGTATCACCCATTTTATATTTGTTCATTTCATTTTTTCTAAATGTAGTTTTGTTGTTAACTGCCCTCAAGTTGATCTCGAGTAATGTAGTAATGGAAATGTAATGGAAATGGAAATCACTATAAATGTAGTAGTACCTTACATTTCTCCCTGTTAAAATTCATTTTGTTAGTTTTGACACCACTTTCTAATCTATTAAGATCATTTTGAATTTTGATGCTGTCCTCTGGGGTATCAGCTACTTCTCCTAATTTGGTGTCATCTGCAAATTTAATAAGCATGCCCTCTATTCTTTCATCCATCTCATTGATAAAGATGTTGAATAGCCTGGGCCCAAGACAGAACCCTGTGACACCCCACTGGTCACTTCTCTCCAGGATGAAGTAAGCACCCTTTGGGTTTGGCCAGTCAACCAATTACAAATCCACTTAACATTTGCATTATGTACCGCACCTTTTACTAGCTTGTTTGCTAGAATATCATGAGGAACCTTGTAAAAGGCCTTACTGAAATCAAGATATGCTACACCCACAGCATTCCCTTCATTTACCAAGCTGGTAATTTTATCAAAAAAAGAGATAAGATTAGACTAGATTGACTTGTTTTTGAGAAACCTATGTTGACTTTTTGTGATTATGGTATTTCTTTCTAAATGCTTACATACTCTCTGTTTAATGATCTGCTCTAGAATCTTTCCTGGTATAGATGTCAGACTAACTGGATGGTAATTGGTTGGGTCCTGTCCCCACCCCCTTTGAAGAGGGAGACAATTTTTGCCCTCCTCCAGTCCATTGAGACTTCTCCTGTTTTTCAGGAATTCTCAAAGATTATTGACAGTGGCTCTGAGATTACTTCTGCCAGTTCTTTTAATACCCTTGGATGTACAGTTGGATCTCTATATCCATGTGGGATCCATTCTGGACCCCAACCCCATGGATATGAAAAAATATGGGATCTCAAGTCCTATTGTCTCTAATGGTGGTGTGACTTGTGCACAGCTGCACGCATGTGCTGCCATTGGGGACAATAGAGTTTGCCATTTGCAGTTGCTCAGATCCATGGATGGCAAGCCTTTGGATTGCGAGTTCCCACTGTAGTTCATTTGGCCATGACGACTTGATTCATTTAGATTAACCAGATATTCCTGTACTAATCTGGGGGACCACATGATATCCACTCATGATTAACCATATTCTGAGATAAACACCACAGTTTTGGGGGAGGAATGGTGATGCTCTTCTCTGTTTAGGCTTCGTTGGAGGAAAAGTGGACAAGGCAGGTAGTTTCTATTTTGCAAGAACCTACTCTATCATTTTGTGGAGCCAACATGGTGTACTGGTTTGAGTGTTGGATTATGACTATGGAGACAAGGGTTCAAATCCCTGGTTAGACATGAAAACCCACTGGGGGACATTAGACAGGTAACAATCTCTCAGCCTCAGAGGAAGGCAAAAGGAAAGGCAAACCCTCTTTGAACAAATCTTGCCAAGAAACCACCATGATAGGTTCAACTTGTGTATATGTGCATGTACATTCACGTTGCTCACCAGCTTATGGTAACCCCATGAAATTCAGATGGTTTTCTTAGGCAAGGCATACTCAGAGGTGGTTTTGCCAATTTCTTCCTCTGAAGTTTATAAGCTTATCACACGGCACTTAAGGAACGGGAATGGAACGGGAATGGAACGGAGCAAAAACACATTTTATTGGATGGGAGAATGCCACCAATGCCGCCTGGAGTCCCCAAGGCATTCCCCAGCCATTTCTGGCAGCCAATTTTTGAAGGATGATTTTGAACCGTCCTTCAAAAATCAGCTGCCAGGAATGGCTGGGGAACACCTTGGGGACTTATGGCAGCATCCGTGGCATTCTTCCATCCAGTAAAATGCGTTTTTGCACCATTCCGTTCTGTTCCGTTCCGTTCCCGTTCTTGTAAGTGCCGTGCTATTGAACTGCTATTGCAGAGTGGGGCTGCAAAACAAATGAGAAGAGGGAATGGAATGGCATTACTGGTATTCTAGACCAGGGGTAGGCAACCTTTCCCCTTTAAGGGCCGAGGGACTTCAGCTCCCAGAATCCCAGGAGCTATTGGCCAACATGGAACTATTGGCCAACATGGCTGAGGCCTCTGGGAGATGAAGTCCCTCGGCCCTTAAAGGGGAAAGGTTGCCTACCCCCGTTTTAGGGTATTATGCCCTAGGGTTACCTTAGATTCACCATAAATCAGAAACTACTTGAAAGACACAACAAAAATAACTCTCCATTTTGCTCAGCTTTATGGTTTATTTGGACCTGAGAACAACTTGTCCTGTTTCTTTAATTTATATTTGGTTTCTTTTTATTTTCTTTTGTTAGCAAATGCATGTTGTTAAAGGGACAAAGGGTAATGCATATTGGCTTCCCTCCCAGCCTTTGTGCCACTCTTGGAAAAAGAAAAATGAGGTAGCTACTAAGGGTTGAGCTAATTCATTAGCTTCAGGCTGGGACAGAACAATGCTGTGGTTTAAAAGACCTTTTCTAAAACTACAGTGATGGCTGTATATTTAATCTTGCAAACACTTCATTTTTAAAAAGCTTTTTTGCAATTGCTCTGTAAGATGAAAAAGTTCTACTTCTGCTTCTATGGAGAACTGTCATGTGAAGGAAATAATGGCTTCCCCAACTGTATGCCTCCAGATGTATCGGACTGCATCTCCCATTGTGCTCAGCCATATGGGGATGATGGTTATTACAGACAATATGTTTTGGGGAAGGCTGAAACAATGTTTTTCCTGACAGATGAATGGTTAATGTGACTAATTTATTTCAGGCAAGCTGCTGACTGACTCGTGCAGTTTGTTCCCCATGTGTTTGCACAATCTGCAAAAATGAAAATAAATGATGCCTGCCTTTTGATCCCATGAATCCACCTTAAAAGAAAGAGAGAGTCCTTCATCTTTTTTTTTTTTTTTACTGGTGGAAATATAAAGAAAAAGTGCATGCAGTATTCTAATTCCCAGGTCCTAGGCCTTATTCAGTGCTACACTTCTAGCTCTCTCCCTCCAGCTTCACATCTTTTCAGATTTCTTACTATTGGAGAAAGGTATACTGAGCAAGGAAATAGCTCTTAGCTGAGGTGTAACTGGAAATAAGAGCTGTTTTTGTATTCAGTCATGGGGAAAGGCTCTCTAATACTAAGAAGAAAAAATGGATTGGAGAAACCTGGGAAATGTGTGTGTATTTTAATGACATTCTTGGGTTCTAGAAAAGCAACTATAAATGACTAGTATAAACATAATTACAATGTTTTAAAGCATTTGAAAATTTAAATCTTTTTGAAAAATACAACAGCAACAACACAGAATATTCTATCTTAAAATCAAACAGTTGTCCACATGGGTAAAAAAAATGCCTATCCACATTTTGAAGCCTACCTGTTCAGACAACACACATGGCTGAGATGGGAGGAAAACAAACCCAGGTCATGCTCTGGTCCTTAACAATGGAGCAAAAAATATCCTTAGTTTTTGTGGATTTTTCGGGCTGTGTGGCCATGTTCTAGAAGAGTTTCTTTCTGACGTTTCGCCAGCATCTGTGGCTAGCATCTTCAGAGAAAAAAATATCCTGTTTTGTTCTGCTCCAAGCTAGAAAGTGCAAACTATTGCACTGGTGTGCAGACTGCACCGCATCAGTGTGGAATGCCCCCCATCTCCCCCACACAGACACCTGTGACAGTTGTGTCATTCACCTGGTTCATCCCAGTTCACTCAACTGGTTGTTAAAGTTGTTCAAAGATGTGGAGAGGCAAGGGAGGTTAAAAGGAGAGCCAAGTATAGTGAAGAGGAGGAGGAGGAGGAAGAGAACATGAGGAGGACAAAGATGAGAGAGGGACATAGGAGAAGGCAGGACTGGATCCTCAAGAACTGCAGGGAAGAGATGGGGACACGGATGCACTGAGAACCCATTGTCCACTGCAACTGCTGCTGAGGGGCTGCAGGACACACTAGCCAGATGTGGAGCTAGGGCGGAAACACTGGCACCTCTTGGGATCCAAGCAAGGAGGCAGCAAACATCCTCAGATGAAAGGGAGATTGGCAGGACATATTTACACATGTAGGAAAAAATAAATAAATAGAAAATAAAATAAATATAGAACCAGCTGATAATTATTTCAAATGACACCACTGACCTTTTCAGTTGTCAGGACACTCAAATTTCCTTTTCACTCCCACCTTCACCACAGCAACTGAATAGCTTTACAGATCTACAACTTCCATATACAGTGGACCCTCCACATTCACCAGGGTTAGGGATCAGAACTGCCATGAAAGTGGAAAAAACGCAAATGAAAAAAAACAAAACACTTTTTTTAACCTGAGAAAATGCCTCTCTAGGAATCTCTAGTCTAGGTCCTCCAGAGCAATGCTGAGTTGAAGATCTGCCAGAGGTTGACCATGAAATTGTGCTGGAGGACCTACAATTGCCTAGAGAAGTGTTTTCTCTAGGAATCTCTAAGTCCTTGAGCATGACATTTGGCAGAAGTTGACAATACTGTCATGCAGGAAGGACCTAGAGATTCCTAGAGAGACCATATTAATCAAATCTGTGAATAACAAATCCACAAAAGTCAAAGCTGCAAATGTGGAGAGCCAACTGTAGATTCCCTATTCCTGTATCATATTTCTAGGAGACATTCAGCCTCCCAAAAATGGTTCCTAAACTCTACACTGACTTCTGACTGTGGAATATGCTATCACAAACCTCACAAAAATGGTTCTTAACTTCCAAACTGAGTTCTAACTGGCTTTGTTGTTTTGTTGTTAACTGCCCTCAAGTCTATCTTGACCCATGGCGATCCTATGGATGAGACATCTCCAAGATCCTCTATTCTCCACTGCCCTGCTTAAATCCTGTAAACCCATACCCATGACCTCCTTAATAGAGTCCACCTGTCTGGCATGTGGCCTTCCTCTCTTTCTACTTCCCTTCACCTTTCCCAGAATTATTGTCTTTTCCAAAGAGTCCTCTCTTCTCATGATGTGTCTGAAGTATGGCAGTCTCATTTTGGTCATCCTTGCTTCGAGGGAGGTTTCTGGCTTGCTCTGTTTTAGGACTCATTTGTTTGTCTTTTTGGCTGTCCATGGGATCCTTAGCACTCTTCTCCAGCACCACATCTCAAAGGAATTGATTTTCTTCCCATCATCTTTCTTAAATGTCCAGCTCTCACATCCATACATTGTAATAGGAAATACAATGGCTTGTATGAGTCTAACTTTTCTGCTGAGTTGTATATCTTTGCATTTTAGAATCGTTTCTAGTTCTTTTATGGCTGCCCTCCCCATTCTTAATCTTCTTCTGATTTCCTGACTGCAGTCCTCATTTCTATCAATGTTTGATCCTAGATATGAGCATTCTTTTACAATTTCTATTTCTTCATTGTCTAGGTTGAACTTGTAAAGGTCCTTGGTGGGAGTTATTTTTGTTTTCTTTATGTTCAACATTATGTTTTATGTTTATGTTCAACTTTGCACTTTCTTCCTTAGTAGGTGTTCCAGGTTTGTGAGGTTTTCTTCTGGTATTATGTTGGCATCTGCATATCTTAGATTGTTGATATTCCTTCCTCCTATTTTCACTCCTCCTTCTTCTGTGTCCAAGCCTGCTTTCCTTATAATATGTTCTGCATACAAGTTGAACAGATAGGGTGAAAGGATACAGCCTTGTCTGACCCCTTTGCCAATTAGGAACCATTCTGTTTCTCCGTGTTCTGTTCTGACAGTAGCTTCTCGTCCTGAATACAGATTCCTCATCAAGACTATCAGATGTGCTGGCACTCCCATGTCTTTAAGGGCATTCCATAGCCTTTCATGATCCAAGCAGTCAAAGGCTTTGCTATAGTCTATAAAGCACATGCTGATTTTCTTTTGGAATTCCCTGGTGCACTCCATTAGCCATCGTATGTTCGCAATGTGGTCCCTAGTGCCTCTTTCTTTCCTGAACCCTGCTTGGACCTCTGGGAACTCTCTTTCCTTGTATGGTTCAAGTCTATGTTGCAGAATTTTGAGCATAATTTTGCTTGCATGGGAGATCAGTGCAATGGTCCTGTAGTTGTTGCACTTTTTTGTATCTCCCTTTTTGGGGATGGGGATGTATATTGACTGCTTCCAATCTGTTGGCCATTGTTTTGTTTTCTGTATCTGTTGACATATGTTGGTTAGCGCTAGAGTTGATTCTGACAATGTGGATTGTAGCAGTTCGATTGGAATATTGTCTGTTCCTAGTGATTTGATTTTTGCTATTTCTCCTATTGCAGTTTCCACCTCACTTTTTAGAATTTGGGGTTCATCTTCATATGGCTCTTCATTCCATGTGTCCTTCATTTTGTCATCTCTTTTGTATAATTCTTCTGTGTATTGCATCTAATGTCTTTTTATTCCTTCCTGGTCTTAAATTATGTTATTTTTATTGTCATAGGGCATCACGGTCCTTGGTCTGAATTTTCCTTTGATTTCATGGATCTTGTGAAATCTAACTGGCTGCTGAGCTTCAAAACTGCAGGCAGGATGCATATCTCTTATTTTCACCCAAACTTGAGGCTCAGGCTAGACAATATATTTAGCAAGGTTTTTTTTGTTTTGTTTTGTTTTTTTAAACTTCTTCCTCCAAGTGCTGAAAGTTTGTCATAGAATATGATGTGCCCTTATCTACATATCTTGCATTTAGCATGTTTCATTTTGTGACTGGAAAGTAAACAGGAGTTTACATTCACAATTCTGATTGCTGAGGCAGATACCCCTGAGGGAAAACATTTTGTGAGAGAGGAAAGGGTAAACTGATAGGGAATGTGCATTTCCATTAATGTTTAGCTTGATCCTTAATAGCATATTCCACAGAAGACTAGAAGACAGGTAATCCATAATTCCCTAATGGTTCTCTCCTTCTGGAAGAGTTTAGTACCTAGGATCAAAGATGCTTGACTATTGTAACAGGGCCATTAAGATAATCTCCAGCAGTTCTACTGGCTAAATAAGTTTGGCACTTCATGTATTACAATCAATGAGTTAGAGAAGAGTCTTTAAAAGCCATTTCATTCAAACCCTATCTCTGGCCTTGTTCCCATTATGATTTAAAGCGAATTGCAGATCGGGTTATATGACCATTGTTCCCACTTAAAACCAGTTCTGATCCTATTGAGTTTGGTTGCAATCACGATGGAGCGAGGCAAACGCAAAAAAAAAGCTGTTTTCTGATGCCAGTTTTTTGGCAGTTCTTTTGAAAAGAATCAATTCCAAAATGTGTTCAACAAGTGGCAATGATGGATCTGAATGGGATCATACTGGAGGGGAGGGACTAATGGCAGAGGGGTGTTTACCATCCTGACTCAGTTTTTGGGAGATCTGCCATTTCCCCACCCTCTCAGTGCTGCCTTTGTGCTTGTGTGACCTATTGGCTTGTGTGACCTATAAATATACTGAATTATCGAATAAATGATCCATTGTTTTTGCAACTTGGTGGCATGCCGGGCAATCAGGCCAACAGCAACTCAATGAGACAAGTAGATGCAAAACCAATGGATCGAATCTTCTATCAATTAAAAAAAATAGTTCCCAAGCCAGGCTGCTCAAAGGGGAAATGGTGTACTTTTGAGCAGCCTGCTAAAGTCGCCCTGCTCTGGCCCCATCCTCATCGTGTTGCCGGTTGTGTCACCGATGACGCACAGATGATTGACATGCATTTTGAAGTGGTGCAAACTAGTGGGAATAACATTCATGCCAAAAAAAAAAAAAGCAATTAAAGGGAATAATGAAATGATCCACTTTCATAGTGGGGATGACGGACCTTTTGGAATCGATTCACCGAAACAGAGTGAAGGCAAATCGCAAACCAGTTTAAATGTAAGTGGGAATGAGGCCTCTGTATGTTAGAGAGGAGAAGGGAGGGTTGTTGGTAGATTATAATCAAAGGCAAGAATTCATATGACTAATTGAAAGTCTTAAATTAAGGGAATATGTTTGAGACATTCCTGTTTAGGAGGAGAGAACCATTTTTTAAAACATCATATCCCTTTTGTTGCTTTCATTCATATGCCCTCTGCATTCTGTCAAAAGCACTTGTAACAAGCAAGAGTGTAAAATCTAAAGGAAATGTATTGAAACACAGCCAGGATCCGTCACGCTTTTCTAGTACAATGGAGCTGTTCTATTTCCAGCAGTATTGGAAGCGTGTCGCTGTATTTTATAGAGTCCACTATGTAGATCATCCATAACACTCAGCATATTTTTTAAAGATTGATTTTCCTCCCCTTTCTTCTAAGATGGGAATGACATGGTTCAACAGTTTGTGATAGTTTAAGAAATATTACACACCCAAGCAGATCAGAGAGAGAGAGAGAGGAATGAATCAACCATTTATGCCTTTTGCCATGATCAATATTTTAGCACTACATGATCAAAACTCCTTTCTTACTGTTGTTATAGTTACCCTAGCTAAAAGCCCAGCAAATGTGAAGACTAGAGAAATGAGAAGGGGGGAGGTGTTAGGTTATTTCTCCATCTTCATCCTCCTTATGTAGACTATTTCTGCTCTCTAACATTCTGGCAATTAAGGATATTGTCATGCTATGAACACAGTGAAAGAGTAATCATGCCTTCTAATTTTCAGGAGATAATCTTATCTGTCCATTGTGCGAGAAACAAGAATGGGGCCCTGAAGCTGCCTTTTCACAATTATGGCACTATAATTCTACTTTAATTGCCATGGCAAAATCCTATAGAATGCTGACATTTGTAGTTTGGTGAGGCACTAGAGGTCTCTGGCAGAGAATTTTAAATGTCCTGTCCTATACTGCAGCTCCAAGGACTTTGTGGGATGTTACCATACAATAGTATGGCAAGAGTACTGCCATATCACACTAGCTATAGATTCTGAATGCTCTGCAAGGGCAGCCTCATGTAAACTATATTGTAGTTCCTTAATTTTGGTCAGACCCATACTCTCCAACAAGGAGTACAGATGGAACACCATCCAAAACTGAGCCAAAGCCTTCATGGCTACACCACATCTGGTCATCAGGAGTAATCCAGGATTTGCTGCCACTTTCACTTTCCTTTTGTGATAACCAGCATTGTTTATACCCTTTGCTGCTGTTTTTGTCCTGGCTTTATTATATTTCACTTAATTATCACTGTTTATTATTATTTTGCATTTTATGTTTTCAGTTTACCTGTCCATGGTCTAGAAAACTTTGGATATTGGGTAGTCTCAAAGTGTAAGAAATACAAACAATGATAGTAACAACAGCAGCAGTAAAGTGGGATGGAATGTTTTCTGGGTCTTTTCCTGTTCTTCTGTGCCTACAATGTATAGAGGTTTGGGTTGTCAAGACTCAGGACGCAGGATGAGGTCTCTGAGAATTGCTATGCTTCCCTGGGTATCTGTGAAGAAAGACAAATCAGAGGCCAAGCAACACTGGAGGTGGAGATTCTGGTTTTATATATAAAGTGGCTTTAAAGCCTTGAGCTTCCATCTTTACTCATACCCAGCTGGCATTTGACCTCTCAGTCTCAGTGCAAAGGAGTTTGTCTGTGTCTGTTATACTTAGACATGCAGCAATGAACCAAGAGATAAGAGCAAGTGGAGAGTACTGGGGAAACAGCAAGTGGAGAGAACTGGGGAAACAGAAAGTGAGTAGATGTAAGCTACTAAAAGTGCCAATCTGCCAATCTTGCAATCAACAGAGTCAGCATCTTAACCACTTGAGCCACTACATCCCTCTAAATGCCAGTACTGCAGCCAAAACATTATGAGTTCGATCCTGCAGGGCTCCAGGTTCACTCAGCCTTCCATCCTTTCATAGGTTGGTAAAATGAGTACCCTGCTTGTTGGTGGCAATTGGCTAACACATTGTAAACTGCTTAAAGAGTTTTTAGCACTATAAAGCAGTACAGAAAAATAAGTGCTATTGCTATTTTGTTTGCTTGCCCAACCATTAAAAATTGGCTTCCTGCCCCATGACTATGTGTTACCATGTCAACCTGTTAGCCAGGCTTTTCTAGATTCTGGAGCCATTTACCCAGGGTCTGCCTCCCCCACATGCCTATTTCCACAATCAGCTGGCCCAAGAGCAGTTCCTACCTCTCCTCAGTGACATCACAAGGACATGTCCCCGTGACTTCATAAGAGACATCCCCCCAACCCCAGTCTCTGAAATCATAGGGAGTGGGATGATTCCTATCTGTTCCTAATAGAGATAGATGGTCTGTTTGTGTACAGAATCAGGTGGAAGGAGAGACAGCGCAATCCCAATGCTGAAAAACCCCATCACCTGTTCTGATCCATCTTACATTTTCATTTAGAGACCACATGTTTTATTCAGTGGTCGTCCAGATACCTGAATGAAGTTTCCCAAGTTTTCCAACAAGAAAGAGTTCTACTTTACTTCTTTTCTTTGAAACACCTCCCAGCCCTAATGCCACCTTCCTGATACTCATCACATACAAGGCTTTTCCCTCTGTTATTATCTCACCGCTAGTTGCCCTTTTCAACTTCAGTGGAGGCCCTCTACACTCTGCAGGTCCTAGACATGTACCAATCCTCTTTGGAGAGTTTACCAATTTGTATACACCAACTTTTAATTTAAACATACGGTACTTCTATGTACCTTACCTTAAAATGCTGTTTAACATTTACATGAAGCCACTGGGTGAGATCATCCAGATAAATGGGGAGTGGTGTTATCAGTACGCTGATGACACCCAACTCTATTTCTCTATGTCTCCGACTGTTGCAGTGACTAAGGATGGCATCACTCCTCTGGACGCCTGTCTTGAGTTGGTAATGGGGTGGATGAGGGAAAACAAAGTCAAGCTGAATCCAGAGAAAACAGAGGTACTCGCGATAGGTACCCCAAGTCCAGGAAGGGAGCTTTGCCAACCAGTCCTGGACTGGGTCAAACTTCCCCTAAAGGACAAAATACACAGTTTGGGAGTACTCCTGGACTCAACTCTACAGCTGTCATCTCAAGTGGATGCGATGGCCAGGAGTGTTTGGTATCAACTTTGGTTGATCCACCAACTGCGTCCCTACCTGGACCGAAAGGACCTTGAAGCAGTAATCTGCCCTGGTAATCTCTTGTTTGGATTTCTGTAATGCACTGTACATGGGGCTACCTACGTACCAAGTTCGGAAGCTTCAATTGGTTCAAAATGCAGCAGCCAGACTGGTCACTGGAACATCTAGGTTGGACCATATAACACCTGTTTAAAATCTCTTCATTGGCTACCGATTAGCTTCTGGGTGCAGTACAAAGTGTTTACCTTTAAAGCCCTACATGGCTTTGGCCCGAGTTACTGGAAGGAACGGCTCTCCCCACATAATCCGCCCAGCACTCTCAGAACATCTGGGAAGAACTTATTTGATCATTATAAAATTAGATTGAGTTCTACTTCCCAAAGATCGTTCACGGCTGCAGCCCCCAAGTTATGGAAAAGCTTACCAGAAGAGATCCATCTTATCACTACTTTAGACGCCTTTAAGAAGGCACTTAAGACGGACTTCTTCCGGCAGGCCTATCCAACTGATCTCCCTAGTGAATCTCTATAGTACTACTTTAAAACCAACTTTTTGGGTACTGATGATGACCAGCTAGTTTATTTTAGTTTATTTTTGTTTATTTTATTTTATTTGTCCTATGTCATTGATGTTATTTATGCTCTGATTGTACTGATTTTACTGATTGTATTTTGTACACTATTGCATATTTTATTGTGTAATCCCGCCTTGATCCGTAGAGAGAGGCAGGAAATATAAATAAAAATCATCATCATCATCATTATTATTATTATTATTATTATTATTATAGTTTAGAGTGGCTCCATTTCACTTATAGGTACTAGAAGCCATCAAAATGATTTATTTGTTGGTATTGTTTGCTTCCAAGTCACTTTTGACTTATGGTGACCCTCTGAATGAGAGACCTTGTCATCAACAACCCTGCTCAAGTCTTGCAAATTTATAGTTTTAGTTTCCCTGCTTGAATCTATCCAACTGTGGTGAGGTTTTCCTCTTATCCTACTGCCTTCTGCTTTGCCAAGCATTGTTGTCTTTTTCAGTGAGCCATGTTGTCTCATCATATATCCAAAGTATGATAGCCTTGGCTTTCATCAAGAACTTCAGGTTTGATTTGCTCATTTATAGACATAATGAATTATAAGTATTCTAATTAATTAATTAGAATTACCTTTAGGTCGCCACTAACTAGATAGGTAGTTTTATACTGGGCTCTCCTGAGATCTTTATTCACTGTGTGACTACATGGGCTTTTTTTCATCATTGAGTAAATGACAACCAGTCACCACATGTCTGTGAAATAGATGAAGGGCTTTTTAACTTTTAAGCCCTTGCTAATGAGGGTAGATTTCCTCCACAGCTACATTGCATCGAAAAAAGGAAGGCTTTCAGTGACATGGTATATAAATTACTGCTACTGTGTATAATAACTTTGCTGCTTCACCAAAGTTATTACTCACATAAAGCACTTATACCCCCTGTTCCCTTTAGGAGAAGTAAGGCATCCAGGGTGATTATAATGATCTAGCCATGTTCAGTTGAATGCAGACAATTTTGCTACAAGTTGTTCTGATGTGGAAGAGTAGGCAGCATTGCACTGTTTCTGTTCATAATGAGTACCAATGTGTTTTCCAGCCCTCACTGCATGTGCTGGCACTGCCTTGGAGATCTGGAACAACCAGAATTTGTTATGGGAAAATATTGTGTATGTGTGAATGATATGTGGGAGGGCACTGATATCAGAGTGCCAGACCCTACACACACATACTGCTCTAGTCCTTATTAAGGCTGTAGTGAGCATTTCTGTAATTTGAACAGGTGCCTCAGAATTAGGACATCTGAAACAGCTAATTGTATTTGTTCTGTGCCTTCATGATGACTCCAATTTAGGGGGAGTCTGTCTTAGGGGTTTTCTTTGCAAGATTTATTTAGAGGAGGTTTGCTCTAGGGCCTGGCTTTCCTCTTTAGGCTAGGAAAGTGTGACTTGCCCAAGTTCACCCAGTGGGTTTCCTTGAGCTGAGTTAGATTTGAACCCTTGTCTCCCAGATTCCAACTCTCAAACTACTACACCACACTGGCTCTCAATAGATAAATAAACTGTAATGCTAATTTTGCCCAAAAAAATTGAATTATTTCAATCTTATTTGCTACAAATTTGTTTCCCTGGTTGCTGTTATTGTCATCATTGCCATTTTCCTCCTTTTCTGCCCTTGCTGTCCTTGGCCCCATTTGCCTGCTCTGCTGTTTACTACAATTGGCTGCAGTAATTTTATTTATGGACTTCTGTAATGTCCTTATAGCAGACATGGTGCTATGATGACTTTGAGAAAAGGACTTGGGTCACCTCAATCACAATAAATGGCAGTGATGGGGGAAAGATTAGGATGAGGACAGTGAAGATCAGGGAGAGAAAACAAAACAGTGCAGACAGCACAACTATAGGAATATGAATGCATTCAAAATTAGTGAACTCCAAAGTGGGAGATGGAGCAGTTTTCCCAGCCTGGCCAAACTCTCCTACATCTTAGGTAAAAACTGAGGCAGAATAAATTGAATCCTATCTTCTTCCTTGGCCAAACTCTCCTCCAGTTCTCCCTCCCAACATGGTCACCTTTCTCTTCCAAGTAGGGTGTCAAGAGAAGCATCAGAAGTTGAGGAATGAAGATTTCCCCTGTTTCCTCTCCTTCTCCTGGAAGAGGTGATTTGCAGCTCTTGGGAAGCAAGCTGATGAAAAATAAAGTTTTTCATTATGAACAGAGGTTGTAGCAGCAGGGATGAGCATTTTCTGAGCCCTTTGTGGCTTGGTGAAATTATTCAGTACTTGCAAGAGAGGGTAGAAAAGAACTCTTATAAATTCTAGATTAAAAGGTAGAGAGCTTGAGGAGTATTTTCCATTCCTAAAACATAGGTAGTTTTTTTAATACCTTTCACTGATGATTTTGGGGCATGTTCTCTTACAGTTCTTGGTTCCATTTCTCGTCTCCACACTTTCATTGTGCAGTGTTCATTGTCTGCCAAGATGATAATCTCTCATATAGATACCAAGGTTCACTTGATGAAAATTAAATGTGTGCCCCTTAGGGATAAATTAATGCATTAATTACAGTGTGTGTGTGTGTGTGAGAGAGAGAGAGAGAGAGAGAGAACTAGTAACTTTTGTAGACTTAAGTCTTCTTCCTCAAATGCATGGACTGGCGGGTCCAGGAACAGACCTGTATAAGCAGGCTGTGTGTGAGAATATCAGTAGAAATGCAAAATTTGTGGGTATGGTGATGAGGTGACAAGTTCAGTTTTAGCAATGGTTCTTGGGTACCAAAAGCAGGAAGAAGGATATTGCCTAAAGCTGTGATGGTGAACCTATGGCACGTGTGCCAGAGGTGGCACATGAAGCCATTTTCCCTGGCATGTGAAAGGTGGGGAGGAGGAAGAAGAGGAACACTCCTCCTTCCCAGCCATCTCAGGCCTTCAGCTGCCTCTCTGGAGGCAGCTGAAGGCTGGTGGTGGTGTGGGAAGAGGAGGAGGAAGAGGCATGCACTTGTTCCTCTTCTTTCCCCCTCACCTCCCCGGGCCTTCAGCTGTCTCTGGAGAGGCAGATGAAAGCCCAGGAGAGTGCAGGGAAGAACTCCCACCCTGGAAGTCCCACCTCTGGAGGGTGGAAATCCCACCCCCAGCACTGGATAACACCTGGAAGGCCTTTTAGTTTAGGCCAGGGGTAGGCAACCTTTCCCCTTTAAGGGCCAAGGGACTTCAGCTCCCAGAAGCCTCAGCCATGTTGGCCAATAGTCCTATGTTGGCCAATAGCTCCTGGGATTCTGGGAGCTGAAGTCCCTCGGCCCTTAAAGGGGAAAGGTTGCCTACCCCTGGTTTAGGCACTCGGCCCCTAAAAGGTTCGCCATCACTGGCCTAAAGCCAAGGTGAGTAGATAACTACATGAATGGTGTTGGGAATATTGGAATGTAGTGTGATGCTGGCTGGGAACCAGAAAGGAGAAATTATGATGAGGCAGGGGTGATAACTAGTGTTACAATATGTGTAGTATGTCAGGAAACATTTTTTTCCTGTTCAACTCACTGTTGATGGACTGGAGTTTGTGGATATAATCCAATTCTATTATTCTCTTTACAACCAACCTCTGTAGCTTTTTGCTTGTTTGTTTGTTTGTTCATTCAAAGTCATGTTCTGAGAACCGAGATGGAATGCTCAGGAAGACTGAAATGTTCTGTAACTGGGTTTTGTGTATTCCCATTCCTAATGTCTGTTTCATGTCTGTTTATCCTTTGGTACAAAGACTGGCCTGTTAACCCAATGCAGAGTGCATTCCTTGAGACGTCAGATCTGGCTACAGTGACATACACTTTGGTTACATCCCATTTGGACTATTGTAACACGCTCTACATGGGGCTGCCTTTGGAAACTGTTTGGAAATTTCAGCGGGTCCAAAATGCCACAGCTAGAATGCTGACCAGAGCCAGTTATAGGGAGCATATAACTCCTTTATTGAAATAGCTTCACCGTTCGTTTCTGAGCACAATTCAAAGTGTCATGATCTATAAAGCCCTACACAACTTAGGTCTGGACTATTTGAGAGACCGTATCTCCCCATATGAACCACCTAGAGCCCTAAGATCCTCAGGAGAAGGCTTTCTGTCAGTCCCACCATCATCCCAGGCTTGTTCAGTGGCTGCTTCCACCCTGTGGAACTCCCTTCCATGGGAGGCTAGGCTAGCCCCTTCACTGCTGGACTTTCGCTGGCAGATGAAGACATTTTTATTTAAGCAAGCCTTTTAAAATCCTGCAGGCTTGGTTTCATTGGGGAATGGAGGGGTGGTTTTATATTATTATTATTTTTAACTCTGTTTCAAATTTGATATTTGTAATTTTTATATTTTATGGTTTTAATAGTACTATTTTAATTGTTGTTTTAATGTGTTTTATATATGTTGTTAGCTCCCTTGGTCCCACTTTGGGAGAAAGGCGGGATAAAAATAAAATAAAATAAAGCATTGTTGACAGAGGATGGCATATGGGCCCTTGTTATCCACTGGGCTTAGGTTCCAGGACTCTCTGGGGATGCCAAAATCTGTGGATGTACAAGTCCCATTAAATACAGGAGCATAATAAAATTGTGTCTCTTTTATAAAAGAAAAAAACAAGGTTTGCTGTTTGGAATTTATGCTTTTTTTGACTATTTTCAAGCCATGGATGGTTGAATCTGTGGAATACCGAGGGCTGACTGTATTACATTAGAAGAGGAGCTAGTCAAAGTACCTCTAATATTGTCAGTCATGTGATTAGGTCCTCTGATTACATTTCCTGTTTGGAAGGCTATCTGTAAAAGTATGCCACCAAGAGCCCTTGACAGTGCAGCATTATGGTCCAGAATTGGTTGTAGTTCATTGATGATACGTTTGAGTGGTCTCATTTGGGAGCTGGATGTGACCACTAGTGGGGTTCTGTTATTATCTGTCTTCAGTCTGTTTTGTAATTTATTAGTCTTGCCCTGTTGATTTGTGTGGTTTCTTTTTACTTCATATGGGGTATTGTAGCTTGAGAAATTCTTGTAATCCCATGACTTTGGCATCTATGTCTTGTGGGTCTGAGCAGATGCAATTGTATTGAAGGGCTTGGGTGTAGACTATGGATCTGGCAGTGTGCCCAGGGTGGAAACTACAGGTATGCAAGTATGTGTAGCGGTCAATGGGTTTGCAATATAGTATGGTGTGTAGATGTTCTTTGTGTAAGAAAGTGAACTTGTTTTATTAATAGTTCCAGGCTGAGATTGATGGTAGGATGGAAGAATCTTGAAATTCTGGTGGAATGTCTTGTGTGAGTGTGGAATGTCTTGTGTCCAAATTATGCAGACATCATCAGTATACATCAGGTAGAACAGCGGTTTCTGGGTGCAGGAGTTAAGGAGGTGTTGTTTTTGGTCAGCCATGAACACGTTGATATATTGTGGTGCCACGTGTGTGCCCATGACAGTACCATTAACATGAAGATATATATTGTTACCAAAGGTGAAGTAGTTGGGTGAGAGAATAAAGCGGCAGACCTTGGTGGCTAGGAACTTTATAACACACAGTTTTTATACTGCAATTAAAATAGGAAAAAGTGCCTTTGGCAATACTTATCGCATCACGTCATCTCCAAAGTGGGGCTGCTGTATCTCTGAAGTATGGTTAGGGATCCTTCTTCATTCACAGGGAAGTCCTATTAATAGGCTCCCAATCGTGCATTAGCCCTGACATGCGATGATGCAGATCCAGCATTGGGCAGTTATGTGGTCCCAGTGTCTCCTCCTCTCACCTCCTCTCACTCCCCACACTAGCTCTAAGCTGACTGATTTTCTGTTCTCTCCTCACTCCATCGCAGTGCCATAATGGCTCAAATCAGTTTAAAAGAGAAACAACAACAAAAATGTACAAAGGCATGCTGAAAAAGGCATGCTGGGCAGGGAGACAGGGTTAAGGAGCAGTCTGGGAAAGAGATTCCATGCCACATACAGCCTTAGTAGTGTTAATGGAGGGATGGTATGTTAAAGAAAGCTCCTAAAGCAGTAGGTATCTGATTTCTTTCTTTAATGCAATTGAGCTGAGAATAGGGCTCATGTGGTAACTCCTAGGTCTATTAAGGTCCCATCTGGAATGATGTCCCTAGCAGCTTGTAGTCCATACTTGTGTGTGATGTTGGTATAGCTATGGTGTTTCCTGGGAGCTTGTGGATAGACTATAAATTTCTGCAAGAAGTCAGTAGTGTACTTCACATAGCTGGGAGTGTTGGTGGCATATGGTTTAAGGATATTATCCATACATCCAGAAGCACAAAAAATGAGTGTTCCAATGCAGTTTTGCTCAGTTTTTCTCATGTATCCTGGGCTTTGAGAATTTTTCAAAAGTTTGTGTGAAAACTCTTCTGAGATGTGTGCACATTTGTCTTAATACATACATTCTGTGCAATTTTCCCTGATGTGCAATTTTCACCTAATATACTCATATATTTTTTAAAAACACATTTTTATGAAGGATAAGCACAATTGTCCTTGAAATTCATGCATCTTATGTGCATTTTTGACTAGAAACCTCCATTGAAACCTAGGGGAATACAAATTTAAGTCAAGTTCAATAACAAATGTTCAATTTGTGCCTTTGTTCAAAAGTACAAAATTCACGAAGGGCCTTTACAGACTGCCTGAAATAGTGCAGCTTGAGACCACTTTAACTGTCCTGGCTCAGTGCTAAGAAATCATGGGAACTGTAGTTTACTGTGGCACCAGAGCTCTCTGACAGAGAAGGTTCAATAGTCCAGGGGAAAAAAATACAGTTCCCATGATTCCCTAGCACTGAGCCAGGACAGTTAAAGTGACCTCAAGCTGTACTATTTCTGGCAGTCTGTAAAGGCCCTAAGTTTGCATTAGATTGCGAACCAAACAAAAAATTTTCCCTAGTTTTTTTGTCAGAGCTGTGAGGTCACACTGTATATTGACATGCTGCTAGTGCCTCCCTTAAGCTGGGTTACATCTGATTATGCAGTTATTGTACTGATGCTAGGATAAGAGTGATTGAAAGTATAAAGAAGTTCAGCTCAGTTCAGATTATAGGAGAATTTGAGAGTCTTTGAAATCCACTCTGGCTAAAAACACTTTGCTTTGAAGCTAGAATATGTTTCAACCTTTTTCATTTCTTTTCTTGAATGACAAAAGGACATAATAAAAGACATATTATGAATAAATGAGATACCTATTTATGTAGCAGATAATCCTTCAAAGCTCTGTGATGCAGAACTGTGTTGACATTAACATGATTGTTCAGCAAAAGGAATGCAAAAGAAGTAAGAGATTTTAACAAGGTGTAATTCTTTTGGGGGGGGGATGGAAAAGCATTAAGAGCTCCTCATTCTTCAGTTTCTAGTGCTACCTGGTGGAACGCTGGTGAAAGAACAGCATCTAAGCCTTGAGCAAGGCAATCACACAGCCCGAAAAAACCACAAAAAACTAATGTTATTTTTGTGACATGAATGAGCTTTTGTTAGGCTTGTCGTGGACACATATTTCTTTTTTCTTCTTGATATTTCTCTCACATCAAATGAGTTTATAGGTTTTTGAAACATTACAAAAAAGAGCTCAATGCAAAAGTGTGCACACACCATGGGAAGCCATCCCTATTTCAAACTGCCAGTAGCTATCTGGAATAACCACTTTATCATCGATCTCTCCATGATGTTTTATGAAATTAGTGCCAGTCTCTCATATACATAATGCAGGGTCATAATGGTTGAAGGGAAAGATTAAGTAGGCCACAATCCACTCCACTGCAGTGCCTGTGGTTCCATGTACAGGGGATGATCAAGGTTCCAGATCACTGGCCGCATTAACAAGTATAGATGTAAATGCAAAGGCTGTTATTCCTCCATACAGATGTGGACATGAGAGGAAAGGGCTACACAGAGTGTATCACATTGGTGTGGGGCTAGTTGGTGCATTCATGCTCTGCATTGGTACAGTGCATCAGTCCCACTTTCTGTAATTGTACAGAGATAAACAAGTAATTTGTGTATCACGTATGGTGGTCTTGCATAGGGATCTTGTAGCACCTTTGAAGCTAACTTCCTATATGGACAACAATGGACAACAGATGCACATTTATGGCACAGTAAAGCAATTTTGCAGAAAAGTCTCTCCTCCCCCCCCCAAACCATTCGAGGGGGAAATGTACACAGATCAAATCAAATGTTAATACAGGTTGAGTATCCCTTATTCATAATTCTGAAATCTGAAATACCCCCAAATCCAAAACCTTTTTGAGCTACAGCATAAGTAGTGAAGGATATACCTGTACAGTACTGTATTTGCAAGGCTAGAGAAAGATACAGCTGAAGCAAGATGTGATAAGCAAGGAATTTGTGTATCACATATGGTGGTCTTGCATAGGGATCTCATTGCACTTTTGAGATTAACTGACTGAAAAACATTGTAGCATAAGATTTCATAAATTTTGTCTACTTCCTCAGATACATGGTCTTGTAAGGGCTAAAGTGTTGTGAATCACTTCAGTCATAACACACTGACTGAAAAACATTGTAGCATAAGATTTCATAAATTTTGTCTACTTCCTCAGATACGTGGTCTTGTAAGGGCTAAAGTGTTGTGAATCACTTCAGTCATAACACAACAAACCACACCCCTAACTCATCTCCAGGACCACTGTGGATATTTTATGACTCAGAAATAGTTTATCCATTAGGACATTTCATTCATCTTGCCAGCAGCAAAACTAGAAATAGCAAGTATTGGGAAATGATGACCTCTACAGTGATGACTGGTGGTTTCTATGTGAGTGGAGCACATCATCTGGCCTCAGAGGGAGAGGAAGGCAGGTCAGCTCCATGAGGCCTTGCACAGTAAGAAAAAGAGCCCTTCTTCCAGTCCATCTGCCATGGTCCAGGCCTCAGAGGGAGAGAAGATCTATTGGACTTATTCCCCTTTCCCATTCCCATTCCCTTCTCCTTTTGTCTTTTCAGATTGTAAGCCTGAGGGCAGGGAAATGTCAAATTAACAATTTGTAAGCCGCTCTGAGAGCCTTTTGGCTGAAGAGTGGGGTATAAATACTCTAAATAAATAAATAAATCTGCTACAGGTCTTCTATCAGACAATAAAGCAGTGATCCAAGATCCTGAATCTTATCCTCAAAATAGTTTCCATACCTTGGACAGTTACTTTAAATTTAAGACTAAAACCCACCACTATACTCCCTTGGAGCTATAAACTGCCACAAACTACTTGGTTTAGGACTGATTTTTGAGGGTTAGCACCTGGTGTTTTCTGAAAAGATGATGCACTGGCATTAGGAGCAATTAAGCAAGATTTCTTCCTGGGAGGATTGTTGAGAGTCTCCACATTTCATATTACCAACCCCTTGCAGACTGCCTGTATTTGTGGAATAATCCCTTACCTGGTGTACATTATTTTAAAGAATTACACTCTGAGTGGTTACATCTGTTGTACATGGAAGTGTTTTACAGCAGTGTCTCTTAGGGCATCTGATGTGAAGACTGATGGCTATTTCCTCCCGCCCCCACATACCAGGGATTGGCACCATATTCATGACCATTGGCTACAACTGTGGTTTCTTTGTTTTGTTTCATTTTTCCTTTCTTGAAAACTCAACATCAGCCCAGGGACTATCACTTTGAGTAATCCAATACAGATTGGATTTTTTTCAATCTTGTGTTTTGGTCTTTTGCTGTGTTGGATGACATGTCTTTAAAATAAAAGCTGCTTCTTTAACACTGTGAAGCCCTTTATCTGTTCCTCTGTTAAAAGAAAAGCAGCATGAGAAACAGGGTGATTATTTCAAAGGAATGATGAACCATATATTATTGCTCTTCCAGATCTCTAGCCGGCATTAAACGACCTGAAATGAAAGTTCACCTAGAATCCAATGTAAATTATTTCTTCTACGTGAGATCAGTGAATGTCTTTGGAACGAGTGAGCAGAGTGAAGCTGCTCTCATCTCAACTAAAGGTAGATAAATGTTCTCTAACCAGTGTGAGCTTTGGAGAGAGGAAGTACACACAAATGGAATATGTTCTCTGTATTTGACCTTATCAATGTACAATGTATTTGGACATTTGCACAGGGCCCAACTCTGATATGACCAACAGATGCATACATTTTTACTAATTCAATAAACATGAAGTGTAATTAAGAGACAATAGACTGCTTTGAATGTGGTATTTGTAACTATGCCCCCACAATGCAGTATGCAGACAGCAGAAGTGACAGCACCTTGAAAGTGTGAACTGTACACAACATTGTACAACAGATGCACATTTATGGCACAATAAAGTAACTGTGCAGAAAGGTCCACCACCCTGAACAATTCAAGGGGGAAATGTACCCAAGTCAAATCAATACAGGTTAAATATCCCTTATCCATAATTCTGATATTTGAAGTATTTCAAAATCCAAAACTTTTAGAGCTACAACATAGGTAGCATAGTATATACATGTACTGTATTTGCAAGGCCGGAGAGAGACATGACTGGAGAGTGATGCAAGGATCTATAAATGGTGTGAATCCATACCTCCTACCATTTCACAGAATGTGAATCTCTCTCCAGCCTCCGTGTGTGTGTGTGTGTATTCCCAAGCATTTTTGGATGAGAGATACTCATCCTGTACTGTAGTCTTATCTGCCTGGATAGGTTGTATTTGTGTGAATAGATAGACTAGCAGGAGATACATTTTGCTTTTTGCTTTTCTTTCTTTCTTTCTTTCCTTTCTTTCTTTCTTTCTTTGTTTTTCTTTTTTAAGATAAATGTTCCTGTGGTTTGTGTGTGTGTGGCAAATCCAGATTGTTAGTCTTCAGGAGGGCTTTCTCTGTATGTCGTTTTACTAGTATGACCCACACCCACAGAAATACTATTCCCACATATAAAGCAAAACACACAGGTACAGAGTCAGACAGAACAAATTAAAAGTGAATGTTGTATCAAAAGATATGTTGCACTCTTGTAAATAATTTGGCTCCTGGTCATTTATTAAGCAAGTTATTGATGGTCAAGGACTGAATTTATGAAAACATCAATTGTACTTACAATAAGTTCTCTTGATGTTATGTGTATCTCTAGAGCTAGACAGAGTAACATCAAATTTGGGTACAAAGGCTTCACCTTAACACTACACAGATCTACCACTGAGTTCTCTCCTGTATTTAATATTTTGACCTGGTTGCCTTTTTAGTGTTAAGGCTATGTAAAATACAGCTGATTTGGATCAGTGGAAATTGGTCTTGGAATGGATAGGACCAATCATTTCTTGGTTACAGAGCTGGAAGAATAGCAGATGTGTTCAACATGTCTAAGTGGGTAAAGTTAAGTGAAAAATGGCTGGCACAGCACAAGTGTGGATTTCAGTGCTTAATAATCATCATGCATCTCTGTCATCCTTTTCATTTTGTGTGGGGTCCAACTTGTGGCCCTCCAGAAGTTGTTGGACTGCAACTCTCAGTGGTCCTAGCTGGTATAGCCAATGGTGAGGACAACTTAATGGGAATTACAGTCCAGCATAAGGAAGGCTACAAATTATCTATCATTGCCAAATGACAATGTTCAAATGACCAAATGGATTCAGGTTCAAATGAGAGCCTTAGATTACAGCCAGTATGGGCAAAGAGCAAATTAAGGCTAGTCTACACATAAGCATATTATGCAGATTGCTGCAGATTTTCACATATTCACATTGATGGTAAATTGTCTTCACTTTCCTGTGCAAATTTTCATCTGTTCACATATCTTCATCTTCCCTCTGCTGACAATGCTCAGTCTGAATGCATGCAAGCAGATGAATGGCCACACATGCAATAATGCACATTTCTGCAGATTTCTATGAATAGTCCAGGAAAACCACGAAGCCTTTCTCTGCAGAGTTTAAGCAGCTTTTTGGCCCCTAACAAAAAGCCTGAACTCCTGAAAATTACATGTGGCCAAATAGCTTCTATTTGACTGGAATGAGGAGTATTTTAATGTATAGACTAGCCTCTAGATGCTCTTAGACTGCAGTTACTAGCATATCTCACAACTGGCTATGCTGGGCAGGACTCATGGAGTCGCAGTCTATCAACATCAAGAATAACAGCAACAACAATAGTTGCTATTATTATTATTATTATTATTATTATTATTATTATTATTTACCTGTATCTCCCCATGGAATGAGGTGGGGAACAACCACAAATCAACAATGAACAACATCAGTAAAAACACATTAATTAAAACATGCAATAGTTCAGAAGGAAAAATAAGACACACACATTTTAAAGCAGACCACATTTAAAATTTGACAGTTAAATTCACAATTCAAAGATCTCTGGTTAAGCCTGCCAGAACAGACTGATCTTCAGTGCTGTTTTAAATTCAGACAGCATATTCAGCTCTCCAAATTTAAAGCTGTCTGAATTCAGGAAGGCCGCATTTTGTCCACCACTGTAAAATAAAAGGAAACGTTACACGGAAACTTTAGAAAGAAAGCCATTGGCTGAGTCTCATGAGGAGGAAGAGTACAGTGACCTAAAAGCCTCTCCCTGCTTACTTCTCTTGTGCCATATGTCCAGAGAGCAGCATTCCTTGCCTATAAATATTTGACATGGAATATTGTTAAATGCAAACAATACTGTTCTGCTTATCTCAGAAGGAAACGTGAGTGCTTTTCAGTGTAAAGTGCATTGTTTCAGTGACTGGGATTTTTTTAAAAAAAAATCTTAAAATTTGTATGATTCACTACAAGCGAACATTGCAATCCCCCCTGAAGTGGTGTTTGTTTATTTCTTGTGAATCACAATAGGAACTAGATTTCACATAATGAAAGAAACAGCTCACCCTGCATTGCAAGTGTCTCCAAATGGAACCATGATATGCCTTCCTGAGGACACAAAAGTCTCTAGGTAAGGACTGCTCATATTTACTCTCCTGATTATCAAACATTATTCCTGACAGGATGTGAGGAGCAATACAGATTGATCATAAAATGGTGATTATAGTTTTTAATACAAGGAGGACAGAGATGGAGGATGCATTTTCTTTTCTTTTCTTTTTAGTTCAAGGTACTGTGTTAAATTTTCCAATTCAATTTTGACATTATTATTCTTTCATTTCATCTTTGCTTATCAAAATGAAACCAAGAGGCTGTCTGTTTTTTAAGGTTTAATTATTCAGAAGGTCTTATTTTTATTGTTACTGAATTGGTTGGGTTTAAAGAGAAACACACACCTATGAATGGTAGATCATGGACAAATGCCACTTTGGGTGCATTTCAGGTAAGTGACATGTGATCTGCATTTTTCTGGATCCTATTACATTTGATTCCAATCCCACAACTGTATAAATATGCTTTAAAGCGAGAGGCATTAATATAACTCTGAAGAAGTAGGTTTATATCTATGGAAGCTCAGTTAGTCTTAAAGGGAGGGCCTAAATACCCTAAAGAGACCATATCCCATTCAATCTTGGAAGCTAAGCAGGGTCAGTCCCGATTAGTACCTAGATGGGAGATTACCAGTGAATACCAAGTGCTGTAGGTTATATTTTAGAGGAAACAACTGGAAAAAGCACCTCTGAGTATTCCATGCCTAAGAAAAACCTATGAAATTATGGGGTCCACATAAGTCAACAGGCAACCTGAATGCACATACACACATAGTCTTAAAGGTGCTGCCATGTTCCTTTTTTTGTCCCCCTCCCTTCCTTCTTTTTATACTGCAAGAGACACAAGAAATTACTGTACATAGCCATGGTTAGACTTGGGAAAAAAGCAGCTTTGACGGTACCTATCACACAACATCACCTCTGGCATGTAGCTGCTGTGTTCTCCAAGCACAGTTAGGGCATCCCTTTTCATTGATGAGGGAAACCCATCAATGAATTCACAATCACACTAGTCCCTGAGTACAAAATGTCACTATGGGAACACTTGTGGTATTGGTAGTCACATGGTATCAATGTCCTCTCCTCTCCCTCGTCACTCCTCCCCTCGCTATTCCTAAACAGCCTAATTCCCTTAATTTCCCCCCCCTATCTCTTCTATTCTTTTTTTTTTTTTTTAATTAAATCACAGTAGCAGAACTCTGGAATTACATGAAAAAGTGACAATAAAAATAAATAAAAATAAAAATTGAAAAAATGGAAGGCATGCTGGGTAGGGCATAGGTAAGGGAGTCATAGGACGTTTTCACACGGGGCTCCCTAAAGCCGGCTGGAGCCCTTCCCCTAAAGCCGGCTGGACCCCGTGCCGCTGACACCGGAATGACTCCGGCGGCGGCAGGCTAATTCCTTTTGCCACCCGGAATTACCTGAAGCCGGAGTTAGCCAGGAATTAGCCTGTCGCTGCCAGAGTGAGGCCGGACTTAGGGCTCCGTGTGTTTGAACACACGGAGCGAAAAGCTGGCCGGATGCAGGGACGACACCAGAAGGGGCGGGGTTTGCCGCCGCGTGTGTGTGAACACACAGGAAATGGAGCCGGAGTGAGGCCGGCGGGAGGCCAGCTAGCGTCCTCCTTTTGCCCAGTGTGAAAACGTCAAGAGTTAAGGGAGAGTCAGGAAAAGAGCTTGATGGTGACAGTGTGCAATTGCAAAGATTTGGATTTGGTTGAATACAAACAGTTATAATTCCATTTTCATTGATAAGCATGATTGTGGTAAGAATGGGGCTCATGCAGTAACAGTTACTTTTTTGAAAACACTCTAAATGTAAGGAGTACTGACATCTTTTGAAATTATTAGTCATTCATCATCAGTCTTTTTTTGTGCCTGTGTTTTAAGGGTTTTTTTTGACTTTGGCCAACATACTGAAATTCTACTTTTGCTTCTCTCATCTCTGTGTGCAGCACCTCACCTGTTTTAGGTGAGCTCTTGCCTGCTCAAGGATGGCATTATTGGGAAACCACTGTGAGTGGCTGTGCAGCTTTTAAGGTGGGGATCTGTTATTCTTCTCTACCACAAGACAACATCTTGGGACAGAACAATACTTCCTGGTTCTTGCATTGTTCTAGCATAGAAAGGTAAGGAAAGGAAGCTCATTCTAGAAAAATGATAGTGAAGTTATGTGCTCTCTCTCTCTCTCTTTCTTTCTCTCTCTCTCAATATATATATATATATATATATATATATATATATATATAAGGGGAGGATCTAGTTTTCTTTCTGCTCATTATTCCATTTCCTTTTGTGATATGTTTTCTCCTTGTAGACCACTAGATTGTGGTTGTCATTTAGTAGGGAAGAAAGATATTCATGAGCAGTGTTCATACAAGACAGAGTTCTCCAGATACACTGGAAATATCATTTGGTTTGTGGGTGAGACTATTTTTCCTCTGAGGTTTAGCATCACAGTGAATGAATATAATGTAAATAGTGACACCTTGGAGGGCAGGTTGGGCATTAACAGAAGTGGCAAGCAGCTGGTGTTAACAAGGTACGTATAGCACCACAGGCACCAAAAATCAAAAACAAAGGGGATTGTAGGTATATTAATATAATGTACTCGAAATATATATAAAGAGATATAGCTGGAAAAGAAACCAGTGTACAAGTAACAAGGATAATTCAAAATCAGAATAACAAGGATGTCAACAAAAAGCAATTGTGACAACAATCAGCAATAATCAAAAGAAGATAAGACAATATAAATAACATATAACATTGACAATATGGGTAATGACTAATGACATTCATAAGACAGACTTCGAGATAACATCCATTTTGATTTCAAGGTTTTCTTCAGATTACAATGAGTATATACAAAAAAAGTCTAAAAACAAGGCTGTATCCCAAAGATATGAAAACCTCTCCTATTCATTCCACAAAAGCAAATATTTCACAAGCAGAGCTGTTACAGATTGATAATATTGTCATTGAATGATGAGAAAATGTGTGTATGTATGTGCCTTCAAGTCGCCTGTCAACTTATGGTGACCCCATGAATTTCATAGGGTTTTCTTAGGCAAGAAATACTCAGAGGTGAAATATAACCTACAGCACCTGGTATTAATTGGCAGTCTCCCATCCAAGTATTTACCAGGGCTGACTCTGCTTAGCTTCCAAGATTGGATGAGATCTGGTGCCTTTAGGGTATTTAGGCTGGAGAGAAAAGAGGAAAGCATCCAAGCATGAACAATATGTCTCAAATACACAAATAATAATACAAAAAGAGCAATACTGACCATTGACATTGACTAGTTTCATATAGCCCAGCATTCAATCAACCTACTAGCTCATCTCATGGAGATAGCATGCAAACAAGGATATACAGTCTTTTATTTAAATATCTTATAGCAATCCCAAAGAAACAAGGCACAGAGGAGTAGATACCTTAGCTCACTAATTCTCCACAACCACGGTAGACTGGATCTACACAAAAAAGGTAAGGTTGCCAGGTGAAATAAGGGACAGGGCTACTCTCCCTTTAATGGTTGTACACAAGAGGAAATCTCAGCAGATGTTGCAGCAACAAACGCCTGCTGAGATCCCCTCTTCTTTACAACCATTAAATGGACAGAAGACCTTGTTGTTGTTGTTAACTGCCCTCAAGTCAACTTTGACTCATGGTGACCCTGTGGATGAGACATTTCCAAGACCTCGTATCTTCAACCTCTCTGCTCAGGTGAGAGGATTTTCTTACTAGCAGTGATGGCAGAGGAAGGTAAGGGCCATGCGGTGCCATCCAGTCTGCCAGAGTTTGCCATGGAGTTTTTGAGAAACTCCACAGCAAACGGCAGATCAATTCCCTCCCAATCTCAGCGGTACTTTGAATATCTCGGTTACATCAGTCTTGGGCCCCACACCTCTAGTCAATCAGGACCACTGGCTAGTTGTTGTGGATGATATGTTGAAGCCACATTTTTCCCATTTAACAGCTGTAATGGAAGGTGAGTAATACTGAATCTATGCAGAGCTTGGAAACATCACTTTTGGGTCAACAGTTCCCAGAGTGCATTAGCCAACTTGGTCAGTGGCCATGCTAGCTGGGGGATATTGGGAACTTTTTTTTTAAATAACTTTCCCAAGCTCTGGGTGTACAACATATTAGGAAGAATCCACCCTTTCCATGCGTACTGCAATCTTGCCAGAAATAATTTTCTACAGCCTGTAAGTTACTGTCAGATCAATGAAGAACCTTCTGTTAGTGCCAACCTTTCATGGGCACCTTTGCAGCATTTCTGTGACAAAGGCCATTATGATTGTGCTGAGGTTCATTCACCTGACCAAAGCCCCCAAAAGGATCCATGGTAAATTCTGGATTTGAATGCTGCCTGGATTCCTCTCCTTGCAACATAGTGGTCCAAATGTGATTCCTTAAGTGAGAATTTCAGTGTGAACTTGCTAACTTCATATCTCTAACCTGAACATGAGGTCTATAAGAATCCTTACTCTTCCAAAGTTGGGGGGGGGGGGGGCTGAGCTGACAGACCAGGATAGTATGGGCCAAGGCAATGCTAACCCAGCCTGGTCCTAACCCAGCTCAGTCCCCAGGTAGGTGCAGGGATGGACAGGTGTTTACACAGCCGCCTACTACCACACTGTGAACCCAGTACTGCCACACACCCTTTACGTTTCCACGTTTCCACATCTCCACATCTTCTCACTAGCAGTGATGGCAGAGGAAGGTAAGAACTATGTGGGATCCTTCAGTCTGCCAGGGCTTTTGACCTGCACTAAAGCACGTTTGCACTGGGATTGCATTGGGACCAACACATCAGCATCTGGTCTGCCCAATCTCAGCCCAGAGGTATTGGCTTGCATCATCTGAACAAGACAATGCAAGTCTGGGGGGACATGGGCCTTTTGGACAGGGTGGACAGCTCCTGTGATGCTGTTTGCAAATGAAAAGAAGGGAAAGGCATACAGGAATTGTAGAGAGGAAAAGTATACACAAAAATGTGTATATTTGAATGGCATACAAAAAGGTTTGCATTTGAGAAAATAGCACAAAAATGCTTTACTTGGTAGACAAGATGTGTATATTCCAATGTGTGGACATTTGAAAATCATCCGTGAAAATACAAATGAAGTTTGGTTTGCATTTAAAAAAACATGCACAATTACAATCCAGTGAGGAACTTGGACTGAACAAACTGAGCTATGGAAAATTCAAACCAAGGGTAAAACTGAGAGCCACAGATTTGCCTATCTCTATCCACAACAACATTCTACTCCTTCTTTTCTGTCTGATACAACTTTCATTAACTGAAATAGGAGCAGAAATTTGAGCCTCTGGAATTGTAGCTGTAATTGATACTCTAGCCACAAGACCCACCTGCCCTTTCCGTCATCTGATTTTACTCTATATAGGATATCTTGCTGCCATAGTTTCTTCACTTGAGGTCATCCTGATGATTTAGCTGGTGACAGTGTTGGGGAGAGGCATGTTCATTTGGAGTGAATCCAGAGCTCAGGAACTTTGGATGATTGGTAGCTGGAAAGAGTGCTCTAATGATATACTCCCTGTCCTTTCCTCTGGCAGATAAGGTTACACAGTAGTGCTTCTCAGCCTTCCACTTTCCATAATCTGATCAGGACATTTAGTATAACAATCACAATCATCAATGGCAGTGGGTTGTTAATGGCTTGCCAAGTTGTGTTTCAGGGTGCTTGCTTCATGAAATATAGTGGTAGTAGCTCTTTTGTAACACATTTCAAGTTTTCAAAGTGCATTGCATACATTATCTCACTAATGCTTTCAGTAGCCCTGTAGGAAATGTCAGTATAATTCATCTTGCAGAATTATTTACATGCAGAAGTGTGTGTGTGTGTGTGTGTGTGTGTGTGTGTGTGTATGTGTGTGTGTGTGTGTGTACAGGATTGTTTCCTCTGGCCCCAGTCCCAGTCTTCATTCATTCAAGTATTTAAAGAGGCCACTGAAATGGCTATATCAGATATAAGTCAATTTCTGTCCCCCAACCAATCCATCATAACCCCCCCCCATAAATAGCTAAATTTTCAAAGGACTATAGATCTGCACTGAGAGAACCTGGATCCCACAAAATTCCCTGCCAGCTTTTCTGCCTGTCATGGCAATGAGCCAATTTTCCAGTTGGCCATCACAGTTTCATTGTGACAAGGGCAGAATATTTCCTAGACCAATGGGTGGGTGAGGGTGAGGAGTGTGGGAAGAAAGAGACATATAATGGGCAGCTCTGAAAAGGAAAAAGAGCGGTACAAGAAAGAAGGGTGATAAAAGAAGGTAATTGTAAGTCTAATAATATAATCTTCCAGTCTCATTTTTTTCTTTTTGTAGTGTGCCTTGAAGTTATTTCTGACGCATGGAGACCTTATCACAGGACGTTATCACACGGGGTCTAAAGCAGTCCCATCCCTGTCGCATCCCCGTCCCAATCCGCTTCCTTTTCCCCTGTGTTCACACGACGTCGCAGAGAAACCCCACCCATCCCCGTCGCATCCCCGTCCCAATCCGCTTCCTTTCCCCATGTCTTCACACGACATCGCACCCATCCCCGTCGCATCCCCGTCCCCTTGCGGTATCACCCGGCATCATCCCCATTCTTTTGAATGCCGGTTTCTTTCGGAATTACATTTTGCCGCGACCGGAATGATGCTGCTTTCTGTATGCCGGTAAGTTCTGGATTGAAAAGGAACCGCAATGGGACGGGGATGCGACGGGGATGGGACTGCTTTAGGCCCCGTGTGATAACGTCCACAGTGTCGTTGGAATTTTTTTTGCTTTCGCTTCCTCTGAGGCTGAGAGAATATGACTTACCCAAGGTCACCCAGTGGGTTTCCATGGCCAAGCAGGGATTCAAAAAGTCCCCAGAGTCACATCCAATGCTCAGACCACTACACCACACTGGCTCTCTCTTTAGTTTTGCCTATTTGACCTACAAACAAAACCTCAACCCAAACACAGTTGTATAGCAACCTGACTTGTGCCAAGATACAATCTAGGAATTTGTTTTCAGAAGAAGAGTCCTGTAATATTTGATGGAATATGACCCTCAGCAAAATCATACGCTGTGCATTTCCTTTCCCAACCCCTTAGTGCCCATTTCTTTTCTGGGCACAATTCAAAGTGCTGGTCATGACCTATAGAACCCTTACAACTTAGGTCCAGACTAACTGAAAGTCTGTGGCTGCACCTCGCCTGAATTTATTGAGTTTGACACTGCTTTAGCTGCCATGGCCCCATGCTGTGGAATTCTGCAGTTTGTAGTATCTCCCCACATGAACCTGCAGAGTTTTTAGATCTAGAGGAGAAGACTTTCTTTTGGTCCCACCACCCTCATAGGCTCACTTGTTGAGGACATGAGAGAAAGACTTTTCAGTGGCTGCTCCCACCCTCTGGACCTTCTTCTCACAGAAGGCTAGGCTGGCCCCCTCTTTGTTTTCCTTTCACCAGTAGGCAAGACCTTTTTGTTTAAGTAGATTTTTAATGTATAAGTTGGGAAGGGATTTTTTTTTTACTGGGATGTTTTATCTTTTTTTAAAAAACTTTGTATGTCTTTTAAATAATGTTTTATTATTTCATGTGATGATTTTAATTGTTGTTGTTTTTAATTGATTGTTGTGATTTTTAGTGATCCTTTCTGGGAGCTGCCTTTGGTCCTACTTTGAGAGAAAAGTGGCATACTAAATGAACAAACAAATAAATAAAGTAAATGAAACTAGAGCACTAAAACATACTTTTGAATGGTAGATCTTACCCTCCAACATGTCACTGATGAAAACTGGGATGTGTGGCCAAGCAACCTCAGAGTTGGCAATAGCAAAAGTTACTAATGAGGAAGAACATATAAATTAGGACATGCTGCAGCAGTTTACTTTTACCTTGAGTCTAATGCAAAAGCCAGGATTCTTCCCCCTCTTCTCCTCTCCCCGTTCTGAATTAATTGAATGCAAACTACTCTTGCACATTGAACTCAGTTTGCAGCAACTGAAGTAAGAAAGTTGAAGACAAAAGGAGAAATGGGAACAAGAGAGAGAAACTCAAACATTTTAAAGGAAGCTGAAAAAGTGGGACGGTAGAGGATTAATCTGTATGGTCCCTGCCAAATTGGAACAGTTGGAGAGTGTGCAAGAGCAAAAGAGAAAAGCAGGACTAAATGGTGGCTAATGTTGCTAAACATTACCCAACAGAATATGGTAAATGTCACCATACTGTCATCAACCAATAACTAAAAGAAGCACCCTCATTTGTACAAATGCTGTGTGTTTAAGGTTTCCATTTGCTGGCAAAGAAAATGCAGTAAAATGAACATCTGTGATAGGCTACGGTATGGGTTCTTATTTATTTTCTTTTTTCTCTCTTTTCAGTTTCATATATAAAGTCCTACACAATGGTGAAATGAGTGATGTCATTGTGACAGAACAGCCAGCCCGGATTGGCATTCTGTTGGACTATAATGCTGGAAGACTTTCATTTTTCAATGCAGAAAGAGGACAAGTCCTGTCAACCATCAGGCACAGATTCAACCATCCCGCTCACCCGGCTTTTGTGTTGGAACAGCCAGGAGTACTTAACCTGCACACTGGCATGGAACTACCAGAGTTTGTGAAGCAAAGCTAAACATTGTCTTTAAAACTAGCCTTTTATTTGGTTATTGCCCTCCCCACCCCTCCACACACATGCCTAAAATAATAGAGGCTAATAACATGGCTTGGGATTGTCTTTTTTCATCTTCCTAACCTTGTTAATCTATAATGGTCGAGATTCAGATCAATGGTCAGAGAGGTCAAAGGCCATAGTCAAGATCTCCAGCATCCTTTTGCCTTCCCCAAACAGATATATCCGTGTTAATTTTCCTGCACCACTTTGCAGAGTACTTTTCAGACTTGGGGGAGATGTTTGACAAGCCAGTCAAGAAAGCTCTCCTTAGGAGCAAAAAAATGAAAAGGCATGCAAGGCAGATGTAACCAGTCTAAACACCTCTAAGAAGTCACTGGATGGTGGCCAAATATTTTTCTCCTTAGCTATTTCTGTCCACTGAGTCATGTGCCTAAGGCACACACAAAACCGTAAACAAGTTAAGAGCAGTGCTGGAGAAAAGCGAAGGGCCCATCTACTTCACCAAGCAGTTGTCCATGAGAAGCTTACAAAACGGGAGATGAATTCAGTAGCACCTCTCCTCTGCATGTTCCAGTCATGGGACACTTTTTTTTTTCGTGCCTTGAAGTTGTTTCTGACATATGGTGACTCTAAGGTGAACCTATCTCAGGGTTTTCTTGGTGAGAATTATTCAGAAGGGGTTTGCCTTTGCCTTCCTGTGAGGGAATGTGACTTGCCCAAGGCCACCCCAGTGCATTTTCATGGCTAAGCAGAGATTCAAACCCTGATCTCCAGACTCATAGTCCATCACTCAAATTTCTACACCATTCTGGCTCTACTGTGTCTTCTACTGATAGACCTGTTTTCACTTACTATTTCATATGCGCTGTTCCAGAGTGGTCTAAAGAAACCTGAGCTCTCACAATATAGTTCCTCTGGTTTTGTCAGGCTATTGCCTCTGTGTCTACTTGTACCATTCTTTTTAAGGGGCTGTTTATAGCAATTTCTTAAGACCTCTTTTTATTTTTATTTTTCCCCCTTATTGTTATAGTGGTATAGCACCATTTCACAGATGTACCAATGCAGTATAATTTTAACTAAGTTTTAAAAGTTTTTTAGAAGAGGGGAAAGAGGAGATGAGAAAGAGACATTTTTATTCTCAGAATTAAAAAGAAACCCAGTCAAGAGAATAAAATGTTGCAGCTGGTGCCAAGAATTGCGAAAATAGTCTAGGAGAACAGAAATGTCATTTGAATATTTTAAAAATCCTGAGAGCTACAGCAACAAATTCTGCAGCTTCCCTACACATTTGTCCCATTTACAGGAGCCCTGCAGGAGCCCTGCAGTGGAAAGGTTTATGTTGATGCTGTGGGTGAGCATGAAGGAAAGATCTGTTTGTGTTATACCGACTAGATGGAAGACCCTGGAGATTTCTGTTGCATGAGGCCTCTTCAAGTAAACAAAATTCTCACAATAGTACAAGTGGTCAGTCCAAGCCATTTTGCTGTCTGAGACAAAGGATAAGATAGCACCCTTCCATTCCATGTACAGAAGCTGACTGGGCAGGCACTGAGCCAGATGGGGTCTTCCACTTCATTTGCAGCCAACAGGTTTAGGGAGTGTCCTGGGATGGGGAAATGGCTGGAGTTCTCAGAAGGATAATTCAGAGTGCTGAGCCCTAGCACTGCTGCCTGAGACAGTTGCTTCACTTTGTCCTGTGGTAGGGCCAACCCTGTGTTCTTGCACAATTTCCACACACTTTATTAAGACTTATTGAGAGGTAAATGAATGGTCTGCTAAGAGGATCAAAGAAGAAAGTGAAAAGGCAGGCTTAATGTTGAACATAAAGAAAACAAAAATAATGACCATCGAGGACATTTACAAGTTCAACCTAGACAATGAAGAAATAGAAATAGTAAAAGAATTCTCATACCTGGGATCAAACATGGATAGAAATTGAGACTGCAGTCAGGAAATCAGAAGAAGATTAAGAATTATTAAGAATGGGAAAGAAAGAATGAAAAAACTAGAAAAGAATCTAAAATGCAAAGATATACAACTCAGCACAAAAGTTAGAATCATACAAGGCATCGTATTCCCTATTACCATGTATGGATGTGAGAGCTGGACAATTAAGAAAGATGATAGGAAGAAAATCGACTCCTTTCAGATGTGGTGCTGGAGAAGAGTGTTAAGGATCCCATGGACAGCCAAATAAACAAACAAATGGGTCCTAGAGGAGGTCAAGCCGGAAGCCTCCCTGGAAGCCAAGATGACCAAATTGAGGCTGTTGTACTTCGGACACATCATGAGAAGTGAAGACTCATTTAAAAAGACAATAATGCTGGGAAAGGTGGAGGGAAGTAGGAAGAGAGGAAGGCCACATGCCAGATGGATGGACTCTATTAAAGAGGTCATGGGTATAGGGTTGCAGGATTTAAGAAGAGCAATGGAGGACCCGGGGTCTTGGAGATGTCTTATCCATAAGGTTGCCATGGGTCAAGATCAACTTGAGGACAGTTAACAACAACAACAAAATGAATGGTGGAAGCATACTTACAGACTCCTCTCCAGCTATTCTGATCTTCATAGGCCTGCCTCTGACTAAGATGGTGCTGCTAGGATTTATTTATTTATTTTTGAAGAAAAAGAAGAAGAGGGCTACATTCAGCACCCACATACCTTCAGGTTAGCACTTCTTTTGGCACACACACATACAGATCCTTGCTTTCAGTGATACTAATTATTCTTGAACTGCATCCACAACCCATAAATATCACATGTTAGCAGAGCTTGGAAAAGTTTTGGACCATAACTCCCCCAGCTGGCACAGCCATCGGTAATCCTGGCTAGGACAGTCTAGAAGCTATAGTAAAAAAAAAGTACCCCCCCCCCCAAAAAAAACCTGTTATTGCTATGAAAATAATTCTAGTACTGTTTTAACCATTTTACATGGGATTTTAAAAATTAAGATTCAGAATGTAATCTCAGCATCATAGCCCTGAAAGGCAATAATTATATTAAAGAGAGTACTTTTTAAGCATGCAAGAAACATTTCTTCTTTGTAAACATTACTTCCGAAATTCCTTTTGCTGTTGGAAAAGAAAACATCCATCTGGCATGTGGCCTCTGTTTTCGTAGGGGATCCATTCCAGCCCCCCCCCCCCCGAAAATGGAGACTTGCCGATATTCAAGCCCCATAGGCTTGAATGGGGCATGTGCTGCCGACGCACGCAAGATGCGCTCTGTGGGTGCACACCCCATTTAAGTTAAAGGAGGTCACCCCACTCTGAATATTTAAGCCCACAGATCTCAAGTCCGTGAGAATGGAGGAGTGACTGTAATACATAGTTAAGTCAACACATAGGTAACTCCAACTGGTTCATTGCCTTACTGTTTAACATTAATGTTGACTCATGATGTTGACCTGTTCATACATAATGTTCTTCCAGGTCACAAAAATATTTTACGCATCAAATGAAGTGAACTGTATTATATGAAAACATCTATACCATTAAAAATTTGATTTGCATTAGCCTTCATGACTTAAAAAAACAACCCTGCAACAAGTTTGTTCTGACCCACTGAGAATTCCAGTGTACTGAAGGTTAGGATAAGGGTTTCATGTACACTTCTTGGATTTCTAACCCCAGTGAGAATTACAGTATCCCCCTAAATGGTGTCAAGCTAGTGATAATGTCACCTTCAGCACTGTGAATCCAGCTACAAGAACAGAGCTGGACAAGGGTTGCCAGTTCAAGACAAGTCAGGACTTAAACCTGAGATTTAAGGACTTGTGATGTCACAAGAAACCTGTGATCTTACAAGGCTGATGTTACAAAATGGTACCCCTGGTAATGCCATTAAGCAAGATACATTAAGAATCAACTGGAAGAAGTAGAAGTAGTAGTAGTAGAAGAAGAAGAAGAAGAAGCTGCAGATGCTCAAAGAATGCCAAGAATATAATGTTAGAATTCAAAGAAATAGCCATGATAGTCTGTAGAATCAGTACATAGAGAGATCTTGTAACACCTTTGAGACTAACTGAAATAAATAAATTGGCAGCATGTGCTTTCATAGACTTCAGTCTACTTCCTCAGATGCATCTGGTGGAGTGGAAGCCAGCCATAATGTGTGTGTGTGTGTGTGTGTGTATAGTATGTGGACTGCATGTGACTCCCAAAATCATTTTTCAGGTGGGCCAGGCCTGTTTGAGAGGTTTTTTTCTGGTCAATCGGGACTGGAGGAACTGATGTTGTTTGTCCATCCATCTATTGGTCTTAGAATGGCACATACACTTCTTTTCTTCCATTTTATCTTCACAACAGTCCTTTGAAGTAAAGTTGTGGAAGGATCATAGCACAGTGGTGGAATGTTTGCTTTGCATGTTGATTGAAAACGTGGTGTCTCTCATTTTAAGAAGGATCTGATAGTAGGTGGTGGGAAGGACCTCCATGTTAGAACATGGAAAGCCCAGGGCTTTAGTTTGACACAAGCAAACCAAGGTTACCTGCAAACATCTGACCCCACAGAATCCAGGAAGCAGCCTTATAACTGACTCAGACCATTGGTCCATCTAGCACAGTACTATCAACAAATGTGAAGATCCTACATCATGTTGGTAGAGCGTAACTCTTTGTAAGTGTACATACAGCATGCAACAGAAGCTGCTCTCTCTATCTAGATGTTTTGCTTGGATCTCAACAATAGTAGCTGGATGGGTGTGCTGGGCAGAGCTCTTGTCTTCCCAGTCCTTAACTGGGTTAGGGGGAGGGGTGCACCTGAGTTCACTGGAAATTAGCATGAAACCCCCAATTACAAAGTATTCAAGCTGTACCTTTTCCTTGTTATAAGTAGAAAGCCTTAACTAGATTAAGGACTTTATCACACAGACAAAAGAGACGAGATAATAGCGCTATGCTCCCATCAATATTGCACAATAATGGGATGATTTTTTTACACAACGTTGCCATTATTGTGCCATTATCCAGTGAATAAAGCAGCAAAATTGCACCACTTTTTATTCACAGGATTTTCCCATAAATGAAAAGTGGTGCAATTTTGCCACTTTATTCATGGGATAAGTGCGATAATGGTGATGTCACGTGACATTATGTGAAAATCATCCCATTATTACACGATATTGATGGAAGCATAGTGCTATTATCCTGTCTCTTTTGCCTGTGTGATAAAAGTCCTAGGACTGGGGTAAGCAACATGGGACTTTATCACACAGGAAAAGAGACAGGATAATAGTGCTATGCTCCCATCAATATCGCGCAAAAACAGGATGATTTTCACACTACGGTGGCATTATCGCACAATTATCCCATGAATAAAGCGGCAAAATCACGCTTATCCTGTGAGTAAAGTGGCAAAATCACACTGCCTTTTATTCACAGGATTTCCCCATGAATAAAAAGCAGTGTGATTTTGCTACTTTATTCATGAGATAATGGCACGATAATGGTGACACCACATGATGTCATGTGAAAATCATCCTGTTATCGTGCAATACTGATGGGAGCATAGCACTATTATCCCGTCTCTTTTGCCCATGTGATAAAGTCCTATAAAAGAAGTAGATAAGATTCTAAAGTGCAAAAATATACAACTGAATGCTAAAGTGAGGGTTGTTTAAGTCATTGTATTTCCCATCATCATGTACGTATGTGGGAGCTGGATGCTGAAAATATTATTATTATTATTATTATTATTATTATTATTATTATTATTTATATAGTGCTGCAGATTTACACATCACTACATAAAGTTAATAAAATAGATAAAAATAGATTAAAAAGCCTGCCGATGGCGTACATTCTACAAAATAATAAAATAGATAATATAAAGAAAGCAACAAATTAAAAACATCAAACAATCATCATATAGTGCCTGCGAATGCTTCCCTGAACAGTATAGTCTTTAACTGAGCTTTGAAGCTGGTCAAAGAAGTGATGCCCCATGCTTGTGGGGGAAGGAGGTTCCAGGAATGAGGGGCCGCAAGTGAAAAGGGATGGATCCAGGAGCAGTAAGAATCCTTGGCTGAGACAGCAGACCTTGACTACCAAAGCAGAGGGCATGGGTGGGACAGTAAGGGGAAAGAAGCTCTGATAAATAAGGAGGGGCCAACCCATGCAGGGCTTTAAAAATCAACAACAGAATCTTATACTGAATACGGAAAGGGAGGGGAACCAGTGAAGGGAGAACAATAAAAGAGAAAATTGGTTGAAACCGTGAGCAAATGTGATAATGCGTGCAGCAGAATGCTGGACTGAAATTAAAGGACAGAGATAAGAAAGAGGGAGCCCTGCCAGGAGAAGGTTACAATAATCTAGTCATGAGACCACTAAGGCATGGAACAAAATCTTGGCAGTAGAGGCTGAAATAAATAGTCGGATTTCAGCAATATTATAAAAAAGAATCTACATGCCTTGGCTGTGGCCTGAATCTGGGGGGTACACGACAGAGAAGAATCAAAAATAAAACCAAGACTGTGGGCTTCCTGGACAGGTCGAATAGAAATATCATCAACAGAAACAGAAAAAGAGTATTGAACAGTAGGCTTTGGTGGAAAAACAAGAGGCTCCATTTTGGACATATTGAGCTTCAAGTACTGATGGCACATCCATTGAGAGACAGTTGTAAGACACAATGAAACTTGCTGTTCAAGATACGAAGAAAGGTCAGGGGTGGAGAGATACAGCTGAGTGTCATCAGCATACAGATGATAAGAGAAACCAAAAAAACTGATGAGTTTTCCTAGAGACAATATGTAAAGGGAAAACAGTAGGGGACCCAAAACAGAGCCCTGGGGAACTCCAACAGATAATGGAACAGAGGACGAAGCCTGACCACCCGTGACCACTACAAAAGATCTGTCTGACAGATAAGATTTAAACCAATCAAGGATAGAATCTGAGAACCCAACTAAAAGTCTATCAACTAAAAGACAGTGATCAACAGTGTCAAAGGCCACAGGCAAATTGAGAAGAACAAGAACAGAGAAAAGGCCATTAGCCTTGGCCTGCAAAAGATCATCCAAGATCTTTGTTAGAGCCGTCTCTGTAGAATGCCATAGGTGGAAACCGGACTGAAAGGGATCAAGAATGGAGTTGGCTTCAAGAAACTCAAGACAGGAGAATAAATGATCCGTTCCAAAACCTTGGAAAGAAAAGGAAGAAGAGAAATCAGACGATAGCTAGACAGAGAAGAGGGGTCAAGAGAAGGTTTTGTTCAGAATTGGGGAAACAAGAGCATGTTTAAAGATCGAAGGGAAAATCCAGTAGAGAGAGAGATATTAAAGATATGGAGAAGCGAGGGCAGAAAAGAAGGGGCTATAGAGGTTAGAAAATGAGAAGGGATTGGGTCAAGAGAACAAGTTGCGGATTTGGAATAGTTCAGCAGCATGGAAAGTTCATCCAGAGAAATGGGAGGAAACACAGAAATTTTTTTAGCTAAGAGTGACAGAAAATCAGCAGTAGATGAATGATTGGGAAGGGCTATCTCAGAGTGAATGGTGGTAATTTGTGAGATGAAATAGCAAAATCATTAGGAGAGAAAAATGAAAAGGCAGGAGGAGAAGGAGGTTTTAGCAAAGTATTGAAGGTGGAGAACAAACGTTGCGGGCGCCTCTCATTGGTGCAAATCAAAGATTTATAATAATTCTGTTTTGATTTATGCCAATGAGGTGCCTGCAGCATTTGTTCTCCACTTCAATACTTTGCTAAAACCTCCTCCTCCTGCCTCTTCATTAGTCTCTCCTAATGATTTCGCTAACTATTTCATCTCAAAGATTACTATTTCATCTCAAAGTTTTCATCTCAAATAAAAAAGATGATAGAAAGAAAATAAATTCATTTGAAATGTGAGGCTGAAGAAGTGTTCTGCAGATAAAGACAAACAAATGGGTCCAGGAACAAATCAGGTCTGAACTGTCCCTAGAAGCCAGGATGACCAAATTGAAACTGTCATATTTTGGGCCCTTAATGAAAAGACATGACTCATTAGAAATTATGATAAGATTTGGAAAAACAGGAGGCAGTAGGAAGAGAGGAAGGCCACTCACTGGATGGATAGACTCAATCAAAGTGAACACAACCCTTCCCCTAAGTCTGCAGGAACTGAGCAGAGTTGTTGAGCACAGGAAATCTTGGAGACATCTCTTCACAAGATCACAAGAGATCAAATTCAACTTCAGGACAGACAACAACAATTAACTAGCCAGTTATAGCAGGGCTTTCACACTGCTCAAATAAAGTAATATAATTCTACTTTACATGCTGTATCCTATGGAATCCTAGGATTTGCAGTTTAGGGGAGGCACTAGAGCTCTCTAGCCGAAAACTCTACGTACACCTCCCTAAACTGTAAATGCTGGGATTCTATGGAATATTGCCATGGACAGACAAAAGAGAACCATAGTGCTATGAATATGTAGCGTGAAAGAGCCCTGGGTCAAAATGCTCTGGTAATGCTTAATTTGCTTTGCCTTGAGAGTCTTAAGATTTTAATAATTCTGCAGCTTCTAATGTATTCCTTGATCTAGAATACTTGTTCTTTAGCATGGCTCTGCCTTACTTTGGCCTTATGGTCAGCGTCTGACCTTTCCCTTCACTCTTCATGGTTTCAGACACAATTCTTGCATAGCCTTACTTGGTCACTAACATTTCCCATGCATCCCATGCAGTGCATGTCTTCTACCACTGAACTATGACCATTAAATATAGCCACTCTCCCATTAAATAATATCCCCTCGCCCAAAAAGCCCCTTTAAAAGTGTATTTGTTTTTAAATTTCTTGAAGTAATATTTTTGCACTGTTCATAAATATTTCTAGGTGTTGCATGCAAGCTATCATGGTTAGATCTGAAGTCTATTGATGTTGATGGAAAGCCCAAACTTCAATAGGTGTGGATTGTTCTCAGTAATCCTTAGGTCCTGGGATGGAAAATAAACAGCTGACTAAAAGACAGAAGCATTAGTTTCTGCTGTCAGGAGACTGCAGAAGCAGGAACTTGGTAGTATAGAGGTTATTGATCAGCAAATCACATGTACTTGTCTCTGTTCCAAAAAAAGGAAGAGGTTAATGCTTTAGGTCAACATCAGTTTCACATACTGGATGTCAAGTGCCACCTGGTGGTCTGAATGGCATCTGAGCAAATGTGTGTACAGAGAAGTTTTCCTAGTTCATTATAGTCAAACAGTTAGGGGATAGATTTAAAAGCATTACAGTTGACCCTCTGTATCCACAGATTCTTTATGCACTGATTCAACCATCCACAGTTTGAAAATATTCAAAAAAATATAAATTCCAAAAAGCAAACATTGATTTTGCCATTTTATATAAAGAACACAATTTTACTATGCCATTGTATATAATGGGACTTGAGCTTCAATAGATTTTGGAAACCACCGGGGGGTCCTGGAACCAAACCCCAGCAGATACCAAGGCCCACTGTACCCATCTATTTCTCTCACATTTATATAGGATTCCTTTAGACCAGGGACCAGCAACCTACGGCCCGGGGGCCAGTTAAGGAGTACTGCGCATGCGCAAACACACCACGACCGCCATTTTGATTTCCAAAATGGCGGCGCGGCACGCGTGGAGGCAGCTGCGCGGTGGCAGCAGCCATCCCACCCCCCGCGGCGGGAGGGACTTCGCGGGACCGGCCCCAAGGTAAAAGAGGTTGCCTACCCCTGCTTTAGACTCTGTGTCAGTGACTATGCTGGCTGGGTGAGCCTATATTTTTTTTAGAGTGTATGTTTTTAATATGGCTAATAGTATATTAATTGGTTTTAATGTGGACTTTTTGTATTATTTTAATTGTAATCCTTTACTGCATAAGCCACTTTATATCCTAATTATGGGGAAAAGGCAGTATATAAATAAAGTTAATAATAATGGCCCCCAAAGTTTTTTTTTAACTGTCTGAATAGTAACTTTTCCAGGCTCTACTGTAAGGACTTTCACACCAGGTTCATAAGGTACCACAATCGCATTAGTCCAGGAAATGCAAACATACTGGGTTGGGGACACTTATTATTGCATAGCTCTTCCAAACTGCCACGGTGCTGCTCCTATCCTGGCCTCTGCCTTCCTCATGCTGGCCTCCATAGTCTACAAAAACTCATGCTACCTTTTCTTTCAGTTAGACTCAAAGGTCCTACAAGACCCTTTTAGACACAAGCTGTATGTCTGGTGCTGATATTTATATCTGATTTCCTAGCCTTGAGGTATATTGGTGCTACCCTGCAGTGTAACAAAGACCTGATGGTCTTCCCAGCAAATTGACAACAGGATTCCATAATGACTGATGACTTTAACTTTAGAGTAACAAAATAGGCTTTGTGCGTATCCTCTCACAATAGGGACTGAGAGACTCCCACTGCAAAGTAGTTAAAGACCATATTTCTTTCTCACCCCAGCCTGCGTCCCTATTCATCTCTTGCTATCTCACCATCCAGGGGTTGTCTCAAATCCAATCAATATTTTGTTACTCTAAAGCTAAAGTCATCAGTCAATTCCCTGCAAAGACCATCAGGTCTTTGCTACATGTCAAGGCAGTAACAAGTATCCCTCGAGGCTAGGAAATCAGATATAAATATCAGCACTAGACACATTTTGTGTGCAAAGAAGGTCTCTCACTCACTCACTCGGATGCTGTCACATGGAACCCCCTCTTCAGAAATGGCAATTATCAACCCCTCTTACTCCCAATTTCTCACTATCTAACCTTTCACGCCTTTCTTTCTATTAGCTTTGTATGGTTCATGCGATTGCATTGGGTTTGCGTGTTCACTTGCACCCTTGCACATTTCTAAATAAATCTCTCTTTTTTTTGTGGGTTTTTCAGGCTGTGTGGCCACGTTCTAGAAGAGTTTCTTTCTGATGTTTTACCAGCATCTATGGCTGGCATCTTCTCTGATGCTGACGAAACGTCAGATGCTGACGTTTATTTTGCAATAATGCTGACGAAACGTCAGAAAGAAACTCTTTTATACATGTGGTTTAGCCCTTTATCACTGGTTATGGTGGCAGCATCTGAAGAGAGAAGTAGCAGGGCAAGGGGTGGAAGAAGAGCCTTGGGGGCAAAATCCCTGGAGGACTGAAGCCTCTGTGGGCCTGGCTAGTGAAAAAATACATTGCAAAATAAATTTTAATAATAATAACAACAATAAAAACAATAATGTTTATTTATAATGCCCTTTCCACCAAAGGGTGGAACATCAAACATTTATAATCAAAAACAGATGATAAAACACAACACTGTAAAATGCTAAAATACTGAAATAATATACTAATATATTAAAAACTAACCAACTAATTATTATTTATTTATTAGTTTGTTAAGTACATCTTAGGAGGGATGCAGACGGGCAGCCGTGGGCCGCCCTGGGAAGTGGAGGATTGGGACCAAGGCTACCCCATGCCTCAGCCCCAATCCTCCCTTCTGCTGGCCCTGAAAGGAGTGCTAAAATGCCGGTCCTTCCAGAGCCAGCAGAAGGGATGCGTCAAGAGCTGTCGCGCGGCTCTTCTGCGCCTCTTCCAGTGCAGCGTGTGAAGATGCTGTGCTGGGAGGACGTATTCAGGGTGTGCGCCATGCGTAACGGCATGTGCCCTGATGACGTCCTTGGGGAGGGGTTGAGGTGGCCGCGATGGGCTGCCCCTCCCCTTCTGTGCCTTCAAGACAGCGCTTTGCGCCGTCTGGAGAGGCCCTTAGTTATTTATTAAACTAACATTTTTAGTATCTCAGGAGGCCAGAAAGTGGTTATACAGTGGACCCTTAGTATCCACTGGACTTTGGTTCCAGAACTTCTTGTGGATGCTCAAGTCCTATTAAATACAATGGCATAGTGAAATGATATCCCTTATATAAAATGGCAAAATCAAGATTTGCTTTTTAAAATTTACATATTTTAAAATATTTTCAAACCATGGATAGTTGAATCTGTGGATAAAGAAACCATGAATACATAGGGCTGACTGTAATGGCCAAGATCCTAGATCAGCTACATAGTTAAGTATACTTAATTCAGTACTTAACTACTACCTCCTGGTGCAACCCCATCAATCCTGCTTTATCATGCAGCAGCCATTGTGAGCAACAGAAGTCTGTTCTATCAATCAGATCACAGCATATCGATGTGTTCACTCCACTCTGTCCAGTAATCTCCAGTATGACAATCAGGATTCCTGTCACAACTCCTCCTCACACTGGAGATCACCAGAAGGAGGATGTGTGTAGAAATGTCAGTATTTTGTGCTCTGATCCATACGAGAACAGACCTCTGTTGTTTCCACCAGCTTCCGTCCCATAAAGCAGGACTGGTTTATTTTTATGATTGTGGCAATAGTGTCACAAATAGGGACCATAAATACAAATCAATTACAGGTGCGTAACTATAGGTTGCATATCCATAAATGTGATCTATTATTATTATTATTATTATTATTATTATTATTATTATTATTTCTCTCCCATGGATCTCGATTGAGGCAGGGGACAACAACAATTAACAAACAAACAACATCATTTAAAATGCATCAGTTAAAATACATATCAATTTAAAAGGGCAAATAAAATGTACACATGTTAAAACAATCCACATATAAATTCATTATTTAAAATTCACAATTTTAAAATCATCTGGGTAATCCTGTCAGAAGAGACTGGTCTTTAAAGCTCTTTTAAATCCAGACAGCATTAGAGTGGCTTAAGAGGGGAGCTTAGGAACATTATTTTTATGGTTTCCAGTTGCCCTGTTATTGCCTTTCCATACTGTACCTTTTCATTTCTGCCTGCACTGCAGGACCCTGTTAAACATATATCTCCCTTGTCTTCAGCTTGATGTGGGGAGTAACCGTTCTATTTAAATTCTGCTTCACAACCTTTCTTCTGCTTTGATATAAACTGATGGGAAGAAAAGTAACAGAAATGTTGGCAGCTGTTGTTTCTAGGAAGGTGTTTGTTTGTCTGCAATTAATTGGGGAAGCCCAGCAAATTAGTACACCTCTTCTTTAATGAATACTGTATTGCTTTTGTGTTAAAGAAGGTTGATGTGATCTTCTGCAGTTAAGAAAAGAAGTAAACCCATCTCTTAGCAACTGATTGCTGAGAGGGGATTTTATTTTATTTTTGTAGAAAAAAAAGCACAGTGATGTGGCTCAGTTGCAAAACATCCTAAAGCCCAACATCTCTGGATATTCTTTGTTGTATAGGTATACGTAGTATCCTGTAACATTACACATCTGTTAACTGGCAGAAAATAGTAAAATCCCACACTAAATGTGGAGCAGAAATAACCAGCTGTTTCAGTTTTAAAAATGGTGCCTGTCTTGTGTGTGTCTGTGGCCAAACCTGCCTTCCATAATGTGCTCAAAGGATTCTCATCTGCAGTGCAGGGGTAACGGAAAGGATTAATGGCTGCAGTACAATAGGCTAACAGAAAGTCACTGCAGAGAGAGAGGCGCCTTAATGAGATATTAATGTGAAGTCCAGCAAATAAATAAGTAAAAAATAAATAAAATCATATATTGTACACTATATAAATAAACAAAACAAGGCACATGGAAATGATGGAACAGGGGTTTAATGGGAAGCAATTATAATCATAAAGTGAAAAGTAAATAAAGATGTTAGTTTTCAGTTTATTTACTTTAATCTTGAATGAGGATGAGTAATGTAGGTGGATTGCCAATAGACACTACATGCATGAAATGTCAAATGGTACAATCAAGTTTTGAATCCCTGTTGTTATTTTCCTGAAGTGTTTTAACTAGAGGAAAAGATGGCCTTCTCGGGGGGGGAAATATTGCTTTATGTCAATTCCTAAGAGCAGCTCTATTTTCCTATTTCTTGACTCTACCCCTTTATGTCATTTTCTTTATAAAAGACTGGCATTGGAAGGAAGGAAAAATTCAGTGTAGCATGTTATAGTTAGACGTGTCTTTGTAGAAATGGGGGGGGGGGGGAGTCCTAAAATAATTCTTGTTCTCAACTTATGTAAAGATGCCACATTTATAGATAAATTACTGAAAAGGCTCTTATCGCATTACAAATACAGAACAATACCTTTCACATCTGTGCTTGCAACCAAGCTTTCTTTGATTGTTTTTGACAAATACCGTAATGCTTGATTTTGCATGTTTTTCTGGTGGTGGTTATTTTAAATTATTCCCTACAGTGACATATATATCTAAATAAGATGCAACAGGACTTGTACCTTGGAGTCCTTTCTCCCAGTCCCAAATATGAAGTTTAAGATATATTTATGATGTCAGCATGATACAGGGGTAGGCAACCTTTCCCCTTTAAGGGCCGAGGGACTTCAGCTCCCAGAAGCCTCAGCCATGTTGGCCAATAGTCCCATGTTGGCCAATAGCTCCTGGGATTCTGGGAGCTGAAGTCCTTCAGCCCTTAAAGGAGAAAGGTTGCCTACCCCTGGCATAATATATATTGTAAGTTATATTTATGTTGTTGGGATCAAAAAGCAGATTAAATTATCTGTAAAAGTTAAAACAGCATGTTCCCTAGACCAGTGGTACTCAAATTAGTGGTCCATGGACAGCTGCCGGTGCATGAGCCATCAGCTGCTAGTATGAAGCATTTCCAGAAAAGAAGCAATGGAAGCCAATAGGCAAAAATATGGTACTGGTCCCTAGAACATGGAGGGGAGAACTGGTCCCCTACATCAGATTGGCTAATAAATACTGTTCTAGACTGTTCTTATTTTCCAAGATGGTTTCCAGCCTGATATCTGTGTGAGCTGAAAATACTCAATTATAACATGGAATCACTTTTAGGCATGGATGCTGGGATGATGGAAGCAAACTTCTCTCCCCACACCAGCTCTTCCAGCCTCTTCAAAGTGTTACCTGGACAATCAAGGGACACTGCTGGTGTGATTGGTGGTGGGGACGGGTAGGATCCTCAGAAATCAAACAGCTACAGAAGGCTGATCCAGTCAAAGGATTTTGATCCTGTAGCCATTGATAACTGAGGGAAAAACAATAATGTTCCATAAAGTGGAAGGTAGAAGAGAAAGACCACATTACAGGTGGGTTGATTCCATGAAGGAAGGTAAAGCCCTAAGCCTGCATGACCTGAGCATGTCTGTTGATGACAGAGACTCAGAGAAGTCAAAGGTCAGCACAAGTCAAAGGGGATTATCACATGAAGCTTTTAAATCAGAATTAAAGCTGGATAATAAGAGTCTTTGGCCATACTTATTGCATGATGTTGTGTCTCTTTCATTGCTCTTTCCATTGCAAGGGTTGCTGGAACACACATTTTCATTGATGGGTAAAACTCATCAATGGCTCCCAATATTGCTGCTGTTCCATTATGATCTCAGGTTTGATTGGTCCCTTCCACTGCAGTTCTGATATGCCTGCAGTCATGTGGACATGATTCTCCTCCTCTCCCTCTGTCCTCCCTTCACCTTGCAGGCTGTTTTCTTTTCCTTTTCCTTTTCTATTTCTTCTATTTCTATTTCTTTCTTTTTTTTCCCTTTCTTTTTTTAAAGAAGAGCCTCCCTCCATTCCATCCAATGTCATCTGGGGGAGAGACACTAGGCCCAGCCCCATCTGGCCTGGAATAAGAAGAACCCTTACTTCTTAAAGGATGGGTGGGATTTGGGATTTTTATGTTCTGTTGAAATTATATTAATATATCTGTATGGAAATTTTAATGTTGTAAGCCGTCCCAATTGCTCTGCAGAGGGGCGGGATATAAATTATTATTATTATTATTATTATTATTATTATTATTATTATTATTGTCATTACATCACATTTCCATAATTGCTAAATTGTGTTAAACATTAAAATTTAAATTTTTAAAAAATGAAAACCCAACAGCACACTGGGTGGTGCACAGGGCAGGAAGGCAGGGTTATGGAGCCTGTGTGGAAGAGAGTGCATGGGAACATAGAGCACCAAAACGGCACCTTCATTCAGAGAAGTGTATGCTGCTAAACCTGCTAAACCTGTATGTTTTCACTTCTGCTAAATGCTGCTAAACCTGTATGTTTTCACTTCCTTACACTAATGTATGCTAAACCTGTATGTTTTCACTTCCTTACACTAATGTAATTGCAGCAAACAGAAGGCTAGTGGGATAAAGTCCAAAGCCAACTTGATGGCAAACAGGCCATCACTGCTGCATGAAGAGAAGACAGACTAACAAGGGATCTCATAAACCATTGTTGGATTTTTATATTGTCACTGTAAGCAGTTTTAATTAAGACATGTGCTTCATTCTGTGACAAAGGTCACCAACTAAACTTTGCTCTGGAGTAAAGTTAGAGGTTAGTGTGGACGCTGGAGGGACAAAGACGTTTTCAGTCACAGCAATGCAACATGGAAAATTTTCTTAAAGGAGTCCTGTCATGTCCTATCATTGTTCACTTTAAGGCCTGCCAGGTCTAATTGTTGTTCACCTTTAACTTTCCAATAAGCCCTTTGGGACAGATAAATATGGTGTCTGCCTTCAGGTCTGAAATTAAGGCTTTCTTATTTGACTCTTTGGGCCTTTACAGACTGCCAGAAATAATGCAACTTGATGCCACTTTAACTGTCCTGGCTCAGTGCTAAGGAATCATGGGAACTGTAGTTTATTGTGGCACCAGAGCTCTCTGACATAGAAGGCTCAATGTCTCAGAAAAACTACAGTTCCCATGATTCCCTAGCACTGAGCCAGGTCAGTTAAAGTGGCCTCAAGCTGCATTATTTCTGGCAGTCTGTAACGGCCCTTCCTTAGTTTGTGTATTCTTCCTCATTAATAACTTTTGCTATCTTGACCACAGTCTGATGCTGCTTAGCCACACACATCCCAGGTTTCATCTGTGAAATATCAGCAAGTTATCAACAGAATCAAGACCATGTCCACAAACCCTTGTGAGATTCTACCTCCAGAATTAGAATTGATGCACTGTCCCTTAAAACAGAAGTGGGGTGATGCCAACCTATTGGTGACTGATGGTCCCTCAAGCCACAGGACTGAAGAAACTGTGGCCATTCAGATGTTGAACTACAATCCCACTACACCTTGCAGCTGGGGCTGATGGAGACTGGAATTTAACAGCTTCTGAAGGATACTCGATTCCTGGTCTAGCACCTGCTGATTGCTGGCATTCTTGGAAAGATTGTTGGCATTTCTTATGTTCTTAAGCAGGACAACATATCCAGGATTTCTTACCAAGACCAAATATGCCCTAATAGCTCAGATATCCTGATTATGCAGCATACCTATATATATTTAAGTCATGTGGTTTGTGAAAAACAGGTTTTCTTCTATAATAAAGTAGATATGCAAAATTCAAAGTGACTCATCTGTCTTAAAGAAGTTTTCAGTAAACTATCAGCCCCATCTGCTGACAATTTGTAAAATAGCCACGGGACGTATTTAGAACTGACTTATTTTAAATCAATACAAAGTGAGGGTCCAGGTATGAATAAAGTGCCAATTTCATAACACCAATACATGTCATTTTGAATTTAAAAAGCATCTGAAGAAACTGATCTTCAACAACATTGTGTGTAAGACCTCAGTTACTTACTTCTGTTGACCTGGGAAATAGCCATTTTTTTCTTCCTATCAGAGACAAAGAATTCAAAGAGACCGAAAGAAAGAAGTTGGCAGTGTGAGCTTTCGTAGACTACAGTCTACTTCCTCAGATGCATTTAGCATCTGAAGAATGCATCTGAGGAAATAGACTAGTCTACAAAAGTTCAAGCTGCCACCTTCTTTCTTTCAGTTAGTCTTGAAGGTGCTACAAGATCTCGCTACATATCAGAGACATGGTTTACTATATGTGTAACTGATACATTCACAAAAACTTGACATGTTTTGTGAATCAATAGATTAAACAATAAAACCTAGAGTAAGCATATACAGTCGTCCCTCCCAATTCGCAGGGGATCCGTTCCAGACCCACCCACCCTGTGAATCAGGAGAATCATAAATATCCAAGCCCCATTCATTTCAATGGTGGTGCATGCTCTGGGCACGCGCACCATTTTGTCCCTCCCTGCTTGCCATCCGCGAAGGACCAAAACAGTGGATCCCAAGTCCGCGAACAGGGAGAGATGAGTGTACATGGATTTAAAGTTCCACATAGCTGATACAGTCAGATCTTGTAGGTCTATAGTATATTTCTGTATAAAAGGAGATAAATGCATTTGACTATAATGGTGGAAGAGGAAGGTAGAATAATTGGTCTCTTGTTTATGGTAAAGGATCCTCACTTCTTTCCCATCACAGATACAACCTATTTACGTAACTCACCATGTAATCAGAAATCTTCTTGGTTCAAAATCCACAAAAAAACTATACCTTCATTGGCCAACCAAATTGCTGAAAATGCAATCTTACATGTCTTACATATCTGTCTTTGAATTCTGTTTTCAAACTTGATGCAGAAAATTCCATAAGCCCCAGATCCTCACCTAGCAACAACAAAATAGTGAATAATTTGCTGGCTTTTGGGACACCTCAAATTGGCTGCCTGAGGTGCCATCTCCATTCTACCTAATAGGAGCATCAACTCTTATTCTGGGTAGACATGTACAGTCAGCTATCCATATTCATGGGTTCTGTATCAATGGATTCAACCATCCATGGCTTGAAAATATTTTTTAAAATATATAAATTCCAAAAAGCAAACCTTGATTTTGCCAATTTATATAAGAGATGCCACTTTACTACAGCACTGTATATAATTCAATTTGAGCATCAACAGATTTTGGAATCCATGGCGGGGGGGGGGGGGTACTGAATAACAAAGGCCCACTGTATAGGATTGGTTTGTTAATTTTACTCCTTCTCTAACCAGATCTCTACATTGTTGTTGTTATGCTCCTTCAAGTTGACTCTGACTTATGGCAATCCTATCCTAGGGGTTTTTTTGACAAGAGTTTATTCAACAAAGCGTTGACATTGACTTCCTCTGAGTCTGAAAGAGAGTGACTTGTTGAAGATCATCAAGTGGGTATCCATGGCTGAGTGGGTCTCCTAGAATCATAGTCAAACATTCAAATCACCAAACCACACTGGCTTCTCAGTGTCTACATACCTTGATATAAACATCTGGTTCTAGTAGTTCTGGCTTGTGTGTTTATCATTGGCTTTAAATAGGCTTGCTATTTGTCCCAAAAAACTGGGAAAATCCCAGATTGAAGGGTCTGAAAAATGCCCTAGCCAGTTGGACTGACTGAAGCAGCAGATCCCAGATTCTTCGAAGCAGGAATGAAACTAACAAAAACTGAAATATGTGATAAAACAATGTTAAATATCAAAATGTGAGGGTGTTTAGTTTGTTGTTTTTTTTGGGGGGGGGGGTCAGAAATCCTCCCAATCCAATCCCGTATACTTTTGTCCCAGCTTTGTGAAACAGAATTATGGCAGCCCTAGCTTTAAAGCATCAGTCAATCAAGATGGTTGCTCTAGTAATTTCCACCCACAAAGCAGTTGTGTGGTATTTCTGGGCTGGGATGTCAAAGTAAATGATATGATGCTCTGTGAGTCACACAGAATATGTCACTCTTCTCCATATAGCCTCTGGTGCTTAGTTGGTGTGGTACAAAAGGCATCTGATTTTCTTTAAAAACCCTTTGCTTTGGGAATGAAGGACTAATTGAACAATGCAGTCATCTCCAGGTACAATTCCCAAAGAGATAACAATTCATTTTCTTGTATACAGTTTCTGTAAACTACAGTGGGCAAAAAACCCAGCTGAACAATAAAAGTGCTGTAATGTTTTGGCAAAACCATATTCAGGAATTTTGCATGTCTCTTGCCCACATAGTTCCTGAGCAGCCCACTTAGCAACCAAAAACTACTTCCAGAAACACAAAAAAGGCAGTTTCCGGTAACTCACCTTCATCTAGTAAAATGTATGCAATAGGCATAATTTTAAATGGGCTATCCAAAAATTAAGGGATTTAACTAAATAAAAATTAAAAGAAGGAAAAGGATAATGAATCTCTTTGTGTGGTGACTGGGATCCATATGAGACTCTGATCCTGTGAAAAAGCATTGGATTAGAAGGGCTTCACTATATGTTATCTTAAGGAGATGAACTATCAAAGTTCTTGTACAAGTTACAAGATCCCTCCTGCCTTTAGTCAACCTCTACATAATTAAGTAATTCTAATGTTAGAAATGAATCAGGCAAATATATGATCAAAAAAGTGTAATTACAATAGATTTGACTACATAATTGAACTTCATATTTTAGAAAACTTTTTCTTTCTTTTCCTTTCTTTTCTTTTCTTTTGCTCACCCCCCCATCAGTTTTTAAAGAGTGTTAAGGAACACAACCTTGGCTGCAACCACACTGCAGCAATAATCCAGTTTGATATCACCTTTACTGCTACTACTCAATGCTATGGAAACCCAGGGATTGTAGTTTGTAGTGACACCAAAGCACTCTGACAGAGAAGGCTAAATTCTCACAAAACTACAATTCCAAGAATTCTCTAGCATTGAACCATGGCAGTTAAAGTGGTGTCAAACTGGATTATTTCTGCAGTTTGGATACTGCCCTTGTATTACTTGACATCCTACATAATGTTCCTTATGCTGTTACTTCTCCAGAATTGGTTGTTCAACTGTTTCCATTGGGCTAATCTCAACTAGACCAGATCCATTGGACTGAATAAGATTTTTGTCACCACTTCTGTAAGTCCTATTCATTTGAACTGGACTACTCTAGCTAGGGCTAACATTGTCTTTAGCTCACTCTCCCCATACTCTCTTGTATAACAATTCTGTACCAAGTTGTCATGTCTTTCCCAAAGAATCTTGGATAGTGTTGTTTGATTAAATGTTGAGACTGTCATGTTAGCAATTCTCTCACACAGAAGCAATATTCACAATGCTTCTAGGGGTGAGAGAGAGATTAAATCTCTAATGTGGATATATACGAAATGGCTTTACAGCAGAATTCTTCTGTGCATAATTCAATTTAATTTAATGCATTTAATTCAATGAAGCTTAATCTTTAATAAGTGTGCAATGAACTGGAGCAAGAGAGTACATTTCTTGAAATTTAGTGGGACTGGTAACTTTTTTAGTTTATTCAATAAAGAGCTCATCCAGACTAGTGTTTTGTGCCAGACAGTGGCATATTATTTAATGTTTTCTTGAGGCTGCTTGTCACTTGCTTAGCCATCCAAATCCTACCTTTTGTGTTATTGTGTCAATCAATAAAAAGGTGGCATATTTGGTGGTGTCTGGTGACTTTTGAAGTGAGTTATGACACTTGATGTGCCACTTTGAGTCCCTATGGGAGAAAGGTAGGAAATAATAATAATAATAATAATAATAATTGTCCAATCCCTTTGGACCCCTTCCCAGTTTGCTTCCAGAAGTGTTGCAGTCTTCATAGGGATCTCTGTGCTCCCCAAAGTCTTCTTACGATTATCATCTTGTTGGTGAATTACAATGGTGTAAGTCAGACTTTCATAATCACTGTTCCCTTTTTGGGGTTTTGTGGAATTTTTGTTGCTCCTATGAATCCTGAGTGCACCCCATTAAGTTTGGGGGGACCTTCCAAAAAAAACCACTTAACCCAGGATAATCAATACCAGGATTTTTTTCTCAAGTTTTAAAAAAAGCTTCACAATGTCATAAGTGTGAATAACTAATGCAAATAGACCCGGGATTAAACTCTGCATGCCATGAACACATTTGAAATACATTTGCATTGTTGACTCCATGTTTATTCAAGTGTTGGCACATGTGAGCAACAGAACTTGCAGAGATCAGGTTCTGTAGTGTGAATAACAAACCTGGAACATGTGAGTGAGATTATTCACATCTTTCTGCTAAAAAACCCCAATGTCTGAATGACTCCGATACCATCTTACCAACCTATAACAATAGTGCTGAAGCTCTAAAGGGTGTTGTTGTTTTTTAAATAGCTCTCTCTGTGGGAGGCTGCCCTCTTTCCCTGTAGACATATTTGGGTAAGGGAGGAATGAAGTGGGAGCAGGCAGCTGACTTCTAAAGCATGAGACATTAACACTTACATTGCATGTCTCAATTAATAGATGAATTAATATCCCACCTTCCTCTCAATATAGGCAATTGACAAAATAAGTTAAAACAAAATACGGTTAAAATGATGAGTAGTTTAAATAATTAAAAAAGAATAATTAATTCAACAATCACATTTAAAACATTAAACTAAAATACTTTAAAAGACAAAAAAAAATAGTTTCGTTTTAGGTTTATCTTTTTAAATTATCGTAAGCCACCTTGAGTCCCATTTTGGAAGAAAGGTGGAATATAAAACCCATCAATCAATAAAAATACAGCACACCCCAATTAAAATACTTTCAGCAACACCAGTTAGCAGTCAAATGTCTGGGTAAACAAAAAGGTCTCTGCCTGCCAGCAGAAAGAGAGCAGAGAAGGGGCCGACTGAACCTTACATGGGAGCGAATTCCACATTCTGGGAGCAACCACCAAGAAAGCCCACTCCTGTGTCCTCACCAAATGTGCAGTGATGGGACTGAGAGAAAACCCTTTCACAAGGATTTTAAAACAATGGCAAGCTCGCATGAAGAGATACAGCCATTCAGATGGTATGGATTCAAGTCAGTGCCCCAAAACAAAGGCACTTCCATCAAGTGAATGACCTGCAACAATAGGCTTCATGTGGATTTTCAATTTAAAATGTACCCAAATGTACTATGACTGGGAAAAGTGCTGCATTTCACTACAGACTAAAATGTTGAGATAACTGGCAGGGATAACCAGGACAAGAAAAATCTTGTTTGGCTCTTAAAAATAAAAGTAGGAAGCCCAATGAAAAGAGCCACATCCCAAAATATTTGACCTGTCTGGAAGAGCCCAAAGAGTCTTATAGGGAGAAGCACCACAAAAGTACTGGAGGTATGTCTATCTTTATAGAGCAGGAGAAAAGTACGTGATTTTATTGTAAGCGTTTTTAATTTGCTATTTCTGGAAGCTCTTGGCTCCCACTCTGGGAGAAAGGCAGCATTATAAATGAAGTAAATAAATAAATAGAACAAATGGCCAGAACTTGGAACAGTTACTTTTTGGACATCACCCCAAATCCTCCTTCCAACATTCAGGTATGGGTGATGGAGTCTCAAAAGTAACTTTCCCAGATGCTGATCATGATTTATTATTTTCCTATGAACAGTATGACTGATTCTCTCACAATCTCATCCCACACACTCTCTAGCTGAGTCAGCCACTAAAGAAAAAGAGAAAGCATTCCAGTCCAGAGAAACAAGAGTTCAAAGAGGATAATGATTCTGCGAAGGCTGTACCTGCAGAATGATTCAGGAAAGTGACGCTGAAAGAAAGCAAATACAGGAAATATAAAAGCGGAAGGGATATAAAAATAGAGAGGTAAAATTGGGGCATAAACCTACACAAAGAGTGAGAAACCAGGAGAATCCAAAGGTTATGGAACAAACAAGAAAAACGTATAACAGGGAAGAAATAAGTAAGTTTGCTTTGTCTCCAAATAAAACAGGGTTTTTCCTGTCAAAATAATGGCTGGTAATTACAAAACATATTATTTTTTGCACATGTATTGGTTATTTTATATAAATATTTTAAAAGCAATCATTTATATCTTAACTCACTGAAAAGCAAGCCTCATTGAGTTGAATATGGTTATCATCTAAGTATTTAGATATAAGGCTTCAGCCTCAACAGTGTCCTTCTGGCCGTCCATGCAGGGAATATCTTGCAGAGGATCAATTTTCTTATCATTTTCAGAGAAGGGATAAACAGAATGTTGAACTGAAGCCCTTAGAAAGAGAGGCTGACATCCAGTTGATTCCTCTAAATTATAATAGACTCATTCAGTCAATTGTTGAGTGATGGATCAACATGCAGGTAAACCCTAATCATTCAATGGGTTTACTGTAGTCATGACAGGATTTAGACTGGAGTTTTGAAAGATTTATTGTGGGTGGGGAATAATAATAATAATTATTATTATTATTATTATTATTATTATTATTATTATTATTTTTACCCCATCCCTCTGACAAACAATCGGGGCAGCTTACAGTAATTAAAATTCGTGCAACATATTAAAATACAATACAAAGTCCCCAAACCCTCCCACCCCTTAAAAATAAACCAGTATAACATTAAAAAACATGATAATTAAAACATCAGTTAAACAAAAAGAAGTAACAAGTAAATAACAGTAGACGGCACAGCGATTGCCACCAAGATGGGCAAAGAGAGATGGGGGGGAGGACTCCTGAGGCTGGGAAATCTATTCAGGAAAGGCCTACCAGAAGAGATCCGTTTTAACAGCCTTTTTGAAGCTGTTTAGCATTGTAATCTGACAGATCTCGTCCAGCAGGCCATTCCATAATCTGGGGGCAATTATCGAAAATGCCCTCTGGGAGGTTGCAGACAGCCTAGATTTTAATGGCTGGAGCAAATTCCTCCCAGAGGACTGGAGTGCGCAGGGAGGATTGTATGGGAGGAGGCGGTCCCGAAGATAGGTTAGACCCAAGCCATTTAAAGGTAATAACCAACACCTTATACTGCGCCCGGAAACTAATAGGCAGCCAGTGGAGGGAAGAAGGAGCCTGTCCGGGAAAGCAGCCAAAGGGCTGATAAGACAGCTAGCTCTCAAACAAACAAAATCCCCAGTGCAGCAAAGTCAGTGTTAACTACACAGTCTCGGAGATACACAGTAACTCTACCCAAAGGGATTACCAAAAGGCTTGTCAGACGGTCCGAGGTATCAGATAGGCAGGTTGATAAGCAGTCCAAGGTCAAGGTTTCTGGGTGGTCAAGATGATCTAGGAGACACGGAGCCAGAGACAGAGTCTTTCCCTTAGAGGAGTCAGATATCCACTGGCAAAGCACCACACATGCTCCAGGTTCTTAAGAAGGCAAGGAGCCGGCCTTCAGCTGTGTCTGATTACTAACACGCTTCTGCTGAAGCCTCCGTGATCTTCGCAAGCCCTCTCTTTCTGCTCGACGCTCCTTAAAGGTAGGCACACTGCCCAGATCCTCCTCCCTGTCTACAGCATCAGGCAAACCTGACTGCTGAACCTCTGGAGGGGCCACAGCCTCTGCTCCAGCAGAGCTAGGGCCGGCCTCTGGCTCTTCCACTGCAGGTTCAAGTCCCAGGGGCTCCAGCTCATCCCCTGAGTCCTCTGAGTCATCCTCCAGGCCGGGCATGACAGAGCCACTGTAGGGGCCTGGAGTGGAGCTGCACCCAGGGAAGGCAGTCCATAGCTGAAATCATCAGTCTTTGGAGGTGGGCTAGAAGCGCAATTTTGCTGGTCTTCTGACACCTGAACCAATCCACCACCAAGAAGATGGCCTCTATCCTTTCAGAGGAGAAAGGGATAAAGAGAGAGTGTTCCCTGAGGTGTTGAGGATTGCCCCTAAGTGTTGTATCTGTTGGCCGGGAATGATGGAGCTCTTTTCCAGGTTTACCAGGAAGCCTTGGTCCTGGAGAGATTGGAGGACTCTGGAGATGTCTTGATGACCCCCTTGTGCTGTTGTTGAGTGAATCAGTAGATTGTCCAGGTAAGGATAGATGTGATGGTGAGAACTCCTCCAATGGGCCACCAGTCCTGATGAACACCTGAGGGACTGATGAGAGACCAAAGGGGAGGGCCTTGTATTGAAAATGACAGCTGTCATAGGTGAAGCATAAGTATCTGCGATGCTCCTCATGGATGGGAACATGCAGGTATGCATTCTGGAGGTTGAGAGAGGCCAGGTAGTCCCCAGGTTGGATAGCCTCTAAGATAGACTGCAAGGAATTTTCTCTTTTTTGTAAATCTTCTGACTCCTCTGAGATTCAGGTTTGCATGACAAAATCCACTCTTCTTGGGGACCAGGAAGAAGGTGGAGTAGCATCCTGCCCATCTCTGGGTTGGAGGCACAGGTTCTATCGCATCTAGGGCTACAAGTTGATCTATAGCATCCAGGAGAAGGTGGTGCTTCTTGAGGTTCTTGGATCTGGGAGAAAGATGACTTTTTCACTGGGCCTGTGAAGGAACTCTGTGTGGCAGACATGCTATAGAGTCTCCAGCACCCATTGGTCTGATGCTGAAGTTTCCCAGACATGGACAAACCCCTGAAGCCGGCGTCCTACTGGTGGCATCCCATCATGTGGTGATTCCTGCACTGGCCCCTCCCGGCAGCAATGGCAGTAGGGGTCTTAGTGAGAAGCTTGAACTTGGCTTTGGCTGAGACTTAAAGTCCTCCCAGCATCGCTTAGACAGTCTGGCATCCCTCATGTGGAAGAAGGAAGAGCCCACTAAAAAAGAGCGTATGGACTGGAGGAACAAAAGGAATGCTGTTTAGATCTAGACTGCCTTGCAGAGGAACTTAGCCAGACTGACTGGCAGAGATTCTGCCTGCCAATTGAGCCCAAATACTGAAGCAGAATAGCTCAATATATATGTTCCATTTCCATCCTGGGGCTAATCCCAAGAGCAAATGGGTGAGAAATGGCTTTAGCATTGTTTTTCCAGGCTGGAACAATATGCCAAAACCAAAGAGAGAAGGGTGATAGATGTGCCATTACCAGGACAAATAGGCATAATGCACAATATTTCCAATGCTTTTGTTGTCTAGGAGCTTCTTGACCACTTCCTTTGTCTTGGGTCCCCTTACCTCATCAGGGTGATTGATTCAATTAGGCTGGTGCCTGTGACACCAATCCTGCTAGCCTTGACTGGAATTTTCCACCAAGACTTATGGCTTTCACATGGGGGTCGTAGAATGGTCACACAGCCTATGTACTTTATTATATTTTTGATAACAAAGTTTTAGTATACCCCTGAGAGGACCCATGGGCCCATGGCAATAGTGTCAAAATCAACATTAAGTAGCAATCATTATCATGAATCAGTTACAGTTAGGTAATGATGTCTGAATGATGTTTCTGTCTGTTCATTATGTCTATGTACATCAGAACAACAACTCAATTTAGGACTGTCTGCCCAATCACCCTTCCTGTGTATAGCTCCTCATGGTTCAAGTCCAAGTCACAGCAGCTATGTTGTAGCCGTTCTCCATTGTTGTTGCTGTTTTGTATCTTTAAGCCATTTCCAACCAATGGAGAACCTAACATGAGCTTATCATTTGGTTTTGTTGGCAAAATTCGTTTGGTGGAAGAGTTGCCATTGCCTTCTCCTGAGGCTGAAAGAGTATGACCTTGTGGCTGACTGAGGATTCAAATCCTAATCTCCCAAAATCCTAGTCCATCACTCAAATCATTATACCACACTGGCTCTCCATAATTATGTAAAAATTCTCTCGCCCCCTGAATGCTATTCTGTTCCTCAGTTCAGCATGAGATCATTTTGGTTTTATGGTTTTTAAAAACAAGGAACCAGCCAGTTTATGAAACATTGTGGTTAAATGTGCTATATTGAATTTATAATAAGCTGTCAGAAGTGTTGAACACATGAAATATTTGTAGACAGACATATATATTTACAAGTAATATATATGCAACAAACTTTGTTTTATATGTAATGACTAATATCTTGAATTCAAACACAAATGTGGGACACTTATTTTAGATTGAGGTATTAAACTGCTGCAGTCCACACAGACAGAATAAACTTTAGTGTTAACTAATATACGTCAAAAAAAATATGGAAAACAAAACAGGGACCAACAGACTGGAAATGATGATCCTCATCGAGTTCCCATTCCATGCTCTGACAGTCCCTAGCCTGTTCCAGCAGGAGAACTGTAAAAACGCATCCTCAGCCAACAAGAACGCTTACAGACCATTACATATGATGTGTGTGCAAAAATCCTACCTGGTCTCAATCTGTCCTCGTGTTCTGATTGGCTAAGACAACCTCCTCCCCTCCCATCCTAGAACATCCACTCAAACTCAACTCAACTCTTCTGGTGTTGACGCAAGGAAGGTGCCACGGGTAATTTAAATTTTTTATTCTTATTTTTGTAGATTGAATTGCATCATGTTTACTAGACAAAACAATGAATGCTCGCTACCTAAACCTCTCGGTAGCATTCTTTCCAATGCAGACATATGGGTTTTTGCAACAGTGAACATGTGCCAATGTGGGACGGCTGAGGAACTACTTTAGCACCAGTACCAGTACAAAAGTAAATGCAGTGTGATAATATGTGTTCTCATAACATTACTATTGCATTATCAATAGTCTAATGCGGTAACACCTGTTCCAAGGGCTCAGTGGGAACATTACAGGTAGTGGTGCTATAAGCTTATAGGACAAGAGGCTACTGTCAGAACAGAACATGGAGAAACTGAATAATTGCCAGTTGGCAAAGGGGTCAGGCAAGTCTGCATCCTTTCACCCTATCTGTTCAACTTGTATGCAGAAAGTATCATATGAAGAGCAGGCTTGGACACAGAAAAAGGAAGAGTAAAGATAAGAGGAAGGAACATCAATAAGCTAAGATATATGGATGACATCATCAGCGGAAAACATCACAGACTCAGAACTGTCACTAAGAAAAGTTAAAGAAAAAACTGCAAAGGCAGGCTTACTGCTGAACATAAAGAAAACAAAAATAATGACTATGAAGGAGCTACATAAATTCAATCTAGACAATGAGGAAATTGAAATAGTAAAAAAAAATTCATACTTTGGATCAAACATTGATCAGAATGGAGACTGCAGTCAAGAAATCAGAAGAAAATTAAGAATGGGGAGGGCATCTATGAAAGAACTAGTCAAGATTCTAAAGTGTAAAGCTATACAACTGAGCACTAAAGTTAGAATTGTCCAAGGCATTGTATCCTCCATCATCATGTATGGATGTGAGAGCTGGATAGTGAAGAAAGCCAACAGAAAGAGAATCAACACATTTGAGATGTGGTGCTGGAGAAGAGTGCTGAAGATACTGTGGAGACCCAAAAAACAAACAAACAAGCAAACAAACAACAAAAAATGGGTCCTTGAACAGATCAAACCTGAACTCTCCCTGAAAGCCAAGATGACTAAATTGAGGCTGTTGACTTTGGCCTGATCATGAGAAGGCACAATTTATTAGAAAAGACAATAATGCTAGGAAAAGTAGAGGGCAGTAGAAACAGAGGAAGACCACATGCCAGATGGATAGACTTGATTAGGGATGTCATAGGTATAAATTTGCAGGATTGATGCAAAAACTGTTAACAACAACAACAAATAACACTGAATCTAAGTTGTTGGGGGCTGCATTCCAATGATGGATAGAGTCAAATACAAAAGCGTAGGGGCAAAAATGCCCAGCATAATTTTGCTTAAATGTCTTACAGCCAGTAACTAAGCCTTAAAAAGGCATGTCTTCCTTTTTGAATGAGAAAAAGCCTGCACAAAAGCTGGGAAACCATCATGCAACTGGTGAGGTTTCATTCCAAACTTTAAATGAGCTGTCCAGGTTGCCAAACCTATTTTAGTGACAGACTTTTAGTGGATACCTTCTTTAAAGCAGTGACTGAAATGTGAAGCTGATTAACTACTGCAATGACATCACATCCACCCACCTCCTCTGCCAACTGTCATGTTATGAGGAAATGGGCACAGCCGCCTAACAGGAGCCAACGGGAAAGAGGAGCCTCATGATGCTGTTCTGGGCTTGCAAAAAGGACGCAGTTTCAGGAAAAGGAAGAGGATACTGGCTGGAATTCTGTTGGTGACATTGGCAGGTTTGTTGGCAAATTATGCTTGCATATATACTTTTTAAAGCCACTGTGGATGGAATTATTCAGCACCTCCATCTGTAATGACCTCCTTTCCATGCCACTTACCTGTTACTTTAATAAAGCAGGAAAATAAAACAGTGAGTGCCTTGCACTGGTAGAGCTTAGGCAGAACCACCTCTCCCTGCACACTCAGCTTACCTGTCAAATGGCTGGGTGCCCTACTCCATAGCCATTTATTGCCCAGGGGAGTATGGAGCAGTTAGGCAGCAACTAACTGTATTGCAGGAGGAACCACTTTAACTGGCATGGCTCAATACTATGGAACTCTGGGAACTGTAGTTTGTTGCAGCACCAGAGCAGAGCACCCAGCCATTTGACAGGTAGTTTGTGAGAGCACAAGAAGGAGGATATTTCCAGGCTCCATTAGTGCAATGCAGGATGTCAGCCACTCCTTTTCCTTCCCACCCTCATATTTTGTCCACATTCTGATTGTAGTATTGTGCTAAAGAAGACAAGCCCTTTAGCACATTCTATAACTAAGGTGGTGTACTGGAAAATAAGGAACTTCTCCTGAAATTTCCCCAAGCATTATAACTTTTTAAAAACCTCATGACACCCATCACTTTCAATAATGATCTTGGATTGGGGTGTCCGCACATGCACGTGTGTGTGTTACTATTAATTTCATTGAAATGAGTGAAATGTTATTTATTTCTCTGCTAATCTATTAAACTTTTTTAAAAAAATCATTATGGTTCATTTTGGAAGGGAAATATGACTAAATCTTTTGTCTCAAGATCCAGCATTGCTTTTCTATCACAGAGATGAGAGAATAATTTGTTAAAATCCAAACACGTTCTGAGGTTTCACCAGAACGAGATCTTGGAACCCTTGTTTTAAACTCAACCCATACAAAACATCATTATTATTTTTTATTAAAACAGCTGCTCTCCCTGCCTTGCAGTGGTCTCTTCTAAATGACAAGCTAATAAGCTTTCTAACTGAGCACATTATTCATCTTGCCATTGTTTAAAAGCGGTGGGATTTACATGTAGGGTTGTGGTCGATGCCAACTTGCTTCCCTGGCAGCCTTTTAAAATGCAGCCACTCTATCATCCACATTGTAATGTTTTGGGGCAAATGGAAAAAACACCACAGAATTAATGGCAGACCTGGTTTACAATCAAAGCACGTTTGAGGATCAAGCTTATGTTCTTGCTACCTGGAGAATTGTAGCAGAAACTCCTCATGATTCTAGCCCTGGTCGCTTCAGATATTTTGTTTTCCTGCTGAGTACTATGCCAATAAAATCAAAGGAGCTGAAAATGCTACTTGCAGTCTTGAGGTTGAGAGGCGAGCCGCTTTTCCCTCTCAATCTCTCTCTGATAACTGTGTGTATCTGGAATTCTCATTTCATTGGTATGGTTTGGCCCTCAGCTTCCAGAAGGGCACAGATTATTTCCTGTCATTGTGCCACTACGAATCAAATCAGGGCAAAGCACACACAAAAATCTCATCTTCCTCCCCCCACCTCACTCCATATGTATCTATTACCAACAGAAAAGCAGAATTTAAAATTACAACATATCCCTTCTGTACAAATCCCCTGAATCCCATGTGTTTTTATTTTGAGGCATAGTATTTTAGTTAAGCTCTTTGGTAAAATATATGAAACGTAGGCACAATGCACCCATATTGGTTTTATACATACAGCCTCCAGTCCCAAGCCCCGACAGAGGCTTTAAGAACTCACCTCCACCCATCCCTGAGAAGCGCAGTGGCGGCAAGGCTGGTCCCAAGCCCCAACGGAGGCTTTAAGGGATGGGTGGAGGCGACTTCCTGCAGTTCTCTACCTCTACCTTTCTTCAGTTCTTTCAGAACAGCATCAAACAAGGCCTCTGACTAAACATGGTTAAGACACAGCTTGGCCACCATCACATCCATCCTACCATATGAGGAGGTGGGCAGGATTTCAGCAAATCCTCACATCAGAAGTCTCCTCACTGACCAAACATCATTTCCCATCATGGGACCTTTACACAGTTCTTAAGGATCTCACTATGGAGCCATTTGAACCATTTAGGCAAGCTTTGCTGAAACATTGTTTGTAGAAGGTGCTCCTTCTGACCACCATCACCTCGGCTTGCTGGATCTCTGAGCTGGGAGTCCTTTCAGTTTACAAAGATCTGTGCATCATCAGACCAGACTCTGTGCTGCTATATACAGACCCCTCCTTTGTCCCCAAAGCTAACTACCCATCCTTCTGCCTTGGCCAAAGAAGGAGCTAGAGAGGATATGACACACTCTAGACAGCTGTAGGGCTATCAGAATTTATCTGAAAAGGACTAGACCATTCAGGACTTCAGAAGCCTTGTTCATTTCTTTCAACCCAACCTTGATGGAGAAGAAGGTGTCCCCATCTACACTAGCCAGGTGGATCAGAAAATGCATTGTAACCTGCTACCAGTCCCTGGACCTGCCATCCCCAAAAAGGTTGATGGTTTACTCTACTAGAAGTGCAGCTACCTCAGCAGCTTTGTCCAACTCTGCTCCCATGATTGAGATTTGCAGAACGGTCATGTCTCCCTCCATCTTTAGCAGGCATTACAAACTGGATCTTTACCAATCGGCTGAGGCCGCCTTTGGGAGGAGGGTACTTCAGCAAGTGCTCCCAGGTTCCTTTTCTGGAGTGCAGCACTCTTCCCCCCCCCCCCCCCCCCAGTTAATGGGACTTGGGTAAATCCCAAACTAAGGAGAATCTCACCCTCTCCGCTGGGAAAAGGAACGTCAGTTCTTAACTTACCGTATGTATGTCCATTTCCAGTGAAGAGAGTTCACTTTTTTTCATTTCCCGGTTCAGCTCTTTCTTGGGCTGGTTAACAACTGACCTCTCCTGGGTTACCCCTCCCACTTTGGGGCAGGAAGGTCTTTTGTTTTTGTATTTTTCTGCCTTCTAGGAACAAATCGGAGGAGCAACCTAATCTATGGAGGATCAAACCCTCTCCACTGGAAATGGACATACATCAGGTAAGAACTGACGTTCCTTTTCATCACAGACCCCCAGCTATTGAAAACCAGATCATCTCAGTTAACTGTAAGGGAGCCTCACTGCTGTTCTGTCCCTCTTTGAACCCATTGATTCCTTTAGCCTCTCCAGTGCGTGTGCGTGTATTGCTTATCTTTTGCCTTTTAATGCCTATTAATAAAATTATTATTGTTATTTGGAAGCCTACTTCTGGAGTTCTGGGTATCTGTACCTGGTATAGCTGGTAAACGATCCAGTGGGCTGTCTACCCCCAGTCCCTACCTTTGAGCTAAATACAAATTCCCCTGAGTAATTGGTTTTTGAAGTGTCCTCCAGAGGACATGTCCTCCATAGTGGATAACAGGGGAAAGGAAGGCCATTCTTCCGATGAGCAGAGCATGGTTGAATGATGTTCCCATCAGGTTTAGGGAGGTCAAGCCAGGATAACTACTTAGTTAAGTATAAGCTGGCACAGGAATCCAGCCCACATTTGTAAATGGGATTCAGCTAAAAACATATTATCCCAGTTCTGACCATAAAATCATTTTGAAACTCAAACAATTTCATAAAAATCCTACTTCTAGTCAGATAATCCTGAGTATGAAAACCTCAGGCAACAAACACACATAATCCCCACTAATTATATCCACCTATTAACCTGAGAATAACTAGACACTGTTTCCCATCCATCAAAACGTATTTGAGAAGTCTTGTTCCAGTTTTGGAAGTTTGTTTACACATGCCTATGTATCCCTTGATTTCTGCAAGATGAGTTGTTGATTTGTGTGAATATGCTATAATTAATTTAATGCTATAAAAAGGGGAACTTTTTTCAGCCTTGAGGCCAAATTCTAGAAGCATGTAGGGTTACGGGATAGAAAAGTCAACTCAAAACAAAGTAGGAAGTATCAATTTGGCTAATTTCCCATGAAGCACCCAAGTATAGTTCTATTGTATGTGTATGAATGGCTACCCATGAGCTTACAGTTGTAAATGAGCTTACAGTTGTAAACCGCTTAGACACTGCATAGCACGGTATGAAGTGGTATATAAATGAAGCTGCTTTGCTTTGCTTTATCCAAAAAAACCCGACTTGGTAGAAAAGTTTTCAGGCATGCAAAACATAGTCTAGTGTAGGCATGCCTACTCAGAAGTAAGCCCTAGTGTTATCATTTTAGGGTAAAAAAAAAAGTGTACCAGGGTTTGAAAGGGGTGGTGAAAGAATTGTGATGACTGAGCCAGATTCAATTATGTCTTTCCCACCCCAAGCAATGGCTATATTTAGAAAATTCATTGCACTTCAGCCCATAAGAGAGCCAGTTCCCACATTCACCTGCAACTATGTTCAAATGTTCCCTCTCATGATAGGGGCCCTCTCTGTTGTACCTTTGATGACTTCCATCTGTTAGAGAGGAAAGGTGTGAAATGAGAAGTGTGCTTTACACACACACAATAGAAGAACTATGATCACACAAGGCTCTAAATCACACATCGATCCTATGTGCATAGAAAAAGAAACTCCTAGCTTTAGACTTCATGGAAAATGTATGTATATATTGCCATAGAGAGCCAGCGTGGTGTAGTGGTTTGAGTGTTGGACTATGACTCTAGAGACCAGGATTTGATTTCCTCAGCCATGGAAACCCACTAGGACACCTTGGGCAAATCACACACTCTCAGCCCCAGAAAACCCTGTGATGGGTTCACCTTAGGCTCACCATAAACTGGAAACAACTTGAAGGCACACCACAACAATAACAACAGAAACAATGTATTGTCATGTCATAACTCCTCCACAATGTAATTTACAGCTGCTTGGGAAAAAGGAGATCCATTTTGCATGGGTGAATCACATTCCCTGGTGGCACAGTGATTAAATGCCTGTATTGCAGCCAGTGACTCATAAACCACAAGGTTGCGAGTTCAATACTAGCCAGAGCTCAGGCTAGACTCAGGCCTGCATCCTTCCGAGGTCGCTAAAATGAGTACCCAGCTGTTGGGGGGCAATGAGCTTACAGTTGTAAACCGCTTAGACATCCCATAGCATGATATGAAGCGGTATATAAATGAAGCTGCTTTGCTTTGCTTTGCTTTGCTTCCATCGGGGGGGGGGGGGGCAGTATCAACTTAGGAGAGGTTACAAGCCATTCTCTGTAATTTATCTCTTATAACCCTAGATCACTGGTTCATGTAATGATCTTCCTGAATATTCACATAATCTGATCCAGATGATGTAAAGTATAAGGCTGATTTATGCCTGTGTATGTCACTGACAAGATGAGACCCATTCTCTGCCCTGAAAGTAGAGATCACTACACTGATAGAATAGCGTACCATCAGGAAATGGTATTCTAGGATCACTTCCACAATTGCTGGAGGTACTGTAACATACATTTTGGATAGTGGCGATTTGTCACCTGGAAGTTTCATGTCAGCATCCTTGGTGTGCACCTTTGTGGTATAGATGCATAGGCCAGCAAAAGGAGGAGGAGGCTTGCTTTTGCATGAAATAAATTATTTTCAGGAGTACTTTCAGTTTGTTTTAAAAATGTCTTATCTACATATTGCTTTAAATATTTTTATCTATTGTATTTCATCTCAGAAACCCCTGGTAGGCAGGAAGGCAATATATAAATGCCATACATAAATTTATTTATTTATTTATTTATTTATTTATTTATTCAGTGAGAAAGGCTTCTATGGCAAGTATAAATAAAACAATAAAAATTTAAAAGTAGTTCTAACAGCACAGTCGTAAGATTTTTTTAATGTGTTTTTAAAGAAAAGGAAGTTATTGTATTTTTAACTGTAAAATGAAAATGAGAATCAGCTGTAGGCTTTATAAAATAATTCATTTAATTTCCTGTTTTCTGTTACTTCACTATGTGTTAGCATGACTTTTTAAGGGCAAAAAAAATCAAGTGTTTTGCTTTGAAGATGGTACAGAAAACATGGGGAACTTACATTTGTTAAACATATGAAAGTTTATAAGGTGAATATGATTTGCAAAGCATGTGTCCATTCCAGAGTGAACTGGTTTTCACTAAAATGGATGGAGGCAGATGTATTGCATGTGATCATTTTATTTCTTGCTTTTTTAAAAAAGTAGCTGTTTGAAAACTAGTAAATCCAAAGTTCTGTGTAATGTATGAGTGATCTATAGCAAATGTGGATGGAAGGGGGCAACCATCAGCTTTTCTTGTCATATTGAGTTTCACAATATTTTAGCCTCTTCCCAACAAGGTTGAGTTCCCTTATACAAAATGCTTGGGACCAGAAACATTTTGGATTTTGGAGTTTTTTGGAGTTTGGAATATTTGCATTTACATAATGAGATATCTTGGAGATGGCACTCAAACCTAAACATGAAATTCATTCCATGTTTCACACACCTTATACACATAGCCTGGAGGTAATTTTATACACACTATTTTTAATAATTTTGTGCATGAAACAAAGTTTGTGTACACTGAAGCATCAGAAAGCAAATGTGTCACTATCTCAGCCACTCATGTGGACAATTTTGGATTTTGGAATATTTCAGTTTTCAGAATTCTTGATAAAGGAGACTCAACCTGTATAAGACAACTAGCTATAAGTTTCATTCCTGTTATGCTCTTTGAGTAAATCATAACTTAATCTGCTCTCCCCAGCCTTTGATTTGTTTCAGGCAAGCACTTGAGAGCTGTCTGAACCAGAGCTGTAGCTATGAGGGGGAAATATGGGAACTGTTCCCCTAATAAGAATTTGGTAGGGGGGGATGAAATTTTCCTTTAGTCTCCAAATTTCCAGCATTGCTGTAATCTAAAACTTCAGTCAGTCACTTAGAAACAGAGTTTAGGCATCCAAAGAGAATAGGTAGGAAAAGTTACCAAGGGTATGTGGACACAGTAAATATGAGAGATGTGGGTGTGAATGAATTTCAATGTTTCATTCTCTGCAATGCTAGAAATTTGGGGACTGAAGGAAAATTTCATTTGGGGACTTAATTCTAATTTGGGGGAAATTTCCAGAAGGGAAATCAGTTGGGAGGTAGGTTCAATAAAAATTTCTTTTAACCTGCCCAAATTCTGCTGCAAAGTGTCCATATCCCAAACATATTTTATGGAGTTTATCACAAGGGGGAAATCTCGTGCAGAAACTGGGTTTTAAATAGAAAAAAAAAACACCACAAAAGCAGGTTGCTTTTCACACGTCATTTTTAAAGTGTTGTTAACCCAAATAGAAAATAGTCAAAAGCTGCTCACTTTTGCTTTCAGAAAATCCCAAAACTAAAAAGGAGCAGCTTTTGACTACTTTCCATTGGGGTTAACAATACTTTAACGACATCTGTGAAAATCAACCTGCTTTTGTGGGTTTTCACCAGTTTTTAAATCCCATCTCTGCACAGGATTTCCCCCATGTGATAAACTCCTATGGCAGGATACAAAGCTAATATTTTTACCTGACTGTAATTTAATGAATTGTTTGTCCCAAAAATGTTCATGCCTTGAAAATTCTGTGCTGGATTAATATGGGGGCATAAGGTATAAATGAGCTTGTCCTTTTTAAAATGAGGGTTTAGAAAAGTGTCTCTGAAACTGTGGGTTGAAATCATAAGGTAGGGAATGGAAATCCCAACCCTTTAAAGACAGAACACACACATAGCACTACACTCTATTATACTGGGAATAGCCATTTATTTTGTATAGCACTTTTCCCTTCCTCTCCTCCATTTGTTTCTTTTCAGAAATGCAAACCAGATTTAAAAGCTAACAGCACTTGGGTATTTGGGTATCTTACAGACATCTGATGGCTATCAAGAGCCCCCACTTCAGTTAAACAGATCACAGCTGGACTAATTCTAAAGAAAGCATGCTAACACACATACCCCTCCACTACTGCTGTTGTTGAACTAGAAGGAGACTTGAAGTGGAAAGGTAGGCTCTCATTAAAATACTTGGCTTGATGTCTGTGGGTGGAGGAGGTATTCTTATTACGTGGTGAAATCAAAGAATTGTAACCAGGGGAAATTAATAGTCAGAAAAGTGCTGATGGAAAGAAAGCAAGGAAGCCCAGCACAAGTATGTGGCGTACTTGACCACGGGCTCCAGGGTTGCAATCAATCAGAGCCCACCAACACTAAGGACGTTATCACATGGGGGAAATCTATAGGTTATCCCACATAAATCCCCCCAAAAAAGCGCACTTACGCCTAAAGATTTCACATGACGTCGCACAGAAACTGACATTAAAGTGGTCACAAAGTGGTGTTATCCGAGATCTTTTTATTTTCGGGAGTTTAGAGGAAATGCATTTGTGCTTTTAAAGTAATTGCATATTTACTGTAGTGTGAAATTCAAATTCGCACAAACAAATCTCCTTTAAAGCTTTTTCCCGGTTTTCCCATGGTTCTGTGGGGCTGCTTTTACTTCCTGGTTTGTTTGGGTGACAACATGCCAGGCAGACATGAGCTTCTCTGCTTTTCTCTTTCTAAAATTTCCTGTCTGGTAGTTGAGCAAACAGGCGCATTTCCCTCAAGCTAAAGAGTGACTGCAGAGTCGAAAAGATGAGGGGGAGGCTGAGGAAGGGAAAAGGTTTCCCATGCCAACAACCCACCATGGATAGGATTTGGTGGGGGTTGTTTTAATTTGTAAGCTGCTCTTTGTCCCTATTTTGGGGGGGGGGGAGGTGGGACAGAATCCCTGCTCAGCTGTGAAACCCACTGGGTGACCTTGGGTGGGTCACACTCTCTCAGCCTCAGGGGATGGCAATGGCAAACCCCTTCTGAAACAACTTGCCAAGAAAACCCCAGGATAGGTTCACTGCTTTAGGGTCGCCCTAAGTCAGAAGCGACTTGAAGGCACACCACAAAGCAGGAGAAAGGGGGACCGCTCCAGTGAGTCAGACCCCAATTTGGAGCGCCTTGCTTCTCAGCCCATCCCAGAGCAAGAGGACCTAGGCTAGCAAGTGGCTGCTCTCCAAGGCAAAAAGGACAACCCCACAGACATCCTCACAGCTGAAGAGGTGGCAGGCTTATTCCCTTGGCAAAAGGTTTGCCCACAGGAGGAGGGAAGGAGGAGGGATGCTGCCCTCTTCTCCATCCGCATCAGGGGGACCAGAGGTCCTAACCCCAAAGGAAGACTCTCCAGGAAGATAGGACTCAATAATAATAATAATAATAATAATAATAATAATAATAATTTATTTATATCCCGCCCCTCTGCAAATGCAATTGGGGCGGCTTACATCAATAAAACACCAAAATATACAATCTCAAAACCCACCCACCCCTCAAAACAGTACCAAACAACAAAACAATAAACAGATAAAATAAGTCTCAATGGCAGAGCGGTCATCAGTCTCCCATACCAAGAGTTCTTATTGATCCCTATGCCGCTGCTGCTGAGGGCTGCCCAGGTGTAGGTGTTAATGAGCTTTGGAGTCCTCCTCAGCCTGGACACTGTCTCCTCCGCTGCCTTGGTGCCTGGAGAGGTGTTCCTGCGGGGTTTTATCCCAGCGTCCTTCAGGCTCCACTGCTGCTGAGGGCTGCCCAGGTGTAGATGTTAATGGGCTTTGGAGTCCTCCTCAGCCTGGACACTGTCTCCTCCGCTGCCTTGGCGCCTGGAGAGGTGTTACTGTAGGGTTTTATCCCAGCATCCTTCAGGCTCCACTGCTGCTGAGGGCTGCCCAGGTGTAGGTGTTAATGGGCTTTGGAGTCCTCCTCAGCCTGGACACTGTCGCCTCCGCTGCCTTGGCGCCTGGAGAGGTGTTCCTGCAGGGTTTTATCCCAGCGTCCTCTAGGCTCCACTGCTGCTGAGGGCTGCCCAGGTGTAGATGTTAATGGGCTTTGGAGTCCTCCTCAGCCTGGACACTGCCTGCTCCGCTGCCTTTTAAAAAGAAAAGCTTTTTAAAAACACACACACACATAGAAATAGAAAATTATGCTTCTTACTCCTTCTCCAAATGGAGGACAGTTTCACATTTCCTCCTGGAGATGAGAGAAGGTTGAATGAAATGCAGGACCCGCCCTGGAAAAGGAGGAGTCTGGTCACCCGAAAGCAAAACAAAACACACCCATTTCTAGTACATTTATGGGTTTTTTCACTTGAGTATGAAAGTTAAAAACGTCCTTTTTTCGCTTTTCACTTAATTCCGTTTTCATTCTAATTACGTGAGAAATGCTTTTGCGCAATTTAGCGCTGTTTTCGCCTTATTTTTGGGATGCTTTATTTCCACTTTATTATCTTTTTAACCACGAAACTGGCCCCCGTGTGATAACGTCCTCAGGCTATGCTGCTACTGCCACTAGTGCAGGATGCCTCTGACTGCCAACATAACTTGTTGCTGATGCTGCAGTCAGCCAACCTCACTACTCAATAGCAATAAAGAATGGACTTTCAAGCAGAGTAGAGAAAACCCTTAATCTGTGAAGGTGCATCTCAAATTCTTATACAGTCATCCCTCCATTCTCGCAGACTTCAAGTCTTGCATATTCATGGAGGGGCGACCTCCGTTTAAATCAATGAGGCACACCTCCATGTGGACGCACCCCATTCAAGCCTATGGAGGGGTCCGGAACAGATCCCCTGCGAAAATGGAGGGCCAACTGTAATCTTCTTTTAAAACAAATCAGTAGGTATATGTGTGTCTCTTATGCAAACTTCATTAAAATCAGCAACATGCCCACTTATCCCAGAGGACAATGTGTAATTCCAGGATGCTCTTTCATTCAAATTTATCCAACTCCCAATACTGTTTTCCTGACAGAATATGAATTCTTTTCTCACTTCCTTCCTTAGATCTTTGTAAACCATTTCTCTTACCCAGCTCAAGCAATTAACTTGAATATCCTTTCATATCTGCAGTTTTTAATTTTGTATCTTTATCTTTCTAGATTTTAAAAAGTAGATGGTTGTATACCACTTTTGAGATCTCTGTCCTGAACTGTGGGGGGAAGCACACAAGTGCTTCCAGGACGCCGCCGGTCGGAGCACCGCGGGACTGCAGCCTCCGCACTGCAGCGCTCCTGCGGCGTCCCTGAAAGGAGCGCAAAAATAGCGCTCCATTCATAAGTCAGGGAAAGTGCGCCCTAAACGCGTAGGGCGCACTTTCCCTGACTTATCCGCCGCAGCGTGTCCGGACGCTGCGGCGGGAGGTTGCCCTGGGAGCGCCGGCCGTGCGGAGGGCCGGCAGCTCTGAGGGCAACCTCTATTAGTCGTCTGCCGAGGCCCTGTGTCTTATATCCCCTAACTTCCTGATTTAACAGGGACAGTCCCAATTAATCCTCTGTTGTCCCACTTTTTCAGCTCCTTATAAATGTCCCAGTTTCTCTCTCTTCCTGCTCCTTTACCCTTTTTTCTTAGGGCCTTTGCAGACTGCCAGAAATAGTGCACATTAAATTGAGGCACTGCCCTGGCTCAGTGCTAGGGAGTCATGGGAATTGTATTTTTTTTTCTGGGACATTGAGCCTTCTCTGTCAGAGAGCTCTGGTGCCACAATAAATTACAGTTCCCATGATTCCCTAGCACTGAGCCAGGGCAGTGCCTCAATTTAATGTGCACTATTTCTGGCAGTCTGAAAAGGCCCTTAGTTTACTTCAGTTGTTGCTAACTGATGGGCTGAGCAGATGGACAAGAAAAACTGGGTTTATACTGGTTTTTATGAAAGCGGGAAAGCCCTGCTGTCCACACGGCCAGATCCAAAGGTGGGCTGGACACCCACGGGCTAACCACACTATGGAGTGTCAAGCCGTGCTGCTTGGTTATTTTTTTCACCTCCCCACCATGCACACATACCATCACAGGATGGTATGTGACCACCAGGACTGGGAGGGTGGAATCTTGCCCTTCCTAGTAGGCCAAGGCAAATGGAAACTGCTGCATTCTCTCCTACCATTTGTTTTCTTCTTTCTTTGTAACTTTTGCCAAGTTTTCATCTGTGAAATGTTCAAAGATATGTTATCTTTATGACACAAAAGTAAAAAAAAAAAAAAACTTTAAATACAAACTAACATTTCTGATCCCAATGTCCCAAAAATGGCATGGCTGCATCTGCATGCCAGTATAACAAAGTTCAAATCTCTCCTTCTCTCTCGCTCTCTCCCTCTGGTATTTCTACCTACCTCCCAACCAACCAATTAAATATGGCTGGAATGCTGTTGGGGCATTGTGTCTTCATAAGTGGACTTACATCTGAGTGAGTTGTGCACTTGTGCAATGTCCATATCCAGTAGAGGGTTGCTGTTATCTAATATATAGCAGAGCAGAGCAAAGTGATCAATGTGCATTGATGTCTGATGCACAACAGAACCATTGCAGAATGGAATCAATGTACATCACTTCAGTCCTGATGTAGTCCTGCTAAGCATTGAGAATCAGTACACATGAGGCACTGTTGTCAGTGTCCCATTATGCACCTTCACAATTCAGTAACTGGGTTTCTTCAGTTATGTTACATAAAAGGACATATAGGATTCTGGTGTCTATATCCCAACTTTCTGCCAAAAAATTAAAATCTCTAGCCGCAGTAAAAGCAGAACCAATGTAGGCAACATAAGGATGGCTTGCTTGTTGGGACTGCCCACATGCCCCACCCCCCTTGCAAAGTCTCTCAGTCAGCTTGATACCTATTTTTCCTTCTCAGCTTGCTTTTCAAGCAGCGAGTGTATGGAGTTTATCACACAGGGGGAAATTGGAAGCTTGAAATGGTACGAACCCGTTATTAACTCACAATTGAGCAAATGGTTTTCACACACAAAGCACTGTTATCCCATGCAGAATCCGAGATTAACCCACACTTGCATGCAAATGTGTGAATGGTTTTCATATGACGGGACCAAATGTGCCTCCATCCCGATAATGATTAAAGTGCACGCATCCTGCAAAAGTGCAAATGATTTTTCACACATAGACCATGACAAATCTGTGTATGTGTGTGTGTCCCTGCCTTCCCTCAGCAGCTGTTCCTTTAAGATCCCTGGCTATGGGGGAATGCTAAAGCTGGAGGCAGACATACACAGGAAAGAGCAAGGGGGGACTCAGCCTTTTCTCTATCTTGCTTGCACTATTTGCCTTTGCCTTTGCCTCGGTAGCTGTTTTTTAATAACTCTGTCTAGGAGGGAAGTCTGAAGTGGTCCCCAAACTGTGCCCTTTCAGGGATTTTGGACTTCAGCTCCCAGAAGCCTCAGCCATGTTGGCCAATAGTCTGGGATTCTAGGAGCTGAAGTCCAAGATCCCTGAAAGGGGACAGTTTGGGGATCGCTGATCCAGGATTCATTCACTCCTTCCTCTCTCTCTCTCTCTCTCTCTCTCTCTCTGCCCTTGCATCAGCTGTTTGGGCTACGAAGAAGGGTGGATAGGAGCTTCATATTGTATTATGGTATTGTCCTGTATTGCTCCGCAGCACTGGAAGTAAACTTGCCCCAAAGAACCATGGGAAATCTGGCAACAAACACAAAAACAAGGAGAATCCTGTGAATAAACCGCAAGTAGCTTTCACACTATGGCAATTGCACAAAAAAAGTGAATTCATGAATGAAACGGAAATTAATTCACAATATTTTCCCGAAAACGCCTATTTGCTGGTTCATGTCACTTTCTTGTCAGATTCTATGCAGTTTGTGCACAACATTGTGTGAAAACCATCTGTGCATTTGTGCCTAATATGCTGGATAATCATGGGTTCTTACCCATTTAAACTTCCAGTTTTCCCTGTGTGATAAACTCCAGTGTGTGGCTGATCCCAACCAAGTCTCCATAGGCAAGAAGAACTGATAAAAGAGTGGACTCCTCGTGGGATTAATGGAATTTGTCTCAATTTGCAAGTGTCAGTTGTCAGATAACAGGGCATCAAAAGGAAGGGACCTCCTGTACAATCAAAATATTTAAACGATTAAAACACAATATAACAGCACCAACAGCTCTGCTCAACAGCAACTCTATTTAAATATTACAGGTCTGCCTAAATAAAACGTTCTTTGCTTGCCAACAATAGGACAAAAGAGAAGAGACCAGCACAGTCTTGAGCCAGCTTTAAGAACTTATAAACAAATATGTGCACATAAACTCATCATGACATGTTCTGATAATATGAAAACATTGGTTAGCCTTACATCTAAACTGGGACAAAGAAGTAGACAAGGGTACAAAAAAACTAACTGTATAGTTACTTGGTTCTTGTTTTTTAAAAAATAGGCCTCATAACTGATATCTAGCATGTTGGACTGGAGAGATCATATTATTTACAACCTGGGAAACATATGATCATCAAAGGTATAATTAAAGTTCTTTTAAGTTGTATCAGCCAAGCATTTAACTAAACAGTTTTCATTATAGCTAAGCTTTATAATTTTAAAAACATGTGTTTTCATCCTGTGTGTTCTAACCACTGCCACTATCCCACAACCCACTCACTTCAATTTACTTTAATATCTTGGATTGCAGCTGTGGAAAAGGGGCTTGGATATTGGATATTTTTTAAAAAAATTGAGGAGACACAGTTCAAAGCAGCAGCTTCACAAAGATTGTCCCTGGTATATTTTAAGAAAGAAAAGTATGGATGGAGATCTGCAAGAATTTGGACAAGAAATGCCAAAATCCCAAACCTCTGATCAAACTAGTTTATAGTATGTACCGTAACTCTATGTCTATTAGACATGTGTCTTGATTTAATATTGTAATGCTTGAACATAGAAGCTTCTGCTAAATGGATTTTTAAACAGATATCTGAGATCAGTGTTTTTTAAAGCAGGGTGTAAATCTACTGTTCTGCTGGAAAGGAAAAAATATTTTTCCCTGGAAAGTGTGTAAAACAAAAACTACCCTTTTAAAGCTGTAATTTGGCACAGGAGGGAAGGACTGTTGGTGTTAAGGAAAATCACATATAGTGTATAATATCCACAAAGCAGCATTCATGACCATTTCCTGTATTTATTCAATGACTATTATAGGAAGACAGTTTGTATTTGTGTGCTTCTCACACAGCAGAGAAGGCATATTCATACAACCATTTGGCACCTGATGTGCCAGGGAGGAGAGCTGAAAAAACAGCATGTTGTGACACTCAATTTGTGACAAACTGATCATATACATATGCCAATGGGTAGATTCAGCACAACTAGTTGTCTTCAAACACCTCAGTACAGTGAAGGATGCAGTCTAGAAGAGTGGAAGGAAGCAAACATAAAATTAAACACAGCATAAACCCATCTGGCATACTGAATGCCAGTGTTGGAGAAATGGAGAAAAGAAGTTAGATGGTGATAATAACTTGTTGCTTCTTATAGCATATGTCAGTTAGAATATTTATAAAAACCCTGGGTCCTGAAAAGGTTGCCTAAGAGTATAACAAAACACCTTCTTTTGATAGAAACTTAGAAAATTTGTATTAGAAAGAGATGAATATCAGCCACAAAAATAAAATCTTTAGAGATGCACATTTGTGTTTTTTTCCTCAACTTTGACAGGAGTGTAGACATGAAGCAATATCTAACCCTTAGAAATGTTTAGATTTGGAGCCTAATAAATGAATGATTAGAGTGACATAAAACCTGCTGAAATTGTTATCCTGACCCAAAGAGCTATATTTAGGATGAAATTTCCATCAGCTCCTATCAGTTCTTAAATTCCCCTATCGATTAGCTACAGTAAAGTGAATAAATTCTGGTGCAATGAGGTGCAGGACACGGAACATGAAAAAAGGTGTATTGTAAATTCCATGGGGAAAACATTGGCGTATTAGAGATATTCTGGTATATTTATAATCTTTAAGTGTAAGCAAGCCACTGAATTTAGTATAAGTATCAGGAGGGATATATCTCATAGAACTGTGACTCAGACATGTAGCGTGGGAAGTGTAGTCTGTAGGAAGAGAGAGTCACAAAAATTGCCATCCACAGAAAGTACCTGATCCTCTGTGTAGTATTGGGGGCTAGAGAGGCTGCTATGAACATGCCTAAAACTCGATCCAGTCCATTATGGTTTTATTGTTTAAAAAATTACATTTTGGAATAGCAAATATATCAGTAAGTGTACAAGGAGCGCCAGGATGATATAGCAGTTTGAGTGTAGGACTAGGACACTGGAGATCAGGGTTCAAATCCAACCTCAGGCATGGAAACCTACTGGGTGACCTTGGTTGAGTCACACCCTCTCTGCCCTAGAAAACACTGTGATAGGTTCACTTTAGAGTTGTCACAAGTTGGAAATGATTTCTTCTTGTTGTTGTGTACAAGACAAACCAATCATACCTACACTACCGCAAAGTGGCTTGTCCATCAATATATGAAGTAGGAAGCAAGACTGAGATGAGTTGCTGAAAGAGGCTGTGGAACATTGTTATTATTGGTACATGAAATAAACAGTATGAAAAGGAACAGAGGGAGGAGGAATCTAATGCCACCTATAAGACTAAATGATTGCTTTTAGAATTTTTTATAGATTTCAATCCACTTCTTCAGATTTACTGATGGAAGTCTTTTTATATTGAAACAGACTAACATGGTTAACTCTTTGAAGACTGCTACAATGAAATAAACAAGCAATACATGTTGAAAATTTTGTCATTTTAATCCTGGTTGTAGCTTAATGCTCAGCATGCACTATGTTGAGAAAACATTTAGCATGAAAAACCTGCTGCACACTTTAGTCTTGCCTAAAGAAAGCTTAATTATTTTAGCAGTTTAGAGACCTGTGTCAGTGACAGAAGAATTTTGACTCATCATTACAATGAAGTAATTTGGTACATTGCCTGATTGAACTGTGAGGCTAAAATCCAAAAAGCATTAAGGGATATGTGGTATAAGTATTCCACATATTGGACCAAGAGCCAGAATGCTGAATATTAAAACAGCATAGAGTTAACAGCTGGGGTAGCAGGAATTCAGTATGTCAAGCTCTCTGCATAGCCAAATAGCACAAATAGAGGCTTTTAAAACCATACCAGTGAAAACCCATTGCCAGAAAAACATTAGAGAAATAGCCTGTAAGCATGTGTCACTGCTGTGCCAAAAGCAATATGGTGTGAGTAATTGAAAGCACAAACCTGAATATATCTGGGAAACTATTTGAACTCTAAACAGTTCTAACAAAATATTTAAAGCAATTATAATTTAAAAACATGTAACATTTCTTAGAATATGTTTGTTGTATTTCTGTTTTTCCTCCCAGCCCACAAAGGTTCCCAAGGCAATCCATTTTTAAAACAGTTAAAACAGCAATTTCAAACACTGAATGCCATGTGGAGGAGCACTGTTTTGGATGCCCAACATAAGCTTAAAAGAGAAGGGGCCAGACTAACTTCTTTTGGTACGGAGTTCCAGACAAGATGCTACTACAGAGAAAGCTCTGTTATGTGTATCCACCAAACTAACTTCACAAGGTGTTAGCCCTATTGGAACCCCTCCTCTTTTGGTATCAGAGTTGCAATAAAATACAGGTTAAATGGCCCTTCTATGTTCCTGAGGTGGACACTGTTACTAAGATCCTTCTTCTATCACACACAGGCTAGCACTAGGAGTTGCTTAGGCCCTGGTTTTCCTGACATTCTAGAAGAGGCGAGAAATGCCAGCAATGGGTTGACACCAAAAAGTCAACAAGTCCTGGCAGCCCTGCGCACTAATTCCTCTTGCCTTGGAAATATGCACCCATCACATTCACACCACAGTGTTACCACTTTGGAAGACCAATGTCAGAGTGATCCAAACCCATTTCAAAGAAAGCACCACCATTTGGCCTTTTCAATACCTTGAATTTTGCCCCAGGGTTGAAAATCAATATAAATATTGATGCTTTTCCTTTGTTGTTGCTGTTTTTGGCTTAGTCCAGCAGCAGGCAGAGTGCAGTTGGTTTGCTTGGCTTAGCTCTTCAACAGTTTGCCCATCCCTCCGAGCAGCGGGAAGCTGTTTTGAGTCCTCCATTTTTCATCCAGGACCCCAGCAATTGGAGACCAGATCCGTCCAAGTGTCGTATGCTGTGAGGGACGTTTCACTTCTGTCCTAACCTTCTATCCTTGATTTCCTTAGTCTCTCCAGGGTGTGTGTGTATATTGGTGTTTGTTGTGTGTGTTACTTCTCCTTTTTAATAAAAACTCATTACACTCACCCCTCCATTTCCGTGGACTTGAAGTCTGTGGTCTTTGTTCTTTGCGGAGGGGCGAGCTCCATTGGTTAAAAGGGCGCACACACCCATGGTGCGCACAAGAGCCGCAGGCATTCAAGCCAATGGGGCTTGAATATTGGCAAGTTTCCATTTTCACAGGGGAGGGGTCCAGAACAGATCCCTGCAAAAATGGAGGAGTGACTGTACTTGTTTAGAGCCCTGCCTCTGGAATTCTTCCATGTCTGAGGACTTGGTATACACAGGGATTTGGTCCCAAGGCTATGTAACCTGGCCACTAGACATCGCTACCTTTGAGTTAATTTTAATTCCCCAAACATATATTGTTCTTTGAGTGCCTTTTGGTCAGGTGTGCACCCAGGGTTACAAAGGTGATGGAACACGCAACATTCTGAAGATCTCAGATTTCTGGAAGGCTCATATGGAAGGAGGTAGTCTTCAGCTTTCTTGACCCCAAGTCATTTAGAGTTTAAAGGTTAACACCAGCACCTGGAATTGAGCTCAAAAGCAAATTGAAATCTAGTTCTTTCAGGAGCAGTGTTATATGGTCTCTAAAACGCACAGTCTGGCTGCTGCATTTTCACTAGCTGCAGCTTCTGAACACTTTTCAAGGGCAGTCCCACATAGAGTACATTATAGTAGTATAATCAGGGAGGTAACTAAAGCATGAACTACTGTGGTTCATATGTTCTTTACCAATTTTCCTTCTTTGAGAAAACAAATCAACAAGATTATAGCTTGCTCTTGAGGTCTGAGCTGATTCTTAGGAATTTACTTTTCATCTGTCAAGACAAAAATACTTTCCCCTCCATGCCCAGGCTACATTTCATCACACTACCATCACAAAACCATCAGGCATAGTAGCTAGTCTATTCTACTAAACAATCTAATGAAAGATTAATGAACTATAGGGTGAACATATATTGGTTTCACAGTCAAGATTACTATAAATCAAATTTTGAAAACATAAATCAGATGTAGTTTTTAATCAAATGCCTTTGTTCCCAACTAACTAGATCCTACATCATGAGAACCAATACACATGGAACGCTCTAGATCATGGATAGGCAACTCTAGCACCTTGGGGGGGGGCAATTTTCTGACCCTTGGGGAGCATAAGGATTGCCCCAAAACAAGCAAAAACCCAACAACAGCAACAAAACCTAAACTGGATGTGATGTAACTCCACTTCTGGTTTAGAAAGGTTCTTACCGTGAATCGTCATTCTAGGATGGCTAAAGGAACAATCCACAAGTAGTGGGTCATTCCCTAGCACCAGCTGACCCAAATGGTTATTTATTGATGCCAAACAGGGCAGGGTATGGCAATCCAGAGGTAGATTTTGGAGGCTTCCATAAGGGGCATTTCACTCTTTGGTTTTTCTGGCCAGTAGATGCAAAGAGAACCAGCACGATATAGTGGCTTGAATGTTGGAACTGGACTCCAGGAGACCAGGATTTGAATCTCCATTCAGCTATAGAAAGCCACCTTGGGCAAATCACTCTTAGCCTTAGAGAAAGGCAATGGCAAACCTGTTTTGAATAAATCCCACCAAGCAAACTCTGTGATAGGGTTGCCATAAATCAGACAAAACCTGAAGGAATTTATTAACATAAAGGTCAGTCTGGGGAGTTGAGGGGTCTAGAGTGGTTGAAGGCTGAAAAACAATCATGGAGCTGTGCTTTGCCCATCTGACCTAGACGTACTGCCTGCCAATATTTTCCTTAAGGGACTTAGATGATTAACTGGCCAATTTTCTAGTACCTCTGAAAGCAATGATTCCATATTTTAGTAATCTTCAAAAAAGCAAAACAAAACCAGGCCAAAGCAGATCCTAAATTGCCCATATGATATGGTGAACTGTCAACATGTGCCTGGATGCGTGTATAATGGACAATTTTTGGGATGTGGCAGAGTGATTTCACCATCCATTGCATATTCTGATGCAAAGAGGTTGTAAACAGGGATAGTTGCAGGGCGGAATGGTTGCTTGCAGACCAATTTTATCCTGTTTATTTAAAGCAACACAATTCCAAGTTATGATGGGTTTGCAAACTCTGCCACAAGCTAATACAGGATTATATATGGTGACATTTGGATCCAATTATGTCAGAGCCAGTTACAGGATTAATTCAAGAATTTGTGTACTGAAGGACTTTGTAACTTGGTGCCAGGAAGTTATACCAAGGGGGTTTTCAAGATTTTATCAGGTTTTCATAAAAGAGCAGACAAACATTTGTAAACACTGCACAAAAGAAGGCAGAGCTTTATTAGGAAGTGTGAAGCTTTAGGATTTTCATGTGAAGGGCTTGCAAGTTGATGGACTGAGACAAATACCATACAAAACTATGACGGTAACAGATCCCAGTACTGTATTCCTATGGGATGCTGTCAGACTGTATGTGTGTACATCCAAGTGCTGAGAAAATAGAACTGTTTGAAAACGGAAGCCTTTTGTGAAAAAGGCAGGGTAGCACAATTTGGAGGAGTAGAGGCTGAAGATGTAATCAGATTATAAAAGAGCACACCATGAGCTGGAGAAGGAGCAGATGAAACACAATATGGAAGTGATCAATTTGGTAGTTTTAAGATTATGCTTAAGAATTTCACCCGTTATTCCTGGTGATGACCCACAAGCATCTTTATCTAGCCCCAAGATAGCACAGAAGTGGAACAGCTCCAAGTTGATGGTGTTAAATGCATTCCAAGCTTGTTGAAGGAGAATATGTAATAGTATGTCTCACCGCTATATATAAAAAAGTCTAGGTTGAATGACTTTTTAAAAAAGATGTTCAGAATCTTACATTTCAAATAAGAAAAAAATCATGTGGCCCTGGAGGTTAAATTAGCAGCTCTGCTGAATAACTTTATTTATTTATTTATTTATTTATTTCCAGGATTTATATCCCGCCTTTCTCCCACAGTGGGAATGAGGGAGCTAAGGCAGACACTTGGGAGAACACTAGAGGGTTTGATCAATTTCATGACTAAATTATGGGTCAGAGATAAGATTCCTATGACCTGTCTTCATGGGCCAAAATGAAACAGCCTCCCTGGGTCCTCTTAGCAGGGAGATTGGACGACGCCCAACCCAAACCCCAGTTCTACTACAAACAGACTGGATGACAGCCAGCCTGTTCAGGACCAGATGAAGGGTGATAACATTCTTAACATACATTAAAATAAATTACTTTTTGCTCTGGATCATCCAGGAAGATCTGGAATCCTCCATTCTGATGCTGGACAGCTGTTTGAAATGTGAACCCAGCTGTTTAAACCCAGTGCATCCATTGCTGCCAGTAGTCACTTGCTCTGAGGTCAGAATGAAGTGCTGAGGTGGCAGTGGATGTATTGGACAGCAGGGCGGGATGCACATGAGATCAGCTGCCTGGCATCAGAATGGAGGTCCTTTCAACAAGGGATGGTCAAGGCAACTCCAGAGTCAGGATTCTCCAGGCTGCCTGCACAAATGCAGAAAGGACCGTAGGGATGTCTCCCAGGCAAAACAACTGGCTGCCTGATTTGTATTAAATCATCTTTATTCAGCAGTTTCCCAAGTCTGAAAGAACAGCATAAAGACAAATATTCTGTTTTCTATAACAAAAACACATTTTTTAAAAAAAATGTAGTCTTAAATAATTTTACAGCTGAACAAGCACTTAGCAATTTCCTAATGACATAACTGCCCTAATGTTTTATTTTCTGCTAGAATAGACACCTTGTTTATCGACCACAGATTTTGCCCCTTCAAGCACAAAATCCAAGAATGGGAACAATAAGCCTCAATATTTTTTACTGAGAAAATTGAGCAATTCATTTTTCTCTTTAAGGCCACATCAAGACTAGCTCCGCTACAGCAAATGACTTTTTAAAAATATAAAACATTTTCAACAGAGCAGTGATGTATTTACAAGATAGAGTATGGCATTTGTGCAATCTAATCCTATGCATGTTCAAATTGAGAGAAAAACTCACTGAGTTCAATAGCCACTGATTCCCAAGTTATTCTAACACCACAGACATAATTACACGTTGCTTGGTCTGCCACATAATACTTACAAAACAGAGAAGGTTAATTTACAGCATTCTTCATGATTATTTGTAAAGTTAGATACGTTTTGGGAAAACAAAGAAACAATCTAATTTGATGTTCTTGTTGAGCACAATGTTAACATTTTCCTCTTTAACATACATTCTTAGGATTATAACCATGTGACTATATCTGCATCTTCAAAAAGTAAAGAAGTAAATTTATTCTTGCTATGCATTCAAAATAATTATTTTAAATAAGATTTGTGAAAGTTTTACATTCATTATTTTATAAAGTAATATTCTGTAAGTACATTTGTATATACATTTTACAGGTTTATTTGTACAGTTGTTCCTCTACATATACAGAACACTGAAAGTAAATTTAGAGAAATGTATCAGGCTTGTTTGATTTGGCAAAATAAAATTAGATGAAAAGAGATCTGCATTTTACACCTTTCTCAAAATTATTTCTCTAAAATCAGACACCAAATGATCAAATGTTTAAGGGCAGTTATAAGTTTGGCAGTCTTGTTTCAAGTGTGTTTGTGAATATATTGAACATTCAGAATATTTTAGAACAGTGAACAGCCTCTGGTCCCACCTCAATACTGTGCAGCTCATATTCCATGCCGTATCTGTTGCCATTTTCTGGTGCTTGCCAAGTTGGAAAAAGTGCCTGAGAAAGCAGCACAGAAAGTGGCAAGACAATCCCAAAATACCCATAGTAAGTATTGTTCAGATTGCTTTCTGCTCACCATAACCTGCATTCTCTTGCTGAAATGAGTTCACTCTTCTCTTAAATAATCACGTCTAATTTAGAATAATAAAATTGCTGGACTACTTGAGACATAGCTACTGTTAAGATAAATGTATCTCACACTATTCTAAGTTAATGCTACGTGGTCAAACTTATTTAAGTATTTTCTATGCATGCAGATATTGTTAGGCAATCAGATACCGCAGGGCCATTTGCTTGACTGCAGTTTCTAGGACAAACCGGTGAATGCTTCAGTACTAAATGGCAGTCTCCAACATCAGTTTTGTTGCTTGGAGAAATGTATGCCCAACAGTGCCTCTGGGCATGCTAAAGTACCTGCAAAGCTTTGTACCACGTTGATATCCCTTTATTCAATTGAATGACTTATACAACTTTAAAAATTACTGTGGTCTTGAGAGATTTATTATGGATAAATGCACAAAGCAAAAGCTAATGAATCTGGAAGAAGGCCTAGTAAGGTGAAATAATGCCAATATGGTATAATGAGCTGGATCGAGATTTGAAATAAACAGAAGATATGGAGAGGGCAGGCCCCTGAAAAGCTGGGCTTGGGGAATGATCTGTAGCAGCATGAAAGGTGACAACAAAGGATGGAGGGGGCAACCAGGAAAACCTGCTGCAAATTTGAAGGTGGGGATGCTATTATGGTCAAGCTTATCCTATTCTGATAAAGGTCAGATCTGAACAGAGCTTCTATATTAATATTATTTTTTAAAATGTACAGTTTTTAAAACCTGCATAAATATGAAGCATTGGTTGCAAAAACATTGTACAAAATGTCAAATATCTTTCTTTGTTCCTCTTTGTGCCAAGTAAGGCCTCAAACAGATGGCCCAAAAGGGCCACTGTCAGGCCAATCCGGGGGTGGGGCATGCACATGACACACGCTCCTGGATTGCTCAGAGGCCATGCGGAGGCTATGCCAGGACCGCCAAATGCGCCCAAAACTGCCCATGAAAGGAGCAGTTTCTTACCACTCCTTTTCACGTCCAATTCAGGACCGCAGCAGTGGGCACCCTCAGGACCATGGTGTCTACTGCCCCATCTGCTTCACCCCATTGTTGACAATCTAATTTCCCTAAACTATTTGAACCACATTAAAAATCTATAAAAAGTGGTAATCAAAGTAACTATTCTGACACACAGTAACCCAGTTGAGCCATAACATGATTGCAGACAAAAATGAAGCTTAATCTGGCAGAAGATACTGATGTATTTGCATTACTTCCAAGAACAGAATTTCACCTTTTGGTCAAGAAATGTACTAACCCTAAAAGGCAAGCATTATGCAGCACCTGAGATGACCTTATACCAAACTGTACAGTCACTCAACAATTTGTATATGGTCAGCTTGGACATTTGCTGTTTCCATTATGTCCATAAGATGCACAGGTTAATGGATTGTGCTGGCTCCAGTTAATCAATCCGCCTTTCTCCCTATGTTCATGTACACACATGATTAGTGCAAAGATCAATTAGAGCAAAACACTGTACCAGAACACTCATATAAATAGGACATGAAAACTCTCAGGGTGATAAGCGATTTGGGGAACTATTTCCTTCCCTGGCTTTAGACAGTTTGAGAGTTGTCAGCTTACGTGGAGGATGCTGAGGGCTCTTTCGAAGATTATCATCCATCTGCAGAAACAACAGATATTTATAGAAGACATCTATGACAAAGTCTTCACAAAATAGCATTCAATTAGTGGGACCTTGGTATCTGCAGGGGATCTTTTCCAGACACCACCCCAACAGATACCAAAAAACACGGGACCTCAAGTCCCGTTCTCCCTAATGGCAGCTTGACATGCGTGCACCCACGTGTACGTGCCACCATTGGGGACAATGGGACTTGCCATCTGTGGATGGTTAAATCCACAGATGGCAAGTCCGTGGATAAGGAGGCCCCACTGCATAGTATTTTTACAAGGCAATTCATTAAATATACACATGATGCAGTCTCATCAAAATCTAAGGAACCAGGTAAGAGCAATGTTCAAGGAATCTATTGTAGCAACATGATTTAGCATTCCTTGATATTTCAACTGGCATGCATTTCACTATTTAATTATCCATACACAATTAATTTCAGTATCTGAAAATATGAATCATCTCTAAGTAAGTTGTATGAACTATATACAAGTTGAATTAGAGCAGTTTAAATGTTAAATCTTAATATATGAGAGATGTGTTTCTGGTATTGTTCCTGCACAACTGGCACAATGTACAAATAACTAACCATGTGGAAAGGGGCCGATAGGAACTTGTTTGTCTCACAGAACTGCATTCTACCTTCTCATTACAGTGCAGATGCCACAACTAAGACCCACACAATTACTCAATACTCCTGATGCCCCCACCATAAGACAGAATATTACTCAGGTTCCACAGGAGCCATTCAAGAAAACAAATCTCCCACATGATAGGATAACATTTAATAGACTCCTCTGATACTTCTAAAAGCAACTAGCACTGGTGATTGTGGCTCAGTACTGATAGGATGCAGTTTTAGAATTTAAATAAATTTAACCTGAATACAGAATTAAAAGTAACATTAACATCAGCAATAATTAGTAACCAGTACTGTTCAGCATGACATGGACATGATTCATTTAAATAAAGAGAGAGAAATCAGTCCTGATTAGATGAGGTCTTCTATAAATACATTCAAAAGAATTTTATGTTTCAAAGGCAAATTATATATATAAAATTATAGTGTGATCCTATGCATGTCTACATGAAAATGAGCATGACTGAATTCAGTGGGACTTGCTCCTAGGTAAATGCATTCAGGGCTGCAGTCTTACCTACTTCTGCTGGGAACCGACAGAACAATCAACATAGTATTCGACCAAATTATTTTAAGTTTCTAACATTTTGTCTGATAATTACTGGAAGCCATAACCAAACTCTATATTATGAACTGAGGTGATCATGTCAGCCTCAATGTTCACATGACTGTTATTGCTGGTAAAAGACTGCCTATTCCAAATCTGTATATGACTGCCAAAGTTTGGGCTTAATTGTAATGTCCATCTAAGAAAATACAAGTGATCCAGGTACTGCTGCCTAATTCACTTTTGAATTTTGAAGTAAATGAATATGAGGAATTTTCTAAACTAAGTATTATAACTTTTAATACTGTGCAATAGATAACTTAGCAAGGTATTGCTAAAACAATTTTTAGGACCAAACTAGATATGACAGTGTCATTTTTAAATAAGGCAGTAAAACTGGTGTGGAAGTGTCCACATCTAAAAGAGAAAGCTACAAAAAGATGAAGAAATGTAAAAATTATCCCTTCCTTTTATTTTTCTCCTTGCTGTTTTGTTCCACAAATATTTTTCTCCCAGCAAAAAGTAAAACTAGTTTGGAGGGGTGGGGGAGATGCTTTGTGAATGTGAGGTAGGGCAGCTAGATCCTACTCTCCTCATCTATATGTCCACTTCCTTCTGAGTCCTACACCCTTTTTACATATGGATGAAGACACCATTGGCCCAAATGCATTCAACTGCTATCATTGGGGCTGTGTGCATGGGTAAAAAAAAACAAAAAAAAAACATCCTCATCCTAAGGCTAGCAATGCCTGTTTGCACAATGCACAGTGACTTCCGATGAAATACTGCACGCTTTCCCCGTTAACCCGCCTTTGCCCCAGATGAGTTTTTGTGGCATGTGAACAGAGGGATCAGTCTGAATTGGGCCAAGCTGGGTGTTCACACACCAAGTGTTACACAATCCCCATTCCCCATGCTGAGCAGTGCAGGGAAAGGGGATGGCCTATCCCCGGACCCACTGTCACTGCATACTTGGTTCCAGCCATGTGACTGAAGGGTCCCTCAACCCTCTCTTCTCGTTGGTCACAGGTGAGCCCAGTGTCAGGAGAAACAGCGGCATATGAGGTGGCCTGTCCATGGAGCTCCTGCAAGTACATAAGCAGAAACAGCAGCTCCAGGAACAGGGGATGGGCCAGCTATGTTGATGCAATGTCAGGCCAGCTGGCCTGCGCAAACAATGTGTGTGGCTGCCATCATGCTCAAGCCGGGGCCAATTCCAGAGCACAATGCTCTACACTGGCCCTGAACATTTGGCCAATGCAGACAAGACCATCATGACCAGTTTGATTCTTAGTGAAGAAAAAGATGATCAAAAAATAGAAGAGGGAATGAAACAAGGAGAACCTTTTCAATCAGGTTGGATTCCTTATTTACAAGCTGTGTGAGTTTCTGCAGATTTGCATCAACTGTGTCTTGACCCACTGGAGAGACACCTAATAGCCAAAACACACAAGAAGAGAAACAAATTTAGAAAGAACTACAAATCCTCTTTGCAAGTTTTTATGGATTTTTACAGGGAGGAGAAAGTCAATACTTGCATATCCTAACCAATACAGAATTCAAAGTTCTCTCCCATCTCCATTTAAAAAAATCCTCCAAATATTAAAAAATAAAAGACTTCTAAAATGCTCTGGAAAAATAATCCTAATATTGTTTCAGTGCAAATACAGGCATCCATCTTTTGAAAACGGCACATGCTGAAACATAAATGGGTGGCTTACCTGATAATTGCAGTCTAAAGTAGCAACTCAGAATGTCATCACAGAAGCGACACAAATTGGGAAGCAGCTTCAAATGATCTTGTAACTGGACTTTGGGAAATGGTACTTTATAGAGAGGAGCGAGAAAACCAAACACAAAGGAATCCAGAGTTGTAGGCCTTGAGACAACAAACATAGGACACAGTTATCCCAAATTCCATTAAGATACTTTCTAAACAGAGAAAAATATAAAACACCACTCTGTTTTGAAGATCCCCACATTAACATGCAATCTAATTCATGAGGGAACTACATCTTATGTAGTATCTCTCATTATCTTCATGGTAGTTTAATGAAGTTGGGCTTTGTCATCATTAACTGTCTATATCAAATGGATCAAAGAAATAAATGGTTCATGGCATTCAATGACACTTCTTTTTATGATAGGCAGTATGACAGACACAAATTTATAAAACAAGAGATGTAACCAAGTTCACAGCCTGTTTCAAGAGAACTGCCACATTCACATATCACAATAAATAAGCCAACATGCTAATGCATGTTGCAGAATTGCTCCTTCTTGGCTCTTCTTTCAAACAGAAGCAGCTAAATCAATCACAAATCTTCCACTTGTGGTATGTTTATTGGTGTATGTGGACCAGGAACTTTAGCTTATCCTCAGAGCTTAGAAATAACACATTACAAGCAATGATTTACAGTAGCCCCTCCCAATTTGCGGGGGACCTGTTCCAGACCCCCCCCCCCACGAAAACGGTGGCTCACAAATATTCAAGCCCCATTGAAAATAATGGCACACACGCCCATGGCACACACCATCATTTTATCCCTTCCCGCTTGTCCCTCCCATAAAGAACGAGACTGTCGATTCGAAGTCCATGAATGGGCAGAGACAACTGTAAAACAAGTTACTCTAGGGGTGTAGTAACTGAGTACTAACATTATTACTTTTTAAAAATGTAATGTCATGTTGCAATATTTTTGGACAAGGAGTAGTGTTTACTTATTTCTTTAAAACATTAGTCTATGGTCCTTACAGCTATTAAAAGTAACTAAAGAGTAACACAACCCTAATGGGGAAATTTCAACGTTACTGTTTAAAGGCAACAGGGAATAAATAACAAATTGTTTTAAAAATAATAATTTTGCAAGCCTTGTCTCTCCCCTGACATGGCAGTTGTCTGGGATTGTTGTTGGCATGTTTGAAGAAAGACAAGCCATAGTTCCCTCATTGCACACAGCCAGAAAATGAACTGTGAACAAAAAGTACAAAGACTGTTTAGCCATTCCCACTCACAGTGGGAGTGATGGGGCAGTGTGCCTACGCAGTTTATAAACTATGGATGTTATACCCAGATTCGTTCTAAACTATGTCTGAATCAGCTGACTGTTATGCCCAAACTGAGCTAATATCAAACAGTGATACAGATGGAATTGGCCATTTAGTGTTCAGTTGAAATGTTTTTATTAATTCCTAGGACAGAGGCCTAAAAAGACACCTAAGGCCTAAGCAGACTGCCAGAAATAGTGCACATTAAATTGAGGCACTGCCCTGGCTCAGTGCTAGGGAATCATGGGAACTGTATTTTTTTCTGGGACATTGAGCCTTCTCTGTCAGAGAGCTCTGGTGCCACAATAAATTACAGTTCCCATGATTCCCTAGCACTGAGCCAGGGCAGTGCCTCAATTTAATGTGCACTATTTCTGGCAGTCTGCTTAGGCCCCTAGTTCTGCAAATTTGCAATAGAAGCCAGCTTTGCACAGCACTGACTAGTCTCTATGATATTGCTATAAAAATAATCTCCCAAATCATGAAGCAGGTTTGGACTTCAGAAGAATTTTCAAGCTTTTGTACATTACTAAAGCAAAAAATGAATGCATTAACAAATAAAATTACGTGCTTTCAAATTAAAGAAATTTGAGGAAACAGCTATGTTTTTATTTGAGCCAATACTGAATTCACTAGTAGGGAAGTATTAATTTTACTTGTAAAGCCAGGAATAAAACTAGCTCATCATCTGTGAAGTTGTTTTTTTTAAATGATGTTTGATTAGCCACTTTACAGTTTGTGACCATCACAAGATGAAGAAGGGCTGATACTAAACCCAGCATACAAAAATGGGCCTTCCCAATCTGCAAGAATAATCAAAACAAAAGAACATTTTTTATTACAATAAGCATTTTGGCACTGACAGTTCCATGGTATCTATGCTGTAAACATTCTGTACTCACATATTTCCAAAGAAAAATTGAGATGTTCCCAATCTGTGTGACAGAAGATTCAGGCACTCTTTGGCATCTCTGTAAATCTAAACAGAATGAAGAACTCAGTGCTTATCTGCAAACTATTCTTTATAGATATTAACCTCAAATTAATGCAGTACCTCTATGATGGACAGCCAAGCATCCATGAGGAACAGCCTGTTTAAGGAAGGTCCAAATATATAGTGCTAAATACATGACTTTATTTAACTTTAAAGCAGGGGTAGGCAGCTTTTCAAGGTGGTTGCACATGACCCCTGTTGAGCTTCAAAGAGCTGTACCTCTCCCTTTTTAATTTTTTTAAAACTCAACATCCGCTCGTTTCTTGAAGGAAGCAATTTAATCATATACTCCCTCCTGGTTTGTTTTATGCCTAGGAGAGGCCTTTTTAAACCAACAAGTACACCAGAAGTCATTTTCACTTTACTTTTTGGTAATAAAAATTCTTGGGCCTGAAAAAGCCTGGGGTGAAAAATGCTCCCTGCACCAGCTAGAAGGAATAGGGGGAGATTTTGAATTTAAAAAAATCTCTAATTTTGGGGTGGTGGGACTTCAGATGCCACAAAAAAGCCTTAATAGTCCACCTGGGGCCCACAGGATTCACTTTTCCCACTCCTGTTATACAAAGAAAAAGCAAGATAGGTGTAACGTGCAAAACAAGTTGAAAACATACTAGCACACAAAGTGTCATCCTTTTATGGGATAGTTTATTTTCTACTTGTTTTGAACATTTCCTCAACAATGCTTTTGTGTAGTACAACATATTATTCCCACATCCTTCTTAGTAACACAAATCATGTACTTATTATCCAAGCTTCGGCCATCTCAGGAATTAATCACCACAACTGCTGTCTGTGAGTTTCCCCCTGAAAACTGTGGGTTTTGCTTTGTTTTGTTCTATTTATTTTGAATTTTAAACCAATAATTATTTTAAGTAGTTTTTGTTTCCTGTACTCCAGTCCAGCATCTCTTGCCTATGTGACAGAATATAAATATTTTGATAAAAATAAAGAACTATATGAGCTATGCCTTGTGTATTTAAAAGTAGAATTGAAAGTCAACTATGTATGTCATTTGCACATTTCTGGTGAACACCAAGAGCTTAACAGTGAAAGCAGCATACTTGGAAAAAGATTATCTGATGGTTGGGGAAGCATTCACATGTTCCACCATTCAACAATGCTGATGGAGACAGCTGTCCCAGTGCTACTAATGGCAGCCACAGAACAGTGATTCTACCTCATGGAAAAAGTAGGTGAGAGCTTGTTTTGAACTGTTTCAATGCCTCCCCATGACTGCATTTGTTACCAAAAGTTGACACATATCCCTATTACAAGAGAAGCTTTATTGGTGGTAAATGATGCAGGAGAAGATCTACAGCAGAGGAAGCATCATCGCACTTTAGCAAAAAGGTCCCAACATCTGCTCACAGGAAGTGGTAGAATAGGGCCTCTAAGCAACTAATTCTATACAAACTATCCCACAGCTGATGGTCCAGTCCCTCATAGCTGGCCAGGAATCCTTGGGTTGGGGTACATGCCAATGGATGATACCAATGGGAGATGGACTCCCAAGAATTACAAAGTGCAGAAGCTAATAGAAATCCGAGTGTGTAGGCATGATGCATCTGCCATCTTAACAGCTATGAGAACAGCAGGCTAGTTTACAGGAAAGTTTATTTCCCCAGTCAGTTCCCATCTGTCAGACTTTTCCCAGGCTTGAATAGCCAAACTAAAATGAAACTATCTGGCAGGGCCCAATAAAACACAATGACCCTTCCTATAGACAGCTGTTAATGTTTGACCATGAAGTTGACTCCAGACCCAGCTGTATGGCAATAGAGATCATTCTAACTACAAGGCTGCAATAGGATTAGCCAAGGGCTATATACTACCCTGAGCACAAGGATAATGCATCTTACCTCAAACCAATGTATGTGGACAAAGAAAATTTAAAAAAAGAACACTCTTCATCCAGAGGCAAGAAAAGAAATGCAGACATAGGAAGGCAAATGTACTGTAAATGGATTTTGTTTACTATAGCACAACAGTATACCATGGTGATATAGCAGAAATTTAGTATCTTGAAAATCAGGGAAATACACACATGTAGTATATTTGCATACATTTTAGCATTAAATCACTCATAAAATAATTTCCCAGAGGAGTAACCAAATAAAACATACCTGTGCTTCCACTTCAGCAATGCTGAAGAGTGGAGGGCCCCCTTTTGTCAGCAAGATCCTATCAAGTGCTTCCCCAGCCATTTTTCGAGGCAGATACCAACTCAATGGAAATGGAATTCTTGAAGCAAACCATGGTTTTGTCACACTGTAGTAATTATCAGCTTCAATCCAGAAAGTATGCATCTGTACCATGACAATACAAATTAACATTTGAGAGTGAATATGGGGCTTATGTCCTAATTTTGATCTCTTGGTAGATTTTAAATAATCTATGGAGGTTCTAGAGTTTAACCAGCAAGTTATTTTATGCTAGACTCAAAATTCAGTTATTACAGATTGTTACATACAAAATTTTGAATATATAGCCTAAACTAAGGATCAGTATGATAGAATTGGTTGACCAAAGATACAGTATTCAGAAAAGGTAACAAAAAGATCAAGTACTCCATTATAGTAATCCATTTTATAGTTTATTTTGATTCTTCAGGCACAGAGGTCTCCTACTCTGTCAGCAGTGAAACAAGCTTGAAAAGTGCACCTGCAGACTCTGAATTGCAAATCCTACCTTTCTATTACCTGAGGTCCTGTCATGTCACAGCAAACAAAACAGACAGAAAAGTGTGCATGTCATGGAGAAAAGTAATCCCGAGGTTTGTAGCTGTTCTTCCACATGTTATTTTAGACAGTGTCTGTTGTATAAAATATTTGGCTAATGACTTATTGCAGATTGCAGCTGACCTATTAGTTAAATAATCTGCACTGCTGAAATAATGTTCTGTTCCGGAACACACACCCACACCCACAGATACCAAAATCTTCGGGACCTCAAGTCCCATTGTCCCCATTAGTGATGCATGCACGTGGCTGCATCACCATTAGGGACAACAGGACTTCAGGTGAAGGAGGCGGATGAGGCAGAGGAGTCCCCCTGCCGCCCAATGGCGGTGAGCAGTGAGGCGGATTTTGGGTAGCCGGGGCACGCATAAAGCATAAACTTTGTCAGGGAATAATTATCTTACCATAGCAGGGTATAGTTTTTCTTCAAGTAGTGCAATGTATGCCAGTGTATCAGCTCCTTCTTTTGTAGAGAGTTCATAATCAGCATTGTATTTCTGGCAGAAGAAAGAAAGAGCAATATATTTATGCAGCATTCATGGAAATATTTAAAAGAAAAGTACAAAAAAAGTTCTTGTAATGTTAAATAGATATACATTTCTTAATTAACAAACAAGTAGAGCAGATAATATTCTAGTATCAACATTTCCTTCAAGTTAACATTGGCAAAGTAGAAATATGACATAACTGTTAGACTTATACATCCTAGGCTCACATGGTGGAACATATGAATGCTTGCCCCAAACATCAGATATGTACGTAAATTTGGGCTAAATCAAAACATTCTAACAAAATTAACTAGTCATAATTATATCATATAGTTCAGATGTGCGTCATAATATTTAGTATTTAGAGTATGAGTGATGGCAAGAAAGCATCTTGTCTCTTCTAAAAGATGTAAATGGTTCATTAATAATATACTTGTGCTCCCGTTTGCCTTCTTTATTGTATAAAGAGAATGTGAAAGAAGTGGAATTCTGGGGCACAATCCTGGTTTTCTCATGAATAAGTGTACACAGATCGAGCTGTGACATGGCTTTCCACAGAATTCAAGCAGAATCCTTCCCTCCCCTGCCGCCACATTCTCAGTCAAGATGCAGCCATTCCTGAATGCTTCGTCACTCAGGAATTTTACATTAAACAGAATGTTTTCTGTGATTAAGGTAAGAACAGAGCAGTGTGCTTGTCCTCTGATTTTATACACACAAGTTGCTATCAACAGGAGCCTTGATATATTCAGGGTTAAAGGAAGTGGATTGCTGGAATGTCCTATGCAAACCACTAGGTCCTGCTTGAGTTAGAAGTGTCTACTAAAGGCACAGCTATGGCTTGCCTGGCACAAAAGCAACAGGGAGGGCCAGAAGGGGTTTCACCTGACTCCCATCCGGATCCACTCTGCAGGCTGATTTCCAACGACTCACACAGACAGCAAAAGAAAGTTTTAGAAAGACTGTATTTTTAGAATTCAGTTCAGTTGATTTCTCAGTATATACAGCTTGTTTGCTTTCTCACCTTAACAGAAAAGATGGTAATCAAGCCCCAGCAAAGGTGTTCTTTCTCCAGAATGTTCCTTAATCACTGAAAACATCACTTTTAAATATTCTGATTCACAATCCTTTCACATCCTCATTTTTTTCAGCTTTCCTGTTCTTGATGTTCTGGTCTTCTGAAAAACTTCCAGCAACTGAGTTTCTAATGTTCTAATTTCAATGTTAATGGTAAGCTGGAAGAAATCCTTAATAAATAAAAAGCTGAAAGACATATTTCTGTCCTGCTCCATAAACAATAATAGAATCAAACAATAGCACAAGTAAATTTAGTTTTGTCCTTATGAAGTTTTAGGTATTCAAGTTGGAAGATTATCAGAGTAATAAGTAATATTTAAGTGATGACCCAAATATTCACAGGCTGCTTCTTATTTACTAAATCAATTCATGAAATCCTCTCCTATTGTCTTGGAAATCTGTAATAAATTCTCACAGAAATTTCTGAATGTTCTGTTTGAACAAAATATGGATAAACAGTGATTTAAATATGTGTTAGGCATCTCCCTTCTTCCCAGCTTTGAACAGCAGAACACAAAATGTCATAACATAAATGATACGAAATCCATTCAGATTTCAACTTGCCATGTAGCATGGGGATGCTGCTATTCAGGAAACACAAATATTTAACACAAGCCCCAAGCCCCTTTCCATCACAGAACTAGAAGAACAGGTTTGGGGATTCTAATTACCATTATGGTCTAAATCCAATTGTTAGTTCCAACTACAGTAAACCCAATGGATCAATGGGAACTTAGTAAGTCAACACTCATATATAGGTTTTGCTGATTCCATGTATCTGTTGTAGTTGGGACTAACAATTGGATTTAGGATCATACGCTTCATTCATTTTTCTGTTGTATTTCATTCATATTCTGTTGTATCACATAATGTCAATGAAGAGTGTAACAAAATCAACCCAAGAGAGAAGTAGCAATATGTTGTAGAGAGACACACAAGGAACCTTAAAATGATATTAGATTTGTTATTACACAGTTATGGCAAAAATGCTTAGAGTACACCCACTTAAATAGTTAGGTATAGCTTCTCCCACACATTGGCACACATAAGATTGGGAATCCTAGTTCTTTAGGGTTCCCATTAGATGGAGAGCATCTACACATAGGGCAAGCTGCCATGTTCAGACTTTCTACATTCTACACATGAAGAAAGTAACACATCTGAAAAGTGAGGAGGGCAAAGCAAGTGCACTCTTCCCCTGCCATGATGATTGAACATTCTTTGCAAACATGTGAATAAAGATATATTGGCACATGTTTCTGCCACCACAGGCTGTCTTAGTCCCAAATCCAGGTTTTGTAATGCTAATAAGAGCATACAGTGGTAAATTTAGCTCATACTAATGGCTAATGACTATCTGTGATTAACTTAGCATAAGCTATTTTATTTCACTGTTTTATTATTGTTGTTTAATAGTGCTGTTTAATTATGCTTATTATTTTATTCTTTATTTGTCAAATCACAGAAATATTAATACTAATCTATAATAAAAGAAAATATGTCTGTTAGAGCCATAAGACCATGAAACCTAGTCTTCTGGAAGTTGGCATGCTTAATAAGGTCCAAATCACACTGCAGAAATAATCCAGTTTGAGACCGCTTTATTGTGGCACCAGAGCTCTCTGACAGAGAAGGCTAAATGTCACACAAAACTACAGTGCCCAGAATTCCCTAGCATTGAGCCAGGGCAGTTAAACCAGTCTCAAACTGGATTATTTCTGCACTGGACCTAAGAGAACTTAGGGGCAGGGATTACTTTGGTTTTCAAAAATGTATTAATTTAAATATGTCTGGGTTTGAAGCTTGCAGTAATATCTTCAGTCATTAGGTGTCAGACTTGCCCAAGAAAGGTTTTCAGTAGGTACAAGATGAAGAGAAGGGGAGGGTGGTCAGAGGGCATTACAGGGCTACCCTCTCCCCCATGTGCTCTCCAAAGACATGTAGTAGGCAGAAGTCTTCCTGGATCGTGGGCTGCAATCACCCAGCAGCTGTGATTTCATTGTCTTCCACTCTGACCACTGTGCAATTTGGGTTTGGTGACTGAAAACTGTTCCAACCAATGTGAAATCAGTTATTTGTGCTAATAAGCATGCTGGCATGAGGTAGGCTTTTTCACACAGCCACCTCAACATCTAACAGCCATATGAAACACTGCATGTTGTTGAAATCAGTGGACTCCTTTCTGTCTACTTTTTTGGCAGGAAGAGGCAACAACATATTATTTTTTTACTTTGAACAAAGTGGAAATGCACATGAAAAACAGTTCAGTAGTGACAACCAAAGTCTCAATCAATTCATTTATTATGGCCAATAACCAGCATAGCAACTAAAGTCTGAGTCCTAAAAGCATCAGTATACATGAGTCTGTGCAGTACAGTTAGCATCAATTACTGCTAATGTTTCTTTAAAAAATAAAACAGAAGTCTTCTAGGCTTTAAAACTTCCAAATGCTGATGATGCTTTATCTGTTTGTACTGATACAAACCTGGCATAAATGAGACTATAGATAATATTATCCATGTCTTCTAGAAGATTAAATGAGCCCACACCAGTTCATCTAGTATCTTGTAGCAAAGCACCACACAAAGTATAAAACAAGACCAAGAAAAGTATTCTTTAAACACTGAATTTAGTGAAATATAGAATAGTACTTACTGAGACCCACCTGTTTTCTTAAGAAGTTTAATATTTTTGCTGGCTGAGAAATAACAGTGTCATCCAATATCAACAATGGCACAGTTCCTAAAAATAAAAGAACCAATCAAGCAACATTATATAATCGAAAGAACTCAAGTATGGGAACTTAACAGGCACAAAGGTTTACTCACATGAGAATTCTGATCAGCTCAACAACAAGGATTGGTGCTGCATTCAACATTTATTGATTTATTTAAATATTTATATCCTGCCCTTTATCCAAAGATCTCAAGATAGCTTACAATAAAATCAGTTTAAAACATAAATAATTACAAAAGTTTAAAAAGACTAAAAATATATGAAAAAGACCGAGTGCCCAAACTGCAACCCAAAACCCACTTATTTATCACAAAGTGCCACATCCCTCTAGCTTTCTAGTAATGAACTCTGGTGACATCTGTGCTGGGGCAACAGCGCATGTGCCCACAGAGAGGGCTCTGAGTGCCCCCTCTGGCATCCGTGCCATAGGTTTGCCACTACTGAAATAGACCATTTAAAACTGGTTAAAACAATCTTGAAAAATGTAACCATAAAATATGCAGCCTGGGTAAAATCAGTTTCACCTAAAGGCTTTAATAAAAAAAAAAAAAAGCCAACTTTTGACTTGGCCCCCAAATTATCCCAATGTTGGCACCAACTGAGCATCCAGAGGGAGGGAATTCCACAACCAGGATGCCACCACAGAAAAGGCCCTCCTTTATCCTCCTACAATGTATTTCCCCTATTGGTGGGACATGGAGGAGGGCCACATCCAATTGATTTCAATTCTTAGGCAAACATGTATAGAAAGAGGCAGTCCCTCAAGTATCAAAGTTCCAAGCCGTTTACAGCTTTAAATGTTATTGCCAACACCTTGAATTCAGAACAGAAACCTATTGTCAGCCAGTGCAATACCTTCAGAACTGACGTTATGATATCTTAATGGAATTCCAGTGAACAGTCTAGCTGCTGGGTTTTGCACTAGCTGCAGTTTCAGTCATCAGACTGCGCTGCAATAATCTAATTGGGAAATTACCAGTGCATGGACTACTGTGGTTAAGTTATCCTTGTGCAGGAAAGACAGTAGCTGGTGGACCAGTTGAAGCAAACCCCAAGCACTCAGCCATCGAGTCTATTTGTGCCTCTAGCGACAAGGATGGACCTAGAAGTAGTTCCACACTACATGTATTTTATCTGTGTAACACAAAAGCATGCTATTTCCTCTTAAACTTGTATATTTAAACTCATATTTCTTTTACATTTCTACTCAACTACTACATTTCTACTCAATTTTTGTATTTCTACTCATATTTCATAGAAAATCTGAAAAAGTGGGATGACAGACAGTTAACTGGAACTGTCTTTGCCAGTCAAAAGACCTGAAATGTGCAATATTTTCGGGTCTACATTGCACTAGTGCAACAGGATATATGGTGGCTTTTTGTCCCAGTGACAAGTAAGGAATTATCTTAAGCATTGCCACTCAAATATTCTAGCATCAATTCCCCATGTACCCATATACAATTGAGATGAGCGCTTACATTGTGGGGTTTGCAACATAATACATGCACCTCTCTAGTGATTATTTTGCTAAATAAAACATGACAGGTTACATAACATTTTTTTCTGCTTGGGCAGAATTAGGTGTGCATGTAATTGTTGCTTAAAGGGTGTCCTAAAAAAACTAATACACAAATTTAAAAACGAAAGCAATACCTCTTTGTGCTCTCCAAGAATAATCGATTACTTTCACTTTCAGTGGTGCACCAGAAAACCTGGCATAAGCCTGCAACAAAGATTTAAAGATAAATACATGCAATTATTTATTCTTAACAATTTAGACAACACACATGTGAAAGCAGATAGGAAACGTGGATTTGATTCCTAGATTGCCCATCCCTAAAGTCCAAGGTGTATAATTACATTGTAATGTTATTGTAATATGCATCATGGCTTATAATAAACAGTGAGAATACACAATGTACTATAAAGTTCAATGAGAAGTCGATTGACCCGAATGACTAAAAGAGAAGTCTGATTTTAAAATTCATGGCACTGGATCCAGCAAGAGTAATCCTTTCCATATACAAATGTAAGGAGTATGTAAGAATGCTGCTGCTGCTGTATAATCTATACAGGGCCTCTGAACTAACTGGGGCTGCATCCACACTGCTGAAATAATCCAGTTTGAGACCACTTTAACTGCCATGGCTCCATACGATGGAGTTCTGGGATTCGTAGTTTGTTGGGGCACTTAAAGTGGTCTCAAACTGGTAGATTATTTCAGCCGAGCGGCTGAACTCTTAGTCTGATGTTTAACATTGCCTCCCCTCCTCTTCTGAATCTTTTCTAGGAAGCTAACAACACTAGAAATTTATGTGTTCCTGTTGTCAGCACTGCTTATAAAAACTACTTTTTTGTAGGGTGCATCTGCATTGTAGGTGCACACCACTGCAAGCACTCTAGCCCCATATTATGAAATCCTGGGATCTATAGTTTTGCACTCTTTTTAGCCTTCTCTTCCAAAGAGTGCTGTCGTGCCTTACAAAACTAAACCCTAGGATTCTGTTAAGATGGAGTCATGGCAGTTAAAGTGGTGTCAAACTGAACTAATTCTACAGTGTAGATGCAGCCATAGAGATGCAATTCTCAGAACCGCACATACTGCTTGGTAAATAAATAGAATTATAGATTAGGAAGAGACCACAAGGGCCATCCAGTTCAACCCCCCCTGCCATGCAGGAACTCTTAATAATAATAGTAATAATAATAATAATAATAATAATTTTTCAGAGTTATGCTCCCCAGCTAGTTGAACTGAACTTTTCCCCCACCCAGGGTGACCAGACGTCCTCCTTTTCCAGGTGTTCTCCATTTCAACTTTTTGTCCAGGAGGAATGCCAAAACGTCCTCCATTTTGAGCATCACTAAGAAGCATGGATTTTAATACTTCTAGGAGTGTTTTGAGCTTTATTTTTATCATAGAATCATAGAATGAGTTGGAAGAGACCATGCCTTCCCTTTATTCTTGAAGGTCCTCCATTTTGAGCATCAGTAAGAAGCATGGAGTTTAGTATTTCTAGGAGTGTTTTGAGCTTTTCTTTGATCATAGAATCACAGAGTTGGAAGAGACCATGCCCTCTCTTTATTCTTAAAGGTCCTCCATTTTGAGCATCACTAAGAAGCATGAATTTTAATACTTCTAGGACTGCTTTCAGCTTTCCTCTGGTCATAGAATCATAGAATCAGTTGGCAGAGACCATGCCCTCCCTTTTTTCTTGAAGGTCCTCCATTTCGCGGCGCTATGTCCTCCTCCAAGGCGGGGAGGACACCATGGTCACCCCATCCCACGGGTTCCTAAGTTAAAATGCCTTCCAGAAAAAAACACAAGCCCTGGACACCGCTGTCCCCGCTCCCTTCAAGCCAAACGGCTGCCCGCCCCCCAACCGCCCACAGTTACTCCGGCCTCCGCCCGCTCAGGCCGACTAGGCCTCCGTCACCATGACAACGAGGCACTCCGCGTGTACAGACGGCAACCCCCAGTCGCCGCCCCAGCAGCTGAGTTCCATGGAGGACGCCATCTTGAGGCAGCCAACCTTTGCTCCCTCTAAAGCCCCGCCCCGGCTCCGCCTCCTCTTCAGCCCCCATTAGGCTGAGCAAAGGCGGTTGCCCGTTGCGTGCGCGTGCGCCTCCCCTGTCTGTCTGGGAGCGCGCACCCGGCAATATTTAAACTGATGCAGAAAGGAACGGCCTGAACAAACTGCCAGAAATAGTCCAGCTTGAGACCACTTTAACTGCCTTGGCTCAGTGCTAAGGAATCATGGGAGCTGTAGTTTATTGTGGCACCAGAGCTCTCTGACAGAGAAGGCTCAATGTCTGAGAAAAAAACTACAATTCCTATGATTCCCTAGCATTGAGCCAGGACAGTTAAAGTGGTCTCAAGCTGGACTATTTCTGGCAGTCTGTTCAGGTCCTGCATCTGTTTGCGTGGCAGCAGCAGCCCTCCATCTCCCAATGTGGGGAGCAGCAGGAGAGTGCCTTGAAACCCCCTGTCATTTGTTTTTATGTTTGTTTATATCACTATCAATATAATTAATAAATAAATAAATAGAGCTACTTCATTTCCATACACAAAGGATTTTGAATTTGAATTAACATTCTCACATACCAATGGCATATGTGTGTGTATGATGGAGAGGCCTAAATATAAAAAATATTTAGAATGCTTAATAGTAGGAAAGTAGCTGCAATGTATTAGAGCAAATGCTGCCTGAATGATAAATAGCAAACCAGGTCAAAGTGGCCTCTCAGAATGCAAGCCTTGAATTCATGGCCTCTTAGGGCCTGAACAGACTGCCAGAAATAATCTAGTTTGAGACCACTTTGTCTTGCCTCGGTGCTAGGGAATCATGGGAAATGTAGTTTTTTTCTGACACATTGAGCCATCTCTGTCAGAGAGCTCTGTTGCCACAATAACTACAGCTCCCAAGATTCCCTAGCACTGAGCCAGGGCAGTTAAAGTGGTCTCAAGCTGGATTATTTCTGGCGGTCTGTTCAGGCCCTTAGTGTCCTGGTACAGACTGATAACCAAAGCAAACAAGGTTGTGCAGAGACATAGAGATTGAAAACATACATAGATAAGAGCTGTCAATAAAGAGTACCAGGAGGGCCAAGAAATGTATATGAAATGTAACCAATGAATGTAGAGCAAGAAATGTTATTTTTAATGTAACCAATCATACTGTGACTTGTAGTTTCTTTGCTCAAAGTACTATAAAAAGGTAGTTCACCTGAGCCTCAGGCTCCAGAATTTGGAAATTATATATTCCTCTGGAGACTTGCTGCAGCTAAAATAAACTGCTGACTTTTCATTCAACTTCTGGGTCCCCCTGGTCTGATTACTGGAATATATATATATATATATATTTGTTGTTGTTAACTGCCCTTGAGTAGAACTCAACTCATGGTGGCCCTATGGATGAGACATTTCCAAGAGCCTCTCCTCCACTGCTCTGCTTAATTCCTGCAACCCTTTAATACCCCTTAAGGACCTCCTTAATAGAGTCCATCCATCTGGCATGTGGCCTTCCTCTCTTCCTCCTTCCCTCCACCTTCCCCAGCATTATTGTCTTTTCCAAAAAGTCCTCTCTTCTCATGATATGTCCCCAGTATGACAGCCTCAGTTTGGTCATCTTGGCTTCCAGGGAGGTTTCCGGTTTGATCTATTCTAGGACCCATTTGTTTGTCCTTTTGGCTGTCATGGGATCCTCAGCACTCTTCTCCAGCACCATATTATCTCAAATGCATTTATTTTCTCCCTATTCTCTTTCTTAACTGTCCAGCTCTCACATCCATACATGGTAATAGGAAATACAATGGCTTGTATGATTCTAACTTTTGTGCTAAGTGTGTGTGTGTGTGTGTGTGTGTGTGTGTGTATACACACACACGCATACACACATATTTATAGTTGTGTGGCTTCAAATTGTTTCTGACTTATGGTGACTCTAATGTGTCCCTATCATGGGGTTTCCTGTGGCAGCCCTCCATCTCCCAATGTGGGGAGGAGAGCTCCTAGAAGCGTCCTGTCATTGCTTTTATATTTATAGTTATTTATACCAATATAAACATAATAAATAAATAAATAAAATATAAATTTTACATAAGTGTATTAATATAGATAAGTGTGTGTGTGTGTGTATACACACACACACACACACACATATATATATATATATGTATACAGTTGGCCTCTGTTTTCGTTTTTCAGAGAGATAAGTGTGTGTGTGTGTACACACACACACACACATATATATATATATATATATGTATACAGTTGGCCTCTGTTTTCGCGGGGATCCATTCCATACACCCCCTGGCCAAAATGAAGACTCGCCAATATTCAAGTCCAGTAGGCTTGAATGGGGTGCACTCCTGCGGGTGTGTGCCCCATTGATTTCAACTGAGGTCACCCCTTTGTGAATACGCAAAACCGCAGACTTCAAGTCCACGAAAATGGAGGGGTGACTCTGTGTGTGTGTGTGTGTGTATGTGTATGTGTGCTTTCAAGTTGTTTCTTGTGGGAGGAGAACACCTAGAAGTGCTCTGTCATTGCTCATATATGTGGCTTTTATATTTATATTTTTATATCGCTTTGAAGAAATCTTGCCAAGAAAACTCCATGATCATTTCTCCTTAGGTTCACCATAAGTTGGAAGCTACTTGAAGGCATACAACAACAAACAACAAAATATCTATCTATGTATCTAGCTATATAAATAGAACACATACATAACATATAAATTTTACTTAAATATATTAATAAATAATAAATGTGTGTGTGTGTGTGTATGTGTGCACGTATACACCTGTTGTGTGTCTTCAAGTCATTTCCATCTTACAGTGACCCTATAATGGGATTTTCTTGTCAAGATTTGTTCAGAGAGGATTTGCCGTTGCCTTCCCTTGAGGCTGAGAGTGTGTGACTTGCCCAAGGTCACCCAGTGGGCTTCATGGCTGACATGGGAATTGAACCCTGGCCTCCAGAGTCGTACTCCAACGCTCAAACCACCACCCTATGCTGGCTCTCAGGTTCGCCTTAGGGTCACCATAAGTGGGAAAGGTCTTGAAGGCACACAAAGGCAAACAACAAAATATCAGTCTATGCATCTAGCTATATAACTAGAACAAATACATAACACATAAATTGTACATAAAATATATTAATATACTGCAGATAAATGTATGTAAGTGTGTGTGTATGTGCATATATATATATATACACACACACACACACACACACACACACACAGTTGCCCCTCCGTTTTCGCAGGGCATCTTTCTAGACCCCCCACACACGAAAATGAAAAACCGCAGATATTCAAGCCCTATAGGCTTGAATCAGGGTACATGCCTGCGGGCACCAGTGGGCATGCACCATGGACGCACACCTCATTTTATCCCGCTCCCTTTCTCACCTGTTAACATGAGGACACGGACTTGAAGTCCGCAAAAACGGAGGGGCGACTGTATACACATACACACGCATAGACATACACACATAGTTCTGTGTCTTCAAATTGTTTCCGACTTACAGCAACCCTATTATGGGGTTTTCTTGTTAAAATTTGTTCATAGGAGGTTTTTCACTACCTTCCCCTGAGGTTGAGAGTATGTGACTTGCCCAAGGTCACCCAGTGGGTTTCATACCCAAGCAAGGAATCAATCCCTGGTCCAGCACTCAAACCACTACACCACACTGGCCCTTATTTATTCATATATATATATATATATATATATATATGGAACAAACCTGGCATTGCATTTATGTGGAACAACAATCCAGTCAGCCCTCTATATCCACAGATTTTTTATCCATGAATTCAAGCATTTACGGATTGAAAATATTCCAAAAATATATAAATTCAAAAACGCAAGCCTTGATTTTGCCATTTTATATAAAGGACACCATTTTAATAGGCCATTGTATTTAATGGGACTTGAGCATCCACAGATTTGGTATCCATGAGGGGTCCTGGAACAAAACCCCAGTGGATACCAAGAGCCCACTGTACTGTACTTGTTTACTTCTCTGAGCTTCCCCATTACAGTTTGACAAACTGGCATTTCAGACAGTGGACTTCTGGCGGGCTTTCTGGGGAGGCGGCCCAAAAAGGCCCTGCGTGGGGCGTAGGTGCCCTGAAAAGCTTCCACATGGGGCCTAGACTGCCCAAAAAGGCCCCATGCGGGGCCAGGGAGCAAGCCTGGTGTCACTCCCACTTTAAGGATGTCACCCATTGCAGTCCGCACCCCCCCCATGACACTACTGATTTCAGTCACATAGTCAAGAAGACAAATATGATAATGAAGATCTTTATTAATCAGCTGTATTACGGTATTAATGAAATCAAGCAGAACACCCTTTCAGTTCATTGTTTGTTTGTGTTTTTGTTTTTACTTAATGTTTTTATTAGCACCTAACAAACAACAACAGCAACAACAATTATCTATTAATATAATAAAAACAACATATAATCTTAACAAAACCTGACTAAACAACTAATCTAAATAACTACACTAACTACGAAAAACTAACGTATCGCCAAAAAACAGGGGAACTGTGGCTTCCAACTTGCCTGGATATTCATCAACCATATCTACTCTTCCCTGGCTATTCAGAAATTAATCATATAGCTTTAAAATTAATAAAAACGTATCTAAACTTCTACAAATGAAACAATTCTCATCATGGAACCCTGCTCTTTTTCCATATAATCTATTAATAATTTCCATTCTTTTTAAAAGTCATCCACAAATTTATTGTAATTAAGATTGTAATCTTATCCATTTCTGCAAATTCATACAGGTTCACTGTTTTGTTTCAAGTAGAAAGGCAGGCTAGTCCAGTGCATGCAAAGCACAGTCCTAAACATATTTATTCAAGTCTCAGGTGGCTAAACCTCATCCTATCTAAAGTAAAGCCATTGAAATGACTTTGATTTATTCAACACACAAGTTCCATGGCAGAAAATAATAAAGTACATCCTCTGCATGGACTTAAAAGAGAACTTCTACAAATGCAATTTAGGTGGTACCTGTCACCAGATAGATTATCCAATATGTATAAAAATACCAAAAACAGATGCTGGGAGTGTCAAGAAGAAAAAGGTACCTTTTATCACACATGATGGTTATGTGCAAAAGCCAAACAATATTGGTCACTGGGACAAAAAGATTAATTATAGAGATTTTGCCAATCAAAATGTGTAAAAGTCCTAAAATTACATCTACTAGGAATGTTGGGTGACAAATTAGAAAAAAAGACATGGGAAAATACTGTTTTACATGATAATAGCCACCAGAATAATTTATGCTAAAAATGGAATGATGAAGAGATACCCAAGATGACAGAATGGATTTGGAAGATGTATGACTATATGGAAAATGACAAACTCACACAATTGATTGGAAACCAATCTATAGAAAGATTTGAAAATGACTGAGCAGAGATGATAACCTTTTTAATGTTGAAACAACCCTGAAAAACAATTCAATTAACATATTGCAGAAAATCAGATTTGATATTAATTTTGAAAATAACAAAAAGTAAAAAAGGCATAATCTTGTACTGATGAGGAATAATACTCATAAAGGATTTATATATAATTACAGGCATACTCCTTATATTTTTTTAATTTTCAGATGCAATAAAGTTTGTTCAGATAGAGAGATGAAGATATAATATTTACTATTGAAATTTTAAAAAATAGTTTATCTTAAGAATATGACCTGAAAATAGAGGATAGGATTATTTGTTTTTATTGTAAATATGTTACATGTTTCTCTTTATTGTGTTATTGCACTATTTTGTATTGTGAATATATTGTTGTCTGTAGTTTTTGAATGTTGATAAATAAAAGTGGAAAGAAAAAAAAACTTATGTCCTATTCATTTCAATGGGTCTGCTCTAGGTAGGATTAAATGTGGGTTGTACTTTCAACTAAGATGCCTACAACTGTGATCTTAATTGCACCTAACTTTGACATTCTTTTGTATGGTTATTAGTATTTTCAATAATGAAATCACTTTACAGGGTTGCCAGACTGAAAACAAGAGGACTCATAATCTTTAATGTTTATGAATTCCCCGTCCTTGGATCAAACATTTATCAGTACAGACTGCAGTCAAGAAATCAGAAGACAATTAAGAATGGGAAGGGCGGCTATGAAAAAAATAGACAAGATCCTAAAGTGCAAAAATGTAACACTGAACAACAAAATTAGGATTGTCCAAGCCATGGCATTCGCAATCACCATTTACAGATGTGAGAGGTGGACAGTGAAAAAAGAATGAAAGAAGTGAAGAAATGAAAAAACTCATTTGAGATGTGGTGCTGGAGAAGAGTGCTAAGAAGACAAACAAATGAATTCTAGAACAGATCAAGCCTGAGCTCTGCCTGGAAGCCAAGATTACCAAATTGTTATCTTGTCCCTCAGAGACAACAGAAATGCCACCATAGCAAATTCTGAAGGAGCTAATACTACACAGAAGAAGGCACTTCCTTTATCTTGAAAACCCTGTAATGGGACAATCCAGAATGAAACAAGAAAAAAAGAGCACCTTAAAAGCCATTTCCTTCCAAACAAATAGTTCCCAAAGACTTGTCAAAATAGTAATACAGTAGACCCTTGGTATATCCTGGGGTTGGTTCCAGGATGCCAAAATCCGTGGATGTTCAAGTCCCATTAAATACAATGGCTACTAAAATTGTGTCCCTTATATAAAATGGCAAAATCAAGGTTTGCTTTTTGGATTTTTTTAAAAGAAATATTTTCAATCCATGGATGCTTGAATCCATTGATAAAGATTCCATGGATATGGAGGGCCAACTGGAGGAGGAGGAGGAGGAGATAGCGTCTTCACCCGCTGATGGACATCATAGCGAAAAACAATTTAGTCTCTCTAGGAAAGGAAAAGGAAGTTTCCACCAGATTTCCCTGTGAGGAAGGAGTGACAGAGAAAAGATACTCCTTTCAAGATCTCAGAGCCTGTATCTTCAGATAACCTGGATTCAAGCTTCATGGGGCTTTACAAGTCAATGCTTCTCAAGGTATTTGATCTGGAAGATTGGGGTCTTTTCCTCCAAGGTGCCAAAGGCTGGTGTCATTCTTGTGTCTATTGGTTGCAACTGTTTCTTTCTTTCCTGGAGATTTGCCACAGACCGACAACCAATGGCTTGTGTACTGGCACCAATCCAGAGACCACTATATTGAGTAGCACTGTTATATGTCATATAGAGCTTTATAGATCAAGGCTATTCTAATCATATTGAGTTGGATTCAATGTACTCACACTTAAATTAGCCTAGAAATCAATGGGATATAAGTTAAATCAATGGGATATAAATTAATTATATCAATGAGATATAAGTTAATAAGTCTGGATATAATCCTGAGTTTATTTATATTCCATGTTTATTCCAAAGAGTTCACAGTAGTATACATGGTCCCCATCCCCATTTTGTCCACACAGCTGGCTTGTGAGGTAGGCAAGGCTCAGATTGTCACTGACCTGAGGTTACAGAGGTGACCTTCTCAGCAGAATGAGGATTTGAACCTGGGTTTCCCTAGTTTTTAACCACCATGGCATAGTCAAGATTTCAGAGTTCTAGAAACCTCTTCAGGGGTACATTATAAGCAGATGCAAAGGTCTTTGCTGCAGTACTTTTTTCGTGTTGCCATTGTTTTGACAACAGTAGCTCACTCAGAAGCTATGCAATTTTAAGAGAGAACATTGAATGGAAAAATGAATGTTTATTGCACCTTGAGGCAGAAGAAAAAAATATTTCAGTGGCACAAATATTCCTTGTACTATATTGTATTGAGTCAGTGTTACCAACACTTAGGATTTTTATGGAGAGTTTATAGACTTTACAGAGAGACTTGAAATATTTTGTGGTTTCAGTAAACCCCTTTTTCCTGGAGTCAGAGATTTTGTAAGATTTATTCTTCACCTAAGACCTTGCCCACCATGGATATTGGAACGTTACAGCTTCAGACATGAGGCAACTAAAGAACACCCAAAGATCCATCTGTTTTTCACATTTCTCATGAATTAAATAAACACATGCTTGTCCAATTACAAATTAACCATTGAATGTACTTTCGTTGATCATTTCCCAAGATGCATTTTAGCATATGCAGTATGTCAGAAAAAGTAAAGAGGAAACAATCTGAAATATGAGAGATTTGTTGATCTGGACTGTATTAAATCAACATGAAAGCCCAGTAACAATATATGAGATGGCATAGCAACAATGGAGTAGTTTCCCCCAAAGCCCCACTTAGGGATCATGGATTCTGGGGACTGAAGTCCAAACCATCTGGAGGAAGAACAGTTAGGAACCAGTGCAATAACAGGATACCATAGAAGTAAAGAGTTGCATAGTATCAGCCTTGGTAAGTGACAAACATTTAAATCAGGTTTTTTAAATTAAAAAGTGTTCAAATAACTGTATTCAAATGCAGTCTGGTGTAGAGGTTTGAGCATTAGACTATGGGCCTTATTGCATTACAAAAGTAAACCAAAGCAGAAAAGCAGAGAAGCAGCTTTCTGTTTATCTCTAGCCAAGAGGACAAACAAATGGGTCCTAGAGCAGAGCAAGCCGGAAACCTTCCTGGAAGCCAAGATGACCAAACTGAGGCTGTCATACTTCAGATGAACATGAGAAGGGAGAGGACTCTTTGGGGGGGGGGGAAAAACCAATAATGCTGGGAAAGGTGGAAGGAAGTAGAAAGAGAGGAAGGCTGGATGCCAGATGGATGGACTGTATTAAGGAGGTCAAGGGGTTGCAGGAATTAAGCAGAGCAGTGGAGGATAGAAGGTCTTGGAGATGTCTCATCCGTAGGGTCGCCATGGGTCAAGATCGACTCGAGAGCAGTTAACAACAACAACAAAAATGCCCTTGAAGTACTTCTGTTCTATTCTCAAGGGAAACTGTTGTAAAAAAGGTATTTTTGTTGGCTTGGAAAATCCGTTTGGCAAAAGACCATCTCCCTCTGGAAAGAGAACTGCATTGGAGGCATGGGGAGAGGTAAACAAAAGGCCACTTCATTGCCTCACCATCTCAGCTTACATTTGTAATGCAATAAGGCTCTATGACTCTGAAGATCAGGGTTCAATTCCTCACTGGGCAAGTCACACATGCTCAGCACCAGAAAACTCTGTGTTAGGTTTGCCTTAGGGCCACCATAAGTCAGAAACAACTTGAAGGCCCACAACAACAAAAACATCCAGATAAACAGCTAGGAATTTCATAACAGCCACAATTGAACTGACAATAAAAGTGTAACACTCACAGGAAAGCAGTATAGAGAACAGAGCACGCTATCACTCTGATATTTATGAAGCCCTGCATGACTGGCAGGGCAGAACTAGCAGTAAGAGTAAAGACATTTTTTGCTTTCTTGCCATGTTCTTTCCCCATTTGCCCATTGGCACACCCATGGAAATCAATCTCCTCCATCCTTCAAGGTAAAAAGTCTGCTTGCAGGGAGCAGGCGGAGCCACTGTCTCTGAAAGACAGAAAGGGATATCGGATATCAAATCTTCCTGCACTCCAAGGCTGAAGCTTCCTCAGGGACCTTGAAGGGCAATTTCCACACCTCCCTGTGGTCCTTTGGAAATCTGTCCTGGGACCACAGATTGCAATCTAAATGCTTTTTCAAATAAACATTGTAATTTACCAATCAAATGAACATAAAGATGATGAGAAAATGCCCTTATGGAGCTTGTTTCACATCCTGAGTGCCTCTACATAGAAGACTCTGGTCCTACTAACCATCTGTCTGACCTCCCAAGGCAAAAAAAAAAAACACTTGAAACAGGGTGTTTTATGATGACCTTGGTAAAAAAAAGACACATGGGAGAAGGAAGACCTTTAGTTAGCTATTCAAGTAGCTTGTCTGTTTTGTTGTTGAAAAGGTTGACACCACTGAGAATGGGTAGAAACGAGAAAGAAATTCCTCAGAAAATGATTTTGTGCCTTAAACCATCTGAGATAAAATTTGACAATGCCTTTTAAATGTATTTTGGCTGTTATGTTATTCATTCAGCTTCTGTACATCATTGGTAGTGACAAGGAGCTGCATGCATTCACAGGGTAGAAACATTATTTGCAAAATGAGCCTGATGTTCTTGAGTCATTCTCTCTTCAGAATTATTTTTTTCAATATATGCAGTGTAGTCACATATGTGGTGTGTGTGTAATTAATATATAGCAACTGGCTAACACATTGTAAACTGCTTAGAGAGTGCTTAGCACTATAAAGCAGTATAGAAATGTGCCATTGCTATTGTTATATCAGTGGAATAAAAAAGTTTTCTTACAAATGTTATCCTTGACTAATTTCAATATGCAGATTTCCATATCACTTTTGAACATAATGTATATTCTACAGAGAAAAGTCTGTGGTTTCAAGGAGGCTTTCCTCTGTTGTTTTAAATATTCATATGCAAGATGGAATAAATGATGTCAGTCTCCAATCGGTGATCTGAAGATTGCTACCTTAGCTAAGCAGTAAAAAATGTCTCTGCTAAAATCATCTCTCTTCCATCCCTCTGCATTATCCCTTTACTGAAGCTGCTCCGACTTGTTTCTTTGATACATGCATTACATATCAAACTTCTACCCTTTCCATTTAGAACCCAGTCCAATGGGATCTAATTCTGAGTAAATGTGCATAGAATTACACTTTTAAGGACATTTCATCTTTTTATGCATGCTTAAATATCTGCCTTCTTCCCCAATGCTCTTTCATCCTTTATATTCCTACCCTCTTTTTCTTACTTGTTGAATATCATTTAATAATCGAAATAATTGCATGGAATAATTGATACACACTGGTGTGGACCTCTGCTTCTTCACCTATGTTCAGAAAGACTTGGGTTTCTCCCACTAATGTCTGATGTACACTTGTTCTGGCACAAGAATGCATGTTTTAGCAGAGTATGTATATCAGAAGTCAAATAGCCACTGACATATATATTATAAACATTAATGCTTGCATCAGAAAAATCAAATATGAGCTTTGAGAAGGAACTGTTGCTGCTTGCTTCATTGTAACACCTAGCAATTCAAAGGCCTTGAATTCCAATGGCATCTCCTCTCTCAATGAATGTCTGCGGGCGGTAATGGGCTGGATGAGGAAAAACAGATTGAAACTGAATCCAGACAAGACGGAGGTGCTCACGGTAGCGGCCCCGAAACCAAGAATTGGGTTGCAACCTCCAGTCCTGGATGGGGTCACACTCTCCTCCAGTGACTGTGTTCGCAGTCTGGGAGTGCTCCTTGACTCGTCGCTCCTGATGACAAATCAGGTAAATGCGACAGTCAGGAGCACTTGTTATCAGCTTCAGCTTATACGCCAGCTGCGCCCTTTTCTGGAAGTAAGGGATCTTGAGACTGTTGTGCACGCACTGGTAACCTCACGCCTCGACTTCTGTAATATGCTCTACATGGGGCTACCCATGTGCTTGGTTCGGAAGCTTCAGTTGGTTTAAAACATGGCAGCCAGGCTTATTTCTGGAACATCTAGGAGGGACCACATCACTCCGGTTTTGAGGTCCCTCCACCGGTTGCCTATTAGCTTCCGGGCCCAGTACAAGGTATTGGTTATTACCTTTAAAGCCCTAAATGGCTTGGTTCCAAGCTATCTCAGGGATCGCCTCCTTCCATACAATCCTCCCTGCGCTCTCCGGTCCTCTGGGAGGAATTTGCTGCAGCCTCAAAAATCTAGGCTTGCGGTGACCTCCCAGAGGGCTTTTTCTGTTGTCTCCCCCAAGCTCTGGAACAGCCTGCCGGACAAGATCTGTCAGTTGACATCACTAGACAGCTTTAAAAAGGCTGTCAAGACGGATCTCTTTCGGCAGGCCTTTCCAGAATAATCACCCCGGCCTTGGGTTCCTTGACTCCTGCGTTCCTCTCGTGGCCCCATCAGTTGTTGATGGATGAGGAATGCAGTAGAAGTTGATTAGGGCACCGCAACCTGTTTAAATGTTAATGTAACATTAACAGGATCTCTCCTCCGCTCCCCCTTTACAGTCCCTCTATACCCCCAAGAAATGGAAGTGGTGGGGTGTTTTTTTGTTTTTTTTTAAATCGGTTTGTATTTAAATTTTATATTTAATGAATCTGTTATTGTTTTAATTGATATCTGATTTAATAATGTTTTAGGGGGGGAGGGAATATACTGTTTTATCTTTGTTGTTCTTTTAATTGTTGTAAACCGCCTAGATTGGTTCGCCATAGGGCGGTATAGAAATTATTATTATTATTATTATTATTATTATTATTAGCAAATTGTTTTGTACTGTATACATATTATATTGTGAAGGAATTGCAGCATATTAGTAAAACAATGCTACTACACTTAGCGAATGAAGATGTCAGAGCTTTTCCACATCACTATTTAGCATGGGCACGGGAAATGTGTGGCCCTCCAGATGTTGGACTGCAGCTCCCATTTGTTATAGCTACCAAAGCCAATGTGAGTGATGGTGGAAACTGAGGCAAATAGCAACATCTGGAGGTCCACACAGGTCCAAAACACACTGTAGAAATAATCCAGTTTGAGACTGCTTTAACTACCCTGGCTCAGTGCTATGGAATCCTAAGGATTATAGTTTATTGTGGCACCAGAGCTCTCTGACAGAGAAAGCTAAATGTTTTACAAAACCAGTTCCCAGAATTCCCTAGCATTGAGCCAGGGCAGTTAAAGCGGTCTCAAACTGGATTATTTATGCAGTGTATTTTGGACCACAGTCTCTGCTCTTGATCCAGCATATTATACCTACACAAGAACCACTGGTAGGGCATGTAAATGTTAATTCTCCACCTCATGGTTTTTGGTACATTCTCATAAACACTAAATGGAGATTATCACTTGGCTTTTTAAATCGGTTTACCTCTATCCAGCTTAATCTTAATCCAGGTGACATCCTGATTTTATCAGACTATTTTGCCACCAAATTTGCGACCCGAATACAGCCTGGGTCCATCCCTGCTTCCAGAGCCGCTCCTTTTGGCCATTTTCTTAAGCTGGAAAACTCCCAGATCTGAAAAGAGCCACGAGGAGCGCTCCTGGAAGCAGGGATGCACCCTGGCTGTATTCAGGTGGCAAATTCAGCAGCAAAAAAAATCTGACAAGATCAAGATGCTGCCCGAATTATGGACCTTATCAAACGCTGGCCACGAAGCAAAGAAAAAGCGAAGAAAAACAGAAGTAGGAATAAATTCGGTTCCATAGCGAAACGAAGGGAATATCGCCCTTTTGGCCATTTCGCAATTAATACCAAGGCTCCCTTCTCTCCCGTCACAAAAAGCCGGGAGGAAAGGCAGCCATGGGAACCAGGGAGGAGGAGGAGGGCTGGAGGACTGGAGAAGGGAAGGCAGCCCATGGAGAGAGAGAGATCGCCTCCCTCTTCCCTCTTCCCTCTTCCTCTCCTCCTCTTCTTTCCAATCCGGTTTGCCTTTTGCCAAGGCAATCCCTTCCCCTCGCTGGGATTTTCGCCCTGCCCACCAATTCGCAATGAATGCGAAGGCTCCCTAGGTACATCCTCTACAAACCGAATGTCAAAATCTCCCTACTCCTTACGGATTAGCTCCGTATTCTGCCGAGTTCTGGGGCAGCGTCGTGTGTAAACACGGGGAACAATACGGATTAGCTCCGTGTTCTGGGGCAGCGTTGTGTGTAAACACGGGGGAACAATACGGATTAGCTCCGTGTTCTGGGGCAGCGTCGTGTGTAAACACGGGGGAATAATATGTATTAGCTGTGGATGCCCTTTGGATTAGCTCTGCTTCAGACCCCATGTGATAAGGGCCTAAGATTAAGCCAGATAGAGTTAAACCAATTTAAAACGCCAAGCGATAGTCTCCAGTGATGAAAACAAAAATGTAACTCTTTACTGTCTATCATATTTTTGTTGTTGTGTCCCTTCATGTTGACTATAACTTATGGTGACCCTACTGTAGGGTTTTCTTGGCAAAATTTATTCAGAGGAGGTGTACCATTCCTTTTCTCTTATGCAGAGAGTTTATGACTTGCCTAAGGTCACACAATGGATTTCCATGGCTCAGCAGGGATTTGAACTCTATTCTCTCAGAATCCTAGTTTAACGCTCAAACCACTTGCACTGCACTTGCTGTCTCTCTTGTACTTAAACTGAATCCTGTGCATTATGGATGAACACATCCACCTCACCATAGGCTAGCAGCCAACAAGCAGACTTTTTTTTTTATCATTGCCACATGGCCAGATGGTAACATGACCTGGCTAAAAATTACTATGTAAAGAGATGCATCACAAAATTCCACATTAAATCCCTGGTATTTCCCAACTAAAGGGGTTCTGGGAACATAACTGGAAGAAAGTAGTACTGGGTTAGACTGGGGTTAGAATCATGTGGCTCCTAGACTGCAAGCATCTGCTTTTCTGGTCTCTCCTGGCTGTTTTTGAAGCCCCCCTCATACATGGACACATGAGAACATAATCTCCCATATTGCCAATAGTCTGATGCAGTAAGAGGCATTTTCATATGCCATAATTTTAATAGTGCTAGGTAAATGTAAATGTACAGGTTTTGCATTTCTCAGATGCCAATCTCCATCTTCCTTCATTCACAGAGGTCATACTAAACTAAGTAGGATATATTCCAAAAAAAGCTATTTGAGAATGTTTGGTTTATTTTTCCCTTAAAAATACTGTCTCGGACCTGTTTCTGTGAAAAACAGTAGATCTTTTGTGTGGCATTATGGACAAATTGTAAAACTTGTCTTGATCAATGAGTCATTTCTCATAGTTTGGAATATGGACAAGACACTGACATTTTCTTAAGAAGAATCAACAGTAGTAGACAATTTTTCTGTATGGCAAACATGCAGATTTCTGTGGATTATTTTATTAAAAAGAGGAAAGGAAAATATTTAAAGAGTACAACTGAAACTCACACAAGATGCCTGAATAACCTAACAGTCCTATGTGGCTTAAAATATCTTTATAAAATTAAGAAGCTAAAGAATATCAAAGAAATATATACTTCATAGGCCCTGTTGGTGCTCTTGGACATTTCAGCGGCATTCGATACCATAGACCATGGCATCCTTCTGGGACGCCTGAAGGAGTTAGGTATTGGGGGCACTGCGCTCCAGTGGTTCCGGTTCTACCTCTTGGGCAGATCCCAGATGGTGAGGCTGGGAGAGAGTTGCTCCTCTGAAAGGGAGCTGACATCTGGTGTCCCACAGGGCGCCATACTATCCCCCATGCTATTTAACATTTACATGAAGCCGCTGGGAGAGATCATCCGGAGATATGGGGCGTGGGGTTATCAATATGCTGATGATACCCAATTCTATTTCTCTAGGTCTCCAACTGCTGCATTGACTAAGGATGGTGTTGCTCCTCTGGATGCCTGCCTTGGATCAGTAATGGGCTGGATGAGGGAAAACAAACTCAAGCTGAATCCAGAGAAATCCAGAGAGGTACTAGCGATAGGTACCCCCGGTCCGGGAAGGGAGTTTTGTCATCCAGTCCTGGATGGGGTCACACTTCCCCTAAAGGACAAAGTACACCGTTTGGAAGTACTCCTGGCCTCTTCCCTGCGGTTGTCATCTAAAGTAGATGCGATGGCCAGGAGTGCTTGGAACCAGCTTTGGCTGATTCACCAACAGCGCCCCTACCTGGACCGAAGGGATCTTGAAGCAGTAGTACTTGCCCTGGTAATCTCTTGTTTGGATATCTGTAATGTGCTGTACATGGGGCTACCTTTGTACCAAGTTCGAAAGCTTCAACTAGTTCAAAATGCGTCAGCCAGACTGGTCGCCAGAACATCTAGAGTGGACCATATTACACCAGTATTAAAAGCTCTTCACTGGCTGCTGATTAGCTTCTGGGCGTAATACAAAGTGTTGGTCATCACCTATAAAGCCCTACATGGCTTGGGTCCGAGTTACTTGAAGGAACGCCTCTCCCCACACAATCCGTCCCAGACTCTCAGAACTTAGGGAAGAATTTACTAAATCTAAATGTAAAAACTAAACTAATATCTACTTCCCAAAGATCATTCACGGCTGCGGCCCCCAAGTTATGGAATGGCCTGCCGGAAGAGATTCGTCTTATTTCCATACTAGAGGCCTTTAAGAAGGCATTTAAGACAGAGCTCTTCCGGCAGGCCTATCCACCTGACCTCCCTAACTGAACATAAGATTAGACATTACCATCTTATAAGGACCTCCTGGGTGAAAAAGATCATACCACTCGCGGTATAGATCTGCATTGTATATTGTATTAATTATTGCTTTTATTTGTATTGCTTTTATTGTTGGTTTTACTGTTCTTATTGTTGTTCTTTTATTACTGTTGGTTTTATTGCTATGTTTTTCTTCATATTGACTGTATTACTGTACATTTTATTTTTGTACTCCCGCCTCGATCCACAGGGAGAGGTGGGAAATATAAATAAATTATATTATTATATCTTTGATACTCTGAAGGGATTGTTCTGTTGTAGTCATCTGGAAAATGGTGGGTGTCTTATTGTAGCTCTATTTGAAACTTTTATAGAGCTGCTTTACAATACCTTTCCCCGAATAAAAGGAAAAGTGGGTTGTGTATCACTGTACAAGCCACTGCAATCCTAACACAAACATATATACAAACATATCTCAGTTAAAGCCTCTGACAAATAAGATCCTTTTGACAAAGCCTTTTTATGACCCCCTACGCCTCTTGCCCTTTTGTCTACATACATACATACATACTTTCAGTATCGGATTTCAGCAGCATGTCTGCAGCAGACATTGCAGTAAAAGCTTGAACCGGGAAATGATGGAATTCTACTCTAGCTGATTCTACTGTATCTTTGTACAGCCTACAGCAGGCAAGATAAATGGCAGCTGCCTCCTTATATTTACTGAACATACATGAAACAGCAAAACATAGAAAAAAGGGAAAACCAGGTGACCCTGTCTCAGTAGCTACATTGAGCCAGATCAATAAATTCTGGCCACCGAAATGGAAATGATAAGAAAAGTGGGGTATGATGATAGAAAAAGTCTTCAAGTGATCTTTAGAAGGTTCAAAATGTTTTTGTTTACTTAGGCAAGGCTTACCTGACCTGGTTGTATCATTTCATACATGCATTTTGTTAGTTCTGGATAAAAAAAAAAATTGGTGAAACCTATTGAACTGCTGTGTGTGTGTGTGTGTGTGTGTGTGTTATAGAAACCTATCCCTACTATTTCCATGTTATTTCTGCCTCTGGTATTGTTACCCAAAGAAAGTGCGGGGGGGACTGGGGAGTCCCCACCAACTGTGTCAGTTTCTCTTTAAAAGATTGTGGAATTTGTTTAGCTCCAGGAAGCTTACAAGAAGCTGGGTAACCTGGGGATCACTCCCACTAGTGTATACCGGTACTAACTGAGGAGTTGGGTGAATTAAGAAGGCTTTTATTCAGAAATGTGGAAGAGTGCAACCAAACACACAACAGTAATTCAGACAGACACAGCACACAGAGCTAACCGAAGTGGAAGTATGGAAATTGGATAGTAAAGTTTGAGGGTTGTAGGGTGGACAATATTTACCTGTCCTGAAGAGTAGACCACAGAAAGTAGGAAGTGGCTTGGATGAAGTCTGAGATACCTTGAGTGGAAGAATTTCTCCATGCACATGAGGGGGCTAAGTTTGGGACTAATATTTATACCTGAGATCCTAGCCTGAAGGGGTGCTAGGTGCTATCTTGCAATGTAACAAAGACCTGATGTTCTTCCTAGGAGTCAACAATGGGATTCCAGACTGGTTCATGGCTTTAACTTTGGAGATACAAACCAGCAATTAAATTTAGGACAACCCCAGATAGATGGATAGGGAAGTTTGCTGGGAACACAGCAGGGAAGTATTTGCTTGTCTTGATACAATGAGACCTCCTTTGTCTCTTGGTGCAAGTGGAGCTTGGGGGAGAAAGGAATGTTCAGCACACCCATTTAGTTTTTGTTTCAGTATCAGCTGGATCACTCCATATGTCTTCAGGTATCCATGTCCTTCCCATGGGGAATTCATCAAAGATCATTGTGACCTCTTAAGAACATGCCTGGCCCTAGATATGAAAGTATGGAGACTCCAAATATAATGAAGGATATGCAGGGTGTACCAACAATATCAAGTATTGTGTGAAAGCAGTAATCCCAAGGAACACATTTACTTCATTAGCTGAGTTACCTGTACAAGATTTGAATATTTGCTCTTGAGAATTTTTTACTATTATTATAGCTTGTGCTTTTAGGGCAAAATGGAAATTAATTTGTATTGGCTCTGTTTTACTTCAGGACAAAGAGACTTTACATTATTTTTCATAATCAAAAAACCCCAGCAGCAGCTAAAATTTAATGGCAGAAAAGGGGATATTGTTGGATAGCTAATGGAATTCAAGAAGCCTTAGAATGTTAAAATACTGCTAATCACTTCTTTGTCAGAAAATGGGCAGCCTGAATCAAAGTGCCTTGAACCATCTTCTGATCAGATAAACTGTGGAATGTTAACTTTTTAATAAAAGTTCCATGAGTTCAAGACATGTAATCAGATTCTGGAAATCTAACCTTTTGGACTACACCTCCTAGAATGCCACAGAACAGAGCGTGGGAATTGTAGTTCGATAATAATAATGTTCTCTAGTTCTATAGGTAATGCACGGCAATATAACTGGGTAATGCTGAGCATGCAATACGTTGATCAGTCATGTCATGAGCTATCATTGATCAATCATGTCACAATTTCTTCCATCAGGAAGATCAAGCGTGCTATGAATGGCTGGCTCTGCAAATTCAGTGAAAAACAGAAACACTGCCACAAAGCAGATCCCATAAAAGATAGGTGGGTGACAGCACAAGCATTGGAATGCAACTGTCTGGCTATAGCAGTGCCTGAATTCTCTGTTATAACTAAATTAACAAATGATGTCAATTTCAGAGAAACCATTTAATGTGGACATCCTCTAATATTCAATGCATGACCTCTGTTAAAAAGGTTACAGCTCTATTTCACATCAAAAACAAAGACTATAAGCCAAATCTTATGACAACAGCTTATCAGTCAGCACACAAAAGAGATGTCTCACATTTCGTGTGCATCAGTCCTCATCACTACTGCATACAGGATATATACATAAGTTTTCACATAGGTAATTCAAGTTATTCATGGAGACAGAATGCAATAAAAGAGTAACCATCATGCTGTTGTAGTGTCTTCTTTCAACAAGAGAACTGGATATATGGTGGGTAAAGAAGTCAACACCTGTTTCCTTGTTTCAAGTTCACTGAAGTTGCCAAATTAGCCCAAACATGCAATCATTATTTTCCCTTGCCTTTTATACAACAATAATACAAGAAAGCCAAGGCAGGGATGGATCCCAACCCAGTGCTCTGGGATCTCTAAGATGGCCATATCCCCTTCCCCATGGCAATATAATTTTGTGTTATCCAAATGCTGTAATCCCCTTTCTTTGTCTGAAAGTCTGAAAGACATCTTCCAAGAGCTACTTGCTAGCAGTAGGAGCTTTAAAGTGAAATATATGCAGGTATTTGGGATCCTGCCATTTACCTTGGGTATACCCACTGCTAGAATGTGGAACCCAGTTTTTTGTCTGGATATGAATTTGCCTTTAGAATTAGTGATTCCACTTTCTTGGCCCAGAAGACTTACAGCAAAGCTTCCAAGCTGCATTATGTTACTTCAATAATCACACTAAGGCTGCCGCCACAATGCAGGATTAATGCAGTTTGAAACTACCGTACTTTAACTTTCATGGCTCCATCCTATGGAATCCTGAGATATTTAGTTTGTTATCGCACCATAGTTCTCTGACAGAGAAGGCTAAATATCTCACAAAACTACCAATCCCAGGATTCCATAACATTGAGCCATGGCAGTTAAAGCAGTGTCAAACTTGATTAATTCTGCAGTGCACATGTAGCCGATAATGGGTCTTAAAGGCACTTTCACACAACATATAGTTATAAGACTAGTTTAACTTTAGCTGTCATAGCTAGCCCCCTATAAAATCCTGGGATTTTTAGTTTGGTGAATCTTTCTTGCTGAGTGTTTCTTATACATTAATAAGCTGCAAATTGAAAGATTTCATAGGATGTTGCCATGGTAGTTAAAGTGGAATCATAGCACTATAATTGTGTAGTGTGAAAGGGGCCCAAGAGGAAATGGAGCACTAGATCCAAGCTAGCATAGGAGTTTGGGTATGCCCATCACTGTTTTGTACTTTGTTGTTAACTGCCCTTGAGTCAATCTCGACTTATAGCAACCCTATGGATGAGACATCTCCAAGACCTCTGTCCTCCACTGCTCTGCTTAATTCCTGCAACCCTTTAATACCTGTGACCTCCTTAACAGAGTCCATCCATCTTTCCCAGCATTATTGTCTTTTCCATTGAGTCCTCCCTTCTCATGATGTGTCCGAAGTACAACAGCCTCAGTTTGGTCATCTTGGCTTCCAGGGAGGTTTCCAGCTGGATCTGCTCTAGGACCCATTTGTTGGTCCTTTTGGCTGTCCATGGGATCCTCAGCACTCTTTTCCAACTCCACATCTCAAATACATTGATTTTCTTGCTATCATCTTTCTTTACTGCCCAGCTCTCACATCCATACATGGTAACAGGGAATACAATGGCTTGTATGATTCTAACTTTTGTGCTGAGTTGTATATCTTTGCATTTTAGAATCTTTTCTAGTTCTTTCATAGCAACCCTCCCCATAATTAGCCTTCTTCTGATTTCCTTACTGTGGTCCTCATTTCTATCAACGTTTGATCCCAGGTATGGGAATTCTTTTACTATTTCTATTTCTTCATTATCTAGGTTGAACTTGTGAAGGTCCTCGGTGGTCTTTTTTGTTTGTTTGTTTTCTTTATGTTCAACATTAAGCCTGCCTTTGCACTTTCTTTTTTTATCTTGGTAGGTGTTCCAGGTCTGTGAGGTTTTCTGCTAGTACTATCTGCATATCTTAGATTGTTGATATTCCTTCCTCCTATTTTCACTCCTCCTTCTTCTGTGTCCAAGCTTGATTTTCTTATAATATGTTCTGCATACAAGTTGAATAGATAGGGTGAAAGGATACAGCCTTGTCTGACCCCTTTGCCAATTGGGAACCATTCTGTTTTTCTGTGTTCTGTTCTGACAGTAGCCACTATCAGATGTGTTGGCACTCCCATGTCTTTAAGGGTGTTCCATAGCCTTTCATGATCTAAAGTCAAAGGCTTTGCTATAGTCTATAAAGCATATGTTGATTTTCTTTTGGAATTCCCTGGTGCACTCCATTAGCCATTGTATCTTTGCAATGTGGTCCCTAGTTCCTCTTCCTTTCCTGAACCCCACTGGAACCTCTGGGATTTCTCTCTCCATGTATGGTTGAAGTCTATGTTGCAGGATTTTGAGCATGATTTTGCTTGCATGGGAGATCAGTGCTATGGTCCTATAGTTGCTGCAGTCTCTTGCATCTCCCTTTTTTGTGGATAGGGATGTATATTGATCACTTCCAATCTGTTGACATATGTTGGTTAGCACTAGAGTTGACTTGGTCAATGTGGATTGCAGCAGTTTAAATGGAATATCATCTGTTCCTGGTGATTTGTTTTTCGCTATTTCTCATATTGCATTTTCAACCTCACTTTTTAGAATCTGGGGTTCATCTTCATATGGCTCTTAATTCCATGTGTCCTTCATTTTGTCATCTCTTTTGTATAATTCTTCTGTGTATTGCATCCCATGTCTTTTTATTCCTTCCTTATCTTGAATTATGTTTTTTTATTGTCATAGAGTGTCCCAGTCCTTGCTTTGAATTTTCCTTTGATTTCCTGGATTTCGTTAAATAGATCTCTTGTTGTTTGACATTTGTATTAATTCTGCTACTGTGTGTGGGATATCAGCAGTGGCCAGGATAATCTGCTCCAAAGTCTTAAACTTAAAAACTACCAATCTATTGCTCCTCTACTGGTGAATTTAGGTGGTGAGTTCTATTGCAGGACTCTTAAAAATAAGAGTGAGAAATGACCACACTAAGGTGTGCCAACATGCAAAATATCTTTAATTGATGCTTATTGGTTATTGAGATTATTTTAGGGGTTTTATTGTTTAATTTCTGTTTGACAAATTAGCTGCCTTGAGTGCTATTTATTTAGTGGAAAGGTAGGATAAAGGGTTCATCATCATCAATTTTTTTAAAAATTCATAGGGAAAACTCTTCAAAAAAAGAAATGATGGCTGAGCAAATTTGGTAGCCTTGGAATGCAGAGTACAAGTGGGGAAATAAAAATAGAATGTAGCACAAGGAGTTAGATGCCATTGAAGGGAACAGCAGGCTCAGCTTCCAAAGAGAATTCCTTCTTTTAAGAGAAGGGATACACTGCAACATGGTTGTAGGTGTGTCTTATATATAAATCCTATACAAAATATTCCAATTGCAAGGTGGAACTACACTCTCAACCATACTGCTACTGTAAAATTATTGTCATCAATCCCCATAAATGAGAGTCAGGAGCCAGGATGCCATGTGGCGCTAAGCCAAAATGGAATGATTCTGAAACCTCAACAACTCTTACAGAAAGCCACAAACCTCTAATTTTCAACATCTGCTGGTTATTGTGTGGTACCCTGCACACTCAAACTTGCCTTAAAACTTTAAACAATTCACTCTTCTATGCAGACTAAATAGTTTACTTTTAACTTGCCTTCCTGACAAATGATTCCAGAATGGGACTATAAAAATCGTTCTGCAAAATGAAAAAGGTATGGGTTCAATTTGTCTAGCAAAACATTCACTCACATTCAATTTGTATCACATTTTGTTCTACATGTTTCCCCCCCCCCTGCACAAAGGATGTTAACATTTTGTTCAACTTCTAAATAGTAGTTGGAGTTTTCCGTCGGTGTTGAATTCTAATATCAGGTGACAAAAGGCACTGATACATTTTCAGTGTTTTCTGATGGAAGGAAACAATATGTCTCATATTCATCATTATATATATATATATATACTTTCTATTCCAAAGATGCAGAAAAGGTTAGATTATTTTAAAAGATAATTAAAAAAAATCCACACATTAAACTAAATTCTTACAAGAGTGAAGAGAAGTAAACCCAACCTTAGATATCAGTCCTATGAATAGCCATTTGGAAGTCCCATTAAGCTAAACGGGGCTTACTCCCAGCGAAGTGACTGTAGAATTATAAAACAGAGGATAGCGGCTGCATCTGCAGTGCAGAAATAATTGAGTTTGACACCACTTTAATTGCCATGGCTTAATGCTATGGAATTCTGGGAATTGCAGTCTTGTGAGACATTTAGCTGTCTCTGAATTCCATAACACTGAGCCATGGCAGTTAAAGTGGTGTCAAATTCGATTATTTCTGCAGTGTGGATACAGCCAGAGAGTTGTATGTCAAAGAAAAAGAATTCTGTTATATAAACCACAGTGTCATCACTCCTTGCATACCTTGCCTTATTTTGGGGTACAAACATTTGGTTATATTTTATTATAATAGCAGTTACAGAAAGGCCATAATCATGAACATGGAAAGATCAGATGACTTTTAATTGAACGTCAGACAGGTTAGATACTTGAGGGCATGTGGCAAGGACCCCCTTAACTTTATGACTGTGAATATTGCTGCTTCCCCCACCCCCTGTGCTGTGCATTTCCCCTTGAAGGTTATAGGCAAAGGATTGTCAACCTAACATAGTAAAACAACCAGATGAGAATTCTGTTGGGTGGGAAATTCACCCAACTGCCTCATGACTCTACAAAAAGCCTGCCTTGGCACTAACACATTGGCTTAGTCTGAAATCAGGCAGGAATACTGCCGGATTTCATACTGACCCTTCAACACAGGCTGGCTGCCCCATAGTTTCAAGCAACTTTGTTGAGCCACTGTCACTTCCATCATCCCCTCATTGGATTTCCACTTCTGGACTGGTAAGGTATTGTTGTCCCTCAACCTTGCTACAAGCTACTACATTTAATTTTGTTAGCTCTTATGCCTATGTGTGTGAATGCTATTGTGTGAATGGTGATTTTCCCCTTTCTGTTAATAAATAAAACTAAGTTGTACTTTGCACGCTGAGAGCTCTAGTTCTTGGGCCTGTTACACAAAGGCTAGATCTTTGAGGTTACCAGAAGTCCTCTTGCTGTTATTAATTCGAGCTATTACAATTCTCCTATGCCATCTCAGTAACCTAGCAATTTGGGTAACTATAGTATGTTCAAAATATGCACAATTTATATTGCAAATGTTAGCAATTGTATTATATCATCAACATCATCATCATCATCATCATCATCATCATCATCTTTATTTTTACTCCCATCTTTTCCCCAAAACTGGGACTCCAGGCAACTTACAAATTAAAATTATTGCAATATACAGTCGTCCCTCAGTTCTCATGGACTTGAGATCGATGGGATTCTCAGCACTCTTCTCCAGCACCACGTCTCAAATGTGTTGATTTTCCTCCTATCTTCTTCTTAACCTTCAGGCCTTCCCAGAATAACTTTTTCTCAGAATAACACTTTCCGGAATATATCTGCCATGGGAGATGAGTTTTTCAGTTAATTAATTTGCTCACCGCGTGTGATTCTGCTGTACTGGTTTTATTGTTTTTATTGTTTCTTACTGCTTAAGGCATTTTAATCTTTCCTTGTTTAATCCTGTTTTAAGGGGTTGGGAGGTTGGGACTAGGGGATTGGGGATGTTTTTAATTTTGTCCTGTTTTAATGCTGTAACCCGCCTCGATTGTTGGGCAGAGAGGTGGGCTATAAATAATAATAATAATTATTATTATTATTATTATTATTATTATTAACGGTCCAGCTCTCACATTCACATATGGTAATAGGGAATATAATGGCTTGTATGATTCTGACTTTTGTGCTGAGTTGTATGTCTTTGCATTTTAGGATCTTTTCTAGTTCTTTCATAGCAGCCCTCCCCATTCTTAATCTTCTTCTGATTTCCTGGCTGCAGTCTCCATTCTGATCAATGTTTGATCCCACATATGAGAAATCTTGTACTATTTCTATTTCCACATTTTCTAGTTTGAATGTATGTAAATTCTCTGTGGTCTTTATTTTTGTTTTCTTTATGTTCAACAGTAACCCTGCCTTTGCACTTTCTTCTATGATCTTCCTTAGTACTTGTTCCAGGTCTGTGACGTTTTCTGCTAGTATTATGGTATCGTCAGCATATCTCAGATTGTTGATTTTTTTCCTCTTATTTTCATCCCTCCCTTTTCCATGTCCAAGCCTGCTTTCCTTACTATATGTTCTGCATATAAATTGAATAGGTAGGATGATAGGATACAGCCTTGTCTGACTCCTTTGCCAATTGGGAATCATTCTGTCTCTCTGTGTGTTCTGTTCTGACAGTGGCCTCTTGTCCTGAGTACAGATTCCTCATCAGAACTATCAGATGTGTTGGCACTCCGACGTCTTTAAGGGCTTTCCATAGCCTTTCATGATCTATGCAGTCAAGGCTTTGCTATAGTCTATAAAACATGTGATGATTTTCTTTTGGAACTCCCTGCTATACTCCATTAGCCGTTGTATATTTGCAATGTGATCCCTCGTACCTCCTCCTTTCCTGAACCCTGCTTGGACCTTTGGGATTTATCTCTCCATGTGTAGTTGGAGTCTATGTTGCAGTATTTTGAGCATAATTTTGCTTGCTGGCATTGCCAAAGACCATGATTTGCTTGATTAGTGCTATGGTCCTATAGTTGCTGCAGTCTCTTTTGTCTCCTTTTTTGTGGATGGGGAATGTGTATTGACCACTTCCAATCTGTTGGCCATTGTTCCATATCTGTTGACATATGTTGGTTAGTATTTCAGTCCCTTAATACCCTTAATAGGGTCCACAATAGAGTCCTTAATAGAGTCCATCCATCTTGGCATGTGGCCTTCCTCTCTTCCTACTTCTCTCCACCTTCCCCATTCTTATTATTTTTTCCAAAGAGTCCTCTCTTCTCATGATATGTCCAAAGTACGGCAGTCTCTGTCACATCAATCGAAAGCCACATCCCTTTACGCGCACACCATTACAACCCACCATTTAAAATTCATTATGTACAATGCCCAATATAAAAACCATCTGGGTAAGCCTGGAGTATATACAGTAAATGCATGCTTTTTTGGTGAAGCTCCACAAGGAAGACCTTTGGTGGTTGGGGGGGGAGAGGAAATGTGGCCTCCTAGACAGGAGGAGGTTGGAATGGAGGGCCCGTCCGGGAAAAGGAGGACCTGTGGTCACTAGTCTTAGCTATCCCATTTGGGATGCAACTTTGGGCTTTTGCAGACTGCCAGAAATAGTGCAAATTGAGTCCACTTTAAGAGTTAGGATTAGAGAATCATGGGAACTGCATTTTATTATGGCACCAGAGTTCTCTGACAGAGAAGGCTCAATGTCTCAGAAAAAAAACAATTCCCATGATTCCCTAGCACTAACCCTAACCCTTAAAGTGGACTCAATTTGCACTATTTCTGGCAGTCTGCAAAGGCCCTTTGTAACCAAGGATAACTGGGAGATCTGGCTTGCTTTTTCCCTGGAGATTCCCCCTTGGGTCTGGGACTGCCCATCACTTTTTTAAAGGGGGAGGCAATGGCTCTTCTTCTTCTTCTTCTTCTTCTCTCCTTTTAACTCCTCCTTTTTTCTTTTTTCCTTCCTTCCTTCCTTCCTTCGCCTGGTCCCAGTCTCTGCAGATGCTGGAGCTCAGTGGGCGCCTTGCCTTTGCAACAGGTAGGAGCTCCCTCCTTCCTTTCTGTCTGCCTCCATGCCTTTCTCCTAAACCCTGGCCCAGCCCTCCTCTCCATCCGGACCCGGACCCGGACTCGGACTCGGACTCAGGCAGCAGGAGACCCCAGGAGGCTCTTCCTTCCAGGCAGGGACCACCAGCGACCAGGGCGCGTCGATCGCGAGAGAGAAAAGGATGGAGCGCCTGGGCAGACGCTGCAGAGCCGCTGCCTTCTTGCTTTTGCAGATCGCCTTGCGCCTCACTCCCGCCTTGGGCGCCCAGGCTCCAGCCCCGCAAGGTAAGCACAGGAGCCTTGCCTTGCCTTGCCTTGCTCCTCTCTCGGGGGATCCGATGGGGATGGGGTCCACACACACACACACAGCCCTTGGACCCCAAAACCCAGGGATGCTACAAGTCCCATTCCATGGTGTGAGATGGGGTCCCTTCTATCAAATGGCTTGCTTTGGGGATTTATAGGGTTCCAAGGCTTTTAAGACGTGGATGATTGAATCCGTGGATACAGAGGGGAAAACTCTCTTTTTTTCTCTCTCTCTCTGTCTCGGTACCAAAAACCCAGCGATGCTCAAGCCCTGTTAAATGCAATGAGGTGACGAAATGGTACCCCCTTTATCCTTTATCCAAATGGCGAATCAAAGTTTGCTTTTTTGGAAGTTCTATTATTTTTGGAGTATTTCCATGCCATGGATGCTTGAATCCGTGGATACAGAAGACCCCCTCTAGATAGAAAAATCCCATGGAGGCTGATGTCCATTCCATACAGTGGCATATGGTGTCCCTTATATAAAATGGATAAATCAAAGTTTGCTTTTTGAAATCTATATTATTTTTGGAATATTTTCAAGCTGTGGATGATTGAATATGCAGATTTTAAAAATCCACAGATACAGAGGAATTCCCCCCATACCAAAAACCCATAGATGCTCATGTCCCATTCCATACAGTGGCATTGTGAAATGGTGTCCCTTATATAAAGTGGCTTGCTTTTGGAATTTATATTATTTTTCAGGATTTTCAAGCTGTGGGTGATTGAGTCCATGGATAAAAAAATCCATGGATACAGAGAAACCCCTCTAGATAGCAAAAAGCTATGGATGCTCAAGTCCTATTCCATACAGTGGCATTGTGAAATGGTGTCCCTTATCAAAAATGGCCAAATCAAAGTCTGCTTTTTGGAATCTATATTATTTTTGAATATTTTCACGTTGTGGATGGTTGAATCCGTGGATAAAAAAAGTCAGTGGATACAAAGATATCTCAGATACCAACCAACCCCACCCCCCCCCATGCCAAAACCCCATGGATGCTCAAGTCCCATTCCATACAATGGCATAGTGAAATGGTGTCCCTTATATACAGTGGCTTGCTTTGGGAATTTATACATATTATTTTTCAAGATTTTCAAGCCATGGGTGGTTTATACATATTATTTTTCAAGATTTTCAAGCCATGGATAAAAATATCAATAGATCCAGAGAGTCGACTGTATCATTCCGCTCAAGAAAAAGGGACAAGAAAAGATAGTCCTGCAATAGAGATTTGGGTTGGGGTTGTTTTTTTTAACCTAGACCCCCCCCCCTCAACTTTTTGTTGATGTTGATTTGCTGGATTTCTGGAGCTGAAGTTTGCAAAGAAAAGTAAAGCAGGGGAAGAGAATGGGATTAGGTGGTCGAGAGGAGAATTCCCAACAGGATTCAGGAGTGTTTATTGTCCAGAGAAGGGAGTTTGATGGGAAACACATGGCAGCCCCCAAAGATCCTCAACAAGGACTTCTCCTCCCTCTTCCTGCTGGAAGCTAAGAGGAAAAGACACACACATGCACACACACACACCAAAAAAGCTTGGATTTATTCATCAAATTTAGCAAGGAGGTTAATTTTGGAAGCAATCTTTCGCCATGGGTCAGGGGAGGACTTGCAGAAATAAATCCTGCCAGAGGGACTTTCTTTTGAATTAAAGTTTTCATTCAGCAAAACTAGAGCTGCAGGGTTTTTCATTTGACAGACTTTTCTTATTAAGGAATTCCTTTAGAATAAAAGATTACAAACTGCATGTAAAGGTGTTTTAATTTGAACTCTACTGCTTGGATTTATGCTAACAAATGTTGACTGATTCTTGTGGAGAATTTTATACCTTGAAAAGGTGGTGATGAAGGACAAGAACCTGCTTGCATCTTTTCTTTTTCATTTTAAAAAAAAAATCTCCTTTCCTTCTCCTTTTTGGTTTGGACAGAAAAGATTAACAGATTTACAAATCTAGCGTCCTTTTTGTGTCTATACATGAGAAATATTAAATTTTATAATACATTTATTAGTCTTTAAGGCATCACTGTTGCTTTTGCTGCAACAGACTCCTGTTGTGGAAATTAACAAATTTGTGTGATCCATTTCTTTATTAAGATTTAAAAAAAAAAAAAGACCAGAGCTTCAGCTATGAAAATATGTTGTCTGAACACTGATATAAACAGTTTAATGTGTATCTCTTGACAATAACTTTAAATTTAATTTTTCAAAAATAAATGATTGGTGATAGTACCAGATTTCTCTTCAGAAGTGAATTCTATTTACCGTATTTTTCGGCATATAAGACGCTCCGGCATATAAGACGCACCCAATTTTAAAGGAGGAAAATCTAGAAAAAAAAGATTCTTAACCAAATACTGTAGTAAAATATTTTATATCAACTGTATAAAGTTAACAGCAGTTTAAGAACAATTTTAAGTTGTAAATGTAAATTTAAGCCAGCAGCAGGGCCAGGTATTGCACAAATTCCCTGCCCAACTTTCTTGCAAGTCTCCTGTCGCCTTATGGTGACTCCATGAATTTCTTAGGGATTTCTTAGGCAAGAAAGACTCGAGAAGTGGTTTTGCCAGTTCCTTCCTCTGAAATACAGCCTGCAGCACCTGGGATTCTTTGGCGGTCTCTCATCCAAGGACTATCCAGGGCTGACCCTGCTTAGATTCCAAGATCAGATGGACTGGTACCTTTGGAGTTTTTAGGCCATTGTCTTATGGAGTAATTTATGGCTTATTTTGACCCTACCATGAGGGTTTTCTTGTAAGATTTCTTCAAGGGTTTTTTTTTTGCCATTTCCATCCTCTGCACCCTCTGAGGCTGAGACAGTGTAACTTGGCCAGGGTACTAATCCAGTGCCTTGGAGTAATTTCTGGATCATTTGGATCCTACCATGAGCGTTTTCCTGGCAGATTTCTTCAGAGGAGGGAGTTTGCCATTTCCACCCTCTGAGGCTGAGACAGTGTAACTTGGCCAGGGTAATAATCCAGTGCCTTGGAGTAATTTCTGGCTCATTTTGATCCTACCATGAGCGTTTTCCTGGCAGATTTCCTCAGAGGAGGGAGTTTGCCATTTCCACCCTCTGAGGCTGAGACAGTGTAACTTGGCCAGGGTACGAATCCAGTGCCTTGGAGTAATTTCTCGATCATTTGGATCCTACCATGAGCGTTTTCCTGGCAGATTTCCTCAGAGGAGGGAGTTTGCAATTTGCACCCTCTGAGGCTGAGACAGTGTAACTTGGCCAGGGTACTAATCCAGTGCCTTGGAGTAATTTCTGGATCATTTGGATCCTACCATGAGCGTTTTCCTGGCAGATTTCCTCAGAGGAGGGAGTTTGCCATTTGCACCCTCTGAGGCTGAGACAGTGTAACTTGGCCAGGGTACTAATCCAGTGCCTTGGAGTAATTTCTGGATCATTTGGATCCTACCATGAGCGTTTTCCTGGCAGATTTCCTCAGAGGAGGGAGTTTGCAATTTGCACCCTCTGAGGCTGAGACAGTGTAACTTGGCCAGGGTACTAATCCAGTGCCTTGGAGTAATTTCTGGATCATTTGGATCCTACCATGAGCGTCTTCCTGGCAGATTTCTTCAGAGGAGGGAGTTTGCCATTTCCACCCTCTGAGGCTGAGACAGTGTAACTTGGCCAGGGTACTAATCCAGTGCCTTGGAGTAATTTCTGGATCATTTGGATCCTACCATGAGCGTTTTCCTGGCAGATTTCTTCAGAGGAGGGAGTTTGCCATTTCCACCCTCTGAGGCTGAGACAGTGTAACTTGGCCAGGGTACTAATCCAGTGCCTTGGAGTAATTTCTGGATCATTTGGATCCTACCATGAGCGTTTTCCTGGCAGATTTCCTCAGAGGAGGGAGTTTGCAATTTGCACCCTCTGAGGCTGAGACAGTGTAACTTGGCCAGGGTACTAATCCAGTGCCTTGGAGTAATTTCTCGATCATTTGGATCCTACCATGAGCGTCTTCCTGGCAGATTTCTTCAGAGGAGGGAGTTTGCCATTTCCACCCTCTGAGGCTGAGACAGTGTAACTTGGCCAGGGTACTAATCCAGTGCCTTGGAGTAATTTCTGGATCATTTGGATCCTACCATGAGCGTTTTCCTGGCAGATTTCTTCAGAGGAGGGAGTTTGCAATTTGCACCCTCTGAGGCTGAGACAGTATAACTTGGCCAGGGTACTAATCCAGTGCCTTGGAGTAATTTCTGGATCATTTGGATCCTACCATGAGCGTTTTCCTGGCAGATTTCCTCAGAGGAGGGAGTTTGCCATTTCCACCCTCTGAGGCTGAGACAGTGTAACTTGGCCAGGGTACGAATCCAGTGCCTTGGAGTAATTTCTCGATCATTTGGATCCTACCATGAGCGTTTTCCTGGCAGATTTCCTCAGAGGAGGGAGTTTGCAATTTGCACCCTCTGAGGCTGAGACAGTGTAACTTGGCCAGGGTACTAATCCAGTGCCTTGGAGTAATTTCTGGATCATTTGGATCCTACCATGAGCGTTTTCCTGGCAGATTTCCTCAGAGGAGGGAGTTTGCAATTTGCACCCTCTGAGGCTGAGACAGTGTAACTTGGCCAGGGTACTAATCCAGTGCCTTGGAGTAATTTCTGGATCATTTGGATCCTACCATGAGCGTTTTCCTGGCAGATTTCCTCAGAGGAGGGAGTTTGCAATTTGCACCCTCTGAGGCTGAGACAGTGTAACTTGGCCAGGGTACTAATCCAGTGCCTTGGAGTAATTTCTGGATCATTTGGATCCTACCATGAGCGTTTTCCTGGCAGATTTCCTCAGAGGAGGGAGTTTGCCATTTCCACCCTCTGAGGCTGAGACAGTGTAACTTGGCCAGGGTACTAATCCAGTGCCTTGGAGTAATTTCTTTCCACCCCCGTCCTGGGTGCTCCAATGGACTCTTCCTGGGATGGGAGGATGTCCTCTGACCCCAGGAAGACTCCATTGAAGCACCCAGGATGGGGGTGGAAAGAGGAGGAGCACATTCAACTAGCCAGGAAAAGAGGACTCTTTCCACCCCCGTCCTGGCTGCTCCAATGGGCTCTTCCTGGGATGGGAGGAGCCCACTGGAGCACCGAGGCTCAGGCTGAAATGAGGCCTACTTTTAGCCTAGGCCTCGGCAGTTTGCCCTCAGCTTTTATATTCACTTCATTAGGCGCAGCAACTTCCCCACCCTCGTTTTGGGGAAGAAAAAGTGCGTCTTATATGCCGAAAAA